>CM062296.1:705777514-707054979 GCA_031216915.1 Pictodentalium vernedei
GGAAGATACACAGAAGGGGGAGATACCGTGGGACACAGGGGCTATTCCAAGCCTAACAAATGCCCTTCTGCTTCCTCTATGAATCTAAGGGCTCATCCTCCTGCTTCTGCTTCTTCCTCTTACTCATGTGGTAAGGGTAAGCATTGGCAGACCAGATGGGGGTCTCAGGATCCTTCCACTAGCAGAGGAGGTGGTGCTCCACTCACGGGCCTCCTCAAATGTCTCAAGGTAGCTTCCTTTCAATATTTGACCAACTAGGTGAGCCAAGATGGCCACCAGAGGCCAATTCATTATGGCTTCCATAGTGGCCATCTTGAATTTGGTTTCTGTCCAAAAACTTATGAATACTGATTCAAATCAATTTTATTTCTTGGGGATGCTTTTATGGTGTCTGGAGGTAGCTTCCTTTTGAGTTTGGTTATGTTGCCGAGAGACTTACATATCCTTTTATGACACTGCTGAGGGGCATATGTCATGCTTTGCGTTGCTCTTGTTTTAAAAAATAATACAATGCTTTTGACAGCTCTGCATTGTGCTTTATACATTTTTATGATGTACAGCCAATTTAGAGTGCCACCATTTCCTATCAAGCTGTCGGTTCAATGAATGTAACACTCTTTGGTATTTTGGGGGCAACACTATCCAGTATTTTCATTAGGTTGGAATTATATGAGTTTACCATACTCTGAATAGTGGAAGAGTCACAATGCTGAAAGCTTCTGATATCTTTTGCATGAAATTGTCATGATTGATGTTTTAAGCTTCCGATAGAATATTGGTTTCTGAAGCACATCAGGTTTCTTTATCTGAAGATTACAAATCACAAAGAAGTGGTCAGATAGAGAAGGATCCCAAACAGAGATATCTTTTAAAAGGCTGTCATTGCATTATGAGATAATAGGATCTAAACTGTGTCCTTGCCTGTGCGTAGGTTCGTGAACATGTTGAATTAGGTCCAGTGAGTCTACTATCTCTATGAAATGACGGGTAACATGGAATGTCGAAATGAAAGTTTAGATCACCAACCATGGGGAAAATGACGAACCTCAGCACAAAACTATATGCTGAGAAGAAGTTCAAAACTCTTTGAAAAATGTGGTGCTTGCAATATGCCATGTTTTGCTAGGTTGTAGTTTGTAAATGATTAAAAGGTTAAAAAAAGATTTACTGTCAATGGAAATTGCAACATCAAGAAGTTCAAAAAATCTATAGTTATTTTTGATTGATTTCTCAGATATTTTAATATGCTCCTTGATCAGCAGCCCAACTCCTCTTTACCTCCCCCAGAACCACATGTTTAAATGAATAACCTGCAGAAGTGAAATTGCCAACAATATCCTCATCATCTTTGTTTAACCAGGTTCTGTGATAGCCAGACAGAGTTTCTATCCAATACCAAGTCAGCAATAAAGTCTGTTTTTCCTCTGATTAGACTAGGCATTAAAAGTGTCAAGACACAAACACTGGGTTTTCAACAGTGCATTGCTGTTACAGGGCACAGTTGTAATTAAATTAGAGAAATTAACACCCACGTTTTTTTTTATCTCTAGGGTGTCCGAGAAGTTATCAAAGTAAGTGTTGGTCTTTTGGTCCCTCCTCAACTGTCTCAATGGGTTGGCTTGGCAGTAGATATGCCTGTACTTCTAATATTAGTCCAGGTAAGATAGTCTAACTGTATTGACAACAAGGATTTTTAAACAGACAGTAAATTATTTCTGTTGAAAGTAATATGCATGGAGAGTATTTGCGGGGTTAACAAATGTTCTGAATCATATCCAATTTGATATGAACAATTACCAACAGCAGTGCATTTAACAGGTGACACCTCTCCTGGTTTGGTGGACAAAGTTGATGAGTTGTTCTCAGCCACTGTGTTCACTGAGCAGAAAGTTAACAATAGATGAAGCTGAATGTTAATTGATTTCATGCTACCTGAATTTCCATATTATCTGAAATGCACAAATTCAGAACAGAAAAGCTGTACTTTTCTAAAAACTGTTTTCAAGATGAAAATTTTGTTTACAGAAACTGGACCATCAAAATCTCTGTATCTTCACTAGTCAGTCAGTGCAAAATTTGTTGATTCACAATGCACACATTTGATATGTAAAAAATGAAAACCTGAAGAGCAATGTCAATGTGTGGCTACCAGAGGCACTCACATGTCTATCATGATTTATTTATTTATTTATTTATTTATTTATTAGCTCAACTTTGACGAAGTCAAATTTGAGCTATTGTCATGGCCCGTCGTCCGTCGTCCGTCTGTCCGTCCGTCCGTCTGTCCGTCTGGCCGTCTGTCCGTCTGTCCGTACGTCAACAATTGGCTATGGCTCGGGCTAGAGGTCGTATTTATGAACCGATCTTTACGAAACTTCTTGTGTACCTTTGTTATGACCCTGGGACGGGAACGAGTGTTTTTAGGTGTGGTCCGAAATTCAAGATGGCTGCCAGCGGCCATTTTGTACCGATGATGCAAAAATCAGTTTTTTGTACAGAACTTCTGTATGAAAGTTCTGATTTGAATAAAGTTTTGTATAAATGTTTAGTACCATGGGATACATCACATATAATACGGGTTTTTTTCTCGTGCGTAAATTATGCAAATTAGACTGACTTTGATTTATTTAGTGTTACTTTCAGAGCTGTAAGTGCCAAGCTGCTATGGCTCGGGCTAGAGGCCGCATTTATGAACCAATCTTTACGAAACTTCTTGGGTACCTTTCTTATGACCCTGGGACGGGAACGAGTGTTTTTGGGTGTGGTCCGAAATTCAAGATGGCTGCCAGTGGCCATTTTGTACCGATGATGCAAACATCAGTTTTTTGTACAGAACTTCTGTATGAAAGTTCTGATTTGAATAAAGTTTTGTATAAATGTATAGTACAATGGGATACATCACATATAATACGGGTTTTTTTCTCGTGCGTAAATTATGCAAATTAGACTAACTTTGATTTATTTAGTGTTACTTTCAGAGCTGTAAGTGCCAAGCTGCTATGGCTCGGGCTAGAGGCCGTATTTATGAACCAATCTTACGAAACTTCTTGGGTACCTTTGTTATGACCGTGGGACGAGAACGAGTGTTTTTGGGTGCAGTCCCAAATTCCAGATGGCTGCCAGCAGCCATTTTGTACCGACGATGCCGAAATCTGTTTTTTGTACAGAACTTCCATATGAAAGCTCTGATTTGGATAATTTTTTGTATGAATGTTTAGTACCATGGGATACATTACATATATTACAGGTTTTTTTCTTGTGCGTAAATTATGCAAATTAGGCTAACTTTGATTTATTTAGTGTTACTTTCAGCACTGTGAGTGCAAATCCCAATACGGCTCGGGCTAGAGGCCGTATTTATGAACCGATCTTCACGAAACTTCTTGGGTACATTTGTTATCACTGTGGGATGAGAAGGAGTGTTTTGGGGTCCAGTCTGAAATTCCAGATGGCCGCTAGCAGCCATTTTGTTCAAAATTAAGTGCAATCAGATTTTTGCGCAGAACTTCCAAATGAAAGATCTGATTTGAATAAATTTTTGTATGAATGTTTAGTACCATGGGATACATTACATATAATACAGAGTTTTTCTCGTGAATAAATTATGCAAATTAGGGGTCCGGGTGGGACTTAGAAAATTTTGGACCAAAATCCGGAATTAGTTTTTTGTTTTTTTATGCGTTTTGGTCAATTTTAAGACAAAAAAAAAAAAAATTTTTTTACACTGAAAATTTGGAATCCGGGTGGGACTTAGAAAATTTTGGACCAAAATCCAGAAATTAGTTTTTGTGTTTTTGATGCATTTTGGTCAATTTTAAGAAGAAGAAGAAAAAATTTTAGTCTGAAAATATTTTGTTTGGGACTGAAAATTTCCACACAAAAATAATAATCTACAGTGATTGGTCTTAATCTGTAGTCCATTACAGTCACCTTGTAATTCTTTTATTATTGTTGACTGGGCCAAAACAAATACTAATTCCTGTCATATTCATTATTCAGTTGTCTTGGTCACAGCAAGTACTAATTCCTGTCATATCCAAGTTGAGCTACAGAGTCACTGACTCTTTCATTTATTTATTTATTTATTTATTTATTTATTTATTTATTTATTTATTGGGGTTTAACAACACTTTTGACAGCCAGTCAGTTATTTTTTATGGGTGGAGAAATCTGGAGAGAACCACTGAGCAACTGCAAGTAACTATCAGGCTCCCCAACATTACTACTCCACACAAGGAGGGTTAGCATTGGTTGATGACAAGTGCACCATTGATGTGTAGTATGCCTTGGTACACAACACCACAATACAGGGAAATGGGGGTGAAGAGTCTTGCATAAGGCCACAATGTGATCACTGCAGGTGGGATTCGAACCAAGGATCTCTCGGCTTGCAGCCTGTACCTCTACCTACTGAGCCACTGTGCCCCCTAGTAATCAGATTAAAATTCTTTTAAGTATATGTCTCAATAGCCACATTGTCTCTGTCAAGTTCGATGACCACTAGTATTCGATGAAAATTAGTGGAGTTATTGGCCTTTGTTTAAAAAATATCATGTAATGCTTGTTTATGGCATAACTTTAACAATAGTAACCAGATTTAAATTCTTTTGTATATATGTCACAATAGTGTGTATGTCTATGTCAGGTTCAATGACTAGCGATATCGGATGAAAATTTGGGGAGTTATTGCCCTTTGTTTGAAAATATTGTGTAGTGCTTCCTTTTCTTTGCTCTAAAATGCATTTTGACTGATTTAGAGTGGTTATATGCGAAATAAAAATTTTACTCCTATGACCCCTTCCCATGCCCCTCACCCTCTGCATTTTCTGCAGCTGTTCTATTGATATGATTTTCTGAATGCAAACATTGTTAGTTAAAAATGTTCTTTATTTTAGATGATGTAAATAAATTTTGAGAACTCTTGTGCCCCAAAAATAGGACCAGGAAAAGGCACTGGTAGGTATAAGTCATTTACATGAGACACTTCAAGCTTACCTGAAAATATCAAGTTCGATCCCCATCTGGGACGACCTGCGTTGTGTCGTTGGGCAAGGCACTTTATCCCGGTTGCCTACATGGGGGCACGATGATGCCCTTTACTAAGGCGTACTGCACGTAAATGGTGCACATGTCTTCAACTGCTGTAACTCAGCTTGAGCGGAGCTTGAACAGAGTTAGAATGTTGAGGAGCTGACAGTTGCTCATCGATGCTCGGTGGTTCTCTCTGGGTACTCCGGCTTCCTCCGCCTGTAAAACTGTCATGGTCAATATCAGACATTGTGCATAAGTATGTAACCTTAAACACCAATAAATTACCTGAAAATAAGTAAATTATTGTGTTCAAGTCACAAATAACATTTGATGGTGATGGGAGATTGGAGGACTTGGCCACAAAGGGATGATATACCACTAAAAACAGTGGGGAGGGGGGTTATTTACTTGGAACTCGATAAACTGTCAAAAAAAACATGTTTTATTTTGAAGGTTCACTGAATGAAACACATTTGTCCATTGACTTCCAATTTTCTATTGATTTTAATCACTATTTTGTTCAGTAAATTATATTATAATATGTGGAATTGTATTCTGTGGGCCTGGGGTAAATGAGTGCAAAACATGTTTTGTAAACATGAGCATTTACCTTTTTGTAGCTGTTTGGTTTGGATTTATTTGATTCTAGTTTGATCTTTTTTATTACCAAACCTTGAGATTAGTTCAACTTCACAGCACTTAACTATGTCCTCAAAATTTGGCCATGTCTCCAAATTATGAGTTGCTTGGAGGAAATAGGCACAAAAATCTTGAAAATTTGTTTCATCTTGGAAACAGAATTTTTAGCTATCAGTTTGATAGCTGAGCTATTGTTGTCACTTCTCATCTTGTATGTATGTCCACAATTGCCTTTGCTACACTGTATAAGGTCTTGTTTATGACTGGATTGCCTTGAAACTTGGTACACCTATTTGGGGTGATGAATAGATGGGTGCTATCAATTTTCATCCTTTTCCTTCGAAAAATGTTGCTGTTGGCAACAACCTTTGAACTTAGTTTAGTCAGGCCTCAAGATTTCCCGCTGGCTCACCCTACAGGGCACATTTATGATCAGATTGCTTTGAAATCTGGTGTGCATGTTTGGGTGACCTATAGATGGGAACTATTGATTTGCTTGCATTTTCATCAAAAAATGTTGTCGGGCATCAATGTATTCCTTTCGCACCCACTACAGGGCACATTCAGACCGGATCGCATTGAAAAACTTGGTATGCTTATTTGGGGGGGGGGGGGGGGGGGGACCTCTAGATGGGAGCTGTCAATTTTCTTTCATCTCCTTCAAAAATAGTTGCGTTTGGCAACAACCTTCAGTCAACTTAGTTCAGTTATGCATCAATATTTCCCTTTGGCACACCCTGCAGTGCACTTTTATGAATGGATCACTTTGAAACTTGGTGTGCATATTTAAGTGACCTCTAGATGGGGGCTACTGATTTTCTTCCATTTCTGTCAAAAAATGTCGCTGGCAATTACTTTGGAACTCAGTTCAGACAGGCATCAATATTTTCATTTGGCACGCACTACAGGGCACATTTATGATTGGATTGCTTTGAAACCTGGTATGCTTATTTGGGGTGTCCTCTAGATGGGAGCTTTCACTTTAATTCTTTTTCATCAAAAAATGTTGCCCTTTCGACAACCTTTGAACCTAGTTTAGTTAGGCATCAATATTTCCTTTGGTGCTCACTACAGGGCACATTTATGCTTGGATCGCTTTGAAACTTGGTGTGCTTGATTGAGTCGACCTCTGGATGGGAGCTATCAATTTGCTTCTGCATCTGTCATAAAAAAGTTGCTGTTGGCAACAACCTTTGAACATAGTTTAGTTTAGCATCAATATTTCCCTCTGGCACACCCTACAGAATATATTTATGATCGAATTGCTTTGAAACTTGGTATGCTTGTGTAGGGTGACCTCTAGATGGGAGCTGTCAATTTTCTTCCATTTCCGTCAAACATAGTTGCCATTGGCAATGACCTTCACTGAACTTAGTGCAGTTATGCATCAGTATTTCCCTTTGGCACACCCTGCAGGGCACATTTATGATCAGATCGCTTTGAAACTTGATGTTCTTGTTTGGGTGACCTTAAGATGGAAACTCTTGATTTCCTCCCATTTTCATCGAACAAAGTTGCCATTGGCAGAGACCATTGATGAACTTGTTTGGGGTTACCTCTAGATGGAAGCAATTGATTTTCTTCTATTTCCGTTGAAAAATATTGCCATTGGCAATGACCTTTATTTCACTTTGGAACACCCTACAGTACACATTCATTCTTGGATCACTTCGAAACTTGGTGTGCTTGTTTGGGGTGACCTCTAGATGGGAGCTATCGATTTTCTCCCATTTTCATCAAACAAATTTGGCATTGGCAATGACCGTTGATGAACTCAGTGCATTTATGTATCAATATTTCCCTTTGGCACAGACTGCAGTGCACATTTATGATTGGATCGCCCTGAAACTTGGTATGCTTGTTTGGGGTTAGCTCTAGATGCAAGCAATCAATTTTATTCCATTTCTGTTGAAAAATATTGCCATTGGCAATGACCTTTGAACTTAGTTAAGTTAGTAATCAATATTTCCCTTTGGAACACCCTGCAGGGCACATTTATGCTTGGATCACTTTGCAACTTGGTGTGCTTGTTTGGGGTGACCTCTAAATGGTTGCTATCGATTTTCTTTTCCATTTCCATCAAAAACATTGACATTGGCATTAACTTGGCAACAGCCTTCAAACTTAATTTAGTCAGGCATCAATAAATTTCTCTGGCATGCCCTACAGGGCACATTTATGATCGGATTGCTTTGAAATTTGGTATGCATGTTTGGGTCAGCTCTAGATGGAAGCTTTTAATTTTCCTTCATTTCCATGAAAAAGTATTGTTGTTAGCACCAGTCTTAGAAATTAGTGCATTAGTACAGAAACTTACCCCTTTTGTACTCTCTATTGGGCATATTTACGAATTTCCAGAAAAAAGAGAAAAAAACATTGTCACTATCAATGACCTTCAAACTTAGTGCATTTGTGCATTAACATCTTCCTTTTCATTTCCATCAAAACTGTTGCTGTTAGCATCAACCTTTACATTTGTGCATCAGTGTTCTTCTTTGACATGGCCTACAGGGCACATTTATCATAGGATTGTTTTTAACGTGGTGTGCTCATCAGGTGAGACCTCTAGATAAGAGCTATTGATTAGCATTCATTTCTGTGAAAAAAATTGCCATTTACAATGACCTTCAAACTTAATGCATTTGTGCATCCACTTTTTTCTGTTAGCCAGCCCTGCAGTTTACAAAAAAAATGCATGGATTGTTCTGATGTTGTGCACACACAATACTGTTAGTGGAAGTTTCACCAAATAACATTGAAATCAGTGATCTTCAATTTTGCCACTTCATTTATAACTTAACAAGTTCAAGTTTGTCAAGTTGAGCTACAGTGTCATTGACACTTTCTTTAATTTTTGTGTTCAGTAAAGAATGATAATAAATATCTCAGTATGGGTCATTTTCCCAAAAGTGGTCAAATAACGGAGTAGACATTGATCGTCTGGGTGACAACCATTAATGCTGATTTTAATTATTTCAAAATGGAGACATTAGTCAATAGAATACACATGTGAATCAGCATTGCGTGGAACCTCCTAGTTTGTAAATGCCATATTATTGAATTTTTTTTGTATTGTCTTTACCGTTATGGTGATAATGGTAAAGACTTAATGGAAAAGACATGTGAAATCTATATTAATGGTAAAGACATAACGGAAAGGACATACCATATGCTTCTGTTTGAAAGCTATTATTTCAGATAACATAGATCTATATGAAGGATTTAACAAGTTAAGTTCTGTGAGCCACTATCATGACTTTAAAGAAACGTGTGCATGGCATGCCTCAGTCTTCACATCCTTTGAACTCACTTCAATGTGAACCAAAATCAAATAAAAATTTTCTGTATAAATTTGCTTTTATGCTGGCACTTTCCAATATCTTTACTGAAACACATTTTAGGGAACAAACGTTGATTATCTAAAATAATCAAGCATTCAACCAATTAATGATATCAAAAGCATAGAATTGCAATTTATAGTGTGTTGAAAGAATGGTATTGGATTCACTGAAATGAAAACAGGACTATAACTAAACCAGAACAAGTTTTATTAACACAAATCAAATTGATAACAACCAAGAACAAAATTTTAATCTATAGTCGACCCTTCCCTGATCATTCACCTTACAAGTTTATTTTCCAGCTAATAATCGGAATATGGATATAAATGTGACAATAGTATACACAGTGAGATTGCAGGCATAACATGTTTAGTTAAGCATTTGTTTAGTGACTTATTATATATTTATTGGTGTTTTACGACACTTTCGACAGCTGGATTCACATCGTGTCGAGCAAATTTACAGGTAGAGGAAGCTGGTGACAACCACCGAGCAGCAGCGAGCATCTGCTAGACTCTCCAACTTACTGATACCTGAAGGTGTAGCATTGGCTGAAGGCATGTGCAGTATCAACATGCAGTACACCTTAGTACATGACACCAGCATGCCCCCAAGAAGGCAATGGGGATGAAGTGTCTTGCCCAAGGACATCACAGTTGCTGCAGGTGGGTGTCGAACCAAGGACCTCTTGGTTTGCAGCCTCCACCTCTACCAACTGAGTCACTGCACTTTCATTGGTTTGGTGATAAATCAAACTCCTTTTAACCCCCTGCACAATGATGTCAAAATACCAAAATGTCTAATTGCGAATAGGAATTTAACCAATAAATCTTGTTGGGCAGAGCTCAATGAGCTCTGTCCAACAAGACTGAGTTGGGTAAATTCCTAGTTGCATTATGGGAAAAATTTGCAAGTGAAAATTTGAAATTTTGCACTCAGTGTGCAGAGGGTTAAAATGCTTGCAGCAGTTGAGCACAATTTGTAGCCCAAATTTATTTCAAGAGCAAAATGATACTAGAAATCGCATTGAGTAGCCAATGGGCAATATCCTTCGGGCAGGTTGGTAATAATATAATCCAAGTATTTCAGAACATTTTCGTTCTTTTTACCAAGAATTTTCAACCAGCAGCTTGAAAATATATGTAACTGACTGCAAATATAAACTTGTGTTGTCTCTTAATAATATTACTCAAATACAGTAAGTGAAATCTGAGGGGGTTATGTGCTCTGCCATCTTTATTTGCACACTCCTGCTAATGCGAAATAAATGTTTTGGTGATTTATTAGATCGTAGGAAGGTTAAAACGTGGAAGAAAACAAATTAAAATTAAATCCCGGATTTTTCGGAATGTATAATAATGAAGAACAAAAACACACATCACATTACATGTTTCTTGTAGTGCGATAAGACCTAAAAAGTATGTGTTCAGTACTATATGGTCAAAGAATTATTGCTGGTAGGTAAGTAGGGAATTTATTTTTTTTTTCCAAAATATTTTATTATTTATGCTGTAAGTATTAACCTACCCTTCTGTGCAAAATAGAAGTATTAAAATAATATCGGTAAAGCTTGAGAATACAGGACTTTGCAATTTATACACGTATATATTTGGTCTCCTCAACTTTTTTCATTTAATACTCACTTATGGGGTCTTTAAAAAAATGATCAAAAAAATTTGGGTTGGAGCCTTTTGTGTCAGTATTACATATGCCTGTTTTGGGCTGAGGTGTGACAATGTCACACTGTCATGTTTGTGTTCTGCTTGTAATAAAAAGTGCCTTCTGCTGCTAGAAGAAAATTAAAAACTTGGGAGAAATCATTGGGATTAGTGTAGTAAGGGGAAGGGTTGGCAAGCCACTGCCAACCCATACCCTAACTGTTCTGTCCTTAAAACATTATGGGTGTCTCCCTTTTAGTGCATTTCAAGATGGAGATGCCAGGAGATCAGGTTTCTCAGTTTGCGATGTTTACAGAACATAAAGAGGTGAAAAAACTAACAAATTTGACATGGTTGGGCCTGAAACAACATTATTTGTTAAAAACATGATATGGAATGAAAAATACACACAGCAAAGTTTAGTAGACTAGGTATTTTTAAAATAAATTGCAGAGTTCCCTACTCTGAAGCTTTACCACAAAATCATAGAAGTGATAACACTTAAGTAGGCCTTATTATATCTTTTGTATCAAAGATTGTATTTTTGTTTCTTTCCTCAATTTTATAGCATACAAGAAGTAAGATGATGAACATTAAATAGAGGATCACTGTTATATATCAAAACTATTACATGATCAGCCCTATTGAGTTCTGTATAATATAATTATAGCTACAAAGATATGTAGCGATAATTATATTGTATAGAAATCAGTAGGACATATCATATCAACTGGAAATACCAAAGTGGGATATATGTAGATGTCTGGCTCTAGAAAAATTTTCATTTGTTTTGTAGAATTTTTTATAAAATGATCAGGGTTGGCACCATTAAACAGGGTCCACTGGCATTAGGTAACCATAAACACTACACTTCTAAATTTCCTAAACTGAAATGTCACTCGATATATCTAATGTGTCGGAACACTGGACCATCATATCCAGTTCATGATTACTGAAACACAATTTTTTTTCTTTTGTATTGAACTTTGGGTAATACCTTTAATTAAACTTCACAATTAGAATTCTGATAAAATTTTGTCAAATCCCTCAATGAATTCTGTTCTGTATTGTGTGTGTGCATTCAACCAAGGTCAGTTACAGTAATACAAATTATGGAAAAGAATATACCTCTCAAATTTCCAAACAGTTTATCTGTAAGTTTTAAAGGAACAGGCAATGTTTTACATATCCTAAGGGGTGGCAGAAGCTCCAAAAAAGTGGGGTGTCACAATTTTCTGGGTAACTTCAGGGGTGAAGAATGTACTTTTTTATCCTTGGGGGTGGGGGCTGAGGCAGGGGATGGCATCAATTGGTGGGTTTGGTGGGAGGTGTCGATTGGGGAGGGGAGTGGTTGAGGGAATACTTTGTCATGGTGTATATCATGAATACATCACAAAACTATACGCAACTCTGGAAAGGGAACATGTGCGCATATTGAACATCGTTTAAAGTTGGACCTAGAGTCTGTAATATAATTTTTTGGTTTCGTTTGTCCAAAGGACGTATGAAACCAAAAAATTATATCACAGACTTTGGGTTCAAGTTTCAACTAGTTTTACCATTATCAGGCTTGGCAATTTCAGGAGAGTGATTTTTTAGCTCTCCTTACTGCCCTCCTGAAAGAATTAAGGAGAGCGAAAAATTGCCCTCCTAAATATTTTGGTCTGGGATGATTGAGATTACATGTATTATGCTCACATTAAATTTTTGTTGTAAAGCAAAAATGTAATTTAACTTCGACGTCACATAACATCACGTCATTTCATTTTGAAAGTGGTTTAGTGGTAAAAGGTAATGGCTGCAACCATACCCAAACACAGTTGCAATCATTTGAAGCAAAATGGGTCACAGCAATATTTTTTTTTGTCAGTTTCAAGTTCAACAACTGACATCACAGTTTGAGGAGTAATTATTCAAGGAATATTGACACTATAATATACTACGGTACCATCACTACTATCCTATCACTTGAAGCACTTGCACCAGGATGTGACTGTCCAAGAAAGTCATATGCCTACCACTACCACCTTCAACCCCCTTGGGGGCAGACCTGTTGTCCAAGAAAGTCATACGCCTACCACTACCACCTTCAACCCCCTTGCGGGGTTGAAGGTGGTAGTGGTAGGCATATGACTTTCTTGGACAACAGGTCTGGGTACACACACAGGTCTTGTCAAGTGTGTGTTCGGTTGTTGAGTGAGACATCTAGATGTCTAAGAGATTTTGCTTTACCTTAGTAAAGTTAATAAAATCACTGATGTAGTCTGTTGGTTTCAGTTTCAATGAGTTCGTTCAATTGGATACTTAAAATGCTGTGTAAAGCTAATTGCTCTCCTAAGCTGATTGAGGAGAGCGATTTTTTGCCCTCCTGTATTTTTCAGAATGCCAGGCCTGCATTATTATAGTCTGTACTTATAAAGGCAGTTGCAAACTTGTAACATGCATGCAATATCTCAATATATAAAATGAACAGCAACGTTAACGCCGACAGAATTATATTGCTAAGTTTGATGGAACTATCTCTCTCATTCAATGTGGCCATATGGGGTGCATATGTTATGTTAGAATATATCCTGTTAGGGTAGCCATAATTGATGGAAAAAAATGGGAGGGACACATGCCCCTGTGCTCCATGGCTCCACTGCCCCTGCATACCATTGAACACTAATAGATACATGTATGATATACATGAACTACTGGTGCCTGGTGGCATGTAGGTACATGTATAAGCGTACCTTGGATCTTATATTAAAGTACAGTAGATGAACAGCAAAGTAGAATTTTTTTAAATGGTTACAACCTTGATAAATCTGCGAAATGTTTAACTGATTCAAAAATATCAGCCTGCTGTTCATCATTTAAAATGAACGGAGGTGGTCCAGAGAATGAAATGTTTCTGAGAAGCATTTGTGTGGGTACCTTACACATGTCAACTTTTCGTGGCCAGTCAAACTGATTTTTTAGCAGCAGATTCTTCTCTAGAAACTTCAAAGTTGTCTGATTATTGGGCACATCAATTTCAAGGCATCTACCAATATAAAATGTTGGTTTATTACTCATTCCAGAGGTGAAATATACAGCATAATACTGTTCAGACTCAGGCTCTATTACCTGTTTTGTCGAAGGATTCTCAATAACATTAGTGTTAGAATCAGCACCCAATTCCAGGGAAACTACATCAGACTTCTCCATGTCTGTTGTGGGATTAGCAATAGTGTCATTATGTTTCAATATGACAAGACAACTTTCTGAAATGACAATTGCACATATCAATGCCAGGATTGCAAAAACAAGAGAGCTCACGGTGGTAAAATTCTCCTGGTTTGTCATATGCATGCCAAATCTGATGAATTTCCAAAGTACCCTTTATGGGCACTAAGTTGCATTCAACATGATCTAAATAAGATAACATTTTGGCAATATTATCGGTTGTTACAAAAAACATCTTCACATTCACTTTTCCATTGAGTAATGTGAAGAATTCTTTCACATCCAATATGCCCCTCCCATGTGATACCAGAGAATCTGCCTTTGATTTTAGTGCAGCCCCTACCCCATCAGCTGCCCCTTTCCCATGTCCAGCTTCAAGAAAATTCCATGTTGCAAATTTTAGTCCCAATTTTGATGGAATTTTTGAAAGAAGAAAAAAGTTACTTTTGTTCCGATACTGGGAAGTTGGCCCATCAGACACAAAGGTCTCTCACTACTGGGCAGAGATGTGACCATACCAACTGAGCACTATGGGAAACATCATCAGAAATGGTGCAGTATGATTTTGTATACACTTTTCCATCAAGTGTTTTCAAAGTGGCGACACATGTATGACGAGATACTTGTTGTCTGCTTCCCCCAAAGTGCATCGATTGAATTTCAGCAGCCACTTTGCAATCATAGTTCTCACTGAAATCTATCTGAAGCATGCACAGATTTGGTTCCAGATTTAATTTTGCATTCTTGATCATTTTGTACTGATGATAAATTCGGTACTGATGCGCCAGTAAGATTTTCATTTTGGTGACAAATTGTTTCTTCAGTTGTTTTACTGGACACATGAATTTTTCCTTTACTGTAATTTTACTGTTTTTTTCCTTTTCATCTTTACCAGCATAACTGTGATTTTTTGTTACCCACTCATCATAGCTGATCTCAGATGTGTCTGCTACGTGCATGTTACTTGAATTTATAAATATGTTATCAATTTTATTTCGGCATAGATCACATTTGAGAAACATACGGTCTTTATTATTTGGAGAACACACACTGTTTTTTATGTTGATGTTTAAATTTTTGTCATTGATAATGCCTTTTGTGAACAAAGAACTTGCTTTTAAGTCACAGTTGGCATGTAACTTGCATTGAACTGTTTCTCTGTCATGTACGCTCTTGTGTACCACATAGAATGGACGAAGTCTAGTAAACGAAGTGTATGATATTAATACTGTAGGATTTTCTGAAAGAAACTTTTGATGTAGGTTGAGCATGTTGTCCACTGAATACCTTTTCTGCATCTTTTTTTTCTGGCGAGTTATTGTTTCTTTCTTCCCAGCACTCATTTCGCTGTTAACATCTTCCAGGAAGAATTGTCTAACAAGTCCAGATGCGGTGTGGAACATATTACTAGTCTTAAGCTTGTTCTTAGGCCTATTTATTTTTCCAAGTTCTCGTCGAGCCTTGTCCATCAAGCGATTTTTTTTTTCAATATTTTTCTCAAAACTGCCTTCTATGAATTTTTAGCTCAACTTTGGCGAAGCCAAATTTGAGCTTTTGTCATGGCCCGTCGTCCGTCTGTCCGCCTGTCCGTCTGTCCGTCTGTCCGTACGTCAACAATTGGATACGGCTCGGGCTAGAGGCCGTATTTATGAACCGATCTTTACGAAACTTCTTGGGTACCTTTGTTATGACTGTGGGACAAGAACGAGTGTTTTGGGGTGCGGTCCGAAATTCAAGATGGCTGCCAGCCGCCATTTTGTACCGACGATGCAGAAATCTGTTTTTTGTACAGAACTTCCATATGAAAGCTCTGATTTGAATAATTTTTTGTATGAATGTTTAGTACCATGGGATACATCACATATAATACGGGTTTTTTTCTCGTGCGTAAATTGTGCAAATTAGACTAATTTTGATGTTTTTTGGTGTTACTTTCAGCACTGTAAGTGCCAATGCCAATACGGCTCGGGCTAGAGGCCGTATTTATGAACCGATCTTTACGAAACTTCTTGGGTACCTTTGGTATCACCGTGGGACGAGAACAAGTGTTTTTGGGTCCGGTCCGAAATTCAAGATGGCCGATGGCAGCCATTTTGTACAAAATTAAGTGCAATCAGATTTTTGCACAGAACATCCATATGAAAGCGCTGATTTGAATAATTTTTTGTGTGAATGTTTAGTACCATGGGATACATCACATATAATACGGGTTTTTTTCTCGTGCAGAAATTAGGCAAATTAGATGAACTTTGATTTTTTCAGTGCGACTTACACACAGTAAGTACACATGTCAATACGGCTCAGACTAGAGTCTGTATTTATGAACTGATCTTCACGAAATGTCTTGGGTACCTTTGTTATCACATTAGGACGAGAAGGAGTGTTTCTGGTCCGGTCTAAAATTCAAGATGGCTGTCAGTGGCCATTTTGTACCGAAATTGGGTGTAATCAGTTTTTTGTACACAACTTCTATACAGCTCAGACAAGAGGCCATATTTATGAACCAATCTTTACGAAACTTCTTGGGTACCTTTGTTATCACCGTGGGATGAGAGCGAGTGTTTTGGGGTGTGGTCCGATATTCAAGATGGCCACCAGCAGCCATTTTGTACCAAAATTAATGCAATCAGTCTTTTGTACAGAACTTCTGTATGAAAGTTCTGATTTGAATAAATTTTTGTATGAATGTTTACTAACATGGAATACATCACATATTGGAAGGGGTTTTTTTTCGTGCATAAATTATGCAAATTAGATGAACTTTGATTTATTCAGTGCTACTTGCACAATGTAAGCACACATGTCAATACAGCTTAGGGTAGAGTCTGTATTTATGAACCGATCTTCACAAAACTTCTTGGGTACCTTTGTTATCACCTTGGGACGAGAATGAGTGTTTCTGGGTATGGTCCAAAATTCAAGATGGCTGCCAGTGGCCATTTTGTACCGAAATTAGGTCCAATCAGTTTTTTATCACAAGTTCTATACAGCTTGTATTTATGAACTGATCTTCACAAAACTTCTTGGGTACCTTTGTTTTCACCTTGGGACAGGAACGAGTGTGTTTTGGGGTGCCTTTGTTATCACTGTGCTATGAGAACAAATATTTTGGGGTTCAGTCAGACCCACTCTGGGACTTGGAAGATTTCTTTTCTAGTTTAGCATCTGACTGTCACCCACCTTTACAATACTTTACCTATACATTTGTTACAGGCAACGGTCAGTATTTATGTACAGACCGTTACAATACCTCTTTATATGTGCCTTTGTTATCAGGTCATTACCTAGATGTTTATCATTGCTGTGTCACATACTATACATGTACATGTCTTTGTCTTGACAAGTTGAGCTACAGTGTCATTGACACTTTCATTGTAATTTTGTTTTTGTTCCCAAAAGTTCTTCTTGATTTGTTGAGATAACACCATTCCAAACAAGAGCTGCTTCCGGATTTGAGTCTTATTCCCATTTTTTATCATCCTATCCACTTGTATCGATGGTGATGAGCTTGATGCAGGAATCGTTCGTGACAATTTTTCTGATGCCTGTTTATTTGAAAGATTTTTTTGTAGATTTCGTATTTTTCGTTTCAGTTGTGCTATGGCACAGGCTTGTGACTCTATCTTTCGGTAAGCTTTCTTATTTTCTCTTCTAACAGTCTTCCTCCCAACCTGCTTTTGTTTTGACTGACTTGTAGTTGGTACGATCAGCTCAGAATCTTTCTGGGGTGTATTTGGTGGTGTTATTGATAACAGCGGTTCAATTTCTGCCTTTTTTTCCCATTGAACTCTTTTATCTTTTCTCCATTTCCTTCTCATTTGTCTCCTTTTTCGTGAATCTACGTCAGCTATTGTCACAATCTTTCCAGCACTTTTTCTTCTCAGGTATCGTTCCCGTTCTTTTCTTTTATATTCCTCATACTTTTGAGGGTTTTGTCTCATTTTTTCTCGGCTTCGTCTCATGGCATCAGCATTAGACTTTTTAACAGGAGGCATCTACAAAATTTTAAGAATAACATATTTTATTGTACTTTAATTTATACAAGTGGACAATAACCATAATTGGTACATCAGTATACAAATAATAGTGATTGTTTATTAACAGTTACACATCTTGTTTCAGACCAAAATAAACGTATATAAATTGGTGGCACTGAACGATTTATTTGCTCAGAATCAACCAGAATGCATATTTTTGCATCTTAAATTCAAAAATTTTCCTGGGGGAGGCTCCCCGGACCCCCACCAATGAGACAGAGAATACTCCCTCTCGTTCGCACCCCCACTCACCACTTTGCGGCTTGGATAACACTCCACGTCATGGGAATATATGATTTATGTGCTCAGAATGCATATTTTTACATCTTAAATTCAAATTTTTTTCCGGGGGAGTACCCCCCTCCCAGACCCCCACCAACGAGACGGAGGATACCCCTCAAGCGTCAAGGGAATATACCCCCCCCCAATAAAATTAGCTTCCTACACCCCGGATATAAACCATAAAATTTTGCAATTACTTAGATGTTTGTGTTCAGATCAAAGCTATACTTTTAAGTATAACTCGATACACCTTAATGAAAGTATATCAAGTTAAATTTGAAAATATTCCACCTGAACACAAACACCAAAGTAATTACACTATTTTTATGGTTCATATACATGTATGTTCACTATTGTTTGTACACTGATGTACCAGTGTATGGCGGTTGTTAATATTTATAGAACACTATTGTTCTGTGCTTGATTATGTGGTTTACGTCATGAGTGGGGTTTGGCATATATATTAAATTTACAATCTTCAGGGAGAAAAATATACCTATGCTAATGTTGTAATGGCAATCCAAGTGTGGGCCAATGTCCTAAGACAGGCCAAGTTCAATGAATACTCTGTGGAATCTTGGGCATATCTAATTTTATTCAAAGTTGATCACTATACCAAAATATATTGAAATACAGCAATGGGCTTCAGAATTGCAACGTAATTCATTACGACAGGACTACGTCAGACGAACAGACAGACAGATGAATTGGATGGGTCCAAGACAGACCAAGATCTCAATTAGATACTCCCTTCACCTCCTTTGGAGGTTGTGAGGCATAATAAATAATACAAGTGGCATGCACTGTATATATGTAATAAAACACTACAGAGAAAATTGCTTTGTGAGGCCACCCATTCTGCTGGCCGAAAACGATTGTTAATGACAGTTGATTGCTGGCGAAATGTACCCAATTTGTAATAAACTAACAATGTTTGTTTATTAACATCAAATAAAAAAATTTAAAAGAGCATATTAAAAAAATGAATGATATTTGTTTGCCATAAATGTCATTTATTGATAAAAATCAAGTGAGAATAACAACAATGGTCTCGTTTACACTAGGGAGAAATAGAAAAAAACAGTTTTGTTTGACAATTGACTACTGATTCCCAATTCAACTGACCTTGGGAACAACTTACCTTTGTTTTTTATTTCAAGGAAAAGTGTTGCATATATACAAAAAATTAAAAATGTACCATCTGCCCTTGACTACATTGAAATTAGGCAAAGATCACAACCTGATTTGCCCCCCGTGAAGTAGTGCTTGTGTACAAGTTCTGTTCTACTGGTAAAATAGGACCCAGTCACCAATGCTTGGGGTTGAAGTCCTCTAAAATGGGCAAGGTGGGTATAAATGATGAACTATACTTAACTTTATCGCCATGTTGCGATCACGATTAGCCATTGTGTATAAATGTGACCTCAACGAGCTCGTTCCAAAGAGGGGTCACATGATATGGTTTTGTTGAAATCTTTTGAAAAAATAATATTTTTTTAGCTGCTGAATTTGCATATTACGCGGGCGGATGCAGGCGATTCGTTGGGTAAAGGGTTAACCCTTTAACCCCTTTTACCCAATATGACGCCCAAAACGTCCAACACTATATACAAAAAGCTCCATTCAAATTATATTATGTTTTAAATTTTTGTCTCAAAAACTTAGCTTATGACCCCCTCATTGAAACAAGCTCATATAGGTCATTCCAATGAGGGGTCATAAGCTATGTGTTTGAGACAAAAATTGAAAATGTTTAATTCTTCAAGAATTAACTTTGAGGGTGTCACCTGCAGCCTGCATAGAGGAAAGGGTAAACTACATATTATTTTGTGCAGGTGTGTGTGGGGGGGGGGGGGGGGCATGGGGGTAAATGCAGTTTGCTCCACAGGCCTCCAAATTGGTTTCTAGGACAAATATTTACCCCTGGGTATGCTTGCTTACATGAGAAAGATTTGCCAACAAGTAGCAAATTCTTCTCAAGAAAGATTTACCAACAAGTAGTAAATTCTTGATTCTTCTCAGTTTACCACCGGTTAGTTTTTTTTCAGAAATGACCCAAGAGCAAATCTGCCTGATGTGAACAGTCTTTATGAAGGATTGAAGGAGCTGACTATGTTGCAAATTTAAAATACCATACACAATCGGTGTTGGTCATACAGTGCAGCAAATGATTAAGAAATTAATAAACCAATACCTCTCTGAACTTGTTTCACATATACATGTAATAACTATTTTTTAAGTTAACATATGTGACTATTTCTTGTGTTAACCTTGAATTTGCCTCCATGAAACTTTCACGGGAAATTGCCTTCATCCCTGTTGCCATCTGGTGCTTCTGTGTGACAGTAGTGTTGTTGCTCTTACATGTACATGCTATTCTACATGTAAATGTAGTTTAGGTGAAGGCCACTTACCCAAAGGCTTGTTGGGCCTCCTTTTGCAACCTTGCAAGCAAATAGGTATATTGCTACAGTGCAGTAAAACTATATTAATTTTTTTTTCTTGCTGATCATTCATTCTAAAGCTTGACATCATTTCATGGGACACTCTGAGGAATAACTTATGACAAAATGCGGAAACATGTAGCATATCGTTGATACCTGCTTGTGAGAAACCTGGGACGTCCAACAGACTTACAGTTCTATTTTACTTTTTTAATTGTACAGGTTCTAACTGGTACAATAGGATCATTTAACCAAAGCCTGGGGCTGGGGAAGGGGTCCTCTAAAATGGGTATTATATGAGTAAACGATCATCATTTGAACATAGTTATACAACTGAGATTGAAATATACTGCTTTTGAGACATTTGCAGCATTATGTGCACTTATCGTTGGGCCAAAATGAATATATGTCTTTACCATTATGTTTATAATGGTAAAGACAAAACGAAATAACGGTGAAGACATTTTACCTTCATTTGACCTCTGATTATGAAAAGTTTGAATGCACATAATTTCAAAAATTAAAGTGCTCAGAAACCATAACTAAATGCTAAAATTGTTTCCTCATCATCCCCACCCATACCATATATATACATATAACGGTAGAGACAAGTAATTAGTGTGACACTTACTGTAATCGAGAATTAATACATTTATTTACACAAGAAGTGTAAAGAAATTCAGTGATGTCTTTGAATAAATTAACAGAACAGCCAATAATGATGTAAATAGATGAGTGCCCCTGGTGGCTTTTCCATCAACTGTGCATACTTCCCAGTTGTAATCTGTTGATAACGGTAAAGACATAGATGAAAAAAAATTGTGACCTGACAATATTTCATCAATTGATTTTACAAATGTGAACCAGCTCAGTCAAAAACTACTAGTATATCTTCTAATCACTTACCTTTCTTGTTTTTCTCCTTTTCTATCTTCCCTTCAGCCAGTCTTCATAAAAATGTATCACTGCTAACTTACAGTTTGCAAGAAAAACCATTTCGCCCAATTTGAGTTGAATTTGCAAGACATTTAACTATTGTTGATATAATGAGTCTAATTGCCCCCAAATCCAAAACAAAGGTCTATCGGATGGAATGGGCCCCATTTTTTAATTTGACTTCTATGGCTGCCAAAGACCATGAACATGTCTTTACCATTATTTTGACCACTTTTGAGAAAATGACCCTGGGTCTCTGTAACATCATATTAACCCTTGAGGGCCTGGAGAAAATTTTACAGTTTTCCATACTTTGAAAATGTACATCACATGGGTTTACAGTTATTTGCCATGATGCTTAAAATGTAACTTGAGTTAACCTAGAGAATGCATGTTGGGGCAGCCATTTTGTTGCTGTAAACATGATCAAAGTTGGAATTAGGCCTTTATGGGTTAAAGAGTCGTTGGATCAATTTTTGACTCAAAAAGATTGTGAATTCAGCTGAATGATTTCTGACTTGTTAGAGTATTTGTATACTATAACCAATGACCCAGACTTAGCAGGTGCAAACTCGATAAAATCCAGGGCTCAACACAAATTTTGAACCCCCCATCCCCAAAATTTGCATACAAAATCGAAAAATTCAAGTCCTATCTGGTCCTCCATACTATTGTTTACTGCGCATGCACAGTAACCAGGAAGGTACTGGAATTGGCACCAAGCATCATTTTTTGTTTGGCTGTAAGTAAACAATGAGCTGACATCTGTGCTTTAAATATCCTTTTTATACGCCCGTTTTGAAAAAATGGTCGTATTATGGTATACCGCTGTCCATCTGTCCGTCTGTCCGTACACACATCATACAATAACTCGAAAACGCTTCAAGCAATTTTTGTGATTTTTTGATGGAAAGTATATGTTGATGGAAGGAAGCTCCCTTTCGATTTGTGTCGCTGTCCAATTTGTCATTCCAGAGTTATGGGACTTTATTCCTCAAAATATAAGCAATTTTCCACATGTCAGACAATAACTTGAAAATGCTTGGAGCAATGTCATGATTTTTTGGGTGGCAAGTATATGTTTATGGAAAGAATCTCCCTTTGTATTTGTTTCACCATCCGATATGTCATTCCACAGTTATGGGACTTTATACGTCAAAATACTTTATACGTCAAAATATAAGCAATTTTCCACATGTCAAACAATAATTTGAAGATGCTTAGAGCAATTTTCATGATTTTTTGGTTGCTAGTATATGTTGATTGAAGGAATCTCCCTTTCGATTTGTGTCGCTGCCCTATTTGTCATTCCAGAGTTACTTTATTCGTCAAAATATAGGCAATTCTTCACATGTCAGACTTTGAGCAATTTTCATGATTTTTTGGTCGCAAGTATATGTTGATGGAAGGACTCTCCCTTAATATTTGTGTCACTGTCTGATATGTCATTCCAGAGTTATGGGACTTTATTCATCAAAATATAAGCAATTTTCCACATGTTGAACAATAACTTGAAAATGCTTAGTACACATGTATACTCATTTTGTGCGCTTCCCTCTTGTAATTAATAACAGGCTCATAGTGCAGCTGTTTATTTGAGGATGCCAAACACAAATCAATGAAAGAATTGGTGCATTCAAAGCTATAAATGGATGTTGGAAGTGAACAACGGTGGTTTGAGACGTTCAGGGCTTTGAATTGGTGCATTGAACGCTATAAATGGATGTTGGAAGTGAACAACGGTGGTTTGAGATGTTTCATGTTTCCCATTTTCGTGACATGCACTTGACGTCATCATTCTTTCTAATGATTTACCTATTGTTTGTTAAGTGTTCTTTCCCTATCTTTGTTAAACTCCTAAGCTTTTTGGCTGTTTTGATTGAAATTTTTAATAAATTTCTTTGGAGTTTAACATGTGTTACAGAGTATTTATTCTGTTTATCCCCATGTTTACATCCTCACCCAAGGGGTGTTGGGTCATTTTGGTCTTGCATCTTCTATCCGTTGTATCATTTTTTCTTCATATGAAGACCAAGCTTTGCATCTGGTAGCATATAAATCGGTTACTGACTTTGGTTTTTTTGTCTGTCTTGTTTCCAGCTTTTTCTATTGACGTTGTTTACATTTGGCGACACCCTTAACATAGCATTTAGTATTATAATACTTCAGAATTGTTGTAGGATACATTGATTATGATTCCGGAAGTGTGGCTAAAAAAAATTGGCGTTTGTCCACACTTAGTCTCTGTGGGCATGCCCTTGGGCTCATGGTGTTCCCATTGGGACCTCGGCATTTTCAACAAAGTGTTTTTTCGAAAAAATTTTTATAATTGTTTTGGAATTAATTTGATTGCTCTTATCATGTATCCTTATCATGTATTTTTGTTGAATTTGTAGGTGTGCTATTGACTCTATTTTGATTGTAATTAATTATGAAAGCTTACAGCTCTAAGTTCAAGGTGAGGAAGTCTACCTTGGATTTACATCCTTGTTGTCTTGCCTGTAGTCGATGCACTTCTACAGATCCTTTTCCTACTTGTGTTCATTGGGATGCCAGATGTTGGAGATGGGTGTTGCAGTACATCGTCGGCCATGAAGTTCCGATTCTGGAGCTGTCACTGCAGGATAATTCAAGTTTTTAATTTTCTTTTTCAGAGGAACAAGAACATGGTGCTGGTATTTTGACACCCATACAAAGTGTGCTGCCGTCATCGTGCCCTTATGAGCAACAGAACTGGCTGCAAAGGTGCTCCTGAATATTAAACAAGGAATAAGGCCTCTTATTCCAGCATTCAGTTCAACCGGTGAAGCGGCCAACCCGACAGTGGGAGCTGTAACACTGGGTAAGTCTGTTGCAGTTGAGGGAAGTGTAGAATTGGGAAGAGCTAGCACCTCAAAAACTGAAGCTCACCCGGCGACGACAGCAAAAGGGAAGAAGCCTGCAAGTTTCTCTTTGGGAAGCTTGGCGAGGTCTGATAGACAGCAAGCGAGCGAGCCTTCTCTCACCCAGCAACATTTTGGGTCAAATGTTGTTTTGAGAAACTTCACTGAGTCTGAGCTAACAACCACACTCACCGCTCGGGATGCTCCGTCTAAACTGCAGCCGGGGTCAGCAACAGTTACGGCTTCTTCCTCAGGTTCAGATAAGCATACACGACCACTCACTAGCTACCCGACTTCGGATATCCAGGCAGCCTGTGTGAAGACATTCCCAGTCTTCGCCCATGAAGTCGGGCCATCAGGTGACTAGTGATCCAAGGCTTCATTCATTGGGACGTTCGGAGAAGAAATCTACGTCCAGATCTCCATCCCAGGAGCAGCAAGTAGCGAAAAAACAGAAGACTGCTGCTTCTCAAGCCTCCGTAACAGACTTGCTGTCACAAATTGCGCAGCTCATCGCAGCATCCCAGAAAGTGCAAGCGCAGTCTTCTGCAGACTCCGGTGGTGAGCTTCAGACGGTCTTAGGTCGGTTCAGTCATCTGTACATTCAAATGCTGTTGACCGAAATTCTCAGCTAAATCAGACGGATGTTGGAAGTAATCTTCTATTTCATCTAAGAGAGCGATTCTGGACGCTATGTCCTATGCAGATATCACCAGGGCTCTAGCACAGCGTCTAAATGGAAAGGAATTTGAGGAAGTAAGTTCCTCACTAAGAGTTCTTTCCAGGGCAGTCATGTATGCCACGTACCACTCCGCCCTTACAGTGGCAATTTGGAGTTGGTTAGACGTGATGCAGCCCTTGCATCATCATCAATTATCGATAACAGGGTGAAAGGCTCTCTCCGAGTCGCTCTGGTCTCCAGACACACACTGTTTGATGACAAGCTTTCCTTAGTCTATGAACAAGCTACCAAAAAGGCTTCCAGCGCACTGCTACTGAGATCAGTGTCTCAACAACATGCATCAACTGGCTGGAGTAGGCGAGGTCATTCCAGTTCCCAATCATCAAAAGAGTGCTCCTCACGAGGGTCTAGAAAACCCTCTTGCGCTTACTCCAGAGGTCATCAATATAACAGCTTGGGAAAGGGATGCAAGTTTTATCAAGACTATAAGTTAAACTCCTCTAGGCTGACGGGATGAGGTTCTTCGCTGGGAGGATGTAGTTTTGCCTCCCACAAGCCTCACAAGTCATACAGGTGATGGTCTAGACCTCTGTTACTTTCCAGTTGGCGGAAGGTTATCTAACTTTACAAAAGACTGGATGGAAATTATGGAAGATCAGTTCCAAAGTTCTGTATAGAAACCATTCAGTTAATAAGAGCAAGCATTCGAGTGGATGACTATGCGGCCAGCATAGATCTAAAGGATGCATACTTTTCATGTCCTGGTACATCCGACATTCAGAAAGTACCTGCATTTTGCCATGCAAGAAGAGGTGTATCAGTTCAGAACGATGTGCTTCAATCTGAACTTGGCTCCTTGGGCTTTCACTCAAATAATGAACTCGGTAATGTCATACTTCCGAGCTCATTCGGCAGTGGTAACATCGGCTTACTTGGACGCCATTCTTCATAGATACAGTGACAAAATTATTCTTTAGAACGATGTTCAGAGTCTGCTTCAGTTATTCCGACATCTAGGTTTCATAGTAAACAAGAAAAAAGTCGGATCTAGCTCCGTCCAAATTCTTCATTCACTTGGGAATGAGCCTCAAGGCTCACAACAATCTGGATCGTCTGCCATTACCCAGAGCAAAATTAGTCAGTTATTATGCTCACTTTTGTCTAAACTCTCCCGCAGTGACTGCGAGGGAGTTTATGCAACTGATGGGGCTGTGTGGAGCGGCTGCAGATCTTATTCCAATGGGCCGCCTGTGCACGTGCCCCTCCAGATTTTTAGCTCACCGAAGGGAGCTTAACTTATCACTTGCCGTCCGTCGTTGTTGTCGTCCATCTTCGTCGCCTGTCATGAACTTTACATTATCGACTACTCCCCCAAACTACTGGATCAAATTGAACCAAATTTGGTGTGCATGTTCCCCATCATATGTCAATTCAAACTTGTACAAATAAACATGCCGCACCCACAGGGGGCACCACAAGGGGCATAACTCTGATAGCACCCATGAATTTCTTTCCAAAATTCAAAAAAATCTTCTTCAGATCCACCAGGCAGAATTCTTTCCTATTTGGTATACATCATCTATAGGGGGGCAGATTCAAGTTTGTTCAAATCAGCCCCCTGGATTCATATTTGGGCTCACTATAGAAGCCCGAATTTGAACTTAGTGCATTTCAGGCAAATTTCTTAAAAAATCTTCTCCAGATCCAGCAGGCAGAATCTTTTGGTATTTGGTATGCAACATTGTGGGGTGGATCTGATTCAAGTTTGTTCAAATCGGCCCCCTGGGTTCATATTTGGGCTCAGTATAGGAGCCCAAATTTGAACTTAGTGCATTTCAGACAAATTTCCTTAAAAAATCTTCTTCTCAAGATCCAGAAGGCAGAATCTTTTGATATTGGGTATGCAGCATGTTTATAGGGGGGTGAGATTCAAGTTTGTTCAAGCCAAATCCCTGGGTTCATATTTGGGCTCACTGTGGTAGCCCGCATTATAACTTAGTTCAAAATGAGGAATGTTCTTTAAAAATCTTCTTCTTCAGATCCAGCAGTTGGAATGTTTTGATATTTGGTATGCAGCATCCTTAAAGGGGTGAGATTCAAGTTTGTTCAAGCCATGTCTCCAAGTCCATATTTGGGCTCACTATGGGAGCCCAAATGATAACTTAGTTCAAAATGAGGAATTTTTTTTAAGAATCTTCTTCTTCAGATCTAGGAGTCAGAATGTTTTGATATTTGGTATACAGCATCCTTAGGGGGGTGAGTTTCAAATTTGTTCAAGCCATGTCCCTAGGTCGATATTTGGGCTCACTGTGGGAACCCGAATGATAACTTAGTTCAAAATGATGAATTTTCTTTAAAAATCTTCTTTCTTCAGATCTAGCAGTCAGAATGTTTTAATATTTGGTATGCAGCATCCTTAGGGGGGTGAGATTCAAGTTTGTTCAAGTCATGTCCCTAGGTCCATATTTGGGCTCACTGTGGGAGCTTGAATTGTAACTCAGTTCGAAATGAGGAATTTTCTTAAAAAATCTTCTTCTTCAGATCCAGCATTCGGAATGTTTTGATATGTGGTGTGTAGCATCCTTAGGTGGGTGAGATTCAAGTTTGTTAAAGCCAAGTCCCTGGGTCCATATTTGGGCTCTCTGTGGGAGCCCGAATTATAACTTAGTCAATATGAGAAATTTTTCTTTAAAAATCTTCTTCTTCAGATTTAGCAGTCGAAATGTTTTGATATTTGGCATGCAGCATCCTTGGGAGGGGGGGGGAGAGATTCAAGTTTGTTCATCAAGCCAAGTCCCTGGGTTCATATTTGGGCTCACTGTGGGAGCCCGAATTATAACTTAATTCAAAATGAGGAATTTTCTTTAAAAATCTTCTTCAGATCCAGCAGATGAATGCTTTTGATATTTGGTATGCAGCATCCTTAGGGGGGTAAGATTCATGTTTGTTCAAGCCATGTCCCTATTTCCATAAAATTTGTCTCTCATGACTTCATTCCTTTGTAGTGTTGATGAACCATGTCTAACTGAATGTGACCCCGAATACTTCTTTGAACCACTTTGGCCGGTGAGCGATTAAGGCTCCCTGGGGCCTCTTGTTTTTACTCAGAACTGGAGTGTGAAGACGCATTTGGTCGAAACCCAGATTGTTTTAACGGACCTAGTAAAACAAAAGATTCAGATTTGGGCGGATCTCAAGTGGCTGACTCAGGGAGTTCCACTTCAACTGCCGGATCCTGTCTTCACAGTTATGATGGATGCGAGTCTGACGGGCTAGGGTGCATCCCGAAGTCCTGCAGACTTGATGTGTCAAGATCTTTGGGACCCTCAGTTCCTAGAGAAGCACATAAACATTAAGGAGATGATGTTTATCTAGCTAGCACTACAACATTGGATTGCTCAAGTAGCGAACATCCATGTTCAGGACAAGTCTGCGGTAGTGGCTTATCTCAGGAACCAGGGAGGCACTCATTCAATTCCGTTATGCAAATTAATGGAGAAGATCCTCCTATTCACACTGAGTCATCACGTTCATTTCTGTTTGTCATAGACCGGTCATCTGAATGTACTAGCAGACTCTCTCTCTTGAAAAGGTTGCCTGTTGCCATTGGAGTGACTCTCAACAAGTGAGTATTCAGCCAGATCTGCTACCAGTGAGATCGTCCCATGATAGATCTTTTTGCATCACACCTGAACAATCAGTTACCGATGTTTGTGTTGCCATACCCAGGTCATCGAGCGTACGCAGTAGACGCTCTATCGATCTCATGGGATAGAATGATAGGATATTCAAATCCTCCTGCTCCATTGATTCAGCAGATTCTGTTAAAAATCAAACTGTCTCACTGCAAAATCCTGCTAGTAGCACCTCTGTTGTCACAGAAACCCTGGATCAATCTTCTCAGGTGTCTGTTATGGGACATTTCCCCAAAGTTTCCTCCTTGAAAAGACTTCTATATCAAGGGAAGTCCCACGCACTGCATCACAACCTGGAAGGTCTCACGGAAAACATTTTACAGGACAAGCAGTGGATGCAATTTCTAATTGTAGGAGGACCTCCTCTTCATTGAATTATGCAGCGAAGTGGAGGGTTTTCTTCCATTGGTGTATGGACCAGTCTGTATACATTTACAATCCGTCCATTCCTTAGATTGCCAAATTCCTGGTCTACTTGTTTGAAGTATTAAACTTGCAGCCTGTCACTATTAAGGGCTATAGGTCTGTGTTATCAGACACTTATGCTCATCATGATAACTTGGCTATTGGATCAGATTCTTCTTTATCCAAGTTAGTTAGACATTTCTCTTTTAATAGACCTAGGACCCTCAGATTAATTCCTAAATGGAATTTGGCTTGGGTTCTGTTGAAGCTTCATGAAGCTCTGTTTGAGCCATTAGACAATTAGAGTTCAAATTCTTGACCTATAAAACGGCCTTTCTCTTAGTCTTTGCGTCTGCCAGAAGAGTGAGTGAACTTCATGCATTATCTGTTGATGATTCCCATTACTGTAGTATTACCCTCACTACGGAAGTGGGATTCTTGGCTAAGAATCAGATTCCGGATAAGTGGCCGATGCCTATTATCATTAAGGCTTTACTGTCCTCAGACTACCATAGACCTTTGCTATGTCCAGTTAGAGCAATGCACATTTATTAATGTCAATTTAGTTTTATTAGAAAGGGAAGAAAAAGATTTTTTCTTTCACTAATTCCTAACAGAAAGGATATATCTGTTCATTCTATCGCTAGGTGGATTCAGCTGGCAATACATATTGCATATGAAAGTCTTCGGATCAACGTTCTGTCAACAAGATTTCAGTGCATAAGGTTAGAGAACTGTCTGCTTCTTGGGCTTATTCTAACAGTATAGCCATTACTGATCTTATACAGGCTGCCAACTGGACACAGCCCTCTTCATTTACCAAGTTTTACCTTAGAAATTTAGAGTCTATCTCCCGTGACCATAGATCTTTAGGTCTTCTTTCTGTTGCTCAGAATTTTTTCCATTAATCTTACATCTGCTCGAACACCGATGATGCCATTCCGCTGCCCTCTTCAGTCTGAGGAATTTTCCTTCAGAACAAGGGGAAAGCAGGGAGACAGTTTTCCTTATGTTATCTGGCTTTATAGTGAAAAGCAAGGGAATACCTCCTCCAGAGACAGTAATCCAGTGTCGGTGCTGGATGGTTCTAATGTGTAGCTCAGTGTGAAGCAAAAACTGTGTCTCATTGGACGGACTGTTTACAGTTTGGGGCTATAGCCATGACTTTCATCTGTCTGTCCGTCCATTTGTCAGTCTGTTAACAGGGTTTTGGTTAAAGTTTGTGGTTAAAATTTTTTAGTCACAGTTAAAGTTTTTTTTCTTTCAAATCAATATTAATTACTATTGATTGTATCATTCTCATTATATATTTTTCATCTTATTTTGGGAAATATTTAACCCTTTTGTTGTATGGCAATTTTACTTAGAACTTTCCAGGTTAAAGTTTTTGGTTAAAGTTTTTTTAGCTCACCTGACTGAAAGTCAGGGTGAGCTTTTCTGATCACTTTCGTCCGTCGTCTGTCGTCCGTCGTGAAGGTGGTGTTTGGGCCTTTTTCTCCCAAACTACTGGCTGCATATTAATGAAATTTCATGTGAGTAGTGGTTATATAGGGGCATTTCGATATTTTTATACTGTACCAATGACCCAGACATAGCTGGTGCTAACTCTTAAAATATAGGGCAAAACACAAATTTTGCCCCCCAATCCCCAAAATTTGCATCTAAAACCAAAGAAAACATGTCCTGAATGGCCCTCCACACTTCACCTCTACTGCGCATGCGCAGTGTCAAGGACGTTCCGAAATTGGCGCCATTAATCATTCTAAGTTTGGCCCTTCATCAGTTAACATCTGACTGATCTTTGTGCTTGTAAATCTCAGTTTAAATGATGCCAGACACAGAAATATTAGTGAAATGGTGATTCTAAGGAGGATATAGAAGGAGGAGAGGAAAAATGAGTGACAGAAAATTATCAGGGCTGTAACTTAAAATTTTTTAATGAAATTATGTTAAGTTACCTATTTTTGAGGCAACAGCCATTTTGTTGTCATTCTTGTTATCAAGTTACACTGCTTGTTCAGTGTTTTCCTCTCTCCCTTTCCTTTAAGTCCCCTCTTGCTATTCTCCCATGCTTTTGGCATATTTTCTGTAATTTTATTACTAAAATTTCTTGGGAGTTTTAGCTGAATAACAGAATGAATTCTGTTCTTTTCCCCATGTTTACGTCTTCATCTATGGGTGGTTAGGCGTAGTGTTCTGCATCTACCATCTGATGTTCTACAGTTTCTTCCCTGGAAGTCTCTGTTTTGCATCAGATAGTGTATTATTGGTAACTGATTTCGGGCCAGGGTGCCTGGAGTCTTATTCTAGTGTTTTTACACTTATTGTTTACATTTACAACAGCCCTCTGTGTGAGGGGGGATTTCTTGAAAATAATATCTTTATGTTAATTTAATCATAACTAGATACATTATTATTGTTCGTAAGTGTTGCATAAATTGTTTAAAATATTTTTTAAAATTTTTGTCCATACTTAGGCTTGGGATCCAATGGGGCTCAACATTACTTTTCAGAAACTTGGGCTGTTCTGAAAAAATATAATGGATCATATTATTATGTATTTTGATTGTCAGGGGTTGGTGCGAGTACTAGGACTTTCTTTTCACATTGAAAGGATTTTGGTCAATTGTAATAAGAGGAAATCTTCCTCTGACTTTTATAATCATTGTATATGTAGTCAGTGTACTCGCACTAACTCCTGTTCTGTATGTGATAATTTCGATGACAACATGGGAAGCGTGTGTCACGGTATGTTAATGGGGAATTGGACATTCCGGTCCTTTCCCCGCAGGGTCACTCTACTTTATCAATTTCTATTTCAGACGATCAAGATTAGGGTGATGTATCCGTGATGTCTTCCAAAAGTGTGCCTCCGTTGTCACAATTAATGAAGAGCTAGCGGAAAAGTGCTCATGTAAATACGCCAATTGCCTAAGAGGACCCTAGTAGGTTCGACGGCCTTTGACGTCCGCTAGCTCGCCCGGTGTAGCGTCCATTCATCGAATGGTTCGGCAGCCGGGTTCGTCCGTTGCGGTCTAGAAGGAGTTTTGGGGTGATGCGAGCACTATCAATCAACCAAATGCACACCCAGTGACGGCGGATTAGAGGGAGAATGGAGGAAGCCTTTTAGTCCGGTTCCTAGCTCGTCCAGGTCCATCCGGACGGCGAGCGAGAGAGACCCCTCTCTCGTACAACAACATCTGGCCCCCAGATGTTGTGGTACAAAATGTGTCGCATTCGGAGCATACTTCCGCCGCTCGGGACACTCCGACATATAGTCAGTCCGGAGAGACTGTCAATAAGGCTTCCTCATTCTCATGGTAGCACACACAACCGCTCTTGGCTACGTGACCTCGGATATCCAGTCAGCTTCGCCAATCAGAGAATCATCGGCGACCAGGTCACACCATCCGGTAGCCAGGGACACGAGGCCTGCAGACTCCGGACATTCGCATAAGAAAGTGTGCGGGAGTCAACGTACACGGAGCTTCCGGCAGCAATGCATCGTAAGACCGCAACTGCACAGGCCTCGGTGACGGACGTGCTATCCCAAATAGTACAGCTTATCGCAGCATCCCAGCAATGACTGAATCTGTCGCATCATGTATTATCCGACGATGCTGGGTCGGGACACTCCGTGCAAGCAGGTACGGACGTCCGAAAATTTCATCCAGTCCGACGGGATGCCGAAAGGGATTCGGAGGATTTCGAGCTTTCCCTTTCGGAACAACATATGCTGTTGTGTATGTCATCTGACTTTATCTTCTACAGGTTCTTTCGTCGGACCAGAATGCTGCGATGCCGGATAAGAAACTGATAGCGTCGGTGGACTTAGAAATTTTTGGTTCGGTTCAGGGACATCGTCCCTCAGTTCCGACATAGTCCAATAATGTCACACAAACTTTCGAATTATTGAACAACGCTGTATATATTATTATATGCTTGCTTTTACCAAGCATTTCTGGTTTCTTGTTCGCAAAGTTACGGAGATATCTTTCAAAAGTGTGCCTCTGTCGTCATAGTTAATGAAGAGCTAGCGGCAATAAGTGCTCATGGAATATGTCTATCGCCTAAGAGGTCCCTTGTAGGATCGACGGAGTGACATTCGCTAGCTCATCCGGTGTAGCGTCCATTCATCGAATGGTTCGGCAGCCGGGTTCGTCTGTTGCGGTCTAGGAAGGAGTTTTGGGTGATGCGAGCACTATAATAACTTTAGTACTCACCCAGTGACGACGGATTGAGGACAGATCGGAGGAAGCCTGTTAGTCCGGTTCCTGGCTCGTCCAGGTCCGTCTGGGCTGTGAGCGAGAGAGGTCCCTCTCTCGTACAACAACATAGGGGACCGCATGTTGTGGTTCAGATATTTCGCATTCGGAGCATATGTCCGTCGCTCGGGACGCTCCGTTATATTGACAGTCCGAGAGACTGTCGATAATGCTTCCTCATCCTCACAGCAGCGTACACGACCGCACATTGGCTACGTGACCTCGAGTATCCGACCAGTTTCGTCATTCAGTGATTCCACGGCAAACAGGTCGTGCCATCCAGTAGCCAAGGGACACGAGGCCTATACACTCCGTTCGCTCGCATAATAGAAGTATGCACGGGTAACGATTACGGAGCTTCCAGCGGCAATGCATCGTAAGACCGCTTCTCCACAGGCCTCAGTGACGGACGTGCTATCCAAGTTAGCACAGTTTATCGCAGCATCCAAGCAATCGACAGATTCTCGGTCGGATCAGGAATTATCCGACGGCGCTGGGTCGGTGCGCTCTGCTGTTGCATCAGGTTCAGACAACCGATCGCTTTATAGGGTCCGACAGGATGGCGAAAGGGATTCGGATGTTTTCGAGCTTTCCCTTTCGGAACAACGGAAGCTGCCATACATTTCTTCCGGCATTATCTTCCAGAGGTTGTTCCTTCGGACTACATTGCTGCGATGTTGGATAAGAGACTTATAGCGTCATTGGACTCGGAATTTTGGATCGGTTCAGGGACATTGTCCCTCACTTACCGACACAGTCCAATAATGTCATTAGAACATTTGTATTATTTATCGACGCTATATATATATATATAAGCCTGCTACCAAGCATGATAGTTTAGTTTCTTGTCCGCAATGCTCTATTCTGCCTTTTATCATTTCTAGGAATAATTTATTTTGGCAGAACAGGGCATACCGAGAGTTCATATGCATCAAGACGGCGCGGTTAAAGAATGGAATTTATCTTTTTCGCCGTCTATGTCTTTTCCAACCACTATGTTGGAAATGACAATGATGTCTAATAGACTTAACTTAGATGCTTTATCATACGTAATCCACCTTACTGAGGCGTTATCATTACATCTTCAAGAGAAAGAATTCCGGGATATGATCCTCAATGTGATTTCTTTCAAGGGCAGTAGTTTTTCCACGTATAACTCCGCCCTTCAGTGGCAACCTGGAGTTGGTTAGACATGACGCAGCCCTAGCTACATCCACGCGCGTGGATAGTAAGGTGAAGAACTCTCTCAGAGTTGCTTCGGTCTCGGAGAAGCTTCTCTTCGACGGCAACTTTTCAGCAATCCATGAATTGCTCGATATACATGTTCTCTTGTCTATCAAGTGTAGCAAGAGATTCAGACTGGGGCAAACATTCGGTGGTTGACTCAGAGAGTGCCACTGCAGTTGCCGGATCCGAGTTTTATATTATGACGGTTGCCAGTCAAACGGGTTGGGGTACAATATTGATCCCAACGGATTTGAAGTGCCAGGGTCTTTGGGTTCCGCAGTCTCTAGGCAAGCACTTATCTTCCACGGAATAATGTTATTTAGGCTTGCTTTATGTCATTGGATGAACATTATTCAGAAACGCATGTCCAAATCCTGTCTGATAAGACGACAGTAGTTGCGTATCTCCGGAACCAGGGAGGCACTCATTCGATTCCGTTATTCAATTTAACGGAAAGAATCCTTCCGTTTGTTATAGTTCGCCAAGTTCTGCTTCGGTCCGTCATATTCCGGGTCGTCTGACTGTATTAGCGGACTCCCTTTCACGTATGGGTCGCTTGTTGCCGTCAGAATGGACTCTCAACAAACAAGTATTCAATCAGATTTGCTATCAATGGGAGTGCCCAATGATAATTTATTTACGACACAACTTGCTAATCAATTGCAGACGTATGTGTTTTGCATGTCCGGATCTCTGAGCTTATGTTGTTAACGCTCTATTGATCTAATAGGACGGAATGATAGGATATGCGTATCCTCCTGCGCTGTTGTTTCAGCAAGTATTGCTAAGATAAACAACCACAATACATTTCTGTTGATAGCATCTCTGTCTTCACAGAGACTGTCGGTAAATTTACTCAGATGTCTACTGTGAGACTTAACGCGAAAACTTCCTCTATGAGAGGATCTTCTTTCGCTGGGGAAAATCGTGTCATCTTTATCACAACCCGCAAGGTCTCAACCTTCACGTATTCCGTTGTGTGGTCCTTATTGCATTATAAGCATTGTACTGGATGAGCTTTGGACGCAATTTTTTTTTTTTTTTTTTTACTGTAGGAGAACCTCTTCTTCGCTATACTATGCGGCTAAAGTGGAGGCTCTTCCGTCGTTGGTGTAGGGATCACTATGTTGATATTGTTGATCCCTCCATACTAGTCATTGCAACTTTCTAGTATACTTGTTTGACAAGATCTACTGCAGCCTGTTACTATTAAGGTTATAGGTCTATGTTATCTCATACCTATGCACTCTATGATAGTTTACAATTGAGTCTTATGTCTCTTTATCTAAGTCAGTTAGTAACTTTTCGATAAATAGACTTAGAATCATTAGATTAAATTTCTATATGGAATTTAACTTCGGTTCTTTTTTAGCTAAGTAATCATTTGAGCCTCTGGAAGCAGTAGTTTTCAAATTCTGACCTTTTAGACAGTAATTCTGTTGGCTTCTCTTTTACTGAAGAGTCAGTGAGCTTCATGCACTATCCGTGGATGATTCTCACTTTCGTAGTTTCGGAATCACTACTTCCTTTACTATTTAGGTTGGATTTTTGGTTAAGAGTCAGGCTCCTAATATCCGGAACCTATTGTTATTAAGGTCCTTCCGTCTTCGTACGGGCATAGGCCTTTACTCTGTCCGGTTAGAGTTTACGTATTTATAAACAGATATCTGTTTATTACTACGGACGTAAGCTTCTTCTGTCTTTGATGCCTAATAGAAGGACGTTACGCTCCATTCTATTGCTAATGGATTCAATTAACTATCGGTACTGCTTATGGTATATCATTGACTCAGCAGTTGTGCTTGAGATTTCGGCTCATGAAGTAAGAGTTCTTTCTACATCTTGGGCTTACATTAATAGTGTCGCTATTATAGATTTTTGAAGGCTGCTCATTGCGCTCAGCCATCCACATTCATGAATTTTTATCTCAGAAATATCGAGTCCATTTCTGGAGGCCTCTATTGTTAGGTCTATTATCTACTGCTCAGAATGTCATTCACTTAACAGTTGCTACTATAGCTAGGTAGGCTTTCTGTTTCGGCAGTGACTCCGTTCTGCTGCCCTCTTCGCTCTGGGCTATTTGACCCAGGACAAGAAAAAGGGGGGGGGGGGGGAGAGGGTGTTCCCTTGGGTCATCTGTTTTACTATGAAAACAAGGGGATACCTCCTCCGGAGTTAGTAATTCTGAGCCGTTACTGGGATGGCTTTTTAGTGAGAAGTTTATGTTTTAAAAATTCATTCAGGTCTTAGTTTTTAAAGTATAGCTTTTGAATATAGCACGTGTCATACGGACGTTATTATACAATCCTCAGACACTTTTAAGGAGTATAAGAGTCTCTATTCTCTAGACTTTCTTTATTTATTGGCTTACTTTAAAAATTATTAGTATAAGGATTATACTAGATATTAATAGAGTACATGGATGTATGATGCTCAATTTTGGAAGGTGTTGTATCTTTCTAATTTATTATAAATAAGAAAGATACATGTAAGGCCTAATACTTCTTTTTCCCTAGAGGGGATGACTATATTTTATATAATTGAGCGTATTCCAACTTGCTCTATGTCCTAGGCCCTCCAGCCTTTTTACTATTCAGCTATGTCTGGGTCATTGGTACAGTATAAAAATGTTAAAAAATGTATAGTAATTTATATATTTTTTATACTTACCAATGACCCAGACGGGGATGGCCCTCCCAGGAGTTGGGAACTCATACCTCCCCCGCTGAGTACATAGTGCTTACCAGGCACTGGTTATAAGAATGATTAATGGCGCCAATTTCGGAACGTCCTTGACACTGCGCATACGCAGTAGAGGTGAAGTGTGGAGGGCCATTCAGGACATGTTTTCTTTGGTTTTAGATGCAAATTTTGGGGATTGGGGGGCAAAATTTGTGTTTGGCCCTATATTTTAAGAGTTAGCACCAGCTATGTCTGGGTCATTGGTAAGTATAAAAAATATATAAATTACTATAAATTTTTTAACTTTTATGCAAATTAGGTTTTGGCTCATATTGAGCAGAGGGGTGGGGAAAAAATGGCCAAATTTTTTGAAAATCTTCTTCTAATAAACCACCAGTAGCAGAGACTTGATATGTGGTATACAGAGTCCTTTTGAGGTTTAGAATCTAGTTTGTTCAAGAGAAGTTTGTCGGGCATTATTTGCCTTCGTTATGGGATGGTATTTGCCTTCATTATGGGATGGGCAAAAATTTTGGCCATGCCTAAAATTTCTATTTTCAGAACCGTGAGGTCGATTTGAACCAAATTTGATATGAGATGATAATGGGTCATACGTAGTTGATTGATGCCAAAAAAAATGTTCTCATTGCCCCGTGGGAACCTCGTTAGCTAAAAATAGGAAAAACCTTAAAACTGCCATATCTCCATAACTACGTGGCACAGAGAATTCTTATTTTGTATAAAGCTTACTTTTATCCAGTAGAATAGAATGGTTAAAAAAAATCCCTATCGGTTTGATCACAAGGTACTTTTTTCAGGACTTTGAAAAAGTGCTGAGTCAGCACTTTTTAACACTGTAGACAATGGGAAAACATTAAAAAATCTTCTTCTCCATATCCAGCAGGCAGAATCTTTTGATATTTGGTATACAACATTGTAGGGTGGATCTGATTCAAGTTTGTTCAAATCGGCCCCCTGGATTCATATTTGGGCTCACTATAGAAGCCCGAATTCAAACTTGTGCATTTCAGGCAAATTTCTTAGAAAAAATATTCTTCTCCAGATCCAGCCTGCAGAATCTTCTGATATTTGGTATGCAACATTGTCGGGTGGATCTGATTCAAGTTTGTTCAAATCGGCTCCCTAGATTCATATTTGGGCTCAGTATAGAAGGTCAAATTCGAACTTAGTGCATTTCAGGCAAATTTCTTTGAAAATCTTCTTCTTCAGATCCAGTAGGCAGAATCTTTTGATATTCGGTATGCAACATTGTAGGGTGGATCTGATTCAAGTTTGTTCAAATTGGTCCCCTGGGTTCATATTTGGGCTCAGTATAGGAGCCCGATTTTGAATTAGTGCATTTCAGGCCAATTTCTTAAAAAATCTTCTTCTCCAGATCCAGCATGCAGAATCTTTTGATATTTGGTATGCAACATTGTGGGGTGGATCTAATTCAAGTTAGTTCAAATCGGATCCCTAGATTCATATTTGGGCTCACTATAGAAGCTTGAATTCGAACTTAGTGCATTTCAGGCAAATTTCTTCAAAAATCTTCTTCTCCAGATCCAGCAGGCAGAATCTTTTGATATTTGGTATGCAACATTGTGGGGTGGATCTGATTCAAGTTTGTTCAAATCGGCCCCCTGGATTCATATTTGGGCTCACTATAGAAGCCCGAATTCAAACTTAGTGCATTTCAGGCAAATTTCTTAAAAAAAATCTTCTTCTCCAGATCCAGCAGGCTGAATCTTTTGATATTTGTATGCAACATTGTGGTGTGGATCTGATTCAAGTTTGTTCAAATCGGCTCCCTGGGTTTATATTTGGACTCAGTATAGGAGTCCAAATTTGAACTTAGTGCATTTCAGGCAAATTTCTTTGAAAATCTTCTCAAGATCCAGGAGGCAGAATCTTTTGATATTGGGTATGCACCATGCTTAGGGGGGGGGGTGAGATTCAAGTTTGTTCAAGCCAAGTTTCTGGGTTCATATTTGGGCTCACTGTGGTAGCCCGAATTATAACTTAGTTCAAAATGAGGAATTTTCTTTAAAAATCTTCTTCAGATCCAGCAGTTGGAATGTTTTGATATTTGGTGTACAGCATCCTTAGGGGGGTGATATTCAAGTTTGTTAAAGCCAAGTCCCTGGGTTCATATATGGGCTCTCTGTGGGATTCAATACGAGGAATATTCTTTAAAAATCTTCTTTTTTTTATCCACTGGTCAGAATCTTTGGATATTTGGTATAAGCTTTTCTTAGGAGGAGCAGATGCAACTTGTTGAAATCAATTCTGTGGGTTGATATTTAGGCTACCATGTCAGGTGAGCGCCCTCAGGCCCCCTGGGGCCTCTTGTTTGTTTACAAAGTTGCACATTTATTTCTTCAAACACTTTACATTAATGTCACTGTTTCTCATTTGGGACAATGTCTACTATCTACTGAACCTTTCTACACTGATTTTCATTAATATTGGCATGATTTTAACCCCTATTAAACATGTTTTCAGACTTAGTTTCTTTGTATTTGAAATTAGGCTTTGCCACATACTTTCTTACTTGAATTCTTGCATGGTCAGTACAACTTAATGATTCCATTTACATCAATGATTTCTTTTATCGGTTTTAGCAAAAATTTAACCCATTTTTGACAGTCAGTTTTACTTAATATTTCCAGCTTAAAGTTTCGGATTAAAATTTTCCTTTTCAAGGTTGTACCTTTCATTCTTCAAACACTGTGTTACAACGTCATTGTTTTTCATTTGGGGCAAAGTCTACTGAACCTGTATACAGAGGTTTCAAATAATATTGGCATTAATTTAACTCTTTATGAAATGGTTTTCGAACTTAGTTTCTCTAAATTTCAAATTAGGCTTCTACCACATACTTTGTTACTTTTTATCCCCACACAAGGGAGGGATATAGCATAGAACTCTGTCCATCCATCTGTCCGTCAAACTAGCTGTCTGTCCGTCTGTCCAAACTTTGTTTATGGCATAACTTGAACAGTAGTTAACAGATTTCAATTCCTTTCAATATATGTCTCTACAGCAGCAATATCTATGTCAAGTCCGATGACCACCATTATCCAATAAAAATTAGTGAAATTATTGCTTTTGCCCCCCCCCCCCCCCCCCCCATAAATTAGGCATTTTTACCTGCGTCGCCAGCGGCAGAGCAGGTCTAGTAACCACTCGACTCTTTCCATCAGTCTGTCTGTCAGTCCGTCTGTCAGTCCATCCATCAGTCTGTCCGTCAGTCCATCCGTCAGTCCTTTTTTTTGGCTTCTATGAAAGGGAATGATTTTATATTTAGTCTGCTGCTTCATAATGATGAGTTGTATCGTGTATCTAATTTTCAGATCTGCCGTGCAGCCACTTCCTGTTTGCCGATACTTTGAAGTCTGTTCATCTCTGTAATCAATTGCATGCAGCGACGCAGGTCCAGAAACGGTATTGGTCTTAGCTTGTTTTTCTTTGCTCCAAAATGCATTTTGAAGTATTTTAGAGTGACTTTATGCAAACAATTTTTTCACTACATCCATACACCTACAACTCCCCTACCTACCCCCTCCCCCCCCACCACAGGCCAATTAGGCACTTTTTTGTTTGGTCCAAAGTGTATTTTGATGGATTTAGAGTGACAGCATGTGAAAAAATAACTCCTATAACCCCCTCCCCCACCCCTCCTCCTCTTCAGGGTCATTTAAGCAACATTTTTTTCTTTGGTCTCAAATACATTTTGAAGGATTTAGATAGAGTGACTTCATGCAGAGAAAATTAGGACTCCTAAATTTCAAATTAGGCTTCTACCACATACTTTTTTACTTTTTATCCCCTCCCACAAGGGAGGGGATATAGCACAGAGCTTGCTCCATTTGTCTATCTGTCAGTGCATCCGTCCATCAGTCCATCCATCTGTCCGAACTTTCTTTATGCCATAACTTAAACAAAAGTTAACAGATTTCAATTCTATTCACTACATGTCTCCATGTCAAGTTTGATGACCACAATTATCCAATGAAAATTGTTGAAGTTATTCCCCTGCCCCAACCTCATAATTAGGCACTTTTTTCTCTTCCCCCCCCCCCCCCCCCCCCCCCACACGGTGCCAGTTAGGCATTTTTTTTCTCTTTGCTCAAAATGCATTCTGAAGGATTTAGACTGACCTCCCTTAACACCCCCCACCACTCTTCCCCCCCCCCCCACAAACCACAACCCTGTCTGTCTGTCTGTCCGTCCGTCCATCCATCCGTCTGTCTGTCCGTCCATCCGTTTGGACGGACGGGTTTAGCAGAGGTACATTGTGGGGTTTACAATTTAGGGTCAGTGGTAGTTGTGGGGTTGGGTTAGTACAGTGGCCACTTGTGGGGTTATTTGTTTGCACTGTGAGGTTAATTTTTTTACCTTGTGGGGTTAGGGTTTAACATGGGAAAAACCCCACAAGTAAGAACGTGTAAGAACGGACGTCCGTCCGTCCGTCCTTCCGTCTGTCCAAACTTTGTTTATGGAATAACCTGAACAATAGTTAACAGATTTCAGTTCCTGTCAGTTCATGTCTGTACAGCAGCAATGTCTATGTCAAGTTCGATGACCACCCATATCAAATGAAAATTGATGTAAGTTATTACTCTGCCCCTTGCCCCTTGCCCCTTGCCCCCACCCCCCCCCCACCCCCGCCCACCAATTAGGAATTTTTTTTTCTTTGCTTCAAAAACCATTACATGCAGAACTTTTTTTTTAACTCCTATACCCTCCCCCACCACCCCAATGCCAATTTGGCACTTTTTTTTCATTTGGTCCAAAATGCATTTTTAAGGATTCAGAGTGACTACTATATGCAGAAAAAAAATTGACTCCTATAACTCTCCTGCAACCCCCCCCATCCCCACCCCCACACTCCCCTCCATCTCCTCCCCTGGGCCATTTGGGCAACATTTTTTTCTTTGGTCCAAAATGCATTTTGAAGGATTCAGAGTGACTAAATGCGGAAAAAAAATTGACTCCTATGACCTCCCCTCTCCCTCCCCCACCCCCTCCAGTTGGGGTGCCAATTAGGCATTTTTAGCTCGACTGTTTACAATCAGGGCTATAGTTATGACATCTGTCCATCCATCGTTAGTCCTTCCATCTATCCATCCGTCTGTCTGTCTGTTTGTTAACATTTAGAGTTTCGGATAAAGTTTATGGTTAAAGTTTTTTAGTGAAGGTTACAGTTTCTTTTCTTTTTAATTAATATTAATTACCATTGATTGCATTATTCTCATTATATTTTATGTTATTTTGGGACAGATTTAGCCCTTTTTTGCAGTCAATTTAACTTAGAACTTCCAGGTTAAAGTTTTGGGTTTAAGTTTTTTAGCTCACCTGACTTTCAGTCAGGAGAGCTATAGTGATCACTCACCGTCCGGCGTCCGGCGTCCGGCGTCCGTCGTCCATCGTCCGTCGTCCGTGAACATGGTGTTTGCGTCTTCTCCTCCCAAACCGCTGAACCAATTTAATTGATATTTGAGATAATAGTTTGTTATGACATCGCAATTTGATTTTGTTCAAATCAAGTTGCCCCGCCCGTGGGTAGGGCCACACCCAAAAAGTGTGCTGAAATCTTAAAAAATCTTCTTCTCATGAACCAGCAGTAGCAGAGACTTGATATTTGGTGTGCAGCTTCCTTTTGAGGTGTAGACTCAGATTTGTTCAAGAGAAGTTTGTGGGGCTATACTTGGCGTCGTTATGGGAGGGGCAAAATTTTTGGCCCCGCCCAAAATTTCTATTTTCCAAACCGAGAGGCTGATTTGAACCAAATTTCATGTGAGGGTTTATTGGGTCATAAGTACCTAATTTATGCTGATTTTTTTTTCCCGTAGCCCCATGGGAACCGCAGGAGCTAAAAATAGAAAAAAATTAAAACGCCCATATCTCCAAAACAGCACGGCACAGAGAATTTTTATTTGGTGTGAAGCTTCCTTAGGACCAACAGAAAGAATTGGTAAAAAAAAATTGCCATCGGTTTTATCATAGGGTACAGTTTCGGGACATTGAAAAAGTGCTGAGTCAGCACTTTTTAACACTGTAGGCAATGGGAAAAACATTAAAAAATCTTCTTCTCCAGATCCAGCAGGCAGAATCTTTTGATATTTGGTATGCAACATTGGAGGGTGGATCTGATTCAAGTTTGTTCAAATCGGCCCCCTGGATTCATATTTGGGCTCAGTATAGGAGCCCGATTTCGAACTTAGTGCATTTCAGGCAAATTTCTTAAAAAATCTTCTTCTCCAGATCCAGCAGGCAGAATCTTTTGATATTTGGTATGCAACACTGTGGGGTGGATCTGATTCAAGTTTGTTCAAATCGGCCTCTTGGGTTTATATTTGGGCTCAGTATAGGAGCCCAAATTTGAACTTAATGCATTTCAGGCAAATTTCTTTGAAAATCTTCTTCTCAAGATCCAGCAGGCAGAATCTTTTGATATTGGGTATGCAACATTGTGGGGAGGATCTGATTCAAGTTTGTTCAAATCGGCTCCTTGGGTTTATATTTGGGCTCAGTATAGGAGCCCAAATTTGAACTTAGTGCATTTCAGGCAAATTTCTTAAAAAATCTTCTTCTCCAGATCCAGCAGACAGAATCTTTTGATATTTGGTATGCAACATTGTGGGGTGGATCTGATTCTATTTTGTTCAAATCGGCTCCCTAGATTCATATTTGGGCTCACTATAGAAGCTCGAATTCAAACTTAGTGCATTTCAGGCAAATTTCTTCAAAAATCTTCTTCTCCAGATCCTGCAGGCAGAATCTTTTGATATTTGGTATGCAACATTGTGAGGTGGATCTGATTCCAGTTTGTTCAAATTGGCCCCTTGGGTTTATATTTGGGCTCAGTATAGGAAAATCTTCTTCTCAAGATCCAGCAGGCAGAATCTTGTGATATTTGGTATGCAGCATCCTTAGGGGGGTGAGATTCAAGTTTGTTCAAGCCATGTCCCTAGGTCCATATTTGGGCTCACTGTGGGAGCTTGAATTGTAACTTTGTTCGAAATGAGGAATTTTCTTAAAAAATCTTCTTCTTCAGATCCAGCAGTCGGAATGGTTTGATATGTGGTGAGTAGCATCCTTGGGGGGGAGGGGGGATTCAAGTGTGTTAAAGCCAAGTCCATGGGTCCATATTTGGGCGCCCTGTGGGAGCCCAAATTATAACTTAGTCAATATGAGGAATTTTTCTTTAAAAATCTTCTTCTTCAGATTCAGCAGTTGGAATGTTTTGATATTTGGCATGGAGCAACCTTAGGGGGCTGAGATTCAAGTTTGTTCAAGCCAAGTCCCTTGGTTCATATTTGGGCTCACTATGGGAGCCTGAATGACAACTTAGTTCAAAATGAGGAATTTTCTTTAAAAATCTTCAGATCCAGCAGATGAATGCTTTTGATATTTTTTATGCAGCATCCTTAGGGGGGTAAGATTCAAGTTTGTTCAAGCCATGTCCCTAGGTCCATATTTGGGCTGATTGTGGGAGCTCGAATTGTAACTTGGTTCAAAATGAGGAATTTTCTTTAAAAATCTTCTTCTTCAGATCCAGCAGTCGGAATGTTTTGATATTTGGTGTGCAGAATCCTTAGGGGTGTGAGATTCAGGTTTGTTAAAGCCAAGTCCCTGGGATCATATATTGGCTCCCTGTGGGAGCCCAAATTATGACTTAGTTCAGTATGAGGAATATTCTTTAAAAATCTTTTTTTTAGATCCACTGGTCAGAATATTTGGATATTTGGTTTCAGCTTTTCAGAAATCAATTCTCTGGGTTGATATTTAGGCTACCATGTCAGGTGAGCGCCATCAGGCCCCCTGGGGCCTCTTGTTTATTTACAGATTTACACCTTTAATTCTTCATCAATCTTGTTCCATTAATAGGTCATGAGGTATGTCTTGGGGTAGAGAAATGAAAAAATAAAATTTGAATAGCAATTTTTGTATATCACGAGTGCAGATATGGCAGATTCGTTAGGTAAACAGTTACCAAAAAATGGCTCAGACTATTTTGTGTCTAAGCATTGCCATTGCTGGGACAGTCGGCCTGTATGCATGACATCACTCTAGTTTTTAGCTCTCCTGACTGAAAAGCTCACCTGACTTTCAGTCAGGAGAGCTATAGTGATCACTCACCATCCGTTGTCATCTGTCGTCCATGAACATGGTGTTTGCATCTTCTCCTCCCAAACCGCTGAACCAATTTAATTGATATTTGAGATAACAGTTTGTTATGACATCGCAATTTGATTTTGTTCAAATCAAGTTGCCTCGCCCCTTGGTAGGGCCATGACCAAAAAGTGTGCTTAAATCTTAAAAAAATCTTCTTCTCATGAACCAGCAGTAGCAGAGACTTGATATTTTGTGTGCAGCTTCCTTTTGAGATGTAGACTCAGATTTGTTCAAGAGAAGTTTGTGGGGCTATATTTGCTGTCGTTACGGGAGGGGAAAGAATTTTGCCCCTCCCAAAATTTCTATTTTCCAAACCGAGAGACGGATTTGGACCAAATTTGATATGAGGGCTTATTGGGTCATAAGTACTTAATTTATAACAAAAAATGACTCAGACTATTTTGTGTCTACGCATTGCCATTGCTGGGACAGTCGGGCTGCATGTGTGACATCACTCTAGTTTATGTACTGTTTTTAAAATGTGGCTCACTGTGAAGCATTTGTACATGTCACTTGTCAAACGAGCATTTCTATACAATCTGCGGACACTTTTAATGAGTATAAATCATTCTCTGGACTAGCTTTATAATTGGTTTCCTTCACCAAATTAGCATAAGGGGTTATGCTGGCATTAAATGGACAAATTATGTAATTCTCAATTACATTGCTGGTGTTATATCATTCTCTTCTTTTAGCTCACTGAAGGGAGCTTAACTTATCACTTGCCATCCGTCGTCGTCCGTTGTGAACTTTACATTATCGACTTTTCCTCACAAACTACTCATCCAAATTGAACCAAATTTTTGAGTGCATGTTCCTTATCATATGTCATTTCAGGTTTGTACAGATAACTTGCCGCGCCTACAGGGGGCACTAGAAGGGGCATAACTCTGATAGCACCCATAATTTTTTTCAAAAATTAAAAAAAATCTTCTTCAGATCCACTGGTCAGAATCTTTTCATATTTGTTATACAACATCTCTAGGGGAGTCAGATTCAAGTTTGTTCAAATTGAGTTCCTGGGTTAAGATTTGGGCTCTCTCTTGGAGCCCAAAGTTTAACTTGGTGCAATTTGAGGAAATTTCTTTAAAAATCATTTTCTTCAGATTCACCAGTCTCAATCCTCTCATATTTGGTATACATCATCTCTAGGAGGGCTAGATTCAAGTTTGTTCAAATCGAGTTTCTCAGTTAATATTTGAGTTCCCTATGGGAGCCCGAATTTTAACTTTGTGCAATATGAGAAAATTTCTTTAAAAATCTTCTTCAGATCCATCAGTCAGAATGCTTTTATATTAGGTATACAACATCTCTAGGGGGGGCAGATTCAAGTTTGTTCAAATCGGATCCCTGACTTAGTATTTATGCTCTCTATTGGAGCCTTAATTTTAACTTGGTGCAATTTGAGGAAATGTCTTCAAAAATCTTCTTCTTCAGATCCACCACTCCGAATCCTTTCATGTTTGGTATACAACATCTATAGGGAGGTCAGATTCAAGTTTGTTCAAATCGAGTTGCTGGGTTAATATTTGGGCTCCCCATGGAGCCCAAATTTTAACTATTTGCAATGCGTGGAATATTCTTTAAAAATCTTCTTCTTCAGATTCACCAGCCAGAATCCTCTCATATTTGGTATACATCATCTCTTGGGGGACCAGATTCAAGTTTGTTCAAATCGAGTTTCTCAGTTAATATTTGGGTTCCCATTGGGAGCCTGAATTGTGCAATATGAGAAAACTTCTTTAAAAATCTTTTTCTTCAAATCCACTAGTCAGAATACCTTTAACATTTGGTAGGCATCATCTCTAGGAGGGTCAGATTGAAGTTTGTTCAAATTGGGTTTCTGGGTTGAAAATTTTGAGTCTGGTTTGGACTTAGAAATTTTTTACCGAAATTTGAGAGAAAAAAATTGTTTTGCATTTTTTTGCGTTTTGATCAATTTTGAGACGAAAAGAATCTTCAAATTTTTAGCCTGAAAATTTTGGGTCTGGTTCCGACTCCGAAATTTTGGATCAAAATTCTGAATTTTTTTTTTAAAAATTTTATGCGTTTTTTGTTCAATTTTGAGACAAAAAAAAATTTTTAGCATAAAAATTTTGGGTCCAGTTCAGACTTGGAAATTTTGGACAAAAATTTGGAAAAAAAAAATGGGTTTTTTATGCGTTTCGTTCAACTTTGAGGTGAAAAAAAAAATTGGGATCAGGTTTGGACTCCAAAACTTTGGACTAAAATTCAGACATTTTGGGGGTATTTTTATGCATTTTGTTCAATTTTGAGATAGAAAAAAAAAAATTATAGCCTGAAAATTTTGGGTCCTGTCCCAACTTGTTAGCTGCATAGGAGCTGCCGGAGCTAAAAATAGAAAACAATTAAAATGCCCATATCTCCAAAACTACACGGCACTGAGAATTCTTATTGGTGTGAAGCTTCTTTAGGACCAACAGAATGGAATGGTAAAAAAAAATTGTTATCGGTTTTATCATTGAGTACTTTTTGGGGACTTTTGAAAAAGTGCCGAGTCAGCATTTTTTAACACTGTGGGTAATGGGAAAAACATTTAAGACTACTTTTCTCCTAAACCACTGCTTCAAAAGCTTTCAAATTTCACATATAACATCTTTGGAAGATTGTTTCACATGTTTATTGAAATCAATTTCCTGGGTCCATATTTGTGCTTTCTATGGGAGCCCAAATATTTAAATTAGTGCAGTATGAGGAATATTCTTTAAAAATCATCTTCTTCAGATCTACCAATAAGAATCTTTTGAGAGGGGTGAGATTCATGTTTGTTCAAGCCGAGTCCCTGGGTTCATATTTAGGCTGAAAATTTGGGGTCCCGTTCCGGATTCCGAAATTTTGGACCAAAATCCGGAAATTATTTTTGTTGTTTTTTATGCGTTTTGGTAAATTTTAAGACAAAAAAAAATTTGTTTTTCTTTACACTGGAAATTTGGGGTCTGGGTGGGACTTAAAAAAAATTTGGACCAAAATCCGGAAATTAGTTTTTTTATGCGTTTTGGTCAATTTTAAGAAGAAGAAGAACAAATTTTAGTCTGAAAATATTTTGTTTGAGACTTCGAAAATTTCTGAACAAAAATAAAAAAAATCTGTTTTTTATGCGTTTATCTCAATTTTAGGACGTAAAAGTTCAGGAACTGAAAATAGAAGGAAAATCCTGTGTACTGTGTGGGCACAATCGCTTCATCTAGTTGGTACATGCTTTTCTTAGGAGGGGCATAGCTTATTCAAGTCAAGTCCCTGGTTTGATATTTAGACTACCATGTCAGGTGAGCACCCTCAGGCTCCCTGCCCCCCCCCCCCCCCCCCCGGGGCCTCTTGTTTTTAAAATCTTCTTTAGACCATGCAGTCAAAATGCTTTCATATTTGGTATACAACAGGAGGGTTAGATTCAAGTTTGTTCAATCCTAGTCCATGGGTTGATATTTGGGCTTCTTATGGGAGCCGAGATTTTAACTTAGTACACTATAAGAAAATTTCTTTAAAAATCTTCTTCAGATCCACCAGTCAGAATCCTTTCATATTTGGTATACAACATCTCTTGGAGGGTAAGACTCAAGTTTGTTCAAACATGGTCCCGGGATTATTCATTTGGGCTACCTATGGGAGCCTGAATTTTAACTAAGTGCAATATGAGGGAATTTCTTTTAAAAACTTCTTCTTCAGATCCACCAATCAGAATTCTTTCATATTTGGTATACAACATCTCTAGGTGGGTCAGATTCAAGTTTGTTCAAATCGGAACCCTGGGTTATTATTTTGGCTCCCTATTTGAGCCCAAAGTTTAACTTAGTGCAATGTGAGGTGATTTCTTTAAAAACCTTCTTGATATCCACCACTCAGAATTGTTTTCCTGTTTGGTATATGACATCTCAAGGAGGATCAGATTCAAGTTTGTTCAATTTGAGTCCTTGGCTTAATATTTGGGCTCTTTGGGCAGGGGTGGGGGCGGGGGATGTTACGTTCAGGTTTGTTCAAATCCATTCCTTAGTGTTTTTCCATAAAATTTGCCTCTCATGACTTCTTTCCTTTGTAGTGTTGATGAACCATGTCTAACTGAATGTGACCTCAAAGACTTCTTTGAACCACTTTGCCGGTGAGCGATTAAGGCCCCTTGGGCCTCTTGTTTTAGAGTAGGACATATGTAATTCCTCTGTCTTCTCCTATTCTCCAGCAGGAGCTATTCTTTATCGAAGTAACTGAAAGATTGGATTTTCCTCGAAGTCCTAGGTCCTCCTGCCTTTTTATTATTCGGGTTTGTCTGGGCCATTGGTTGTTGTATAAAAATATTATAAATTTAAAGTAATTTGTATATTTTTTATACTTACCAATGGCCCAGATGGGGTTGACCCTCCATTGAGTGTGCACTCATACCTTCCTGCTGATTATAACATTTACCAGGCACTATAGAAAGAATGATGCTTGGTACCAATTCCTGGTTACCAGGCATACACAGTAAACAAAAGTATGGAGGACCAGATAGGACATTAATTTTTTGGTTTTGTATGCAAATTTGGGGGATTGGGGAGGGGGGGTTCAAAATTTGTGTTTGGCCCTGGATTTTATTGAGTTTGCACCAGCTAAGTCTGGCCCATTGGTAAGTTTGAAAAATATACAATTTACTTTAAATTTTTAATTTAGGGATCTACGCTGAGAGAATTTCAAGGCCCTTTGCATTATTCAAGGACTTTCCATGTCTTGAAAATTGACTGCATTTGAAGGTCATGGGCTCATCTGAACAATCATGGTTGTTCTGGTAGGTCCGATGACCCAAATTCAGTCAATCTCAGTGTCCCAAAATTCAGCCAAACTAAAGACCTGTTATTACATCAGATGAATGAAATCAGTCAGACGCAGTTACTTGCTCATGGGTTGGCTTTAGAAGGAAACTAACAAATTGTGAAGGTTTACTTCCTTGAAATCATCTTTGTATATATATATACCTGCAGATGGAGTATGATATTTTAAATTCAAACATATGAATAACCAGAAAAAATAGATCACCTCGTTTTGAGAACTTTTCCCCACTCACCTTCTGTTTTCAAAAACGACTAACTGTTGAAACATTTTTATTATAATTCTTTTAGTTTAGTCGCAAGTATTTTTTCCAGCCAAGAAGTCATCAACACTTACAGAAGAGTATCCAAAACTTCAAATTCCGATAGGTGATGATCACTAAAGATGTTGATGGTATTGTGGTATTATCATATTGCTTTTTACACAGCTTTGTGTTTCCATTCGAGGTGTGCCCATAGACGGGAGATGGTGCCACTTATCTGTTTTACAGTAACATTAGATTTAATACACTCGTACATTTCTTTTTGTACTTTCATGTCAGAGTGCATTGTAAAATACAATTTAATTGCAGACATTTTTGCAACCAGAAACAAAAATGAAAGTAGGTGAGGAGATAACTCTATTATCCCTGATGGAGAGATGAAACGACTTGGGTATAATTCTGTATTGAAACAGTAACCCACATCTGGCCACAAAGGGGTATAATTGAATAACAGTAAAGTTGGTAGCTGCCAATATTTTTTATCAACCCACCTTACGATTGTGTACAACAGGCTTGCAATATAGTGGAAGTCCCTAACACGGAAATATACTCTCTATAGTTCTTTCCAAAATGATTTGGCAAAGAAAAAGTGGTGCAAAAGAACAAAAAAATAATAAGCCAAAACTGGGTCGAGTGTGACTGGCCCAAACCCAGTAGGGGACACTCTTCTCTGTACTAATCCACAGATTTTGGTACCAGTGCACAGACATATGACAAACAAGCCATTCTTTTTTTCTTTCACCATCTCGTGCAGTTGTGCTTTGTTTTTGCTCATCAACAGTGATGCCTTTTGACTTGATGTTAACGATGTTCCTGTTATGTATTGTGAAATCGTAGCTGTTGCTTCACCATCCAGACATACCAGGCTCTTTTTGGTATATTCTCTCGATTATTCACATTTTTTTCTCTTGATCAATTTTGCTCGCGATATTCATGTCCCATGCCATTTCAATCTCTTGTTCATTAGCTGTTGCAACTTGACAAAGTCAAGCTGAGCTATTGCCATCGCTTCTAATCCGTCAGCATATGTACATACAATTTTCTTTTCACACACCGCACATGTTGCATTTGTGATCAGATTGCTTGTTTGGGTGACCTCTAGATGGGAGCTATCGATTTTCTTCCATTTCCGTAAAAACATGTTGCCTCTGGCAGTGCTCTTTGAATTTGGTTTTGTCAGGCAGCAATATATTCCTTTGGCACACCCTACAGGGCACATTTATGATCAGATTGGTTTGAAAATTGGGAAACTGGGATTACCTCGAGATGGGAGCTATCGATTTTCTCCAATTTCCATCAAAAAATGTTTGCCTCTGTCAATGACCTTCGATGAACTTTGTGCAGTTATGCATCTATATTTCCATTTGGCACATCCTGCAATGCACATTTTTGACTGGATTGCTTTGAAACTTAATATGCTTTTTTTGGGGTGACCTCTATATGGGAGCTATCGATTTTCTTCTATTTCCATCAAAAAATGTTGCCGCACATTCTTAGAATTTAGTTCAGTCAGACCTCAAGAGTTTCCTTTGGCACACCCTACATGGCACATTTATGATCAAATTGCTTTGAAACATGGCATGCTTGTTTGGGGTGACCTCTAGATGGGAGCTCTCGATTTTCTTCCATTTCTGACAAAAATTGTTGCTGCTGGCAACGTTCTTTAAACTTGGTTTAGTCAGGCATCAATATATTTCTTTGGCATACCCTACAGGCCACATTTATGGTAAGATCAGTTTGAAACTTGATATGCTTGTTTGGGGTTACCTCTAGATGGTCTATAAATTTTCGTCGATTTCCATCAAACAATTTTGCCACTGGCAACTACCTTTGATGAACTTAGCGCAGTTATGCATCAATATTTCTCTTTGGCACACCCTGCTATGCACTTTTTTGACTGCATCGCTTTGAAACTTGGTATGCTTGTTTGGAGTAACCTCTAGTTGGGAGCTATCAGTATATTCCTTTGGCACACCGTAAAAGGCACATTTATGATCAAATTGCTTTGAAACTTGGTATGCTTGTTTGGGCTTACCTCCAGCTGGGAGCTATTGATTTTCTTCTATTTCCATAAAAAAATGTTGCCGCTGGCAACGTTCTTAGAACCTAGTGAAGTCAGATCTCAATATTTCTCTTTGGCACACCCTGCAGGGCACATTTATGATTGGATTGCTTTGAAACCTGGCATGCTTGTTTGGGGTGACCTCTATCGATTTTCGTTCATTTCCATCAAAAATAGTTGCCGTTGGCATCGACCTTTGATGAACTTAGTAAAAACTTAGTGCAGTTAAGCATCAATATTTCCCTTTGACACACCCTGCAGGGCACATTTATGATTGGATCACTTGCAAACTTGGTGTCCTTATGTGGGGTGACATCTATCTGGGAGCTATTGATTTTCTTCCATTTCTGTCGAAAAATGTTGTCACCGACCATTGAACTTAGTGTATATCAGACCTCAATATTTCCCTTTGACACACCCTTCAGGGCACATTTATGATTGGATCACTTTTGAACTTGGTATGTGTGTTCGGGTGACCTCCAGATGTAAGCTATTTATTGTCTCCCGCTTTTTGAAAAAAATGAGAGATATTAAATTTGGGGTGTCCTTCCGTCCCTCCATCCTTCCATCCCTCCGTCCTTCCGTGTTTTTTGTTTCCAGACTCTAACATTCTTTACAGTGACCGGATTTCAATGAAATTTGGGTGATAGATCACTTTTATCAATTGTGGATCCAAGTTTGAATATGGGCATTTTCCATGCATATTTAATTAGGTTGCTTAAGTTTGATTGGCTGATGGTTTCCAGACTCTAACTTTCCTCAGAGTCAACCGATTTCAATGAAATTTCAGATATGAATTACTTTTCACATCAGTTTAATGTAATATGTCTTATCATACAGTCTTAATTTTTAGCTCACCTGACTGAAAGTCAGGGTGAGCTTTTCTTATCACTCTTCGTCCGTCGTCCATCATCTATTGTCCATCGTCCGTCGTGAAGGTGGTGTTTGAGCCTCTTTCTCCTAAACCACTGGCCACATTTTAATTAAATTTCATGTTAGTAGTGGTTATACAGGCGCATTTTGATTTTTATCCAAAATAAGTTTCGGCTCATATTGAGCAGAGGTCTCAGGAAAAAATGGCCAAATGTTTTGAAAATCTTCTTCTAATGAACCACCTGTAGCAGAGACTTGATATGTGGTAAACAGAGTCCTTTTGAGGTTTAGAATCAAGTTTGTTCAAGAGAAGTTTGTCGGGCATTATTTGCCTTTGTTATGGGAGGGGCAAAAATTTTGGCCACAACTAAAATTTCTATTTTCAGACCCGTGTGGTCGATTTGAACCAAATTTGATATGAGATGATAATGGGTCATAAGTAGTTGATTGATGCCAAAAAAAATTTCTCATTGCCCCGTGGGAACCTCGGGAGCTAAAAATAGGAAAAACCTTAAAACTGCCATATCTCCAAAACTACACGGCACAGAGAATTCTTATTTTGTATAAAGATTACTTTTATCCAGTAGAATAGAATGGTTAAAAAAATCCCTATCGGTTTGATCACAAGGTACTTTTTTTCAGGACTTTGAAAAAGTGCTGAGTCATCACTTTTTAACACTGGAGGCAATGGGAAAAACATTAAAAAATCTTCTCCAGATCCAGCAGGCAGAATCTTTTGATTTGGTATGCAACGTTGTAGGGTGGATCTGATTCAAGTTTGTTCAAATCGGCCCCCTGGGTTCATATTTGGGCTCAGTATAGAAGCCCGATTTCGGACTTTGAGCATTTTAGGCAAATTTCTTAAAAAATTTTCTTCTCCAGATCCAGCAGGCAGAATCTTTTGATATTTGGTATGCAACATTGTGGGGTGGATCTGATTGAAGTTTGTTCAAATCGGCTCCCTGGATTCATATTTAGGGTCACTATAGAAGCCCGAATTCGAACTTAGTGCTTTTCAGGCAAATTTCTTAAAAAATCTTCTCCAGATCGAGCAGACAGAATCTTTTGATATTTGGTATGCAACATTGTGGGGTGGATCTGATTCAAGTTTGTTCAAATCGGCCCACTCTGGATTCATATTTGGGCTCACTATAGAAGCTCGAATTCGAACTTAGTACATTTCAGGCAAATTTCTTAAAAAATCTTCTTCTCCAGATTCAGCAGGCAGAATCTTTTGATATTTGGTATGCAACATTGTGGGGTGGATCTGATTCAAGTTTGTTCAAATCAGCCCCCTGGATTCATATTTGGGCTCACTATAGAAGCTTGAATTCGAACTTAGTGCATTTCAGGCAAATTTCTTCAAAAATCTTCTTCTCCAGATCCAGCAGGCAGAATCTTTTGATATTTGGTATGCAACATTGTGGGGTGGATCTGATTCAATTTTGTTCAAATTGGCCCCCTGGATTCATATTTGGGCTCACTATAGAAGCCCGAATTCGAACTTAGTGCTTTTCAGGCAGATTTTTTAAAAATCTTCTTCTCCAGATCCAGCAGGCAGAATCTTTTGATATTTGGTATGCAACATTGTGGGGTGGATCTGATTCAAGTTTGTTCAAATCGGTCCCCTGGGTTTATATTTGGGCTCAGTATAGAAGCTCGAATTCGAACATAGTGCATTTCAGGCAAATTTCTTAACAAATCTTCTTCTCCAGATCCAGCAGGCAGAATCTTTTGATATTTGGTATGCGACATTGAGGGGTGGATCTGATTCAGGTTTGTTCAAATCGGCCTGCTGGATTCATATTTGGGCTCACTATAGAAGCCCGAATTCGAACTTAGTGCATTTCAGGCAAATTTCTTAAAAAATCTTCTTCTCCAGATTCAGCAGGCAGAATCTTTTGATATTTGGGCTCACCATAGAAGCCTTTCATTGCGGGGTGGATCTGATTCAAGTTTGTTCAAATCGGCTCCCAAAATTCATATTTGGGCTCATTATAGAAGCTCGAATTCGAACTTAGTGCATTTCAGGCAAATTTCTTTGAAAATCTTCTTCTCAAGATTCAGCAGGCAGAATCTTTTGATATTGGGTATGCACCATGCTTAGGGGGTGAGATTCAAGTTTGTTCAAGCCAAGTCCCTGGGTTCATATTTGGGCTCACAGTGGTAGCCCGAATTATAACTTAGTTAAAAATGAGGAATATTCTTTAAAATTCTTCTTCAGATCCAGCAGTTGGAATGTTTTGATATTTGATAAGCAGCATCCTTAGGGGGGTGAGATTCAAGTTTGTTAAAGCCAAGTCCCTGGGTTCATATATGGGCTCCCTGTGGGAGCCCGAATTATAACTTAGTTCAATATGAGGAATATTCTTTAAAAATCTTCTTTTTTTTTCTAGATCCACTGGTCAGAATCTTTGGATATTTGGTATAAGCTTTTCTTAGGAGGAGCAGATGCAACTTGTTGAAATCAATTCTCTGGGTTGATATTTAGGCTACCATGTCAAGTGAGCGCCCTCAGGCCCCTTGGGGCCTCTTGTTAGTGTTTCTCACAGTTATACTCCACACCACTTCACTTGCTTTGACAGTGACCTCCGTGAAAATAAATCTGATAATCACTGTCTGAAGCACTGTCTGTTCTGTCTCTTCTAAATAACTTCCACTTGCAACTCAACTATATTCCACTGGATGCATTAATTCCCATTGAAACTGCTGCCCAGTGGGAGACATGAATTCACTGAATTTGCTTGGTTTTTTTTCATTTCCATAAAAAAAATGATTGCCGTTATCACCAGCCTTTGAACTTACTGCATTTGTGCAGCAACTTATCCCTTTTGCACTCTCTGCAGGGTATATTTATAAATTTCCATAAAAAAGAGAAAAAAAACATTGCCACAAGCAATGACTTTCAAACTTAGTGCATTTGTGCATTAACATATTCTTTTGGCATGCCTCAGAGGGCACATTCATTATCAGGTTGTTTTGAAACTTTGTATGCTTATGTAGGGTGACAAAGATAGGAACTATTGATTTTCTTTTCCATTTCCATCCCAAACTGTTACTGTTAACAACAATCTTTGAATTTATTGCATTTGTGCATCAGTATTCTTCTTTGACATGGCCTACAGGGCACATTTGTTATAGTATTGTTTTTGAACTTGGTGTGGTCATTTGGTGGGACCTCTAGATAAGAGTTATTGGTTAGCATTCATTTCTGTGAAAAAAAGTTACTGTTTACATTAACCTCTGAACTTACTGCTTTTGTGTATCAACATTCTTCCTTTAGCCAGCCTTACAGTTTACATTTAAAAATGCCTGGATTACTCTGACTTTGTGGATACACAATGCTGTTATGTTTAAATTTCACCAAAAAACATTGGTACCAATGATCTTCAATTTTGCCATATCACTTTTAACTTACCAAGTTAAAGTTTGTCAAGTTGAGCTACAGTGTCATTGACTTTTTCATTAAATTTACATTAATGCTAACCCTAAAGGTTTTGTGTTTATCAGAGATTGGTGTCAGCTGAGGACTTTGTGGCCTCTTTTCTCCCCTCTGTTGAGGGTCGAATTTCTGCCAGTTTTTCCCTTTTTATCTTTTGGGGTTCTTTTATGTTCCCATCGGGCTTTCATTAACTCACTCTGGCAGCTGGGGGTGTAATGATTTATTTTTCTTTAGGTTTACATTCCTTTCTACATTGCTCTCACCAGATATGCCTGGGACTATTCTTCATGGACACTGTTTGTTGCCTTAGCATGCTCCACTTGATATGGGTGTTCTGTTGAAAGACCCAGTGGGCGGTATAGTTCTTGGTCTTCCACCGTTTGGGCTTTCTTCTGTCATGTTGTTTGGACATGTGGCCATTCCTCCTGCTCATGTAGAAGGAAAACTCAGTCGTTCGGGGCCTCCCGAACCGACTCTGTTGGAGAGAGTTCTACCCCCTCGATGGGGGTTTTGGAGTCTTTTCCTGGTGTGGATACTGCGGTAGCTACTGACTTTCTGGTGAAGATATGCCTGGTTCCTGGACTGTTGTCCCCCTCCAGTGGACATCTTGCTGTCTTGGCTGTCACTAGGGTTGTGACTCCTTCTTCGGAGCTGAGCTCGGTTGCTTTCTCTGCTTTTCCACTTTTGTCAACAGCTATTGTTGTAACCTCTCCTGCAGCTGCTCCATCGGTGACATCATCGGTCTCCATTTCAACCAGCTTCAGCTTATCCCTGCAGGGGTCTGCAGGGATTTCTGCTTCTTTGTTTGTGGGATATCGACCTCAACCTTCCCTGGCTTCAACTCTGCGAAGTCGGAAGTGGTTGCCAGCTGAGCCCTTTGCTGTGGTCGCTCATCCGTTGAGCCTAGCAGATTTATCTTTAGATTCAGATGTCCATGGTGTGTGGTCACCATGGACTCTGTTGCACTTTTGTCCATGCACTCTAGTCCTTCAGCCAGTTTTGCGGGACCGGCACATTTGTGCAGCCTGGACCTTCTGTTCCTCAGACTCCCACGGTGACTCTCCTGAGTTGCCGTACTTCAGATCTTTGGGGTATTTCATACCCCTATAAGCATTTTGCATTCTTATGTTTCGGCTGCCACCCATCGTCCCACATCGGGTGTTCTAGAGGATTGTGACCCTTCGCTGACTAAGAGGGTCAGATGCAAAGCCACTTTTCCAGGTCGAACCGGCAGATATGGGTCATGAGCTTAGGCAGGCCCTCTCCTTGCTCATACAGGTTCTTTCCAACAGCCTTCCTGTTGCCTCCAGCGTGGCTGCTAGTGGCTTACAGGCACCCTCCGTGGCACCACCTTCAGGATTGGAAGCAGGCCACTTTCTGATCCCGTTGGTGTTCCTACACCATGGGAGACATTGGCTGGTATGACTGAGATGGGCTATGTGCCTTCCGACTCAGAGGATGGGTCAGACACACCTAATCTTGAGAGCAATCAGTCTTCTGACATGGGGGTGGCTCTTGACTTTGTGTTTGTGTTTCTTTCGAAACTAAAATTTTCAGACCAGCCAGAGGTTTCAGCCCGGCCGCGATCTTTGGTCATGCACCTACAGGCTGTGGAACAACCTGCTTCTGGATGCCTTCGACTGCACCAGTCAGTGCAAGTGGTTGAAGCTTTTGCAGCTCTGGACTCTAAGCTGAGTTCCAAAGCTATGAAGACTTTGTTCTTCTCTAGGGTTGATACCTTTTTGCCCCCTATGCATTATCGTTCCCGTGATTTCTCCAATCCTTTGGTTGATCCGCTTCTTTGGTGGATCCGTGACTAGTCTATGATTCCATGGGATGGTCTGGAATGACATGCTGGATCATTCCAAAGATCAGCAGCTGCTCCACCAGCCTGATCTGCCTTCTGTTGGAGGCCGGGGCCATTCTAAACCTAACAAATGCCCTTCTGCTTCCTCTGTGAAGCGAAGGGTTGATCCTCCTGCTTCTGCTTCTTCCTCTTATCACGTGGTAAGGGTAAGTATCGGCAGTCCAGAGGGAGGTCTCAGGATCCTTCTACTAGCAGAGGAGGTGGTTTCTCCTCAAACGGTCTTCGCCGGGGCTCGAATTGAAGGTCCTTACCTCGATTGGTCCCAGGTTGGAGGAAGGATATCAGAGTTTGCAGACCGTTGGGCCATGCTCACATCCGATCCTTACATGTTGTTCAGTCCGGTCTGTGGATATGCAGGGCGGCATGCTCTAAGTTCCCATGTATGAATTGGCTCAGGATCTGCTACTGCTTGTTCAGGATGTCAACGCCAGGGTTGTGGTTTGTTGCAATCCTGGTCATCTGAATGCCCTAGCCGACTCCCTGTTGTGAGGCAGGGTCATTTCCATTGAGTGGAACAGAGCAGTGTTCCAGTCGCTTTACAATCTCTGGGGTCATTCCCACATCGATCTGTTGCGACCCATTGGAACTATTATTTCGTGTCCCCATGTTCAGATCCCCTGGTTTTCGCCGTGGATGCTCTGTCACTCATAGAGGTTTTTATTAGACAAACAGTAGAGTGCATCTCTTCTTCAAGGTGGCACTCCACTGGTTTAGCCTATACAGCTCAGTGGAAAGTCTTCTGTCAATGGTGTGCTGATCATTTTGTTGATTATGCCGATCCTACGATGACAGATTGCAGAGTTTCTGGTATATCTGTTTGATTCTCGAGGTCTCCAACCTGTTACGCTCAAGGGGTACAGTTCTCTGCTTTCGTAGACCTTTTTGGATGTGGGAAAGAGTTGTATCGGCACTAATCTGTACCTCTCCAAGCTTCTTTGGCACTTTTCTTTGAAAAGGCCTAGGGTTTTGCAGCTGCCCCCAGATGGAATCTTTCTTGGGTGCTGCTTTGCTTGTGTGTGTGTGTGGAGGGGGGGGGGGGGGGACTGTTCGAATTCGAACCATTATCCCAAGTGTATATGCATTTTCTCACATACAAGGCAGCTTTTCTGATGGCTTTTGCCTCAGCCAGAAAGGTTAGTGAGCTTCACACCCTTTCGGTTGATCCAGCCTTTTTCAGGAGCTCCATCAATAGTGTTACTTTTACCACTGATTGCTCCTTTCTGGCCAAGAATCAGATACCAGACTCTACTCTGCCTCTTATCTGTATCAGGGCTCTTCCTTCTGTTGATGGTAACCACCCTTTGCTCTGTCTGGTTCATGCAATTCACATTTACCTCAACCGGACTCAGTTCATTAGGAAGGGCAGGGAACAATTCTTATGCTAACTCTGTCAAGTTGTTGGATGTTATGCAGGCAACCTACTGGAGAAATGCTTCTACTTTCTCCACCTTCTACCTGCGTCAGTTGCAGGAGCAGTCTGAGGACCTTTTTATTATGCCCCCTGACTTAAGTCAGGTGGCATGTAGTGATTGAAGTGTGCGTGTGTCTGTCCATCCATCCATCCTTCCATGTGTGTGTATCTGTGTGTATGTGTGTCCGAGCCAATAACTCGAAAACTGTTAGGGCCACAGTCATCAAACTTCACACAATTATAAAGGATCCTGGGAGGATGTGTCACACATCATAGCGGGGTTCATGCCTTCAAGGTCAAGGTCACATTTCAAGGTCACACTAAATATCGGTCAATATTTGTGTCTCAGCCATAACTCAGAAACGAATCATAGCACAATTGTTAAATTTTTTACAAATGTTAAGGATAGTCAGAAGGTGTGTTGCGTATAATAGTTTCCACCCCATCTGCAAGGTGAAGGTCACGATTGACTTCATATGTTCAGGGTCACAATCGTGTCTCAAGCATAACTCCAAAACTGTTAGGGCTACAATCATCTAACTTCGCTCAGTTATAAAGGACAATGGGTGAATGTGTCACACACCACAGCCAGTTCTGTAAGGTCAAGGTCACATTTCAAGGTTACACTGAAAATCTTCAATATTCATGTCTCAGAAACGAACCAGAAATAACTCAGAAACGAACCAAAGTACAAATATTAAACTTTTTACAAATTTTTTTGTTTGATGGCAGTCAAGGTCACAGATCAAGGTCATTTCCACGTAGGGGGGCATACTCACTTCCGAGTGAATCTCTTGTTTTTCTTCAGGCCCTCTTCCTTCTGCTTAAGCTGTTATCAACCCTAGCCATTAGGCTTCACCAATGTCAGTCCAGCCCTGTGTTTGGTACAGTCCTTTGTGTCTGTGTGTCTTCCAGGACCATATGCCTCATCTCTCTTTGTCATTTACTGATGTTTGTGATGCTATGGTTTTGTAAGCCTTGGGAACTCTTCTTCTGTCCACGGTTCCAGTGCAGTCAGGTTATGTGGATGGGAGCTATCGATTTTCTTCCATTTCTGTCAAAAAATGTTGCCGCTGGCAACGATCTTTGAACTTAATTTAGTCAGGCATCAATGTACTCCTTTGGCATGCTGTACAGAGCACATTTTTGATCAGATCAGTTTGAAACATGGTATGCTTGTTTGGGGTTACCTCTAGATGGGAGCTATCGACTTTCGTCTATATCTGCCAATAAATGTTGCCACTGGCAACAACCTTTGATGAACTTAGTGCAGTTATGCATCAAAATTTCCTCTTGGCACACCCTGCGGCGCACATTTATTATTGGATCACTTTGAAACTTGGTATGCTTGTTTGGGGTGAGCTCTAGAAGGGAGTTATCAATTTTCGTCCATTTCCGTTAAAAAATGTTGCCGCTGGCAACATTCTTAGAACTTAGTTCAGTCAAACCTCAATATTTCCCTTTGTCACACCCTACAGGACACATTTATGATCGAATTGTTTTGAAACCTGGCAAGCTTGTTTGGGGTGACCTCTACATGGAAGCTATAGATTTTTTTCCATTTTCTATTGAAAATTGTTGCCACTGGCAATGACCTTTGAACTTAGTTTAGTTAGGGATCAACATATTCCTTTGCCACGCCATGCAGGGCACATTTATGATCAGGATGGTTTGGAACTTGGAATGTTTGTGTGGGGTTTCCTCTAGATGGGAGCTATTGATTTTCTTCCATTTCCGTCAAAAATAGTTGCCATTGGCAGCAACCTCTGATGAACTTAGTAAAAAATTAGTGCAGTTAAGCATCAATATTTCCCTTTGACACGCCCTGCAGGGCATATTTATGATTGGATCGCTTGCAAACTTGGTGTGCTTGTGTGGGGTGACATCTTCCATTTCTGTCAAAAAATGTTGCCGCTGACCTTTGAACTTAGTTTAGTCATACCTCAATATTTCCCTTTAACACACCCTTTAGGCACATTTATGGTTGGATCACTTTGAAACTTGGTATGTGTGTTCAGGGTGACATCTAGATGTGAGCTTTTGCTATTTTCATTTCCATAAAAAATTATTGCCATTATCACCAGCCTTTGAACTTACTGCATTTGTGCATCAACTTATCCCTTTTGTACTCTCTGCGGGGTATATTTATGAATTTCCATAAAAAAAACAAAAAACATTGCCATAAGCTTATGCAGAGTGACAAAGATAGGAGCTATTGATTTTCTTTCCATTTCCATCAAAAACTGTTGCTGTTAGCAACAATCTTTGAATTTATTGCATATTTGACATGGCCTGCAGGCCGCATTTATCATAGGATTGTTTTTGAACTTGGTGTGCTCATTAGGCAAGACCTTTAGATAAGAGCTACTGATTAACATTCATTTCTGTAAAAAAAAGTTGCCATTTACAATAACATCTGAACATATTGCATTTGTGTATCAACATACTTCCTTTAGCCAGTCTTACAGTTTACATTTAAAAATGCATGGATTACTCTGACGTTGTGCACACACAATGCTGTTATATTGAAATTTCATCAAATAACATTGGTACCAGTGATCTTCAATTTTGCCATTTCATTTGTAACTTACCAAGTTCAAGTTTGTCAAGTTGAGCTGCAGTGTCATTGACACTTTCATTCTGCCTCTTTACCATTTTTACTTGAGAAATAAAAAACTGCTGCATATTTTTGGAAGAAATTGGGATGATTTCTGAAGATTCACATATTTTGTTTTTTAAAATTTCGACTTTTTATCTGCTTATCAGCCTTTTTCTGTTGGGAATTTCTTTTTTTGATGGATCCTTTATATTGATTAACTGATGTTTGGCAATCACATCTGACAATAGATGATTTTTAGCTGTCACTTGACCATCAGTGGAAGTATATGAACATGTGTTCATGCTGATGATTACATGAAAAACCACAAGATCAGAATAGTTTGTACTTACGTTTGATTTATAATCCATACAAGCAGTAACAAGCTTAATAAGTTGCAACAATGATTAGCAAGAATTATGATTGGTCTAATCTCATTGATGGGTTTGATCTTCCACTTGATAGCTGCTCACGACGAATGTGCCACGACTTTATGAAATACAACATCAGCAGAAACAAGTTAATAATGTGATGTGTTGGCAAAGACGCCACACTGTTAACTTGTTTATGTGGCACCTTTGATCATTGATCAAACTTGTTTGCGCTGATGTCAAATTTTTATTACCTCACATGACTGATAGGGTGAACTTTTCTGATCACTCTTTGTCCGCCGTCCGTCCATCATCTGTCGTCCTGCATGAAGGTGGTGTTTGAGCCTCTTTCTCCTAAACCACTGGCCACATTTTAATTAAATTTCATGTAAGTAGTGGTTATATAGGGGCATTTTGATTTTTATGCAAATTAGGTTTCGGCTCATATTGAGCAGAGGGGTGGCGAAAAAATGGCCAAATTTTTGGAAAATCTTCTTCTAATGAACCACTAGTAGCAGAGACTTGATATGTGGTATACAGACAGAGTCCTTTTGAGGTTTAGAATCAAGTTTGTTCAAGAGAAGTTTGTCGGGTATTATTTGCCTTCCTTTATGGGAGGGGCAAAAATGTTGGCCACGACTAAAGTTTCTATTTTCAGAACCGTGAGGTCGATTTGAACCAAATTTGATATGAAATGATAATGGGTCATAAGTAGTTGATTGATGCCCAAAAAATTTTTCTCATTGCCCAGTGGGAACCTCGGGAGCTAAAAATAGAAAAAATCTTAAAACTGCCATATCTCCAAAACTGCACGGCACAGAGAATTCTTATTTTGTATAAAGCTTACTTTTATCCAGTAGAATAGAATGGTTAAAAAAAAGCCCTATCTGTTTGATCACAAGGTACTTTTTTCAGGACTTTGAAAAAGTGCAGAGTCGGCACTTTTTAACACTGTAGGCAATGGGAAAAACATTAAAAAATCTTCTCCAGATCCAGCAGGCAGATTCTTTTGATATTTGATATGCAACATTGTAGAGTGGATCTGATTCAAGTTTGTTCAAATCGACCCCCTGGGTTCATAGTTGGGCTCAGTATAGGAACCCAATTTTGAAGTTAGTGCATTTCAGGCAAATTTTATAAAAAATCTTCTTCTCCAGATCCAGCAGGCAGAATCTTTTGATATTTGGTATGCAACATTGTGGGGTGGATCTGATTGAAATTTGTTCAAATCGGCTCCCTAGATTCATATTTGGGCTCACTATAGAAGGTTGAATTCGAACTTAGTGCATTTCAGGCAAATTTCTTAAAAAATCTTCTTCTCCAGATCCAGCAGGCAGAATCTTTTGATATTTGGTATGCAACATTGTGGGGTGGATCTGATTCAATTTTTTTCAAATCGGCCCCCTGGATTCATATTTGGGCTCACTATAGAAGCCCGAATTCAAACTTAATGCATTTCAGCCAAATTTCTTAAAAAATCTCTTCTCCAGATCCAGCAGGCAGAATCTTTTGATATTTGGTATGCAACATTGTGAGGTGGATCTGATTGAAGTTTGTTCAAATCGGCTCCCTAGATTCATATTTGGGCTCACTATAGATGGTTGAATTCGAACTTAGTGCATTTCAGGCAAATTTCTTAAAAAATCTTCTTCTCCAGATCCAGCAGGCAGAATCTTTTGATATTTGGTATGCAACATTGTGGGGTGGATCTGATTCAATTTTTTTCAAATCGGCCCCCTGGATTCATATTTGGGCTCACTATAGAAGCCCGAATTCAAACTTAATGCATTTCAGCCAAATTTCTTAAAAAATCTCTTCTCCAGATCCAGCAGGCAGAATCTTTTGATATTTGGTATGCAACATTGTGGGGTGGATCTGATTCAAGTTTGTTCAAATTGGCCCCCTGGGTTTATATTTGGGCTCAGTATAGGAGCCCTAAATTGAACTTTGTGCATTCCAGGCAAATTTCTTTTAAAATCTTCTTCTCAAGATCCAGCAGGCAGAATCTTTTGATATTGGTTATGCACCATGCTTAGGGGGGTGAGATTCAAGTTTGTTCAAGCCAAGTCCCTGGGTTCACTGTGGTAGCCCGAATTATAACTTAGTTCAAAATGAGGAATTTTCTTAAGAAATCTTCTTCTCCAGATCCAGCAGTCTGAATGTTTTGATATTTGGTATGCAGCATCCTTAGGGGGGTGAGATTCAAGTTTGTTCAAGCCATGTCCCTAGGTCCATATTTGGGCTCACTGTTCAAAATGAGGAATTTTCTTTAAAAATCTTTTTCTTCAGATCCAGCAGTCGGAATGTTTTGATATTTGGTGTGCAGCATCCTTAGGGGGGTGAGATTCAAGTTTGTTAAAGCCAAGTCCCTGGGTTCATATATGAGCTCCCTGTGGGAGCCACATTATAACTTAGTTCAACATAAGGAATATTCTTTAAAAATCTTTTTTTTTTAGATCCACTGGTCAGAATTTTTGGATATTTGGTTTTAGCTTTTCTTAGGAGGAGCAGATGCAACTTGTTGAAATCAATTCTCTGGGTTGATATTTAGGCTACCATGTCAGGTGAGTGCCCTCAGGCCCCCTTGGGCCTCTTGTTTGATACACAGTGACATGCTCTTAAGGTCAATGAACCAATCAATCTGAATGTACTGTAAAATGAACCTTATTCTATACATTTTTTAACATACTACTCCTTTTGGTTGTGACTATCTGACATCGGCACTCACAACTGGCTGATTGTGCACTCAAATTATCGGCAAGCAGATGACAGTCACAGTTTCTTATCAGTTAATCACTAATCCTTTGACATACTGGCCATTTTTGTTTTGATAGAACTTTGAACAGATGTGTGGTGTTACCTTCATCTAACAATTTTTGTTTTTTCTCTAAACATTCTGTTGATCTACTTAGAGCTTTTTGTTTTTCAGTTAGCTATTTTGGAGGGTTAGAAACAGGGTTGGGTAAGCATTCCAAATAAGACTATTTTTTATTCTAGAGTTCATGAACAAACTGGATTCAAAATGGTCTGAGCAAATTCTAGAATTTTCATGCAATTTATCAGTTGAAATTCCCAATAAATTTAATAGTCTTTTGTTTTGCACCCATTTCTTGCAACTGAAATCTGGAAAGAAATAAAAACTATGACATCAGATGTTACCAAATTACAATGTTGTTTTCATTAACATACGTACGATATTTGTGTGTTTTTATTTATTGAAAACAAGACAATTAGCACCCAAACTTGGAGAGTGCAGTGCTTGAAGGTCTTATTCTTGGGGAGGTGTTACTTTCTTAGTGACATGTTGGCAGTTTGGATTCTATACAAATATCGGCTAAAGTCTAAACAATGATTAGTTAAGAATTAATACCTACTGCTAAATTAAATCAAGTTAAGTTAAAGAACAATCAACTGATTAATATAATCTACTTGTCTGAGGCCTCAAGATGAGGAGCAGTATTCAATTGGTAAATGGTTAAATTCAACCTCTAGGGGTTTATTACTCAATACAATTTTGTAGGTATAAGTATCAAACTAGTAATTTAATACTCAGCATATGTATATGCTGGTTGTCAACTCCAGCTGACATATAATCCATGTTAATTTGGCCACCAAAGTCTAGCTAACATGCAAATTAATACATGTAAATTAAACGCATCCAGAAATAAAAGATTGAAATTCTATCCAAGAGATAGACCTACTGGACATCTATTATTACAACTTAGCCTGCAGCAGTAAATTTCCAAATAGAGAAACATCAGAGCTTTATGCAAATGTATCCTGGAACAGGTCAGCTCCTCAAATCAGTTTGCAGCATTTGTGGAGACTAGTAGCTATTGTGTTGTGCCTAACCACCCACCATCCCAGCAGTGGCGGCGCCATGGGGAGGTATGGGGGGTATTTACCCCTCCACTTTTTTCGCCAAGCGTAATAAAAAAATACTATCATTTTAATTTTTGTATTGAACTTTGCGGTCTAGTGGTGGGTATGCTTAATTCCATATTCCCAAGTGCACTAAATCAGAGAAGTTTTTAAATTATGTTTGTGTGTGCTCCCCCCCCACCCCCCCCCCCCCCCCACCACACACACACACACATTAGCTGCAAACAACAAACAAGAGTCGAGGTCCTAAATTGCAACAAGGCGTGCCACGTTCAACCGGTCTGAAACATACCACTTAAGAGTATTTGAGGAATGCTAGAATCGAGAGCTTCGCAATGCATCCATTTGGAAGGCAGCCTACTTTCATTTTTGATCTGAGTGTCATTTGGTGCTTTGTGCTCGCACTTTACAACAGCGTTCATCCGTTAAAATGTCACCATGTATGATGTTTTCTATAACTGAAAGACCTAACCAGTAAGTTTCAAAAGGATAAAACTGTTTTAATTTAATTGTCTGAGAATGCTCCAGAAAACACCATTTAAAACGTAAGTTTTAAAAATTTTCTCAACTTTGGGAGGGGTGTCCCCTCCCAAAGTTGAGAAAATTTTTAAAACTTGCATGCGGCGGGCAATACCCAACTGTACCCCCTCACTTCTGTAACTCTGGTGCCGCCACTGCATCCTAGCCAGAATCTTCTCATATAGTCCATCAAACAAGGTCTCTCCTGGTTATGTTCTACCTTGTTTTGACTTGAAATTAAATTTAGTTTCATTTGAACAAAAAGAAAAATCAAATTCCAAAGCGACAAATTTGAAGGTCATTCTGCAAATTCAATGATAATGTGTGACAACTTGCCAGTCACATTCAAAATGGATAAAAAATCTATAAAATCAATAATTCGCTTACATGGATCCATACTCCAATTAGGAAAATGCATCAGCTTACCTATCAATGTCTTTGGAAAACGAAAAAAAGGAAACCCCCTTCCCACTCGCGCTTTTCACAGAATTACTGCATTAACGTGGAAAACATTTACTACACTACATTTTTCTCTCTATGACTCTAACTACAAGGGGGAACCACTCAGAATGATTACTGTGGTTTTGGTCTTTCTGAGCACTCCTGCCATTTATACTCATTGCTGAAGGGTTAAGCAAACTTTGGGGTCAATTCGACCTTGAGTCAATTCAGCCCAAGTCATTTTCAACCTAATTTCAGGATGAATTGACTCACTTTTTAAGCCAAAATGACTCACTTTCAGACAAAGACAAATAATCATTTAAAGTATATTTTAGGTAAATAAAACATAAAAAACAGAAATTCTGCATTGTTTAAAAATTTTTATTGTGAAAAGATAGTTGTACAGATAATTCAGGCTTTGATTCTAGTTTCTTAACAATTGTTTTTCCAATCATAAAGCAGTGAGATTAGAGTGGGATTTTTTGTCGTATGGTCACAAATTTTTCACACAGGTAAAACTGTTTTTTTGCATTCATTCTGAAGAATGTTCTAAAGAGTTGTTTTGATAGTAATCAATGTGAATTTGAGGACAACAACAATTCAGGTACATTCATTAGGTTCTTGTTCCTAAGTACAATTAATTGTAGTCTCCCCAAATACGCCAAAAGAAGTCCCCAGAAATCATGATTATTTTCCCCTTAAGTATATGTTATGTACATATTTTGTTTTGTATTTTCATCTCATTTGCATCATTATTGCTATTAATTTTTTCTATTTTTCTTTTTGTTTTAATTGTAATTTACTGAAAAATGACAAAAATCCTCAAGAGCAAATCGACTCAAGGGCAAATCGACTCGAAGGCCAAGCTGACTCATTTTCTGCCAAAGCCAATGCCTCATTCAAAATCTGGTAGGTGAAATGACTTTTCATTCCCACTCTCATAAAACACAATGAAACTCACTGAATCTTCTCATGTTTATTGAAATGAAGTTACCCAATGAATACAGAATGAAAAAAATAGTAGTTTGGTGTAAACTTGAATTTGGATGCAATTACCTTTCAAACCTCACTAAAAAGTGTAGTTTTATTAGCCAGATTGAAAAATTAAAAATTCGGGATTTGGACCCTTTAAAAACGTACACAACTATTTTTTTTTCTTGTTGAAAAGTCTAAACAAGAAGAAAATATATTTAAAAAATTATTTTCAACAAAAAACTTGAAAAATGATTTTACAACAAATATACACCACTGTGTTTGGTTGTATTGAAAATTGACTCCTACTGGCCTGGTGAAATGAAATTGTAATTGTTGCCGGTCTGATGAGTTGAGCATTGTTAATCTGAGAATTCTGATACATGCAACATGAATGGTTTGTTTTAGACATTGGCATGATGTGAGGGTTGTGCACGGTGCCATAAAGTTAAAAACAACAAATGTTACTTGTGATGTTACCCAATTATACATGATGCTCACATTGAGTCCCGACCCTTTTAGGTTATATACAAGTAAGGGGAATTTGTTAGGCTTTTCCAAACCAACTTTGGGAAACACACTTGTTGTTAGTCTTTTTAAAAAAAATTTCTTCATACTTTTTATTTTTTTATTTTTTTTTTTTCGCTGTCAATTTTGTCTGATGCACAGCTTAAAAACAGGCTGTATGATTTCAACTAGATTTGCATGCTTATGTAATGTTGTAAAATCTAGAGAAATGGGTTTTGTCAAATCTGTGGAAATGCTTATAATTTTACACAACAACTTATGGCCCAGTCTTAGTTGGTGCTAACTCAAAATTATCCAGGGCCAAACACAAATTTTGCCCCCTAATCTCCCAAATTTGCATGTAAAATCGAAAATTGAATGTCTTATGTGGTCCTCCATACATTTGACATCTGTGCCTGCGCAGTGTCCAGGAAGCACCGAAATTGGCATCAAATATCATTCCTTGTTTGGCCCTCTGTCAGATAACAACAAACTGACTTCTGTGCTTTTAAATCTCAGTTTTAATGATGCCAGACAGAGATCAATGGTGATTATTATTTGCTATCCATGACCTCTTTTAAACTAGTGAATGGATTTCAACGAAACCTTCAAACATTTTTTTACATACAGTGAAGATGTGTACCTTCTATTTTGTTTTCAGATATTTTCATTTTTACATTTTCACATATTGAAAAATGGACTTTGTCAATTCAAGCTTCAGGGTGGAGATGTGGGGGGCAGAAGGGGGGGAGGGGTTCAGTGTTTGTGCTCTCTACATTAAACACACTTTTACTGTTGTAAAATGTTTCTTGGTGGGAGTGGGTGGTATCATTTACTGAGCAGTGCTCACAGTTTTTCTAGTTTTAAATTATTTTTCGAATCATTGTTTTGATTAATATTTTTATGTATCTTTTTCATACATTTATTGGGAGTTGGTGCGAGTACTGTTGACTTTTATTTTTATTCAAAATGAAAGCTTTTTGTTCAAATTGTAACTCAAGGAAGTCTTCCTCAGAATCACATGATTATTATACCCCCCACAAACAAAGTTTGGGGGGGGGGGGGTATATAGGAATCACCCTGTCCATCCGTCTGTCCGTCTGTCTGTCTGTCTGTCCATCCTTGTAAGCGCAACTCCTCCTAAACCATTTGAAGAATTTTCATGAAACTTTACACAATGGAAGAACTCCATATGCAGATGTGCATGAAGCAATATAATTCCGTTCTGACATTTCCAAGGGGAGATAATCTACCTTATACCATCTGTCCATCCTTATAAGCGCAACTCCTCCAAAACCGTTTGAAGAATTTTCATGAAACTTTACACAATGGAAGAACTCCATATGAAGATGTGCATGATGCAATATAATTCCGTTCGGACATTTTCAAGGGGAGATAATCTAACTTATACCGTCTGTCCATCCTTATAAGCGCAACTCCTCCTAAACCATTTGAAGAATTTTCATGAAACTTTACACAATGGAAGAACTCCATATGAAGATGTGCATGAAGCAATATAATTCCGTTCGGACATTTCCAAGGGGAGATAATCTAACTTATACCGTCTGTCCATCCTTGTAAGCGCAACTCCTCCTAAACCGTTAGAAGAATTTTCATGAAACTTTACACAGTGGAAGAACTCCATATGAAGATGTGCATGAAGCAATATAATTCCGTTCTGACATTTCCAAGGGGAGATAATCTAACTTATACCGTCTGTCCATCCTTGTAAGCGCAACTCCTCCTAAACTGTTAGAAGAATTTTCATGAAACTTTACACAGTGGAAGAACTCCATATGAAGATGTGCATGAAGCAATATAATTCCGTTCTGACATTTCCAAGGGGAGATAATCTAACTTATACCATCTGTCCTTCCTTGTAAGCACAGCTCCTCCTAAACCGTTTGAAGAATTTTCATGAAACTTTACACAGTAGTTGAACTCCATATGAAGATGTGCATGAAGCAATATACTTCCGTTCTGACATTTCCAAGGGGAGATAATCTAACTTATACTTTTCAGGCGTGGGAGGGGGGTATCACTTTGTGAGTTTGCTCACAGTACCTCTAGTTGTATCATTTGTAGTCAGTGTACTTACACTAATTCCTGTGCAACTTGTGTCAGTTGGGATGACAAACGTTGGAGACAGGTGTCACGGTACGTTGTTAGCAGTGAGAGGATAATGACGGTCCTCTCGTCACAGAGTCACTCTAGTTTTTCAGTTTCTATTTCAGAGGAGCAAGAACATGGTGATGTTTTCGTGACGCCGTCAGAAAGTGTACATCCATCATCTCAGATAGTCAGAGCTAGCGGCAAAAGTGCTCTTAAATATTACACAGGACAATAAACCACGCCCCGGTGGTTTCAGATCCCTGTCACCAGCTAGCTCGACCAGTGAAGCAGTGGGCACCGTGACACCGGGTGTGTCCATTGCAGTCGAGGAGAGGAAAAAGGGTAGAGCGAGCACTAAAATATATAAACAGGCTCACCCAGAGATGACGGAAAGGAAGAAGCTGGCAAGTTTGACAGTAAGTTCTGCAAGGTCTGACAGGACTGCGAGCGAGAGGGTCCCATCTCTTTCAGAACAACATCTGGGGCCAGATGTAGTACAGAACTTGCATCAGTCAGAGCTTACGTCCACGCCTCGTGTCCTCTATACAGCCGGGGTCGGCTATAATTACGGCTTCTTCCTCATCTACTAAGCACACACGACCTCACCTTGGCTATGTGACTTCGGATATCCAGCCTGCATCGCTGAGAAAGGACATCTCTTCGTCTAGAAAGTCACATCATCCGGTAGCCAAGGAAACGAGGCCTCGTTCGTCGGGATGTCTGCAGAAAAGAGCCATCTCGGACACGACAGTCCCAGGAGCAGCCGGCAGCCAAGCAACAAAGGACCGCTGCTCCTCAGGCCTCCATAACGGACTTGCTGTCGCAAATTGCGCAGCTTATCACAGCATCCCAGCAGGTTCAGGAGCAGGTTCAGGAGCAACCTACAGCAGCCTCGGAACACGAGCTGTCAGATGACGCTGGGTCGGTCCAGTCATCTGTGCGCTCAGATGCAGATGACCATGAATCTAATCTGATTCCGTCTGATGGTGAAAGGGATATGGAGGAAAATGACTCTTCCCTTTCGGAACAACATATGGTAGTGATGGATTTTATCCATCAATACTTTCCAAAATTTGTTCTGGGGAATCAGACTGCTGCGACCGCTCATAAGAAGCTGCTAGCATCGTTAGACGCTGACTATATCCAGTCAAGGGAGGATGTCCTTTCCATTCCAGTGCAGTCTAAACAGGTGTCACAGACTTTTGCTCTTCTTAATGACATCATATTTAATCTTTCAAGTGGAAAGAAAAAAGGCAGCTTTTTATCTTCATCTTCTGTATACCATTTTTGGACCACGTCCATTTAAAATGGTAGGGGAAGGTGTTCAGAGAGTTCCTCTGCATTTGGATGAGCAGACTGAGGACCCAGATATGTCCTTACCTCCGTCACTCACAGTTCGCTCGGATAAAATTGAGATGGCAATTTCTTCTAACAGAGCAAATTTAGATGCTGTGTCTTACGCAGATCACCTTACGAGAGCTATAGCACAAAATCTCAATAGGAAGGAATTTGAGGACGTTCATACCTCTTTAGTCAGTTGTTACGTTCGATTTTGTCTACACTCAGATGCCTTAACAGTGAGGGAATTTATGCCACTGATGGGGTTGTGCGTAGCGGCTGCAGATCTCATTCCGATGGGTCGTCTACGCACACGTCCTCTCCAGATATTCTTTACTCAAAACTGGAGTGTGAAGATGCATTTGCTCGAGACCAATATTGTTTTAACGGACTAAGTAAAACAAAAAGTTCAGATTTGGGCAGACATTCAGTGGTTAACTCAGGGAGTTCTGCTGCAGCTGCCGGATCCGGCTTTCACGATTATGACGGATGCGAGTCTAAACAGGTTGGAGCATGACCCTGAACCCGACAGACTTGAAGTGCGAGGTCTTTGGGACCCAGAGTTCCTAGGAAAGCGCATAATCATCAAAGAAATGATGTCAATATGGCTAGTGCCACAACAATGCATTCACATTATAGAGAACGCTCATGTTCAAATATTGTCAGACAACTCGACAGTAGTAGCGTATATAAGGAACCAGGGAGGTATGCATTCGATTCCGTTATATGATCTAACGGAAAGAATCCTTCTGTTTGTCTTGGAACATCAAGTTCATTTATTGGTCCATCATATACTGGGTCGTCTGAATGTACTAGCAGACTCGCTCTCTCAGAAAGGTCGCCTGTTGCCTTCAGAATAGACTCTCAACAAGCGAGTGTTCAAACAGATTTGCTACCAGTGGGATTAACCTCTGATAGATTTTTTTGCGATGCACCTGAACAATCAGTTACAGACTTACGTGTCGCCATGCCCAGATCCTTCAGCTTACGCAGTAGATGCTCTCTCAATTCCATGGGACGGAATGATAGGATACGCATATACTCCAACTCAGTTAATTCAACAGATCTTGTTAAAGATCAGGCAATCTCATTGCAAGATTCTGTTAGTAGGATCTCGGTCATCACAGAAACCATGGATCAATCTTCTCAGGTGTCTGTTATGGGACATTTCCCAGAAGGTTCCTTCACAGGAGGACCTTCTTTATCAGGGGACTGCATCACTGCATCACAACCCGCAAGGTCTCAACCTTCATGTATTTCCGTTGTGCGATCCTTCTTGCATGGCAAGCATTTTACAGGATGAGCAGTGGATGTAGGAGGACCTCCTCTTCACTGAATTACGCAGCAAAGTGGAAGGTTTTCTTCTGTTGGTGTAATGATCAGTCGATAGACGTTTATGTTCCATGCATTCCGGATAGTGCCATCTTTCTGGTCAACTTGTTTGACATTCTCAAACTGCAGCCTGTCACTATTAAGGGCTATAGGTCTATGATATCAGACACTTATGCACATGATGATAGCTTGGCGATTGGATCTAATACTTCATTATCCAAACTAGTTACAAATTTTTCTATAAATAGACCTAAAACTCTCAGATTAATTCAGAAGTAGAATTTAGCTTGGGTTCTGTTGAAGCTCCGTTTGATACGTTAGACGTTGTAGAGTTCAAATTCTTGACCTATAAAACAGCATTTCTCTTAGCCTTTGCCTCCGTTAGAAGAGTTAGTGAACTCCATGCTTTATCTGTTGACGAATCTCACTCCCGTAGTGTTGGAAATACCCATCACTTTAACTTCACAAGTGGGATTTTTGGCTAAGAATTAAGTTCCTAATGTACGGCCTGAGCCTATATTCATAAAGGCTCTGCCATCTACGGCAACCATAGACCATTGCTGTGTCCAGTCAGGGCTATGCGCATATATAAACGCCGATCAGACTTTATTAGAAAAGGAGGAAAATGCTTCTTTTTATCATTAATTCCTAACAGAAAAGATATATCTGTTCAATCTATTGCTAGATGGATTCAAATGGCAATACGTATTGCCTATGAAAATCTATCTTCGGATCAGCGTTCTGTTAATAAGATATCAGCGCATGAAGTTAGAGTGCTGTCCACTTCTTGGGCCTATTCTAACAGTATAGCGATTACTGATTTCATGAAAGCTGCAATCTGGACTCAGCCTTCTACATTTACAAAGTTTTACCTTAGAAATATAGAGTCCATGTCTGATGACCTTAGGTGTTTAGGTCCTTTATCTGTTGCTCAGAATGTCATCCACTACAGGATTACAGCTATAGTTATTTAGGCTTTCCATTCCAGCAGTGATGCTGTTCTGCTGCCCTCTTCGTTCTGCGGTTATGTGACCCAAAACAAGGGAAAGTGGGGGAGGGGGTGGGTGGGGGGGGGGGGGGGGGGGGGGGGGGTGACAGTTTTCCCATAATATCATCTGGCTTTTTAGTGAAAAGCAAGCGAAGACCTTCTCCGGTGTCAGTAGTTCCGAGTCAGTACTGGGATGGTTTTAATGTGTAGCTCAGTGGAAGCAATTAATTATGTCTCATTTATGTAACATTTTTAAAGTGTAGCTCGGTGTGAAGCATTTGTATTTGTTACGTGTCAAACGGACCGTTAATATACAATCCTCAGACACTTTTAAATGAGAAAAAAAGCATCTCATTCTCTGGACTATCTTTATATATTGGCTTTCCTTCACGGAATTAGCATAATGGGTTATGCTGGCATTTAAAGTGGAGAATTATATATTATGTAATGCTCAATTACATTGTTGGTGTTATGTCTTTCTTATTTCGAGTAAATATGAAAGACATATGTCATTCCGTTCTCTCCTATTCTCCTGTAGGAGATATCCTTTAAGAAGTGATTGAGTAATTGGATTTTCCTTCATGTCCTTGGCCCTCCAGCCTATTTTACTATTCAGCTAAGTCTGAGCCATTGTTGTTATGTAAAAATATTATAAATTCATAGTAATTTGTATATTTTTATACTTACCAATGGACCAGACGGGGATGGCCCTCCCATGATTGGGCACTCATACCTCCCCGCTGATTATAACATTTAGCAGGCACTGTAGAAAGAATGATATTTGGCGTCAATTTTGGTGCTTCCTGGACACTGTGCATGTGCAGATGTCAATTGTATGGAGGACCACATAGGACATTCAATTTTTAGTTTTATATGCAAATTTTGGAGATTGAGGGGCAAAATTTGTGTTTGGCCCTGGATAATTTTGAGTTGGCACCAGCTAGTCGGGCCATTGGTAAGTATAAAAATATACAAATTATAATATGAATTTATAATTTTTAAAAAATTTTACCATTTTTCAACATAATTCAAAACAAGCCGTACTATTTCAACCAAATTTGGCATACTTACATTATGTCAGAAAATCTAGTGAAATGAGAAATGAGATATCGTTATATTCATAAAAATGCTGGCGAGCTTGCAGTTGGGATGAGTTTACAACATCGTGAAAATGAAGAGGCTTAAGGTCTCATGTGGCAGACTATACTTACCTGAAGACTTTTTGTTTCTTGTCCCTGGAGGTGGTTGTCCATCCCTGGGGAGGCGAGCAATGGTCCTGAGTCCCAAATGTGCCCTATTTAGCTCACCTGACTGAAAGTCAGGATGAGCTATAGTTATCACTCACCGTCTGTCGTCTGGTGTCAGGTGTCCATGAACATGGTGTTTGCAACTGCTACTCCTAAACCGCTGGACCAATTTTAGTTAAATTTGAGGTGATTGCTTGTCCCGAGGGAGGGGTTGGGGGAAAATGCTCCAAAATTTTTTAAAAGCCTTCTCATAATCCAGTGGGTATAATGACTTGATATTGGGTGTGATATACAGAATCAATTTTTTTTCAAACCAAGTTCATTGATCAATATTTTGCCTTTGAAAAGGAAGAGGCATTGTCTTTGACCCCTCCCAAAATTTCTGTTTTCTGAAACCAATGGTCCGATTTGAACCAAATTTGATATGTGATATATTGAGTCATAAGTACTTGCTGCATGCAAAAACAATTTTTCCTGTATCCCCATGGGAACCCCAGAAGCTAAGAATAGAAATAATTCAAATGCCCACATTTCTCAAACCAAAATGGAACAGAGAAATGTTATTTGGTATGAAGGCATCCTTAGGAAAGTAGAATTGAGTGGTAAAAACTAGTGCCATCGGTTGTGTCAGGGTGTTCTATGGGGGGTAGGGATGGGGGGGGGGGGGAGGGCATCGAAAAAATGCTGAGTCAACATATTTGCAAAAAAGTTTTTTTTCATTTTCTCCACAACCACTGATCAAAATCTTTTCTTACTTGGTATACTTCATTCATAGGGGGTCAGGTACAAGTGTGTTAAAATGAAGCCCCTTGGTTCATATTTGAATTCAGTACAGGAGCCTGAATTTTTAGCTTAGGGCAATATGGGGAATGGTCTTTAAAAATCTTCTTCAGATCCACCAGTCAGAATGCTTTCATATTTGGTGTGCAACATCTTTAGGGGGGTCAGGTTCAAGTTTGCTCAAATTGTGTGCTGGGGTGAATATTTGGGCTCAATAGGATAGCCCAAATGTTAACTTAGTGCAATATGAGGTATACAACATCTCTAGGGGTGTTGGGGGATTGGAAGGGGGAGGGTGGGGAGGGGGGTGAGATTGAAGATTGTTCAAATCGAGTGCCTGGATTAATATTTCTATATGGTAGCCTGAATTTTAATTTAGTACAATAAGAGGAAATTTTTTAAAAATCGTCAAACCAAGTCCCTAGGTTAATATTTGGGCTTCCTTTGGTAGCTCAAATTTTAACTTAGGTCAATATGAGGAAGTTTCTTTAAAAATCTTCTTCAGATCCACTAGGTCAATATGAGGAAGTTTCTTTAAAAATCTTCTTCAGGTCCACCAGTTAGAATGCTTTCATATTTGGTATACAACATATTTATGGGGGAGAGGGGGCAGTTTCAAGTTTGTTCAAATTGAGTGCCTGGGTTAATATTTGGGCTCCCCAGTGCGATAGGAGGGAATTACTATAAAAATCTTCTTCAGATCCACTAGTCAGAATGCTTTCATATTTGGTTTTCAGCATCTCTGGGGGGATGAGATTCAAGTTTGTTCAAATTGAGTGCCTGGGTTAATTAATATTTGGGCTCCCTATGATAGCCCAAATTTTAACTTAGTGCAACATGAGGAAATTTTTTTAAAAATCTTCTTCAGATCCACCAGGCAGAATGCTTTCACATTTGGTATACAACATCCTGGTGGTGGAAAGGAAGGGCTCAGACTCAAGTTTTTTTCAAGTTAAGTTCCTAAGTCAAAATTTGGACTCCCCAGTTTTGCATTACTGGAAATCTGGGTATTATTTCTGTGGTAGCATCCCAGGCCAGTACTAGAAAAATATCATCTGGTTGGCGATCATTTGAAAATGGAATGGGAAATGCTAATGTATATCTTTTCATGATGGAGATCTGAGAAATCATTTAATTGTTTTGTACTTGGTTGTTTGCAGGATTCATTTTTTAAGTTCGATGCCAGATTTGTGGTCTTGACACGTTACCACTTAGATTGCATTAACATTCAAAAGGAATGGTCTTAAGAGTTAAAACGCTTTTTAAAAGCATTATTATTCCACCTCATACTTGTGATGAGAATTAAAATGTTCAGTCAGTATACTCATATAATTTGTAATTTCACTTTAATTCGAAAGTAAATAATCTGCGACAGATATGCAAAGGTTTGACTTGTAGGTCTGCTTTTTCCTGTTTTTCCAAATCATGGATTTGAGTTAATGTTATGATTGTAATTCAAAACTATACACTCTGTATGTTGAGAACAAAAAGGAGGATCAATAAAAAAAAAGAGTATACTCGGAACAAAAAAGTATAATATCTGATGCTGAGATTCGAAGGGGTATTCATAAACACCCTACAGGCCAACACAGGTACAAGAGTAGGTGGCTACACATGCCTACCCTCCCCCCCCCCCCACCCCCATCACCAATCAGGAAATGAAATATATTTAGTTAACAGTCTCAACTTTATCCTTCTTTTTTTTATAAAAAATTTGTAAGGCTTGTTTATGCCCGTCGTAATTGATGTACAATAATGGAAATATTTGATCCCCCTCCAAAATGCATATAAAGATATGCCAATTCAAAGGATTCTAACTGGTTGATCTGAGGAAGAATTTTTTTTTTTAAATTCTATCATATTGCTCTACATTAAAATTTGGGTGTCCATAGATAGCCCAAATATTAATCCAGAGACTTGATTTGAACAAACTTGAATCTGACCCTCCTAGAGATGCTGTATACCAAATATGAAAGGATTCTGACTGGTGGATCTGAAGAAGACTCTTAAAGAAATTTCTTCATATTGCACTAAACAAACTTGAATCTGATTGCCCCCCCCCCCCCCCCCTCCCCTTTTCCTTCCCTAGAGATGTTCCATACCAAGTATAAAAATATTTTCACTGGTGGATCTGATGAGAATTTTTAAAGAATATCCGTCATAATGCACTAAGTTAATCTTTAAGCACCCACAGAGAGCCCAATTATTAAGTGGAACACGATGTAAACAAACTTGAATCTGACACCACTAGAGATGTCACATAATAAGTATGAAAGGATTCTGACTGGTGAATCTGAAGATGATTTTTAAAGAAATTTCCTTATTTTGTACTATGTTAAAATTCAGGCTCCAACAGATAGCCCAAATATTAACCCAGGGATCTGATTTGAACAAACTTGAATCTGACACCCTCCGAGAGATGTTGTATACCAAACATGAAAGAATTCTAGCTGCTGGATCGGATGAAGAACATTTTCAAAGAAATTTTCTCATATTGCACCAAGTGAAACTTTGGGCTCCAATATAAACCCCAAATATAACTAGATGGCTCAGTTTGAAGAAGGTTGAAACTGGCTCCCCGAGAGTTTCTGTATACCAAATATGAAAGCATTCTGAATAGTACATTTTTAAAGAACTTGCCTCATATTGCACTAAGTTAAGATTTGGGCACCCATAGGGAGCCCAAAACTCAACCCAAGAAGGACATGCTTTGAACAAACTTGAATCTGACACTCCCACCTCTCTTCCTTGAGATGTTGTGTACCAAATATCAAAAGATTTGTAATGGATAGTTCTGGAAAAGAAGATGTTTTTTAATTTTGAAAAACAATTTGTGGTTGCTATCAGAGTTTTGACCCTCATGGTGCCCCCTGCGGGTATGGCAACTTTATTTGAATAAACTGTAATTGAAATATGATAAGGAACATGCATATCACATTTGGCTCAGTGGTGTATGAGAAGTCGATGATGTAAAGTTTCCGCCCGATGGACTGACAATGGACACTAAGTGATCACTTAAAAACTCCACCTGCCTTTCAGTGAGGTGAGCTGAAGTTGCTAATGCATAAACAGTGAATTTAAACATGGAGGAAAGGCTTCCCCAAGCGGTAATAACTGAGTGATGGGAAAACTATTCTAAAAGGACTGACATGAATCAATGAATAGAATAGAATTGTCCTAAATACTATTTTGTACTTCCGAAATAAAGCTCCTCATCAAGCAGGACTCAAACTGAGATCTGATAATTGATTTCTTCTTTCTACAGTAGAGATGTGACAAGATGGCAATTAAGGTTTTACCCCAGGAACATATTCAAAAATGAAATCAAACAAACATATGAAATCAGATGAAATCGAAAAGCCATATAGCTTGTCATAACATCCCCACCTTCAGTGTCTTCATTGGGAGTAATACAATTAACTGGTAGAGTGCTAAATTATTTTTGAACATCAAAATTTGTTCACATGTCTTTGCCTTGTTACAATTTATGGGAGAGTGCCTGTAGGCACTCTCCCATAAATTGTAACAAGGCAAAGCTACACAGATTAAATAATTTCACTTCAAAGATAATATGAAGCATATCTACTGAGTATGAGACCTTTATACTACAGTCCCTGCACATCAGAGTTAAGCCCAAATATGGGCTTCCAGCACTCTACCGGTTAAGATTACTAGAAGAGGACTGAGTAATGAAGTTTGAAGTGGGAGTGCCTGAATGAGTAGAGTCACAGCTCCATTGAAGTTGAATGCACAGCTAGTCGCTTCTGCAGAAGCAATCATCTCTGAAAAAGAAGAGAACGTTTGAGTCAGCTGTCTGTAAAAAGATGGTGGACAAAAGATGCAGGTTCTGCTATGGAAGACCTGAATGAAACAACGGGACGTAGACACTGATGGATTATGTTCCAAGGGAGTATCATGAGTAGGAGGTAGAGAATGAATAGATCTGTTTATAATCTCTCTCAATTATTAGGCCACTGGATTACACTCAGAATAGTGAAGAATCAACAGCATCATTAGCAGAATGCAGATCAGAATCGGAGTTCTGTGATCTGGTATAGTGTACGATGATATGGTTGAGTGTTCCTCTATTCCAGAGGGGAATTGGTATAGAGAACACCCCAATAGGTTACGTCCTTACCTGACATAATGCTCACTTTCACAGTTCATAGATTTCAACACAAAACTCAATAGCTCTGATTCCCAGTGATCCCTGATACAGCAACGTTGGTTTGGGATCCTGAATGGAAAACATTCACAGATGTCAAGTTTACCAGAATATGTGATGGTGCTAGTGAGTCTTTAAAAAAATGATCTACTTGAATGCACAGACTTGGATCAGGAACCATTCGAGAAAGGCCCAGCAGACCCTTCTGTATCTGATCCAGTAGCACTGTCTACAAAAGGAGTTTCTTGGGTCGGTGAGCAATATGGTTGAGTATTCCTACATGCTGGAGGACAGTTTGTATCGAGAACACTCCTATATGTTAATGTCCTTACCTGAGGTAAAACTCACTTTTATAGTTTAGGAGCAATGCCATCAAAAGCAATAAATAATGCACAATTTTTAGTTCAGTTTGATCAGTTGTTTAATTGCTCCAGTTCTCCTAATCCTGTAAAGTAAAACCTCACCAAGCAGCTGTTTCCAATACATCCAGACACATCAAATATTTAAGTGAATGTCACCAAATGCTTTTGAAACTGAACTCCGTGGGTACCAAAACAAACAAATTACACTTCATTAATCCTTTACCCAACACAGACAATATTAAAACTTGTTTATATTTTAATTTTTTTTTTTTTAAATTTAAAAAAAAAAATCAACAAAACCATATCATGTGACAACTCATTGGAATGAGCTTGTTCCAGTGAGGGGCCATATGATATGGTTTTGATGAAATTTTTGGAAAAATATAATTTTTTCAACTGCTCAATTTTTTGATTACATGGGTAGTTGTGGCCGATTCGTTAGGTAAAGGGTTAAAGGGTGGAAAATATCAATTTCAGCTCTCACCAGTCTGTGGGCTGATCTATCAAAAAGTTTTAGCCCTAAATATTTACTCACAAATAGTTTGCACCAAGATTGTCTTGAAAATATCTTTGCTCAGGTTACCGTTAGGCAAGCTAGAATTAGTAGGGATAATCCAAATGCTGAACAATTTACTGCTGCATATAAGCAAGTGTTTAATGAATTTAAATCATCAAACCACCAAAAACCAGTAACTGCATGGATGACTGATGCCTCACCACAACAGTTAACTACAAAATCCGCTGATGTGAGCCCTGACATACAAGGACCAGTTGAGCCTAAAAATGACCACAGCTTATACACTCATCTCAGGTGTAACAATCGAACAATCGATTTTGATCCTCTAATGATAGGTATGTCAGAATTCATATCTTCCCTGCCAGAGATCAACATTCTACACTACATTGCAGATTATATAGTCAGAAAACTAAAAACAAAACATGAATCTTGTCGAACTTGTAACCGAAAAATACTTATTTCAGATGAGAAGGACTACAAGAGTGATGATCACACTTTCACATATTGGAAATCACTATACAATAACAAAGGCTGTTTTGGAGGACTGATCATTTCCAGTCATGGACTGATGAGAATTGTCAAGAAAATGGAATCTATTTTTCGCAACACATTGGAGTACATTTCCCTTCAAGATCAAAATAACAATGAGACTGTGTACTAAAATATTCAATTAGTGTAATGATGCTTTGGAAGATGAACTTTGTATCATTGCTGTCAAATTTCAAAACTTTGACTTGTAGAAAATCTCAAGCCCAAATTTCCAAAAATAAGCAAAGTGGAAAACTCATGAAAGTAATGCATTAAAAGATTTCTTGGGGTGGGGGTAATAAAATTTAATGCAGATTTAATTTGAAAACCGGGAGTTGAAGTTAAACTGCATTCAAACTCACAGCATATTCCCGTTCACCCTGCACACTGATGTTTATTAATCTGTCACAGCAAGTTATAGTCTGTATCAAAACAATGCTCATGAGAAGGATTGATCTTGGTGGTATCTTTGTTAGTCACCTGAAGCATTTAGTGAAAAAATTTCAGCAGTGATGTGTTTAATTTTTTTCAGAAAAATTTAGATAAATTCAGGTCCAGGGCTGACTAAACCAGATTCACCATGGCAAGTGCACAAGTAAATTTTCATTTCATCCCATTTTGAAAAATGTGAAAAAGTTTCAGTTACAACAGAAATTTGATGACAAATCCGACAACAACCAGGAAATATTATTAAGAAGAGCATTAGTCCTGCCAATGGTTCCTTATGACAATGGTGAGTGATGCCTGGTTTGAGGCTTTGACTGATTATGAAGGGAGTGATGATACCGCTGTGGAAGCTAACATTACATGTTTCTGTGACTTCATTACTGATTATTGGGTTGAAGGCAGCCATGGACTTAGCCTATGGAATCAACACCAAAATATTGGGCCAAGGACAACAAATCAAGTTGAAGGGTGGTGCAGGATACTGCAGCAAGTTCTCCCAGGTTCACACCCAAACATCTTCAAACTAAGCGACTTTCTGAAAAAGGAACAAGCGTCACATGAAGCCATTGCTCTACAACTGAGAAAAGGATGAAAATTAGAACCCCAACAGAAGTACAGAAAAGTAGATAACCTGATTGATGGATTGAAAATAGTAAAACACTAATGTATAAATTGTGTGGTATAATGTTTGTATTTTTCTGTGAACTTTGGGTGTAATGTATATTTTTCTGTAAACGTTTATTTTGTTAGAAAATAGTTTTAAAAAAATCGTAAACACAGTAATGTATATTTGTTTACTATCTTTGTCTGAATAAAAATCTAAGTATGAAAAATGAACTGAATTCACTCTCATTTACACTGCCCAACTAATTAGAACAATCCTTTTGTCGTCCAATCTTTGATGTTGAGGATTATCACACCTTCTCACACCTGAACTGGAAACAATAGATGCAGGGTGAACAGGAATGGCCCAAATTCACCATCTGTTAACAGTGGGATTGTCTATTTAGCCACCAATTCTGAAATTTACATCACTGCCACCTTAAACACCATCACACCAATGACCAGGTTTTTAAAATAGTTCAAGAATTCAATACCATTCAAGTAAGTTTTAAGCTAACCCACATCGTCAAAGTTCTGCTGTAGCCAATATTTTCTTACCATACTGTAGTTCAAGTTCATCTTCCTTCTGCAGTTTTATTTCCGTCACTGGCATTGGAACAGGTATGACCAAATGGGTTTTCTCCACTACTGCCTGAACTTAGAATTGTTAGATAGAATGGATTGTAACCTCTCTGGAGTCAGTTTATATCCCATTTCTTTATTATATTGTTACAGGAAGTTTATATCAGACTTGCATACCACATTATCATTTCAGGGGGAACCCCCCTTCCATACCATCCCCCAGTGCTGTAGATATAGGGGCAAAGTGGTGATACCCTCACCCTTCAAACCCTCCAAAAATTGTTGAAAAAATTGTGTCAGAAAGTTTAGTTCAGATGGGGAGCGTAGTTTTGTCCTGTGCAGAATACTACAGCTGTTGATGATTTGAAAAACAAATTCTATTAGAAAAATTCATGTGCCCATGACCAGCCCCCCCCCCCTCCCCTCATTCTACCTCCTTACCTTCCAGCATTCAGACACATACTGTTTTTTCATATCCCTCATTGTCCTCTTCTCAATCTACCAAATTAAAATACTTACTTTTTCCGTAATGTTCCCCCACCTCATCCATCTAGCCTATCTCTCATGCTTTCATCTATTCTTCCATTAGTTTCTCAAGGATCCATATTCTATTGGGCAAGTATTTGTGGGGTTCTAAAAGGAAATGATCTAGAGTCTCTGTTTCTCCAAAGCTGCAAATATGGGGGGGGGGGTGTAGTTGCAAATACCTCTTCTCAGCAATGCTTGCAGTGCATCTAGCATGCCACAACTATTGGCTCACTAGCTATTATTAATAATGGGATTGCAAAAAATTGTTACTCTTTTAATGAAAATCTTTTTGGCACTTCTAAACTGTCATATTCACCAGCAAAAAAAAGAATACATTGAAGCACATGGATGTCGGGTGACTGAGCACAAACCAATTTTCTGAACTTTAATACTCTTGTTTTTTCATGCTGTCCCCAACTCATGTCTCGGCCCCTCAAACTCTTCCTAAATAGGGATAGCCCAGCATCTGTATATGTATGTTAGTCCACTATGATCATGGAGGATGGTGATGTAACATGTGTTAACCTTTCATCTGTCTGTTGTGATATCTAGGATTTAAAAAATGACCACGTTTGTCACCCATTTTGAACATTTTGGTGGATAAAATTAAATTATTTATGATAATGACACATTACATTGTTATTATTCAGTCTGTTACTGGTGTTCTACTAATTCACAAGTGCACCATCGACGTGCAGTACGCCCTAGTACACAGCGCCACCGTGCCCCCACGTGGGCAATGGAGATGATGTGTCTTGCCCAAGGACACAATGTGGTTGCCGCAGGTGGGATTCGAACTGAGGACCTCTCGGCTTGCAGCCTGCACCTATACCTACTGAGCGTTCGTGCCCCCACTTGTGAAGATCCTTTCCCCCATGGTGGTCTATCAGCATACCAAAGATCATTTAAATCCATCATCCACTGACTGAGATATGAAGGTCCAAAGTTGTTCAGGATAGGCAGATGGATGGATGTTCTTACACGTTCTTATTTGTGGGGTTTTTCCCATGTTAAACCCTAATCCTACAAGGTCAAAAAATTAACCCCACACAGCAAAAAATAACTCTACAAGTGGTCACTGTACTAACCCAACCCCACAACTACCACAGACCCAAAATTGTAAACCCCACAATGTACCTCTGCTAAGCCTGGACAGACAAACATTTGGATGAGCAGATGGATGGACGAACTAACAGAATCCATTTCTATATCCCCCACAAAACTACATTTTGGCAGGGGATAACAATCTTTTGTATACATTTAAAAGTCACTAAAGTAAATATTGTCACTTTTCAGTACAGTTTGATAGTGTCATCTATCACTCAACCAATTAGCTCTTTACTTGTTGAGGATTTTCAAGATATTTTTAAAAAAAATACATTTATGGCTGCTTGAAGCAGTCATAACAAGATCCAATGAAAATTTCATCTGAGCTTAAATTAAGAAATATTCGGTGTAATAAAGCATTAATTAAAGTCGTTATAACTAGATTTGATGAAAAATTCATATAAGCTTCAATTCAGAAATCCTCCGTGAAATAATGCATTCATTTTGAAGAAATCATTGGGGAAAGAATCCATTACCTTTACAGGGGAAAGTTTTATTCAATGTGCCCAAATTATATTTGTTTCAGTGGCAAGAAAAATTTTGTCTTGGGCACAAATATCTGCCAGCAGCATTTAAGAAGTTAATTATTCTTAGATAAATTAATCCAGTTGCATTTTGTTTCAAGTGCTTACCTCATCAGAATCATTTGTGCATTCAAAGTTCTGCATAGAAATTTGTACAAGACAAAAATTGCATATAAGTTTGTACAAGACAAAATCTATTTCCTTCACTGCTGGGGCCCACTCATCTCACTTGAGAAAGTGCTTCTTCCAACAGGAGACCTCCAAGGGGCCTTAATCGCCCACCCGATAAAGTGAGTCATAGCAGATTACATTCAGTTAGTCATGGTTCATTGACACTGCCTAGGAATGAAGTCATGAAATTATGCATAACTCTAGTGTCCATGTCAGATGAATATTATCATAGCTCTTCCTGACTGCTTCCAATTCTATCGGCTGTAGACCAGCACTGCCAAACTGACAAGGGTTATTATGTCACTGTAGTTTGAAATGCAAATTCTGTGGAAAAAAAAACACTTACAAATGGATTTGAACAAACTTAGCCTCCCCCCACCCCCACACCTATCCCCCTCCCCTTCCCAAAAGAGTTTTGGAGTTTGGTGGTGATTGGTGGTTCTGAAGAAAAAGGCTTTTGAAGAAAGTCCCTCATATTGCACTAAGTTAAAATTCAGGCTCCCCCCCCCCCCTTCCCAGGAGCCCAAATATTAACCCAGGGACTCGATTTGAACAAAGATGTTGCATACCAAATATGAAAGCATTCTGACTGGCGGAGCTGAAAAAGAGGATTTCTAAAGAAATTAACTCATATTGCTATGAGGTAAAATTCGGGCTTCCATTATGAATCAAAATATTAACCTAGGGACTCAATTTGAACAAACTTGAATTCCCTCCCCCTCACCCCCTCCCATACCAAATATCAAAAGATTCTAATTTATGGTGCTGGAGAAGATTTTTATACGGCCGCTCATATGAGCGCGCTATATTATATTATGGTATGGCAATGTCTGTCTGTCTGTCCGTTTGTTAGCTTTTGTTTGTCCATGCAATAACTTGGAAACGATACATCCAACACATACTGTTTGTTTATGGTTGATTAGTCATGACTAGAGGATGGTTCCTTTCAATAACCAGCATTCTGGCATATCCAATATGGCCACCACGGCAACCATCTTGGATTTTTGGGTACTTTTGATTGTCCATGTGATAACTTGAAAACTATAAATCCAACAGATGCTACTTTTTTATGGTTGATTAATCATGACTAGAGGATGGTTCCTTTTGATATTCAGCATTCTGGCGTATCCAATATGGCCACCATGGCAACCTGGGAGTTTTGGTGTCTTTTGATTCTCCACGCAATAACTTGAAAACAATATATTCAAGTTTAATGGGTCGTAAGGTAGGAATGTACAATTATTTTTGAAGGAATTTTTTTACCTTTTGTTCAACTAAAAATTTCTTCACAAGCACAATTTCTTCACAGGTGGTCGTATATTAATCCACCATATGCAGCCATCTTAGATATTCAGGGACTTTTGATTGTCCATTTGATAATCCAACAGATACTGATTTTTATGGTTGATTAGTTATGACTAGAGGATGGTTCCTTTCGATAACCAGCATCAATGTCCATTGTTTGCCTATGCAATAACAAGAAAACAAACCATCCAACAGATACTGTTTTTTCATGGTTGATTAGTCATGACTAGAGGATGGTTTCTTTTCAATAACCAGCATCAAAGTCCATCCATCCGTCAGCGTCCATCTGTTAATTTTTATTAGCTCACCGAAGGGAGCTTAACTTATCACTTGCGGTACGTCGTTGTCGTCGTCTGTCGTCGTCCATCGTCGTCTGCCGTCGTCGTCTGTCGTGAACTTTTCATTATCGACCACTCCTCCCAAACTACTGGATCAAATTAAACCAAATTTGGTGTGCATGTTTCCCATCATATGTCAATTCAAACTTGTACAAATAAACTTGCCGCACCCACAGGGGGCACCACAAGGGGCATAACTCTGATAGCACCCATGAATTTCTTTCCAAAATTCAAAAAAATCTTTTTCTTCAGATCCACCAGGCAGAATTCTTTCCTATTTGGTATACATCATCTCTTGTGGCAGAGGGGGGGGGGGGGGGGGGGGGAGCCCGAATTTGAACTTAGTGCATTTCAGGCAAATTTCTTAAAAAATCTTCTTCACCAGATCCATCAGGCAGAATCGTTTGATATTTGGTATGCAACATTGTGGGGTGGATCTGATTCAAGTTTTGTACAAATTGGCCCCCTGGGTTCATATTTGGGCTCAGTATAGGAGCCCGAATTCAAACTTAGTGCATTTCAGGCAAATTTCTTTAAAAATCTTCTTCTCAAGATCCAGCAGGCAGAATCTTTTGATATTTGGTATGCAACATTGTGGGGTGGATCTGATTCAAGTTTGTTCGAATCAGCCCCCCTGGATTCATATTTGGGCTCAATATAAAAGCCCGAATTTGAACTTAGTGCATTTCAGGCAAATTTCTTAAAAAATCTTCTTCACCAGATCCATCAGGCAGAATCGTTTGATATTTGGTATGCAACATTGTGGGGTGGATCTGATTCAAGTTTTGTACAAATTGGCCCCCTGGGTTCATATTTGGGCTCAGTATAGGAGCCCGAATTCAAACTTAGTGCATTTCAGGCAAATTTCTTTAAAAATCTTCTTCTCAAGATCCAGCGGGCAGAATCTTTTGATATTTGGTATGCAACATTGTGGGGTGGATCTGATTCAAGTTTGTTCGAATCAGCCCCCCTGGATTCATATTTGGGCTCACTATAAAAGCCCGAATTTGAACTTAGTGCATTTCAGGCAAATTTCTTAAAAAATCTTCTTCACCAGATCCATCAGGCAGAATCGTTTGATATTTGGTATGCAACATTGTGGGGTGGATCTGATTCAAGTTTTGTACAAATTGGCCCCCTGGGTTCATATTTGGGCTCAGTATAGGAGCCCGAATTCAAACTTAGTGCATTTCAGGCAAATTTCTTTAAAAATCTTCTTCTCAAGATCCAGCAGGCAGAATCTTTTGATATTTGGTATGCAACATTGTGGGGTGGATCTGATTCAAGTTTGTTCAAATCGGCCCCCTGGAATCACATTTGGGCTCAGTATAGAAGCCCGAATTTGAACTTAGTGCATTTCAGGCAAATTTCTTAAAAAATCTTCTTCTCCAGACCCAGCAGGCAGAATCTTTTGATATTTGGTATGCAACATTGTGGGGTGGATCTGATTCAAGGTTGTTCGAATCGGCCCCCTGGATTCATATTTGGGCTCACTATAGAAGCTCGAATTCGAACTTAGTGCATTTCAGGCAAATTTCTTAAAAAATCTTCTTCTCCAGATCCAGCAGGCAGAATCTTTTGATGTTTGGTATGCAACATTGTGGGGTGGATCTGATTCATGTTTGTTCAAATCGGCCTCCTGGATTCATATTTGGGCTCACTATAGAAGCTCGATTTCGAACTTAGAGCATTTCAGGCAAATTTCTTAAAAAATCTTTTCCAGATCCAGAAGGCAGAATCTTTTGATATTTGGTATGCAACATTGTGGGGTATATCTGATTCAAGTTTGTTCAAATCGGCCCCCAGGGTTCATATTTGGGCTCAATATGGGAGCCCAAATTTGAACTTAGTGCATTTCAGGCAAATTTTTATAAAAATTTTCTTCTCAATATCCACCAGGCAGAATCTTTTGATATTGGGTATGCAGCATGCTTAGGGGTATGAAATTCAAGTTTGGTCAAGCCAAGTCCCTGGGTTCATATTTGGGCTCACTGTGGTAACCCGAATTATAACTTAGTTCAAAATGAGGAATTTTCTTTAAAAATCTTCTTCTTCAGATCTAGCAGTCAGAATGTTTTGATATTTGGTATGCTGCATCCTTAGGGGGGTGAGATTCAAATTTGTTCAAGCCATGTCCCTAGGTCCATATTTGGGCTCACTATGGGAGCCTGAATGATAAATTAGTTCAAAATGAGGAATTTTCTTTAAAAATCTTCTTCTTCAGATCTAGCAGTCAGAATGTTTTGATATTTGGTATGCTGCATCCTTAGGGGGGTGAGATTCAAGTTTGTTCAAGCCATGTCCCTAGGTCCATATTTGGGCTCACTGTGGGAGCCCGATTGATAACTTAGTTCAAAATGAGGAATTTTCTTTAAAAACCTTCTTCTTCAGATCTAGCAGTCAGAATGTTTTAATATTTGGTATGCAGCATCCTTGGAGGGGGTGGAGGGTGGGTGGGGGGGGGGGGGGGGGGGTGAGATTCAAGTTTGTTCAAGCCATGTCCCTAGGTCCATATTGGGCTCACTGTGGGAGTTTGAATTGTAACTTAGTCAATATGAGGAATTTTTTTTATAAATAATCTTCTTCAGATCCAGCAGTCGGAATGTTTTGATATGTGGTGTGTAGCATCCTTAGGGGGGTGAGATTCAAGTTTGTTCAAGCCAAGTCCCTGGGTCCATATTTGGGCTTCCTGTGAATTATAACTTGGTCAGTATGAGGAATTTTTCTTTAAAAATCTTCTTCTTCAGATTTGGCAGTCGAAATGTTTTGATATTTGGCATGCAGCATCCTTAGGGGGGTGAGATTCAAGTTTGTTCAAGCCAAGTCCCTGGGTTCATATTTGGGCTCACTGTGGGAGCCCAAATGATAACTTAGTTCAAAATGAGGAATTTTCTTTAAAAATCTTCTTCAGATCCAGCATATGAATGCTTTTGATATTTGGCATGCAGCATCCTTAGGGGGGTAAGATTCAAGTTTGTTCAAGCCATGTCCCCTAGTTCCATAAAATTTGTCTCTCATGACTTCATTCCTTTGTAGTGTTGATGAACCATGTCTAACTGAATGTGACCCCAAATACTTCTTTGAACCACTTTGGCCGGTGAGCAATTAAGGCTCCTTGGGGCCTCTTGTTTGTTCATGCTATAACTTACAAACAATATATCCAACAGATACTGTTTTTTAGAAGTCATGACTAGAGGATGGTTCCTGTACATTCCTACCTTACAACCCATTAAACTTGAATATATTCTTTTCGAGTTATTGCGTGGAGAATCAAAAGTCACCAAAAGGAATTTTTTACCTTTTTTTTTACCTTTTGTTCAACTAAAAATTTCGTCACAAGTGCAATTTCTTCATAGGCGGCCATATATTGATTCATTGCTGGTGGTGCACTTGTTAAAGAAATTTCCTTATATTGCACTAAGTTACTTTAGGCTCCAATAGAGAGCTCAAATATTAACCCAGTGGCCCGATATGAACAAACATGAATCTGACCCTCCTAGAGATGTTGTATACCAAATATGAAAGGATTCTGACAGGTGGATCTGAAGAAGAATACTTGTAAAGAAATTTTCCCATATTGTACTAAGGTAAAATTTGGGGCCCCACAGAGAGCCCACATATTAACCCAGGAACTCGATTTGAAAAAACTTGAATCTGACCCACATAGAGAAACATTTGGGCCCCCCATAGGAACAGGGACCAGCCTAGGGGGGAATTTTAGGGAGACTTCATGTCTCCCTCCAGAAAAAAAGAGGGAGATTGTAGTCAAGTAGTGAGATATCATAGGCAAGTGGGGGAAAATTAAGAATATGTACCACACCTGCCACCCCATCACATTCTCAGCTCATGGGCCTCCGTTAACACCCGATGAATCCAGGTCCTGTTTATGATGCATTTTATACCAGGTTAAAAAATCACAAAGTAATTAGTAATTGAAAGTCCCCCACTGCTACCCACTTCTTCATGACTCCTCCCTCTCTTCATGCCAATCCACCCAACACCCTCATGCGGTTGCCTTTCACCAAAGTCTACTAAGCTAATAATTTCCTAAGTCTGAAAGTGTGAACAGGACTAGATGTTAGATGGTTGCTTGAAAGGTACTTTTTCAAGATTCTTCATATGCACGTTTGTACAAAGCTTTTCTTGTCATGACTTATGCTTTTTTTTCACGTGTTTCAATTCCATCTGTCTTTTTCTGGGAATAGTCTGCCAAACATTTAACAGTAGACAGTAAAATGAAATAAAAATACAGTGTTAGAAAATGCATCCGTTGTGTACACATTTTCAGCATAGAATTTTCGGCATTCTAAGCGACGAAACCTACTTTCAACTTGGGTTGTTTTGTTGCGTCGTGAAAGTCACCTATTTTTGCTTCAACACTTGAATCTCAAATTGAAAAGGAACAAAACAGAAATAAAAAATCTGCAAAAAAGTCACAATAGACAATTGATTCTCCTGTGATTTAAAATAAATGGTCACTTATTTGACGAATGAAAATGCCCATTTATCACACTCAAGCACATTCGATTCTTAAAAATAATCTTTTTTATGTAAACCTCAGATCACTCAGTTCAGCCTTTCTTCATTTTGGCCAATTTTTAGAGGGTGACTTGTAATCACCCTCACTATTTTTCTAGGTGACTTTGGCCAAAATAATCATCGCCCTCACGGCTACTCTCTGCATAGAAAGCCCAAATATTAACTGAAAGACTAGATACAAACAAACTTGAATCTGACTCTCATAACAATGATGTTTACCAAATATTAAAACATTCTGACCAGCGTGTTAGTATTTGAGGATTTCCTGCAATCAGTTAATTAACTGATCCAACCATCATTCCTAATATTTTTACATTGTGTGAAATGTTCCTGAATTCAGTTCAGCATATGATCCAGGTTCCATTCCATGTTTTGGGAGTACCAGTGTATCTAGTGACTGAGAAGGAGGCTAAAAAGAAATCTCATGTGTGAAGGAAATATGGTGGACAGCATCATTGATTAGAGGTCAGCTGTAATTATTAGAAATAGTAAGTAACACAGCGGTTCCGAAGAAGATTTTTAAAGTTCATTTCCCATATTGCCCTAAGTTAAGATTTGGGTTCCGATATTGAGCCTAAATACAAACAGAGAGGTTTAAATTGAACACTCTTGTTTCTGACCCCCATATGGATGCTGTATGCCAAATATCAGAAGAATCTGATTTGTGGTTCTAGAGAAGAATTTCTTTTTAATATTTGCAAATATGCTGACTCAGTGTTTTTTCGATGCCCCCCCCCCCCCCCCCCCCCTCTCACCCCCCCCCCCCCTATACAGAACACGCTAACAAAACCGATAGCATTTTTTCTTTATCATTTGATTCTTTTGGTTCTCAGGATGTTTCATACCAAATAACAGTTCTCTGTTCCATGTGGTTTGGGAAATAAGGGCGTTTGAAAATAGTTTCTATTTTTAGCTTTTGGGGTTCCCACGGGGAACATGGGAACTTTTTTTAGCATGAATCAAATACTTATGACCCAATAATACCACATCCCAAATTTCATTCAAATTGGACCTTCGGTTCAGAAAATAGAAATTTTGGGCAAGGCCCAAAATCTTGCGCCTGCCATAATGAAGGCAAATATTGCTTCACGTTTGAACAAGCTTGACTCTTCACCCTAGAAGGAAGCTTCATGCCAAATATCAAGTCATTGTACCCACTGGTTCATGAGGAGAAGCTTGTTTTTAAATTTTGGGGAACATGCATTCAATATTTGGCTTAATTTGTTCGAGTAGTTTGTGAGAAGAAGTCGATAATGTAAAGTTAATGCTGGACGATGATGGACAGACGGACGGATGGCTGGCAGACAGAAAGTGATTTGTAAAGCTCCCCTTGAGCTTCGCTCAGGTGGGCTAATAAAAGGGGAAGGCTTGCTAATGATGAAAACTTTGTTTACTTTTCTATTTTACAAACTGGGTGTAGAGTAGGGCACTGTAGTATATTAGTAATGTTTCAAGATATGTCTGATAAAAGTATCCAATAACAAGAGAATGAGGCTTTAATGGAGTAACATATCTGCAGTGTCATTTAACCATTTGGAGATCTGGAAGAGACTGAATAGTATAGGAATATAGATCTGCTGTTCTGGATAAAAAGACATCTCTAATCAGGTGAAACATGGAAAATGAGTTAGTGCCTCCATGATTTTTTATGTGCACAACCAATCAAAATGTCAGAAAAAATGGGAATAGCAAAATTCAACAAGAGAGATAAACAATACCTGAAGGCCAGACATATCACTAATATCTTTTGGATGATATGCAGCAATGCTTAATCCTCTGACCACAGACCACTTATGCGCAGATTTAGAGGATTTTGCATAGCTCCCCAAACCATATCGCAGACATCCGCTGATAAAATTCAACATGAGTTCAGGAAATCCAGAGGAATTCCCTGAGTGAACCCAAAAAGGTCCAAATTTCCTAACTTGGGTTGAACACCACGCGACTGAATACACAAGGTGCTAGATTCAATCCAAACAGCATTGTATAGAATTGGTATGCAATGCCTTGGAACAAAACGAAGATATTTGCGATATTAAAGATGAATTGGAATGTGAAAATAATCACCCATCATGTCTATGATGTCAGCAAAGAAATGTTCTCAAGAATAGAACTCCTAACAGATCTAAACGTCTCCACACTAAACTTGGGAGCCATTGTGAAGACATTCAGATTACTCAGATCGATGATGCGTCTGGGTTGACCATTCTTCATCAGAACAAAAAGATGTCAAGCATAGAATCACACACACATTAGATTGTGAATAAACTCGGTTGGTTCCTAGTCTTAAGAATGTAACTCTCTCTAAGTCTGAGAGTAAAGCTCTCATAAATTCTCTCAGAACAGTGCTTGGAATTGGATTGTGGATAAGAGGTGGGGGTTTCCCCTAAAAGATAAGCTGAGACTGAACATTACTGACAGAATAATACAAAGTCTGATGTTATGATGGACTATCCCTCTCCTCCTCCCCCCTCCGGAAGCAAGTCAAGGTGACAATTTTCACTTTCTGGACTGATGAAGAAATGTCCTCCTCCATATCTAGTGTTTCCTCTTGCTATGTAAGAGTGAGTGGGAGGCTAAGAGGAAGCTGGGGACCTAAGGGGTTAGAGAATCTCGGAGTATACTGTTAACATCTGACTACTCAACCTCTAATCTGAAGTGCTGCGATTATCCACTAAAAGTTGTTGCGAAAGCATAATGAGGGAATTTAAAATGCCTTTTTGAACTGCTAAAACAGTGCCCTCAAGCATAAGTTGACAGAGACAGGACAGGAGCTAAACGTAATAGATTACCTTGAGCATCAGGAAGGGATGTATTTGTTGCAAATTTTGAACTCTTCAAGAGGGATGCTACTTTCTTTCTATGGTCATCAAAACATTGATAGCTCAAAAATCAATGATATAGTGTCCCGATAGGAGTGACAGTGTTGTCAAGCTCTTCATACTGAGATCCTTTGGCAATAGAAGTCACCAGTTGTCTGCCAAAGAGAAAAATCTGTGTAAGTTCTCAGGAAAGACCTGTTAGCAGTATGGAAGTGGAGACAGGAATGGTAATGGACTTTGCATCAAAAGTGAAAGAGTAGATGCATCTTTGTCAAGAGAAAGCAAAGAAGATGCAAATAATCACCAGAGAAATCATATCATCTAAACCGCTATTAGGTGGAGAAGTGCTGGATCAAGAGAAATAATTCAAGAGAATTTCATATGGAATTATATGTGATGTATTCCATGTTACTAAACATTCATACAAAAATTTATTCAAGTCAGAACCTTCATGTAGAAGTTCTGTACAAAAAACTGATTGTACCTAATTTCTGAATAAAATGGCTGCTGGCAGCCATCTTGAATTTTGGACCACACCCCAAAACACTTGATCTCATCCCACGGTGATAACAAAGGTACCTAAGACGTTTCGTAAAGATTGGTTGATAAGTACGGTCTCTAGCCCAAGCCGTATTGACATATGCACTTACTGTGTATAAGTAGCACTGAATAAATCAAAGTTCATCTAATTTGCATAATTTATGCACGAGAAAAAACCCTGTATAAAATGTGATGTATTCCATACTAAACATTCATACAAAAATTTATTCAAATCAGAACTTTCATTCAGAAGTTCTGTAGAAAAAACTGATTACACTAATTTCGGTACAAAATGGCTGCTGGTGGCCATCTTGAATTTTGGGCCACACGCAAAAACTCTTGCTCTCATCCCACGGTGATAACAAAGGTACCTGAGAAGTTTCATAAAGATTGCTTCATAAATACGGCCTCTATTGAATTGTTGATGGATGGACAGACCAACAACAGGCCATGACAAAACCTCAAATTCGACTACGTCAAAGTTAAGCTAAAAATGAAATCTAATGAACATGAAAAATCAGATGAAACTGAAAAGCCTTATAGCTTGTCCTAACATTCTTCACTTTCAGTGTCATCATTGAGAGTATTGTAATTAAGAAGATTAGGAGAAGAAGACTGAGTAATCGAGTTTGATGTAGGAGTGTCTGAATGAGTAGAGACACAGCTCCAGTTAGCTGGAGGTGAATTTGAGTGCACAGCTAGTCGCTTTTGCGGAAGCAACTGTCTCTGCAAAAAGAGAGAATGCTTGAGCCAGCTGTCTTTAACCCTTTACCTAACGTAACGGCCAAAACCGGCCAGCGCTATTCTCAAAAATCGCCAATTAATTTTTATTATTTTTTTTCATTTTTTGTCTCAAAAACACAGGTTATGACCCCTCGTTGGAACAAGCTTGTCGAGCTCGTTCCAACGAGGGGTCATAACCTATGTTTTTGAGACAAAAAATGAAAAAAATAGTTATTCAAGAATTATTTTTGCAAGTGCCGTCTGCTTTTCATGTTAGGTAAAGGGTTAAACAGATGGTGGACAAAAAGTGAAGGTTCTGCTGTGGAAGTCCTGAATGAAATAGAATGGGATGTTGTCATTGATGGATAATGTTCCAAGGAAATATCCTGAGTAGGAGGTACATGGATCTGACTGGAGAATGAAAAGATCTGTACTCACTCCCATAGTCCACTGGATGACACACAGAATAGTGAAGAATCAACAGCATCACTAGCAGATGGAAGATCAGAATCAGATCACTGTGATCTGGTTTCGTGTGCAATTATATCTCAATGACTGTATTCATACTGAGAGTTTGATAATGTGCCAGGTGTACAAGAATCTGCTGAAAAAGTGGGGGTAAGAAGAATCAAAAGCATCAGGACTAGGATCAACCTGATTGCTCACTTGTGCTGTCTCTAATCTTTGGGTATCAATTCATCCAATCGAGAGTACTTCAGATGAATGATAACTATGAATAGATGAAAGTCAGACGAACCTACGGATATACCTGAAGACTTGCTTCAAAGAAAGTTGAGTGATTGTGAACATCAATTTGTGAGCAATATGGATGACACCTGTCAAGCTTACTTGAGACAGTACTGCTGAGTTGATATGGATATGCTCTAACTCGGATTGAGAACCATTCAAGGAAGGCCCTGATCCAGCAGCACTATCTATCAAATCAGATTTTTAACTGGAGCCATTTGACTCAGATCGAGGACAACTTTTGTACCTCATAACCTCTGTGTAATGCAACATTCACAGAGTGCAAGCACTGTCTTGTCCCTTAACAAAATAAATATTGTTAACATCAACAATATATGATCAATAACAGGAGGAGGCGACAATGCCAAAAGACCTGGCAAAGCCTAGAAGACATAAGTATGGACTTCACTTTGGACAACAACTTCCAAGTCCAAATGCAAGAAGTTGGTGCAATGTAAATCTCAATGGCATCTGTTACATGAAATGCAATCGATATGATCATCATCAACATGTTTCTCAAGTAAGAACTGAAACCTAAAAAATATGAACACAAAATATTGGGTTACACATGAGACAAAGATAAATTGACAAAAAACTCACTGAAAACCTGCAAATGCATATTTATAAATTGACCTGCAAGAATGTTTAGGTAACAATATATAATAATGATAAGGATATATAGGTGTAACCTTACTCCAGTCACTTACCACATCATGAAAACAGACTAACTTCCATCAAGATGGTCCATTTTCTAAAACTTTCAGTGGCCGTAATTGATCCAAAAACAGATATTCTTGACAAAAACATACTCAGAAAATGAATCGAATAATAAAATAAAAATACATGTATGAAAAAACAATAATATTAATTTTAAAAAAATATATTTGATGATACCTGAAACCTACGAACAGCCCCTACTTTGGTTGGGGGGTGGGGGTACTTGGTACAAGTTCCGTCAATGAAACATATTTTAAATACCCTCACATTTTGGCAGTGTGCAGTACAGCTGACAGTGTTTTTGCAGTGGTACAGCAGGTAAATCTGTACACTGCACAGACACTGGCTGGTCTTTGAAATTTCTTTCCACACACTGCAAAGACACTGTAAGAGCTTTGAAAATACTTTTAGTACACTGCAGAGACCGACACTAATGTACAAATTTTGATTATCACTATTGTCCTCGGATGATTTCTTTCTTTCTTTGGACATGGAACCTATGACCTATTGCTTGAAATAGACTTCTAACTCAACACGACCTTACATCACAATGAATCCTTTGTATCTGAAGACAAGTATCTCAAAACTTGGTTTTAGAAAGTAATCCATGATGAAAAAGTGTATCTCCTCACATCAGACAGGGAGATTACTCTGTGTTATTACAATCCATCTTTTCCCACTTCTTCTCTCTTTCTTCCCCTTTTCAACTTTCACTCTCTCTCACTTTCCATTTTTGTTATTTTTGTAAAACAACAATTTTACTTTGTTATTAAATGTTTTTGTTTGCCATGTAATTTATGTATTTCAAGTTCATATTAGAGAAGGGTAAACTAAGTGTTTAACATTGTCCTCCAATCCAATTTGCACTAAGTGTAGCAAATAAAATATGTTTAAACAAAGAGACACTGCCTGGGCTTAGAAAATATACTCAGTCAAAAAAGAAAGTATAATAAATATTGAGGAGCAATTTTTTTAGTATTATCGACTTTAATCCCAAACAAATTATTGCAAATTTTATTGCAAATTTATATTTCAAGTCTAGCTGTATGAGTTTGCATAATTTCATGTTCTTACTGTTGCCAGTGTCACGTCAGGACGTCGCAATTCAGACATGGGGTGAAATGAAAAGTTCACACATGCAGTCAATAGCGTGTATATCCACCGTTTGCCTCTTGGATGGCAAGACATCGATGGCATATTGACCTGATAAGTCTCTGGATGTCACCCTGTGGTATTGCGTTCCACTCCTGCCTTAGAACATTATGTAAATTGCCTAACGTCTAATGATTATGAAGTCATACCCGACAGTCCAACTGATCCCAAAGATGCTCGATTGGCAACAAATCTGACAAATTGGGGGCCAGGGAAAAAGTGCTCTACTCATCAATAAAGTCACGACAGATGCATGCCACGTGACATTGGGCATTGTCTTGCTGGAATAACTGCAATCTGACGTTAGCGTTGAACAATGGGACAACAACAGCGTTGAGAATTTTGCCCCTATATCACTATCATTCAGATTAATATTGAATCGATGAAGATCAACTGTGATCGATGATGCAAGGAAATTCCTGCCCAAACTATTACACTACTCCCGCTGAAACGGTCGCATTCCCACACTCAAGCTTCAGAAAACCATTCTCCTTTAAGGTGATACACTCTTGCCCTACCATCAGACAAAATTATGATTCATCACTAAAAAGAACTGTGCTCAAACGCTGCTGAGTCGTGCGAACATGCTGACATACCCATTCCATTCTGAGGGTATGATGACATCAGGTAAGGATTGGTCAGGGGTATAAATGCCTACTGATGCCGTGTTCAGCAAGTCTGTTGCGGACAATTTGTGCACTGATTCTATTGTTAGTTCTACCAGGAGTAATTGCTGCTGTCCTCATCGCTGGAAGGAAGCGATCCCGCAAGTGAGATGTTCTGATATATCGGTCTTGTGCAGGGGTCATAACTCTTGGTCAACCTGAATGCGGTCGGTTGGCAGTAGATCCAGTGGTTCTATACCTTCCAAAAAGACGGTAAATAGTGGCCACAGTGACTCCGAACTCAGCAGCGAGCTCATCTGAAGGTATCCCAGCTTCATGCATTCCAAAGGCATGCACTCTCTGATTTTCTGTTAACCTGGGCATTTTTTAAAATGTCGGAATGACAAAAACTAGCATGTTTTCTCAATAACCCAGGCACAACATAACACAAAGAAAATTGTAAGCCACCCATTCATTTTGACATTTTTGGGTAGTACATGCTATTTTGAAATCTGTAGCAAAATTGTATACGTTTGGGTGGACAACAACATGTCATTAAACTATTATATTTCATCCTTTATGCTATTTTTTCACATTTGTTTCTATTATACTTTTTGTTTGCCTTAGTATATTTAGGAACACTGCAGAAACACTGCTGACACTTAACAAAATTCAGCAATGGAATTCAATGAACTGCAGAAACACTGTCATGACTCACAATGATAACTCAATGGCTAGATCACTGCATAGAGAAGTACCAAATGAAATAACATGTAACATATTGCAAATCACAAAATAGGACCCATACTATTAAAATACAAAGCTTATTTAAACCCTTCACCCAACACAGATTTGCTCCAAGAACTTAACATTTATTATTATCTTCAGAATGTTAAGTAAATGCTTTCAAGACAAATCCTAACTAGATGGTGTCATTTGTGTGCAAAGCACACTATAGTATATACCCACATTTGCATTCTTGATTATTGGTAAAAGCTTGATACAGACAGAAATTAAAAGGAATTATTTAAAATTTCAAACCTTTTTGCACATCTACAAACCCTACCTGAACATATGAACAAACTTTCAATTTTTTTAATTTACCCCTTTAGGAGCCTTTTGCAGAAAACTGATTTTATGAGAACAAATGTGTCACCATGGGTGCTACATGGTGCTGGATTAAAAATCTGAAACCTTTATGCACATCTACATACCCTACCTGAACATAAGAACACACCTTCAACATTTCAAATTAAAACCCCTAGAAGCCTTTTCCACAAACTGATTGTCTAATGACAAAAGTGACACTACTGGAGCCATATGGGGGGGGGGGGGGGGGGGGGGGGGGGGGGGGGGGGAGTGTGGGGGGGGGGGGGTGGATGGATAAAAAATTCAAAAAATTTATGCACATTTAGAGAACCTACCTGAACATACCAACACATTTTAAGCATTTTGATTTAAAACCCATGGGGGTCTTTTGCTGGCAACTGATTCCCTTCTAATGACAAAAGTGGTGCTAAGGGGCTGAATCCAAAATCGCAGACCTTTATGCACATCTAGCCATCATACCAGAACATATGAACATCATTTCAACATTTCGAATTTGTGGCTGAATTAAAAATCTAAAACCTTTATGCACATCTAGACATCCTACTGGAACATATGAACATACTTTCAATGTTTCAAATTAAAACCCTTAGGAGCCTTTTGCCACAAACCATTTCTCTAAGGACAAAAGTGATGCTACGGGAACCCCACTGGTTGAATCTAAAATCTGAAACCTTTGTGCACATTTAGAGACCCTACTGGAACATATGAATACACTTTCAACATTTTGAATTAAAACCCCTAGAAATCTTTCATTGGAAACTGATTCTCTAATGGCAAAAGTGGCACTATGGTTCAAATCAAAAATCTGAAACCTTTATGCACATCCAGAGACCCTACCTGAACATATAAGCACCTTTTCTGTATTTGGAATTGAAACCCGAAAGAGCCTTTTGCTGGAAACCAATTCTCTATCAACAAAAGTGGTGCTACGGGCACTACTTGGGTCAAAATTGAAAATCTAAAATTTTTATGCACCTCTCGACATCCCACTGCAATGTATGAACACACTTTCAACATTTCGAATAAAAAACCCCAGGAGCTTTTTGTCACAAACCGATTCTCTAATGGAAAAAGTAGTGCTACGGGTGCCCCACAGGGCTGAATCAAAAATCAAAAACCTTTATGCATATCTAGACACCCTTCTGGAATGTATGAACACACTTTCAACCTGTCAAATTAAAACCACAAGGAACCTTTCCTCGCAAAGGAATGCTCTAACCAAAGTTGTGCTATTGGTGCTCCACAGCCCGAATCAAAAATCTGAAACCTTTATGCACATTTAGAGACCCTACTGGAAGATATGAACACACTCTCTAACAACAAAAGTGGCGCTACAGGCACCACTTGGGTCCAAATTAAAAATCCAAACCCTCTATCCACATCTAGCCATGCCACTGGAATGTATGATCACACTTTCAACATTACTAATTAAACCACGAAGAAGCTTTTTATCACAAACCGATTCTCTAATGATAAAAGTGGTGCTATGGATGCCCCACGGGATCGAATCAAAAATCGTAAACCTTTATGCACATCTAGAGACCCTACTGGAACATTTTAACTCATTTTCAATGTTTCGAATTGAAACCCCAAAGAGCCTTCCACTGCAAACTGATTCACTACCGACATAAGTGGTGCTACGGGTGTCACACAGGGCCAAATCAAAAATCTGAAACCGTTATGCACATCTAGAGACCCTACTGGATCATATGAAGTCACTTTCAACATTTTGAATTAAAACCCCTAGTATCCTTTAGACACACACCGATTCTCTAATGACAAAAGTGACACTTCAGGTGCACCACGAGGCTGAATAAAAAATCCAAATCCTTTATGCACATCTAGAGACCCTACTGAAACATATTAACACATTTACGTTTTGAATTAAAACCCCTAGGAGCCTTCCACTGTAAACTGATTTTCTAACAATAACAACAAAAGTGGTGCTTATAATTGGCACCACACAGGCCAAATTAAAATTCCAGACCCTCTATGCACATCTACAGATGCTACCTGAACTCCTCAGCATAGTTTAAATGTTTTGAATTATGTACACTTGGTGATATGAAGTTTGGATGCAAGGATGTGACAGCGGGATGGATGGATGGATGTCACCACAATATCCCCACATTTTTTTAAAAAGGCAGGGATGACAAGAGCATGGTCTACCATTGCATAATACATGTGGTAGGCTTTTTCAAATGGTACATAATCCATGGACCAACCAATAACACAGACAGAACAAATGTGATATTGCTAAAGCCAAAAAGGGGCATAACTCCAGAACAAATAGCTTAATCGAAATTATAATCACAGCTTCCTAGGTGGTAAACATGCATGTCAAGTTTTGAAAGAATCAGTCCATAAACCTCTGAGAAACGCATCCAAGAAAATTAAAATTTATGCAGCAGATTGTTCCAAGTCGAAAAGAGGCATAAACAATAGTCAAAACAGAATTATAATAGCAGGAGCAAGGGTTCCCATGGGAGTGATCTAGCACACCCAGTTTTGAAAGAGTCAATCAATAAACCTTAGAGGAAATCTTAAGAATAATTTACCACACTGGCCACATTTTGTCCAAACAACACTAAATTATTCTAAGCCAAAATGGAACAAAACTGGAAAAAATAGTCCAACTAAAACTATAATCACATGAGCCCAGGTTCAGATGGTGGTGAACATGCATGTCAAGGTTTGAAAGAATTTGTCCATAAACCTCTAAGAAACTGTCGGGACAAAATTCAGACTGATGAGGCAAATTATTTTATGACAGAGATGGCACACTCTGGCAAAAATAATCCCACTAGAACGCAGTGATGAACATGCACACCAAGTTTCAGACAGAATGGTCGAAAAGCCGAGCAAATCTCTGGACAGATGTTGGATGGACAATCCATTTACATAATACAACCTTATTTTTCAAATGGGTGCATAAAAATGGGATGGTATTCAAAAAGTTGCATGATTGCTTTTACTGAATGAGTTGGACATGTATGACTCTATATGGTTTGTTACACAGTATTTAAACATTTAAAGGTTTGAAGTCAAATGCATACAAATATAAGGAAGCGCAGTGGCTCAGTAGGTAGAGATGCCGGCAGCAAAATGAGAGGTCCTCTGTTTGAATCCCACCTGCAGCAACCGTGTTGCATCCTTGGGCAAGATACTTTATCCCAACTGCCCACGCAAGGGCATAGTGGTGTTGTGTACTAAGCCCTTGTCTTCAACAAATGCTGACCCTGCTTGTGTGGAGTTAGTATGTTGGGGAGCCTGACAGTTACTGAGCATTGCTCAGTGGTTCTCCACCTGTAAAACTGTTCAACACGGGGTGAACCTAGCTGTCAAAAGTGTCATTAAAACCCCAATAAATAAATAAATAAATAAATAAATAAATAAATAAATAAATAAATAAATATAGAGCTGAAACAGAGCATTATAATCATATATTGAAACAATGAAGATTACTTATGACATATTAATGGCTACTTCTATAGCTAACCAAGACTTCCTAAATTAAGACTTCCCATGTTAAAATGCTCACAAAAACATTCATATGTCCCTAAAATAGTTATCTTTTACATTCAACTTGAAAAAAATAAGTTTATTTCTGTGGACAATTCTATATTTTAAAAGCTTCAGAAATCGTTATTTATTTGCCTTTATATTATATACCCTCCCAGAAGTTGTGTTACTTTGCAAATAACCAATTGCACATGATGCTTCTTCTGTAGTATATTGGCATAAGAACAAACAAAGCAATGATATAACCTACCTACCACCAGCAGGGGAGGCACTAAGATTTCCTCAACAAGGAGGACTGTGCTCCCTAACTCATGGACTAGAATATTCTCTGTCAAGAACACAATAAAGAATGCTGTTTCCAAGATGGGCTATGTGTTGACCACCCGACAGAGGTTTTCAGCCCCACTGCTATGAATTCCCCAACCACCTCTGACCACTACCACCACTCTTTGTAAAAGGTGGATATAACAAAAGAATTGCCACCAAAAAAGGGACATTCTTAAAGATGACTGCAGAAAAAGTAAGGGGGTTATGGGGAAAATAAAAGCATAAAAGGGTTGATACTGATCTTATAAACCTCCACCTCTGATGAAGCCATGCTCTTTGCATCTGACACCATTGAAGTTACTGTCGATGATGCTGCGCTGTCAAAATGACGCCATGAACTGGCCATCTAGCATACAGACCTGCCTCGTGTAGACGGTTGCAAACAGTCTGATCTGAAATTCTCTGCCAACCTGATTGCATTGACACTTTAGACATCGCTGTGGTTGGTCTCTCCTGCAAATGACGTAACCGGATGTATCGGTCCTGATCTGGCGTGGTCACTCAGGTTCTCCCGGATCTTGGAAGGTGCTGCATTGTCCCCTGGATTTGGTATTGGATCCACCAGCGCATGATGGTGCTCGGTGAGACATTCAACACTCTTGCTACATTTGAAGCTAATTCACCTGTTTCCATGCAGCCAATGGCATTATTTCTCTGAGCTTTGGTCACATGTGACAGAAACTAATAATAATTAGTTAATAAATATAAAAAAGAATAGAAAACAAAAAAAAATCCTAGTGATTGGCACACAGAAACAAATTAGTTACTGGAAACAAAAAGTTTCTGAAAAATCCAAAATGATTTTGCCAATTTGACACGATTTGCTTCCGATGACGGGTAAGACTAAAACAATTGGGCAACCTAAGACAGGAAGAAATTGGCACATTTGTGACAAGAAACAGAAAAGAAGTTTTTAAAAAATCCAAAGGATTTTACTAAGGTGGTGCAGTTTGCTTCCGATGACGGGTAAGACTCAAAAAATGGGCAACCTAAGACAGGAACAAATTGGCAAATTTAACATGGATTATATGAGGAAACAAAAATGTTTCTAAGCAGTTCAGGATCATCTATGAACCTTTTAGTCCTTATTCTAACCTCTGTAGTATGCCAGTTTGTTTAATAGCAAAACTACAGGTTTGAGCAGTTCTTGTATATTACTGTGGGGACTATTAACCAGGCAATATGAATAAAAACATAACCTGCGGGGTTCCACCTGTGATGTCAAATAAGGATTATCTATGGGATTACAATATGAAAGATGTTAATCGAATAACGCTCACAGATTGTCCCACTTAACAGCTTGATCTATGGTCATCTTTTAGTGTTGTAGGAGAAGATGACTGTAGACTTTTGCTCATGGATTAACTTACTTATAAAATGGGATAAACATATCCAATTGTTATTTGTATTATTTTTTTTTTTTATATTACACACACAGGTTTATAAGGTCAGTATCAACCCCTTTGTGCTTTTATTTTCCCCATAACTCCCTTACTTTTTCTACTGTCATCTTTTAGAATGTCCCTTTTTTGTTGGCAATTCTTTTGTTATATCCACCTTCTACAAAGAGTGGTGGTAGTGGTCAAAGGTGGTTGGGGAATTCATAGCGGTTGGGCCGAAAACCTCTGCTGGGTGGTCAACACATACCCGTCTTGGAAACTGCATCCTTTATTGTGGGCTTGACAAGGAATATTCTAGTCCATGAGTTAGGGAGCAGATTCCCCCTTGTTGGGGAAATCTTAGTGCCTTCCCTGCTGGTGGAAGGTAGGTTATATCATCGCTTTGTTTGTTCTTCTGTCTATATACTACAGAAGAAGGATCATATGCAATTGGTTATTTGCAAAGTAACACAACTTCTGGAAGGGCATATAATATATAGGCAAATAAATAATGATCTCTGAAGCTTTTAAAACATAGAATTGTCCACAGAAATCAACTTATTTTTTTCAAGTTGAATGTAAAAGATAACTATTTTAGGAACATATGAATGTTTTTGTGAGCATTTTAACATGGGAAGTCTTAATTAGAGAAGTCTTGGTCAGTACAGAACCAGCCATTAATACATCATAAGTAATCTTCATTGTTCCCATATATGATTATAATGCTCTGTTTCAGCTCTATGTTTTTATTTATTTATTTATTGGGGCTTTAATGACACTGTTGATAGCCAGGAGAACCACTGAGTAATGGTGAGAAATGGTCAGGCCCCCCCAACATACTAACTCCACGCAATCAGGGTTAACATTGGCTGAAGACAAGTGCACCATCGACATGCAGGATGCGATAGTACACAACACCACCGTGCCTCGCATGGGCAGTTGGGATGAAGTGTCTTGCTCGATGCAACGCAGTTGCCACAGGTAGGATTCAAACCAAGGACCTCTCATCTCGCTGCCTGCATCTCAACCTACTGAGCCACCATGCTTCCTTATATTTGTATACATTTGACTTCAAACCTTTAAATGGTTAAATACTGTGTAACAAAACATATAGAGTCATACATGTACAACTCATTCAGTAAAAGCAATCATGCAACTTTTTGAATACCATCCCATTTTTCATACACCTATTTGAAAAATAAGGTTGTATTATGTAAATGGATTGTTCATCCAACATCTGTCCATTTTTTCTGTCCAGAGATTTTCTCAGCTTTTCGAGGACCATTCTGTTTGAAACTTGGTATGCATGTTCATCACTATGAGAACCTGTGCGTGTACAATTATAGTCCTGAGAGGAATATTTTTGCCAAAGTATACCCTCTCCGTCTTAAAATAATTTGTCTCATCAGTCTGAATTTTGTCCCGACAGTTTCTTCGAGGTTTATGGACAAATTCTTTCAAACCTTGGCAAGCATTTTCGCCACCATGTGAACCTGAACACATGCGATTATAGTTTTAAGCGGACTATTTTTCCAGAGTTTTGTTACATTTTGGCTTCGAATAATTTAGTGTTGTTTGGACAAAATTTGACCAGTGTTGTAAATTATTCTAAAGATTTCATCTGAGGTTTATAGACTGATTCTTTCAAAACTGGGTGTGTAAGCTCACTCTAATGGGAGCCCTTTCATCAGTGATTATAGTTCTGCTTTGACTATTATTTTATGCCCCTTTTCAACTTGGAAAAAACCGCCTCATAAATCTGAATTTTCTTAGGAGAGTTTCTCAGATTCTCCATCGGTCCACTGTCACATCCTGGCACGCAAACTTCATATCACCAAGTGTATATAATTCAAAACATTTAAACTATGCTGAGGTGTTCAGGTAGCATCTGTAGATGTCATAAAGGTTTTGGAATTTTAATTTGGCCTGTGTGGCACCCATAGTGTTACTTTTGTTGTTACTGTTAGAAAATCATTTTACAGTGGAAAGCTCCTAGGGGTTTTAATTTGAAATGTTGTAAGTGTGTTAATGTATTTCAGTAGGGTCTCTAGATGTACATAAAGGTTTGAGATTTTTTATTCAGCCTTGTGGAGCACCTGTAGTGCCACTTTTGTCATTAGGGAATCGGTTTGTGGCAAAAGGTTCCTAGGGGTTTTAATTCAAAATGTTGAAAGTGTGTTCATATGTTCCAGTAGGGTCTCTAGATGTGCATAAAGGTTTACGATTTTTGATTCGATTTGATTGATTTATCGTTAGAGAATCGGTTTGTGATGAAAAGCTTTTATGGGGTTTAATTTAGAAAGTTGAAAGTGTGTTCATATGTTCCAGTGGGATGTCTAGATGTGTTTTGAGGTTTTAATTTTTAATTTGGATCTAAGTGGTTGTTGTTGTAGTTGTTGTTGTTGTTGTTGTTGTTGTTGTTGTTGTTGTTGTTGTTGTTGTTGTTGTTGTTGTTGTTGGTGGTGGTGGTGGTGGTGCTTTAATTTGAAGCATTGAAAGTGTGTACATATGTTCCGGTAGGATCTATAGATGTGCATAAAGGTTTCAGATTTTTGATTTTGGCCTGTGGGGCACCCCTAGTGCCACTTTTGTTGTTAGAGAATTGGTTTGTGATGAAAAGCTTCTTTGGGTTTTAATTTGAAATGCTGAAAGTGTGTTATATGTTCCAGTGGGATGTCCAGATGTGTATAAAGGTTTTGGATTTTTAATTTGGACCCAAGTGGTGCCGGTTGTTCCACTTTTGTTGTTAGAGAATTAGTTTCCAGCAAAAACTCCTAGGTGTTTTATTCAAAACATTGAAAGTGTGTTCATATGTTCTGGTAAGGTCTTTAGATGTGCATAAAGGTTTTTGAATTTTGATTTGGACCCGTGTGGAATCGGTTTCCAGTGAAAGGCTTCTGGGGGATTAATTTTAAATGTTGAAAGTGTGTTCATATTTTCCAGCAGGGTCTCTAGATGTGCATAAAGGTTTCAGATTTTTTGATTCTGCCTGTGGGGTACCCATAGCGCCACTCGCCACTTTTGTTGTTAGAGAATCGGTTTGCGATGAAAGGCTCATTGGGGTTTTAATTTGACACATTGAAAGAGAGTGTTCATATGTTCAGGTAGGTTCTCTAAATGTGCAAAAAGGTTTTGAATTTTTTATCCCCCCCCCCCAACTCCCCCCCCCCCCCAACCCCCCCATATGGCTCCAGTTGTGCCACTTTTGTCGTTAGACAATCAGTTTGTGGTAAAAGGCTTCTAGGGGTTTTAATTTGAAATGTTGAAGGTGTGTTCTTATGTTCAGGTAGGGTATTTAGATGTGTATAGAGGTTTCAGATTTTTAATTTGGCACCATGCAGCACCCATAGCAACACATTTGTTCTCATAGAACCAGTTTCCTGCAAAATGCTCCTAAAGGGGTTAAATCAAAACATTGAAAGTGTGTTCATATGTTTAGGTAGGGTTTGTAGATGTGCATAAAGATTTCACATTTTTTTAATTTCTGTCTGTATCAAGTTTTTACCAATAATCAAGAATGCAAATGCGGGGATATACTATAGAGTGCTTTGCACACAAATGACACCATCTAGTTAGGGTTTGTCTTGAAAGCATTCCCTTAACATTTTGAAGATAAAAATAAATGTTAAGTTCTTCGAGAAAATCTGAGTTGGGTGAAGGGTTTAATAAGCTTTGTACATTTTTGGTACGGGTGCCATTTTGTGATTTGCAATATGTTACATGTTATTTCGTTTGGTACCTCTCTATGCAGTGATCTAGCCATTGAGTTTTATTGTGAGTCCTGACAGTGTTTCTGCAGTTCGCTGAATTCCATTGCTGAATTTTTATAAGTGTCAGCAGTGTTCCTAAAAATGAAAATATTTAGGAACACTGCTGACACTTATAAAAATTCAATTTCTAAGCCAAGGCAGTGTCTCTTTGTTTAAATATATTTTATTTGCTACATTTAGTGCAAATTAGATTGGAGGACAAGTGCTAAACTCTTAGTTTACCCTCCTCTTCTACAAATTTGAAATATATAAATTACATGGCAATCAAAAACATTCAATAAAAAAGTAAAATTGTTGTTTTAAAAAAATAACAAAAATGGAAATTGAGAGAGAGAGTGAAAGAAGAACGGGGGAGAAAGAAAGAGAGAGGAAGCAGGAAAAGATGGATTACAGAAACACATGAGTGATCTCCCTGCCTGACGTGAGGAGACACTCTTTTTCATCACAGATTAGTTTCTGAAACCAAGTTTTGAGATACTTGTCTTCAGATATAAAGGATTCATTGTGAAGCAAGGCCGTATTGAGTTAGAAGTTTTTTCAAGCAATAGGTCATGGGCTCCATGTCTAAAGAAAGAAGGAAATCGTCTGAGGACAATAGTGATAATCAAAATGTGTACATTAGTGTCAGTCTCTGCAGTTAACTGAAAGTATTTTCAAAGTTCTTGTAGTGTCTTTGCAGTGTGTTGAAAGAATTTTTAAAGACCAGCCAGTGTCTGTGCAGTGTACAGATTTACCTGCTGTACCACTGCAAAAACACTGTCAGCTGTAGAGCACACTGCCAAAATGTGAGGGTTTTTAAAATATGTTTCATTGACGGAACTTGTACCAAGTACCCCCACCCCCAACCAATGTAGGGGCTGTTCATAGATTTCAGGTATCATCATACATATTTTTTTTTAAATTAATATTATTGTTTTTTCATATATATATGCTATTATCCAATTCAGTTTCTGAGTATGTGTTTGTCAAGAATGTCTGTTTTGGATCAATTGCGGCAACTGAAAGTTTCAGTAAATGGACCATCTTGATGGAAGTTAGTCTGTTTTCATGATGTGGTAAGTGACTGGGAATGGTTCTCGATCCGAGTTAGAGCATATCCATATCAACTCAGCAGTACTATTTCAAGTAAGCTGGACAGGTGCCATCCATATTGCTCACAAATTGATGTTCATAATTGCTCAACTTTCTTTGAAAGCAAGTCTTCAGGCTTTTCTGTAGGTTCTTCTGACTTTCATCTATTCATAGTTATCATTCATCTGAAGTACTCTCGATTGGATGCATTGATACCCAAAGCTTAGAGAAAGCACAAGTGAGCAATCAGGTTATCCCTAGTCGGTGCTTTTGATTCTTTTTACCCCACTTTTCAGCAGATTCTTGTACACCTGGCACATTATCAAACTCTCAATATGGATATAGTCATTGAGATATAATTGCACACGATACCAGATCACAGCGATGTGATTCTGTTTTTCCATCTGCTAGTGATGCGGGTGATTCTTCACTATTCTGTGTGTCATCCAGTGGACCATGGGAGCGAGTACAGATCTTTTCATTCTCCAGTCAGATCCATGTACCTCCTACTCAGGATATTTCCTTGGAACATAATCCATCAGTGACTACATCCCATTCCATTTCATTCAGGTCTCCCATAGCAGAACCTGCACTTTTTTGTCCACCATCTGTTTACAGACAGCTGGCTCAAGCATTCTCTCTGGGTGCAGTGCAAAATTCAAGATGGCCACCGGCTGTAATTTTGTACCTAAATTAGTGTAATCAGTTTTTTGTACAGAACTTCTGTATGAAAGTTCTGATTTGAATAAATTTTTGTTTGAATGTTTAGTAACGTGAAATACATCACATATAATACAGGTTTTTTTCTCGTGCATAAATTATGCAAATTAGATGAACTTTGATTTATTCAGTGCTAGTTATACACAGTAAGTGCATATGTCAATATGGCTCGGGCTAAAGGCTGTATTTATGAACCGATCTTCACAAAACTTCTTGGGTACCTTTGTTACCACCTAGGGACGAGAACAAGTGTTTTGGGTGTGGTCATCATTGACAGTTTCATTGAACATGTTCCTGAAGTAAAAGCTCTACTGTTGAGTGAAGATGTGTTGTTACCCCCTTTTACAATCTTCCTGTCTTTTGAGACCACTGCTATATTCTTTAGTTTATGACACTGTCTCTGTTTTTATGCTCACCTTTCTGCTAAAGCATGAAAATCATGCTTATTTCTCTTGATCCAGCACTTCTCCACCTAACAGCGGTTCAGATGATATAATTTCTCTGGTGATTATTTGTCATCTTCTTTGCTTTCTCTTGACAAAGATGCATCCACTCTTTCACTTTTGATGCCAAGTCCATTAGCATTCCTGTCTCCACTTCTAAATTGCTAACAGGTCTTTCCAGAGAACTTACACAGATTTTTCTCTTTGGCTGACAACATGTGGTGACTTCTATTACCACTGGATCTCAGTATGATGAGCTTGACGACACTGCCACTCCTATTGGGGCACTATATCATTGATTTTTAGTTCTATCAATGTTTTGATGATCATAGAAACAAATTAGCATCCCTCTTGAGGAATTCAAAATATGCAACAAATACATCCCTTCCTGATGCTCAAGGTAATCTATTACATTTGGCTCCTGTCCTGTCTCTATCAATTTATGCCTGAGGGCACTGTTTTAGCAGTTCAAGAAGGCATTTTAAATTTTCTCATTATGCTTTTGCAACAACTCTTAGTGGATAATCGCAGCTTCAGGTAAGGGGTAGAGTATTCAAATGTTGACAGTATACTCAGAGATTCTCTTACCCCCTTCAGGTTCCCAGCTTCCTCTTAGCCTCCCACTCACTCTTGTAGAGCAAGAGGAAATGCTAGATATAGAGGAGGACATTTCTTCATCAGTCCAGGAAGTGAAGCTTGTCACCTTGACTTGCTTCCTGAGGAGGAGGGGGATAGCCCATCATTACATTAGACTTTGTATTATTCTGTCAGTAATGTTTGATCTCAGCTTTTCTTTTAGGGGAAACCCCCACCTCTTATCCACAAGCCAATCCCATGCACTATTCTGACAGAATTTATGAGAGCTTTACTCTCAGACTCAGAGATTACACTCTTAGAGTAGACAGCAACCAAGTTTATTCACAATCTAATGTGTGTGTGGTTCTTGACATCTTTTTGTTCTGATGAAGAATGGTCAACCCAGACACATCATCGATCTGAGTAATCTGAATAACTTCACAATAGCTCCAAGTTCAGTGTGGAGACATTTAGATCTGTTAGGAGTTCTATTCTTGAGAACATTTCTTTGCTGACAGCACAGACATGATGGGTGATTATTTTCACATTCCAATTCATCCTTAATATCTCAAATATCTTTGTTTTTCTGTTCCAAGGCATTGCTGTTTGGATTGAATCTGGCACCTTGTGTATTCAGTCACATGGTGTTCAACCCATGTTAGAGAATTTGGGCCTTTTTAGGTTCACTCAGGGAATTCCTCTGGATTTCCTGAACTCATGTTGAATTTTATTAGTGGTTGTCTGCGATATGGTTTGGGGAGCTACGCAAAATCCTCTAAATCTGCACATAAGTCGTCTTTGGTCAGAAGACTAAGCATAGCAGCATATCATCCAAAAGACTGAGTGATTCTTCTGGCTTTCAGGCATTGGTTATCTCCCCTGTTGAATTTTGCTATTCCCATTTTTTCAGACATTTTGACTTGTTGTGCACATAAAATATCATACAGGCACCAACTCATTTCCCATGTTTCACCTGATTAGAGATCTCTTTTTATCCAGCACAGCAGATCTATATTCCTATACTATTCAGTCTCTTCCAGATCTCCCAATGGTTAAATGACACAAGATATGTTACTCCATTAAAGCCTCATTCTCTCATTATTGGATACTTTTATCAGACATATCTTGAAACATTACTGTAACTTTATTTGCAGCACAACCATATATTTATATACAAATACATTTAACCCTTTACTAACGCAGACGATTTCAAAATTTATTATTTTAAATATCATTTTTTAATTTTTTTTCAAAATATTTCAACAAAACCATATCATGTGATCCCTCTTTGGAACGAGCTCGATGAGCTCGTTTCAAAGAGGGGTCACATGATATGGTTTTGTTGAAAGTTTTCGAAAAATAATATTTTTTCAGCTGCTGAATTTGCATATTACGCAGGCGGATGCGGGGGATTCATTGGGTAAAGGGTTAAAGAATCATAGTTTCACAGAGAACAATATTAGCAATTTATCTACCAATATAAAATGACTTACAGGTGCTGCAGTGAATGATTACTAAAATACTACAGTGCCCTACTCTACACCCTGTTTGTAAAATACAAAAGTAAACAACAAAGTTTTCTTCATTAGCAAGCCTTCTCCTTTTATTAGCTCACCCGAGCGAAGCTCAAGGGGAGCTTTACAAATTACTTTCTGTCTGCCGTCCATCCGTCCACCCGTCATCGTCCAACATTAACTTTACATTATCTATATCTCTCACAAAATACTTGACTAAATTGAACCAAATCTGATATGTATGTTCCCTGTCATATTTCAGTTCAGGTTTGTTTAAATAAAGTCGCCACACTCCATAGGGAGGGAGTGGATGAAAATTCTCCAAAATTCTAAAAAAAATCTTCTCTTGAACCAGTGGGTACAATGACTTGCTATTTGGTATGAAGCTTCCTTCTGTGGTGTAGAATCAAGTTTGTTCAAACGAAGTTTGTGAATCAATATTTGCTTTCATAATTGGAGGGGCCAGATTTTGGGCCCCATCCAAAATTTATATTTTCTGAACCGATGGTCCACTTTGAACGAAATTCAGTTTGTGGTATTATTGGGTCATAAGTACTTGATTCATGCTAAAAAATATTCCCATGTTCCCCATGGGAACATCAGGAGCTAAAAATAGAAAATATTTTCAAATGCCTATATTTCCCAAACCACACCGAACAGAGACCTGTTACTTGATATGAAATATACTTAGGACCAGTAGAATCAAATGATGAAAAAAAATTGCCAGATATTTGGAATACCACATCCACTGGGGGAGTCAGATACACGTGTGTTCAATTTAAGTCTCTCGGGTCGTATTTGGGCTTAAGACAGGTGCCCAAATCTTAACTTAGGGCAATATGGGAAAAAAACTGTTCTTCTTCAGAACCGTTGGTCAGAATGTTTTAATATTTGGTAAACATCATTGTTACGAGGGTCAGATTCAAGTTTGTTTGCATTAAGTCTCTTACTTGATATTTGGGCTTCCTATGGGGTCCGAATTTTAACTTAGTACAATATGAGGAAATTTCTTTAAAAATCTTCTTCAGATCCACCAGTCAGAATCCTTTCATATTTGGTATACATCATCTCTTGGCAGGGCCAGATTCAAGTTATTTCAAATTGAGTTCCTCGGTTAATATTTGGGCTCCCTATAATATTCTTGATTCTTTTCAATTTTTTTAGGCATTTTGTTCAATTTTGAGATGAAAAAAAAAGATTTTAGCTTGAAAATTTTGTGTCCAATTCAGGCTTGGAAATTTTGGACCAAAATTTAGAAAAAGTTTTGGGTGGGAGGGGGTGGGGGTGGGGAGGAAATGCGTTTTGTTCAATTTTGAGATGATAGCATGAAAATTTTGGGTCTGGTTCCAACTTTTTGGGGGGATTCTTTTCAAAATTGAGTTCCTAGATGAATTAAAGTGGTTTTATACAAAAATATTTTTACCCCATGTTCTCCCCTCCCTTCCTTGTCGGGTGGGGGGCAGTTAGATGTAACAAAATGTTTGGCTGCAAAATATATTTTGAAAGATTTAGAGTGATTTTATGCAATCCCCCACCCCCCAAAAAATAAGCCTATGACCACCAGTCCCACTCCCCACTCCCCACCCCTGGGGGTCAGTTAAGCAGAGGAAAAAAATTGCTACAAAATGAAGGAATTAGAGTGAATTTATGTTAAAAAAAACAATTTCATGATTTCTTTCCTCAAGTTTTGATGAGCCATGATTAGCTGAATGTGATCCCCAATATATTTTTTTGTACAACTTGTCAGGTGAGCAATTAAGACCCCTTGGACTCTCTTATTTTCCAATGAAGTACAAAAATGTTCCCACAAAATTTTCATTTTGTCACATTTTATTGACTAGAGAAGTCACTACCTAAAAAATTGTGATAAAAAAAATATGACTGAATCTTGCTGAAGTAAGGCTTCCCTTGCTAGCATCTTGATAACTTAGAAAAATACTCTGGTTCAAATCATCTTTGAAAAATAATTCAGCCCACTGCCATAATTCAATTTCTGGAAGTTTTTTGAAACAGGAACACATGAATAATCAAAACGCCCAAATTTTCAATGACCAATATCTAATGACCTGAAATTTTCACAAATTTGTCATAAATACACTTTTCCATAACCAACTGGTAACAAAAGTTTACCAAAATTATGTTTTCCTCCAAAATTTTCCAAAACATCAAGAATAGGCCAGAAAATCGGGCATTTTGGCCTACAATCTCGGTGTTGTGAATTAGTAGAACACCAGTAATAGACTGAATAATAACAATGTAATGTGTCATTATCATAAATGCCAAAGAATTTTGATTTTATCCACCTTGTGTTCAAAATAGGCTTTGCGACAAACGTGGTCATATTTGAAATCCTAGATATAACAAAAGACAGATGAAAGGTTAACACATGTTACTTCACCATCCTCCACGATCATAGTGGACTCACATACATATAAAGATGTTGGGCTATCCCTATTTAGGAACAGTTTGACGGGCCGAGACATGAGTTGGGGACAGCATGAAACAACCAGAATATTAAAGTTCAAAAAATTGGTTTGTACTCAAGTCACCTGACAACCATGTGCTTCAAAGTATTCTGGGTTTTTTTGCTGGTGACTACGGCAGATTAGAAGCGCCAAAAAGATTTTAATTAAAAGAGTAACAATTTTTTGTTATCCTTTTATTAATAATAGCTAGTGAGCCAATAGTTGTGGCATGCTAGATGCACTGCAAGTATTGCTGAGAAGTGTATTTGCAACTACCCTCACATGCCTCCTCCCCCCCCCCACCCAATCCCCCCACCCCACACCCTAAAAAAAAATAAAACTTTTGAAGAAGGTGCGATGTTTGCAGCTTTGGAGAAACAGACACCCTAGAATATTTCCTTTTAGAACCCCACAAATATTTGCCCAATAGAATACGAATCCTTGAGAAACTAATGGAAGAATGGGTGAGAACATGAGCGATAGTCTAGATGGATGAGGTGGGGGAACATTATGGAAAGGGTCAGTATTTTAGTTTGGGAGACTGAGAAGCTGACTCTGAGGGATATGATAAAACAGGATGTGTCTGAATGCTGGAAGTTAAGGAGATAGAATGGGTGGTGAGATGCCTGGTGATGGGCTGGTGAATTTTTCTAACAGAATTTTTTTTTTTTCAAATCAACAGCTGCAGTATTCTGTATATGATAAAACTACGCTCCCTGTCTGAACCAAACTTTCTGACACATTTTTTTCGACAATATTTTTGAGGTTTGAAGGGTGGGGGCATCGCCACTTTGCCCCTTTATCTACTACACCACTGGGGGATGGTATGGAAGTGGGGTTCTCCCTGAAGCGATAGCGTGGTATGCAAGTCTGACATAAACGGCCTGTAACAATATAATAAAGAAATGGGATATAAACTGACCCCAGAGAGGTTACAATCCATTCTATCTAACAGTTCTATATTCAGGCAGTAGTAGAGAAAACCCATCTGGTCATACCTGTTCCAATGCCAGTGACAGAAATAAAACTGCACAAGGAAGATGAACTTGAACTGCTGTATGGTAAGAATATATTGGCTACAGCAGAACTTTGACGATGTGGGTTAGCTTAAAACTTACTTGAATGGTATTGAATTCTTGAACTATTTTAAAAACCTGGTCATTGGTGTGATGGTGTTTAAGGCGGCAGTGATGTAAATTTCAGAATTTGTGGCTAAATTGACACTATCACTGTTAACAGATGGTGAGTTTGGGTCATTCCCATTCACCCTGCATCTATTGTTTCCAGTTCAGGTGTGAGAAGGTGTGATAATCCTCAACATCAAAGATTGGATGACTATAGGATTATTCTAATTAGTTGGGCAGTGTAAACGAGAGTGAATTCAGTTCATGTTTCATACTTAAATTTTTATTCAAACAAAGACGGTAAACAAATATACATTATTCACTTAGTTTGAAGGTGTTTGGGTGTGAACCTGCGAGAACTTGCTGCTGTTTTCTGCACCACCCTTCAACGTGATTTGTCGTCCTTGGCCCAATAGTTTTGTGTTGATTCCATAGGCTAATTCCATGGCTGCCTTCAACCCAATAATCACTAATGTTCTCGCAGAAATGCGTAATATTAACTTCCATGGTAGTATCATCACTCCCTTCATAATCAGTCAAATCATCAAACCAGGCATCGCTCACCATCGTCATAGGAACCATTGGCAGGGCTAATGCTCTTCTTAATATTTCCTGGTTGTTGTCGGATTTGTCATCGAATTTCTGTTGTAACTGAAACTTTTTCGCATTTTTCAAAATGGGATGAAATGAAAATTTACTTGTGCGCTTACCATGATGAATCTGATTTAGTCAGCCCTGGACCTGAATTTATCTAACTTTTTTGTGACTACACTTCACGTGATCATTTATCATTTTGCATAGCTCTGAAACACTGAAAGCAAAGATACAAGATAAAAAAAACTTAACCCACTCTCTGAGAAAAATTAAACACATCACTGCTGAATTTATTTCACTGAACACTTGAGTTGACTAACACAGACACTCCTAAGATCAACCTTTCTCTGCTATTGCTTATTTTGGGAAATTCGGGCTTGAAATTTTCTGCAGGTCAAAGTTTTGAAATTTGACATTATTGTGAATTTAAATTAGAACAAATACATCAATGATGTATTTGACAGCAAAGATACAGAGTTCATCTTCCAAAACATCATCACACTAATTGAATATTTTAGTACATTGATGGGCAATGTACTCCAATGTGTTGTGAAAAATAGATTCCATTTTCTCGACAATTCTTATTAGTGCAGGACTTAGAATGATCAGTCCTCCAAAACAGCCTTTGTTATTGTATAGTGATTTCCAATATGTGAAAGTGTGATCATCACACTTGTTGTCTTTCTCATCTGTAATAAGTATTTTTTGGTTACAAGTTTGACAAGAGTCATGTTTTGTTTTAAGTTTTCTGACTATTTAATCTGCAATGTTGTGCAGAATGTTGATCTCTGGTAGAGAAAATATGAATTCTGACATACCTGTCAGTAGAGGATCAAAATCGATTGTTGCACCTGAGATGAGTGTATAGCTGTGGTCATCTTTAGGCTCAACTGGTCCTTGTATGTCATGCCTCACATCAGCAGATTTTGTAGTTAACTGTTGTAATTAGGCATCAGTGTCATCCATGCAGTTACTGGTTTTTGGTGGTTTGATGATTTAAATTCATTAAACATTGCTTATATGCAGCAGAATATTATTCATCATTTGGATTATCCTTACTAATTCCAGCTTGCCTAACGGTAATCTGAAATATTCAAGGCAATCTTGGTACAAACGATTTGTGAGTAAATATTTCGGGCTAAAAGTTTCTGATAGATCAGCCCACAGACTGGTGAAAGCAGAAATTGATATTTTTCACCCTTTAACCCTTTACCTAACAAATCGGCTGCAACCGCCTGCATAATTAAAAAATTAAGCAGTTGAAAAAATTACATTTTTTTCAAAATTTCAACAAAACCATATCATATGGCCCCTCATTAGAATGAACTCGTTCACATATGGTTTTGTTGATTTTTTTTTTAATTTAAAAAAAAAAAATTAAATAATAAATTTTGATATCGTCTGCATTGGGTAAAGGGTTAATGAAGTGTAATTTGTCTGCTTTGGTACCCATGGAGTTAAGTTTCAAAAGCATATGTTGACATTCACTTAAATATTTGATGTGACTGGATGTATTGGAAACAGCTGCTTGGCGAGGTGTACTTTACGAGATTACAAGAATCGAAGCAATTAAACAACTGATCAAACTGAACTAAAAATTCTGCATTATTTATAGCTTCTGGTGGCATTGCTCCTAAGCTTGTAAAAGTTACAATGCCAACTGCCACTGAGTGACTAAGAACCTGAGTTGTCAAAGAAACTCTCATTTTTGACTTCAATATGTTTAGGTGAGAGTTTAGGGCACATTACTGGTAATTGCGAATTTTTTTTTGTATAATTCTTCAATGTATTTCCATTTTATAATTGTGCCCCCATTGTCAAAACTGTATATTTTTCACTCACCTGAGCAAAGCTCAGAGAGTGGTTTACTGATCACTTTTCATCCGTCGTTCGCCTGTTCATCATCTGTCGCCTGTATGGTGTTAACTTTACACTATCGTCTTCTCCAACTCTCTTGGGCCGAATTAAATGAAATTTGATATGCATTGTTCATATCATATGTCAATTCAAATTTGTTCAAATGAAGTTTCCACGCTCCAAAGGAAGTGGAGGGGCAGGGAATGCTCCAAAACATTTTTTAAATGTTCTTCTCATGGCCCAGTTGGTACACTGATTTGATATTTGGTATGGAGCTTTCTTTTGAGGTGTAGAATCATGTTTGTTCAAGTGAAGTTCTTGGAGCAATATTTGCCTTTGTAATGTCAGGGGCAAGATTTTTGGCCCCACCCACCCAAAATTTATATTGTTTAAACCGATGGTGTGATTTTAACCAAATTTGGTATGTGGTATTATTCAGTTATAAATACTTGTTTCATGCACAAAAAAATTCCTATGTCCCTGTGGGAACCCCAAAAGCAAACAATAGATATATTGTCAAAATGCCCTATTATATTTCCCAAACCACACGGAACAGAGAACTATTATTTGGTATGAAGCATCCTTTGGACCAGTAGAATGTAAAGGCTGATCAGTATCTTGATTTTTGATATTTGGTATACAGCATCCATAGGTGGGTCAGATACAAGTGTGTTCAAGCCCAAATCCTAACTTAGGGCAATATGGGGAATAAGCTTTAAAAATCTTCTTCTTCAGAACTACTTGTCAGAATCTTTTAATATTTCATATGCATCATTGTCACTGGGGTGAACAGCCCCCACTTACAGAATCAGTTCGTTCATTACTTCTGCTTGGATTCATTTGCAATTTTTGGCCAGATTCCTTCCGATTTTAACAAGAAGATGTGTGTTTATCAACAACAAATGATATAGAAATGGTGAGTATTCAACCAGAAAAGAACACAGGGAGATTATTAGGACTGTTCTGGGTCCAACTGAGTCCTTGAGCATCTCCAGTTACAAAATGAGATCGTATTTTGTTTCCATTTATGTGAAAGCTGGCAATGATCAGTCCTGTTCTCGAAGCTTTTGTCAAGATTGTTGTATAAAAAACATAACAGAGAAACAGAATTACTCTTGAAATCTTTAGTTCTATAACTCATAAGTTCAACATAAGTTAAATAGTAATATTATCTTACGTAGTTTTGAAGCCAATGATGACATTTTGAGACATGTCATGGCGCTGTTTCTTTCCATGAATGGTGCAGATTTGTAGGTTGGCAGATCTGATGGACTCAGATTCATTGCAAAGCATATCACTGAGACTTCTCGGAATAGTACTTACAAAAAGATCACTGTCACATGTAACTCAGTTTGGTCGAGAACAAGAAATAATTCTTCCAAACTATGCTTGCAGAAGTATTATAAAGTATATAATTTTGACCAATTTATGAAGTATATCAGTTCGAGTCATTGGTATTTTGATTGAGTAGTATACAAAGATATTCTATCACATATTATCGTATTAAACATAAATATTAAATGGACACCCATATAGCTTCCTGTGCTAAGAACTTTAGGTGTTTGGCAGACAAGGAATCACCCATCCAATACAAACACACCCAGCGAAGTGTTTCGAATAAGTATACAATGTTTTTCTTATTCCATCATGTCATGGCTCTGACACCAAACTAATTGTAAAGTATAGGTGTTATAAGCAATGAATGGAAGATCCGTTGCAGTCAAGATTTTTTTTCCAAATGTGAAAGGATTCTGACTAGTGGATCGGAAGATTTTTAAAGAAATTCCCTCATATTGCACAAAGTTCACCCGGGCTCCCACAGGGAGCCCAAATATTAAACCAGGAACTCGATACCAAATATCTGAAGATTCTAATTGATGTTTCTGGAGAAGACTTTTATTTGAACAAACTCTAATTGACCTTCGATAAGGAACATGCATATCAAATTTGGTTCAATTCGGTTCAGTGGTTTATGAGAAGTCAATAATGTAAAGTTCAGGTCGGGTGGACGGATGGACACTGGACGTCGGACAGAAAGTGATCACTTAAGCTCCCACTGACTTTCTGTCAGGTGAGCTAAAAATGAACCCCGAAGTGGTTCATTCTTGTCTACATGGCTAAAAGTTTCATTTAAAAGTCAAAAAGGTGACATTGTGTACTTATAATCCCCCTCTAAATATAGCACTTTTAAGGGGTGGGTTGATGGGATTATATATATAAACTTTTTCAAAAGATGCAGGTAATGTGTACATGTAAGACCACATATGTCACTATTTTCCCATCTGTCGGCACTCCGATATGCGGTCTGCCCTTAACAGTAAAGTCGACTTGGGAGCTCGATATAATGCAGAATAAAAGTAATCGCTGTGTGTCTCTATCTAACCCGAGCTTCCTCTGATGCACCCTTTTAAACACCTGGGCTAAGTTCCAGATGGTTTAAAGGGTGTATTGTCACAAAAAGTTCGAACTGGCCTGAACTACAAGGAGTTGAGCAAAACAATATTGACAAGGGCTATGCAAATCGTGGGCTACTGCCCTCGACCCATAGGCAAGTTTGATAGTCTAAAAGGTATTGTGGGACAGAAAAATTTTCTAAGTCAAAAGAGTGAAAAAGGGACATAAATCTGGTAAATATTACTGGACGGAGCCCGTTCCTTGTGCATATCCGTTCTCCCATGCAGGTCTGTCAGCATAACAAAGGAGATCCAAATCTGACCTATAGCTTTGAAATTACATTCCAAAATGTTTTGTACGGACAGACAGATGGATGCAAAAACAAATGGAGGTCTTCACTAGATGTTCACAAATCCTCATTTGGAGATGGGGGGGGGGGGGGGGGGGGGGGCAGGGGTGGGGGAGGGGGGGTTGGACATAACAATGAACATAATTATCCATGTACAGTATGTAGAGGATGGATTATCGGTAAAGCATTGTGTGTTAGATTTCATCCAATGGACCACCGAGTCGAACCCGATGGCCTATGAGATGAAATTTTGTTGATGGTTCTTGTATTTTGCTGCAAAATTATAAGACATTTTACTAGTAGAAAATCTACATTACCACGATTTAGCAGCAGTCTACTCCCACGTACTGTACTGCCATGTACTGTTGAAATTTATCATCGGCATATAACCCGGCATCAACACAGCTCTTCCATATATCACGTATTAATAACAGCAAAATGTATATTGAGGTCGGGTTTGTGGATTTTTGTGCATAACCTTGTACTGTATATAGATTACCAAATAAAATCAATGCTGAATTGCCTACAAATCAGCACTTAGAAAGAGAGGAACAAAAGAAAGAGAGGAACAAACGTGAGCGCAACCATAAAATCGAAAATGAATTTGCACATACTTCAAACGTAATTTCAAATGCTTCGAACGCATAAAATACTACTGATTTGGTCCCAATTCTTTCAATGTTTACAAATCTGCCTGACCCGGATAGAATACAATTTGTGTGAACTAAACTAACTCAACAATTTCCCTATGGAAAATGTGCACGTTCTGCATGTGTCTGTATTATATGTTACTCAACTATTCTAGGATGCTAAAATAAAGTTATTACCGCAACTTTTTTCAACCGACTGGTGTCGTAACCAATATTTGACAAAATACCCATGTTATACTCACATTTCTGTCATCTTTTTAAAAAAACACAGCTTCCAAACGTTTTGAAAATCGGGAACGAATCTGCACACTGTCGGAATGAATCGGCATAAAAACAACAAACGAACTGATTCTGTAAGCACCAGTCACCCCCAGTTATTGTTATGAGGGTAGATTCAAGTTTGTTCAAAGCAAACCCCTCAGTTAATATTTGTGCTTCTAATGCGGGCTCGAATTTCAACTTAGTCAAAATGGGGGATAGTAATCTTTAAAAGTCTTCATCTCCAGATCCACCAGTCAGAATCTTTTGATATTTGGTGTACAACATCTCTAGGGGAGGAGTGGAGGTGAGGGGGCAGATTCAAGTTTGGTCACAATGAGTCCCTGCTTTTATATTTGGACTCCAATACCAAATTGACCTTAAGGCAAAATGAGTAAATTTCTTCAAAAATCTTCTTCTTCAGGTCCACCAGTCAGAATTCTTTCATGTTTAGTATGTGGCATCTCTAGGAGTGTTAGATTCAAGTTTGTTCAAATCGAGTCCCTGGCTGTGGGAGCCCAAAGTTTAGCTTAGGGCATTATGAGAAATATTCTTTACAAGTCTTCTTCAGATTCACCAGTCAGAATCATTTAATTTTTGGTAAACAACAAACAACATCTTTGGACAAGAAAGGGGGGGAGAAAGATTCAACTTTGTTGAAATCCAGTCAATGGATTAATATTTGGGTTCTCTGTGGGAGCCAAATTTGAACTTAGTGCATTATGAGGGAATTTCTTTAAAAATCTCCTCTTCAATTCCACCAGTCAGAATTCTTTGATATTTAGTATACAGTGGAACCCTGTTAATTGAATAGCCACTTTGCCAATGAAAACTATTCAGTTAACGGGAGTATTCAATTAACAGGGACTGTGTTACTTTCCTGTAATCTAGAGATAAAATTAGCATTTATTCAAATATATCTTGTTTGACAGAGCTCCATGGGCTCTGTCAAACAAGATATAATAGATTAAATGCCTGTATTGGATGTACTGAGGCCAAGTAGGTATATAAACAAAGGAAAACTGGGGTGAGTCAGGGTAATTTCTCGACAGGTTGCAAGATATTTTATTCAATTAACAGGAGTTTACTCTAAATTCAATTAATAGGTCACATTTCGTGTACGCTCCCTGTAAAACACTGTCAATCAACTCCCCACTAACTGCTCTATGAGGTGGGGTATCAAAACCCAACCATGTGACTTCAATAAGACGTACTATCGATTATAATTAGCACAAAGTGTTTCCCAGTGTTGTGACAAGGTTATGCTTCCGACCCAAAATAGGACCTCCAAACATCATTTCTCTGAAAAACAGCTGGTGATAATTAGGGAAAAAAGCGCATCGCTCCCAAACTACACAAATAAAAATAAAATCGTTAAAATTTATTTTGAAATATCGTACAAAATGACTTTTGAGGGCAGTTTCGATCGCGCATGAATATTTGTGAAGACCTTCTCGTTACTTTTTGTTGATGTTGGTGTCTCTTTGATCCCATAATTTTTGGATACCAATTAGCACATTTTTCCAACCAGTTGGGCAAATACTATTTTTAATATCAGAGGGAAATTTTAAAAATGCGTTTCATTGCGAATATATTGAGTAAAATTCCGTGCGATTTCGTCATTGAATTTTTACAATCCGACTATTATTAGCGATGTTACACCAAAAATGATGAACTTTGATTTTTTCAGTGCCACTTGCACACAGTAAGTACACATGTCAATACGGCTCGGGCTAGAGGCTGTATTTATCAACCGATCTTCACGAAACATCTTGGGTACCTCTGCTATCACCTTAGGACGAGAACGAGTGTTTCTGAGTGCGGTCCGAAATTCAAGATGGCTGCCAGTGGCCATTTTGTACCGAAATTAGGTCTAATCAGTTTTTTGTACACAACTTCTATACGGCTCAGACTTGAGGCCGTATTTATGAACCGATCTTTACGAAACGTCGTGGGTACCTTTGTTAACACCGTGGGATGAGAACGAGTGTTTTTGGGTGTGGTCCAAAATTCAAGATGGCCACCAGCAACCATTGCGTACCAAAATTAGTGCAATCAGTCTTTTGTACAGAACTTCTGTATGAAAGTTCTGATTTGAATAAATTTTTGTATGAATGTTTGGTAAAATGGAATACATCACATATAGTATGGGTTTTTTTCTCATGCAGATATTATGCAAATTAGATGAATTTTGATTTATTTAGTGCTACTTATACACTGTAAGTGCACATGTCAATACGGCTAGGGCTAGAGGCTGTATTTATTAACCGATCTTCACAAAACTTCTTGGGTACCTTTGTTATCACCTTGGGACGAGAACGGGTGTTTCTGAGTGTGGTCCAAAATTCAAGATGGCTGCCAGTGGCCATTTTTTTTGTCACAACTTCTATACAGCTCGTATTTATGAACTGATCTTCACGAAACTTCTTGGGTACCTTTGTTTTCACCTTGGGACAGGAATGAGTGTGTTTTGGGGTGCCTTTGTTATCACTGTGCTTTGAGAACAAATATTTTGGGGTTCAGTCAGACCCACTCTGGGACTCAAAGATTTCTTTTCTAGTTTAGCATCTGACTGTCACCCACCTTTACAATACTTTACCTATACATTTGTTACAGGCTTCGGTCAGTATTTATGTATAGGCTGTTACAATACTTTTTATGTACCTTTGTTATCAGGTCATTACCTAGATGTTTGTCATTGCTGTGTCACATACTATACATGTACATGTCTTGACAAGTTGAGCTACAGTGTCATTGACACTTTCATTTATTTTTATTTAGTACTTTGAAAATAATGTGACATTAAATGCAACAAATTCTTTCTTTTTCTTGTAACAAAATCTTGAAATTCAATTTTTTTTTAGTTTGGAGAAAATGTCCACTCTTTTCTTCCTAACTAGGGGAAAATGTCCACCTTTTCATTGAAATTAGGGGAAAATGCCCTAGGTGACACGTTTTTTAGGGGAAAATGTCCTAGGGGAAAATGTCCTAGGGGAAAATGTCCGCAACCTGTGCACCTATATATCGGTTCCCGGATGTAAGACGGAGCTGTGCTGAAATCGTCTATTATGATTGAATAACACATGGGATGAGAAATCTGAGTCAATTCCTCTCCAACACAGTTTCGTCCAGCATGCGGTTCGACCCATTGTTCAGGTGAACAGAATATTCTTTTACATTGAACCATGCAGGGCCTTTGAAACACTGTGGATGACCAAGACTGTAAACGTGGTTATCCTGGAAAGCATCAACGGTACATGGAGAGAAATTCTAAACAGAAACACTAACAGAGTGGAATTTCCACACATATATCGTCTTAACCCATGTGAAAGAAGCATTTCATTGAACTGAGGGACCTTTGAACGACAATCTACGGTCCATCTGCAGAAATATGTTGTGTTCGGTGTCCATTTTCCAACGAAGCTGAGAGCATATTTTGTGAGTGGAAACCTCACTCCTCGAGTGTTTTAGCAGAGACCCTTCTTTATGTGGCGAGATGGGGCGCGATGTGTCTGAAGAGTTTTCAGTTTCCCGTCTGAACTCGGCAAAATTAGAAGAAACATATACATATATTTTATATTTCGTTAAAAAATGATGTGTATAGCTTGAGGTTTGTTGCTTTGGACCACTGAGAAAAATAGACCCAGGCTTTTGTAATATAACTGAATATAACACAACACTTAACATGATCAATTATTGAGTTCTCGCGGCAGCAATAAAATTTGGTAGCAATAACATTTCCTAATCCAAACTAATCTTTTAATTACCCTTCCAAGATGTAAAACAAGAGCCAACAATAGCTACTGATTGTTTCTGAAACAGCCTCTGATCGTAATGAAAGCATTGACTGGTGACAATAGATGAAGTATAAATTACTCCTATGAAGTTTATTCTTTTGAGATTTCCAACATCAGAAACTGGTTAAATTGAATTACAATTATGTATATCTATATACTTTTATATTTGCACTGTGACTTGTAAAGAAAATTTTGTTTCTAACATTTGACCTACCATTTAACAATTTTATTAGCACTACGACAAATGTTGAAATTATTTTGAATCTATTTAAAGGAAAAGACAGTGCTCGTGTGGTGTTTTCCAACAAATAGTTGCAACACAATGAGAAAAAATTCAAATTCTAACATTCGGCCTTTCACTAAGTTAACCGTGCACATGTATATTAGCACAATAAAAAAGCCCTTTTCCAATTTAATCTGTGAACCGACTTAGGGGCATACCTCAGTTGCTGACTTTATTTTTGGCTGACTTCTCCCATGGGCGACTTCATTTGGGGGCGACTTCCCACCATTTAACTCTTTGTAGACTTCATATCACAACAACAAAGCTTGAATTTTTTTCAAAGCCCTGGACAGGAATAGACTTGATGAGAATGCATAATTTGTTCTGGAGAAGTGTACTTGAAAAAATTTACTTTGCCTTCATCAGACCTCTTTTGGAATATGCCGACACAGTGTGGGACAACTGCACTGAAACTAATGCCGCTGACATCGAGAGGATTCAAATAGCTGCTGCTAGGATCGTTACAGGAGCAACCTTAAGCTCTAGTAAAGCCCTCCTTTATACTGGAACTGGTTGGGATACACTTTGGGATAGACGCCGGAAACACAAGCTAATGCAGTTCTTTAAAATGTACCACCATATAACACCGCCATATCTATCAAACAAGGTGCCCCCTGTCATATCAGCAACCAACCCGAGCCACATGCTACGTACAAGTGACAACCACCACGTCCCCTTCTGTCGCACACAATTATATCGGTCGTCATTTATTCCCGATTAACTAATCAGTGGAATAACATCCCATTGTCTGTTCTACAAAATAGTTCAATTAGCCACTTTAAGAGATTCCTAAAATCATGCAAACCAATGTCCACCTTCAGCTAAGTGTCGTTCAGCACAGATATACCACTGCAGACTGCGACTGCGTTGTAGTAACTTTAACTCTCACTTACATGCAAACCAACTGACACCATCGCCTTACTGTCGGTGTGGAACAGTCAAATCGACGGACCATTTTTTGCTGTCATGTCAGCTCTACTCGACTGTCCAGGCCATCACTATCAGGCAAATACCGTTTCCTGTGAATTTAACTACACTACTGCACAGGTCCGAACTCTTAACTGGTAGAGTGCTGAATTATTTTTGGTCATCAAAATTTGTTCACATATATTTGCCTTGTTACAATTTATGGGAGAGTGCCAATAGGCACTCTCCCATAAATAGTAACAATGCAAATCCTAACAGTCTAAATAATTTCACTTCAAAGGTGATATGAACAACATCCACAGAATATGAAGCCTTTAAGTTGTGGTACCGACACTTCAGAATAAAGCCCAAATATGGGCTTCCAGCACTCTACCAGTTAAGTGAAGATGCAAATCGCTTAGTTTTTGAAACGGTCCAGGAATATATCATGGGAACGAAACGGTTCGCATAGGTGAATTGTACCCTTACCCCCCTAACCAACATAGTACCTAAGACCGCCCTGTGCTGTACACAAAAAATCATCATTCATATGTTATTATGTTTTCATTTTTTTGTCCCAGGAACATAGCTTGTGATACCTCATTGGAGCAAGCTTGTTGGGCTCGTTCTGGTGAGGGGGTTATGGGTGGTGTTCTTGTGGCAACGGTTGTGAAAGTTTAGCTATTTAAGAATCTATTTTGTGATTGTCAACTGCTTCTTTTGTGATTGTCAGCTGCTTCCCGCGTTGGGTGAAGGGTTATCCATGTCGTGGTAAACTACGGCTACACACACAGATTGATGTTATCTGTATGTACCGCCATCACCGCTCTTTGAACTTCTTTCATTAAGTTCACAATAAAATCAACTTTGACTCTGATCTGCTGTCACTGTTGGTTACTTCGCGATTGCCCTGCCCCTTCAGTAGTTACGTCCTCTCAAGGATTTGAATGCTGCATTAATTAAGTCAGTAGCATCTAACCAGTGTTTTGAATTTAGTTCAATTTTTGACATGGTTAAGTTTGATTTCAAGTTGGTTTCACTTCTCTTATCTTTTCATCCCTCTCCTCTTTTCTTCTCTTATCACTCTTCAACACCTTATTTTACTCTACTTATCTTGATATTCTAAAATCTTTTCACATACAGTTTAAACAATCTGTATTTTGTGTTCCACCAGCAGTTATGCTATATGTACTCAGTAACTTAAAGACCCACTGGAGACGACTAATATAAGCATTAAGCTTTCTGTTGAATCCCTTCATCATTTGCTTCATTTATTCATATAACTGTATATTGCATCCATTATCTTAAATTTGTATCTGTATGTTTTTGTTTTTTTTCTCTGTTATTGTTGTAAACTATATTGTATGCAATTGCAGTGTTTCTGTCAATAAATATTGTTTAGTTAAACTAAAGCTTGAATTTTTTTTTTGCGACAATTTATTGGAAAACATCCAGTGATGTTTTGAATAGATAGTTGCAAAAAAGTGAGAAAAAAACAAAACAATTTCTACAGCCTCGTGTCTTGCAGCACACTGAGAGACCATGTGTTCGAGGGTTGTTTTCTTAATACTAGATAGCTGTCTTTTCCACCTAAGATCTTTGTACGTACATGTGTCGAGTCAACGTCCAGTAAGAGCAGGCTTCGACACCCTTATAGTTTAAAGTCCCCCCCCCCAATAAATAACAGATCTACCCCCCCCCCCCCCCACCACAACAGTTGTCAAAATATTTTTGGCTTCTAAAACACAGTTTATGACCCCTGATTGAAACAGATGCTACGCGCTCATTTCAATCAGAAGTCATAAGATATGCTTTGGAAGCAAAAAATTAAGATAAAAACCTAAAAAAAATGAGAATGACGAATTTCATGTATAGCGGTGCCCGATTTTTACAGTTATGTCACGTAAAGTGTTAAATGCAAAAATGAATATTACACAGTAATTGGATTTGAATATTTCTCCATTTGAACTTTACATGCCAAGATTATTTTAATGTGATTTTTTGTTTTTGTTACAAATTACAATTAATTGAATATATTGATATATATGCATTCCCAATAAATTATAGCAAAATACAGAATGAATTTCAAAAAGATATTTAATAACATTTGATAAATAAAAGTTGTCAGAAAGGTTATAAACAACATCTCAAAAGTGTTATGCTTTTTCAGACCAGTGCTGGTAAAACCCGTTAATTAGCTCCGCCCACTCATAAAAAGTTCCTCTATAAATAGACACAGAGATCTTAATTGAACCGGATTAACAGTGACTGCATTATGTAATCATATGTAACAACTGGGGTAATTTGGAAGACAACCTTTGCAGGGACTGTACACGTAATGAAATTTGTACAGGAGGTATGGTAAATGGTTTTGTGTTTTGGAAATTATATTCAATTAACAGGGTTATTCAGTTAAGAGATATCCAACTAAATGGGATCCACTGTACCATGTCTCTCGGTGGGTCAGATTTAAGTTTATTCAAATCAGATCCCTGGGTTAATATTTGGGATTTCTTTTGGAGGCCAAAGTTTAACTCAGTGCATTGTGTGAAATATTCTTTAAAAATCTTCTTCATCAGATTCACCAGATAAATTATTTTGATATATGCAACATCTCGGGAGAGGGGGGTTGTCAGATTCAAGTTTGTTCAAATCGGGTGCCTATTTCCATATTTGGGCTCTCCTTTGAAACCCAAAGTTTATCTTACCACAGTATGGTTAGATTTCTTTAAAAATCTTCTTCAGATCCACCAGTTAAAATTCTTTAATATTTGGTATATAACATCTCTAGGGGGATCAAATTCAAGTTTGTTCAATTTGAGTCCCTGGCTTAATAATTTGGCTCTTTCTTGGGGGTGGGGGAGGGCTGGGTGGAGCAGAGGCAGGTAAGGTTCATGTTTGTTCAAATCCTTTCCTTAGTGTTTTTCCTTAAAATTTGCCTTTCAAACTGCAGTGGCAAACCAACCATTGGAAGTGTGGCAGTCCTTTTCTACAAATGATAAAACTGGAAGCAGTCTGGAACACCTCTAATTATCCTCATTTGACATGGACACCAGAGTTATGAATAATTTCATAACTTCATTCCTCTATAGCGTTGATGAATGATGATTAACTGAATGTGACCCAAAATACTTCTTTGAACCACTTTATCATGTGTCTGATTAAGGCCCCTTGGGGCCTCTTGTTTAAGGTTATTTCTGGTAGACTTTATAACAACTTAGTAGGAATTTCACGTGAGAACAGGTGAGAGGCCATTTATTACTGTTAATAATAATAAAGTTTTTAGATAGATAGATATTTTATTTAACGGTATAGTTTACAGGCAATTACAAATTTGACTTTTAAATACAAATAGATAACTAGAAAATGATATTCAGTCTATACTCTTGGGAGATGACATAGTCAGATTGGCTGTCTACCTGTCACTCCCATAATACTTTAACTCCAACACTGACTACGTGCTCTGCACATTAATCTTTGATAGAAAGATCTACTAGTATGGACACCTGTGAGTAGCTAGTAGAACTGCAACTTTGACTCGGCTATGTACCCCATTAATCTATTTCTGTAGAGGGACGAGTTTCCAGGCTCAAAAAGGTGGCTAATGGTGAATATGATAGTGGTTATCCCTACCACTCTGTGCTAATCTGATATTATTATGGTTATCAAACTGGGTTGTGGTTAAATTTAGCAAACAAATATGGCATGGTTCAAGTATTGTTCATCAGTCAAGAAAAACATAATGGACACAATATTATACATAATAAGTCCTCGATGTGTCGACAGTTTGGGATACTTAGGTTATCTGTTACACTCCACAGTAAGGGTTGCCACACTGTCAGGATAGTATGGGTTGTCACACTAATAGCTTTCTTGAGATGAGGACAGAAGTTTTGTTCTTATCTTCTCTTTAAATTCTTTTCTATTTTCTATGTTTTGCACTTCAGGGACCAGTTTGTTCCAGATTTTTGGAAAGGAATATGGAGGCAGCCTATCTTTGTTTGGGTTTTGTTGATACGAACCAGTCCTGATTGTCTTGTACTCATATGTGATTGAGGGATTGGGGAAGTAAAATAATGTCCAAAAGATTCTGGAAGTTTTCCAATCAAACATAAATAGACAGGCATGTAGTTTGTACAAGTCGGTGACCTTCAATATTTTATCTTTTATAACAATGGGTCTGCATGGGAATTATACTTTTTGTTGTTTAATATTTGAAGTGAATGTTTCTGTATTCTTAATAATTTATTGATTCCTCTTGAGTTTCTCCATATTTGAATGCCGTATACCAAGTGACAGTGGACCAAAAAGAGTAATAGAGCATCTTCATGACATGTTGTGGTAGTAGTTTTTTTTTGCTCTGTTCAAAGTATAATTTGCCCATCCAATCTAAGAACAAATTTTTGATATATGAGTTTGATAAGATAAGTGTTCATCACTATGAATACCTAAACAATTTAGAGATTTATGACCGAAGGGTCCACCTGCTAAGTTGAACCACGCATTACTTCCACTGGGGAATCGCTCAATTAGGTGTCTATATGGATGTTAGCACTTTCAGATAAATAGAAATTACTGTCCCCTGGAACGCCGCCGTGGCAACGTCTCGGAGAGAGTGAATATTTATTTGCCAGAGGGCGCTCGTCAGCAGAGGGCCAAGGCTGGGATTGATCAACTTTGCTGGGGACCTAGGATACTCTTTCACCAGGGACGGGGGACTTTCACTAGCTCACTCTTGTAGATCGCAATTGCGTATTCACAAGCCACAGAGTAGAGCTGCGCTTCAATCAATTGCTTTCAATGGTAATGAAGTAACATGGGTTAATTTCTTGGCGGGGGCTGAGGTTTCATCAAACCCTACGGTACTCGGGGCTTCTTCATTAATAAGATAAAGACTATTAACAATCCAACAATTTATATATATAAATCTTCTATGCTCTTATTTACAAATAGCCAACAAATCCTAAATAAATAATCCCAAACACAATTGAAATGAGTTTTGTGACTTGTCACTGAATCCCACCGAAAACAAGTATTAAAATATTATCCAAAACTAAATTGTTCCCCAAACTTATAAATTCGTAGAGAAAGATCGAAGCTGCAACTACTGATAAGGAATCACGCAATCTTTCACTCAACCGCCCATGCACGTATTTATCCCTTTGCGCCTGCCAAATAATGGGGAATTATCTTTAATATTAAAATTCACCTTTTAGGTTACTTTATCACCTGCAATTTCTGCTAACTGTGCTTCTAACCCACAATAATAACAACTGATCATCTAATAACACAGGTTCACTAATATACTTAACCCTTTACCTAACATGAAAAGCAGACGACACTTGCAAAAAAAATTCTTGAATAACTAAATTTTTTCATTTTTTGTCTCAAAAACATAGGTTATGACCCCTCGTTGGAACGAGCTCGATGAGCTCGTTTCAACGAGGGGTCATAACCTATGTTTTTGAGACAAAAAATGAAAATATTTTGAAAATTAATTGGTGATTTTTGAGAATAGCGCTGGCCGGTTTTGGCCGTTACGTTGGGTAAAGGGTTAAAACTGTTAACTAATAACTATGTAACTACGACGTGTTATCACAACTAAATACTATAAACTAAATACTACATATACTTATCGGTTCTTCTTCAGCATCTCCTCTCGATGCAAATCATCATATTGGGAATCCTGTCATCCAAATGATGGCTTACCGGAACCACACAAATACATTAACTCTTTATTACACCGCCTGAACTAACGACTATTCCATCCTAGCGAGTCTGTCTTGAAGTTAACTCGAGGGGTCTTATATAGGCGCACGCATCACCTATCAAAAACTTGATTTGGGCAAAGGTGCTAATTTAGAAAAGACGGCTTTGATGACTTACAGTGACATGAACCGAATTTTCAATAAGTTCTAATTTGGAATGCATTGTTGTCTCCCGCTTTTTGAAAAAAACTGGAGATATTAAATTCGGGGTGCCCTTCCGTCCTTCCATCATTCCATCCTTCCGTCCTTCCCTGTTTTTCGTTTCCAGACTCTAACTTTCCTTACTGTGACCAGATTTCGATGAAATTTGGGTAGTAGATCACTTTCATCAATTGTGGATCTAAGTTCGAATATGGGCATTTTCCGCACATATTTAATTAGGTTGCTGAAATTTGATTGGCTGACGGTTTCCAGACTCTAATTTTCCTTAAAATTAACCGATTTCGATGAAATTTCATATATGGATTACTTTTATCAATACCTAGGTCAAATTCAAATGTGGGAAATTTTGTACCGACAATCAGTCCGTCTGCTTGTCCGTCTGCCCCACGCGTCAATGCACCTCGGACTAAAAGCCGTATTTATGAACCGATCTTCATGAAACTTCTTGGGTATCTTTGTTATCATTGTGTGACCAGAATATGTGTTTTGGGGTTTGCTCCAAAATTCAAGATGGTGGACATTTTGTTCCTAAATTGGGTGTAATATGTTTTTTGTACAGAACTTGTATATCGAAAGTTCGGATTTGAATAAATTTATGTATGAATGTTTAGTAGTAACATGCAAATACATCACATATAAAACAGGTTTTGTTCTTGTGCAAAAATTATGCAAATTAGGGAAACTTTGATTTATTCAGTGCTACTACTAATACACTGTAAGTGCACACCTTCCGTGTTTTTCATTCCCAGTTGATCACTTTCATCAATTGTGGTTCCAAGTTCGAACATCGGCATTTTCCGCGCATATTTAATTAGGTTGCTTAAATTTGATTGGCTGATGGTTTCCAGACTCTAACTTTCCTTAAAGTCAACCGATTTCAATGAAATTTCATATATGGATTACTTTTCACATCAGTTTAATGTAATATGTCTTATCATACAGTCTTAATTTTTAGTGATTCTCGCAGTTATACTCCACATCACTTCACTTGCTTTGACAGTGACCTCCGTGAAAATAAATCTGATAACCACTGTCTGAAGCACTGTCTGTTCTGTCTCTTCTAAATAACTTCCACTTGCAACTCAACTATATTCCACTGGATGCATTAATTCCCCTTGATACTGCTGCCCATCAGGAGACATGAATTCACTGAATTTGCTTGTTTATACAGTCCCTGCATGACATCGACTGAACAAAGAATGCTTTCCGAATACTAACTTAATTAAATTAATGCGCTTACCCAGTTTACTGCCATTGATTATTAAAAAGTTTCTTTCTTTCATTCATTCTAAATAACTTGAATTGTTTACTTATTTTTAATATTTAGAATAACCTTAAAATAACAACCCTGTGATAGATTTATCGTCTTCATTTTAACCCACCCTTTTTAATTTTTTACCATTCATGAAAATGTCAGGGTGAATGCAACTTTTAGCTTTATGGTTTGGATTAATGATAATGTATTTTGTTTTGTTGGCGTTCAGGGCAAGTTGATTTGCCGAACACCATTCATATAGATTATTGAGTTCATGGTTAAAATGGGTAGCTATGGATTTGGTATTAGGGACTGAGTCATGGGCAGTTGTGTCATCCGCAAATGACAAGAGACTAAGAGTTGTAGAATGACTGATGTCATTTATATATAATAGGAATAAGAATATTTTTGATCCATCACACCTCATAGTGATCTATTGGTTGTACCCTGATCACAAACAATGGCTTTTACAATTCCATGAGATTTTTCTACCAACTGTATTGCTTCTAATAAGAGGAAGTTCAAAATGCTTGCTGGGGTAGTATTTGATGAAAAGAAGTAGCCCAGAGGTTCCTTCCATTTGAATTTTAATCCTCTTTCAATGAAAACAAGGGCATAGTCTTCAAGTCCAATTAAATGATCTTGTCCACAATTATAGCTGAGTGCTGTTTTAATGGACATCTCATCAGAAGAAATTACTCATATTCTATCTTCCTTGGGTATGGTTTGAGTTTTTTACTAAGTACATCAAATACTGACTGAAGAAGCCTGTGGCACTTACTAATTTTCTTACCCACCTTTTCACAGGTGAAACAGAGGGTAAAATGAATAAATTTGACAGGACATTTACTAAGGCGTACTGCACGTCGATGGTGCGCATGTCTTCAACCAATCTAACCCTACCTGTGCTGCAGTGTGTAGTTACAATGTTGGGGAGCTGGCAGCTGCTCGTCGTTCCTCAGGGGTTCTCTCCGGGTTCTCCGGCTTCATTCACCCGCAAAACTGCACCTGCACGATATGACCTTGGCTGTTAATGTGTCATTAAACCCTACTAAATAAATATGAATAAATAAATGAAAGTGCAAGTAATTTGTAATAGTGTGTCCATCGATATTCATTTTTTTTGCCTCTTTGCCATTTCAACTTGAGAAATAAAAAACTTCTGCAAATTTTTAGGAAGACAATGTGATGATTTCAAAAGATTCACAATATTTGGTTTTCAAAAATTTCCTATTCTGTATGTATTAATGAATTTTGGGATCTCCAAATTGTGACTCTTTGTCTATTTATGACTGCATGCAGCCTTTTTGCCCTGGAATTACTACAAAGGATATATAACCAAAAAAAAAAGATTAACCAATGTTCGACAATCACATCTGACATCACACAATTGTAAGCCATTGCTTGACCATCAGTGGGAATGTATGAACATTTGTACATGCCATTGGTTACATCGAACACCTCAGGATTAAAATTGTTTGAATTCGTGTTTGATACATGATCCACACAAGCAGTAACAAGCTTAAGAAGTTGCTACAATAATTGGCAGAAATGATGGTTAGTCTAATCTCATGGATTGGTTTGATCTTCCCCTTGATAGCTGCTCACATTGCACGTGCCACAAGTTGTGTGATGACTCTATGAAAGATAACATCAGCAGAAACAAGTTAATAGTGTGATGTCTTGGCAAAGATGCCACACTGTTAACTAGTTTCTGCTGATGTATTTTTATTCCGATACACACAGTGACATGCTTTTCAGGTCAATGAACCAATCAACCTGAGTCAACTGTAAAATTAACCTATTCTATGCATTCTTGAACATACTACTCCTTTTGGTTGTGACTATCAGATATCAGAACTCACAATTGGCTGATTGTGCACTCAACTTATCGCAAGCGGATGGCAGTCGCAATTCCTTATTGGTTGATCACTAATCTGTTGATGTACCCGGTCATTTCTGTTGTCATTCAAATTTTGAGCAAATGTTCATCTGACAATGTTTTTTTTTCTCGAAACATTCTGTTGATCTACTTGGAGCTTTTTGTTTTTCAGTTAGCTGTTTTGGTGGATTCGGAACATCAAACAGAGTTGGGATAGCATTCCAAACAAGACTATTTTTTTTTTCGTGAACAAACTGGTTTCAAAATGGTCTGAGAAAATTCTATAATTTTCTTGCAATTTATCAGTTGATATTCCCAATAAATTTAATAGTCTTTTGTTTTGCACCCATTTCTTGCAACTGAAATATGGAAAGAAATAATAACTATGACAACAGATGTTACCAAATTACAATGTTGTTTTCATTAATATATGCACAGTATTTGTGTGTTTTTATTTATTGAAAACAAGACAATTAGCACACAAACTTGAAGAGTGAAGTGCTTGAGGGTCTTATTCTTGGAAGGTGGGAGGGGTGATCTCACTTTTGGTGAACATTATTTTTAGTTGAGTTGTGATGAAGTCAAACTCGACTTATAGTTTGATGAATGGCAGGCGGGCGATTGGGTGGGCGGGCCACTTGTGTGTAAACAATTGGTTTCCGGATGATAACAGGGTCCGACATAAGCTGTAACCTATAGGTTAGGTTATGGGGGCGGTTACGTGTTTCTATAAACTCGAGACATATTATTAGGTTACAAGAAGAAACCGATTACCTTAATTATTTACCTTATATCTACACTGCAGAAACCTACAGGTTACGGTATGCTAGGCAGACCATAACCTATTTTAAGGTTATGGTGTATGAAGCTATATCAGTCCCTGATGATAACTTGATAATGGTTTGACCCATGTTCATGAAACTTTATAGGTAGGTTGGCATCGCTGAGAGGAATAAGCCTGTTGGTTTTGGACTTGCTAGGTCAAAGGTCAAGGTCACAGTGATCTTGAACACAGTAACTCATAAACAATTGGTTTCTGGGTGATAACTTGACTATAGTTCAACCCACATTCATGAAACTTCATATGCAGGTTGGCCTTCATGAGAGGAAGAACCCTATTTATTTTGGGCCAGGTCAAAGATTAAGGTCACAGTGACCTTGAACATAATAAAATGTAAACAATTGGTTTCCAGATGATAATTTGACAATGGTTCCACCCACATTCATGACACTTCATAGGAAGGTTGGCATTGGTGCAAGAAAGAGCCCTATTTATTTTGGAATCACTAGGTCAAAGGTCAAGGTCACATTGACCCTTCACATAGTAAATTGTAAATAATTTGTGTCTGGATGATAAGTTGATAATGATTAAACCCACTTTTGTGCTGTCACAACTCGACATTGGATTGGTGATCCTATCAGCATTTTTATTATTACTAATTTACTTATTCGTGTTTAGAAAAATAAGAATTTAATACATTGTCTTGTGAATTCTCAACTTGACACATTGGGTCCTATGGTCAAATTATCAGTCGCAGAAATATAAAATATTCAAATGCAGAAGTTGATGCAAAAAACAATTCACGCTTAATTCAGCCATTATTTTTATTAATTATTTGGGAATGTTCTTTTTGATAATGCAAATTAACAATAATATAATAATAACAAAACTTACTGTTGGTTCCAAAACCCCCCCATGGGTAAATAAACGTGGGGATGAAATAAAATTCAGAAAGTATCTTTTAGTTTTCAGTTCCCAATTGCATGTAATTAGTATTATTATTTATTTGTGTTTAAGGTCACATATTTATGCACAATGGCTAATCATGACCGTGACAGTTTTACGGGTGGAGGAAGCCGGAGTATCCGGAGAGAACCACCGAGCAACGGCGAGCAACTGTCAGCTCCCCAACATACCAACTCCACACAAGCAGGGTTAGCATTGGTTGAAGACAAGTGCACCATCGACGTGCAGTACGCCTTAGTACACAACGTCACCGTGCCCCCACGCGGGCAATATATATGAAGTGCCTTGCCCAAGGACACAACGCGGTTGCCGCAGTTGGGATTCGAACCGAGGACCTCGCGGCTTGCAGCCTGCATCTCTACCTACCGAGCCACAATTGCATGTAATATATTTCAAATCACCGTTGTTACGTTTTTTTTATTGTAGCTCACTTGAAAATTATATGAACAGATTTTTTAATTCCCTTTGGGAATTTGCATGTATTTTCGGAACAGCATCCATTTTCCAACAATTCATAAGGGACATAAGTGGGGCGGTCCATTGGATCACAGGTAAGAATTGATTATTCTCATATGCGCTTGCACAGCAAATTTTCGTCTACAATTGTTTGCTTCCGTGTTCATATTTTTTGTTACTTTCCTCATCATAATTTCTCTTTAGCAACTAATTATGTCTCGCCTTCACCGAAGGGAGACATATTGTTTTCACCCTGAATTCTTCTTCTCGTTGTTTTGTTGTTGTCGTTCTTCTTCTCATACAACTATGTCAGGGCCAGAACTTTATTATCTTTTGACCTAGGCTTATGATGATATTTAGCATGTGGGGTGTATCACCATGAGATGATGTGTCGCATATCATCATGACCCGCATATGATCTTGACCTTTGACCTCTGGTCAAATTACTGATTTTTTGGCAAGTAAGCTTGTCTGGGTCAGAACTTATTCATCTTTTTGACCTAGGCTTATGATATTAGGCATGAAGGTGTATCACCATGAGATGATGTGTGGCGTACTATCATGACCCACATATTTCCTTGTCCTTTGACCTCAAGGTCAAATTATTGATTTCTTTAATCTTTTGACCTAATGCTTATGATATTTGGCATGTGGGTGTATCACTATGAGATGATGTACCATCATGACCCCCATATGACATTGACCTTTGACCTCAAGGTCAAATAACTGATTTTTTGCAAGTAAGCTTGTCTGTGAAAGAACTTATTTATGGTGACCCACCATATGACATTGACCTTTGACCTTGACCCACATGACATGCGAGTGTATCACCACAAGATGATGTGTCGCGTACCTTCATGACCCATATATGACATTGACCTTTGACCTCAAGGTAAATTACTGATTTTTTTGGCAAGTAAGCTTGTCCAGGCCAGAACTTTTTTACCTTTTCACCTTGGTTTGATTTATTTATTTATTGGTGTTTATGGTCACATATTTCTGCACAATGGCTAATCATGACCTCGACAGTTTTACAGGTGTAGGAAGCCAGAGTACCCGAAGAGAACACCGAGCAACGGAGAGCAGCTGTCATTTCCCCAAGATACTAACTCCACACAAGCAGGGTTAGCATTGGTTGAAGACAGTGCACCATCGATGTGCGCTATGCCTTAGTGCACAATGTCACCATGGGCAATGGGGGTGAAGTGTCTTGCCCAAGGACACAACGCTGTTGCTGCAGGTGGGATTCAAACCGAGGACCTCTCGGCTTGCAGCCTGCACCTCTATCTACTGAGCCACCCCCCCTCCCCCCCTCCCCCCCGGTTTGATATTAGGCATGTGAGTGTGTCACCATGAGACAATGTATCACATACAATCATGATCCACATATGACCTTTGACCTCAAGGTCACATTATTAACTTTTTTTTAATCTTTTGACCTAGGAATATGATTTTTTGCATGTGAGTGTATCACCAAAAGATGATGTGTCATGTACCATGACCTACCTTGACCTTTGACCTCAAGGTCAAGTTATTGATATTTTTTTTTACCTAGGCTTATGACATTTGGCATGTGGGTATATCAACATAAGACAACATTGTATCATGTACTTTCGTGATGATAGATGGTCTTGATCTTTGACATCAAGGTCAAATTATTGAATTGTCCAGCTAGGTTTATGATATTTGGCATATGAATGCAACAGCCAGGCTGATGTGTCACATTTTATCTTGAACTCCCATGATTTTGACATTTGATCTTTAGTTTGATCTTTGTTAGTCATAAGTTGGAAGCATGGAACTAATCGAAGGGGAGACATGTGTTTTAGTTCACTAAAACAGTTCCCTCTAGTTTATAACTTAGCTTTTATTTCAGGGATTAATTTATGTAAATTCATTTTTTATCAACCTACCTTACAATTGTTTACTACAGGCTTGCACTACAGTGGAAGACCCTAACTCAGATAAAATACTCTCTATTTTAATCTTTCCCAAGAGATTTGTAAATGAAAAGTGGTGTAAAAACACCACGAAAAAATAAGCCAAAACTGGGTCGAGCGCCATCGGCGCACACCCAGTAAAGGACACTCTTCTCTTAGTACAATTCTACCACTTCCATTAACCAGTGCGCAAGCAGTCATCAAACCATTCTTTTTTTGTCCATGCAAAGTGATTGACGTGGTGCCATCTTTGCATTACAATACAGTGATAATTCATCTCGTCGATAATGGTTTTCCTGTGACTGGATTATGGATCTGAAGATCGTATAATAACAGGACTGTGTTTTATATATTCTCATTAATATTTTCAACCACTTTCTCATTGTGTTTTATTTATATATTCCATTTTCGCGAATGTTTTTTCGACAATCGTGTCAACTCGGTTCGGCAATGAAATTTTTTGGTTGATAAATTTTTATTGTTATTGGAGTTAGGTGTCATTGAGGGACTCTCTGGACAGGATTTCTTCACTCTGTTGAGGGCTGAATTTCTGTTTTTTAGGTACCTGTCGGCCGTCTGGGTTCTGTCGTGTACCCACAGGTTATTTTTTCTGCCACCTTCTCTCGTAGTTGAGGGTGTTCTTGTACTTTCTGTATCTGTTGAGTTCACCTTTTTCTTCTACTGCTCTGACCTCTGATATTTCCAGTTCGGTTCCTTTAGGGCAATTCCTTTTGCCCTTGCCCTTGGTGCGTTCTCGTGGCTGTTCCTCCCACATCCGCAGAGCATGGGGAATGCTGTCGTTTCGGGGCCTCCCAACTCGACCACGTCTGGTGTGAGTTATACCCCCTCCGTGGGGGATGTCTAGCTTCTCCCACACCCATGGGGGGGTGGGGAACGCTGTCATTTCGGGGGCTTCTGACTCGACCACGTTTGGTGTTATTTATACCCCCTCGGTGGGGGATGTGCAGCTTCTCCCGCACCCGCTGTCGTTTCAGTGCCTCCCGACTCGACCATGTCTGATGAGAGTTACACCCCCTCTGTGGGGGATGTGCAGCTCCTCCTGCACCTGGTTGGGAGTGGGGAACGCTGTCGTTTTGGGGCCTCCCGACTCGACTACGTCTGGTGAGAGTTATTCCCCATCCGTGGGGGATGTGCAGTTTTTTTTTTACCGTGGTGGATACTGCAGGAGCTGTTGGAGTTTTGGTGAAGAGATGTCTGATTCCGGGACTATGCACCCTCTCCAGTCGACATCTGAGGCTGTCACTAGGGTTGTGACTCCTCCTTTGGAGGCCGAGCTAGGTGGCTCTCTCCCATTTTCCGCCAGTTCCAACAGCTCCCGTCATATCTGCTGCTATTGCTGTTCCGTCTAAAATGTCATTGGGCCCCATTTTTAGCCTGCCTCGGCTTATCCCTGCAAGGGTCTGCAGGGATGTCTGGTAGTGTTAACGTGGGGTATCGGCCTTCCCTGACTTCAACTCGGCGAAGTTGGATGTGACTGCCAGCCGAACCCTCTACTGTGGTCTCTGCGCCATCGAGTACCACAGTTTTGTCATTGGCGTTTTCCGTCCACTCATTCTGGTCACACGGCCAGTTTTGCGGGACCAACACCTTCTGTGCAGCCTGGACCTTCTGCACCGCAGAGGTCCGCAGCGACTCTCCTGAGTTCCCGCTATGTTGATCCTCGGGGTGTGTCATACCCCTATACACATCTGCCCTCAGATGTTTCGGTTGCCGCCCATCACCCCGCTTCGGGTGTATTGGAGGATTGTGACCCTTTGCTGGTTAAGAGGATCAGGTGTGAAGCCACTTTGCTGGTCCGTCCCCATGTCGAACCGGCCGGTACAGGCAGTGAGCTTAGGGAGGCCCTCTCCTTACTCACTCAGGTTCTGTTCAAGAGCCTTGCCGTTGCCTCCAGTGAGGCCGCGAGTGGTTTCCAGATGCCCCCTATGGCACCGCCTCCCTGGATTGGAAACAGGCCGCTCTCTGATCTCCCTGGTGTGCCTACACCATAGGAGGCATCTGCTGGTTTGCCCACAATGGGCTATGTGTTTTCCGACTCTGGGGAGGAGTCAGACATCCTTGATGTCGAGAGCCAACAGTCTTCTGACTTGGGGGCAGCTCTTGACTTTGTGTTTGGGTTCCTTCTGGATCTCAAACCATCAAACCAGCTGACAGTGTCAGCCAGGCTGCGATCATCGGTCGCGCACCTACAGCCTGTGGAGCAACCTGCTTCTGGGCGTCTTTGACCGTGCCAGTCAGCACAGGTGGTTGAAGCATTTTCAGCCTTGGACTCTATGCTGAGTTCCAAGGCTATGAAGGCTCCATTCTTCACCAGGGTTGACACCTTTTTCCCTCCGGTGCGTTATCGTTACTACGATTTCGCCAATCCGTCAGTCTGCCAGACTTTGACGGTTTTGGATCAGGACTCCAATTCCCTCAGGCTTTCCAAGCCCAAGTGTGCCGTCATTCCTATGATGACTCCGTAGTCCATGTTGGGCTTATCGAGAGAAATGCTGGGTATGCTTTCTCTCTCCGATCACGTCGTCTCTGCCTTAGCTGCTTATCTGCCTCCAGATAGGTTTGACGATGCACAGGCTCCTTTGCGTGTGCTGTCCAAAGCGCTCATGCATCTTACTCACACGCATGCCTGTGACATGGCTAATTTGGAACTAGCTCGAAGGGACTCTGTGCTGGACACAGGCCGATCCCTTCCTGAAGGGCAGCGCGCTGCTCTTTGATCTGCTTCTTTGGCAGGTCCGCTACTGTTCCATGGTTCCGTATCGACGGTCCGGGATGACGTCCTACGTCATTCCAAAGATCAGCTGCTGCTTTGTCAGCTTGATCAGCCTTCTAGGGGAGGCAGGGACTGTTCAAAGCCTAACAAGTACCCTTCTGCTTCCTCTGCGAAGCAAAAGGCTGATCCTTCTGCCACTGCTTCTCCTTCTTACTCACGGGGTAAGGGTAAGCGTCGGCAGGCTAGAGGGAAGTCTCAGGATTCTTCATTCAGTAGAGGAGGTGGTTTCTCCTCTCGCGGACCTCGTCGGGGCTCGAACTGAAGGTCCTCACTTCGATTCGTCCCAGGCTGGAGGAAGGATAGCAGAGTTCGCAGACCGTTGGGCCACCAGCACATCCGATCCTTGGATGTTAGATGTTGTTCCGTCCGGGCTGCGAATATCCTTCCGGAGGCACCCCACTCTGTCCAGAGTGCCTCTTCCAACCACAGGTCCTTCAGACGTTTTACGTCGGGAACTTTTGTCCACAGAGATAGACAATCTCCTGGCCAAGGGGGCGATCGAGGTCGTCAAGAACATTCAGTCAGTGGGGTTTTTCCCGCCTGTTCTTGGTGTCGAAGAAGGACGGCCGACTCTGACTGGTTATCGATCTGAGTATCCTGAACCAGTCTATCATTGCTCTCAAGTTCAGCATGGAGACTTTCAGGTCATTCCACCGTTCCATTCACCAGGGAGATTTCGCTTCCAGCATCGACCTGCGAGACGCTTACTTTCACGTTCCGATTCATTGGGCGTCGCAGAAGTATCTCAGGTTCGCTTTTCTGGGGCGAGTTTACCAGTTCAAGGCCATGCCTTTCGGCCTCGACCTGGCTCCTTGGGCCTTCACCCGACTGATGTCGCATGTGATAGCCTTCCATCGCACACAGTCCAGGGTGACTACTTCGGCATATCTAGACGATATCCTCCATAGGCATTCCAATGCTGCCTTACTGGAGTCGGATGTCGACACTCTGTTGAGCTTGCTCACGTCGCTAGGATTCACAGTCAACGAGGAGAAGTTGGATCTGGTCCCTTCTTAGGCGTTTTGTCATTTGGGGATGGCCTTCCGCACTCAGTTCAATACGGTGGCGTTTCCCCAGGCCAGGGATGTGATTCTCTCAGCTTTTGCTCTGACTCTGTCCCAGTCGACATCCGCGACAGCACGGGGTATTCTCCGGCTGCTCGGTCTCTGCCATTCAGTGACGGATCTCATTCCTCTAGATCGGCCGCATGTCAGACCTCTCCAACACTTTCTGCTCAGTCGTTGGAGGCCGAATGTTGATTCTCTGGATCTGGTACTTCATTTACCAGAATCTCTTCATCCTCACCTTCTCCACTGGACGGATGTTCAGTGGATCATGCAGGGTGTCCCGTTGGACTTACCCACGTCCGATCGCGTTCTGATGGCAGATGCCAGCGATCTCGGATGGGGTGCGTTGTTGGATCCTCTAGGTCATTCCCTTCACGGGATGTGGGACCAGGATCAGGCATCTCAACACATCAACCAGAAGGAGCTTCTTGCTCTTCTTCTGAGTTTCAGGCAGTGGATCCCTCACCTGTCGAATCGCCAGGTCCTTCTGTTTTCCGACAATTCGACAGTAGTTGCTTACATTCGGAACCAGGGCGGCACGCACTCGGTCCCAATGTACGAATTGGCTCGGGATCCTCTACTGCTCGCTCAGGATGTCAACGCCAGGATGGTTGTTCGTCACATTCCCGGTCGTCTGAACGTCCTAGCCGACTCCCTGTCCTGACAGGGCAGGTTCTTTTCCACTGAGTGGATGCTCCACATGGCGGTGTTCCATCAATCTCTTTGCGACTCGTTGGAACCATCAGGTGGACACTTTCGTGTCCCTGTGTCCAGATGCTCTGTCTTTCACCGTGGATGCTCTGGCCCTCCTTTGGGACGGTCTTGTCGGCTACGCCTTCCTGCTGGTTCTGATTCTGCCTCAGGTTCTAGCTCAGATATGAACCTGCAGTCGTCAAATCCTTTCGATCCCACCCCTGTCTCCTCGGTGGGTGTGGATCAATCTGCTCCGCTTTCTATTAGTGGCGGTTCCGGCATGTCTCCCTCTACGTCGCGACTTTCTTTGACAAAGTCGCCCGAGGAGGTTTCAAGTTGACCCAACTTCATTGTGTCTTCGTGCATTTCTATTCTCGGGTCCTGTCTCCTCCGTAGTGGTTTTTAGAGACAAGCCGTGGAGTTGCTTTTCATCTTCAAGGAGGCACTCACTCCATTGGTTTAGCCTCTGTGGCTCAGTAGAAGGTTCTTCTGTCGATGGTGTGCGATCACTCTGTTGCTTCTGTCACTCCTTCGATCACACCGATTGCGGAGTTTTTGGTATATGTTCATTTCTGGGGGTCTCCAGCAATGGGTACACGTCCATGCTTTGGAGACCTTTTTCATATGTGGTACCGCATTGTTTTGACACTCATCATTGCCTCTCCAAGCTTGTTCAGCTCTTTTCCTTGAAAAGGCCTTGGACTTTGCAGTTTACTCCAAGATGGACACTTTCTTGGGCGCTGCTCTGCTTGGGGGGGGCATTTGTGTCTTTATTCTGGATGGATATGCGTTTTCTCACATGCCAGATCTCTCCTGCATCCATTTCTTGATGGATATGTCTTGCTATTCGTGCAGCTTCCGCTCATCTAGCTACTGGTGATTGTATTACCAATTGTTTTTTTCTGCCACAAGGTGCGTGCATTGTCTTCCTCTCGGGGCTTTTACTAACTCTGTCATGTTGTCGGATGTTATACTGGCAGCCTACTGGAGAAATGCTACCTTCTCCATTTATCTGCGGCAGTTGCAGGCGGCGACAGTGGACCTTTGTCCTACGGGCCCTCTTTCTTCAGCTCAGGCTGTTGTCTATCCCAGCCATTCAGCTTTTTACAGGGTCAGTTCCAGCTCCGTGTTGTTACTGCCCTTTCTGTCTGTGTGTCGCACTTCACCATTCGCCTCATCTTTCATTGTCTTTTACTAATGCTTGTGATGCTATGGTTTGATAGGCCTAGGGATCTATTCCTCTGTCCATGGTTCCAGTGCAATTGAGTTATGTGTGGGTTGGTTATGTGATTCCCTCCATCCTATTGTCTATTCAACCTGTAGTAAACAATTGTAAGGTAGGTTGATAGGAAATTTACTATAAAATTTATATTTCTTTTCTTATTGTACCTACCACAATTGTTTACATGGAGGCCCTCCCATCCCCCCCCCCTCCCCCGCCCCGCTGATCACATACCTCCTATGTTGGCAGACTCAGAAGAATGGTTTGATGACTGCTTGCCGCACTGGTTAACAGAAATCATGGAATTGTACTAAGAGAAGAGCGTCCCTTACAGGGTGTGTGCCGATGGCGCTCGACCCAGTGTTGGCTTATTTTTTCGTGGTGTTTTTACACCACTTTTCTTTCCCAAATCTTTTGGAAAAGATTAAAATAGAGAGTATTTTATCTGAGTTAGGGTCTTCCACTGTAGTGCAAGCCTGTAGTGCAAGCCTGTAGTAAACAATTGCGGTAGGTATAATAAGAAAGGAAATTTACTATAAAATTTATATTTTTCAGTAATGAATAAAAGCCCAAAATATCCAAGCAAACAAACAGCAGCGCCAGTAAAATGAGTGATGATCTGGAAGTTGCAATTCATAAAATGTATTTATTTTCTGATGGTAAGCATTCATAAGGTTGATATGTGCATTAGCACAGGTTTTGAAAATATTAGAAAGAACAATTAGGAGGGTTACTGAAAAGAAAGAAAATGCTTGTGTTATGGATGTTGTTGATGCGCTGTACAATTCTGCAGTATCCCAACCACCCCAGCACCCCCCCCCCCCCCCCCCCCCCTCACCAATCCCAGCCCCATCGTACTGGTGGTAGGCCTTGTAAATTTTATAATTTTAATGGAGGTAGCATTCGCCAGACTATTCGTGACAGGAATCACTCAAAAGTATGTAAGTCTGCAGCTGCTAATTTGTGCAATATCCATACCTTTCAGCTTCAACTTACTAACAGTACAGGGTACTGAAAAAAATTGATTTCAGGTTTTACAAAAATGGTGATGGTAAGCATTTTGTTTGTGAAAGAGCAGACGTAATAGCTCGCAGACACTCTTATCTCTGAGATGTTCGCGATTACAGGGACAAGGGCTGGGATATTGTTTATACAGATGAGACATGGTTAAATGCCAACCATACATGCAAGGGTGAGTGGAGTGAAGGAGAGGTAAGCAGCATAAGTAATATCATACCAGGCTGTGGCGATTGTGGTAAGTGTATTCCTGCTGGTAAAGGTAGACATTTGATCATTGTTGATGCAGGAAGTGACTGGCATGGTTTTATTGACAGTGTCAATTTAGTTTTTATTTTGAAGACGAAAAGTGGTGACTATCATGGCGAAATGAATAGTGAAAACTATCTCTATTGGTTCGAAAATCAATTTATTACAAAGGTTACCAGAGTCAAGCGTAATTGTTTTAGATAATGCTTCATATCACAACACATTGACAAATGAAACTAAATGCCCTAAAATGCATGATAAAAAAGAAATTATTGGTTGAATGATCATGATATTAATTATGATAACTCTTTTATTAAGGAAGAATTGATTGAGCTTGCAATTGTGAAAAGAAATTGTCAGTTTCATACATTGGTGGAAGTCTGACTTGCAATGATGTATGGGCATTTTGTCATGAGACTACCAGTGAAGCAGTGTGAGCTGAATCCTATAGAATTAATACAGGCTGAGTTGAAATGTGGGGTTGCCAGAAGGAATAACACATTTAAGGTTATTATTAAGCTTGTTTTCCTATAAAATTGAAATATAACTTCTCTCATTTCTTCAATTTATCTACAATTTGAATAAAATAATCGTTTACATGTTTTATATTCACATTTGCTAATGGTCACTTTTACCCATCTACATATTCATACATGAAAAGTAAATTGGCACATTCCTTTTGTGTTGTGTGTTTATTTGTTATTTACAATACAGTCAACAGCCTCCTTCATATCTTTTCGGTGGAGAATACCTTAATACTTGAACAGGCTGGAGTGAACTATTGAGGAATGGTGAGTAGTTGTAAGACTTTTCATCGTACTATCTTGACACAAACAGGATTAACATTGGGTATTTGTAGCATTGATGTGCCGTGCATCTACAGTCGACATTCTTTATATGCTGTATGGAATGTTGTCTTCAGGTTTGACAAAAGCTAACAGGGTTTGTCCCGGGATAGTGAATTGAATGGGGGCACGGTGGCGTTGCGGTAACCGGTTCTCGTCAGATCACCGAAGTTAAGCAACGTCGAGCCCGGTTAGTCTTCGGATGGATGACCGTCTGAGCGATCGATTCAGACTCCCACGTTGTGTCCTTGGGCAAGGCACTTAACCCCGATTGTCCACATGGGGGCACGATGATGCCATTTACTAAGGCGTACTGCACATCGATGGTACGTATGTCTTCAACCAATCTAACCCTGCCTGTGCTGCTGTGTAGAGTTACGATGTTGGGGAGCTGGCAGCTACTCGTCGTTGTTTGGTGGTTCTCTCCGGGTACTCCGGCTTCCTCCATCCATAAAACTGTCACGGTCATGATTAGCCATTGTGCATAAGTATGTGACCTTAAACCCCAATAAATAAAAAATAAATAGTGAATTGAATAGTTTGACAGATTGTAGCCATTGCTCAATGTTTCGTTTTGGGCATTCAGACTTCCTCCACCCATAAAAAAGTCTGATATGATCTGTCCCAGGGTGCTGAAGGTGTCATACCTTTAACCCTTTACTTAACAAATCGGCCACATCTGCCCAAGAGTATAAAAAATTCAGCAGTTGATAAACAATTAAAAAGAAATTTCAACAAAACCATATCATGTGACCCCTCATTGGAACTAGCTCAACAAATATTTCCATGAGCACAGGATTTTGAGTCCAACATTAGATTACAATTGCATGATAACCTAGCCCTACCCTGAAAATGCTCTGAATATTTTGCTATCTACATGTACTACTGAGAAAAACTAATTACTAAATTCTAGTCATCAGAATCCTAGATTAATCCTTTGAGTGCCTTATTGAACACATTTTAAAAAAACAAACTGCGATTAATTAATTTTCCAGCAAAATGATACAGCTAATCAGATAAAGTTGTTGAATATTCTTTGTACCATTAGACAGTGGAGATACACCTGTATCTGGATGCGAAATAAAAAAGTGGGTTATCCATAAGTTAGAAAAAATTTCATGTGGCAGTTGTGGGCAGTCGAAGATTGTTGAGTGTGAAGATGAGTATATGGGTTGAATAGTCAGAAATGCATTTCTCTTAAATCATGTACATTTTTTCAGGACTTTGAGAATTGGGTAGGGATTTTGGGTTGGTTCTGAAGAGTCTGAAACATATTTCTCCCAAATCATTTAGTTTTTTGTCATAATGGATTGTTCTCAGTCTTTTCTTAGCTTTCACCCTCAGCACACTGATATTATTATATAATTGAAATTTTGCAGGGTTGATGATTTTTCAATATTTTTTTCAAAAAATTAATTTGTTTTATTTAAATCAGATTTTTTTTATTTAAATCTATTTATTTAATTTTTTATTTTCATACCATAAATTATTCACCAGAGTGTACTTTTTTCCTCATGATTCCTTTAGATAATAGAAACAAAGTGTATTGGCAGCAGATTGTATCAAAAGTTACCCAAAGAGTGGACACAATTAACTGATACTAAAACATTTACTTGTGTTGCGATGGCATGAGAGGAAGAATATCAGATTACATTTGGCAGAGAATACTCAGAATAGAGAGCATACATGAAAATAGAGAGGAATCAATTATCATTGAAACATTTTCTCATTGTCACAGCATTGCTGGAAGGAAGATGACTTCTTGAAAATCATTTTTGCTAATTGCAACTTTCTTAAATCACTGATCCTTGTTCTCAATTTTTGATGGGTTCATTAAAAGATTATCATATATATGGTTTAAAATCTAGGTTCACTTTAGTATGATTCTATTCATATGAGCTGAAAATATACTGTCCAAAACAAGTTAAGCACACAACACCCCCCACCCCCACCCCCCCCCACCCCACCCCACCCCCACACACACACACTATAATACCTGTGGGTATACGAATAGCTCATATTGTGACATTCAAGTTTTTTTGGACAGTATATTTAAACTTATTTTGGAACATTTAACTAACCTACAGCACATTCCAGTAGTCAAGATAGTCAAGAAGTATATTCCCACTCTACAAATTAGTTCAACTGTCAAACACTGTCTAATTACATGTGTTGTATTTCAGTTGTTAATATGCATTGTATGTTGCTCGCCATTGCTCGGTTATTCTCTCTGGGTACTCCGGCTTCCTCCACGCGTAAAACTGTCATGGTCATGATTAGCCATTGTGCAGAAATATGGGACCTTAAACACCAATACATAAATAAATAAATAATATGCATTGCATTGTGTTTGACATCATTTCTATCTTGTTTGAAAATATTCCTGACAGTTTGTAAATTTTTGATTTGAATCAATGATTTTTAAAAAAAAAATCATTGATTCAATTCATGATTTAATTCAATTTTTTAAATCAATCAATTTAACCCTTTTACAGCCATGCCCTGTTTAGCAATATATGGAGGACCTCTATGTATGCTGGTATGTGAGGAACTTTAATAAAAGTTATGACATACTTGAAACTCTGTCACCTGATTAATTGTTGGAAAGGGCTCTGAGCCCTTTCTGACAATTAATCAGATGGTAGGTTTGATCTGTGGATACCAGAATGTACAGATAATCATCATAAAATAGGTGAAAAAAGTCACTTTTGCCAGTGCAATTATTAAATCAGCCAACCCTGAAAATTTTGATTTGTGGGCATGGTGGCATTGTGTACTAAGGTGTTGTGTGCACGTCGATGGTGCACTTGTCTTCAACCAATGCTAACCCTGCTTGTGTGGAGTTCGTATGTTGGGGAGCTGACAGTTGCTCACCATTGCTCGGTGGTTCTCTCCGGGTACTCCCACGTCCTCCACCTGTAAAACTGTTGCAGTCATGATTTCCATTGTGCATAAATATGTGACCTTAAACACCAATAAATAAATAAACATAAATGTAATGATGTTTGAGAATCAAGCAGAAGGCCAATATCATTTTGTTTTGCTTTTGCCAAGGAGGGTATTTCATTTGGTGTGAAGCAGGGAGTAGTTAGTACCTGTATGTACTATTAACACTAAAGTCATTAATTTGTATTTTCACCTTTAATTTACTTTCTGCAGGAACAGAGTATAACCAGAATTGAATTTTGTGGGATGTGCCTTTTTGGGATGAGTGTGAGTAATGGGGGGAGGGTGTGGGGGTGTTACTGGTTATGAGATATGCCGAAACCTTGATGCTTTTCGATTTGTACCCTTTTCCTATTTAAGTGCTCAGTTCTTCTCAAGTAACATGTGCTACCACCACCCATGCCATTGATAGGGATGCAGTGATCCCCATTAAACCAGAACACATGTTATAAATTATTCCTCAGTTAGTACTGTCCAAATCTTTTCGAGGACAGATTGATCATAGAAGATCAATTTTCACTGAATGTTATATTTAGTCTGCACTTTACATCCCTTTTTATTTTACATTTTACTCATTGTTCTAAGCATCCACATAACGCAACTACAATTTGGAACTGTTGAAGTGTTTTGGTAATAAGTAGTGGAGGAATTTGCCAACAACTTGACTGAAACTGGAATACAAACACTTAATGGTTGTTAAACCATATAAATTGATGGTAATATAATGATGTGACCATCCTTGTTGTATCTTTGTTGTATAACCCTTTGCACAACATGACTGGTATAAAATTTTCAGTCTCTAAACATTTCCATTTTCTGTCTCAGAAACATAGTGTCACCTGGGTGCCAGAATGTCCTATGTGCCCTATGGACATAGGACATTCTAGCACTCAGGCGGTGATAGGTTATACTCCCTCATTGGAAAGAAGGCAATTGATCTTGTTTCATTGAGTAGTCATGGTCTATGTTTGTAATGGAAAAATGTCAAAAATCATACAATATTATCAGGGATTTTCATAATAAAATTGGACTGTTCTGACCATAAAATGTACTCCCTCTCAGTCTGCAACAAAAGTACAGCAAATTACCGATGTAAAAAACCTCTTTGTTGAAGTTAGAAATTCTATTGGGGTCCAGTCGTGGAAGAAGGCTGTACAGCATGTTATTGGTATTGAGGATCAGTTCTGGAGAACTGATGGTGTAAGAGAACACTCTCTTGAACGTGTATCATTTGCATTGGATGACTCAGGTAATTATATATATAATTTTTAGAGCCATTTTTCCATCAGAAAATGAAAAAGGATCTTTAAGTTTAGGCTGCTGTATCTATTTTAACTCTTTACGCATGATATCAAAATGTTTTTGTTCAATCAATTTCATTTTGATTTTTTTAATATTTTCAACAAAAACATATCATTTGAGACTTCACTGCAAACAGCTCAATGGGCACTTTCCAATGAGTGGTCACATAATAATGGACTACATGGACTAAGACAGCCGATTCTTTAAGCTTTTGTTACCAAGCCAGTAGTATTTACAAAGTAAGACAACAAAAAGCTTGTCACATATATATTTTCGGGAGAAATTCAGAGTAATTTCAAATTCGATGATGTCTAGTATTTATCCAGTTAGCTGCAAACTATCCAGCTATATGCTTTAGTATTGGTAAGAAATACTGAATTTGACAATTTGTTTTAACCACTAGATTTTAGTCCCTATAAGTAAGTACAAAATCAGTCTTGTGTGTTACAAATTGGACAACAATTCTTATAAAATAGAACTCAAGGTAAAAGATATTTTCAATAACAGGTAAATGATGATAATTGACCCAATATTAGTTTTTGTAAGAAACCTTGAGTAAATATTAACATTACCATTTAGTTATTTTCTTTTAGAAAATGGAAAAAACACTTACTATGGACAGAAAAAAGATTAATTTTTGTAACAGCTTTGCCCTTAAAACATTTAAAGATTATATGTTTGCAGGTAATATGTTTCCCTAGTGATTAAAAATTTATATTTATCAATCAACACATTTTGAAAGTGTATTCAATGAGTTGAGATGTGGAGTTATCTCCCTTGATGTGTAATTTTCAGAATTCAAGAGGTCAGATAATATTACAGTTATCTCCCTTGTATTAAACTTTAACTTCAGTTTCATTCATTTCAGAAGTTTTTTTTGGTTCTTTGTCAAGGAGCAAAGTAATACATCACTGCTATCCTATCATCAGTAGAAGTTTGTTTCCATTAACATTTTGTCTGTCAAAAATTGGCTTATGTTTTCAATTTAATGTGGATGTGTTTGTATAACTGTTAAGATGAATTGGGAAACATTGTCGGTTTAATTGTTAATGTTTCTGCATGTGTCACAATTGGAATGTTGAAAGAAATTCATCCTCCACGAGGGTCTAAATTAAATCCTACTGTTTAAACTTCAATAAGTGTAACAGCACTTATTTGTTGATGTAAATAAAATGTAAGTGATGCTGAGTGATGTATAATAAAATTTATTGTTTTCGTTTCCTACCATTCGCTTGCCTTCATAATTTTAAAACAATTTACCATCTCAATAAATTATGGAGAATTCAAATTTACACTCATATTTCAGTAATAAGGGGGCAGAGTTGCAAGGAGAAAACAAAACAATTAATTTGGATGCCAAGTTTTCAAATCAGACCAGCAGAAAAGAAATGTGTTTTCAATATTTTGAAACATCATGTCAGTCATTGACTTTTTTGCAAGGTATCTTAATTTTCATGTTATCTTACTATTACCATCTGGCTTTGTCATCCCCTACAGTGTGCGTTTCTCTGTAACTTGTAATTTAGTACAGTGGAACACTGTTAATTGACATTGTGCATAAGTATGTGACCTTAAACACCTTAAACACCAATTCTAGCCATAAACTTACCATTTATTAGCATTTATTCCATTATATTTTGTTCGACAGAGCTCAATGAGCTCTGTGAAACAAGATATAATAGATTAAATGCTTGTATTGGATACCAAATAAAAAATTATATTCAGTTAACAGGGTTATTCAGTTAAGAGATATCCAATTAAGTGGGCTCCACTGTATAATCAAAATCTTCCTGCACACTGTGAATAAAATTTCTGAATCTGTTTAAGAACCTTTTTAGCTCACCTGGCCTAAAAGGCCATGTGAGCTTTTCTCATCAATTGGTGTCCGTCATCGTCTGTTGGTCATTGTCCGTTGTCTGGCGTCCGTAAACTTTTCACATTTTCATCTTCTTCTCTGTAACCGCTGAACTGGTGTGAACCAAACTTGGCAGGAATGGTCTATGGGAGGTCCTCTACAAACGATCGTCATTTTGTTCCCATCGGATGAAAAACATGGCTTCCAGAGGCATTCTTTGATTCTGGTTGGTGGATTTCCAAAAATCTCCTGCTCTGAAACTGCCAGGCTAAATGTTTTGAAACATCACAAAATTATGACTGGGACCCCCTCTTCCAATGATCCTCATTTGATGTTGATCGGGTTGTAAACATGGCCACAGTTGCGGCTTATAGTTGCTGTAGAAACCCTATGGGAAATCGCATTTTCATCTTCTTCTCTGGCACTACAGAGCTGACGTGAACCAAATTTTGCAGGAATGGTCTATGAGAGGATGGAAATATGTGGCCACCAGAGGCTATATTCTAATGCTTAACCTAATGCCTCTCCTGTCTGCATGAAGATCGGTACTATCAGCAAAATACTTTTTTTTGAGAATCTGGTAATGGTTTGTTCCAGTTTTCTCCACTGAGAACTGGAAAAAAAAAAATATTGTGTATGCAGTACAAATCAAAATAAGCTGTAGCATAACTACAATAAACTAAGTAAACTGCTGCTCCTGCCCTGACAAGATCAGAATCTTAACATTTTCTGGAAAGCTATCAGTGAGAGCTTTCCAGAAAATGATGTCAGCTTCTGGTCTTATCAGTGCAGGAAGAGAAAGATACATGCTTACTTATAGCGATATACAGGTGAACCAGGGAAGTTTTTGTTTTTCTTCACTTCTCATCATGTCAGCTTAGCTTACAGTAATTATTGTATATATTTTAAGATTTGACAAAATTGGAGTAAAATGTGTTTGACTGTAACCCTTTACCTATCCAAAGATGTTTTGAAAGAGAATACTTTATGGGAAAATTGTAATTTTTAAATTATTTAACCTTCTTTTACTGATTTTTTTTTTGTTGAAACATAATTCATAAATGTGTGCATTTTCAAGAAAATCTTCTTTGAAACTAAAAGGCCAAATGGGTTGAAAACTTTGTATGACTGATGACTGTAACCTCCTCTACCAATGATCCTCATTTTAATCTTCATCCGATGACACAGACAGTTCCTCAGATTGCTGCTCAGACACCAGCAGGTCTTCAGAAGTGATGAGTGAGAGGAGCTGACGATTTGGATTCTGAATCGGTTTGCATTGTGTACAATTCAGCCTATCCACCTGGACCCCAAAAGAGTAAAGATAAAGTAGTAAATTGCACTCAGTGTGATTACTGTGAGGGGAGGGGGGTGGGTTCACTTAAAATATTGTTCCAAAATTACAGACGTTGGCCGCAAGGATACCTTCTCATGTCCAAGCTGTTCAAGTAAATTGAGGAATATTGAGCCCGAACCATGAAAGGAATCATTTCATATTTCTATTTCAGTATTCCTCAAATTGCTTCAATAGCTTGAACTTTAACATTGCAGTGCTTTGAAAAACTTGGTTATAGGATTTCAAAATCATATGTATTTTATACATGAAGTGAGGCCTTTACAAACCAGATGAACTGTTAACAATGCAGTGCTTATTTCCTCACTGTGAAATCTTTGTCTTGCTATAAATGACTTTCGGAAATGATGTGTTATCAGCTAACAAGATTACAGCTAAATTGGAAGGATACATCCACACAACATCTGGTTATTATAATGTATCATGATTTCTACAATGTTAATCATAACAGAAGAGATTCTCCTGACCTGGCTTCAATTCATTGCTGATGAAGCATGTGCTGTATATAATGAGCAGTGTATCAAGGGTTTAAATTTCCTAAGAGAATCAGAATGCATTGTTGCAGAGCTGGCATTGATGATGATTCTTGCAAAATGTTTATCATCAAACATTATGAAAGTGTCATCCATGTAACAGACCTGGACAATTCTATTTACTTTTAGCTTCCTTTATATTAAAGTAACACTTTGACTTGGCAGTGATTTCTTGTGAAGTCTTTCTTGCCTATACAGGCAACTGAGACGTTTAAAATAGCTCAAAATGCTATGCCCTAAATTGGACAAAGAAGGAAATTTCTTACATTGCACTGGTGGAAGTTTCCCAAATATGTAAAATAAGTAAATTCTGTTTTGGTTAAATGGTTAAAATCAACTAGTTGTAAAATTTTTACTTCAAGGGAGTTGGGGGGGGGGGGGGGGGGGGGGGGGTGGTGCTGTGGGTTGGTTTACAATTTCCCAAATGTTGGAAATTTTGCCTACCATGGTTTAGGGGTGGGAGTGCAATTGGCAATGTAGAGGTGGCACCCCCCCCCCCCCACCCAAGATCCCTTAGCAACGTGCCTGCTTCCATCCATTAGCAGTACCAACAAAAGCCAGTATGTTGAAACCTGTGTTCTACAGGTATGCATGTAAATTAAAAAACTGTCTCCTGTGAGGGTACTTATCAATGATGGGTTGAACTTTACTAAATATAGCGGCTTCTTTTTTCTAATATGGATGTACGTACTGGTAGCACTTACAGTTACAAGGGTGTAAGAATACATGTACTTTCAAATAGTTAACCCTTTACCCAACATAATGGCAAAAACCGGCCAGCGCTATTCACAAAAATCGCCAATTAATTTTCATTATTTTTTTCATTTTTTGTCTCAAAAACATAGGTTATAACCCCTCATTGGAACGAGCTCGATGAGCTCGCTCCAATGAGTGGTCATAACGTATGTTTTTGAGACAAAAAAATTTAAAAAATTAGTTATTCAAGAATTTTGTTTGCCAGTGTCGTCTGCTTTTCAGGTTAGGTGAAGGGTTAATTATTTAAAAACTTAGAATTGTTTTTAGCTCATCTTGACAAAGTCGAGCTGAGCTAATCCCACCGCTCTCCATCCATCGTCCGTCATTCATCCATCATTCATCCATCCATCCAGCCGTCCATCCACCCATCTGTCATCTGTCAACACCATGTTTTGGTCTTCTTTTTCAACGCCACTAGGCCAGTTCAAGTGAAAGTTTGTATGAGTGATGGTCCCGAAGGAGCATTGCATTTTTGTTCAACTCAGCATGCCCAGGCTCATAGAGAAGGAGTGGGAACAAATGCTCCAAAATATTTTTAAATTCTTCTCATGAACCAGTGTGTACAATGACTTGATATTTGCTATGGAGCTTCCTTTTGAGGTGTAGAATCAAGTTTGTTCAAATGAAGTTCGTGAAGCAATATTTGGCTTTGTAATAGGAGGGGTAAGATTTTTGGCCCCGCCCAAAATTTCTATTTTCTGAACCCATTGTCTGGTTTGAACCAAATTTGGTATGTGGTATTATTGGGTCACAAGTACTTGACTCATGCAAAACAAAAATTCCTGCATCCCCATGAGAACCCTGGGAGCTAAAAATAGAAATATTTTCAATAGCCCATATTTCCCAAACCACACAGAACAGAGAGCTGTTATTTGGTATGAAGTATCCTTAGGACCAGTAGAATTGAATGGTAAAAAAGAATTGCCATCAGTTATGTTAGGGTGTTCTGTAATGGGCATCGAAAAAATGCTGAGTCAGCATATTTGCCAAAATTTTAAAAAATCTTTTCTCCAGAACCAATCATCAGAATCTTTTGATATTCAGTATACAGCATTCATGGGGGTGGGGGGGGATACAAGCTTGTTAAAATAAAGCCCATTTGTTCATATTTGGGCTCAATACAGGAGCCCGAATTTTTAACATAGAGTAATATGGGGAATATTCTTTAAAAATCTTCTTCTTCAGAACCACCAGTCAGAATCTTTTAATGTTTGCTGTGCACCATTGTTATGACTGTCAGATTCACGATTGTTCAAACCAAGTCCCTAGGTTAATATTTGGGCTTCCTATGGAAGCCCAAATTTTAACTTTGTTCAATATTGGGGATAATTTTAAAAAATCTTCTTCTTCAGATCCACCAGTCAGAATGCTTTCATATTTGGTATGCAACATCTCTAGGGAGTGTCAGATTCAAGTTTGTTCAAATTAGATCTCTAGGTATATATTTGGGCTCGCTATGGTAGCCCAAATTTTTACTTAGTGTGATATGAGGAAATTTCTTTAAAAATCTTCTTCTTCAGCTCCACCAGTCGGAATGCTTTCAGATTTGGTATACAACATCTCTAGAGGGGTCAGATTCAAGTGTGTTCAATTCGAGTACCTGGGTTAATATTTGGGCTCCATATGGGAACCTGAGCTTTAACTCAATACAATATGAGGGAATTTTTTAAAAAAATCTTCTTCAGATCCACTAGTCAGAATGCTTTCATATTTGGTATACAACATCTCTAGGGGTGTCAGATTCAAGTTTGTTCAAATCGGATCCATAGGTTTATATTTGGGCACGCTGTGGTAGCCCAAAATTTTAACTTAGTGCAATATGAAGAAATTTCTTTAAAATTTCTCTTCTTCAGATCCAACAGTCAGAATGCCTTTATATTTGGTACACAACATCTCTGGGGAAGTCAGATTCAACTGTGTTCAAATCAAGAGCCTGGGTTAATATTTGGGCTTCCTGTGGGAGCTGGAATTGGCCATATTGCTGAAGAATTAAAAAAAATTGTATTCAGTACCCTCTAGAAGTGTGTAACTAAGACTAATCCACATAGGTTGTATCAAGGGGGCTTCAGAGGGAAGCTCTACATTTTACATTATGATCAACTGAAGAAGAGGCTTGATGCCCGGATGGGGGCGCGGTGGCTCAGTTGGTAGAGGTGCAGGCTGCAAGCCGAGAGGTCCTCGGTTCGAGTCCCACCTGTGGCAACCACGTTGTGTCCTTGGGCAAGGCACTTCACCCCCATTGCCCACATGGGGGCGCGGTCACGTTGTGTACTAAGGTGTACTGCACGTCGATGGTGCACCTGTCTTCAACCAATCCTAACTGCTTGTGTGGAGTTGGTATGTTGGGGGCCAACAGTTGCTCGCCATTGCTCGGTGGTTCTCTCCGGCTTCCTCCACCCGTAAAACTGTCACGGTCATGGTTAGCCATTGTGCAGAAATATGTGACCTTAAACACCAATAAATAAATAAATAAATGATGCCCGGATTATTTTTGTCACTCCTGCGGGGCTCAAGGATTGACAGTGTAGCCTATGGAAATGGATTGCTTAATGTAGACTCATTCTTGGCCTCTGTTCATATTGTGTTCTGTTCAAGATGAGCGCTTCAGGCCCTGTGAGGCCTTGTTTTGTAGTAGGTGTTCCCAAGAATAAAAACAGATTCGTGTGCCAAATGTGAAAACCTAGGACCTATCCTTTCATTTATTACATACCAAAATTCCCATAAAACCCCCAGGAGCAAAACCTGTAAAGATGTAAATTACATTCATTCTGTTGAACATGCCTGAACAAAAACATTTTTGCTGAGCAGGTGCATGTTTCTTCATTCATTTGGGTGTAACAACTCTTTCAGCAGCTATTATCATATTGTGTTGGGCAATCTTCCCAATGAAGGAAGATGGAATACCTGGAAACTTATCCTTGCATAACCAGTTTTTGGGGTTTTTTTTTGTATTTTTTTTATTCAGATCTTACGTTCTTATTTACAAGCAAAAGTACATTTTTTTTCTATGGTTAAATTTCACAGAAAATTATTTTACAAAACACAAAAATAGCAAAGTTGGGTATTCCTTTGTATTGATATGGGGTTTCATTTGTAGCTGCACTATAGAGAATGGGGTCTCTAAAAAATGATGTTGCAAGGTACTGTCATGCGTGTTTTGCAAGTGATTCAGGGTCCTATATGCATATAACAGAAACATACAAGTACAAATATGTGATTACATCTGTGCATTTCTGTCATTGTGTATAAACGCAATTGTTGCAACCTCTCAATTTCGCCAAAATTGAAGGAATGGTTGAGTTGCGACTGTATAACGATATCTGTAATGACTGCTGTAAATTGCTTATGTGATTTTTTGTGGAGGGAGACCTCATTTAACTGGTTGAGTGCTAGAAGCCACTATCAGGGCTTTCACAAAAACAAGAGAGTAACGGAGCAAAAGCCAGCATTTTGCTTTCTTATGTTTCGTAGTCAGTCAAACGCAAATACTTTTTGTTTGCATAATTTGTTTTATTACAAGTTACTGGTGAGTGATCATGGAAACTCTCCAATAACTTGTCATAAACAAATTTTGAACACCAAGTTCAGACCACTAAAATAATCTTGCCCTCAACCGGTTAACATGACCAGAAATGCACTGACCAGGCCATTCTGAACATCAGCTAGTGAATTACACCATTTACTTTTCAACTTAATGTCTAATCGAAAAGAGTTAACCCAAAATTACAGGAGAAGCCTTAACCCCTTGCCCAACATAATGGCTATGTGCAAACCACTCTACAGTTTCATGATTCCTAACAAGTGTGTCATGTCCGCTCCACCAAGGGGAAGAAGTGCACCCAGGAGGAAGAAAAAGAAAAAATAACTAGCCTTAGATAAATAAATAAAATAATATTTGACATTTTTGAGCAGGCGTCAGTATATTTTCAAAACGTTATGCAAGGCAAAGGGTCAAGGTGACTCGATCCACGAAAGATGATTGTATCCCATCTTACGATATGAGTTCTAAATTTCCGTAATTTTTTAATTGTGCAATAAATTCTGTGTAGGTTGGTAGATTCTTTTTCACTTTATAGGAATAAATAAACTTTCTGTAGATAAACATATAGAAGTCTGTTGTGTTATTAGAAGGGGTCTAAAATATCATATTCTGGGGTTAAAGGAAACTCAACATCGCACTTGTTCCTCAAATGTTCCGAAAAATTTAGAAGAACTGTTTTCATAACAGAACATTCAAAAAACATGTTAAGTATTGTTTCCTTTGTATTGCAACAAAAAGTGCACAGTTCCATTTCGGAGAGTTTGCATTTATAAAGTTTTGAATTCGTATATAGAAATTTTTGGACTATTTTTAGATGCAAACTTTGTAGATATGTATCATCCGTGATTGTAAATGGGATTTTATATATACAATTCCAGTCATCAGAGTGCAGATTTATATCTAAAACCTCATTCCATTTATTCTACGTTTGAATAGGAGGTGTTGTGTGCAGTTGTAAAAACTTGAAATAAAAGGCTCAGGAGACTTAATTGGTCGATTTTAACAGGTCAAAGTTTCTGTCCTGAATAATGGGCAACTTTTTATTGGATCTAACCATAGTTTTCCAGGATTTGGGTAACGCATTTATAATACCCTGAAAAACTGTAAATGGGGTGCTGATGTTATACTTTTTGGAGAAGTTAGAAAAGGTTTGGAAGCCATTGTTTTCAGATACTAGGTCATTTACGAAGTAAATACCTTTATTACAGTTTTATTGAAAAAAGGTTGTCCGTTTACTTTTATTTGATTATGTATGAAAACAGTTTCACCCAGTATTTCTGCAGGGGTTGTGGTGTTTTATTGTCCAGAAGAGCCCAAGCCAGAAGAACATCCTTCCAGAATGTGTTCACACATTTCCCAACCACTTTTAAACCTTCTTTATGTAAGTGCCAAAGCTTGTAAGTTCCAAACACTTCTAATTCGTCAATTATGAGAGTTTTCCAAGCTGCCAACGTGGATGAGTCCACTAGTTTCTTAACCCAAATCATTTTTAGAGCACGATTAAAAGTTTCGACATGGGGAAATTTGATTCCGCCATTTTCAAAGATAATAGTTGTATGTTTAATTTTTTCAACTTTGCCACACCACAAGAAATTATAAAAAAATTGTTTGAATTTTGTTAAATATCTCTTTTGGTGGGTCTGGTAGAACCATAAGACAATGTGTCAGAATTGGTAAAGTCAATGTTTTTATGATGGTATTTTTTTCCAATTAATGTTAAGTTACAAAATGACCAGTCACTTAGTAATTTTTCAATTTTCTGCATTTTGTTAGTATAATTATTCAATATATAATTGTCACAAAATAGATTGAATTCAATCCCCAAAATACTGAATGATCTGGAATGATTCCAAACGACTTGTTCGCTTGATGGCAGTGTTTCACCACGACCCTGCTTTGAACCTATCCATACACCTTCCATTTTATCAAAGTTAGCCCTAAAGCCAGAGATTAGTGAGAATTGTTTAACCATATTCAGCGCATTGTCTAAAGAGTATCCATCATCGCTTAAATACAGGGTGGAGTCATCAGCGCATTGACTTATTAAATATTCAGAATTTTTTTTTACCGTTGTTTCATTTATATTTGGATTAAGTTCTAGGGACGCGCTAAAAATTTCTACACCAAGAATAAAAAGATACGGCAATAATGGGCCACCTTGCCTTATGCCTCATTCTATATTGAATCTTTCAGAACAATGGCCATTATTAAGTATGCAACTAGAAATGTTGCTGTAAAAGGTTTGAAACCACCTTTTCATAGAGGGTCCAAAATTTAAGAATTCCATTGTCTTTTGGATAAAAGTCCATTCCAGAGAGTCTAAAGCCTTTTCGAAATCTATAAGAACTAGGATGCCTGGAATGTCTAGTTTCTCACATTTAGCAATTAAATCAAAAGTTAATCTAGTACATTCCCCAATGTAATGGCCCTTCATAAAACCGAGCTGGGTGTCTGAAATTAAATTGGGAAGAACTCTTTTTACTTGGTTCGCAATTGCTGCTGATCCTATTTTTGTATCTACATTAATTAGGGATATTGGGCGACAGTTTTTAACTCACCTGACTTTCAGTCAGGAGAGCTATCGTTATCACTCATCATCCATCGTCTGTTGTCGTCTATCGTCCGTGAACATGGTGTTTGCATCTTCTCCTCCCAAACCGCTGAACCAATTTAATTGATATTTGAGATAATAGTTTGTTATGACATCGCAATTTGATTTTGTTCAAATCAAGTTGCCTCGCCCCTTGGTAAGGCCACGCCCAAAAAGTGTGCCTAAATCTTAAAAAATCTTCTTCTCATGAACTAGCAGTAGCAGAGACTTGATATTAGGTGTGCAGCTTCCTTTTGAGGTGTAGACTCAGATTTGTTCAAGAGAAGTTTGTGGGGCTATATTTGCCATTGTTATGGGAGGGGCAAGAATTTTTGCCACTCCCAAAATTTCTATTTTCCAACCGAGAGGCAGATTTGGTCCAAATTTGATATGAGGGCTTATTGGGTCATAAGTACTTAATTTAAGCCCAAATTTTTTTTCCCGTCACCTCATGGGAACTGCAGGAGCTAAAAATAGAAAACAATTAAAACGCCCATATCCCCAAAACTTACACGGCACTGAGAATTCTTATTTGGTGTGTAGCTTCCTTAGGACAACAGAATGGAATGTTAAAAAAAATTGCTATCGGTTTTATCATGGGATACTTTTTTGGAACTTTGAAAAAGTGCTGAGTCAGCATTTTTTAACACTGTGGGTAATGGGAAAAACATGTAAGACTACTTTTCTCCCAAACCACTGCTCCAAAAGCTTTCAAATTTCACATATAACATCTTTGGAAGATTGTTTCACATGTTTATTGAAATCAAATCCCTGGGTCCATATTTGGGCTCTCTATTTATCTTTTGGGATGTAAAAGTGCAGGAAGTGAAAATAGAAGGAAAATCCTGTGTATTGTGTGGGCACAATCGCTTCATCTAGTTGGTGTACGCTTTTCTTAGAAGGGGCATATGCAGCTTATTCAAGTCAAGTCCTTCATTACGTGTATGCTCCATTTAAATCCCCCTTTTGTCACACCCCGGTGAACACATTGTCTTCACGGGTCCACAACCCCCTTTGCGAGGCTAATGAAAGATTACGGGAAAATCCAGACATCAAAGGCGGTTCGTTTCTCAATGAAACCGAATTACTGATATCTAGTCGCATATGAAAAACATTCTGTGTTTATGGAATTAATACATCGATTCGTTTTCAACATGATAAAAACGAATGTAGACTAATTCATTATTTGTTCCCCAGTAGGAATCAACTATTTATTTAAACAAAAATACAGCATAAATGATGGACAACAAGTTTGTTGTGAATGCGAATTAATTTCAAGCACATTGATAAACAAGAACGTCCTCATCTTAGCATTACATGTACATTGCACACAAAACCGCACTTGTTAATTACCCTCATCATTTGTGTAGAAACGACCGGGTATGAAAAGCTGTTTTAGTGCGGTCATGTGAGAAGGATTACATAACTAATTAATGTTTGGCGAGAAAAATCTTTCAGAGACTGTCCCTGATTAGCAATTATATATTGTTCAGTCAGAAAATTTCTAAACCCTACATTTAATAAAATATTCAGATACAAATGCAATATCTTTCATTTCCAGAACTCTGTACTGCGGTTTAATATAGGAATTGAAAAAATCTGTTTGTTAATTCGTGAGATTTTCGATTTGTTTTCATATTAAAATAAAATTTTCGCTGATATATGATTTGGATCCCCCCCCCCCCCCCCCCCCCCCCCACCACCACCTTTCCGTATAATTGAAGGTCGGATTGTCTCCATCGAAATGATCTTGTCTTCATTCATTCTTGTAACGCTTCATCTGTATTTTTTAAATGAAATTATGAAATAGAACGAGTATTTCAGTGAATAAAATGTGTTCTTGGTGTATGGTGTTCTTGAAAGAACAATGTGACAGTCTTGGCGATACACCCTGATGTTTCGCTGCGGCAATAGCTTTTCCGATATGGGATTATGGATTCTATACTGTGCCGAGCGCCCGAACATTTCAAAGTTAAAACCCGATGATTTAATTTTTATTGTAGCATGAGCATTTTACCGAAATAGTTTAGATGAACTAAAATGAGAATGTATTATTCATTAAAAAAATGAATTGTTCAATATGCGGGAAAAAGCATGAAAACCGCTTGCAAGCTTTTTGTTTTTACCCAATGTCAACAGCCAAATTCGGCCAGCACTATATACAAAAATCTCCATTCAAATTTTATTTATGTTTTAAATTTTTGTTAAAAAAAATATAGCTTATGACCTCTCATTGGAACGATCTCGATGATCGCGGTAGAGGAATGTCAACCAAGGTTTATGTTGTTTTGACCTGCGATGGAGCACTGAAAGGGAAAAAGATTCCCATTCTGATAAGGCAAGCACTTCAAAGGGGTTTCCCCATCGTGTCCTTCCATTACATCCTGGACTGAATTGACAGTAAAAATTGTTTACCAACAAAAAATTATCAGTTAAATTTACCGAAAAATGTGCCCATTTTAAAAGATACCACCCTTGAAAAAAATTATTTTGGCAGGACACACAACATGATCAGTGACATGAAAAAAAAAATGAAGAAGAAAAAAAATAAAAACACCGGTCAAACTTATCTCTCCTGGTCGAAACGGTTCTTTGTAATTTGTTTTCAAAAAAAGAAGTAAAATTCTAAAAAAAGGACCCCGATTAAATTTTAAAGAGACTCGTGAATTGTTTGTGTCACTTCACGAAAATTGGAAGCAGTTATTTCCCCGCCAAAAAGATAAATGTTGCCAGCAATGGAGAAACGAAAGTTTAACCAGGGAAAGCTATTTTTTAAACAAGACAAAAAAAACACGAGTTGCATGAGTGCAACCAAATCACTTCTCCCAACCACAAAAAAATTGTTAAAAAAAAAAAACCCAGTTAAATTATCCTTGTGTGTTTAAACAAACACATGTTCAATGGATCACTACCTCGCTGAAGAGGTGTGCTGTCGGAAATATTTGGGGTGCCGGGGGGGGGGGGGGGGGGGATTCATTGCATTTCCACAGAATTTCTTAGACAATAATGTACACTGTGATAATATTTAATAGTGCTTCTTTCCCCGTGGCAACGGGAAGTGAAGCAGTGCTTATTTACTATGGTAAGAAAGTTCCGCTTTACTGGTGAAATAGGACCCAGTCACCAGTGCCTGGGATGGATGTCCACTAAAATGGGCACCAAAGGGGTAAACAAACGGCTAAACTTGACTTTAGACCTTTGTTGTGGTCACAATTTATTTATTTATTGGTGTTTAATATCACTTTTCTGCAACTATGGCCAATTGCGACCGGTTGGCACAATTAGCCATAGCTGATGAAAAGTGACCTTAAACACCAATAAATAAATAAATAAATAGCTAATGCTTCTTGCAAAGTGTCTAGTTTGTTCACACAATTTATTTCGTGTGTGTGGCTGAGTGCAGGGTGGATTACAACCAAATCACACACAGAGTGAATTACAACTTCAACTTACAGGCGCTGATAAACAGCAGACAAGCAAGCAAATTGTCTCTTGATGGATGTGTAGATAAATCTGGTGACCCTTCAAAAAATCAGTTTGTGTAAAAAAATATGAGTTCTGTAAAACATTCACTTGACAAGTGTTTTGGTAGTAGTCCACCTGTCAGGTACTGTGTATTTTTACCCATTAGTAGTTGAGTGCTAACTCCATGGAATATTAGCAGAGATTTTCTATTCAAAAGTGCAAAGAAAACCCAATCGATATTATAGTGCTTTGAAAGATTGCTTGTGTATATATTTTTTTTAAAAGATAATATATTCTGTCATTCATGTGTGCAAATGTTTATAGATACTTGTAAAGCATTAAAGTCAGATATCATTAATCACAAAACCTGATAGATATTATAGTGCTTTGAAAGAGTGCTTGCATATATATTTTTTTAAAAATATAATATATTCGGTTATTCGTGTGTGCAAATGTTTGTAGATACTTGCAAAGCATTAAGGTCAGATATCATTAATAAAAAAATTGCTTAATAAAGTATTGTTTGTTAAAATCGTTTCTCCCATATAATCAGTCAAAACAGCTGACTGTCAAACGATCATCATTGACAACTGCACTTGTTATTGTTGAAGTAATTACCATGGATACTAAAAAGTTCCCCTCAAAACCAATTAGCTTATCCTATTTTTAGACACCCTATTATGCAATCGACTAGTGGAGAGGAGAGAATATTTTAAATGGACTGTACACGTAATGCTGGTTTGATATTTAGACTACCATGTCAGGTGAGCACCCGCAGGCCCCCTGGGGCCTCTTGTTTATGTATTGTTTTGATTAGTTTTGGTATACAAGTAATAATTCCGAGTCTTTGTGTAATTGAAAGTTGTTCCAGTTCGTAGCCATAATTCAGTGAATTAATTATATATAAGTGCCAATATCTTTCCAGAAAAATTTATAGAACTTGGCAGTGAAGCCGTCAGAACCGGGGGTTTTATTGTTTTGCTTTGTTTTAAGGGCATTTAAACTTTCAGAAGGAGTTAAGGGCCCTTCAAGGGATTCTTTTTCGTCATCACTTAAAAAGTTAAGAAAGGGGTTACTTTTGTCAAAAAATATATCATCTGTATCAAGAGGTTGATTTTTTTGTAATTTTGAGGAATATAAATGTGCATAAAAGGATTTTTGTTCAGTCAGAATCTTGCTTATATCAGTACTTTCCAATCCATCATCCTTTGTTAATATGGCGATAGTTTTTTCCGTATAATGTCATTTCTCCAAGTTGCAGAAGTACTTGGTTGATTTTCCCCCTCTATTTTCCATTTTGCTTTTGTTCTCATTATTATTCCCTGGATTTTTTTTATCCCTAATGGTTTCAAGTTCATTCTCAAGTGAGCTCATTTCTTCTGACACTGACTCATCCCCCCTGTCTAGTTTAGAATTCAGCATTTTTAGCTGAGCTTCTATTTTTGTTGCCTTTTGTTGATTTTGCATTTTACAGAAGAGGCATATGCTATACTTTTCCCTCTTATCATAAGTTTCAATGTTTCCCAAAGAAGCTTATTATTAATAGTGTAACTTTCCTTTGTATATTGGTCTATTGTTTCCGCTATGACTTGTTTAATATTAGTTACATAGTCTGGATCACCAAGAAGGCTATTATTAAACTTCCAAATACCCTTTCCCCGGGCTGGTTATCAAGATAGTTTTATGCTTACTGGATTATGATTGGGGCGATATCTAGTAAGAATCTCAGCATTAGTAAGAAAAGGTTGTAAGTCTGATGATAATAAAAAGTAGTCTAACCGTGCCATTTTATTTTCAGGCCCTGTCTTAGTATAAAGCCTTTCATCTTTATTTTTGAGACGCCAAACATCAAATAAGTCATACGTTTCCATTGAGTTCAATAATTTATTATTTGCCTTTTGGTTGTTTTTTTGCTTATATTTAATTGTGTCTTTTTCATAATCTTGTGGAATGTTCCAATCCTCTCCTATTATTTTTGAATCATTACCCATGCTTTCGATTTTGTAGAATAATTCATCGTATCATCAATCATTGTGGCCTATCATCATTAGAACTATAGACAACTGATGGAGTTAATCTTTGGTCCTTTATAGTAGTGTCCAGAATTATAAAATTTCCATTCTCATCTGAAATACTTTTATGTATGGTGAAACCAAAAGAGTTTTTGAAAAGTATAGCTACGCCTCTGCTTGAACTTGAGTGAGAACAAAAGACAGCCTCATAACCCCATTCGCTCCCCCAACAATTTTCCACTTTCTTGCTCCAATGCATGTCTACCAGGAAAGTTATATCAAATTTATCCCTGCGCTGATAAAAAATGTCTTGTCGTTTATAAGATTCCGAAGATAGGCCACAACAGTTCATGCTTCCTATTATTATGCTAGCTATTTAAGTAACTTATGGATAAGTTAAGAGTATATGTGCAGCTACTATTTTGTGAATCAGTCATTTTTCTATATATAAGCTTACTTATTTGTACAGAGCAGTTCATGGAAAGACCTAACAATCTGAAAAAATTATTATTAACAAATTTTTGAAAAACAAATAACATTAACAATGGAATGAACAAAAACATTTTCGGGTGACTATGTAGCATCCCAGATAAATGAGATGCTCATCTTTAAAAGTCGGTTTCTCATGATCCATACCAAGACTTTTGTGTAAGTTTTGTGTAAGGGGGAGGAAGGGGTCTGCATTCAACATTTATCATGTAAAAGGAACTTTCTATACACAAGATTTAAGAATAAAATTGCAATGGGGGCGGTTATATCTCATGCATATGCATATATCAGCAGGTGTGGTCGGATATCTAGGTGGGTTAAAATTAAACCAAAAAAAAAAAGTTATGAACATCACACGGGTGTGGTACATTGATAGCGTAATTACAAGAACACCTAACATTGGAGTGAGGGTCAGGAGTGTAAAGAGGGGTGGGTTGGGGAGGAGGGATATGCTATGATTTTACTCAACTGAGAATAGATATTTTTCTAAAAGGTTAAATACATCAACCAAACTAGTGAAAATTGTCTCCGCCCAGTCAGCACGGTGGGATAGTTCTGCAGGAGGTTGGGGTAGTAGAGAAAACACAAGAATCGATGAGGCAGCCCATAACTCCTTCAGCTCAGTAAGGTCTTAAAATCAAACCAGGGCGGAATGGGACGTGCGTGAGCAAACCCCTCCATGTTTACTCCGTTCAGAGACATGGTATTCAAAAACATTATGACACGAAGTTACAGGTCACAAAACAAAAAAAATAAAAATAAGAACCCTCTCCCCCTGCCCCCCCCCCCCCCACCCCAAAAAAAAAAACAACCCAAGCAACAAAAAACAAAAAAAAAACCCAAAACAAAGACATTATAATAATAATAAGAAGAAGAATTAATAATAATAAAACATAAGAAAAAAAATTGTTTACAGTGTAGAGGGTAATACTCCACTCCGATGTTTTCAGTTTAATAAAGTTATCATACCACAATATAGCTGCTGTAGTCCTTTTTCTGGGTGGGCTTAAAGGTAAACAAAAAGTTATGTACACCATTTGGGATATAGTACACTGGTGACACAATTTCAAGAATACATAACCTAGGGGGTGGGGCTCAGAAGTGGGGTTTGGGTGAGGAGAGAACATGCTGTAATGTTACCTAACTGGGAATAGATATTTACCTTAATAGGCTATGCACAACCAGAGTTATTGGTTATTATCTCCCACCAAAACAAAGATTGCAGGGGATGTAGAAATGGGGTTTGTCCATTCGTCAGTCTGTAACATCTTTAGACCTTCATATCTCAGTCAGTGGATTTTGGATTTAAATGATCTTTAGTAAGCTGATAGATGGGAGAAATGATATTCACAAGTGCAGGTCTTGTCTATTAGATTTTTTTCTAGAGTTATAAGCCTTTTTCCACTTTTTTTCAACTTAAAAACCCTTGGCGGGGATACCAGTGGCATTGCACCTTGTTGACTTTTCAAGGGCATCTTTGATGTGCAATGCATCTCAGTTGTCAGTCCATCATGTGGGATGTTGGGATGATGTTTATGATACCAAGACACAACACAGATGGTGCAGATCAGTTTCATTTCACTGACATTTTGGTTAAAAATTAAATCCTGTAACAAATTAACCTCAGCATTTTCAAAATTATCTGACGATTGACATGGTTGTGGAACATCATGCAATTAGTTCATATTGAAATAATACCATTGTGGACTCCAGTATTGTTTCTTTACCATGGAAAATATGTCATGTTTTTCGGTCAATTCTTTTTTTTTCTCATATTGATCTATAGTTTGATTAAGTTGGTGCATGGAGGGATGGGTGGTTGGTTATCATCTTTCTCATTGGAGCAATAACTTCAAGAAATATCAATGGATTTCGTCAATATTTAGTATGATATTCACAAGTACATGTGTTGTCTTTTTTCAACTTGTCTATTAGATTTTTTTTCTAGAGTTATAGGCCTTTTCCCACTTTTTTTCAACTAAGAAACCCTTGGCGGGGATACTGGTGGCATTGCACCTTGTTGACTTTTTAAGTGCATCTTTGATGTGCAATGCATCTCAGTTGTCAGTCCATCATGTGGGATGTTGGGATTATGTTTATTATACCGAGACACAACACAGATGGCGCAGATCAGTTTCAATTCAATTCTAAGCATTTCCAAAATTATCTGCTGATTGACATGGTTCAGTTTGTTAATGTGATAACTTGAACAAATATAAATGTATTTAGTAAATATTTGGTGTGTGTGACTTTCTTAACAATGTTTTGAACGAGTGAGAAAACAAGTGCAGTTTGGTCATACTGAGTGAATTTTTGAACCTTGATTAGTTAATGTTTGCTTGTTTTCAGCTCGTTAATGTGATAACTTGAACAAATATCTATGTGTTGAGTAAATATTTGGTATGTGAGACTTTGTTATGGCTCTTAATTATTTAATTTTTGTTTGCCACTTCTCAGCTCATTAACACAATGTCTTGAACAAATAAAATCAATGAATTGATTTTCTTACAATGACAAGCATATGTAAAACAAACTTGCCCCGGATTGGGGATGAGTATTCCTGGTTTTATTTGAGCCTCAGTAATCTTCACTCGGGTGGATGGTTACAGTTTATGCTGCCACAGTATGAAACAATACCTGATGAGGTTCTCTGTTAATCTCCCAAACCTGGACCTTCAGCAGTAGAGACAAGCACACTTGGCCTCTATTTCCTAACAATTATGCAGATAACGCTCTGAGGTGGCTGTAGTATTTAGTATTTTGATATAGGTTCTAGCCTCTAGATGTAAATGCAAATGCTATTTTTTTGTTGTAATCAGGAACAGTTATTTAATTGCTTGGACTTAATGAAGAATAACTTCTGAATAAGAAAGGTATATTTCATAGATTTCATGTCCAGTACGGTTCCTTTAGGGCAATGCATTTTGCTCTCGGTTTTGGTGTGTTCTCGTAGGCATTCCGCACCCGTGGGGGTTGGGGGGACACTGTCATTTCGGGGCCTTCCAACACAACCACGTCTGGTGAGAGTTATACCCCCTTCTTGGGGGATGGACAGCTTCTCCCACACCTGCAAGGGGGGGGGGGATGGGTTTGGGCAGGGAACGCTGTCGTTCGGGGCCTCCCAACTCGACCATGTCTGGTGAGAGTTATACCCCCTCCATGGGGGATGTGCAGGGATGCTGTCGTTTCAGGGCCTCCCGACACGACCACGGCAGGGGAGAGTTATACCCCCTCTGTGGGGGATGTGCAGCTCCTCCCTCATGGGGGGAGGGGGGGACACTGTCGTTTTGGAGCCTCCCGACACAACCACATCTGGTGAGAGTTATACCCCAGTTTTTTTTACCGTGGTGGATACTGCGGGAGCTGTTGAGTTGTCTGGTGAAGAGATGCCTGGTTCCGGGACTATGCTCCCTCTCCAGTCAACATCTGAGGCCATCACTAGGGTTGTGACTCCTCCTTTGGAGGCCGAGCTTGGTTGCTCTCTCCCATTTTCCGACAGTTTCAACAGCTCCTGTCGTATCTGCTGCTACTGCTGTTCCGTCTACAACATCATCGGTCACCGTTTCAGCCGGCCTTGGCTTATCCCTGCAAGGGTCTGCAGCAATGTCTGTAGTGTGGATGTGGGTCATCAGCCTCAGCCTTCCCTGACTTCAACTTGGCGAAGTCGGAAGTGGCTGCCAACCGAACCCCTTGCTGTGTCCTCTCAGCCATTGAGTACTGCAGTTTTATCCCTGCAGGGGTCTGCAGAGATGTCTGGTAGTGTAGACGTGGGGTATCAGCCTCAGCCTTCCCTGACTTCAACTTGGCGAAGTCGGAAGGGGCTGCCGGCTGAACCCCCTAGTGTGGTCTCTCAGCCGTCGAGTACCGCAGATTTTCTCATTGGATTCGGATGTTCATGGTGGGGTCACCATGAACTCCGTGGCATTTCCGTCCATGCACTATGTCATACCCCAATACACATCTGCCTTCAGATGTTTCGGCTGCAGCCTGACACCTCGCATCGGGTGTATTTGAGGATCGTGACCCTCCACTGGTTAAATGGGTCAGGAATGAAGCCATTTTGCCAGTTCATTCCCATGTCGAACCGTCCGACACAGTCAGTGAGCTTAGGGAGGCCCTCTCCTTTCTCACTTAGGTTCTGTCCAAGAGCCTTTTCCATTGCTTCCAGTGAGGCTACGAGTGGTTTCCGGGCACCCCTTGTGGAACTGCCTCCCTGGATTGGAAACAGGCCGCTTTCTGATCCCTCTGGTGTGCCTACATGGCATCGGCTGGTTTGCCCATGATGGTCTGTGTGTCTTCTGACTCATGGGATGAGTCCGACATACCTGACGTCGAGAGCCAACAGTCTTCGGACTTGGGGGCAGCTCTTGACTTTGTGTATGGGTTCCTTCCAGATCTCTAACTGTCAAACCAGCCGACAGTGTCAGCCAGGCCGTGATCATCAGTCTCATGCCTACAGCCTGTGGAGCAACCTGCTTCTGAGCACCTTCGACCATGCCTGTCGGTACATGTGGTTGAAGCATTTACAGCTTGGACTCTAAGCTGAGTTCCAAGGCTATGAAGATGTCGTTCTTCATCAGGGTTGACACTTTTTTGCCTCCGGTGCATTATCATTCCTACGATTCAGCCAATCTGTGAGTCTACCAGACTTTGCCAGTCTTGGATCAGAACTCCAACTCCCAAGCCAGCCTTTTTTCATATGAAGACTCTGGGGTCCGTGTTGGGCTTATCTAGAGAGATGCTGGAAGGCTTTCTCTCTTCAATCACGTCGTCTCTGCTTTGCTGCTTATCTGCTCCCAGATAAGTTTCATGACGTACAGGCTTCTGTGTGTGCTGTCCAAGGCACTCATGCATCTTCTCACATGCATGCCTGTAACATGGCTAACTTGGAATTAGTTCGCAGGGACGCTGTGCTGGACACAAGGCATTCCCTTCTTGAGGGGCAGCGCACTGCTCTTTGATCTGCCTCTATTGGCAGGTCTGCAACTATTCCATGGTTCTGTGGCACGGTCCGGGATGACTCCCTTTGTCATTCCATAGATCAGATGCTGCTTCGTCAGCTTGATCAGCCTTCTGTTGGAGGCAATGTCCGTCCAAAGCCTAACAAGTACCCTTCTGCATCCTCTGCGAAGCTAAGGGCTGATCCTCCTGCCATCACTTCTACTTACTCACAGGGTAAGGGTAGGCGTCGGCAGTAGTCACCTCGAATTCGTCCCAGGTTGAGGCATTCCACTCAGTCGAGAGTGCCTCTTCCAACACAAGTTCCTTTCAACGTTACACATTGAAAACTTTTGATCATGGAGATAGGCAATCTCCTGTCAAAGGGGGCAATCAAGGTCATCAAGAATGTTCTTTCAGTGGGATTTTATTCCCGCTTGTTCTTGGTGCCGAAGAAGGACAGGCGACTCTGACCTATCGATCTGAGTATCCTGACCCAGTCTATCATTGCTCCAAAGTTCAGCATGGAGGCTTTCAGGTCGGTTCGCCGTGCCATTAACCAGGGAGTTTTCCAGTTCAAGGCCATGCCCTTCGGCCTTGACCTGGATCCTTGGGCCTTCACCCGTCTGATGTCGCATGTGTTAGTCTTACATCTCACACAGTCCAAGGTGCCTTCTTCGGCATATCTAGTCTATTCCTCCAGAGGCATTCCAATGCTGCCTTTCTGGAGTCGGATGTTGATGCACTGTTGAGCCTGCTCATGTCACTAGGGTTCAGACTCAACGAGGAGAAGTCAGACCTGGTCCCTTCTCCGTCGTTTTGTCCTCTGGAATGAGCTTCCGTACTCAGCTGGATACGGTGGCAGTTTCCCAGACAAGGGCTGTGATTTTCTCAGCCCTTCTGCCCTGACTCTGTCCCAGTCCACGTCTGCAACTGCTCGGAGTCTTCCCAGGCTGCTCGGTCTCTGCAGTTCGGTGACAGATCTCATTCCTCTAGGTCGGCTGCATGTCAGACCTCTCCAACATTTTCTGCTTAGTTGTTGGAGGCCAAATATCGATCCTCTGGATCTGGTGCTTCAGTTACCGGAGTCTCTTCCTCGTCACCATCTCCCCTGACAGATGTTCAGTAGATTATGCAGGAGTTCCTTTGGACTTCCCCATGTCCGATTGTGTTCTGACGGCAGTCGCCAGTGATCTTGGATGGGATGTGGTGTTGGATCCTCTAGGTTTTTCCCTTCACGAGTCATGGGGCCAGGATCCAGCAGCTCTTCACGTCAACCAGAAAGAGCTTCCTGCTCTTCTTCTGAGTTTCTGGCAGTGGATCCCCCACCTTTTGAATTGTCAGGTCCTTCTGTTGTTCGACAATTCGACAGTTATTGTTTACATTCGGAACCAGGGCAGCACGCACTATGTTCCCATGTACGAATTGGTTCGGGATCTTCTACTGCTCACTCAGGATGTCAATGCCGGAGTGGTGGGTCGTCACATTCCCAGTCGTCTGAACGTCCTAGCCGACTCCCTGTTCCGATAGAGCAGGTTCTTTTCAACTGAGTGGATGCTCCACATGGCGGTGTTCCAATCTCTTTGCGATCTCTGGGGCCATCCCCACATCGATCTCTTTGCGACTCGTTGGAACCATCAGGTGGACACTTTCGTGTCCTCGTGTCCAGATGCTCTGGCTTTCACCTTGGATGCTCTGTCCCTCCTTTGGAACGGTCTAGTTGGCTACGCTCCTTCCTGTCGGTTCCGATTCTGCCTCAGGTTCTAGCCCAGATACAAACCTGCAGTTGTCAAATCATTCTGTTGATTGTGTGCAGATCACTTGATTCTGGGGCTCTCCAGCCTGTTTCCATCAATTGGTACAGGTCCATGCTTCGGAGGCCTTTTTGTATGTGGGACAGCATCGTATCAGCACTAATCCATGCCTCTCCAAGCTTGTTCGGCACTTTTCCTTGAAAAGGTCTCGGACTTACCCCAAAATGGAATCTTTCTTGAGTGCTGCTCTGCTTGAGGGGGGGGGGGGGGGGGGGGGGGGGCTTTCGAGCCTTTATCCCAGATGGATATGCGTTTTCTCACATACAAGACAGCTTGTCTGATGGCTTTTGCCTCAGCCAGACGGGTTTGTGAGCTTCACGCCCTCTTGGTTGACCCGGCCTTTTTTGGGTGCTCTCCCACCAGTGTTATGTTTATCAGTGATTGCTCCTTTCTGCCAAGAATCAGATACCGGAAACAACTGTGCCTCCTATCTGTATTGGGACTCTTTCCTCTGTTGAGGGGAAACACCCTTTGCTCTGTCCGGTTTGTGCAATTTGTTTTTATCTCAATCGGACGGTGTTAATTTGGAAGGGTAGGATTGATTTTCTGTCTCTTATTCCTGGTCGACAGAAAATCTCTCCTGAATCCATTTCTCAATGGATTTGTCTTGCTATTCATGCAGCTTCCTCTCGTCTAGCGACTTGCAATTGTATTACCAATCATTTTTCTGCCAGGAGGTGCGTGCATTGTCTACCTCTTGGGGCTTGCACTACCTCCGTCATGTTGTCGGATGTTATGTTGTCAGCCTATTGGAGAAATGCTACTTTCTCCACTTATCTGTGACAGTTGCAGGAGCAGGCAGAGCACCTTTGTACCTCTGGGCCCTCTTTCTTCTGCTCAGACTGTTGTCTATCCCAGCCATTCGGCTTCTTCTCATTGTCTTTTACTAATGTTTGTGATGCTATGGTTTGATAGGCCTAGGGACCTCTTCCTCTGTCCATGGTTCCAGTGCAATTGGGTTATGTGTGGGTTGGTTATGTGATTTTCTCCATCCTATTGTCTCTCCATGTGGGAGAGTCGGCCTCAAACAAGACTGCAAAGGCAAAGCTAGGGAAAGTCATACGACCCCCCCAATCCCAAAGGTCCGCAGCCGATATTCTCCACAGCAATCTAATATATGCCTACATTGAATTTGATTCACTTTTCCTTAACATGAAATCTTTGATCACTGCTGATATCAAGTATTGAAAACCTCCCCCCCCCCCTCTGACCATCACCGATGGCCAAAGGTCAAGTTGGAGGACACTATGGGAGAGGGTCGCCCCCCCCCCCCCCCCCTAATGAACGATGTAACATTATGTCCATAGATTTCTATACTATACTATACTAACTCCACACAAGCAAGGTTATGCCACGCTGCCGCTTAATATTGCTCACCCCTTAAACCTGAGTGGCCCCTTTTCTCGACAGAAACATGATATGTCATAACGTCATTTAAAAAAAAGTCAGTAAAGAGACATCTGAACTAAAATAAGAAACTGTGCGATGGGAAGCTCCACTCTGAGTGTAGGCGTCATAATTAACCTATGCCGTCCATCATCTCATTCAACGTACTGAAGATAAATTATTAACCCTTTAATGGAGTCCTGCAAACCAAGAATGTAACAAATTTGTCACAAAACTCCAAATAAAAATCGTCTGTGGATACAAAAGTTACACCTCGCAAAGTCTATTGAACTTGCACAGGTGAAGATGATTACAATAGTTTGTTCAGTCATTAAAGCCTGTGACAATAATGTTTTAACCCTTTACCTAACGTAGAAAGCAGACGACACTTGCAAAAATAATTCTTGAATAACTAATTTTTTTCATTTTTTGTCTCAAAAACATAGGTTATGACCCCTCGTTGGAACGAGCTCGACGAGCTCGTTCCAACGAGGGGTCATAACCTATGTTTTTGAGACAAAAAATGAAAAAAATAATGAAAATTAATTGGCGATTTTTGAGAATAGCGCTGGCCGGTTTTGGCCGTTACGTTGGGTAAAGGGTTAATAAGACAATGAAGACAGGGGTATTAGCGAACAGTGACATAATTGAACAACTACTTGTTATTGTTTAAAGCTTCTTTTGTTCACCAACTCTCAGCAGCCTATTGTTTTGTACATGTTAACTGCAAATAAATAGTCGAACAGGATCACATGAATAACCTTACATTCACTTAACAGAGAAAGTTAGTTTTTAGACCTCTCTCTCAGTTTATAATCTTGGGATAAACTTCAGAAAAAAACAACAATGGAGGCGGGGAGGGGCGATAAATGTCACGAGAGTGTGGTAATTTCATATTTTCACTTTTGCTATTGTAGGAGGGGGATTTCCACGTCACTGGTTGTGGCGACTAACTCTTTTAACATCTTTTAATTTCTGGATAAAATCTTAGGAGCCACCCACGATCATTGAAAGACGGCGAGCCCTTTTGCCAATCTATTAAACTTATAAATGATTGTTCCCCCCCCCCCCCCCACACACACAGAGTGATTTAATGATAAGCAAACTAAAATGCATGTGATGAGTAACGACTTTGATACCTAAAGTCTGCTTGATCTTGCAGACTGTGTTTTGACTTTAAATTAAGTTAAATATTATGGTGAATTAATAATTAAAATTGCAGGTGGTCGTTCTTTTGGGTGGGTGGGTGGGGTAGCGTGGGGGTTATCGTTGGAAAATATAATTATTCGATTCCAGTTAATGAAAGCGAACAGGATGTCAATATATCACAAGCACAGATCTGTACAAATTATAATGAGGGGTCCAAAACCTGGGTGATTAAATTCAAGCCTTAATTCGTTGATTCTCTGGCAAGTGATATCTCACTGGTTGAGAAACAAGTAGAGTTTACGATGGTATTAAAGGTTGGTGGTAAAGACCTAATTTTGTGAGTGTGTCGAAAACAGAATAGTACTCTGCGGATTAAAATGACGTATTATTTACACTTTTTGGACATGTAGGCCTGTCAAATTAATAATTTTCTTATGGTTATGCATTTTCAAACAAAATAGTTTTCTTTTGATGGATTCAAATCTTGCCTGTTCGACATTTAGTTCGAGAGGTGTGATTTTTATGTGTACCCATACTATGTATGGTACACATAATGCCATCATCCGGGGTAGACCTCCGTCGTTTGTCCATCCTTCGTCTGTCTGTCTGTCCATCTGTCTGTCCATCCGGCATCCATATCCATTTCCTTGGCATTCGATAACTTGAAAAATATTGCTTGGATTGTCAAGTTACTTTATATTTGTGTTCAGGTTACTGATGTGCCGAGCTGTATAGTTTTTTGGTGCAGATCTGAAAATTTGATCCTGAGATATTAACTCTTCTTCCTTCAAATTGAGAATTCTTCCAATCCGTTTGGCATGAGATAACTCAAAAAATATCAATCCAATTGTCATGTTACTTTATATATATCTTCAGGTTACTGATGTTCCAAGCTGTATAGTTTTTGGTGTAAATCTGTTATTTTGATCCTGAGATATTAACCCTTTATCCTTCAAATTGAAAATTCCTCAAATTCCTTTAGCATTCGATAACTTGAAAAATATTGCTTGGATTGTTAAGTTACTTTATATTTGTGTTCAGGTTACTGATGTGCCAAGCTGTATAGTTTTTGGTGTAAATCTGATAATTTGATCCTGAGATATTAACCCTTTATCCTGCAAATTGAAAATTCCTCCAATCCCTTTGGCATTCGATAACTTGAAAAATATTGTTTGGATTGTCAACTTACTTTATATTTGTGTTCAGGTTACTGATGTGCCGAGCTGTATAGTTTTTGGTGTAAATTTGATCCTGAGATATTAACCCTTTATCCTTCAAATTGAAAATTCCTCCAATTCCTTTGGCATTCGATAACTTGAAAAATATTGCTTGGATTGTCAAGTTACTTTATATTTGTGTTCAGGTTACTGATGTGCTGGGCTGTATAGTTTTTGGTGTAAATCTGATAATTTGATCCCGTGATATTAACCCTTTATCCTTCAAATTGAGAACTCCTCCAATCCATTTCTTCGGCATGCGATAACTCAAAAAATATTAATCCGATTATCAGGTTACTTTATATATGTATTCAGGTTACTGATGTGCTGTGCTATATAGTTTTTTATGTAAATCTAATAATTTGATCCAGAGATATTAACCCTTTATCCATCAAATTAGGCACTCCTCCAATCCATTTATATATGTACCCATACCATGTATGGTGTACATAGTGTCGGCATCCAGGGTGGCACTCCGTCATACAGCTTTCTACTAGTTGCGGGTATGGGTACACATCTGACGATTTCATTGGCCTATTTTTTGTCAGGCCGTACTGATAGTGTGGTTAATTGGTTACAGTTGGTATTTTCCCAGTACTATAGATAGTAATGCAAACCAGGTTCGTCACCCCTAGTTTTGCACTAGAAATCAGGGGTTATGGAAACCGGGTCTTTAATGGACTACACGTAATGTTTTTCCACGTTTTGAGAACACCCCGAGTGAACAGCTAATCTCTTACTTAACACCTTCAGAATAAAGTGGGATATGCCAATAAGTCAGACACAAAAGAAACAATTAATTAGCTTTTAGTGATTTATTTCTTCACCAATGTATTTTATCACAAAATAAATTAAAATTATGAAATAAACGACAATAGCATGAATAACCACACAAAAAAATATTCTTTTGTGATAAATAAACTGAAAATCATATTTTACAATAAAATGGATAATATGAAGTAGAGAGCTGGCAAAGGTGTGGTTGGTTCTTCTCTGGCTGTCTTCCTCATGGAACTCAGGGGCGCCGGAGCCGCCCCAACCACCCCGACCAATGTCGGGGCAAAAAATTTGCCGATCATGATATTTTTGTGATCGACCTTCAGCTGAACGTCATTCATATCAAATAACTAGGCAATGATTTTTTAATTTTGTTCTGGCGGATATCCGAAAATAGTGTGTGCATAGATCGTCTTGTTTCTTTGATATTGTACACACAATGGCAGCTGTTAATGATCAGTTAATGTAAAATGAGGAGATTTTGGGGCTACTTCTTTAGTATTCCAACCGCTTCGGAAGCGGTTGGAATACTAAAGAAGTAGCCCCAAAATGGGTCTGAGAGATGTCATTTTTCAAACATTTTCTGAGGACAGGGCTGGATTAATGAATCGGCAGACTGGGCGGATGCCCAGAAATGTGGGGGCCCCCCACATTAAATTTAAGTTCGTCTTTCGAGGAACATAATATGACAAAATTCCCTGCCAAATTTTGCAGGGAATTTTTGTCATATTATGTTCCTCGAAAAACGAACAGCCTGCACTGTCATTTTTTTTCTCCCCCACTTAATCGATGGCAACAATTAAAAAAAAAACAGGGATCTGGGTGTTATGGTCAGGCCAATGTTTGTGCCGTTCTGGCACCCCTGGAACTCATGAATCTTGCCTGGCTTTCATCTTCTGGGACGTGGCTGTGTTCTGTGAAGTTTCTAACATAATTACCAACTGTCGTGCATTTTCCTCTACAGTTCTTGGATAGACATCTCCAGGTCTTCCGTACTGCATTCTTATTATAGATATAGCCATGAAAGAGTTTTTGTGCTGTACCAAAAGGTGTTTTTGAAAGCTGGGAGTCATACATCAGCCTATAAGGGAGAGTGGATGTTAAGCCTTGGCCATCTGGTCTGCCTTTGGGGGAACTGCTGATGGGGTGATGGGAGAGAAAAAAGAAAAAACCCACAAAATACACAGAAATTTAAGTAAAGAGTGTTCAGTTACAAAAGTTATAGGTAGAGAGAGATATGTTTTGTGTGAATCTTTAATTTTGATTACCAGTAGTTATCAATAAATAGTCAAACACCATTTTTACAAAATATTAAAAAAAAAAATAACAGCAAACTGTTTGGATAAAAATATTTTGTTTTCAAATTTTAGATCTAAGTTACTAGGGTTATTAGACAATATATGTGTGATTTTTATGCCTTGATTATTTTTTTAGAAGGTAATTAAGTGATATTTTTATTATTTGTCAACCTCGAAAAGGACAAAAACAGTACCAAACAAAGTGTTGAAAATAAATTTTATTAAAGTTGTACACATCTAGGTTGTTCCATTTACAACAATAGGGAATCATCTATTTTAACTTGAGCTAATCCCCAATTAACTGTCTGACAACTGTGGTGTATGACAATTGGGTGTCTGACTAATGGGGAAACCATTTAATGTTGTATAAGGATTACTAGTATACAAGGTATTAATTATGTTCTTGATTTATTTTTAACTCTTCACCTTACAATAACAAGGCAATGCCTACTTCAATTCTTGCATAATTGAAACCTTTGGGAGTGGGAAAAAAAATCTTGTTTGTGACACCCTTCGTTGAAAAAATCGGACAAGTTTTTTGCATTGAGGGGTTCTAAACTATTTTTGGTTTTTGGATAAAATTTGCAATTTAATGAAACTTGAATGGATAATTTAGTGAAAACTAATGGCTGATTATGGTAATTTTGCAAGGTGAAGTGTTAATTATATTTCATTATTATCGGGTAATACTGAAAAAATGGGCAACTCTACATTTAATTTTACTATTATAAATGCAATACATTTTTATTCTTTAAAGTAGGGTTGAGCTCACACTTTAGTGCCACTACAGAATGCCATTCCATTACTGAATGTCAAAAAAGCTAGAGTGTCAATTCCATTGTTGAATGTTGAATGTCAAAAAGGCTATTGATTGGTATGCAAGACCTTCTTTTTTATTCATCATAGATCTGCAACAGTTTCATTATTTTTTAAATAACTAAGTATCAGCAGAATTTATGTTGACATAAGTATGATTTCTTTTATCATACAGGTATAATACTGCTACACACGTCATTACAGAGCAGCCCTCTTAATTGGATATCTGTTAACTTAATAACCCTCTTAACTGAATATAATTTCCCAACACAAAACCATTTACCATACCTCCAGTACGAATTTGACCTTTTAATTGAATATAGGTTCTAGAGCAAACTCTTGTTAATTGAATAAAAAATCTTGTAACCTGTCGAGAAATCACTCTGACTCTCCTCAGTTTTCCTTTGTTTATAGACCTATCTGGCCTCAGTACATCCAATTCTGGCATTTAATCTGTTATATCCTGTTTGACAGAGCTCATGGAGCTCTGTCAAACAAGATATAATAGAATTAATGCCAAGTTTATCTCTAGAATACAAGAGAATGACACAATCCCTGTTAATTGAATGCTCCTGTTAATTGAATAATTTTCATAAGCAAAGTGGCTATTCAATTAACATGGTTCCTCTGCATTAAAAACCCATATATTACACCTTGAACAGTGATAGAATTAGTATAACTATGCTCAGTTGAAACTGAAAAGTTGAAGGGTCAGGAAGCCATCAAATTTCTGTTTTTCTTCTCTGGACCTTCGTTAGTTTCAAAGGCTTTCAATGCATCATTTTATTCATAGTTATAATAATTTATTATTGTAGTTAATGTTGATTTGGGAGACTACTGTTAGTGCCAATGAAGTAAATTTAAACTTCATCCACTTAAAATGAAATCTTGTTTTGATGTAACTCAGGACTTCATTCATTTCAAAATCGCACTGTGAAAACATAATTGATGAGAAAGAATCTGCACTTGGGGATGCGATGTGCATCCCATAAGTGGATAGATATGGGTCTTATGTTGCTCGTACTCTGCTCGCGGTGGACTGGTGGTTTCTCGGTTGGTCTTCCTGACCAATGAGTGATCCCCAGACATCGCGTCATTTTCGCCCTGAAAGGTAGTGGAATTCCTCATTGGCCTTCTCTATCCTTTTCTGAAGGTGTTTTGGTTTTTGTGTTTGTACTGGTTGCATTGTTGCCGGCTTTCAAACAAACAAGCCTTTTCAGGGCCACCTAACCTACCACCAGTTTCCGAAGGAGATTTCGCTTATGTGCGTTTTTGTGGTAGGGTTTTTCATAGCAGTTAAAGTTGTTGGTGTGGCACTCGTGTATGCTCGGACTACTAGCACCAGTGAGACTGGTAAAGGCTACCAGCACACATAAAACCCTTGCATGGTCTGCTAGCACCAGTAGGACTGGTAAAGGCTACCAGCGTGCCTAAAACCTTCTCAGTGTATGTGTGTAGGTGTTGTGTATGCACGGTATGCTAGCACAAGTTAGACTGGTAAAGGCTACCAGCGCACATAAAACCCTTTTGTTTATTTTTAGACATTAAGATTTTAGTGGTTTAGCTGACCAATTATTAGTTTGAGTTTGTGCATGGGCATAACAGAGTCTGTCTGGCAGTTGAGTGGAGTTTAAGGTATTGGGTGAGATGTGGGTTTATTTCTAGCTAGTCACCATTTTGTTTTATCTGACATTGTCGAGATTCTTTCACTCCTTAATTCGATGTTGCCTTGCTTGTGAAGGCTAGCTGTGCTGGTGCCCCACGGGACTCTAAGAGCCGCGCATAGGGCATAATTTTGAACTCTCTGTAGCTTGGTCATATTGGTTTCAGAAATATTTTCAGTTATAATTGCCCCGTAGTCCATCACTGGGCGTACAAAGGCTTTATAGAGCTTGAGTAGGGTCTTGCAATTAGCGCCCTAGTTGGCACCGCAGAGTTTCCTCATTAAGTGAATCCATTTGGTGGCTTTGCCTATTGTTTCCGCTAAATGGGTTTTAAATTTCAGATTTTTGTCTATTGCTATGCCAAGGAATTTGGCTTCATTTTGGTTTTTAATTTCAGTTCCGTCTATTTTTAGTTTAATAATTGGACAGGAGACCCGACTCGAGAAAGTGACCATTTGTGTTTTTGTGGCATTTAATTTGACTCTCCATCTGGCATACCATGTTTCCAGATCATCGATGGCTTCTTGCATTTTTTTCCTGACAGTTGTGCAAATGCCATAGGTCCACATACCCGTATCATCAGCAAATTGTGACATGTCAATTAATTGGTTGTGTCGGATTTCTATATCGTTCACGTAAATGATATAGAGGAAGGGGCTAAGTACCGAGCCTTGGGGGGTACCAGCCTCGAGTTTAACTACCGATGAAATTTCTTTTTTGACTTTAACTTTAATTGTTCGATCCGAGAGGAAAGATGACAGAAGTCTGACAAGTTTAAATGGAAGTTTTAGGTCATTGTGGAGTTTATATTTTAGACCATTGTGCCAAACGGAGTCAAACGCCTTATCCACATCAACGAAGATGGCTACACCTGTATATTTAGTTTACAAGCATTTTCGCATGCACTCACACAGGTTGAACACATGTTCAATGCCCTCTTTGTTTTGGTGGTATCCTTTCTGTCTAGCCGTGAAGAAGTTTTCTGATTCCAGATGATCCCTAAGTCTGGATGTTAGCGCAGCTTCAAAGACTTTTCCAATACAGTTTAATAGGCTGATGGGGTGATAGCTTGACGGCAGGCTACTGTCCTTGCCTTGTTTGGGGATCATGATACCTACGCCCGATTTCCAACTCGTGGGGATGTACCCTATTCTAAGGCAACTGTTATAAATAGATGTGAGTTTGGTGATAATTATATCCAGACAGTTTTTGAGGATTTTGTATGATATGTCACCCTCACCAGGTGATGAGGTTGATTTGCATTCGTAGAGAAGGTGTTTTAGTTCCTAATATGAGAAGGGTGAGACTAGATCGTGATCATCGCCTGGTTTGGTTTTGATGTCAAGAGCAGGTTTGGCGAATATGTCATCATGCTTGTTGATAAATTCATCTACCTGCTCTTTCCAATCTTTATCAAATTTTGGGTCCTCTTGGGTACGGTGAGTTTTACTTGCATTTTTGATGTCGTCTTTGGTCACAGTCCCGTCAGGCTTTTGAAGATTTTTGTGGTTGTCTATGGAGGAATTTTGACCGGTCAGTCTTTTAAATGTTTTCCAGAATTTACGGGCATCTCTTTGCGCGTTAAGGCTGTCAGTTGCAGAATCCCATGCCATTTGCCTTTCTATTTTTATGGCTTTCTTGATTTCATTGTGGGCTATGTTAAATTAGTGTTTGAGTTCGGTTTTGCGGTCTGGGTCTTCCTCTTTTTTCCAATATCTGAAGAGTTTACAGTTCTCCCCAATTTGGCCTCTTGTTTCTTGTGAGAGCTTTAGTTTGAAGGTTGCTTGCTCTTTGAGTGGACACACTTCATCTAAAGCTTTCATTATGGTTTCTTTGATGTTTTTGCATTCCTAATTTATTTCTTGAGGCGTTTTGGGGGTTGTGATCTCCGTGGTCATGTCTATGATATCCCTGAACAGTGACCAGTTGGCTCTACTAAGATCACATTTGAGCTGCGTTGGGAGTTTTTGGGGGGCCTTTCTTGCTAGAGACGGTGAGGTTATAGGAAGGTTGTTGCTTCCAATGTGATCTCCCACTCTGAAGTTTTCAATTTTACTTGCAAGATTTTTGGTGACTATCGCGAAATCCAGTATCTTCTCATAGTCAGGATTACGGCAGAGTGGTACGTTGGTTGGGTTAAGTCATTTACGATAGAAAGATCAAATTCTTCAATAAAATCAAACAGGATGTCTCCATTTTGGCTGCTTTTTCTGCACCCAAAAGAACATGTGTCGTGAAAACATAATTGTAGAGCAGTGCTTGTTTTATATTGGTAAATAAGTTCTATTTCAGATGTGAAATAATGCCTGATTTTCAACGCATTGGTAAATCATCAACAATAATCAGGACAGGTATTAATTAACAATTGGTTGGACTTTAAAATTTATGTGTAATACAGTGGAACCCTGTTAACTGAATAGCCACTTTGCCAATGAAAATTATTCAATTAACAGGGATTGTCACTTTCCTGTATTCTAGAGATAAACTTAGCATTTATTCTATGATATCTTGTTTGACAGAGCTCCATGAGCTCTGCCAAACAAGATATAATATATTAAATGCAAATAATGGATGTAATGAGGCCAAATAGGTCTATAAACAAAGGAAAACTGGGGCAAGTCATGGTAATTTCTCGACAGGTTACAGGATTTTTTATTCAATTAACAGGAGTTTACTCTATAACCTATATTCAATTAACAGGTCAAATTTGTACTTGAGGTATGGCAAATGGTTTTGTGTTGGAAAATTATATTCAATTAACAGGGATATACAATTAAGAGATATCCAATTAAGTGGGCTCCACTATAATATAATCATGGTCAGGTTTCCAGTTTGTGGAAATATTTGTAAGGGGGTGCGGTGGCTCAGTAGGTAGAGGTGCAGGCTGCAAGCCGAGAGGCCCTCGGTTCGAATCCCACCTGCGGCAACCGCGTTGTGTTCCTGGGCAAGACACTTCACCCCCATTGCCCACGTGGGGGCACGGTGGCGCTGTGTACTAAGGCGTACTGCACGTCGATGGTGCACCTGTCTTCAACCAATGCTAACCCTGCTTGTATGGAGTAATGTATGTTGGGGAGCTGACAGTTGCTCGCCATTGCTCGGTGGTTCTCTCCGGGTACTCCGGCTTCCTCCACCCGTAAAACTGTCGAGGTCATGATTAGCCATTGTGCAGAAATATGTGACCTTAAACACCAATAAATAAATAAATAAATATTTGTAAATTGTGGCAAAAGGTATTCTTAGGAATTTATCAATAATCTGCCAAGTTCCTCCCCTGCAGTAAGGAAATGAATATGCATCATAACATCGAAAAAACAATATTGATTTGAAATATATTTCCATTTTCACATAATACTTTCTGTAATCTCACGATACATAGAGGATATCTAGTGTTTTTGAGTGGATACCAAAAATTATCTCATGAATGACTGATACAAATGTTTATTTTTTGCAAGCGCTTGCGTATGTGTTAATTTTGTGCCGTCGGGTACATGCTGAATTTGTACCGTCGGGTACGTGCTAATTTTGTGTCTCTGGGTACGTGCTATTATAAATTGTGCCTTTGGGTACGTGCTATTATAAATTGTGCCTTTGGGTACGTGATGACTTGATTTTGCGTTTTAAGGTACACATATTTTTGTGGTGTATTTGGTACAGTGTGCTGATCTAGTTTGTACTAAATTGTACTTGTAACGTTTAAGCATCTCAATAGTGTACCAGTTCAGTATTATAAAATTGTATAAAGTTTTTCCAATATTTTTTATATATGAGGTATTTAAGGCGTGTGTCTACTTTAGTTGGTCAAGGTAGTAAATTGGAATATTTTCGCATTTAGTTTTTTGCAATATGATGGTGCCATGGTACGGTAGTCTTGAAGTGATTTGGTAGAGGGGTGGTTCGGTGGATTCAAATGAGTTGTGGTGAATATGCCGTGACTATGCAATGAAGTGACCAAGCTAATCCTGAGTGAAACCAGATAGACTTTAAGTTTTTCAAACACCCATGCACCATGATGAACTGTAATGTATTGTACTATTTGCATATATACATTTAACCACCCAGAAGTGACCAAGTTAACCCTCAGTGAAACTTGATAAACTTTAGTTTTCCGTCCATTAATATATCAGATTAAATATATAGTAATCTACATTTATCCATCTTGAAGTGAAAGCTGAACTGTGTTCCCGCAATATTTGTGACCGACCAGTGACTCTAACATTAGGCCAAAAGTGATATAGTGCAAATGACAGTTTTTATTTTGCCAGTGAAGTTTTGTAGACATTCAGCAGTTGCATAACACGTAACCTGCGTGTGAAATTTTGTAGACATTTAGGGGGGTTTTATATCTTGCAACCATATCATTTTTCCGTTTTTTCATCATTTTGGCTTTTCATCATCCATACTTTCATTGTGTTCGCATGTTTGTCATTGGGATGTGGGGTTCGTGATCAATCGCTGCCATGTTTATATTTTAAACGAAATAAATGTATAGTTGTTTTAAATTGTTTTAGAATTCATACATACCAGTCGCCAATTTGGGAGTATGCCACATTAATTCATGACACAGACTTTCCGGCCATGTTTTGGATTAGCAGGTTTCATGCAGTGAATTTGTGTTGAATTATTACTGGAAATGATCGGTATCCACTCCTGCATTTACTTTTCATTATATGTTTTTAGAACAAACTGACCATTTCCAGTGATACTTTGACTTGTATTCACCTTGAAGAGATGATTTGAAAGCCACCATTTTGATTGATACCGTGAAAGTGAAAATTTCTGTATCTTCACAGTGGGGGATACAATTTCTACCTTTCTATTATGCGCTAAACAATAGATTATCAAAGAAATTACAAAGCAGGAAAGGACACAAAAAGTTGAAATGTACTATGCAGTGGTGTTGGTAATAAAATGAAGTACTCTGGGTGCTGACCATGTGGGATCAAGTTATCCAAACAAAAGAGGTTATTTTACCAACTTTATTATAATACTTATACATTGAAACAACAGAAAGTGGTCCTTCATCCATGCAAAGCATGAACATTTACAATTATTATGGAACAGGTATACATTCTGTGATGAAGGAAATTTATGACATACTGGGTTGAGGAAAATATTTATATGATACATTTCAGTTCCTTCGCAGAAACTTGATTTTCATTTCTTCACATCGTACAATTTTCCAAGCACATCATTATTTGATGTTTTGAGATTCAAAATTTCATTGAAAGGGTAGCATGTATATCCCTTTTCCTAACATGAAAAGCAGACAACACTTGCAAAAAAAATTCTTGAATAAATAATTTTTTTCATTTTTTGTCTCAAGAACATAGGTTATGACCCCCTCATTGGAACGAGCTCGATGAGCTCGTTCCAAAGAGGGATCATAACCTATGTTTTTCAGACAAAAAATGAAAAAATAATGACAATTAATTAGCGATTTATGTGAATTGCACTGGCCGGTTTTTGCCATTACGTTGGGTAAAGGGATATCCATACATCATTGATTGATGACAATCTGTTTTGGATGGAATTCACAACTGTTTTTTTTATGCCCCTGACCCTTGTGGGAACATTATATTTTCACTATGTCTGCCCGATGCCCATCTTTTGGTTTCCATCCAATAACTAAAAAAACGCTTATTTTGATCACATCATAATTTTATTGGTTCCTTGTGGATGACTAAACATTGTTTCCTTTCGATTTTGGTCCAGCTAACCATTTCAATATGGCTGCCATGGGGGTAATATTGAATTTGCATTCAGTCCAGTGATTAATGAATGCAGACTCAGATCATTTTTATTTTTTAGTTTTGCATTGTTCATACCTTGAGGAAGCTTCCTTTCAATGTTGAACCAGTCAGCTGAACCAAGATGGCCACCAGTGGCCAATTCATTATGGCTTCCTTGGCTGCCATCTTGAATTGTTTTCCGTCCAATAACTAATGAATACTGATTCGAATCAATTTCATTTTTTTTTAGCCTGTCTGTTTACAGTCAGGTCTATAGTCATGACTTTCACCCGTCTGTCCATCCGTCTGTTAACATTTTTTTTAAATTAATATTATTTACTATTGATTGTATCATTCTCATTATGTTTCATGTTATTTTGGGAAATATTTAACCCTTTTTTGTATGGCAGTTTAACTTACAACTTCCAGGTTAAAATGTTTTTATTTACAAAGTTACACATTTAATTCTGCAAACAGTTTAGTGCAATGTCACTGTTTCTCATTTGGGACAATGTCTACTGAACCTTTCTACAGTGATTTTCATTAATATTGGCATGATTTTAACCCCTTTTAAACATGTTTTCAGACTTCGTTTCTTTGTATTTGAAATTAGACTTTGCCACATACTTTTTTACTTTAATTTTTGCATGGTCAATACAACTTAATGATTGCATTTACATCAATGATTTCTTTTATAGGTTTTAGGAAATATTTAATCTTTTTTGAAGTCAGTTTTACCAGCTTAAAGTTTCAGATTAAAGTTTTGCTTCTCAAGGTTGTGCCTTTCATTCTTCAAACACTGTGTAACAATGTCGTTGTTTTTCATTTGCAGCAAGGTCTACTGAACCTGTATACAGTGATTTCAAATAATATTGGCATTAATTTAACCCTTTTCAAGACGATTTTCAAACTTAGTTTCTCTAAATTTAAAATTAGGCTTCTACCACATACTTTGTTACTTTGTATCCCCCCACAAGGGAGGGATATAGCATAGAGCTCCATCCATCTGTCCATCCGTCTGTCCGAACTTTATTTATGGCATAACTTGAACAATAGTTAACAGATTTCAATTCTTTTCAGTATGTGTCTCTACAGCAGCAATGTCTATGTCAAGTTCGATGACCACCATTATCCAATGAAAATTGTTGCAGTTATTTCCCTGCCAATTAGGCATTTTATTCTTTGCTTCAAAATGCATTTTAAAGTATTTAAAGTGACTATATGCAGAACTTTTTTTCAACTCCTATAACCCCCCTGCCCTCCCCCATCCCCCAACCCCCAACCCCTGTGCCAATTAGGCACTTTTTTTCTTTGGTCCAAAATGCATTTTTAAGGATTTAGAGTAAATTGACTCCTATAACCCTCAACCCCCCTCCTCATCTCCCATAGCCATTTAAGCCATATTTTTTCTTTGGTCCAAAATGCATTTTGAAGGATTTAGAGTGACTACATGCACAAAAAATTTGGACTCCTATAATGTATACCCACCCCCTCCCTCCCAACCCCCCACTTGGGGTGCCAATTAGGCCTTTTAGCCCGACTGTTTACAGTCAGGGCCACAGTCATGACTTTTGTCCATCCGTCCATCCATCCGTCCATCCATCTGTCCATCCAAGAAGGCTTAGCAGAGGTACATTGTGCAGTTTACAATTTAGGGTCAGTGGTAGTTGTGGGGTTGGGTTAGGACACTGGCCACTTGTGGAGTTATTTTTTGAACTGCAAGGTTAATTTTTTGATGTGGGGATAGGGTTTAAAATGGAAAAAAAAAAAAAACAAGTAAGAACGTGTAAGAATGTCCATCCGTCTGTCCATTAATCTGTTAACATTTACAGTTTTAGTTAATGTTTGTGGTTAAAGTTTTTTAATGAAGGTTACAGTTTTTTTTCTTTTTAATTAATTTTAATTACTATTGATTGTATCATTCTCATTATGCTTTATGTTATTTTGGGACACATTTAACCCTTTTTTGCAGTCAATTTAACTTAGAACTTCCAGGTTAAAGTTTTTGGTTATAGGTTTTTATTTACAGAGTTACACCTTTAATAAACAGTTTGGTGGAATGTCATTGTTCTCATTTGGGACAATGTCAAACTGTCTACTGAAGCTTTCTACAGTGATTTTAATTAATATTGTCAGAGTTTTAACTCCTTTTAAACATGTTTTCAGACTTTGTTTCTTTGTATTGGAAAATACAACTTGATGACTGCATTTACATCAGTGATTTCTTTTATCGGTTTTAGGAAATATTTAACCCTTTTTTTGCAGTCAGTTTTACTTAGTATTGCAGCTTAACGTTGCGGATTAAAGTTTTGCTTTTCAAGACTGTACCTTTTATTCGTCAAACACTCTGTTACATCATTGTGTTTCAGTGGTTTCAATTAATATTTGCATTAATTCAATCCTTTTCAAAATGGTTTTCGAATTTAGTTTCTTTAAATTTGAAATTAGGCTTCTAACACATACTTTGTCACTTTTTGTTCATGCATAATCAATACAACTTTTAATAATTGCATTTACAGACCTGATTTCTTTTACTTGTATGCAGCTTTTTTTCTCATTTTCTGAGCTTCACAGTTTGAAATACAAAAAAAACCCTTCTGCTGCATACTTCTGTTGTTTTACAAAAGTAATAGAGATTGGAAGGAAATGAGTGAGGGACTTTGATGCTGTCTCCAAAACTTTGGGGGAGATGGGTGGAATCAGTCCACCCCTCCCTACTTCCCATGTTATCTGGAAGATAAATCCAGTTCTAATTATACGATTCTCTTCAAATTTGATGTACTTTTTTATACGCCAATTTGTAAAAGCAGCGGTCATATTATGGAAATGGTCTGTCCATCTGTCCCTCTGTCCCTCTGTCTGTACGAACAATAATACAGGAGTTAGGAGGGTTTTTTTGCCCAGACAGATATTATGAGCTTACTTTCAGATTATGAGCTTAAGTACAAATATTATGAAGTTAATGGTCTAAAATATGAGACTTATAAGGCAAGTATTCATTTGTGGGGGGCAAGGTGGCATCGCGGTAACTGGTTCTCCTCAGATCACCAAAGTTAAGTAAAGTAGAGCTCGGTTAGTAGTTGGATTGGGTGACCATTTAAGTGACTGATTCGCGCTCCCGTTGTGTCCTTGGGCAAGGCACTTAACCCTGATTGCCTACATGGGGGCATGATGACTCTGTGTACTAAGGCACACTGCACGTCGAAGGTGCGCATATCTTCAACCAATCTAAACCTGTCTGTGCAGCGGAGCAGAGTTCAGAGTTATGATGAACCCAGTGCTTCATTGATCAAAAGTTTGCTGATAATGATTTGGAAGAATCTGGGGTACACAGAGAGAACCACCAAGCATCGATGAGCAACTGTCAGCTCCTCAACATTCTAACTCTGTTCAAGCTCGGCTCAAGCAGGGTTACAGCGGTTGAAGACATGTGCACCATCCAATTGCAGTACGTCTTAGTATATGGCATCATCGTGCCCACATGTTGGCAACTGGGATAAAGTGCCTTGCCCAGGGACACAACACGGGTCATCTGGGATGGGGATTGAACTCGGAACCTCTAGCATAGAAATAAACATTTTGACAAGGGTAAATTTGAATTGTTGCCCTGGAAATTTACAGGAAACAATCTATTTATTGGAGTTTAAGGCCATTTTCAGCATCTATGGCTTTATCATGAACATAACTCTGGTTTGATGTCAAAGTTGGGAAATCATTGATACCAGTGCTGCCTAATTTAGATGGTTTCTACCTCAAGTTTTGGTTTCGGGTCCTATTACGCCAGTAAAGCAGAACTTGTTTACCACCGTGAAAAAGCTCCGCTCCACTTCCTGAGCTCCCCCAGTGATATTACTTGGAAGAATTTCATAACTTAAAATAACTATTAAAAATCATCATAGTTATTTTCAGTTTTCTTTATTTTACCGTGTCTCTTTGCATCAATCAAGATTTTTTTATTGTGTGTAATTTTTATCACATGCAGCTAACTGCTGAGTGTCTTGGGTTGAGGTTGAGGTGTATTTATCATATTCTTTTAAAACCCACAACAGGTACAAAGAATTTAGAATAACTTACTGAAAGTTGAATTTGACATGACACTTTGAGCAAAATGTCAATGTTTTTTTTTTATCTTTCGTTAATCTTTGAATGCATACAATAAATTGGTATACAACATCTCTAGGAGGGTCAAATTCAAGTTTGTTCAAATCGGGTCCCTGGGTTAATATTTGGGCTCTCTATTGGAGCCTGAATTTTAACTTGGCGCAATGAGAGAATTTCTTTAAAAATCTTCTCCAGAACCATGAATTAGAATCTTTTGCTATTTGGTATACAAGTTTGCTCAAATCAGATTTACAGGTTTATATTTGGGTCCCCTATGGGAGCCCAAATTTAACCTAGTTCAATATGAGGAAATTTCTTTTAAAATCATCTTCAGATCCACCAGTCAGAATCATTTCATATTTTGTATACAACTTCTGTAGGGTAGTCAAATTCAAGTTTGTTCAAATCAAGCCTCTGGGTGATTAATTTGGACTACCTATGGGAGCCTGAATTTTAACTTGGTGCAATGTGAGGGAATTTCTTTAAAAATCTTCTTCAGATCAAACAGTCCGAAGCAGGTGGGTCAGATTCAAGTTTGCTCAAATCAGGTCCCTGTGTTAATATTTTGGCTCTCTATTGGAGCCCAAATTTTAACTTAGGGCAATGTGAGGACATTTCTTTAAAAACCTCCTTCACCAAATGGCTAACTCATCAATGACAGATGTATTGATCTGCTAGGGAGCACGCTGGCTCACTGGTTACAGCATTGGATTTCAAATCAAAAGGTCCATGGTTCAGTCCCCACCAGGAGCAACTGTGTTATGTCCTTAAGCAAGCCACTTCATCCCGATTGCCCATGTGGGGGCACAGTGGCACTGTGTACTAAGGCATACTGCACGTTGATGCACTTGTCTTCAACCAATGCTAACCTTGCTTGTGTGGAGTTCATACATTGGGGAGTCTGACAGTTGCTTGTCATTGCTCTGTGGTTCTCTTCAGGTATGCCTGTTTCCTCCACCTATAAAACTGTCCGACATGAGGTGATCCTGGCTGTTGAAAGTGTCATTAAACCCCAGGAAATAAGTAATAATCTGCTAATGAACTGAACTCCTGGATGATATATTTTTAGCTGACCTGACTGTCCGTCCATCCAAAGAGAACTTTACATTATTGACTTCTCCTCATAAACCACTGGACCAAATTGAACCAAATTTGATATGCATGCTTCTTATCATATGTCTATTAGAGTTTGTTCAAATAAAATTACTATGCTCACAGATGGCATCACAAGGTGCATTACTCTGATAGCATCCATAAATTGTTTTCCAAAATTAAAAAAATCTTCTTCTGCACAACTGTCAATTAGAATCTGATATTTGGTCTAAAACATCTCGGGGGGGGGGGGGGGGGGGGGGGGGGGGGGGAGGGGGGGGGGGGGTACATTCAAGTTGAGTCCGAATTTTAATTTCTGCAATATGAGGACATTTAAAATCTTCTTCAGATCCACCAGTCCCACCAGTCAGATTCAAAGTTTTCAACATGTATCCCTGGGTTTATATTTGGGACCCCTTTGGGAGCCTGAATTTTAACCTGGTGCAATATGAGGAATTACTTTAAAAATCTTCCTTCTCCATAACCACCAATTAGAATCTTTTCACATTTGATAAACAATATCTTGGGAGTGTGTGTGGGGGAGGGGGGGGGGGGGGGGAGAAGGAGGAGGGGGCAGATTCAAATTTGTTCAAATCTTGTCCTTGGGTTTATATTTGGGATCCCTTTGTGAGCCTGAATTTTAACTTAGTGCAGTATGAGGGAATTTCTTTAAAAATCTTCTTCTTCAGATCCACCAGTCAGAATGCTTTAATATTTTCATATACAACATCTCTAGGTGGGTCAGTTTCAAGTTTGTTCAAATCAGGTCCCTGGATAAATATTTGAGCTCCCTATTGGAGCCTGTATATTAACTTAGTGCAGTATGAGGACATTTTTTTTTAAAGATCTTCTTCTTTAGACCCACCAGTTAGAATGCTTTCATATTTGGTATACAACATCTCTAGAAGGGACAGATTCAAATTTGTTCAAACAGGGGCCCTGGGTTGATATTTGGGCTGGAGCCTGAATTTTAACTTTGTGCAATGAGGGAATTTCTTTAAAAATCTTCTTCTCCAGAACCATAAATTAGTATCTTGATATTTGGTATACGCTTGAACAGAGTTAGAATGTTGAGGAGCTGATAGTTGCTTGTCAGTGCTCAGTGGTTCTCTCCAGGTATTCTGGCTTCCTCCACCCATAAAACTGTCACAGTCATCATTAGCCATTGTGCATAAGTATGTGACCTTAAAAACACTAATAAATAAATATTACAAAATAATTTGGTACACAATATCTCAGCTTAAAGTTTGTTCAAAATGGATTTATAGATCTATAGATCGATATTTGGGCTCCCTTTTAACTTAGTGCAATATGAGGAAATTGCTTTAAAAATCTTCTTCAGATCCATCAGTTCGAATCCTTTCATATTTGATATCCAACATCTCTAGGTGGGTCAGATTCAAATTTGTTCAAATCGGCCCCTGGGTTAATATTTTGGCTCTCTATTGTAGAAAAAACCTTCTTCTTCAGATCCACCAGTCAGAATTCTTTAATATTTGATATGTAACATCTCTAGGGGGATCAGATTCAGGTTTGTCCTGTTTTAGTCCTTGGCCTAAAATTTGGGCACTCTTGTTGGTTGGGGGGGGGGGGAGGTTGGGTTCAAGTTTGTTCAAATTCATTCCTCAGTGTTTTTCCATAACATTTGCTTTTCAGGACTTCATTCCTTTGTAGTGTTGATGAACCATGACTAACTTAATGTGACCCCAAATACTTCTTTGAACCACTTTGTCGGGTGGGCAATTAAGGCCCCTTGGGGCCCCTTGTTTTGTTTTGTTTTTGATAAAGCATGATATACCAAGGAAGAACCGTCAAACTGGATGTAAAATAAAAAAATCATAAATTAATGAATCAGGATAAATTATAACAGAATTAAACCCTTCACCTAACATGAAAGACAAACAACACTCGATCGCAAACAAAATTCTTAAATAGCTAATTCTTTTTATTTTCTGCTCCCAAAACATTCCTCATAGGACAGAGCTCAATGAATTCATTCCAGTGAGGGTCATAAGTGATGTTTTTGATACAGAAAAAAAAAATTAAAATTGAATGTTGATTTTTGTGAATAGTGCTGGCTGGTTTTGACCATTATGTTGAATAAATGGTTAAAGGCCTTGGAGACTGTTAGCAAATGACAATGATTTGTAAATATTAATATATTGGTTGAATAATTAGAAAAATATTTTTTCTTTCAGACTGAAAAAGAGAAAGCACTTTCAAAACAGCTCAGAAAAGATGATAAAAAAATTTCAAAGAAGAAATATTGTGAAGAGGATAGATTTGAATTTAATCCACAAGCATTTAGAAGTCAAACAAGGTATAGATGGTTAAAAATTAGTCCTACAGGTGCAAAATAATGTCATACAAGAGATTTCCAGGTGAAAAAATGGTGATAAGGCAGATTTTCTATGATGAGGGGGGTGCCTGAGAAACCAGAATTTTTTTTTAACCGGTAGAGTGCTGGAAGCCCATATTTGGGCTTTACTCTGAAGTGTCGGTACCTGCACTTAAAGGCTTCATATTTTGTGGATGTTGTTCATATCACCTTTGAAGTGAAATTATTTAGTCTGTTAGGACTTGCCTTGTTACAATTTATGGGAAAGTGCCTATTGGCACTCTCCCATAAATTGTAACAAGGCAAACATATGTGAACAAATTCTGATGACCAAAAATAATTCAGCACTCTACCAGTGAATAGCCTGACTTGAGTATTTTTTTTCAAAGATAAGAGAGGCTTGGTTTCACAAGATAATCTTCATAAATAATTGTTTCATTACATTTATTGGTGAGTGCCTGTTCGCTAACAAAACATTTTTATATAAACATTTTTTTTCTACTGCTGAGCAAACAATAGGCTAATGCACACTTCAAGAGTGGCTTCTAGCACTCAACCAGTTGTGCGGCAGCATTGTAAAGTAATTTACTGAAAATGACTTGCTTGAAATGGCCCAGAATCTAAATACTTTTCCACATTAGTTTTCATGCACTTTGTAATTTTTTTCACACATAGTACATGAGCCCTTAATTTAACTATGGCAATTGATGGTGTTCCATTCCATAAAGGGGATAGAATCTGTCCTCAAAAGTAAAAAGTTTCAGTTCAGTTGTTCAGAATTATTACATTGTGTGTGTCCAGGTGTGCTAAATTACTTTTAGAGCTCAAAATTTGTTTACATGTCTTTGCTTGTTACATTTTATGGGATTTTCATGTAAATTTTGAGAAATAAAATGTCTGTTAGTTAATAATTTAACTGGGATTAAAAATGGGTACATTGCACAAATGAGGAATATTGTACATGTTACTTTGTATTCTCCCTGACATTTTGTGTGGAGCATATAGTAGCCTCTATGCCCTTCTGTATGTATATCTGCCCATTATTCTATTCCATTCATCCATCCATCCATTCTAACTTTGTCTAGTACATAAAAATTATTCTTCAGACATATCTTGTTCTCAATTTTCACAATGGTTGCTCAAGGGTGTGTCTTGACCTTGACTATAAATCCAAGATAAAGGTCACAGACCATTCCTGTGTTATTTTTTTATCCAGACCGTGAAAGTTGATTCAATGGATAAATCTTGTTCTATACTTAACACAATGCTTGCTCATATCTCAGGCGTGTGTTACGATCTTGACCCAGTCATAACTCCAAGGTCAAGGTAACCCATTGACAATCTGTCTGTTCTTATGTTCTCTGGTGCATTAAAAATGATTTAACTGACAGATTTTGTTCATGCTTCACACAATGCTTGCTCATGACACAAATGTGTGTCATGACCTCAACCCAAAGTCATAACTGCAAAGTTACAAAGTGTAGGCCTGTTAAGACATACATGAAAACAAACAAGCATGTACACAATCCATTTTCACTGAGATATGGACAGCCATGTATGTTCAGTGGGGTTTCTCTCCATTGTAATACAAACCATCAACATCATGCCTTCTCTTTTGGGCTCATATCTGGGGGGCATCTATCAGTTTTGCTGATATTTTCTTGTTTCTGAGTGCTAGCAAGAAGTGATGCTGGAAAGTATATCATTAATTTTATGTCAATTAGTGTAACACTGCTAATGACTTCACTTGAAAACCCTATTGTTAGCTCACCTGACTGAAAGTCAGGGTGAGCTTTTCTGATCACTTTTCATCCGTCATCCGTCGTCTGCCGTCCATTGTCCATCGTCCCGTGTCTGTCGTCCGTCATGAAGGTGGTGTTTGGGCCTTTTTCTCCCAAACCACTGGCTGCATGTTAATGAAATTTCATGTGAGTCGTGGTTATATAGGGGCATTTTGATTTTTATGCAAATTAGGTTTCGGCTCATATTGAGCAGAGGGGTGGCGAAAAAATGGCCAAATTTTTTGAAAATCTTCTTATGAACCACCAGTAGCAGAGACTTGATATGTGGTATACAGAGTCCTTTTGATGTTTAGAATCAAGTTTGTTCAAGAGAAGTTTGTCGGGCATTATTTGCCTTCGTTTTGGGATGAGCAAAAATTTTGGCCATGCCTAAAATTTCTATTTTCAGAACCGTGGGGTCGATTTGAACCAAATTTGATATGAGATGATAATTAGTCATAAGTAGTTGATTGATGCAAAAAAATGTTTCTCATTGCCCCATGGGAACCCCGGGAGCTAAAAATAGGAAAAACCTTAAAACTGCCAGATCTCCAAAACTACACGGCACAGAAAATTCTTATTTTGTATAAAGCTTACTTTTATCCAGTAGAAGAGAATGGTTAAAAAAATCCCTATCGGTTTGATCACAAGGTACTTTTTTCAGGACTTTGAAAAAGTGCTGAGTCAGCACTTTTTTAACGTAGGCAATGGGAAAAACATTAAAAAATCTTCTTCTCCAGATCCAGCAGGCAGAATCTTTTGATATTTGCTATGCAACATTGTAGGGTGGATCTGATTCAAGTTTGTTCAAGTCGGCCCCCTGGGTTCATATTTGGGCTCAGTATAGGAGCCCGATTTCGAACTTAGTGCATTTCAGGCAAATTTCTTAAAAAATCTTCTTCTCCAGATCCAGCAGGCAGAATCTTTTGATATTTGGTATGCAACATTGTGGGGTGCTTCTGATTCAGGTTTGTTCAAATCGGCTCCCTAGATTTATATTTGGGCTCACTATAGAAGGTCGAATTCGAACTCAGTGCATTTCAGGCAAATTTCTAAAAAAATCTTCTTCTCCAGATCCAGCAGGCAGAATCTTTTGATATTTGGTATGCAACATTGTAGGGTGGATCTGATTCAAGTTTGTTCAAATTGGCCCCCTGGGTTCATATTTGGGCTCAGTATAGGAGGCCGATTTCGAACTTAGTGCATTTCAGGCAAATTTCTTAAAAAAAATCTTATCCAGATCCAGCAGGCAGAATCTTTTGATATTTGGTATGCAACATTGTGGGGTGGATCTGATTCAAGTTTGTTCAAATCGGCTCCCTAGATTCATATTTGGGCTCACTATAGAAGGTCGAATTCGAACTTAGTGCATTTCAGGCAAATTTCTTCAAAAATCTTCTCCAGATCCAGCAGGCAGAATCTTTTGATATTTGGTATGCAACATTGTAGGGTAGATCTGATTCAAGTTTGTTCAAATCGGCCCCCTGGGTTCATATTTGGGCTCAGTATAGGAGCCCGATTTCGAATTAGTGCATTTCAGGTTAATTTCTTAAAAAATCTTCTCCAGATCCAGCAGGCAGAATCTTTTGATATTTGGTATGCAACATTGTGGGGTGGATCTGATTCAAGTTTGTTCAAATCGGTTCCCTAGATTCATATTTGGGCTCACTATAGAAGCTTGAATTCGACCTTAGTGCATTTCAGGCAAATTTCTTAAAAAAAAATCTTCTTCTCCAGATCCAGCAGGCAGAATCTTTTGATATTTGGTATGCAACATTGTGGGGTAGATCTGATTCAAGTGTGTTCAAATCAGCTCCCTTGATTTATATTTGGACTCAGTATAGGAGCCCAAATTTGAACTTAGTGCATTTCAGGCAAATTTCTTTGAAAATCTTCTTCTCAAGATCCAGAAGGCAGAATCTTTTGATATTGGGTATGCATCATGCTTAGGGGGGGGGGGGGGGGGGGGGGGGGGAAGATTCAAGTTTGTTCAAGCCAAGTCCTTGGGTTCATATTTGGGCTCACTGTGGTAGCCCGAATTATAACTTAGTTCAAAATGAGGAATTTTCTTTAAAAATCTTCTTCAGATCCAGCAGTTGGAATGTTTTGATATTTGGTATGCAGCATCCTTAGGGAGGTGAGATTCAAGTTTGTTCAAGCCATGTCCCTAGGTCCATATTTGGGCTCACTGTGGGAGCTCGAATTGTAACTTAGTTCAAAATAAGGAATTTTCTTTAAAAATCATCTTCTTCAGATCCAGCAGTCAGTGAAACCCATTACGAGTAGGTGCTTCATGACACCTCCCTATGATCAATGTAATTTCCAGACAATTGGAACAAAGGTTTCATTCTCCTCCATAGTGGCTGCTAATTGAGACATCAGCTGATTGATACATTGGTGCTATAAAATGTAATTGAAAAGATAACACAGCCTCACAGGACATCAATTACAACTATCATTAATTTATTTTGTATTTCTTTTCTTGATATTTTTTCACACCGACCCACAATGATAACTGCTATCAAAACAGAACAGGTAGCCTAAAATTTGTTCTCATTATCAAAACAAAACGGATGGGCGGTGTTGTGTCTTCACTCAACAGTGAACAGTCCACACCTTCTGATTGTTGAAAAGACCAAGGCGTGGCAACTGGAAATTTCTCCCGATTGGAGAAGACTTTGAAATACATTGATTGGCTATTTTGTTCGGCAATTCAAGTTGGTTTATTTTCTCTGTGGGTACCTGGACAAATTTGGAATATTTTTTAACTATATATATATAACAGAACGAGACTCTTGGTGGTTACAGGTCAACTCGCCCTCAGGTCAACTCGCCCCCTAAAAATTTTCCGGGTCACCTCACCCCCACTTGGGTGCGAGTTGACCCGCCAATCGGGGGCAAATGACCCGAATTTTTTTTTTTCTTTTTCGTTTTTTTTTCAAAAATCTCGTCTCATATCTCATCAACTAAGTTATTACCTTAAAAAATCTTCAATTCCTTTAAAAAATTAAATCCTATCCAAGAAAATAAAACACAAACATCCTTTGAGAAAATTCCAGAATTAAAAAATCCTTTACAAGAAAATGAAGCACAAGAATTACACCCTAACCAGCCTCCTCTTAAAAAGTGAATAAAACTTTTAATTAATATTCCGAATACAAAATTTAACACAATGTAATCCAGAACTCAATTAGTCTCAATTAAATGATTCAAAATTTGACCAGGTCCCACGAAGGAAAAATGAGTAAAATGTATTACTCCCATGATACATCAAGCCCTTGTCTGGTCGACCGTGTAAAGTGAAGCCACACCACCATATAATTTTTGGATAGCTGTTCTGTTTTTATAGCTGTTATCATTGGAGTCGGTGTCAAATATTAATCGAGAAAAAGAATACAAAATGAATTAATTATATTTATTGATAGCATTTTGTGTTATCTTTTCAATTACATTTTACAACATCAATATATCTGTCAGCCAATATCTTAATTAGTCGCCACAATGGAGGAGAATTAAACTTTTGTTCATATTAATTGGAAATAACATCACAGGCCGGGGAGGTGTCATCTAATACCTTTTCTTAATGGGTTTCACTGAAGTCTTAGAATTTTAAATAAGGGACGCCGACACGAAAAAATATTGGAGGCCAGTTTGGGTAAAAAATTATCTGGGGACGACTTGACCTGGGCGACTTGACCCGGGGGCGAGTTGACCCGAGGGCGAGTTGACCCAAGGGCGAGTTGACCCGTTCCCCTCTTGGTGATGTGTGGTTTTGTTCTATTATTGTTAAGTTGAGGATTAAATTCGGTATTCTGAATTTTCTTATTCAAGGGAGGATTTAATTTTATAAACGGTTAACCTAACGAAGGTAAGTTGTCATCTCAAAAGTTATCAGTTTTTTTATCACTTACATTTTGAAATTCAAGTAAAAAAAAAAATGGGGACGTTTCGGCCCCGAGAGGTGGGACGTTTCGGCCCCGGTCGAGGCTGAAATGTCACGAAAAAAACACAGAGGCCGAAATGACCCTGAACCGAACAGTTAACCGTTTACCCAATGTCGGACAAAATTGAAAACAATTAATGGCAATTCAATTTTTTTCATTTTTTGCTTTTAAGACATTGGTTATATGACTCTCATTGGAATGCTCATTCTAATGAGGGGGTCATAACCTATGTCTTAGAAGCAAAAAATGAAAATTTTTAGTTATACAAGAATTTTTTTATGAGTGTTGTCTGCCTCTAGCGTTAGGTGGAGTTAAAAATATTTTGCTTCCCTGTATGCAAATTTTATCTTCAGGTTGGTATGATATTTATATAGTTCTATGTAGTTCTATGTGGTAACTCGACGCACCATTCGGTCCCTGGTTGTTTTGCCTCAATTCACATTCTCCCTGGATCGAAACTGGAATTGAGACGGAAATAGTCCCAACTTGGACCCAGAGTCTGTAATGTATTTTTGGGGTTGGTACGTCCTGTGCCACAGGACGTACCAACCCCACAAATTATATCACGAACTGCACAGGACGTACCAATCCCAAAAATTATATTACGGACTGTGGGTCCAAGTTTGGACTAGGACGGAAACAACCTCACACCTCTCCTTCTGCCAGCTGATTCTGCCGGTTTTGCAATTTACATGTACCAACACTGATATTCAGGTTAAAGAGATACACGTACGCTGACTCGAAATATTAGGCCCAAACCAGCACTCACAATTTTAACCAAACCGGTCTGTGCTAAATATTTATACAAACATCTCCATTCAAATTGATTGTGTTTTAATTTTTGTCTGAAAAACATAGCTTATGACCCCTCATTGGAATGAGCTCATTCCATTGAGGGGCCATAAGATATGTTTTTGAGACAATGGGAACACATTCAACTTTCAGAAGACTGTGATTGTTGTACATACAAATAATTAAACAAACGGTGGTATCCCGATTCAATGGTGTTAATTTAGTCCATATACATCTGAAGTACCGCTAATTTTTATCGTGCTTGTCATGGATATTTTTTCACAAAAGGATTCTGAAAGTAACTTATAAAGTAAGCGTGAAACCTTTCTTCTCATCCATTGAAAGTAAACTGGGACGATTACCGTCACGATTATTATTCGACAATGTACATTACTAATTTATTTTATGTGAAAATAGTATAATTGATCATGAAAAACTATATTTCAATAAAAAAAAATCTAAAACAAAATAAAAAAAGTTTTTCAGGTCAAGTCACCCCACAAAGCCGGGTCAAGTCGCCCCAAGTCTGGGGCGACTTGACCCAGAAAAATATACTGGGGCGATTTGACTCAGAACCTGTCGAAGCACCGCCATTCACTGGATCGAACCACAGGGGTCTGGAAACGTAATATTATATATATATTATATAAAAAAAGAAAGGGTCACAACTCACGAAAATGGGAAATTCGCTACACAGTACATGTAGGCAGTAAAATAAATTATATGTACATATGATATTAGTGGCGGACCCAGGAATTTTTGAAGAGGGGCAACCCAAGATATTTTTAATCAACAAAACTTTGACGAAGATACGAAAATTGCCTTTAGTCTACATTAATACTTTGAAGACAAACTTGCACACATAGTTAAAAATCAGAAACGAACATTTATGTGACACCTATTTCAATTATTTGTCCCGTTTTCAATAATAACACCCTGCGTGTGATGGCATGATAAATTCTGGTTGTCGTTTTATATCGATATAATTATTTATCTTTCAGTTTACGTGTAGTTGATTGGAGGCAGATTTAGAGCGTTCATACATAGTATCGGGGGTTGGGGGGGGTGGGGTGGGGGCATATGCAAAACAATCTCATGCTGAAGGGGGGGGTGGGGAGGTTGTGAGGGTGTCGCCCCCTCAGGTTATTGAACATACTTTTTTTCTTTACATATTTTTTTTTATTTATAATTCTAGTTTCAACATTTCTGTGCAAAAAAGGATAAAAGAATATTTTTAGCTAAGAGGGAGCTTAAGTGATCACAATCCATCCGTCGTCGTCCGGCGTAAACTTTTTACATTAACAACTTCTCCCAAACCACTGGACCATTTTGGTTCAAATTCAGGGTACTAGTAGATGCTTATTACCCAATGCCAATTCAGATTTGCTCAAATTAAGTTGCTCCTCCCCTGGGGTGGCAAACCACGCCCTAAAATGAGCAAAATCTTGAAAAATCTCCTCTTGAACCAGCAGTAGCACAAACTTGATATTTGGTATATATCATCCTTTTGAGGTGTAGATTCAGCTTTGCTCAAGAGATGTTTGTGTGATAATATTTGCCATAGTTATGGGAGGGGCTGGAATTTTTGCCCCGCCCCAAATTTCTATTTTACGAACCGTGAAGCCGATTTGAACCAAATTGGATTTGAGGTAGTAATAGGTCATAAGTACTTGATTTATGGGGGAAAAAATTTTGTCGCTGCCCCGTGGGAACCACAGGAGCTAAAAATAGATTTTTTTTAAAAATGGCTATATCCCCAAAACTGCTGGGCACAGATACTTTTTTTTTGCTATGAAGCTTCCTCGGGACCAGCAGAATAGAATGGTGAAAATAAACCCAATCAGTTTGATCATAAGGTACTTTTCCAGGACTTTTGAAAAATATTGACTCGGTATTTTTTAACACTGAAGCCAATGGGGTTAATGAATAATTATTTCTAAACTTTTTACCTTATCGACTTCTCCTACCAAACCACTGGACCAATGTGGTTCAAATTTAGGGTAAATGCTTATTACCCAATGCCAATTCAGATTTGCTCAAATTAAGTTGCTCCTCCCCTGGGGTGTTGAACCACACCCTAAAATGAGCAAAATCTTGGTAAACTTGAATCTAAATCACTGTGTGATTTGGATTCAAGTTTGTTCAAGAGAAGTTTGTTCTGCCATATTTGCCATCATTATTGGAGCCAGGAGGCGCAACATTTTTTGCCACGCCCAAAATTTCTATTTCTTAAACCATGAAGCAGATTTGAACCAAATTTCATGAGGTAGTAATAGGTCATAAGTAGTGAATTTATACAAAAAAAATTCTCATCACCCCCATGGAAACCCCAGAAGCTAAAAATATACTGAGTCAAAAAAGAAAGTATAATAAAATTTCAAACGAATTTTTTTTAATATGATCAATTTCCATTTCAATAAACTTTTCTTCAAATAATAATTCATGATTGCCATAACATAATTTGGCAATTTCAGGTTGTTCAAGTGTTTAACATGATGTTGTGATGTCAAGTTACACACATGGGGTCAAATGAAAATTTCACATTGAATGTCAATAACGTGTATGTATCAATGAAAATCCTGGGTTTTTGAGTGTACTTGAATGAGTGCAGAGGGTTAAGGTAAATTCTTTAAAAAAATCTATAAAAATTATATCCGAAATCTCGAAGTACATGTATGAGGAGGTATAATTCAATTTGAAGGTTATGTGGCTTTCAAGATAGACATCAAAAGTTACTCCATAAAAGACATGCACAACATACATGTAGCTGTTTTGAAAGCCATAAAAAATATGGATAATTGAAAACCATGGCAAGCCACACAAATAAGACTACTGCTGGAGACACAGTATAGCCACATACATGTAGTTACATAGCCATAACCACACAGCCATGTTATGTAAATTAATAGAATAGTCGGTATCATACTACTTGCACACACGTGCTATATATTTTTTTGAGATACTGTGTGATGCAGTCATTATGAATTTTGAATCTGATCAAAGTTATTTCCATCTTGTTTGTGTGTCTAGCCACAGTTTTCAGGTGTCCATATTTTATGTGGCTTCCAAAAGAAACTGCTTCATGTATGTGTTGTTTTTTTCTGAGAAGCATTTGATATCCACCTAGAAAGCCACGTGAACACACCTCATACTTGAAGATTAATAATTTATCCTCACATAATGGTCATATTCATAAAACACCTGCCTTAACTGAAAGAGTGCTGAAAGCCAAATGACTCCATTTGGGTATTTGTTCATTGAATCAGTAGTCCATATTTGTCAATAAAATCCACCAATATGGATGTCATTGTAACCGGCTCGTCCAGCCGGTTACAATGACATCCATATTGGTGGGATTTTATCGAAAATGTTTCGGGATATCTCGAAGTACATGTATGAGGTATAATTCAATTTGAAGGTTATGTGGCTTTCAAGATAGACATCAAAATTTACTCATAAAAGACATGCACAACATACATGTAGCTGTTTTGAAAGCCATAAAAAATATGGATAATTGAAAACTGTGGCAAGCCACACAAATAAGACTACTGCTGGAGACACAGTATAGCCACATAGTTACATAGCCATAACCACACAGCCATGTTATGTAAATTAATAGAATAGTCGGTATCATAATGCTGCTTGCACACACATGCTATATATTTTTTTGAGATACTGTGTGATGCAGTCATTATGAATTTTGAATCTGATCAAAGTTATTTCCATCTTGTTTGTGTGTCTAGCCACAGTTTTCAGGTGTCCATATTTTATGTGGCTTCCAAAAGACACTGCTTCATGTATGTGTTGTTTTTTTCTGAGAAGCATTTGATATCCACCTAGAAAGCCACGCAAACACACCTCATACATTGTCATTGAAGAGTAGTTACTCTAAACACATTTATCAAGCCTGCATGCTAATACCATAATATTAGTCACTATGTTGAGGGACATCTCAACTGCATAATGTATTGCTTGTCAAGAAATTGTGCACAGGCACACACGGTTATCTTGTTTAGACAAAATAACAGTGTGTGTCCATAGACAATTTGAAGGCTACTTTGTGTGGCTCACACTGAGGCTAAAAACATTGTGTTCTATGGAACCTCTTGTCTTTCATACTGCTACGTTGTGTGGCTTACACTGTCCAAAACACTGTGTGGCTAGTTTTATTTTTGTTTCTGATGAAGGCTATGTTGTGTGGCTCACACTGTCCAAAACACTGTGTATTTTAGAAGCTAGTTCGGTCCCTGGACTTATTATTGATACCTTTTAACAAGCCTGGATTTAATTTTTTATAGAGTGTCTGACAAAATGACCATCACAAATCATTTAGTGTCGGACATTTTTAAAAGCTGTCTGACATTTTTCTGATATCAATAATTTGGACGAAAAAATAAGTAAAATATAACCTGACTTGAGATACTGCCCATTTTAACAGTGTGGTCTATCAAGACATATGGTCTCTCATAAGAGTTTTTATATTTCCCCTATAAACATGTCAACCAAGGTATAGTGGAATCACAGGATAGAAATATATAACTGTGTGCTTTGGAATACATGACACTGATGTTGCCACCTATGTTGCCAGTAGGTTCCAGTCAGTTTCCCCCCGGACAGTTTCCCCCCCGGACAGTTTCCCCCCGGACTCTTTCCCCCCTTGCTTAACAGCAAAGTGGACACTTTCCCCCCATATATCAATTTAAAATTTTGTGATCAATGAAGGAAGGGGAAGCTTGTGTTTGATGTTTCATATCAATAAAAAAATATTGTGATCAGTTACTGATGAGCTTGTGTGTTTGTTTTGTAAGTGTTGTTCTCAGTACAGACTAGATATGAGGAGGGCACACGACACAGGGCCGCCCTTCGCCCCATTGGAGCTTGTTGGTATGAGTAAAATTAATTTAATCGAAGTCTTCCTGTACTTCATTTAGTGGAGGCAACGTTGTGCTCAGTACAAAATTATTTTGTGCTATAGGTTGACTTGTGGAGTTAACATATTACTTGTGCTAACAGTTTGTTTAGAATTTTTTATTAGCTCAACTTGACAAAGTCAAGCTGAGCTATTGCCATCACTTCTCGTCCGTCGGCGTACGTACGTACGTATGTACGTACGTACGTACATTAGTATGTTAGTACGTTAGTACGTACGTCCACAATTTCCTTTGGCACACCTCACAGGTCGCATTTATGATCAGATTACTTTGAAACTTGGCATGTTTGTTTGTGGTGACCTCTAGATGGGAGCTATCGATTTTCTTCAATTTCCGTCAAAAAATGTTGCCGTGGCCAACGTTCTTAGAACTTAGTTTAGTCAAACCACAATATTTCCCTTTGGCACACCCTACAGGGCACACTTATAATTGGATTGCTTTGAAATCTGGCATGCTTGTTTGCGGTGACCTCTAGATGGGAGCTATCGATTTTCTTTAATTTCCGGCAAAAAATGTTGCCACGGCCAACGTTCGTAGAACTTAGTTTAGTCAGACCTCAATATTTCCCTTTGGCACACCCTACAGGGCACATTTATGATCAGATTGCTTTGAAACCTGGTATGCTTGTTTGGGGAGACCTCTAGAAGGGTGCTATCGATTTTCTTCTATTTCTGTTAAAAAATGTTGCCGCGGCCAACGTTCTTAGAACTTAGTTTAGTCAGAAGACTCAATATTTCCCTTTGGCACACCCTACAGGGTACATTTATGATCGGATTGCTTTGAAACCTGGCATGCTTGTTTGGGGTGACCTCTAGATGGGAGCTATCGAATTTCTTCGATTTCCGTCAAAAAATGTTGCCGCGGCCAACGTTCTTAGAACTTACTTTAGTCAAACCACAATATTTCCCTTTGGCACACCCTACAGGGCACATTTATGACTTGATTGCTTTGAAAACTGGTATGCTTATTTAGGGTGACCTCTAGATGGGAGCTATTGATTTTCTTCAATTTCCGGCAAAAAATGTTGCCACGGCCAACGTTCGTAGAACTTAGTTTAGTCAGACCTCAATATTTTCCTTTGGCACACCCTACAGGGCCCATTTATGATCACATTGCTTTGACACCTGGTATGCTTGTTTGGGGAGACCTCTAGATGGGAGCTATCGATTTTCTGCAATTTCTGTCAAAAAATGTTGCCACGGCCAACGTTCTTAGAACTTAGTTTAGTCAGAAGACTCAATATTTCCCTTTGGCACACCCTACAGGGTACATTTATGATCGGATTGCTTTGAAACCTGGCATGCCTGTTTGGGGTGACCTCTAGATGGGAGCTATCAATTTTCTTCAATTTTCGTCAAAAAATGTTGCCGCGGCCAACGTTTTTAGAACTCAGTTTAGTCAGACCACAATATTTCCCTTTGGCACACCCAATAGGACACATTTATGATTTGATTGCTTTGAAACCTGGTATGCTTGTTTGGGGAGACCTCTAGATGGGAGCTATCGATTTTCTTCAATTTCCGTCAAAAAATGTTGCCGCGGCCAACGTTCTTAGAACTTAGTTTAGTCAGAAGACTCAATATTTCCCTTTGGCACACCCTACAGGACACATTTATGATCGGATTGCTTTGAAACCTTTCATGCTTGTTTGGGGAGACCTCTAGATGGGAGCTATCGATTTTCTTCAATTTCCATCAAAAAATGTTGGCGCAGCCAACATTCTTAGAACTTAGTTTAGTCAGACCACAAAATGTCCCTTTGGCTCACCCTACAGGGCACATTTACGATTAGATTGCTTTGAAACCTGGTATGCTTATTTACGGTGACCTCTAGATGGGAGCTATCAATTTTCTTCCATTTCCGTCAAAAAATGTTGCCACGGCCAACGTTCTTAGAATTTAGTCTAGTCAGACCACAATATTTCCCTTTTATACACACTACAGGGCACATTTATGATCGGATTGCTTTGAAACCTGGCATGCTTGTTTGGGGAGGCCTTAGATGGGAGCTATCGATTTTCTTCGGTTTCTGTCAAAAAATGTTGCCACTGGCAAAAAAAATGACATTGGTAACAATGATCTTCAATTTTGCCATTTCATTTATAACTTACCAAGTTCAAGTTTGTCAAGTTGAGCTACAGTGTCATTGACACTTTCATTATTGTTGTAATCAAATAACTATTCGCATCTTTGGCGCGTATGTGGTCACTTCAATTTAATGACCAGCTTGGATATTTTTAGGTAATATCGTTGTGCAGTGTTTGATCACTCTCATTGTAGTTCTGTTTGGTGATTTGCAACATTTGTTTTCAAATGTCGCTGATGAATCCAGTATTCGATGGAGCGACATGGTAAACATATTTTATGCACCGTTATCCCACACATTGTTTGTGTTACTTTGTCGAGGGATAATTCGCTCACAATACTCAATTGTATAATGTTAGGGTTGTCATCTGCGTCATCTGCTTTACATGAAATCAGGCCAGCCTCTCGTTGGACAGTCAATTGTCAACACTTGGATGCCTCTGATCTGCAATTTGAAAGCTTTACTACTGTACTAGCCCGTATAATTCCACTTTCAATGTGACTTGTTACAAAAAAGAGGGTGGGCCGAATTGCTACATAATTTTAGTAAAGTTTGGATGTCATATATTTACATTTGTTCTAAATATATATTTCAGATTAAAAACCCCTTGCGCAGAACTGAACACAACCACGACAACAACGTTGCCAGAATTGCTGCCCAGAAAGTAATTTCTGATATGAAAGAAAATATCAGTAGGACTCGCGGAACGCCAGGCCAACTCCTTGCAGATGTTCTTATTAATTGTCCTGTAGAGGTGAGAGCTGCACTTGGTACCAACGAGTCCGTAAAACGCTGTCTTCGGCGTGAGAAGGCCAAAACTAATCCACCAAATCCTGGGCATTCTAGTGACCTTGATATACCAGAAGAGTGGAAGACAACTGGGGGTAATGACCCACAACCATTCCTATTCTATGACAACAGTTCAGCTTCTCAAAACAGGATGCTGGTTTTTGCAACAAACAAAAACTTGGAGCTTTTGGCAAATGCTGACACATGGTTTATTGATGGAACATTCAATGTGGCACCTCATATATTTAAACAGTTATTTGTGATCCGTGTTCCTCTTGGGAATTCGTCAGTTGCATGTGTGTACTCTTTATTAAGTGACAAATGTGAGGCAACATATGATGAACTGTTTTCAGCTATACTGGATAAATGTTCCGAATTAGACTTGTACCCCGACCCAACATCTGTGACTGCAGACTTTGAGAAAGCTATTTCAAACTCTATTCAAAACACCTTAGGAAACCATGTCCGTGTTCAAGGGTGCTTTTATCATCTCACGCAGTCAACGTGGCGAAAAGTTCAGTCTCTTGGGTTGGTATCGCTATACAAAGATAGTGACGTTGTTAAGCATTTTTGTGGTATGCTCGATGGACTGGCCTTCCTGCCAGTTGAGGATGTACATGTGGGGATGGATTATCTCAGAGGCCTAACCCCCGAAGGGTTGGAACCTCTAGTTGATTATTTTGATGCCACCTATGTATCTGGTTCGTACAGGAAAGTGCAAGTGAGAGATAACGGATGTCTGCAGCCTCTCCGTATGCGTCAGATAGCTCCTCAGTATGCACCTGCAAAATGGAATGTGCATGTGGTGACCTTGGAAGGAGGATCACGTACTAATAACATGTGTGAAGCGTGGAATCGTGGTTTTGCATCAGTCATTGGACATTCGCACCCAACAATTTGGAACCTAATCAGTTCAATAAGAAAGGACTATGCTGCTGTTGAAAGTGTGGTATTTTTAGAAGAGAGAGGTCAGCCACCAAAAAAACGGGTTCGCAGGGAAACCAAGGTTTTGCAAGAGAGGCTGCAGAACCTCTGTATAGCATTTAGAAATGGTGATAAGTCATTGCCTGACTTTCTCCAAGGTATCGGACATTGTATCAGAATAAGAAAATAATGGGTTGATTCTTAGTGATTCTTTGTAGATAAGTTGCAAGTTGATATTCAAAAAAAAATTCTTGTCATTTTTAAGTGAATGTGTTATACTATATACAGAGCAGTTTCGATCATTTAAGTATCGCTACAAAATACCGAAGTAACATTGCTTGGTACGCTGAATTTCACAAGGGTGGTAGCGATACTTAAATGATCGAAGCTGCTAAAAATGAATACACTTTGAGATTATATAAAAAGAAGTTGTTGGATATTCTGGCTTATTATAGATTTATCTTAATGTTATTTAGTGCTGTATCGTTTGAAATTTTAAATTCAAAAGAATATACTTTGAGATGAGATATAAAAAAATGTTGTTATGATATTGTAACCCCTTTAACAGATAGCCTGGGGGGAAAATGTCCGAGGGGGGAAATGACCGGGGGGAAAGTGTTCGGAAGGGAAAATGTCTAGGGGGAAAGTGTCGGGGGGAAACTGTCCGGGGGGGATACTGTCCTACCCCCGTTGCCAGTGCAAGATTTATGTTTAAATAATAAATATCCATCAGATATTGTAATAACGTTTTAAGAAAAATAAAATCCATTCTATCTAAATGTCAGCAAAATGTGTAAAGTATTTTTGTCTAAGAGTACTAGCCTTGTGCACATGATTTGAGAACTGTCTGGGAATTTTCTAGGAATTTTTATAATTTAATAAGAAAATTGTGTAAATTATCTTAATACGTTTCAAGAAAAATGGAGTTCATTCAGTCTAAATGTCAATAAAATTTGAAAAAACATTTTTATCTAACAGTATCAGCCATGTAAACTTTATTGGATAACTGTTTTTAAATTTTTAACTGCGTTTTTATAACTTAGAAAAAAATGTACAAATTATAGCTTGAAAATTAGGTGACATGGCACAAATTGTACTAAGAATTAAAATGTGTTTTACACCAATATATCATTTCAAAGATGATAGGTTTGTTAAATTTGTGGAATATTGGCTCAGAAATGAATTCTTATTCATTTAATCGTTGAATTACTTTGATCCACTAATATAAAAACGTGACTAAAATGTTCGAAAATGCTCGTGGAATTTGATGCAATGTTTAGGCATTGTAGTTAAAATTGGACAAAACTGTATAGTTTCTCTTGGTAAACTTCCGTAAATATAATCTATACAGATGGATACAAAAAGTGCATCAATTTCACTCGGATCTAGTGGTTTTTAATGGAGAAATTTTGAAATGTTTTCAATGTGGCATGACACATTTTTTTAAAGATATGTTTACTATACACCAATAGATGGCACAATGGTCATGTCGTTCACTGATCGAAATATAACTTTCAGGTCGTACTACAGTAAATAAATTCAATCTGGGCTTAATTTTCAAAACGTATTACATTCGTCATGAAATGACTCGCAATTTGATGTATTTGTTTTACAATTATATTTAACTATATTAAATATTGTGATATTGTGGGTTTTTCCAGCTTTATAAATAAAAAAATGTGTGTACAAATGTCACCCACAATGCAATGTTTCACGAAGTAAACAAAAGCATGCCATTTTATTTTGTAGTGGTTTAAAATCACATGTATACGTTCTGAATTTCTTCGATGAAAATGACTCAATTATCTTTTGAAATGCATCACTGGTGCTTAAATAAATGTTCCCTTTCCCCGGGAAAATCGTCAGTAACTTTTATTCCACACCGGTATTTATTTTCCATGTTTGATAGTTTTTGTCGAAATTCAGGACCCGGTCAAAGTGACAGGCAGACGTGTTATAGTGCCGGTCATTGGTACATTTGATACCGGTCACTGTCCGTGTCCGGCCTCTTATATCCAGGCTTGCCTTTTAATGAAATTCCGTCATGCCTGGATTAGTTTTAAAGGAGGTTCATATAAAAACATTTTTATTCACAGGGGATGGACCAGTCAGGTGTTATGACAGTTTGAAAACCTGCTGTGACGCACGTATGTTTAAGTACCCGCAAAGAATCACGTCTTTAGGAATAAGGAAATACACAGCAACTTTGACCCAGGTATGCTATTTATCAGCTAACCTGAGCGGAGCTTGGGTTACTGTTGATCTTTATCGATCCCTTTCCGTCTGTCATCCATCATCCTTTGTCCATCCGCCATCAATCAGTGCTTCCCAGGAATTTGGGCCAGAATAGCTGTTTTTAGCTCTTCTAGTTTTGGAGCAATTACTACAATATAACAAGAGCCTAACTGGTGAAGGGCAGTAATCTGATCTGTAAGGGCTACTATTCATAACTATTAACCCTTTACCTAACGTAACGGCCAAAACCGGCCAGCGCTATACTCGAAAAATGCCATTCAATTTGTTTTATATTTGCATTTTTTGCTTCCAAAACATAGGTTATGATCCCTCATTGGAACGAGCACGACTTTTTAGTTGTACGAGTAATTTTTTTACGAGTGTCGTCTGCTACTAGCATTAGGTAAAGGGTTAAATTGTTCCAGTTTACAAGGAGAATGCTTGTAGACATTCTGTAAAGGAATAATTTAATAGTTACGAATGTTTATTACTATGCAAAAAAAAGATCTTATCAGAAAATAAACTCTATGAGGAGTGGTAATTTCTCATTTGCAATTTAGAAGCTGTAAGAAGAATGACATTGAAAGCTCTTCTTCCTGGGAAGGCCTGATTAAGTACAGTTTTGTCCAAAATTTGGCAGATCTTCTTTATGCCCATTTAAGTTTGTTCAGTAGAAGTTGCCACGCTCTCTTGGGGCATAACTATGATAGAACCGATTGATATTTTGCAAAATTTTGTAAAAATCTTCTCCGGAAGCATGTATCAGAATCTGTCGATATTTGGTATGGAACATTCTTGCTTGGGTCTGAACCAGTTGACCATTCCAGCACCATTAATTAATACATGTATTTGCATAATTTTATAGGCTAAGCACTCAAATGCAAAACTGTTAAGTACTTTTATGAGCTGGTGAGTGTTTAACCATTAGAGTGCTGAAAGCCGTCCTTTGCGCTTCGTTCAATTTCATATTAAGTGTTGCTCACACGGTAGGATATCTGATTTGTAATTTTAAGGTATCCTGAGAATATAAGTTCAAACACTGACTGGGCCTGCATGAGATGTGTCCATTGTAAAGATGCTTCATCCACATTGCCTGTATAGGGGCAATGTGGCACCATGTACTAAAGTGTATCACACAGTTGATGGTAGACGTTTTTAACCAATGCTAACCTCTGCCTAGACAGATCACAGAAGTTGGTGTGTCTGGCAGTTATGTGGTGTGTCTTCCACCTGCATGCAACACAGCCCAACACGATATGAACCTGACTGTTAGTGTTGTAAAGCACTAAACAAACATAGTTAAGTGTGTAACAATATGCTGGCTTCTTATTCTGTGAGAGCATTTCAAAGTAAATTTGCTCTGTAGTAGTTGTCCAAGTTTACCCCGCCACTCTGGTCTATGCCTCAGGGACGGCGGAGCCAGGGGGGCACGTTACCCCCCACTTTTTTCTGCAGCCAAATTTTTTCACAATCAAAACTATACCACTATTATTTTTTTTGTGATAAGTTTTATCTTATTTCCACCAGAGAAGCAAGAAAATCACGTCTTTTTATGGCGAATTTTGCAATTTCTCTCAACTGGGCCTTCAGCTCCGAGAATTTGTTTCTTTTTTAACCCTTTACCAAACGTAGAGGAGAAAAACAACCAGAGAATTAATCAAAATAAGCCTAACCAGGCAGTGAACCGGGCAGAAAATTTCAGAAAGTTTTAAATAAACTCATACAAATATGGATACCATTAGAACCGGCTCATCGAGCCGGTTCTAATGATATCTATATTTGTATGGTTTTATTGACAAATAATGGAATTATTTTCTGAAAAATGTGAAATTTAATTTATTTTTAATAAATACCGTGTTAGGTAAAGGATAAACATTTTACCTAAAAGCTAATTTATAGCTGAGGTGTGAATTGTAGGAAACCATTAAACCAGAGAAGGCAGAGCGGACGATTGGGGAGACACATGTCAAGCTGTAGTCATTGATATATAACAGCCGACAATGTGACCTGAAAATTTGTGACCCCCACTTTTTTGGAGCTTCCGCCGTCTCTGCTATGCCTAAAGGCAATCCTCATAAAATGTGCAGTGCAAAGACTCCATTACTATTTCATGTCATCGAAGAACTTAGCTCAAGACCAAAATTCTAAAAAAAAATTTGTCAACAATCCTTGTGTACAGGGTTTCATCGTTGAAAGGTTTAACCTATAACCTGCGGTGGGTTGATATTTCCACCAACATAATTAATTCCCGCCCTAGTCAACATAATCAAATCCATCTATATTTGACCAAGAAATAATCAATAAATTTATGTGGAATTTTATAAGGGATTAATTTCTAAAAAGATATTCTAGATTTATTTGTGATATAAAATTATTGCTGCATTATAGCCATGTTAAAATAATTTTCTGGCGAATGTTTCTTGAATATTTTATAAAATCAAGTCATAGCTGCTTGAAGCAGTCATGACTTGATTTTCTAATATATTGAAGAAACATTGGCCAATAATTCACTTTGCACTTGCATAATTCACAGTTGTTTTAGGTGGCCAGTAAATTTTAGATTACCTGTAAAAGTGGTTAGAAATATATAAGCTTAGGACAGTAATATTCCTTAAAATGAAGGGAAAACTTACTGAGCAGGCTAAGGGTTAATACCGGTATATAATATTAAGCTTTTGTTATTTTACCCATTTTCTAAGAGGGTTCTATGTTTTTTCTCATTATTATAGGTCCTTAGTTTACAGGAAAACCAGTTGGGCTGGCTTTGCCGCCACTTGGGCCACACCAGAAAAGTTCACCTCAACACATATAGACAAATGTCAGGGTTTTTAGAATGGGTTGATGTGTCAAAGTTGCTACTCATTCAAGATAAAAACATCTCCGGGAAGTTTAAAGGACGTAATTTAGATGATATACAGTTGGAAGATATTTTCGAAGCAGAAAGTCAGCTAAATCCGTCAACAGATTCATGTAGTCAAGCCACTCAAGGTGAAGTGTTTGATGCTTCAATAAATGCAGAAAACAGTCTTTTCATCAATGCTGAAAAGGATGATCCTTTTGTTGATGAAGATCCTTACAAGAATGCTGAAAGAAATGATGCAACCATGGATCCTTTTGCATGGTGTGACGTTAATGAAAAACCTTCAAAAAAAGTTAACAGAGTTAGATGGACAGCCGAGGAAGAGATGGAACTCAAAGAGTATTTTGGGGAATTTTTAAAAACTAAGACCGTTCCAGGCAAGGATGCATGCCACAAAGCAATATCTAAAAGCGCAAAGAACAACGGAACATTAAAACGAAGAAACTGGCCAAAAATTGTGAAAAAAATTTCAAACATGAACAAGAAAAATTAACTGCATATGTCCATCACTCAACCAGTCATGTGTAAAACAATCGTAAAATTTCTAGCATGAACATAAAAGGTCTCTTATTAATTTACATTCGATAATTCATTGTGAGATATTGGATGCTTCTAAGCAGTCTTTAAAGATTGGATAAAGTTAATACAGCTCCTTTAAACAGTGATTATTAGACCATCTGTGTTTACTTGAAAATACAAGTCACTTTATTTGCCATAGTAGTTATAATCACATCAGTGCTTTGTGGTTTTGATATTTTTTCCCTGCAGTTTGCAGTTTTTTTTTTTTATGCCCATGCTTTGAAGAAGGGTCATAATGTTAATGATGTCTGCTGTTAACTTTAATAATATTAAACATTGGGTAAAGGGATAAATACTGATTATTTAACTGCAGCTTGGACTTTGACAGCCTCCTAGTTAATTTATATTGAAATTAAACAATAAAAATTAATTAGAAGCCTGTCAAAGTCCAATGTTATTATTGGATTTGCTGGTTGCTATGTTATGTCATTTGAAGAAGTTTTTTGAGAGTTTCAAATTGTGTTAAACGCATTGTGGTAATTTAACCCTTTACCAAACAAAACGTCTAAATCTGGTCCGGAAGTTAGATGAAGTCTTTTTCAAATCAAAATATCTTGCTACTTTCTCAATAAAACCATATAAATATGGAAATCAGTGGAACAGACTCAGGGAGCCCATTCCCCTGATCTTGTATTTCTATGGTTTGATTGAGTATTTAAGATAAACATTTGGTAAAATCATGAAAGACTATAACAAGTCACTTTTTAGCTCACTTGACTTTGTCGGGTAAAGCTTTAATGATCGCAATCCGTCCATGCTTGAATGCTCCAATGCTCAAAGAAAAATGTAATTATCTTTTTCTCCACGCCTGTTGGGCACAATCTTTTGTTATTTGGTTCGCAGCATTATTGCATGGACCTGAACTAGATTTTATCAAATCAGGGTCTCTGATGGGTGCCCAAATTTAAACTTGGAGCAATTCTTATAAAATTTTCAAGAACCAGAAATCACAATCTTTTGATATTTGGTATGGGATGTTCTTTGTTGTGTCTGAATTAAGTTTGTTCTAGCCAGATCCCTCAGCCCATATTTGGGCTCACTATGCAATCCCAAATTTGCACTTGGTGCTATTTTAATTCTTTAAAAAACTTATCCAGAAGTAGCAATGAGAATCTAATAATTTTTCTGGCATCCCTCTTTATGAAAGAAACTTTGATTGTCCTGTGACCAGTTCCCATATCTGTGGAAATCTGTCAATAGGACGATGATCTCAGGTGAAAATGTAAAGAATCCAGAATAAAAATATAAATCAACTCTGTAATTTCTTTACCCCCCCCCCCCCCTTTACACTGATGTTTGATTTACTCAGTTTCTGATCAAATATTGCCGATGGTTACCTCTTCTCTGGTGTTTTCAAATGTTCAACAATTTATATTTTGATTCTCAAGATCTCATAGAGGTCTATCAATCAAAATATAAATCATTGAACCCTTGACAATGAGGCGAACAAAGGTGAGGAAATTTGTGATTCAAACATCAAAGATTAGGGGTGGGACGATACACTTGGGTCACGATACGATACATATCTCGATACACCATTCACGATATGATTGCGTATCGCGATACGTCCAGGTGTCATTGTTTCCCTGTTATTTTTAATCTACCTCCATATATATGAACTACCGGTATCTTGCAAACTATTGCTATAGATTTCATTTCTAATCCACAATCAAACAAGTTTCTGCAAATAAGACTGTTTCATGACTGCTTATTGTAATGTACTTTCAATTCTGATTTGGGTAGCTATTCAACATTTTTCACCTACTTGTGCAGTTGGCACAAAAGCTTGACAATGCCTCAATGCAAAAGTGGGCCTGATAGCCTGTCATTCAAAGTTTATTAATTAGGCCTCCTCAATCTAGAAACACTGTTGCTGACATTATTTTTTTTTAAATAGTTTTTTCAATAATCTAAAAATGGGCTACTAGCCCATTTTTGGATTATTAAAAAAGTATTTTAAAAAAATAATGTCAGCAACAGTGTATCTCGATACGACGATATTTGAGTGTCTCAACCGGTTGGTGTATCTTGGCTTGGCGAATCGCGATACACCGATTAACCGGTATATCTTCCCAGCCCTATCAATGATGGGGGTAAATCCAGAAGAAAAAATAAATGTGTTTAAGCAGAACCAATGTTTTTTTGTTGTATTTAAATGGCAATGTTTCCAACAATATATAGAATTTTGGTCCAAAAATTGCCACTGACTACCAATAATCCTTGCATTTACATTCTCGGTAGTTCAGAAGTGACCCTGTAAGCAGTTAACTGGTAGAGTGCTGGAAGCCCATATTTGGGCTCTACTGAAGAGTGCTTGAAGCCCAGTTTTGGGCTCTGCAGTAAAAGGCCAGGAATAACTTCAGTGGCTTTGAATGCCATGAGGTGTAGGCTATCTGGTTGTGTGAATTGCATTTCATTTCATAAAAAATATTTTGTGACAATTTATTGGAGAATGCCTTAAGGCATTCCCCAATAATTTGTTACAAAATGATATTTATGAACAGAAATGCAATATTTGTACAAAAAATATACGTGTTTCAGAAGCACAGTGTAAGAATTGTAGCACTCTACAAATAACCGATAGTGCTTAAATCCAAAATTTGTGCTTGACTCGAACCTCTGTGTGCTGCAACATACTAGAGCATAATGTGCTTCTAATAACGCAAAAAGTAAAATTATTTAGACTTAACCCTTTACCCAACACTAGTAGCAGACGACACTCGTAAAAAAAATACTCGTTTTACTAAAAATTTTAATTTTTGGCTTCCAAAACATAGGTTATGACCCCTCATTGGAACGAGCGCGACACGCTCATTCCAATGAGGGGTCATAACCTATGTTTTGGAAGCAAAAAATGAAAATATTAAAAAAATTGAATGGCGTTTTTCGAGTTTTGCGCTGGCCGGTTTTGGCCGTTACGTTAGGTAAAGGGTTAATTTATTTACTATGTTGCAATTTAGGAGAGAGTGCCTGTAGACTCTGTCATAAATTGCAACATGGGAATCATTATTGCACCTTATTTTGGCTTATGAGTAACTTACAAAGAACATGTGTCATTGGTAAATATAAATTACCTAAAACTTGTGACAGGCATATGCGATATGTATAACCCTATGTTGGCATATGCCAGAAAATTTCCACAAATACTACGTCTTAAATAAAGCACATCAATAACTCATTGGACGTACGTCAGCTTATTCGCCAAGTTTTTCATATATTGCCATATGCCGGCTAAATCGTCAAGGAGTGACAGGACCTTTATACTGTAGCACCATCTGTCATAACCCTGTGTCACCATTATGCAAAGGATGCACCCAAGTCGGCCTATTAAAAGTTAATGAATCCAGTATCTCTGTGGTTCCAGGCGAGCCAGAAAATAAGGAAGCAGACATTTGTTTACTGAGGTTCCCAAAAAAAGAATTTAGTAATGCTACCTTGCATAGCAAGGTAGCATTACTAAATTCTCCTTTTTGGAATCTTATTCTACTCGGCCAACAAGTAATGAAAAAACTCCGAATGATACCTTATGACTGTAAGGAGGTAGACGCTAGCTTGTCGTCACATAAGTATAGCTTCACAAAGTTGCCCCTGGGAACCTCATTTTGGTAATCTCAGGTGCCTTATTTTCTGGCTTTGGTTCCAGACAGTTTGTGAGCAGCTCACATGGTTGACACATTGTTGCCCAGTAACACTTAGTGCTGAAAGCCATAAATTGGACTCTAGTGTTGACCCCTATTAGTTGAACATTGAAATTTCAGATTTCCTCGTCTTTATTCATTTCATGTCACAAATTCAACATTTATACTTTGCGTGAGCACTGACCTCCAAGTGCATGTACACATTGTTGAACTTGTGATAACTCCATAGGTGATGTCCATGGGTTAATATGAATCACAGTGCTAGATGTTAACTGGTAGAGTGCTAAATTATTTTCACCTTGGTGAAACCCAAATACCACAAGATGTAAGTAGAATACCTAAATATAAAATGGCATGAGTTCTGTGGAGAATGCCTAGGCATTCTCCATGGAACTCCTACCATTTAGTATTTATGAACAAATCTTATATAACAGGTTGGAAATCATCTGTAAGACAGTTGCTAAAGGCTAAAGCCACCATACTGGCTTCCAGCACTCAACCAGTTAACTATGCATGTGTGTACTCATCTATATGCCTCATTCTTCTCATATTTATTTTAACTCTTTCAACTGATGTTTCACACATGCTGTGTTGGAAAGTCTGTTTCCACAGAAAAGATGTGATCAACTTAAAATTTGATATCTGGTACCTTTAAGGCAAGAAGATATCAAATTTTAAGTTGTTCATCCCTTAAGCTTAGCGATTTTAACTTGCTGATTCTTTACTACACATGGAGTTAAAGCATGACGACTGTAGCCATCATTAGTAGAGAAAAGAGTTAAAATGACTTAACTGTTATTGTCCACTTTCAGTAATTTTTGTCTCAAAACACAATTATAGGTGAGTGCCTCATCTTTAATGCATTGCAGGTTAATACTTAATCTAAAACTTGTCAAAGAAACAAATCATTATACATCTTGCAGATGCGCAAAATGTACTTGGTTTTTGTAAGCCTCTTGCACCAAGTCTCTTGCCTTGAGGCAGTAAGCCTTAACCCATTACCTAACAAACCGACCAAAACCGGCTAGAAAAACAGCTCAAATAAGGCTAAAATATCCCAAAATATCCCAAAACATTTTCAATAAAATCACATCAACATGGATTACATTGTATCCGGCTCGATGAGCCGGTTACAATGACATCCATATTAGTGTGATTTCATTGAAAAATAAGGACAAAATTTTCCCAAAATTCTGAAATTTTGTTTATTTTCCCCAAAATTTGCATTGGCTGAAGGGTTAACTGATTGAGTGCTGAACTATTTCTTGCCTTAGTACCACCCACGTTGCACGATCTGCAAGTATGGTTCTTAGTGTTCATAAATATTGAACTGTTTATAGATTTTTGTATGTAACCGGTTTTTGGCCGAAACTTTGGGTAAAGCGTTAAACAAATACTTTTTTGGGGGCACCTCATTCAACATTTTTCTTTCCTCATAAAGTGGCTTATATTTGTGGAAATTTCATTTTGCAAGCCGGTCAAATGGTTAGCCAAAACATTCCATTTGCATCACATAAGTCAACAAATGGAATAAACATATCCTTTGACTGGTATATATGACCCTCCCATCGCCCACCTCACACACACACACACACCACCACCACCACTTGCCATGGCAGCAATATTATAAAAACAAAAAGTGGACGACTTGCTTCACTGCATTTTCATCATGTATAAAGACGCACAACTTAAAAGGCTCATAATGATATTTTCGTCGGTAAACAAAAAGACTCGCAATGAAAGACAACACAAAGACTCGCAATGTCAGGTCCATCAGTCATTTCCATCATGTGAAAAGACACGCAACTAAAAAGGCTCATAATGATATTTTCGTCAGTAAACAAAAAAAAGACTCGCAATGAAAGACACATAACACAAAGACTCGCAATGTCATGTTCGTCAGTGGTAAACAAAAAGACTCGCAATGAAAGACAACACAAAGACTCGCAATGTCAGGTCCGTCAGTCATTTCCATCATGTCAAAAGACACGCAACTGAAAAGGCTCATAATGATATTTTCGTCAGTAAACAAACAAAAAGACTCGCAATGAAAGACACATAACACAAAGACTCGCAATGTCACGTTCGTCAGTCTCAGCGTCTGTCCGTACGTACGTCCACACGTCCATACGTCTGGGAATGGTTTCCGGCGAAAAACTCCTAGGGGTTTCAATTCAAAACATTGAAAGTGTCTTCATGTTCATTCATAGGGTCTGTAGATGTGCATAAAGGTTTTGGATTTTTGATTCGGCCCTCGGGGGCGTAAGGGGCACCACTTTTGTTGTTAGAGGAATGGTTTCCGGCAAAAAACTCCTAGAGGTTTCAATTCGAAACATTGAAAGTGTGTTCATGTTCATTCATAGGGTCTGTAGATGTGCATAAAGGTTTTGGATTTTTGATTCGGCCCTGAGGGGTGCAAGGGGCACCATTTTTGTCGTTAGAGGAATGGTTTCCGGCGAAAAACTGCTAGGAGTTTCAAGTCAAAACACTGAAAGTGTGTTCATGTTCATTAGTAGGGTCTGTAGATGTGCATAAAGGTTTTGGATTTTTGATTCGGCCCCGAGGGGCGTAAGGGGCACCATTTTTGTCGTTAGAGGAATGATTTCCAGAGTAAAACTCCTAGGGGTTTCAATTCGAAACACTAAAAATATGTTCATGTTAATCAATAGGGTCTGTAGATGTGCATAAAGGTTTTGGATTTTTTATTCGGCCCTCGGGGGGCGTAAGGGGCACCACTTTTGTCGTTAGAGGAATGGTTTCTGGTGAAAAAAACTCCTAGGGGTTTCAATTCGAAACATTGAAAGTGTGTTCATGTTCATTCATAGGGTCTGTAGATGTGCATAAAGGTTTTTGATTCGGCCCCGAGGGGCGCAATGGGCACCGTTTTTGTCATTAGAGGAATGGTTTCCGGCGAAAAACTGCTAGGAGTTTCAATTCAAAACACTGAAAGTGTGTTCATGTTCATTAGTAGGGTCTGTAGATGTGCATAAAAGTTTTGGATTTTTGATTCGGCCCCGAGGGGCGCAAGGGGCACCATTTTTGTCGTTAGAGGAATGGTTTCCGGATAAAAACTCCTAGGGGTTTTAATTCGAAACACTAAAAGTGTGTTCATGTTAATCAATAGGGTCTGTAGATGTCCATAAAGGTTTTGGATTTTTGATTTGGCCCCGAGGGGCACAAGGGGCACCACTTTTGTCGTTAGAGGAATGGTTTCCGGCGAAAAACTCCTAGGGGTTTGAATTCGAAACATTGAAAGTGTGTTCATGTTCATTCATAGGGTCTGTAGATGTGCATAAAGGTTTTGGATTTTTGATTCAGCCCCGACAATAATCACAAATGCGAATCCGGGGATATACTATAGTGTGCTTTGCACACAAATGACACCCCTCTAGTTGCTTTTTTACTTACTTTTAGCTAATTGTGTTTGTTTAATATTGATGTAGATGATGTTCTGTTATCTGAATAAAAATAAAAAAAAAACAGAAAAACAAACAAAACTATAATTTGGCAAATTTATTCAAATCCCCACCCTTGTGAATTGAATGGATTTTTTCACCAATGGTTTCTGTCGTTAAATTTAGATAAATTTTTCATCAAACCAAGTCATGGCTGCTACACAGCAGCCACGACTAGGTGTTATGCCCACTTTTGTAGTAATTGACTGCTTTTGTAGTTGCTCACCACTTTTGAAGTAAAAATCGACCACTTTTGTAGTAACCGTCGCCCACTTTTGAAGTAAAGTTAGCTCTCAACTTTTGCAGTAACCATCACTCACTTTTGAAGTTAAAATACAAGGTCATCACTTTTGAAGTAATATTTTACCAGTTTTGAAGTAAAAAAATTTCCCATTGTCCATGGCCGTTGAACCCATTTTTTATTTTCATTTTTATCCCCGCATTTGAAAAATTGCGGGGATATATTGGTTGTCTCCGTCAAATGTCCGTCCGTCCGTACGTCTGGGAATGGTTTCCCTCGAAAAACTCCTAGGGGTTTCAATTCAAACATTGAAAGTGTGTTCATATTCATTCATAGGGTCTGTAGATGTGCATAAAGGTTTTGGATTTTTGATCCGGCCCCGAGGGGCACAAGGGGCACCATTTTTGTCGTTAGAGGAATGGTTTCCGGCGAAAAACTCCTAGGAGTTTCAGTTCAAAACACTGAAAGTGTGTTCATGTTCATTAATAGGGTCTGTAGATGTGCATAAAGGTTTTGGATTTTTGATTCGGCCCCGAGGGGCGCAAGGGGCACCATTTTTGTCGTTAGAGGAATGGTTTCCGGAGAAAAACTCTTAGGGATTTCAATTTGAAACACTAAAAGTGTGCTCATGTTAATCAATAGGGTCTGTAGATGTGCATAAAGGTTTTGGATTTTTGATTCGGCTTTGAGGGGCATAAGGGGCACCACTTTTGTTGATAGAGTAATGGTTTCTGACGAAAAACTCCTAGGAGTTTCAGTTTGAAACACTGAAAGTGTGTTCATGTTCCTTAATAGGGTCTGTAGATGTGCATAAAGGTTTTGGATTTTTTATTCGGCCCCGAGGAGTGCAAGGGTCACCGTTTTTGTCATTAAAGGAATGGTTTCCGGAGAAAAACTCCTAGGGGTTTCAATTCTGTGTCAACAATTTACCAATAATCACAAATGCGAATGCGGGGATATACTATAGTGTGCTTTGCACACAAGTGACACCCCTCTAGTTTTTTTTTCGACGAAATGGTCTATTTGAACTCAAATCGTGATGTTTGTGCATAACTGACCTCAACTTCCACCAGTCTCGGCGCTAAGTAGGCTGTTGCACCTTTGCGATCCAATTTTTAACTCACCTGAGTGAAGCAAAGGAGAGAGGATAACTTAACAAAGCTTTACATTTTTCTTCAGAACCACTGGAGAGAAAATATTGAAACTGAAACTTTCAACAGTTGTTAAGGATGGTATGATGAACATCCTGCACCATTTTTGACTCCTTACTTATCCTTATACCCATGCAAATATGATGTCACAGGAATGGAATAACCTATCTATGTATCAGTTATTAGTTTTTATTATATTAGATATTTCATTTTATTAGACGTAAATTTTCACAGTTGTTGGGGATATCGTACTGAAGATCCTGCACCTCTTTCGCCCTCTTACCTATCAATATAGCCATACAAATATAAATGTAATAGAAATATTTGAAGTCTGTTGATCTTAAGGTTGAAAGTTTCAACAGTGGTTGGTTCTGTACCACTTTAGAATCCCTTGCTTATCAATAGAGCCATACAAATGATATTGATGTCACAGGTATTTATCATTTGCCCCTTCTTTGTGCTGGTTCATCCAATCATGCTGAAATTTTCACCAGCTGCTGCGGCTGTTATTCAATGATCCCTTTAAATACAGCCATACATATATAGATTACTAGAAGATACTGCCGCCCTTTTCGTCAATATGACAAATCTGAAGTAAGTGGATAAGCTCCCCCCTTTATCCCCCACCCCAGTGGGGGGAACTTTTGTACTATTTCAATTTTCATTAATTCACTCTGGCCTAAATCGTGTTATCACCTGGAATTCTTTATTAGGTTTACTCTTTTTCCAGGCCCAGATAGCACGATTTGGTGTATATTTTTTAAAAAACATTTCCCTCAGTAGGACCCCCAACGACTAGTTTCAGTAAGATTACTTACCATCTTAGACCTATCTTGGCAGAGTGCCCAGGTACCATAACCTATGCTCATAAGTTGTCTTACTAAGACTTGGGGTTCATGGTCAACCCCAAAAGATGTAATGACAGAAAGAAGTCTTGCAGGTGCTATACTATGGCAAGCAAGAGGCTCTGGGATCCTTCATTCCCATCCATGCTTCCATCTTTGTCCTTTCAGTCATTGTCTCCCCCCCCCACCTCAGAAGGTGCCTGTACCTCTTATCTTTGAATTCCTGGATGATTGGAACTGGAAAGGGGGGGTGGTGGCCATATTTGGATAGGGTTGCGATCTAAGTGTGTGGGTAGTGGCTCACCAAACTGCGGCAAGTTGGGTCAAGTGGTATTGTTGGGTCGCTGGTCAAGTACTGGGTAGATTGCAGTGGTTTGGGTAACACTTGAAATATGGGAGTTTGAGTCTGGTCGAATAGGTTGTGGGATGAAGGAGGTTCGGCCACCAGGTTGTCAGAGTTGTGTGTTGACCGTCACTTGATCATTGAGGGGTTTAAGTTTTGGGTTGGGTCACATAGGTGTGGCAGAGGGGGATCAAGATCAATGGGTGGGTATGCAGAGATAGTAGTGGTTGGCATCGATGTACCAACAGCGTCCCGTAGCTTATATGGGACAAAATTAATTTATGTCGCCGCAGTGAGGTAATAACTTCCCGGGGTGAGATAATTAACTTGCCACGGCAAGTTATTATTGTCTTGCTGCAGTGAGATATCTCGCTCCGACAAATTAATAATCTCACAGGTTATCTCGCCACTGCGAAATAAAAATCTCGCTGCCGAGAGATCTTATTTCACTGAGGCAAGATATAATCTTGCTGTGGCGAGGTAATATCTCCCCTAGGCGAGATAAATATTGGTAGCCAATATCCCTTCCAGGCTTCTGTACTAACTGACACGTACAAGATAAAAAATAAATTTAATTTTCTTGGTTTATATCCAACCGTTCAGTCATTTATTTTTCTCTTTTTTCATAACGTTCGAGCATGCTATATATTCAACACTGAAAATATCGGCAACTGTTCTATAATTTTTCAATTACTGCAAGGAGGACAATGCCTTGGAACTTTTATTAAGTTAAGCTTATTAAGCATTTATCAAGTTTAGCTAATACAGCCTACTCAGCTTGTAAATCAAGACAATTTAAAGCAGTCATTCATGATTATATTTATTTTTTAAGATTATTACAGGGTTCAATAATTATTTGTACAATTATACACATTTTTATGCCCCCCGACTTAGGTCGGGGGGCATATAGTGATTGAAGTGTGCGTGTGTCTGTCCATCCGTCCATGTGGCCATCCGTCCGTGTGTGTGTGTGTGTGTGTCTGAGCCAATAACTCGAAAACGTTTAGGGCCAAAGTCATCAAACTTCACACAATTATAAAGGACCATGGGAGGATGTGTCACACACCATAGCCGGGTTCGTCCCTTCAAGGTCAAGGTCACATTTCAAGGTCGCACTAAAAATTGGTCAATATTCGTGTCTCAGCCATAACTCAGAAACAAATCATAGTACAATTTTTAAACTTTTTACAAATGTTAAAGACAGTCAGAAGGTGTGTCACGTATAATAGTTTCTGGCGCATCTGCAAGGTGGAGGTCACAATTGACCTTCATATGTTCAGGGTCACAAATTGTGTCTCAAGCATAACTCCAAATCTATTAGGGCTACAATCATCTAACATCACTCAATTATAAAGGACAACAGGTGGATGTGTCACACACCACAGCCAGGTCTGTAAGGTCAAGGTCACATTTCAAGGTCACATTTCAAGGTCACACTGAACACGGTTAGGGCCACAGTCATCAAACTTAACACAATTATAAAGGACCATCAGAGGAGGTGTCACCCACCATAGCCGGATTCGTAACTTCAAGGTCAAGGTCACATTTCAAGGTCACACTAAAAATCAGTCAAAATTCGTGTCTCAGCCATAACTCAGAAACGAATCATAAACTTTTTACAAATGTTAAGGTCAGTCAGAAGGTGTGTCGTATATAATAGTTTCTGCTGCATCTGCAAGGTGAAGGTCACAAGGGTGGGGGGGGGGGGGGTCATGTGTTACCTTAGTAACATTCTTCTTGTTAGTTACAAGTATTAAACTACAAACATTCCATTCCCTGCATAAGAGTGTTGCTTTCCCCTAAAGGACTGCTATCCACAGAAAATGTTTTCTTCTGTAGTTGCCCTCTGCCCCTAGTCATGCCAGTTAAGGTTTCGTAAGAGATCTATAAATTTGCAATATATGGGAGTTTGAATTTGTGTGGACTGACCTGATATTTCATAAATATATGTTAACAAGTCCTGCCGAAGACAACTGGTGCACAATTGCAGGTTAAACAGTTTGCACCTATCAGAGCATGTTTGTTTATTTGCTGTGGCACTTTTCAACCTGCGATTATATGCGATTAGGTTAGGCTACAGAAGCCCATATCTGGCATAAAATTATTGGACGGATTTTTTTATGAAACTTTCGCTATAAAGTTGTTATGTTGTAGGGTACGGCCAATGAATCTTAGCAGTACATTTAGTATCAGGACATTTGGCAGGATGGACTTCTGTAGAACTGAAGTTGTTACAAAATACCAGATTCAAGTTTGTGCAAATCGAGTCACTAGTTTAGTATTTGGGCTTCCTATCAGAATGCTTTCATATTTGGTATTCAACATCTCGGATGTTGGGAGGAGGGGGGGGGGGGGGGGTAGGCAAATTCAAGTTTGTTCAAATCAAGTCACTGGGTTAATATTTGGGCTTCTTATGGGACTTCAATATGAGAGAATTTCTTTAAAAATCTTCTTCTCCACAACCATGAATTAGAATCTTTTGATATTTGGTGTACAACATCTCTAGGGGGTCAGATTCAAGGGGGGGGGGGGGGGGCCTCTTGTACTTCCAGGTGTTTTGAATCAATTGCTGTGTGCACAAAGAACAAAATGTTTGTATTGGTCTGTTTCACAAGATGGTACAATTACAATCTACTATTGTTGCTTATTGAAGATGATATGATGTTGGTCACTATATGATTTTGGGTCTGAAACTTGGGTAAGCATTGCTAGTATTTGTCCCTCAATCACTTTATAGAAGAAGGTAAGGTGCTTTTCTGCCATTGTAGTGAAGGTAGTTTTAGTTCCACCAGCATTTCTATCATACAACCCTCTCTCTTGATGTATAGTTTTTTGTGATGACTCTTGCACCCCTTCTTTGTATGCTTTCTAGTTTTGTGATCTGTTGCTTTGTGTATTGGTCCCAGATGATAGCTACATATTCCATTATTTTGGCATTCTATTGGGCAGTGTTGGAGGTGTCTGCGGAGGCATCTGAAAGTGGAGTTTGCCTTTTTACTTACATTGTTGAAGTGTTCTTTCCTTTTAAGATCTTTCTGTATTTGTGGACCAAGGTGAGGGGTAGATGGAACATGTTTCTATATATGGGCCCTGTAGAGCTTAAAATTAATGACTATTTCCTCTGATGCTCAGAATGTAGTAATCCTTGGTGTTAAAGACCATTTCCCAGTCTGATGCCCATTTTTAGCTTGACTTGACAAAGTCAAGATAAGGTATTGCCATCACGCAGCAAGTCTGTCAGTCTGTTCACATTTTTTTGGCCACAGGCTACACCCTCATAGTTCTTAGCCGATCATCATGAAATTTCATATACTGATTTGAGGTCATGTCTAGATGAGAATGTCCTTTTTTGGTCATGATCGGTCAACTGTGACAGCTGCGAGTGCCCGAAAACCTTCAGCACAGTTTACAAGTCATATGTGTGAAGGAATTTCATTGTAACTTAGTAGGATGACATCATATAATGTCTAGATAAGTAAGTGCCCCTTTGGTCACAATCAATTAACCATGATGGCTGTGAGAGCCTGAAACTCAAAAACCTTTAGAACAGTCTACAGGTCATATTTATGAAGGGATTTCATTGTAACTTGGTAGGATGACTCTGTATAATGTCTAGATGGGAACGTCCCCTTTTATTTGGGATCGGTCAGCCTTGATGGCTACAGGGGCCCAAAGCCCCAAATCCTTTAGCACAGTCTACAGGTTGTATTTATAAAGAGATTTTATTGTAACTTGGTAGGATGACTCTGTATAATGTCTAGATAAGAACATCCTATTTTGGCTGTGCTCAGTCAACTGTGACAGCCACAAAGGCATGTGACCTCGACATTGCCGTACTGGACTTCTCCAAAGCAATCAACACAGTCCCACATTACAGACAACTTCATAAAATTGCCAGACAACTTCATAAAATATAGCAATACAGATTTGTTTAGCACAGTCTACAGTTTATATTTATGAAGCAATTTCAATGTAACTTGGAAGGAAAACTTGGTATGATGTCTAGATGAAACTGTCTTATTTTGGTTATGCTCGGTCAGCTGTTACCACTGCCTGGTCACTTGACCTTGATTCCTTTAGCACTGCTAACTGGATGTTTTTATGAAGGGCTTCATTGTAACTTGGTATGATAACTTGGTATGATATAGGATAACTCTCCTATTTTGGTCAGGACCAGTCGACTGCCGAACCATCATATGCCTTAGGTTCTTTTTGCAAAATCTATGATTTATATTTATGAAGGGATTTCATTGGGAGTGCGGTGGCTCGGTAGACTGTTGAACTTCTATGCTAGAAGTCCCGAGTTCGACCCCCATCTGGAACAACCCGCATTGCATCCTTGGGCAAGGCACTTTATCCCAGTTGCCAACATGGGGGCACAATGACGCTGTGTACTAAGGCAAACTGTACATCGATGATTCACATGGCTTCAACCGCTGTAATCCTGCTTGAGCGGAGCTTGAACAGAGTTAGAATGTTGAGGAGCTGACAGTTTCTCGTCAATGCTCGGTTATTCTCTCTGGGTACTACAGCTTCCTCCACCCGTAAAACTGTCACGGTCATGATTAGCCACTGTGCATAAGTATGTGACCTTAAACACCAATAAATAAATGAAGGGATTTCATTGTAATTTCGTAGCATGACTCGTTTTGGAATGATTTTACTGTAACTTGATAACTTTAGTTGACATACGTTCACTGTTAGGGCCACATTAACCCAGGTCTTAATTTGAGTGTAGACTGTACTAAAGAATTATTTTTATTGAAAACACAGCATACACAGAACAGATATTAACATATTCTCAATTATCACAATTCTTATCTTATTTTATAATCTTTTCATAAACATTGAACATTATCCTTTTCATCACACACTACACACAGTCAGGTTAAGCTACAGTGTCAATGATACTTTCATTCTAGAATTGAAAATTTGTCGTAATTGAACATCGGTTCACTTCAACGACACTAACCACTCGATTACCGATGTTCAATTTCACAACATTTATCTACTCCGCTCAGACCCTGAAAGCAATCACACTGAGACCAGGAGAAAAACAGAAGAAATCCAATGGATATACAAGCTATGCACGCTAACCACATTCGGCCTGAACAGAAAGGATTTTTAAATATTTTCTTCTTTGTAAGGATACTTTCATTCTAGACAATTCGGGTTGTTTTGTAGGGTGATGTGATCCCCCTTGCTGTTTATTTCCCTGTACAATAGAAACTTGTCTGCAAATAGCCTCACTGATGATTTTACTGTGCATGGGAGATCATTGATGTTACATGGGAAGAGCGTTGGACACAAGACAGTCCCTTTGGATATACCTGAGTCATGCAGTGGTCCTCTGATTCTGTATTGCTATATTTTATGAAGTTGTCTGTCATGTGGGACTGTGTTGATTGCTTTGGAGAAATCCAGTACGGCAATGTCGACTTGTTTGGCTTGATCGAATGATTGTAATATTTTTTGGGTTGTGACTGCAAGCTGTATTGTGCTGGAGTAACCTGCTCTAAATCCATGATTGAATGAAGTTAGTACTTTGTGCTTCTCCAGGTGTTTCAGAATATGTCTGTCATTACGTGTACGCTCCCTGTAAAACACTGCCAATCGACTCCCCACTAACTGCTCAATGAGGTGGGGTATCAAAACCCAACCACGTGACTTCAATAAGACGTACTATAGGTTATAATTAGCACAAAGTATTTCCCAGTGTTGTGACAAGGTTATGCTTCCGACACAAAATAGGACCTCATTGCATCATTTCTCTGCAAAACAGCAGTTGATAATTAGGAAAAAAAGCGCATCGCTCCCAAACTATACAAATAAAAATAAAATCATTGAAAATTATTTCGAAATATCGTACAAAATGACTTTTGAGGGCAATGAAAAAGAACTTTACACAATTTGGTTGCGTTTCCGGGTATCCGCATGAAGGACAGCTGACGTCGACTTAACAGGTTGAGAACAGCGTAGTTTCGTTACCCACTAAACGGGCCAAATTGCCAGAGTTATTAGACCACAGACGTCTGGAAACCTGATCTAAATCACCCCAACCTCATTCTTATATGCACCCCCCCCCCTCTCGAAATATATAATACACAGATCTGTTATTTATTTTGGAAGTGTTCCCGAATCAAATGGTTTTGCACGCCGAAGGTGCGCAGGGACGATTTGGGGAGCAAGCCCCTTTCGACCCTCATTAGCTGTAGAATTTGAAAGTGTCAGACCGTGGTAAAGGAGGAGAAGTTGTGGGTTGTTAGCGGCGCTTGTGACTTTTCTGCTTCTTTTTCAGAGGTGGAGGTTGGGAAGGAGAGACAGTGGTAGTTGGTGTTGTTGGTGGGCTGCCTGATGGTGGTTGCTGAGTTTTGCAGGGTCTGGTCCAAGCCGAGTCTGGAGTGGTTGTGGGTGATTGCTGAGTCTTTTGTTGTTGTAGGTTTCTGGCGTCTATTAGTTTTTTGGCTTCTTCGACTTGTTGGAGGAATACTTGGTATTTCCTGTCCATCTCTTGCCTGTGAAGGTCCCCTTGTATTTCGTGTTCCCGTAAGATGTTCTCTATCCTGTCGTCCACATCCTGGCATTCTGGTTTAGAAGGAAGAGGCGAGTGGGGATCAGGAAGAGGCAAGATGGCAGCTTCCATTTCCACCTCAGTCTCCACAGACTCTTCCACATCCGACAATACCGACTGGGAAGCCGGCATTTGGATGGGGCTGTCTGTGGGAGTGGGAGGGGAAGTGGTGGCTGCCTCTGGCTCTGGCCTCTGCCTCTGGCTCTTTCTTTTTGTCACCTTTCTCTTTCTTCATCTCAAAGAATGCCTCCAAGCGTCAGGAATCCCTCTGCTTGGTGGACGGGCTCTTCTTTCTTCTCTTTCTCTTTTCAGGGCCTCCTGACCGACTCGGGTGAGGACCAGTGTGAGAGGGGATCCTCTCATCAAAGGTACTACCTCTCCCCGAGTAGGGTGGTGATTTCTTATCTTCCTCGATCTTGAACTCAAGAGACAGATGGACGCTCTTGCCTGTCTCCTGGATAGTCCAGGTGACAGGGCAAGAGACGCCCAGAGCTGCTATTGTTTTCTTCAGTCGCACTGGTAGTTCCAGTGTTTCCATAATTGAGATTCTAATTAGGATGCTCGCACTCTGAGTTCAGAGGTGCGAATCATGAATGAAGTGTGTGTGTGGGGGGTGGGGGGCATATATAAGAGGGAGGTGTGACATTGAGGGTGATGTGATATTAATCAGGTCTCCAGACATCTGTGGTTAGACTAAGCAGTGGGACCTGGGGGCGGGATGCACAGCAACTCCAAATTACGACATCCCCTTTAAACCGAGGATGATATACAAGATTTCTCAATAAAAAAATAAGCGTTCAACGGGTAATGTTGGATTTCAAGGTGTGCAGAGAACGAGCCGATCCATTGCGAACTCGCCCCAGTGACGTGGCAAAGCATCCATGTTTTACAAGGCGATGTTCCCTCTCAACTTGGCGGGGCAAAAATACAAAAAGAATACCCAAAAGACGGGTGCGGAATGTTAATCTGCCCCCACACCCCCTGCAAAAAAAAAATTGTTCTGGGTAAAAAAAAAATGCAGTGGAAGACCAGTCGGGAATAGATATCATCTGATCATCTGACTGGTTGGTTGGTTGGGGTGGGGAGGCTAAGTGCAAATTCAATGGAGTCAGAGAGCCGACTGTTATGGGCCTACCATCTTGCCATCAGAGGGTGCAGTTGAATAGGCCAACCCCACAAACATTTAATCTCTGTGTTTCTGTCTCCTAATGTTCAGTGTTGCTGTAAGCCTACTACTTGTGGACCTAGGCCTATTAAAAAAAATCCTGGTGAACTTGGGTTGGGTGGGAATCTTATGCAGCATCAAGTGGGATATGCAAGTATGATATAGGTATTGCACCTCGCCGTTTAGGGCGGAACAAAATTTCCTGACAGACTAAAATAATTTCCAGACTGATATCAGATGTGGGACCACATTTCATAAACAAACCGCGCGTGCACCTCCATATCGGTTCCCGGATATAAGATGGCACTGTGCTGAAATCGTCTATTATGATTGAATAACACATGGGATGAGAAATCTGAGTCAATTCCTCTCCAACACAGTGCGACCTATCATTCGGGTGAACAGATTATTTCTTTACACTGAACCATGCAGGGCCTTTGAAACACTGTGGATGACCAAGACTGTAATTCTGGATATCCTGAAAACCATCAACGGTACATGGAGAGAAATTCTAAACAGAAACACTAACAGAGTGGAAATTTCACACATGTATCATCTTAACCCATGTGAAAGAAGCATTTCATTGAACTGAGGGTCCTTTGAACGACAACCTATGGTCCATCTGTAGAAATATATTGTGCTCGGTGTCCCTTTTTCACCGAAGCTGAGATCATATTTTGTGAGTGGAAACCTCACTCCACGAGTGTTTTAGCAGAGACCCTTCTTTATGTGGCGAGATGGGACACGATGTGTCTGAATGTATCTGAGATCAGTTAAAAATTATAAATTGGCAGAATTTGGAAGAGTTTTCAGTTTCCCGTCTGAACTCAGCAAAATTAGAAGAAACATATACATATATTTCATATTTCGTAAAACGATGCGTATAGCTTGAGGTTTGTTGCTCTGGACCACTGAGAAAAGTCGACCCAGGCTGTTGTAATACAACTGAATATAACACAACACTTAACATGATCATTTATTCAGTTCTCGCGGCAGCAATAAAATCTGGTAACAATAACATTTCCTAATCCGAACTAATCCTTTAATTACCCTTCCAAAGATGTAAAACAAGAGCCAACAATAGCTACTGATTGTTTCTGAAACAGCCTCTGATCACAATGAAAACATTGACTGGTGACAATAGATAAAGCATAAATTACTCCTATGAAGTTTATTCTTTTGAGATTTCCAACATCAGAAACTGATTAAATTGAATTACAATTAAGTATATCTATATACTTTTATATTTGCACTGCAACTTGTAAAGAAAATTTTGTTTCTAACATTCGACCTACCATTTAACAATTTTATTAGCACTACGACAAATGTTGAAATTATTTTGAATCTATTTATAGGAAAAGACAGTGCTCGTGTGGTGTTTTCCAACAAATAGTTGCAACACAATGAGAAAAAATTTAATTTTTAACTTTCGGCCTGTCACTTAAGTTAACCGTGCACATGTATATTAGCACTATGAAAAAGCCCTGGGCCTATTTAATTTGTGGACCGACTTAGGGGCATACCTCAGTTGCTGACTTTATTTTTGGCAGACTTCTCCCATGGGCGACTTCCTACCATTTAACTCTTTGTAGACTTTATACCACAACAACAAAGCTTGAATTTTTTTTTGAGACAATTTATTGGAAAACATCCAGTGGTGTTTTGAATAGATAGTTGCAAAAAATGAGAAAAAACAACAAAATGTCTACATCCCCGTGTCTTGCAGCACACTGAGAGACCATGTGTTCGAGTGTTGTTTTCTTAATACTGGATACCTGTCTTTTCCACCTAAGATCGCCGTATGTACATGTGCCGAGTCAACGTCCAGTAAGAGCAGGCTTCGACACCCTTATAGTTTAAAGTTCTCCCTCCCCCCCATAAATAACAGATGTACGCCCCCCCCCCCAACCACCACAACAGTTGTCAAAATATTTTTTGCTTCCAAAACACAGCTTATGACCCCTGATTGGAACAGACACTACATGCTCGTTTCAGTCAGAAGTCATAAGATATGCTTTGGAAGCAAAAAATTAAGATAAAAGCCTAAAAAAAATGGGAATGACGAATTTCCTGTATAGCGCTGGCCGATTTTTACAGTTATGTCACGTAAAGTGTTAAATGAATATTACACAGTAATTAGACTTGAATATTTCTCCATTTGAACTTTATATGCCAAGATTATTTTAATGTGATTTTTTGTTTTTGTTACAAATTACAATTAATTGAATATATTGATATATATGCATTCCCAATAAATTATAGCAAAATACAGAATGAATTTCAAAAAGATATTTAATAACATTTGATAAATAAAAGTTGTCAGAAAGATTATAAACAACATCTCAAAAGTGTTTTGCTTTATCAGACCAGTGCTGGAAAACCTCATTAATTAGCTCCGCCCACTCATAAAAAGTTCCTCTATAAATAGACACAGAGCTCTCAATTGAACCGGATTAACAGTGACTGTATTATGTAATCATATGTAACAACTGGGGTAATTTGGATGACAATTTTTACAGGGACTGTACACGTAATAGTAGCAACAACTGTTGTTACAACAAGCACTTTTGTTACAGCTCACCACTTTTGTTAAATTTGCCCATTTCTGTTACAGCTCACAACTTTTGTTACAAAATCAAGCATGTTTGTTACAAAATGAGCTCACCACTTTTGGTACAACAATTGCCCATTTTTGTAACAAAAAAAACTCGCTCACCACTTTTTTTTTACAATAATCGCTCATTTTTGTTACAATTTTTGTTAGTGTGAAAAATAAAGTAGTGATCTGCGAAGTAATGTAAGTCATGACGTTCAGTCATGATTATCAGGTGCCCAGTTGTCAGTGGTTAGAGTGCTGGTCTTGAGATCGGAAGGTTGCAAGTTTGATGCCTGGCCGGGGTAACTTGTGTTGTGTTCTTGGGCAAGGCACTTAATCCCAATTGCCCGCTTGGGAGCACAGTTGCGCCATGTGCTGAGGCGTATCACACATTGATTGCACACATGCCTACAACCAATGCTAACCCTGCTGCTGTTGGATTAGGATGTTGGAGAGTTGACAGTTATTTGCTGCTGCTCGGTGGTACTCTCTGGTTACTCCGGCTTCCTCCAGACGTAAAACTATCTTTGACGCAATAGGACCTCAGCTATTAAAATGTCATAAAATGCCAACAATCCAATATAAATTATCAAACCAAACCATTGTCATGAATGTTTAGTAGTAATGCCACACCCTTACTTATTATTGGGCGATATAGTAACCTGCCACCTTGCAGCATCATTGTTGTGGTGATATGTATTGTATCATGCGCAAGTGCACACACATATCTGAAATGTACCATTGCAATCGGTGCCAATTATAGAGTTCAACTCTTTGAGCCTTGGACCCCTTAGTAGTATGTGATGTTGACTTCTAAGATTACACACTCTTCCGCCAGTCATTTTGACAATGGTGCCGCCATCTTGGTTGTTAGGAGTAGCACATGGTTGCTATGGAGCCCAATGGCCTTCCTCTTGGACAGAGGCATGTTCTGAGGGGGTTGTTCGATCCAGCAGGAGTACATCGAATCCCCACAAACAACCCTACAATGAACCAAACCCACCCAGACCTTTGTAAGCCTCACCCAACATGAACAAGCTGCTTTTGGGAAGATGCCTCGATCGATGAGGCCCTAATGCATAGCTCTTATGGGCTCCCCTGCCCTCTTAACCTCCCACCTCATGGCCTTCCCTGACACATAGCCCTCACCTCATGGCCTCATCTTGCCCTCATAATGCTGTAGTATGAGGATAAGTGATTTATAAAGTGAAGCCTCGGTGAGGCCTCACCTCACCCCCTCTTATCCTCATCTCAGTTTGAGTGATCATTATTGAGGGTCATTGGGTGGAGGAGGAGCTTCTCAAAGGAGAGGGAGGGTGACTGTGGCACTCTTAGCCAGGGTGTCTGGTGCAGTGTCATTTGGAATGGTACCGAGGACAGGTCCCCATGAATGACAGGGGAAACTAGGCATAGGATCACTGGGGTGGGTCACCAGGTCACACATGGATGGGATTGTGGGGCATGTGGGGAAGTCTTCTGGTTGAAGTTTCTCCGCTGCGTTTTAGTTGCTGGGGAACTGTGTCACTCGAGGTTGAGACATGTGAGTAGGGTCCCAGGGCAGGTCTTCCTTGGAAATGGTAGCGAGGTGTTCAAATGTGGAAGCTAATGGGCAATGGCTTCTGAAAGAAGGGTGACTGTGTCGATCTCTCTTGTCCTGTTGGATCACCTCATCATCATTCTTCCCGTTTGAGGTTAAGAGGGAGGTGAGGTGAAGACGGTCGACAAAAAAGAATTCAAATCAAGAGGTGAGGGCTTTGAGTCTGGGAAGGCCATGAAGTGGGGGCTCAGAGGCAGGGGAGGCTGTGAGAGCTATGAGTTGGGGTCTCATTCAGGCCTCTCCCTATAGGCTTATTGTACCGGGTGAAGCTCACAATGGCCTGTTTGGGAAAGATTATGTGGGGATTTGGTCCAATAAAAGATCCGTTGGGGTAGGTGTGGGTCATTGTTGGGTTGTTTGTGGTGATTCAGTATACACCCGCTAAATTGAACACACTGTCAGAACATGCCCCTGACAACAAAAAGGTATTCCGCACCACAGTAACCACGTCCTCTTGCACGGTATAAGGAAATGGAAGCCCCCAAAAAGCTTCCAAATCAGGGTATTCTGCTCTACTGTAGGCATCCCAGAATTTCCAGGGCTTACTCCCACAGAATTGAACACATTCTCAGAACATGGCTCTACCTGCAAGGAGGCCAATGGCTCCATAGCAACCACGTGCTACCCTTACAACCAAGATGTCAGCGTGCATAGTCAAGATGGCTGTTGGAAGAGTGCATCAGCTAAGAAACATGTGCTCTGCATGCACAGTGGGACACTATTCTTATTACTACATTACACCACATCCCTTAAAAACAACCCCGCAACAACATTATACAAACGATGTAGCTATATTCCGAAGACCCATTACTCCGGAAGTCTGTTCATTACTCTGAAGGTCCGTTTTTCCGTTGGCTCATAAATCCAAAAGCCCATTACTCCAAAGGCCCCTGACTCTAAAGACTTTTTACTCTGAAAGCCTATTACTCAGAAGGTCCATAACTCCAAAGGCCCGTTACTACAAAGGCCTGTTACACTACAAAAAATGCAGTCATATAGATGTATTACTGATCACCAGATATCTTGCAAATGAACCAGAGTACCCCTCTTTTTGAGAGTTCCACCCTTAGAGTGAACTCTAAAGATGACCCCGCCCCCAAAAGAGAGTATCTCTGGGTATATTACCCAGCAGATAACAAAATATTAATAGTTATAATAATAAATCCAGCACTACCTGGAATAGATTTGCACATCTTATACAAAACCACACAAATATGATTGTCATTGTAACCTGCCCCATGAAAGGGTTTCAATGACTTCCATAATATTGTCATTATGTTTCAAGAAAAGTGAGACTTAACCCAATATAGGATTTTTTAAATAGATAACCATTATGAATGAGGGTGTTAAAGAAAATTGTTATATTGTACCAGAGTATAATCAGTATTCCTTACACCCACCCACCCCAACTCCCTTCTGAGGGTGGGGGAAGGGAACTTAACTTTTTGCTGTAAAACAAAGATAATAATTTCACATCTCCCATGTCGATGGTCTGATTGACACAAACTATTGGTAACAGACGTATGTGGATATCACAATTTCTACTAGGTTGGATTTCTCGGCTGTAAAACAAAGACAATAAACCCTTCATGTGCAGTGTTGAAAATATGTCCATCTCAGCCTTTTCCGAGGAGAGGTGGGGGAGGGGGGGAGTTGAGTGATGCATATGCCACGCATGCTCTTCTTAAAATTACATGACAGTAGAGTTACTTTGATGTTTGGGGTTTTGAAGTGGGTTTGTGAACACTTAACCCTTTACCCAACGTAACGGCCAAAACCGGCCAGCGCTATTCTCAAAAATCGTCAATTAATTTTCATTATTTTTTTCATTTTTTATCTCAAAAACATAGGTTATGACCCCTCATTGGAACGAGCTCGTCGAGCTCGTTCCAATGAGGGGTCATAACCTATGTTTTTGAGACAAAAAATGAAAAAAATTAGTTATTCAAGAATTTTTTTTTCAAGTGTCGTCTGCTTTTCATGTTAGGTAAAGGGTTAAGCAAAAAAACTTTTTTCCCTTGAGATTTGTTTCTGGAATGGTCCAATGGATGAGATATTGTCTGTCATCTGACACAACCTTATCCTTAACACAGATACGTTAGCTCTTCTGGTACAATCTCCTGTATTGAAATCTATCTGTGTGTCCATCTGTACGTCTGTCCATCTGCACTCTGTCTGTTCACCTTATAACTTGAACATTACCACTCAGATTTTGATGAAATTTCACACAGATGTTCACTATCATGAGATCATTCAGGAGCTTCAGCTGTTTTGCTGTTGGAATATTTTTTCTGTGAGTTATGGCCCTTTGAATATACAAAATAGCCTATTTTTTGTCTGTTCGCCTCATATCTTAGGTTTGGGTTATCGGCTCTCAATGAAATTTGGAATGAAGATTGTTTATGGGAAAGGCTTTGATGGTGCCAGTAAATTGTTGTTCAATCTTAATCATCCTTTGGATTGAGGTACTAGTGTTTCTGTCAGAATTGAATTTTTGTGCATTGCATGTTACATGTAGAATTTAATAATGAATTATAAGAATCCATTTCAAGTCCAAGCAATTTATCAAGTTCATCATCACTCATAGTAAAGATATCATAAACGTTAACGTCAAGTTCATGTCAACCTCTCTCTAAGAGCTGAGAAATTTTCCAAGCTCTTCGATGTCAGAGTTTTACTACTTCTTCCTCTCACTCAGATGATTAGCATATGATCTGCTAGAAGATTCTGCTTTATATCCTGTGTTATGTATCATATGTTGTGCTTCTATAAAACGAGGGTGGTAGAGTATTTGGGGAGATGTCTAAAAATCAGCTGGAAAAATAAATACGGGTTCATTGTTCCTACAGCCATAATAAAATAAGTACCATGATACACAATGATGTCCCAGAACACAATGGTATATATGGTAATACCATGGTATATCATGGTGTTTAGAGACAATACCATGGTGTGCCATGTCACTTTTTTAGAACAAGGAATTTCACTCCGGTGTATGAAATATTGGCCTCACACCTTCCAAATAAGTAAGGACAAAAAAAGATAAAATGGGTTAACTGATAAGCAGGTGAAAATGGAAATGATGGCACAACAAAACACTTTGTAGTTGATCAACATACACCAGGCTGCACTATTTCAGTTACATGTCATTGTGTCCAAATAGACAGTGAAAGAAAAAGGCATATCCAAAAAGCACACTGCACATAAATGTTTTGGGGTCAGGCAGACTTATACAACTGTTTATGTAAAACTACCCACTGTGTAGTTTACAAGTAATTAACATCGGTTCCACTGTGCCAGAATGCACCGACTTAAACTTTTCCTGCACAATAACCGACTGAACTTGAACAATAATATCCATAATCCCCATACAAATTTTCCCATGGACAGTTCACATGGTCCACGTGGACAAAGAAAATTTCAAGAATAGACTGAAGGATTCAAACCAAGTTGATTCTCAGGTGCAAATCTACAACATTTGTTTTGGCCGGCAAATTCAGGCTAATGATTACAGTTATGAGGATTTGGAGCCCTAAAAAGTCGAATGATAAAACCTGGATTTTCAATAATCTTGTATCTTAGGACACCACCCTAGGATGCTGTTGTCCCACGAATTTCGGCATGTAATTACCATTTTGTCTATTTGGTCAGTCTTAGCGGTCAATCTGACCCTATAAAAGGGATCAGAGTATGAAACTTAGCATACCAATAATCTTGTATCTCAGGGCGCCACCCTACATCGCAGTTTATTCTGCGAATTTCGGCTAGTAATAACAATTTTTATCACTTGGTCACGTTTAGAGATCAAGTTGACCCCTTAAAAGGGATCAGAGCATGAAACGTAGGATTTCAATAATCTTGTATCTTAGGGCACCACCCTACAATGCCGTTTATTCCGCGAATTTCAGCCAATTGATGAATGTTGAATAATGAACTGGGAATAAGTAAAGGATTTCACAGCACTAATGAGGGCACAGATTACAAAAGAGCAGTGCTGAATAAGCGGAAATGAAAAAAAGATTTTCGATTAAGGGCACATTTTCTCGAAAAAAAGTTCCGTGTAAGAATCCGATGTCAGAGAGAAATTGTTGAATGAAATTCTCAATAAAGTTGATTCACAAATACCTAGTGAATTACATGAAATGTATCACAAATCTCAAATAATTCATCGCAATCGAGCCCTGCTCAAACACATGATGTCTTTTTCTGCAGCATACAAACTACATATGAACGCCTGAATTGCAACGAGGATTTCATCAGTGGGAGGATACTTGTTGCAGCCTAATTTGGCAAATACTAGCTTCACAGGCTCTCCTGATTTCCGCATGCTGGAATTGACCTTCCTGAAAGTGAACCATTTACATGTGCTCGGTACCAGAGAAAGCACTTCACGGCCGATTTGTGTCATTCCAGAAATCACCTTTTGGAAGTCTATTTCGTGGTAGAGTTTCCCCTTCCCCTTACAGGTGTTGGTCGGCAACAGCATGGTGAGAGAATGAAAGTGTCAGTGACACTGTAGCTCAACTTGTGAAAGACACGTATAGTATGTGACACAGCAATGACACACATCTAGGTAATGACCTGATAACAAAGGTACATATAAAGTATTGTAACAGTCTGAACATAAATACTGACCGTAGCCTGTAACAAATGTATAAGTAAAGTATTATAAAGGTGGGTGACAGATGCTAAACTAGAGTATCAATCTTCATGGGGTTAATGTTACAATGTGGATCCTTCTATGGTACACTATAAGCCAGATGTTAGCAATTGTTTTGGCCTGTTTGATTCAAACCCTTCTAAGGTTGATTCATACTAGTATGATACTACCGGGTAATTAATAAATATTTGTCCAGTTCTTCTTAAAATATAGGTAGTTGAATTTTTTATCTTTAAGTAATAGGGTTCCCACAGGTGAGGAGGTTTTATTTTTCTCATTGCAAATAGAAAATTGGGATGTGCTACTTAATGTTTACCCTCCCCGAACAACAACAAATTTTAACACAGGAACTTGGCTTCGATACATTTGAATATACACATCCTTGGGATGCTGAATTCAAGAAACATTATTTTGTCTGGTGTTTTTGGAAAAGATTTTTAATTATCTCCCTTTTGAGTCCCTGAGTAGGTCTGACTGAAACCAAAAATATTTGTTCTCATAGTACAGTGTTAACAAAGGCACCCAATAAATTTATAGCAAACATCACTGACATAAAAATTCTTCTTTTCAGGTTCTGTACAAAAAATGTAATACACAGAATTCCCATAAATATCACTGACAACAGAAATTTTGAATTTTTGACTGAGCCCCAAACACTCATTACCGTCCCATGATGATAACAAACATAGTCCTAGAAGAACTGTACAAAAAAATGATTGCACCTAATTTCAGTATAAATCTTAAATTTTAGACTGCACCCACAAACACTTGCTCCTGTCCCAAGGTGATAACAAAGGTACCCAAGATGTTTTGTGAAGATTGGTTCATAAATACAGCCTCTAACCCGAGCAGTATTGACATGTGCACTTACTGTGTATAAGTAGCACTGAATAAATCAAAGTTCATCTAATTTGCATAATTTCTGCATGGGAAAAAAACCTGTATTCATATAGAAGTACTGTACAAAAAACTGATTGTACATAATTTCAGTACAAAATGGCTGCCGGCAGCCATCTTGAATTTTGGACTGTGCCCCAAAACACTCGCTCTCATCCCAAGGAGATAATAAAATTACCCAAGAAGTTTTGTAAAGATCGGTTCATAAAAACTGCCTCTATCCCGAGACGTATGGAAGTTGTGTACAAAAAACTGATTGTACCTAATTTTGGTACAAAATGGCTGCTGGCAGCCATCTTGAATTTTGGACCACACCCAGAAACACTCATTCTCATCCCAAGGTGATAACAAAGGTACCCAAGAAGTTTCGTGAAGAGCGGTTAATAAATACAGCCACTAGCCTGAGCCATATTGACATGTGTACTTATTGTGTATAAATAGCACTGAATAAATTAAAGTTCATCTAATTTGCATAATTTCTGCACGATAGAGAAAAACCTGTATTATATGTGACGTATTCCAATGTTACTAAACATTCATTCAAAACTTTATTCAAATCAGAACCTTCAATAAGAAGTTTTGTACAAAAAACTGATTGTACCTAATTTCAGTACAAAATGGCTGCCGGCAGCCATCTTGAATTTTGGACTGCACCCCAAAACACTCGCTCTCGTCCCAAGGTGATAATAAAGGTACCCAAGAAGTTTTGTGAAGATCGGTTCATAAGTACAGCCACTAGCCTGAGCCATATTGACATGTGTACTTACTGTGTATAAGTAGCACTGAATAAATCAAAGTTAATCTAATTTGCATAATTTCTGCATGATAGAAAAAAAAACGTATTATATGTGATGTATTCCATGTTACTAAACGTTCATACAAAAATTTATTCAAATCAGAACTTCCATACAGAAGTTCTGTACAAAAAACTGATTGCACTAATTTCGGTACAAAATGGCTGCTGGTTGCCATCTTGAATTTTGGACCACACCGCAAAACACTCGTTCTCATCACACGGTGATAACAAAGGTGCCCAAGAAGTTTCATAAAGATCAGTTCATAAATACAGCCTCTAGCCAGATCCGTATTGAATTGTTGACGGATGGACAGACATCCAGATGGACGATGGGCCATGGAATAACCTCAAATTTTACTACGTCAAGGTTGAGCTTAAAATCACTAATGCATCCGTGTCTAGCGAGAACACAGCGTGGATTACATGTAGCAGAAGTTTAGTGTCTGCCTCCTTTTGATCACTTCACAAGTTTGTAACGTCTTTAGGGGAATATTGAGACAAATTTGAACATGCCACAGCGATCGATATGTGTCATTCCTGAAAAAACAGCCACTAGCCTGAGCCATACAAAAAACTGATTGTACATAATTTCAGAACAAAATGGCTGCCGTTTATTTCGTGGTACAGTTTCCCCTTCCCCCTACAGGTGTTGGTCAGCAACAGCATAGTGAGAGAGAAAAATCTCTTATGCATCAGTGTCTAGTGAGAACACAGCATGGACTACATGTAGCAGAAGTTTAGTGTCTGCCTTCTCTTGATCACTACACAAGTTTGTAACGTCATAAAAGGAATACTGAGACAAATTTTTATCTTACAATCAACATGTATTTTTGTCTGTATTATCTCCGCAACTGTCGTGTATCCGACCCCCTGATACAGATGTTTGTATCAGGGGGTCGGATACAAGCACATTCGTTTCGTGTGAGTTCCATTTTTTTCTTTTTGTTCATCCGTACGAATAAATAGTTTGTTATATATTCGTCTACATTCTTGACTTATCCCCAATGTATTGTAAGATAAAATGATTATTACCATTATGTGGATGTACAAAATATGTATCCGAGTCTCGCTTTGGGTTCTAAGGGTAGATCAAGACTCGTCTTTGACTCGTCTTGATCTGCCCTTAGAACCAGGAGCTCGAAACGGATACATATTTTGTACATCCACATAATAGTAATAATCTCTATGTACATGCCACAGTGATGGGATGGGGTGATCTGCATAGACACATTTGTTATTTTTGTGTTGCTTGATAAATGGTTTGCCACGATCTGCCTTTGTCCCAACCACCTCAGCCTGATCGATGTTTTCTTAGAGCTTTCAACATCGTACCTATCAAAAGCTTTTTGCGACTCATCGTACTTCAGAAAATATTTTACCAACAGGCCATTAATTGAAGGGAGAGTTCATGTTCCTTCTTGGAGTTCAGTAAAAAATAAATGACCACAATCTAACATGAATATTTCCATTATTTACTTGGATTCTGCACCCCATTTAGCATTTAACTAACTAACCCTGCTCATTAATAAAATAGGATACTTTGAAACTAATCCTGTGCATCACACAGCGTTAGTCATTGCATACTTTCATGAAGTGTTTTATGACAGCTTATCAACTAGCCCTGTGTGGTGCACAGCCTTAGTCACTCTTCCTCTTCATAAATAAGATCTACTAGAGGACTAACCCTGTGCATTCCACAGCCTTAGTCAATCATACTTTCAAGAAGTGTGTTTTATGACAGCTTATCAACTAACCCTGTGTGGTGCACAGCCTTAGTCAGTCATTCTAATCTACCCCTGTGCACTGCACAGTCTTAGTCAAAATACACATGAATGTAATTTTAGTGGCAGCTTCTTACCATACCAACAAACCCTGTGCGATGCACAGCCTTAGTCACTTTTTAGTGTCAGAACTAAGTTCATATACTGTGCAACTAACCCTGTGCACTGCACAGCCGTAGTCAATAGATAGCTGCATGTAGTGTTAGAGATATGACAGTTCAGTCTACCAACTAACCCTGTGCAATGCACAGCCTTAGCCAAACATAATGATCAGAGATAACATGCTTATCTTTAACTAACCCTGTGCACTGCATAGCCTTAGTTAAAGTATAATTTGTGTTTTGGCAGCTAACCAACTAACCCTGTGCACTGCACAGCCTTAGTCACTCTCTGAAATCATCTACTTTGCCCTAATTTGGTCTCATTAAAACCAGAGATAATAGCCTTATCCTGTTATGTTTTAATTCTTTGTGATGCTTCATTGATATTATGAGTTATTCTCAAATGTAGAAGAGACATGGAGCATTTATACACTTTTCTTGATGTCTTGTGTCACACCTTCTCTAATTTTGGCACACCTGTAAACAGTTTGAAATTGGGGTAATCTAAAGGCCTGCACTTAGTCAATATATACCTGCATGTAGCGTGATATGGCAGCTTACAAACTGGCCTTAGTCACTCTTTTTAGTCAGAAATAATATCATCTTGTATGTACTATCTGTGTGCACTGCATAGCCCTAGTGACTGCATCTTTTCATGTATCATGACAGCTCAGCAAATAACTGCAACTGTATGGCATGGGGCAGAGAAACAACATTTTCTGGTGCCAAAAAATTCAGTTATTCCAGATGGGTTTTTTTTTTGGCAATAGTTAATCTCACTTCAAAAAATTAATCAGTACAAATTCCTATAAAACTTTTTAACATTTTGGACACCTCTTTATAATTCCAATTATGTTTATGATCATTCCACAACTCAGATTTATTTGTAACCATCTTGCTGTGTTACTCAATTTCTGGTTGATTTCCGATAATTTCTCATAACTGAAGACTATGCAATTTTCAAAATGACATATATGTTTGTCTACAAGCCTTTCCCATCTAAGTTTCAATCCCCAAGATATCCTCTTTTTAGATTGACCTTAAGTTAGACAATTCACAATCTTGATTTGTGATGAAGCACCTGATATTTGAGATTACAAGAACAAGACATTTTCTGCCTGTGAAAAAATCATTTCGAGTGCACATGTAATTTTCTTTTTTGTCCTTTCTTTCTTTCTTCCTTTCTTCAATCAAGTCACATTTCTCTCAACGTTTAATGAATTGAATAAATTTCATGGAAAAAGATAAAAATATATAAAAATTTACATTTTTTGTTGAAGAATTAATTTCTTGCTCAAGTGTTTGTCACTGGTTGATGTAAGAAGAGTACTGCTTGATTCTGTAAATCCACTATATTTTGCACAGAACATGAAGAGGATATCATACTCTGGATTTCAGATAAAGGCAAGAGGTTCAATGAAGGTTCAAGTTGGGCAGGACATACAAGCTCAAAAATAAAATTCATCATTTATTCACTCAATTTAAATTTGAAAAATAAAACAAAGACAGATGTGTGACTTTATTATAATAAATACTATTTATATAGCATAAATATATTTATTATACCCCAATTTTCATAAAAACATGCTTTTTCTGCAAAAACCGAAGCAAACAATAAAGTTTTTTGTATTGTCCTTGAGCAATATGGATCACATGCGCTGACTAGATTCCTGTTTCTTTTTTTAACATTTTGGTTATTTTGGGCAATAATTTGTGTTTTTAATAATTTTTTAGTAAACTGTAGGCATGCAATAAATGAAGAACCACATATGCATTTAAACTGTCATTTTTCACCACACTTCATCAAATTTGGTGGTGGGATAATATTGAACAAGAAGCTGAAGTGCCTAAATCGACAGTGGCGTAGATAGCTTTTCGCTGGCGGAGGGGCAAGCCCAAAATTTTCCGGCAGACCGAAAATTTTCCGACAGTGTAACAACAACAAAAACCCAAACAAACAGAAAGAATCTGTTGTTTACTGCAAATATACTGAAAATTGGTCTTTTTTACCCAAAATGGCATGTTTTTATCCCCAAAGCCAGTATTTTTATGTTATTAGGCATAAATTCGCCTAAAAATGGTCCCAAAAAATTTCCGACAAAACTTCTGGTGGGGGCCTCTGCCCCCCCCCCCCCCCCCCAACCCCCCCCCCCCCCCTGGCCCCCCCTTTATCTACACCACTGAAAATCGAATGAGTGCGGTAAAAAATGACAGTTCAAATGAAAATGCAATTCTGCCTATATACTAGACTCGCCCAAAAAAGAAAGTGTGCATTGCAGAAATTGATCAAACTCCAAAAAAATAATTTTGTAGGTGTAAAGAGTGTTAACCTGTTCATGAATAAGTTATATTGAACACAAAAACAGCTTTCCCCATTAAAATTGCATTAACGTTAAATGACGTGCTGCACGTTTGTGAAAAGGCATGTTTTGCACGTGGAGAGTCTGAAAATTCATGCAGCAGTGTGAATCCTTGGGTATTTAAACACTGAAGTAAGGCCTTCCTATCGTTCACATTCAAACTTGCGCTGCTGTTAAAACGACTCCACATTAGCATGCCAAGATTGACAATGAATCAACGTTTCCTTGCCCTGGGTATGATTAGAGCTGGCAGAACACACAGAGAGGTTGCCCAGCATTTGAACTGCCACCGTAACACTGTAGACAGGCTAGTCCATGGACATGCACAACATGATGACGTTCGAGACCGACCCCGCTCCGGAGACCCCGAGTTACCACCCCTGCACAAGATTGGTATATCCGTGTCGTCCATCTGCGGAACCGGCAACAAACGGCAACGACGACAGCCAGGAACATCCCTAACCTGAGACGGATACATCCTCAAACAGTAATCAACAGGCTGAGAGAATACGGCTTACGTCCTCGAAGACCTGCAATTCGTCCGATTTTGACGTTACGTCATCGACGTGCTTGACTGCAGTGGTCTAGACAACATCTCAGGCATCCCTTACACTGGTGGTGACGTGTTTTATTCACAGATGAATGTCGTTTCCATCTTTCATCATCAGATGGCTGCTAGAGAGTGTACAGATGTCGAAACAAACGCTACGCAGATCCATGTGTCGTGGAGCGAAACCATTATGGGGGAGGGTCTCTCATGGTGTGGGGTGGCATCACTGCCCGTAACAGAACTGAGCTGGTCATTATTGATGGCAATCTCAATGCAGCCAGATATCGTGATGAAGTGCTTACACCTGTTGTTGTCCCATTTCTGCAACGTCACGGCCCCGGTGTCATTCTACAGCAGGACAATGCCCGACCCCACGCAGCTTGTGTTGTTCAACAGTATCTGCAGCAACAACAAGTGGATGTTCTTTCCTGGCCTGCAAATTCGCCCGATATCTCACCCATTGAGCACGTATGGGACGAAATGAAACGTCAGCTACGCCGGCTTCCCCATGCACCGTCAACGCTTGTGGAACTCCAAAGACAGCTTATCAGAATATGGAACAACATCCCACAACACTTCCATGCTAACTTGTTCGCTTCCATGAGGCATAGATGCAGAGCAGTAGTCGATGCAGACGGAGGTCATACCAGATATTGAGTGTGTAACTTTTGTGTTTGACCCTTAGTGTCTTTGACTCTCCATGGCACCAAGAGTATTCGTCGTAGCGTAATAAAATTTCTCGTGTTCATCACAAATTGATTCGTCTGTGATTGAATAAAATTTCCATGAATGAAAATGATATATATCTTTTTTTAGTGTTATTTTTTATCATGCACACTTTCTTTTTTGGGAGAGTATATATAAACTTTGGTGATTATTGTACAAGACGAGCAAAAAATGAAGATTACGTCATAAACAGCCCAAGAACATAATACCAGGACTTCATCATGATCTTCATACATAAGAAATCAATTCATAGATGCTGAATGGTTGTCAAAATACATACGAACAGGTCACGAAAGGGTTAAAATAATCTGAGATGAATTGTTATTACTTCCAAGAGGGTTTCAGAGACTGAGATAAATTTGTCATCATCACAGTGTGTTGAGAAACTGTATAAAGTCTCGATGGTATTCCTATTATGTAAAAGGCTTGCCATGATACCTAATATGAACACCACCTCTGCTTGATAGAAGTTTCTCGATCAACACATAGTTTTGATGTTTTGAATTTTTTGGAAGAATTTGAAAAAAATCAAATATAAAATTTTGCTACCAAACGTGCAATTCTCTAATGTTAATAAAATTTAAAATTTTGCTAGTGGAAGTGCAATTCTGTAAGCTTGTTTGATAGAGGTCCATGAGTCCTGTATTTTGAAATCCGTGAAAAGGGGTGGTAATTTGTGTTGGTCTGGTTTTAAAAGATCTTGAAACGTTTAAAGAAAGAAAAACGAAAGTGTTACTTTCAGAATATTAAAAATTGTACGGAAAATTAAAATTTTGTACAATTATCCTCTCCACAGTGGAGTTAAAATATAAAAAATTGAACATGCAAATATTTGTTTTCTTATGCAACTATGAATTTAACCAATTTAATCTTGTGTGAGCTTTGTCACAATTGGTAGAATTTGTTAAATCCTAGTTGATTCGCAACTTATGTTGGGACAGGTGCTAGAACTAGAGGATTTCTATTGCTTCGCGACTTATGTTGGGAAAGGTGCTAGAACTGGAGGATTTCTATTGCTTCGCGACTTATGTTGGGACAGGTGCTAGAACTGGAGGATTTCTATTAATTAAATTTTTCTAGACCTCTCTCGACATTTTAGCTTTGTGCAAATGTGTTTGGAACTGTAAATTCTGTAATACATTACAAAGAATGCAAATAGACTCATTTTTTTTTTTGTTATCAATGTTTTGATGGCTGGGGCTTAGGGGGTAGCTTGATTTTTGTTGGCAAATGGCATTCCCTTAAAATCCTTTATAAATAAGGGCATTTTTTGGATGAAAACATCAATATTTGTCCATAGCAATGGTGAAAATAATAATTATGAAGAGTTTATTGTAAAATAATCACCATCAAGTACCTAATTATGAAACTATCTTCACAACACAACTAATATATTTAGAAGACATGGTTTTGAGTTTTGGGCAAATAATTGAAATAATCTCCTCTTATCTTTCATTGACTCTTTATCTTATACAAATTGAAGAAAATACTTCCCCAATAACTGAATATTGTGACTCAAAAACAGCTTACTACTCCTTGTTGGAATGAGCGTGATGTGATTGTTCCAATGAGAGAAGTACGCTATGTTTTTAAGGTCAAAACTGAAGAAAAAGGTACTACAACTATGCAGCCCCATGATGCCTTGATGTAATGTCATTAGCTCGATTAGAATAAATTTGTAATACAAATCAACCAAAGAAAAATGCTTGCTATCAAAAAATGGCAACTTTACATCAAAGCCTTTCTGTGGTAAATTTATTTATTTATTGGTGTTTAAGGTCACATACTTATGCACAATGGCTAATCGTGACCATGACAGTTTTATGGGTGGAGAAAGCCGGAGTACCCGGAGAGAACCACTGAGCAACGACAAGCAGCTGTCAGCTCTCCAACATCGTAACTCTGAACTCTGCACCGCAGCACAGGCAGGGGTAGATTGGTTGAAGACATGCACACCATCGACGTGCAGTACGCCTCAGTACACAGCGTCATCGTGCCCCCATGTAGGCAATCGGGGTGAAGTGTCTTGCCCAAGGACACAACGCAGTTGCCGCAGGTGGGATTCGAACCGAGGACCTCTCGGCTTGCAGCCTGCACCTCTACCAACTGAGCCACCGCGCCCCTCTGTGGTAAAAAGAAACAAGCTGTAACTACAAGAGAGCAAAAAAGTTAAGAAATACTCTGAATAAATGATCAATAAGATTTTCTTGTACACCAAATCTGGAATTTATATTCATTATGATATACCGGTATTTCAAAAATTCTCTGATTTAAAAACTTATTGGTGACAAACTTGTTAGACAAATACTGACAGACAGACCAAATCTACATTGCCAGATATAAAGCTGCTTGCTGCATCTAACAAATATTTAAAAATTTTGATTAGGCCCTAAAAAGTTAAAAATATGTTTCTCAGGCCCTCCCACATGGCCCTTTTGGCTGCCGCATGCTCTCTTTTTATAACCAATGCAAACTTCAAAAAATAAAAATTAAATGGTTTTTGTCTGATATTTTACCCAAGTTAATAAAATTGATAAATTTGTCCTTTGAGTGCAAGAAGGCTTTGCAATGCTTCAGCATTGCAAAGCCTTCTTGCACTCAAGGGACGAAATACACCACCACCCATGCTGTTCTGGACTGTAGATTATTAGGCCTAAGACATAAAACAACCAAGAACATAAACTTTTGATGGCAAAGAAATAATTACAAAAATAAAAAATAAAATAAACAAGAGGCCCCAAGGGGCCTTAATCGCTCACCGGGCAAAGTGATTCAAACAAAGTGGTTCAAAGAAGTATTTGGGGGTCACATTCAGTTAGACATGGTTCATCAACACTACAAAGGAATGAAGTTATGAGAGACAAATTTTATGCAACTAGGGACATGGCTTGAACAAACTTGAAGCTTACCCCCCTAAGGATGCAGCATACCAAAATCAAAAGCATTCATCTGCTGGATCTGAAGTAGAAGATTTTTAATGAAAATTCCTCATTTTGAAATAAGTTATCATTCGGGCTCCCACAGTGAGCCCAAATATGAACCCAGGGACTTGGCTTGAACAAATGTGAATCTCATCCCCCTAAGGATGCTGCATACCAAATATCAAAAGCATTCATCTGCTGGATCTGAAGAAGATTTTTAAAGAAAATTCCTCATTTTGAACTAAGTTATCATTTGGGCTCCCATAGTGAGCCCAAATATGAACCCAGGGACTTGGCTTGAACAAACTTGAATCTCACCCCCTAAGGATGCTGCATGCCAAATATCAAAACATTCTGACTGCTGAATCTGAAGAAGACTTTTAAAGAAAAATTCCTCATATTGACTAAGTTATAATTCGGGCTCCCATAGGGAGTCCAAATATGGACCCAGGGACTTGGCTTTAACAAACCTAAATCTCACCCCCCTAAGGATGCTGCACACCAAATATCAAAACATTCCAACTGCTGGATCTGAAGAAGAAGATTTTTAAAGAAAATTCCTCATTTCGAACTAAGTTACAAATCAAGCTCCCACAGTGAGCCCAAATATGGACCTAGGGATAGAGCTTGAACAAATTTGAATCTCACTCCCCTAAGGATGCTGCATACCAAATATCAAAACATTCCGACTGCTGGATCTGAAGAAGAAGATTTTTAAAGAAAATTCCTCATTTTGAACTAAGTTATAATTCGGGCTAAAAAAATAAATTTGCCTGAAATGCACTAAGTTCGAATTCGGGCTTCTATACTGAGCCCAAATATGAATCCAGGGGGCCGATTTGAACAAACTTGAATCAGATCCACCCCACAATGTTGCATACTAAATATCAAAAGATTCTGCCTGCTGGATCTGGAGAAGATTTTTGAAGAAATTTGCCTGAAATGCACTAAGTTTGAATTCGGGCTTCTGTACTGAGCCCAAATGTGAATCCAGGGGGCCGATTTGAACAAACTTGAATCAGATCCACCCCACAATGTTGCATACCAAATATCAAAAGATTCTGTCTGCTGGATCTGGAGAAGAAGATTTTTTTAAGAAATTTGCCTGAAATGCACTAAGTTCGAATTTGGGCTTCAATAGTGAGCCCAAATATGAATCCAGGGGGCCGATTTGAATAAATTTGAATCAGACCCATACCAAGATGCTGCATACCAAGTATCAAAAGATTCTGACCACTGGTTCTGGAGAAGAAGATTTTTTAATAATTTTTCTATAATTCATATGGTGTTATCATATCAGAGTTATGCCCCATACAGAGCCCCCACGGGACGTGGCCATTTCATTTGAACAAACATGAATTGCCATATAGTAATGAACATCCACATGAAGTTTCGTGAAATCGGACCAGTGGTTACAGAGGAGAAGTCGTTTGAAAAATGTTCACGACCATGGACGACAGACGACGGACGGACGGTGATAAGTTAAGCTCCCTTCGGTGAGCTAAAAACCGCTCACCCACATGCAATATAACAAAAAAGTGACCCGCGAAAAAGAAAATCTACTTTATGAGGCCTTAGTTGTTTTGAACATAAATCAGGGCATCATGGGGCTGCATAGTTGAACACTACAGGTAATAAAGAATCTCTAATGAGTCACGATTTGACATATTTCGGAATCTCGTTAATTTGTTAACTAAATAAATGACAAATTTTATAATCTTTAATAACATGATGTGTAATTTAGCCTTTCATCTAATGTAACTGCCAATCCAAGCCAGCTCTGTTCACAAAAAATGGTAAGTAAAATTTTAGTACCTTTTTCTTCAGTTTTTACTTGACATAATCCTGCAATGGAGCGTTTTTGGCACGTCGCAACAGCCAAGTTGATTGAAGCCTATATGCAACAAGATAACACCAGCCCAGAGTTAATAAAAGATTTCTTCTTGAAATGTGAATATATTTTTTTAGGGTATCTTTTTCAGATTTCAGAAAAAAAATTAAAAATAAAAAGCCTCCCACCCTCAACAAAAATATGAGGGACAATTGCCTGAGAACATATTCATTTTTTTTAATGGCCTTATATATTTAGTTATTGTTTAAGATCAATACCAGCACCAATGGCTATAGCATGACTGCAACAAAGGTATTGAGTCAAGTTCAGAGAAACGATATACCTGTGTTTCACACTTTGGAGGACACTCCCCCAAAAGTTATTCACTGGTATATACCCCAGGCATAATTTCAACTTAATCTTTACATAATACTACCACAAGATTTTCCTGCTGACAATGGACAGATTATCGAGACAGAGGTTTCTAGTCAAGTGGTGGCTGTCTGTTAACTAGAAATCACTGCTAAGCCTCTGGATGTTTAGAGGCTTTGGGCCCATGTGAATTCTGGACAATTGTACAGACTCTTAACCAAACACGAACAGCAAATGACACGTTTGCAATTAAAATTCTTGAATAACTAATTTTTTTACCTTTTTGTGTGTCAAAACCATGGCTTATGACCCCTCATTGGAATGAGCTCAACTAGCTTGTTCCAATGAGGGATCATAAACTATGGTTTTGAGACAAAAATTAAAAAAAATAATGAAAATTAAATGGTGATTTTTTTTAATAGTGATGGCCGGTTTTGGCTGTTACATTGGATAAAGGGTTAATGATTAAGGTACCTTCCGTATCATATGCAACAAAGTTAGAACAACAAAATAGGCATTAAGAAAAGTTTGGCCAAACAGATAAAACATTTTACCCATCAAAGAGGACTCCCCCCCCCCCCCCCCATATGTTGGTTATCCGTCCTATTTTATCACTAAAGTAAGCCCTGACAACAGTAAACAATCACTGACTCACTTCCAGTGTCTGCCAAGTTGAAAAAATATTTCTAATGCTGAGATGTCACCACAGAAGCTAGATTATCATTGAAGGTGATTAATACCCCCCCCCCCCCCCTCCCCACACACACACACACACACCTCTGGCTAACTCGAATGCACCTCTGAATGTTGAACTTGAAAAACCAATAATAAATCTAAGCTCAGACAGGCCTGGAAACCTAGAAAATCAAGGAGTGCAAAATAATTGCCTTCCTCAGATTGCTTGGGAGTGTAATTGCACCTGAAATTTTCAATGCAAAAACTTGTATGCTATTTTAGTTATGTTCACTTCAAGGTATTAATATTGTGACTGAAAAATTATACTACGTTCAGCTACATAGAGGAAAAATTGGCACACACATCTTCTCATTATTCAAAATGTTGCATTTAATTCTTATGTGACTGTCTTCTGCGCTCAAAATCTACCGAAATGTGACACAGAAAGGGTCATGAATTATTCCGAATCAGTGCAATATTGACAAATCATCACCTGAGGTCCAATGTGTTCTCTGTGCCAGCAGGCAGAGAGAACACATTGAAACTCGGGAGACGAAATGATAACAGATTTTAAAGGTAACCCCAAACAGGTCTGGCATTAAAATCAAGAGGTGCAAAAAATTGCCCTAATTTTTTTCTAGGCGTGCAGCATGCCTGCACTCCTAAAGAATACCAGGCTTGCTCTAGTGAGGTAACTTAAAATTGTTGCAGATAAAAAATTTTGGAATATGTGTATGCCCACTTTGAAGTCAGAATGTTAGAGAAATTTGATTAAAATTGGTTCCTCAGAGAAGGTGTTCAACACACACAAATCTGTATTAAACCCTCTAAGTTGAAGGGGAGATAACCTAATAAAAATCACCACATATGGAAAATTTGAAACATGTGCTTCTTCACTCATTAGTGGCCATGTTTAAAAAGTTTCCACCAAAATTGTTAAGTTAGGTACGAGTTTCACACTCAAGAATCACATTTGAAGATCCATAATAAATCTATATCTAAAATCCTGCGAGATAAAATTGCTGCGGTTCAAAACTTTTATAATATGCGCATGTCTACTTGTTAGTCATAATGTTTTGAGAATTTTGATCAAAATTGGTTCAGTAATGAAGGGAGAGTTGCACACCACTGTCCAAAAATTTCATCAGTGGAGGTAGTTTACGCTCTGGCCATTGATGGCATACACATAGTTTTGAGATGTGTTGTTTGTAACTGTCAACATCAATAAAAAAAATTCTCCATGCTTCTGGGGGAATTAAAACAATTTTTATATAAACGATTTGTATGTACACACAGCCAGCCTATGAGAAACTTTTTTTGGATTTATTAAATACAACGTGGCTGCTTCTTGATTGTCTTGTCAATGCCTGCTATAAAGAGCAGGTCAAGTACATCATGACATTAGAAAACATTTGGTTGTAAATTTGCTATTTAATTTTCACTTTCAATAGCTGCACAAATGTCTGAATATTTTTTTCTCCCCTCCCCCCACGCCCCACTTCCCCACTTTTTAATAACAATTGTCTTTCTCAATGTCTCTCATGAGGACTTCACTGTCCTCAGTCTGTACAAAATCTCTAGCTTCTCTGCAAAATCTGCTAAATTCTTGGGGGGGGGGGGGATCTTTTTTCTTGAAATTGGTAAACCTGTAAATGAAAAAAATTGTAAATATTCATAGTAATAAATTTTTTTTAATCAATACAGATTTTTATTTTATACTAACCGAACATGAGAATATGTAATTAGCCAAATAAATTGAGTATCTGAGGCAATATTTTTGCCACTGAAGAAATGACAATTAACATTGTTTTTATCCTAATTTTAGAATAAAAGAGTGCACTCAATTGGCATATCCAACAGAAGCTTCCCAAATGCCAATGGTGGCTGTACCCCTTGCCACCCTCCACTCCCATTGCCAAGTATGAGTTTCTAGTCATTTATCTTTGTTGTTATTGAATTAATAAATATCTTATCTTATTTTATATTATCTCCATTAAACCATACAGCAGGCTACCAAATGTGTCCATGGGAGACTAATGCCCCTTCTTCATGAAAAACTTGGTGGTCAACAAAGTAGGGCTGGGTGGTTTTGAAATATGCATTTTGGTTCGTTTTCGGTTTTGTATAAAAAGTTGGTTTTCAGTTCGGTTTTTCAAAATATATTGTAGAAATCCACATTTTAGAGTGTAATGTACACATAAAATGTGTCATTATTTGTCATCCAAGACATAAGGCTCATACAGAGTGTTGAGTCACCCAGGTTACTCAGTGTTCACCACTCTTCTCAGCTAATGGACATATTGTGGTGGGCTACTGCAGTGGGCTACAGTGGTAGAGATGGGCGTTTACTGAAAATTCAGTTTGGTTTCAGTTTTGTTATCAAAACTGAAACCGGACGTTTACTGAAAATTTGGTTTGGTTTCAGTTTTGTTATCAAAACTGAAACCGGAACTGAAACAATTACAGAAAACTGTTCGTTGCGGTTTTTAGCTTCAGTGTTGGCAAACTCTAATCAGGTCTCCAATCTCAGGAATAAAGAGAGAAAAAACCTAAAGTTAACCTTGTTTTCAAACATCAGAGTGACGATACCCCTTTTTCAGAACAGCTGCACTGATTGGTTTTGCGTTCGAGTTTGGCATTTACCGCAAAAATAGGTGACAAAATTATTTCTTGTGCATCATGTTTTAAATGTTCATCTGTTTATCAAATGCAGTTTCCTTTGCAGAACTGGAACTTTTCACTTGTTCCACATTTATAATGACAAATATATTTATTTCTTCACCTAATTTTGAAAGCTTCAATTCCAAAGACAGCATTAAAATCACAGTTGATTTGGGTTGGAAATTTAGGGTTAGAATGATCCATATCAGCGACTTTTACTTGATGAAATTTTTATGGTCAGCATGCTTTAGGGTGTATCAGGTTACCCTAAACACAGGTATTTTTTTTTTTGGGGGGGGGGGGGGGGATGGGGGGAACAATTTTGCAAAGGACTCAAGTAAAAAATCATATTTCTCAAACTTGAAACTTGTGAGATAATTTATGCAAATACATTGTGCTTAGGAAATCAGAGTACCGGTGTATTATACAGGTGTGTTGCCCTGGAAAGGGAGTCCCTGTGACACTGACTGGCACTAAATACATCTTCTTATATGCAAGTGCAATATATGTTATGTCTGTACAGTCAAAACCAAAACCAAAAACCTGACTCTTTGAATGAAACCAAAACCAGAACCGACATGAAATTTGAAAACTGCCCATCTCTATACAGTGGTGGAGCCATGGGGTATCTTGGGAGACCAGTCCCCAACTCCGAATCCCACTTGCTCCTCCCATCCTCAAATTTGAAAAGATTGTTTTTGATTTTCTGCTCTCAGTACAAGTACAGTACACTCACTCAGTCCAGGGATTCTCCCATGGACATCAATGTAAACTGCTGTTACTGGTTATACCATTACAAGTTTGGAATAAATTTTGCTAAAAAGGTAGTATGCTGTTTCTCAATAAGACCATGCATTGCGGTCGCCGTGAAATGAATATAAAACATGACGGGGTAAAAGACAACATTTGCAGTATTACAAAAGATACATTCAAAGGGTATCTCTGCCACAACTGAAAAATCCAATGTTCTAAAATATTTTAAATTTTTCTCTACAGATAACCTCAAATTGTAACATTCGTTACTGTTGCTTTTTAAAAATGTTTTATAAGAATCAATATCTAACGAGATATATTGCCATACAGCAAATAGTTTTATTACTTTTTGAAAGTTTTCTTTTGGGTGAATATGTTTGTCTCTTCTAAAATCAACTTCAGAGTGTTTTATTCACAGAGATGCAGAGTTTCTCCTTGTCGCCAGGTCCCGAGTAACATACGTTGTTAATATTTATTTTATTACTTTAGCAAGACTAATAAAGGGCTAGGTCCTTATAACCAGGCTACTGATAAGCTAGACCTTCACAATTAATAATTTGATTTATGTACAGGTGTTGTTTTATCATCAGTGCAAGTGTTCGCGATGGAATATACTACTGACCTCTGAGTTATAGATAAGAATGTAACATTCGTTACCACATTTCTTTGAATATACTTAACAACCAGAATAACTTCACCTCGTTTTGCAAACTCGGTTAACTGGAATGAGTTGGAATTGGCATCTAAAGTGTACGCACACATTTTATTTCTGTTGTTACATTATTGTTCTACTATAAAATTGTAACACGCATTACAGAAACATACGTTACTGTACATGCGGAATATTTAAGAAACTAACTAATAAAAGTGTTTACAGCTCAGCACAAGTCTCTCACAAGGTGTTTGAAGTTTGCTATGTGCCTTAATTGAACATTCTTCCTGAATTTTAGTCAATATTTAACAAAGACATTGGTTTGAATAAAAACAGCTCAGGTGAGTACTTATGTTTTAACCCTTTACCTAACGTAACGGCCCAAACCGGCCAGCGCTACTCTCAAAAATCTCCAATTAATTTTCATTATTTTTTTCATTTTTTGTCTCAAAAACATAGGTTATGACCCCTCGTTGGAACGAGCTCGTCGAGCTCGTTCCAACGAGGGGTCATAACCTATGTTTTTGAGACAAAAAATGAAAAAAGTTAGTTATTCAAGAATTATTTTTGCAAGTGTCGTCTGCTTTTCATGTTAGGTAAAGGGTTAATAGTATACAAAACAAAGTTCTTCTTTCAGCTGTATGTTATGCATGGTTTTGAGCAGGGTGAGTATGCAAATAAAGCTGAATAAAAATAAAATTAATATATCGCCCAATTTCGCAGTACACAAGGTCCGAAATGTGTGAAACATGCGTTACCAGAAGTAACGTATGTTTCCTTCTTCAGACTGTACTTGAGTTTCTTGTAGCATAAGGTTTGCAGCGGGAAACGGTGTCCAGTCTATTTGTTTACATAGTCTGATAGCCAAAAGACAACATTTCTAGATCGCTTTATTATTATGGTGTCTTTTGTGTAGTTATAGAGATTGTTGTACAGTATGGTGTTGTCCTGAATAAAAATAATTTAGGTCAGCGTTGAACTGCTCTTACACTCCCTGTGGTAGTTTGTAATGAGGCAGAATGGAGTGTTGCTTTACAGCTTTAACGTAATAATTTTCATACACAGCTTGTTTGAATTGAAGTGTTCTGTTCAGAATTTTGCTTATACTATGTTTTGTTCCTGTAACAAATGTTTCTGAAGCCAATAATGTATGTTTCCCTTCACTTACCTGTTTTTTCTTCTCTTTTTTTTAGTCAAAAATGGTATATATTAGAACAGAAATACAAAAGTGGTACAGAGAAAGAAAGAAAGAAAGAAAGAGTGGTACAGAGAAAGAAAGGGAAGGTGATGTGTATCTAGAGAAAGAAAGGCAGAGACAAAAAAGAAACTATGTTCCAAAAGTATGTTTGAGTAGAAGTGCATGGAAATCAAGAAATGAGTGGACCAAGCATCGTGTTACAAAGTGTAGACTAAATAAAGTGTTAGCTGCAAGAGCAGGTGAAGATGATACAGTGGACCAGCTTACAAGTGGGTATGACACCAAAGTACACCTACAGAGCCACTGATAGTTTGTCTCCCTAACCAGCGAAACGGGTATCAAAAGCATTGGCCAGAGCACACAAACAGCTAAAATCTGTAAAATTCACGAATGAAGGTTTGCACTGTAAACTCAGGACTTTGCAAAGTAATGTTCAAAGACAAAAAAGTACCAAGCAAGAACTCTTACACCCAGAAAAAAGACTGACTATATACTTGAGAAAGCCCGCTTTAGCTACTCAGCTGCAGCAAAAGTAAGAAAGCAGCTACTACTTGGTAATGTACTCCTCACGCAAATCTGTTCAAAAGCTGTAAAAAAGATTTGAACTCAAAATCAAGAATTTACAGCACAATAGCAGGAAAAGTTCTAAAAAAATACAAAAGCATCCAGCACTTTTGTTCTGAAACAAGTACAAATTGGATCAGGGTATCAACTATGATCAGAAAAGGGGTTGATTTCTCTGTGAAATGGCATCGTAGAATTGTTGAGCACTTGCGCGAGAGTGTAGTTCATTTTTTGAAACGGGAAGGTAATTGTAGAATGCTACCTGGTAAGAAAGACTGTGTTAAAACTCAGAATGAAAATATTCAGAAATGCATCCTTACTGCTTACATGGGAAACTTGCATGGTAAATATCAATCTGAAAACCCAGAAATTAAAATTTCTTTTAAGAATAAGGCAAAAAAATGTTTTATTAACTAACTTTTTAACAAGAAATGCGTGTTTATGTACGAAGCACCAAAATATTGCACTCAAACTCAGAATGTTTCTTCATGAAGGGATAACTGTTCCCATTAATCCAGATGCGTTTCTCAAAGTGGATACACAGATTCAGACAGATCAGCTGCCTAGTGTTGTAGCCTATTCCATGTGCAAAAGAGTGACTCCAGAAAATAATAAGATAAAAATGAAAAATCGTTCAAGTGGAGAAACCTAATGATCAGTTTATGATGGAGTGGAAAAATGAACTTGAAATGTTTGGAGCTCAGACAGATAGGGTAAAATCAAAGTACTCACAAATTAAACTTTTGAATCAAAACTTACCCCCGAATGAAATGATAGTACAGATGGACTTTTCAGAAAATTATAGCTGCAAAAGTACAAACGAGGTCCAAAGTGCGTATTGGAACCAATCACAAGTAACATTACACCCAATTGTTATTTATTTCAGACACAATAATACTGGTGAACTTATTCATAAGAGTTTTGTTGCAGTTTCTGATGAACTTTCACATGCTTCAAGCACTGTTCTTTGCATTCTCGATCAGTTGTATAAGCTAGAAATACCTGGTTGTGATGAGATGCTGCATGTTCATTACTGGACAGACAGTTCCATTAGCCAGTATCGAAATCGGTATATTTCCCACGCAATTGAATATTACGAAGAACAATATAGCTGTAAAGCTACTTGGAATTATTTTAAAGTGGGGCATGGCAAAGGGCAAAGGGCCATGTGATGGCCTGGTTGGTATTACTAAGCGTATGGCCAATCATGCAGTTAGATGTGAAAAAAGCTGTCATACAAGATGCTGATGATTTTTTCGATTGGGCAAAGAAATCTAGCATATAAGAAGTGGAGTTTTTCTTTCTTTCTAAAGCAGACTGTGAAAGTAAAGCAAATGGCATGCAAACAAAAGTTTACCCTCCCCCCCCCCCTCCCCCGCCCCCCCACTCCCATTAAAGGGACACTCAAACTGCACGCAGTGACTGTTGATAATAAAAATCAGTTGGTTACGAGAGATGCACCCTGCTATTGCAAAATTTGTCTCACTGAATACAAATGTGAGTCATGGACTAGAGTTAAACACAACACTTTAAAAAAAAGTACCCTCTGTCCAGGAAGATGCTGGTAGGAGAAGTACACCAGCAAATAGGCCTAACCTACATTTAATGGGAAATTTTGTGGTTGCCCTGTCTGATGATGATTGGTTTGTTGGGGAGGTAAAGGATATAGATAGCGTGAATGCTGAAATGATTGGTTTGTTGGGGAGGTAAAGGATTTAGATAGCGTGAATGCTGAAATTGAGGTTTCTTTTATGGAAAAATGTAAAAGTATGTTTCAGTGGCCACGAAGGGTTGATATGTTATGGGTAAAGGTAGAAAATGTCCTCTGTACAATAAAGGCTCCTCAGGCATCGGGGTAAAGCCAAAGAATGTTTGTACTTTCACGTGAAGACTGTGAAATGGCCTTGAGGTTGTATGACTAAATATAGTATTAGTTGGATTGTTGGTTGAAAGACCCAGCCATGTACTGTATTACTCATATATTAAATGCAAAAAGTTCTTGCCGAAGTTTTCTTTATATTTGATGCACATTCACATGCACATTCTAATGAATGAACTGTTACTGTTCCCTTATAAAAAGTACTATGGTACACCATGCTATTGTCCCAAAACATCAGGTATATCAGGATAATACCCTGGTTTTCCATGGTGTTTTGGTTCAATGCGTTGATGTACATTGGTACTTTTTATAAATTACGAATTAAAGTTGCTGTCACTGTGACTTTGATTTCGGGATGCTATAATAAATGCCTGTCCATTTCCGACTTTGCTATCCAGTTCTGGAGGTTCAACCACAACTGCAGGTATTATATAGTATCCGGAAAACGTTTTCACAGTAGAAACACTTTGCAGACCGAAATGTTATGAAATGAGATTTTTTGTGGTGTTCCAGTAACATATGTTACACTGATAACTGAGTATAAATTTAAGTGCACTGGTGTATTACCAGTTTAACTCTTTTATATAATATTTTACAGTTTATATGTGGGCTAATAACATAAATATATTCAAGATCGTGGTTACTTTCTCAGAATTTTAAAAGAACAGGGGCCTGTTCGTGTTTTGTTGCAACATACGTTACCGTGCAGGGAATATTGTTTATACTTTCATGTTTATACATTCATTGATTATTGAGTCACAGTTTCATATATTAGAAATGGCTTATATTGGTAAAATAAGGGGTTAATTACTGCAAAAGGACATGTCCTGTGCAATTCATTTAAGGTCGAATACCTCAATAGTTTTTTAACATCCGATATATTTTGGTTCGAGAGAGAAACATAGTAGGGTCTGATTTTGCCTTTTGTTTGGCGCTCAGCCTGGATGATTTTATATTCCATGGAGTGTCATTGATTCATTGATTCTAAAAAAGTTCATTAAAATATTATTTTTCTTTTTAAAAAAGTCTTGTTGATGCCATTCCTAGCCAGAATGTAAAATGTTGTAATGTATTGTAATATTTCCGAATTTGTCCCCATGTTTGACCATATTAGTCAAAATACAGAAACCTTCAATTGTCCCAACAAACATCATTTTTACTTTCATTTGTAAATCTAAGCTTGCTGTTGGTAGCCTTAACTGGTAGAGTGCTGGAAGCCCTTTTTTGGGCTTTACTTTGAAGTACAGGTACCATCGCTTAAAAGCCTCATATTCAGTGGATGTGCTTCGGTTCACCTTTGAAGTGGAATTATTTAGTCTGTTAGGATTTGCCTTGTTACAATTTATGGGAGAGTGCCTGTTGGCACTCTCCCAAAAATTGTAACAAGGCAAAGATATGTGAACAAATTCTGACGATCAAAAATAATTTAGCACTCTACCAGTTAATAAGGGAATATTTAGAAAGTTTTCCAAAGCAGCGGGGCCTTGAATACCATACAGGGCATCATAACGAATGTTATCAAGGTATCAATCGGCAAAATGGCTACCTCTGTCATAAATGTAGTACAAACACATACACTTATATGATGAGTCTGATACTTCAGTAACACTAAACTACGGCACTAAGCTTTCACCAACCAACATTAGACGGTTAAATTGAATGTTAAAATTAACCAGCTTGTTTGATGCCGAATGAGAAACCGCGAGTAGAAGCTTACAAGGATGTTCATTTCAAAAGATGCCAGCCTTATGATAGTATAAATTTACACTTCAGATCATGAGATTTTTAACTTTGAACAAGTTGAAAATTTCAACTGAAAAGCATCAAACTATGTATTTTCCATTTATTTTGTGCAACATGAGAAATTAAAATATCATATTCACTAGAAAAATTATATATCAAGCCATCATGAAGCCAAATCAAGCCAATCAGATGAAGAGAGAACAGAAGAACAGTCTTATGGAAATAAAAGGCGAGACTTACAACATACAGGTCAATGAATTATCAAAATAATTACATAAAACTTTTACAATATTTAAATCTAATCAAGTAATGAGTTTCAACCACTGTTTTAACCCTTTACCTAACGCACATGATATCAACATTATTTTAATTATTGTTTGTTCAAATTTGCCCCCAAAATAATTTAAAAAAAACTATGACCTCCTCAGTGAAACAAACTCTGGATACGTTTCCGTGAACTATCTGGATTAATCTGGATTGACTGAGCGTGCGCAGTAAGGTAAGATTATTAATTGAAGTGTTCCAGTGAACTTTTAATAATCTAGATTGACAATCCGAATAATCCAACTGAAAAGGTGAATTGAAAACCAATCCTGACATGCGTAGTTGTTACAAAAAGCATTACACCAAAAAACTTCCGATCGCTAAAAATGGAAAATGACCAGAATGAGATAAAACAGTAATAAATTATTGTTAAAATTGTAGTTAATGTCACAAAATAAAACTGGTTGCCTATATTGTGAAATTGATCAGGCCAATGTGAGACACACTTCTGCCGAAATGATTACAAAAATATGACCATTTAATGATTTATTATTTTTTTTTTTGTCTGTTCATACCCGAGGTCTCTTGTTAACGTGCATCTGATGCTGATTGTGACTGCGTCATTGATGTTGGGATGGGTTTAACCGATCGAAAGTGGCTCTTGCATATATCAGGGATTTCCATTTCATGCATTGCCTGTCGGGACCTATTTTGGCCTATGGTGCAGTGGGATTTGTTTACCACCATTAACAAGCACTGCTCCACTTCCCACAGCTCCCATGGGGAAGAAAAATTAAAAACAAATTTCTATTTGTGATACTCGACCGTCTTAAGTTTCTATTTGTGATACTTGACTATTTGTAAAGCTTGTCAAATAACTTATCTGCACTAACACCCGTCCTCACGGTTTACGATACAGATTATACTCCCAGAATTGGTCGCTGGGATGTGATGGGAAAACTGAAGTAGGCCTACGCAAATGAATTGGGAAAGACTAGTGGTATGTTACTAGTAATATATCAGCTCCAAGCATAGCATTCATCAAGATATTACAGAGCGATAAGGTCTGTGACTATTATTTATTTATTAAGATTTAACGACACATTAACAGTCATGCTCGGTGACCGTTTTTTGGGTGGAGGAAGCCGGAGTACCCGCTCCAGCTCCCCAACATCAGAACTTCACACTGCAGCATGGACAGGGTTAGTCTGGTTGAAGACATGCGCATCATTGATGTGCAGTATGCGCCATAGTACACGTGTCATCATGCTCCCATGTGGACAACAGGGTTAAGTGCCTTGCCCAAGGACTCGATGCAGTTGTCCGAATCAATCGCTCAGATGGTCACCCCCATCCAAGATCTAACAGGGCTCGACGTTGCTTAAATCTGGTGATCTGATGAGAACCGGTTACCGCAATGCCACCGCACCCCCTAGGTCCGTAACTAAGCTCCCCAAATTAACGGGAGGATGCATCGTTGTTCTAGCTTAATGCCCTTGTTAAACAAGTTGCCCAATTCAATTACCCACTCCTGATGATGATGATGATGAATGGTTTTAGCGCACCAAAGGCACGCAGGGACGGTGTGGGGCAAGCCCCTTTCGACCCCTTTTACTGTATATGAGTTTGTACTTGTCTGAGTGTGGTAAAGGAGGAGTGTGTCCAGGTACTTAGCGGCGCTTATAACGTTTCTGCTTCTTTTTAAGAGGAAGTGGTTTTGATGGAGAGACTGTGACAGTGGCAGTAGGTGTTGTTTGTGGACTGCTGGCTGGCTGACCTGGTTGGAATGGTCTAGTCCATGCTGTATTAGGAGTTGTTGCTGGTGATGGCTGTTGTATTGCCTGTTGTGCTGCCAGATGTATTTTGATTTGCTGGTTTATGTTTTCAAATGTTTCCCTTAATTCTTCATCCTGCCGTTCTCTTGTGATTCTGCACTGTTTGGCCCCTTTCTTATGGTGTCCTCCAGGTACAGGCTTTTTGGTGCTGAAGGGAGAGGCAAGTGGGAATCGGGAAGTGGCGAGAGGGTAACTTCCAATTCCATCTCAGTCTCCACAGGACTGTCCGCATCCAACAGTTCCGGCTGAAGAGCCAGAAGTCGGTTGGGTAAGTCTGTGGGAGTGGGAGGGGAACTTGCAGCCGCCTCTGGCCTTTTCCTTACCTTGCTCTTCTCTCTCTCTTCTTTTCCAAAAAGGCCTCCAGAAATCGGGTACTCCTCCACTTGGTAGACAGGCTCTTCTTTTTCCTCTTCCGTTTCTTCTCAGGGTCTCCAGACTCCTTCGAGTGAGGACCAGTGTGAGAGGGGTTCCAGAGCTGATATGGTCTTGATGAGTCTTGCTGGTAATTCCAGTGCTTCCATGATTGCTAGTCAAGGTGTCAAGTGTTCACACTCTGAAGTCAGAGGTGTGAATGATGCATCAATGAATGGTGAATGTGTCGTTAATCTGTACCCACTCCTCCACGAGAATGATTCTGCACTTGGGGATGTGACGTGCTGCTCGTGCTTCTACTACTCGAAATGGACTGAAGGCTGCTCTTGCTTTCTATCTCCTTTGTTTCCTCCATTTCTTCTTTGGAGGTGGAGGTGGTGAATTCTTTACCAGACGTGAAGGAGGTGATGGTGGCTGTGGTGTTGTTGTCCTGCTTTGGGCTTGAGCAGTTGTGAATGGGACGTTGGAACGTAGTGTCGCCGCTGCCTCCCTGAGTTCTGCTAGCTGGTTTTTCATGGCGTTTAGGTCGTTTCTGCGCTCTTTTTTCAAATTCGTCTTGGAGAGTGGCTTGTTTGTGATCCAGCTCCTGAACGGGAGGGAGGGAAGAGATTGGAGTGGCAGACTTTGGAGATCCAGTTTCCATTTCTGCCTCACTGCTGACATCGCCATCCTCCAGGTTGTCCCTCAAAGGAGAGGCAGCAGGGGTGTGGATGGGGGTCACAGGAGTTGGAGGTGGGGAAATGGTAGTGGTCTCCTCTGTCTTCCCTTCTGTTTTCTCTTCTGTCTTCTCTTCCTTTCCAGGAACTTTTCCAGCCACCGGGCATCACGGCACCTGGTTGATGGGCTCTTCTTCTTCTTCTTGGTCTTCTTTTCCTTCTTTTCAGGGCCAGGTCCAAGCTTTTTCGGGTGAGGACCAGTGTGCTACCTCTCCCCGAAGAAGGTGTGGTCAAACTCCAGAGTCAGATGAATGCTCTTCCCTCTCATCTGGAGAGTCCAGTTGAGAGGGCAAGAGACGCCCAGAGCTGATGAAATTAAATTGGACAAAATGTGAATAGTAGCTTGTGAAGGCAATATAATAAAAAGAAATTTGCCTTTTTTTTTCGAAAGTTTATCATGGTCTGTACACGCTCCGGTGATAAGAGGATAACATTTTTTAAAATCGTGTCAGGAAACAGTCAACACTCACATGACCAGTATTCATATATATCAAAAATTTTAAACACATGTTCATAGAACAGTTCATCTCTTCAATCGGGACCAGCCTGACCAACCATGCACTGCCCTGCTAACAGGAGACACAAAGTATATAAGCAGAGGGTGTGATACTCCCTCGCTCCCATCTCCTCCCCCCGCTTTATGGCTCATTCATACTGGTTAAAGTTCAAACAACAAAATCTGGTAGACTGTAGTCTTTGTTTGGTCTGCTGTCAGGTTTTGTAATAGAGATCTTCAATATTTATCCTTCGGACGTCCTTCCACGAAAACCATGGATTCGCAATTTGGGGCTGGATCCACTTTAAACATGGGATATCGCAAGCTATTGCATTGTGATGCATGTGTACATAACTTAGCCTTCAGTCGATGGACCACCGAGGGACATAAATAGGTGGGTGGTACCACACCCTATCAAAGACGTTTGATAATAATCGGGGGTGGGTGGGGGGGGGTGGAGTGGGGGGGGGGGGGGTGGAGTGGGGGGGGGGGGTTGGTAAAGTCGAGAATACACTCTGGGCAATGTGTTATTCTAGGAATTGTTACAAGTGATGTATTATCCAGAATGGGGAGATCCAAAAGGGGGAGGGTGGATGGGGTACCTCCCCCATAAAAAGGATCAGGGAAGTCTCTGTAAGACCCCTTATAACTTCTTTCAGAGGCCATCCAGTCTTCTTACTACCTATAGGTTATCGGTGAGCTGCAAAAGGGTAGACCTGAAGTATTAAAGAGTATTAAATAGACTAGTAGACCGGGATAAAAGAATGCGGTTAATATATCCGATACTGGAAACAGTAAAGTTTTCAAAAATGTGATATGGGACGATGAAGAACAAGCCCTGATAAGATTGCCAGGAGAATGTTTGCGAACTGTGTAAGCAGGAATGCTGGATGATAAGAGGGCCAGGGCGTCAACCTAACAGAGGGCTGTTTCATAAATATTCATCTGAATTAAATCTGACACATTTCTATAAACTTTGATACCGAAACTTCTCAATTCCGAAACAGTGTCTTTCTGATCTTTGTGACTATTATTAATGTTTATTATTATTATTATTTATTGGTGTTTAAGGTCACATATTTCTGCACAATGGCTAATCATGACCATGACAGTTTTACGGGTGGAGGAAGAGTACCCGGAGAGAACTATTGAGCAACGGCGAGCAACTGTCAGCTCCCCAACATACGAACTCCACACACGCAGGGTTAGCATTGGTTGAAGACAGGTGCACCATCGACGTGCAGTACGCCTTAGTACACAGCGTCACCGTGCCCCCACTTATTAATGTTTCAAAAGTGGTATTCTACTACCAGACCCTTCCCACTCTCCCTCTCACCTAAACGCAACAAATAGCTCTATATGACTCTAAACATGTTATACCCATGTGGGAACCCTGTGAGGTGGAGCAATGCTTGTTTTCTGCAGTAAACATGTTCAGCTTTGATGGTATAATAGGGTCCGTTAACCATTTGCGGGTGCCAGTCCTCTTGCCAACACAAGTGTAAGCGATTGACCGAACTCGACTTTATACATATGTTGTGGTCACAATATAGCTTTAGATGCAGAAGGTGAGCTTAAACACCAATAAATAAATAAATAATACCATCTTATATCCAATCTCGCAATTATGTCTGAGGTACAACATAGCCTTTGCGAGACGGATATACAGTACCCCTCACCCACCCAGGTGCTTGAGCCCCGGGTGGGAGAGATGCAGTATATAGCCGTCTTACAGACTAGTATATACCTAGCCCCTTTGTCGGGGGCGTCATTACCCACTGTTGGGAAATACTAGAGCCACCACTGCCAAAGGGTAGGCATTGGGTGATTTATTTTGTACTCTTTCGGCCAGTTTTTCGCCAAGATGTATACAAGTAATGCCAAGTATACATGCAAAGTCAAGAAACATAAAATGTAACAGTTTAGTTAAATCACACTAAATAAACAAACACATAAAATTTCAACCTACAAACTTATTGTCACATAGCTTTACCATTACCCTGTTGGTTGTCATGTGTTGGCATGCCGCATTCAGTGGCGTAGCCAGCCCAACGCAAGTGGGGAAACAAACTTGCAGAGCCTGGTTTAGAGCCGTTTTAATAGGGGGTGAGGGTGGTGTGTGCGGGAAAAGCTTTCCCAGCCTTCACATTTTTCAGAATTTTGCATCCCCATAGTTTGAGCTAGGTAACCAAGGTAACAATAATCAGGTTTTCCACCGGGGGAAAAAAATGTGTCCGATATGGGGTGGCCAAGTGTCGTCGGTACCACAGGCCGGTGTGAGAAAAATTTTGAATTCCAGGATTCAAAAACTCCCATCTCCTTGCATCTGAGCGGATATTTTGAGGTTTTTCATGTACTGATGACTGTCTACCTTCTCACCGACACAGATATTAGGACAACCTTTTCACCGACGCAGATATTTGGACAAGAAATCTACAAATCTACAACCTAACCCCCATGGACCTACCCCCCCCCCCCCCCTACAATTTTTATGCCATTTTTGGACAAATTTCGAGGACCAGCTTTGAGGCAAAGTGGGGAGATGTGCCCTCCCAGCCCCCCCACCCCCACCCCCCTTCCCCCCCCCCCTTCTCCCGACCCCCCCCCCCCCCCCTTCATTCCTTTGAAAAACTGCTTCTCAATCTCGATTACCAATCCAGATTAATTCAGATTGTTCTCGGAAACGTACCCTCCATTACAGTTCCTTTTGCCCCCAAAATAATAAAAAAAAACTAGATCATGTGACCCTCTCATTGAGACAAACTCAATTACGGTTCCTTCTGGCAAGCACTGATAACATCCAAGGCAGTTACTTTACATTTATTTGGAATTTTTCATGCACAACAAAAGCCAAAATCAAGAACTTTCAACGCTACTGCCTTCACCAGTCCTAACTGGAACCCTCAAGTTGTTACTCACCACTCCCACTTCCCTTTAAGGCAAGTGGCAGGAAGGGGTAACAACTGGAGGGTCTTAGTAAAGATTATGATAAAACTGTATAGCTATTATAAACATGCTATTAATTGAAAATAGAATATGTTTTCATTTCTGGAATTCACATCAAAAATATTTCCTCAGTCCTGTATAAGGACATCTATTAGTTCCTGAAATTCTGCACCCTTTCTAATAACATGTAACCATCTAATCTTGTATATTTTTACAGACTTAGTCAGTGTATAATTTCATGTAGTGTATGATCAGGTCGGGCACAAACGCAAAACGATGTATAATACCTGATTTGGTGAATAATACCTCGAACAAGATAAGAAATTTGTGTACAAAAGTGCAAAATGGCTATAGGCAACTGAATTGGGAAAAATCGCGACGTTGAAATCACCTTAGCAAATGCATCACACATGCATCGAAAATAGAAATGTTTACTGAAGTTAAGTATATTTAAATACTTAAAATTTACTCTATATTTCTGTATTTTGATAAACATACGTCAAAAACAGGTTATTAGCAGATATTACATTTGACATTTTGTTGAGATTTTCAGTTCCGTGTGTTGAAGGCACATTTTCGAAGTAGAAAATAAGTCCTCGGGATTTTATTGCTTTAAATTTCAATACTTATGCCAAAGAGAATACAGTGCACAGCAATTTACGAGGAATTCTACGGTAGCACACAATCACAATACATCGGCAAAAAACCATGAAGATCGTGCCTGTCATAAATCGGTTGAGCATTGCAATAAAAAGGTTGTCACTAATGGCCAACTGTCACAAATCTTTGATAATGGAAGGAAGAAGATCTGTAGGAATGAAACCAAGAATGGTATGTATTTCATTCAAAAATAAATATCTGTTTCCATGCATTTTATATAAGTTTGCAATCCATCATAACAACATATGTGACATACCTAACTGAGTGGATTAGAGGTTATGTCATCGTCTTCATCATCACTGTCATCGGGAATGATACTGATGTCTGAAATTTCAAAATAAAATGAATCCTAAATAAAGATGACAAAATATATATTCACTTTCTATCATACATTTACACCACGGTACCTGTTTCTTCTTGATAGACTCATCACTAATTTCCATACATTGCTATATTGTACAAAATTTACATTATTATTTCCATTAAGTGCAATTACTATATTTATACCAGCGGATAAGAAAGTATACACACATAAAAATATATAAAAAAAATGTGTAAGATGTGATAAAATATTTAGTCATAAAATAATATGCAGTATTTAATAAGAGCTCTTGAAGTAGTTGCTTAGCCTTAATTTCATACACCATTTAAATATTTCTACAGCCAAATCGGTATGCTGGAGGAGGTTAGTGGATGATATGTCTTCCGTTATTGTTGCCGCTTTTCCAATGCGTTTGTCCATGTTTCCTCTAATCTGAATTGTAAAAAAAAAAAATTATAAATACAACACAAACAAGAGGCCCCAAGGGGCCTGAGGGCGCTCACCTGACATGGTAGCCTAAATATCAACCCAGAGAATTGATTTCAACAAGTTGCATCTGATCCTCCTAAGAAAAGCTTATACCAAATATCCAAAGATTCTGACCAGTGGATCTAAAAAAAAAATAGAAGATTTTTAAAGAAGATTCCTCATATTGAACTAAGTTATAATTCGGGCTCCCACAGTGAGTCCAAATATGGACCTAGGGACTTGGCTTGAACAAAGTTGAATCTCACTCCCTAAGCATGGTGCATACCAAATATCAAAAGATTCTGCCTGCTGGATCTTGAGAAGATTTTTAAAGAAAATTCCTCATTTTGAACTAAGTTACAATTCAAGCTCCCACAGTGAGCCCAGATATGGACCAAGGGACTTGGCTTGAACAAACTTGAATCTCACCCCCTAAGCATGGTGCATACCAAATATCAAAAGATTCTGCCTGCTGGATCTTGAAAAGAAGATTTTCAAAGAAATTTGCCTGAAATGCATTAACTTCGAATTCGGGCTTCTATAGTGAGCCCAAATATGAATCCAGGGGGCCAATTTGAACAAACTTGAATCAGATCCACCCCACAATGTTGCATAACAAATAACAAAAGATTCTGCCTGCTGGATCTGGAGAAGAAGATTTTTAAAGAAATTTGCCTGAAATGCACTAAGTTCGAATTTGGGCTTCTATAGTGAGCCCAAATATGAATCCAGGGGGCCGATTTGAACAAACTTGAATCAGATCCACCCCACAATGTTGCATACCAAATATCCAAAGATTCTGCCTGCTGGATCTGGAGAAGAAGATTTTTTAAGAAATTTGCCTGAAATGCACTAAGTTCGAATTCGAGCTTCTATACTGAGCCCAAATATAAACCCAGGTGGCCGATTTGAACAAACTTGAATCAGATCCACCCCACAATGTTGCATGCCAAATATCAAAAGATTCTGCCTGCTCGATCTGAAGAAGATTTTTTAAGAAATTTGCCTGAAATGCACTAAGATCGAATTCGGGCTTTTATAGTGAGCCCAAATATGAATCCAGGGAGCCGATTTGAGCAAACTTGAATCAGATCCACCCCACAATGTTGCATACCAAATATCAAAAGATTCTGCCTGCTGGATCTGGAGAAGAAGATTTTTTAAGAAATTTGCCTGAAATGCACTAAGTTCGAAATCGGGCTCCTATACTGAGCCCAAATATGAACCCAGGGGGCCGATTTGAACAAACTTGAATCAGATCCACCCTACAATGTTGCATACCAAATATCAAAAGATTCTGCCTGCTGGATCTGGAGAAGAAGATTTTTTAATGTTTTTCCCATTGCCTACAGTGTTAAAAAGTGCTGACTCAGCACTTTTTCAAAGTCCCGAAACTGTACCCTATGATAAAACCGATGGCAATTTTTTTTTACCAATCCTTTCTGTTGGTCCCAAGGAAGCTGCACACCAAATAAAAATTCTCAGTGCCGTGCAGTTTTTGAGATATAGGCGTTTTAATTTTTTTCTATTTTTAGCTCCTGTGGTTCCCACGGGGCTACAGGAAAAAAAATTTCTGCATAAATTAGGTACTTATGACCCAATAAGCCCTCACATAAAATTTGGTTCAAATTGGCCTCTCGGTTTAAAAAATAGAAATTTGGGGTGGGGCCAAAATTTTTGCTCCTCCCATAACATCGCCAAGTATAGACCTACAAACTTCTCTTGAACAAACTTGAGTCTACACCTCAAAAGGAAGCTGCATACCAAATATCAAGTCTCTGCTATTGCTGGTTCTTGAGAAGAAGATTTTTTAAGAATTGGAGCATTTTTGCCCCACCCCTCTGCTCAATATGAGCCGAAACCTAATTTGCCCAAAAATCAAAATGCCGCTATATAACCCCTACTCACATGAAATTTCATTAACATGCGGCCAGTGGTTTGGAAGAAAAAGACCCAAACACCACCTTCACGCCGGACGACGGACGGCGGACGCCGGACGACGGACGACGGACGACGGACGAAAAGTGATCAGAAAAGCTCACCCTGACTTTCAGTCAGGTGAGCTAATAATACAGAATAACAGTTGTTTGTGTAATTGGTCCTATTATGAGTTTACATATTTTTTCTATATTGGCAAAGAGTTTAACTTGATAGGACCAGAGGCGGTGGAGCCACAATTACTGCAGAGAGGAAATGGAGGTGAGTGAATTAGCACTCTCCTCATTTTGATTTTACGAGATTGAAAAATTCAGGGCAGTGATCTTTACCCCTTACCAATCACGACACCCAAAACTGACCAGCATTATAGACAAAAATTACCATACAAATTGTTTGTTTTCATTATTTATGATCCCTCATTGGAACGAGCTCGTTGAAATCGTTCCAATGAGGTGTCATCAGCTATCTTTGCTGAGCAAATATTGAACGATTTTAGTACTGCAAGATAATGTTTTGCAAGTATTGTTTTCTAGTTGGGTCTGGTAACAGGTGATTGAAATGCAGTATATAACTCGACGTTCAGACATAATTTCTACAGACACCATGAAGGCAATTGATTAATTGCTCCCCCTAGTGAAATGTTTGAGAGTGATGGTGAATGAGAGTGATCACTCTCATTTCCCATCAGTCCCTGGAGCCACTCCACTCTTTCCCACAGATATGTTTCGCAGTTACACAATGAGTTGAAGTGGATGTGTGCAAACGGACCAATATACTGGCAATTCTGTATCATTATTTGCAAATCCAAACAAGATTTAGCCAAAGAATCCCACTTTCACTGTCGGTCCGTTTCTTCAACTTCAACTATCTTCCAATGCGAAGACTGGCCTTAGGGTTGGAAAATGGTTGGAGTAGAAGAAACTGACAGGACATTTACCACACAGCAGCATATTAACCCTCTGACCACTGATGTCAAAGTACAGAATTTCAAGCTGCAAATTTTTCCCATAATGCCATTCGAAATTAAACCAATTCAGTCTTGCTTGACAGAGCTCATTGAGACTGAATTGGTTGAGTTCATTAAGGGAAAAATGGACAGGTTGATATTTCTGTATTTAGACATCAGTGTGCAGAGAGTTAATCTGAATGAGAGCTGGTCATCATACATTTATATGTACAGATATACATTGTAACATTTCTAACACTGGGTCGAACCAGGGTAGTGTTTGAAATTTGTGCCCCTCCAGTTTTATCAGGCTTCTGTTGCCGTGGATATGACTAGTAAACTTTATTCACATACTGATACTATATCAAATTTGTTATGTAAGTGTATTTGCAAGAATGCACCTTCACTCTTTGATGGTCAGACAATAGAAAAAGAAATATTGAGATGAGAGCTATGTTGACTGTAGGGAGGCCTGAACCTTTGGGAATCTTGAGATGGGGCCTTTGGAATCTTCACATACCTGTACGAGGCCATTGGGGCTGTGGGATGAGACCTCATCTCATGGTCATCTTGACCCCATACCACAAAGTTGCAACTCCGTGCAGACCTGGAACTATGGGACTTGGAGAAATAGGGTCTATTGGTGCTTTGAAATATCGAGATGATGACCATGATAATATGAGGCCATATGCATGAACTGGGACCTTTCATCACGCTCCTACTTCCAATATACTTAGTAATCTGTCTAATAGCTGAAACAATTTTATTTTTACATAATTGCAGGCAAAAGAAATATCCGATATGTTTGGGAGTGATGTTTTTGTGGCTGTCATTAGTTTAACTGGTCACCCCAAGAATGCTTGAAATGTACAAAGTACAGACATATAATTATTTCATAGTTGGTTTATTTATTCTTTACTTTACCTACACAACAAGGAAAAATAGGGATAATTAAAAAAATTAGGTTTGCCTTATATTAAATGTGAAAAATTAAAGGCATGTTCGATACATTTAGATGGTGCATTGTGTCTGATTGTGTATTGATGGTGATGTGATAACTGATTATTCACCATTTCTTTCATGTTATAATAATAATGTTTAAATTTTAAAAATAAAAAACATTACTGGCATGGAAAATAATTTGAATAGACGCCTGTTCTATTAAATCACCATCTTCAGAAAATCCGTTTTGCGCTGATGTGCCGAATGGAACTCGTTGTCGGACTATTTTGGGATGATGACGTCATCTCTCAAAACTGAATATAACCACACCAACTTGGAATTTCCGTTTAACCTCCAATCGTGGAAACCATTAATTGAAGTGACTGCGTTCTAATACGCTATTGTAAAGACAATAAAGTAAATAAAAACCTCTTTGTGGATAGAATTACTTCTCAAGTTAAGAAGGGAGAGTTCAAACCAATCATTATTAACTGTATAATGATAACAAATTGAATGGAACTAGATCAAAAATGCATGTACTACGATGGTACAAACACACATAAACTGCATGTTTGGTCTATTTATAAATCAGACCACGAGAATTTCCCCCTAAATCGCATGTGTTTGTAAACATTCGCAGGCATTTGGTCATCCAAGTCTGAAATCTATGAAATAACTTGTTCGTTGCTGTGCAATGAATTGTTGAGTGTCCTTCTTATAATTGTTTTATGGATGTGAAGGCATGTAATAAACATGGAGTGACATGCGCATGTGAATCGGTTACCGGGTAATCGATATGTAGGAATGTCAGCGCTGAAGGATAAAACAAAGGGCCTCTCCTTTCATCCTTCCGCGTAGACACTCATGCCATATCGATTAACCCATTCACATGCGCGTGTCATTCTTTGTATGTACAGTTTTATGCCAAACCCATGCACAAATAATTTTTAAAATCCTACATATTACTTACGAAACGATGATAATTTCATTTTTTCTCATTGACAGCCAAAAGAGACAACGGGAAGTGTACAGCATGAACCGCCAGATACAGAGGGTGAGGAAAATATGCCGAGCACCTCCTTCTCCCCGTCACAGATTCCAAAATCTCTTGATAAAAGCACACAAATCCCAGAAGCAGTACTTGGGGCCTGCAACGTTTGCAGATTATGTGGTATAACCCATGGTTCCGAGGCTGATAACAGAGGAACGTGGATGGGTTGCGATGCTAGTGAGTGTGACTACTGGATCCACGCCCACTGTCTTGGACTCAATAATGTAACACAAAGACAACTGAAAAATTTAAAATACTTTTGCCCTCCTCATTATGTTGTAAGTGAGGACATTGTCAGGGATGTGAAAGGGAAAAATAAAAAAAATAATAAATAAAACGTGCCCACTTTATTAAGTCTTATTGTGAACTATAGCCCAAGTAGTCCAATACACCACAACTACGAGTATGGAAAGACCAAGTGTAACATTCCAAACAGAAATAGTATTTTCCTGGAAGTAACAGAAAAGAAAGAGTATATCGGACGTGATAATCGTCAAATATTCCCAGTTCCTTATTCGAAATGTGTTATCACCTGATTTTAGGAGTTCATAATGAATGCCGAATTAAAAACTGGGAATAAGTAGCAGCTGTACAGTTACCCCTCGATCGAAGGTTACAACCGTTACTTATTCCAAGTTCTTTATTGGTTGATAATGAATATCAAAGGAGTAACTGGGAATAAGTAACGGTTCTCACGCTCCCAAGAGTTTAAAGACAAACAATTTACATCAAGGAAATGATGTCGCTGAATTTGAAGGTTTGCAGAGCCACTGGAAGGAGTGAAGGATAGGGGTGTACAGCCATGAGAAAGACACTTTCCCAGTGATTTCGGATGGGGTTTTCTGGGGTAGTCCATATATGACCTGTTTGGTTGTAAAATGTTTTGATCAGTATGGCCCAAATAAGGGCCACGGTATGACTAACAATTATATTACGGCCCAGCAGATCGTGAATGGTAGGACTACCAGAGCAGAGGTGTCATCCACATGTATCCCCCCCCCCCCCCCCCCCACGGCAAAATTTCAATTACATGCATACAATGTATTCTGATGCTTAGACTATCACGTCATTACCCACAACATCCATTGTCGTCGCCGGGATTGGAGTGGGGTATTGTTGGGATGAGGGGCATACACATGCTGCCCCCCTCCTCCCCCCCCCCCCCCCCCCCGATAATTCAGTCGTCCCCTCAAGTTAACCTGTAGGCGGGATATTTGGCAAAAAATTTTAATATCCAGCAATTCCATTGATTCTGAGTCCATTTGTGTCCATAATTTATAAGTTGTCAAAGGCATCAATAATTATTTTTAACAGTGCGGCTAAATTATTGATGGCTTTCACAACTTTCAACATTTTTCACAGTACACGGCCTTCGGCCCCTTCCAAAGAAAGGGGGTCACTCACTCTTGCGCTCGATCCCATTTTGCCCCTGCGAGGCTCGGATGATGCAGCCAGGGCTGGGACAAGTTAATTTTTGTCCTAACGTGTTAACTTATAAAAAATTAACATGTTAACGTGTTAAATCATGTTAAAATGATAATGCCCACAAAACAGGTACTGTGAATGTCCCATAATGGAAATATCGAAGTTTTATTCAATGAAACATGGAAATAAAATCGAACAATTAAGAATTGTTGCATTTTGCAACTGGTATACGTGCATACGCTCAATGGAGTCACAGAAGAACACCACCACGTGTTGATAGCCAACAGACTTAGTTGCATCTTCCAATGTTCTCGTGCAAGAAGACAATGGCCACGGCCATCTCCTTCGCCAAACTCATTCGGCATTTTTCAAACACTAACCCATATGTCGAGAACAGACGTTCAGATGAGGCAGATGTTGGACTCACGCGATCTGTGACAGAAGTTCGTTCACGGAACCAAGTCTATTTATAGCTCTCACGAAACATACTCTAAACAGGAAAAGCAACGTCATCGCCATGCGAATACGTGTCTGGTTAGGGTTATTATAGACTGGCTGAATTTAGTTTATTCTTGTTGTATTTTACGTTATTCGACATGCATATACGATGATACAAAGAATATGAACTATGGCGTTAATTAACAAGTTAAATTTTTTCTAACACGTTATTTTTTTTTAACACGTTAACCTGTTAAAGCGTTAACTGATCCCAGCCCTGGATGCAGCGAATCATATTCTGTATGCCCCGTAGATATTACTCTTGCCCCATCACTTTGATATCCTTGCTACGTGCCTGAATACATCACCCGAATTGGGACCAAAGTGCTACATACTACACTACAAATGAGAGTTGGTGTTATTTTGTAGATACAAAAATCTTACCTTCTCAAGTTCACTTAGGTTGCGACAAACTCTCAGCCATCTTTTCAGCCAGGAGGTAGCCAAATTTTGGTTCTTTTATTCTTGATCTCTATCACAAAGTCTCCCTTACTTAAATGACCAGATAAAGAGAAAGATGAGGTGCTGTCTGCAAAACCTTTGATTTCAACCGGCATCTGTACTCCTTTAATTGCCTCTCGCATAAAGATTTCTCTATAAATTGGCATGTTGAGCCCGGAGAATATCAAAGACATTTTTGATTTGGTGCTTTCAATTAATTCTGGATTGTTTCGTCTGATGCTGGCCGAGAAAAGATGCAGGGCAAAAAAATGTGTGAATATCACCTCAAACATAAATGTGATGTTGCGGTTTTCTGATGACACAATGTATTTGTAAGCCTTCTTCAGTTACATTCTCATGTCGCAGCAGTGCATTCCTGCAATATGGAATAAGAAGTTTGTCTGCTGTGCCAAAGAGTAATATTTGCAATATTTTCCAGGACTTGAGATGATTTGCGACTGCTTCACAAGACGAAAGTGCCTTGGCGGACTGGAAACCAAGCATTTCAGCGAGGTCTTTCATGACTATCTTCCAAAGCAGTCTGAATAATCCCCTTGTAATATTTATTTCCACATGACCTGGACCAGGGGTTAACAGTAAATTGCGAAATGTGCGATCCTGAGGTGTTATGTCAGAGTTTGGATTCCCATGGACTTCCAGTCTGTGTTTTAGAAGCTGCTCTTCCTTCCCCATTACTGTAGTGTTACACTCTGAGCATTCCATACTTTTGTCCAATAATCTTGCTGCAAGTACATATGGCGATCCATCACATCCGACTGCAGTCCATTTTCTTTCTGTGGATGTGACTGTATCTGTAATCAAATTTGATAGAACTGATGCGACAGATGAGTATGAGCATGGATTGAGCATGTATGGATCTCCCATGTATGCTATGGTGGTATTTGTGGATGATGGCTATCAACAAATGAATAATGGTCCAGTGTTGTTGTAGATGATGGAAATAATGGTTTTGATGAAGTATTGAATAAAACTTGCTGGTTGAAAGATGTAACAGTAGGATTTGATGGTGATGAGTTATCAATGTTGTCCGTAATATTATCCCAGTGGTTGACTTGTTTCAATAAAACTTCTTTCAGTCAGCTATTGATGAATTTTGAATGCTCAAGTCGAAATATGTTGTTATGCTCACCTATATTCTTCTGTACTTGTTGCAGTAATTCTCCACACCCTTTAATGCTGGGTACATACCAATTCACGGATGACAAATCGGGGTTTATTTGGAAGGTATGATGTGGACGACGGTTATAACGCTTAGAAGCGATTTGGCATCATAAGTTACTCTCCATCGTCTTGCCAAAATTTGGTTGTTGTCGAAGAAGGTTATCATGTCGCTATTCTGTGGGCACTGTCTTGGCATCTTAGAGTTGTTATTTGCCCAGGTTAGAAGAGACATATATGACCCTGCAGGATGCACACTTCCGTTCATATTGCAGATGGTCTTGCTCGCTGTGAGGAAATATGTTAATAAATTTATAATAAATGACATTGGTCCAAAGTATTTTAAATTTCTGCAGTGATATATCTGTTCCACACAGAGTACCAACGAATTGGTTTTCTTGGATCTTTCAGCATCCAAAGAGGTAGATCCTTTCAAAAAATTTAGTGTAACAGCATTCTGCTTAGATAACCAGTCACCTGGGGAGTAATTTGCAAGATTTCCTGATTCTGAGTCTACCATTCTAGTTGCCCCTTCTTCCGATTCCTTGTAAATACTCTGTGACTGAGACTCACCAAGTGCCAACTTCGCAAGTTGTGCATTGGAGAACTGACCATCTTTAATTGCTTTTATAATTACATCTACATCAATTCTGGACTGAAGAGAAGTTGATGTCGATTGGTCTACATCTGAAGATAGGTGCTCGTCCGAATAAGAAGCACAGCCTGTGCATAAATAAGTAGCTCTTGGGTTTAAAAGAGTATTCTCAACCAGCGCAGATATGGTTTTCTTTCTGTATTTTGAAGCTGAACATTTATATAATTTCACATTTTTTCCCTCTGCAAATTCGTCATGATGTTTACAACCGCATTTGGATGACATCCTTCCAGTCACGTATGTCATTCCCGTCGTGTTTGGAGTGTGAGAATTTAACATTTCAAAGTGCTTTAATAACCTTCCCAAGACATCATAATTCGTGATACACTGGCTGCATGATTTTTCTTTGGTCGATGATGGCCTCACGGGTTGCCATACCTTTATCGTGACGCCAATGATATCATTACTGAATGGGAAAATAAGTATTGAAATTTAAAGCAATAAAATCCTGAGGACTTATTTTCTGTTTCGAAAATGTGCCTTCAACACACGGAACTGAAAATCTCAACAAAATGTCAAATGTAATATCTGCTAATAACCTGTTTTTGATGCATGTTTATCAAAATACAGAAATATAGAGTATATTTTAAGTATTTAAATTACTTAACATCAGTAAACATTTCTATTTTTGATGCATGTGTGATACATTTGCTAAGGTGATTTCAGCGTCACCTATTTTCGCCTGCGATTTTTTCCGATTCAGTTGCCTATAGCCATTTCGCACTTTTGTACACAAATTTCTTACCTCGTTCGAGGTATTATGTACCAAATCAGGTATTATATGTCGTTTTGCGTTTGTGCCTGACCTGATGATATGACTTTTACCAATTTTTGATAACCAGAAAATGTGACTAACCCTGTGCAATGCTTCGAATTGACTGAGAAACTAATCCTGTGCACTGTACAGACTTAGCTAAATCTCATCTAAATCACCACATTACCAAACGTAATGGACAAAACCAGAAGTACTAGACAAACTCAGCTTAAGACATCTCATTTGATATTTTTATGAATTCCATCAATGAAAACATATTCCATTTTCAATTTATAGCTTGTTTAAAAAGTTTCTCTTTCTTATTTAACCCTTTACCTAACATGAAAAGCAGACGACACTTGCAAAAAAAAATCTTGAATAACTAATTTTTTTCATTTTTTGTCTCAAAAACATAGGTTATGACCCCTCATTGGAACGAGCTCGATGAGCTCGTTCCAACGAGGGGTCATAACCTATGTTTTTGAGACAAAAAATGAAAATATTTTGAAAATTAATTGGTGATTTTTTAGAATAGCGCTGGCCGGTTTTGGCCGTTACGTTGGGTAAAGGGTTAATCAAGACAGTTCAGGGCCTCCTGGACCTTTTTTCATTATTTCAAGGCCTTGAATAGCTCTTTGTCAAATTCAAGGCTGCTCCTTATGTCATTCCAAATAGTGGACAAATTATTTTCTTTAAATATTTCTGAAAATAATAATTAAACTTTGACAACTGATGTGATAAATTCTATGGGGTTCATACAGCCGATTGATTATTGATGGTCTGAAGCTTTAATTTTATGTGACATACTTTGGTGTAGTATATATACACCTTTTTTAAAATTTACGAGTTAGTTAATAAAATAAAATTAAGAAAAGATTTTGACCTAGTGTTTTTTTTTTCCATGGTTTAGGTTTCTACTTCAAAAAAAGTGTTTACTCTGGTTTTGTTTTTTTTTTAAATAAAAATATTCAAGTATTATAAACACTATAAACACTTGGGTTTTTTCTCAAATATTAGTTTTCATAAAAGTTTAAAGTGCAAGTACTTTCCCCTCTCTCTAAATTATGAGATTATATATAGCGCAGCACATGTACAGTGAACCATAAATCCAGAAGACATTGAAGATTGTTCACAGAGCCCTGGATACACAGTTGAATAGCATTGGAAGCCCCCACCCACCCTCCCCCCCCCCCCCCCCCCCCCACACACACACACATGAGACAAGAGGAACATGCTGCGGTAGCAATTCACAACTCGGGAAAATAAATGCTGAAAGTGTAATGTTGTGAAAGCTCAGGCCAAAGAAAACAAAATCCCTTTGTTTGTGGTTCTCCCACCGATCCTAAATGAAAGTGTCAATGACACTGTAGCTCAACTTGTCTGTGTGTTGTGTTTGATGAAAAGGATAATGTTCAATGTTTATGAAAGGATTATGAAATAAGACAAGAATTGTGATAATTGGGAATATGTTAATTTCTGTTCCCCGTATGCTATGTTTTAAATAAAAAGAAGAGGCCCCAGGGGGCCCGAGGGCACTCACCTGACATGGTAGCCTAAATATCAACCCAGAGAATTGATTTCAACAAGTTGCATCTGCTCCTCCTGAGAAACGCTTATACCAAATATCCAAAGATTCTGACCAATGGATCTAAAAAAAAAAAGGATTTTTAAAGAATATTCCTCATATTGAACTAAGTTATAATTTGGGCTCCCACAGGGAGCCCATATATGAACCCAGGGACTTGGCTTTAACAAATTTGAATCTCACCCCCCTAAGGATGCTGCACACCAAATATCAAAACATTCTGACTGCTGGATCTGAAAAAGAAGATTTTTAAAGAAAATTCCTCATTTTGAACTAAGTTATCATTCGGGCTCCCACAGTGAGCCCAAATATGGACCTAGGGACATGGCTTGAACGAACTTGAATCTCACCCCCTAAGGATGCTGCATACCAAATATCAAAACATTCCGACTGCTGGATCAGAAGAAGATTTTTAAAGAAAATTCCTCATTTTGAAGTAAGTTATAAGTCGGGCTACCACAGTGAGCCCAAATATGAACCCAGGGACTTGGCTTGAAAAATCTTGAATCTCACCACCCCTAAGCATGGTGCATACCCAATATCAAAAGATTCTGCCTGCTGGATCTTGAGAAGATGATTTTCAAAGAAATTTGCCTGAAATGCACTAAGTTCGAATTCGGGCTTCTATAGTGAGCCCAAATATGAATCCAGGGGGCCGATTTGAACAAACTTGCATCAGATCCACCCCACAATGTTGCATACCAAATATCAAAAGATTCTGCCTGCTGGATCTGGAGATTTTTTAATGTTTTTCCCATTGCCTACAGTGTTAAAAAGTGCTGACTCAGCACTTTTTCAAACTCCTGAAAAAAGAACCTTGTGATCAAATTGATAGGGACTTGTTTTAACCATTCTATTCTACTGGATAAAAGTAAGCTTTATACAAAATAAGAATTCTCTGTGCCGTGTAGTTTTGGAGATATGGCAGTTTTAAGGTTTTTCCTATTTTTAGCTTCCGAGGTCCCCACGGGGCAATGAGAAAATTTTTTTTGCTTCAATCAACTACTTATGACCCATTATCATCTCATATCAAATTTGGTTCAAATCGACCTCACGGTTCTGAAAATAGAAATTTTAGGCGTGGCCAAAATGTTTGCCCTTCCCATAACAAAGGCAAATAATGCCCAACAAACTTCTCTTGAACAAACTTGATTCTAAACCTCAAAAGGACTGTGCATTCCACATATCAAGTCTCTGCTACTGGTGGTTCATCAGAAGAAGATTTTCAAAAAAATTGGCCATTTTTTGCACACCCCTCTGCTCAATATGAGCTGAAACCTAATTTGCATAAAATTCAAAATGCCCCTATATAACTACTACTTACATGAAATTTAATTAAAATGTGGCTAGTGGTTTAGGAGAAAGAGGCTCAAACACCACCTTCATGCAGGATGACAGACGACAGACGGACGACAGACGAAGAGTGATAAGAAAAGCTCACCCTGACTTTCAGTCAGGTGAGCTAATAATATGAGGTGTACACTGTATTAAAGAGCTGAGGGGTGGGTTAATGTGGCCCTCACAGTTAACGTATGTCAATGAAAGGGGGTCACAGTGGTGTTTCGGTAACAGGTTCTCGTCAGATCATCGAAGTTAAGCAACGTCAAGCCCGGTTAGTCCTCGGATGGGTGACCATCTGAGCGATTGATTCGGACTCCCACGTTGTGTCCTTGGGCAAGGCACTTAACCCCGATTGTCCACACGATGACGCTGTGTACTAAAGCGTACTGCATGTTGATGGTGCGCATGTCTTCAACCAATCTAACACTGCCTGTGCTGCAGTGTGGAGTTACAATGTCACGGGAGCTGGCGGCTGCTCGTCGTTCCCAGGTGGTTCTCTCTGGGTACTCCAGCTTCCTCCACCCGTAAACCTGTCATGGTAATGATTAGCTATTGTGCATAAATATGTGACCTTAAACACCAATAAATAAATAATATAAACAAATATGTCAATGAAAGTTACCAAATTACAGTGAAATTATTCCAAAACGAGTCATCCTATCAAGTTACATTGAAATCCCTTCATAAATATGGCCTGTAGACTGTGCTAAAGGTTTTCGGGCTTCGGGCCCCTGAAGCCGTCACAGTTGACCAATCATGACCAAAAGGGGATGTCATCATCTATGCATTATATGGAGTCAACCTAACAAGTTACAATGATATTCCTTCCATAAATATGACCTGCAGACTGTGCTAAAGGTTTTTGGGCTTCGGGCACCTGTAGCCATCACAGTTAACCAATCACGTCCAAAAGGATATATGTTCTCATCTAGACGTTATATAAAGTCAACCTACCAGATTACAACGATATCCTTTCATAAATATGACCTGCAGACTATGCTGAAGGTTTTTGGGTGTTGGGCTTGGGCAGCCATCAAGCCTGAATGATCGCGACCGAAAGGGGACGTTCTCATCTAGTCATTATTTGGAGTCATCCTACCAATTTACAATGAAATCCCTTCATAAATATGACCTGTAGACTGTGCTCAAGGTTTTCGGGCTTCGTGCCCATGTGGCCATCACAGTTGACCAATCACGACTAAAAGGGGATGTCATCATCTAGGCATTATATGGAGTCAACCTAACAAGTTACAATGAAATTCTTCCATAAATATGACCTACAGACTATGCTAAAGATTTTTGGGCTTCAGGCCCTTATAGCGTCACAGTTGCCCAATCACGTCCAAAAGGGGACGTTCTCATCTAGACATTATATGAAGTCAACCTACCAAGTTACAATGAAATCCCTCCATAAATATGACCTGTAGGCTGTGCTAAAGGTTTTTGGGTTTTGAGCTCGGACAGTCATCACGGTTGACATATCGTGACCAAGTGAGGAAGTTCTCATCTGGATATCTTACGGAGTCATCCTACCAAGTTACAATGAAATCTCTCCATATTATATATCATATGACCTGCAGACTGTGCTAAAAGTTTTTGGGTTTCAGGCTTGGGCAGCCATCATTGTTAACAGATCATGACCAAAAGGGGACGTTCTGATCTAGGCATTATACAGAGGCATCCTACCAAGTTACAATGAAATCCCTTCATAAATATGACCTGTAGACTGTGCTAATGGTTTTCGGGTTTTGAGCTTGGGCAGCCATACCGGTTGACCGATCTCGACCAAAAGGGGATGTTCTCATCTAGACATGACCCTAAACCTGAATATGGAATTTCGTGACAATCAGACTAGAACTACGGGGTGTAGCCTGTGCTAAAGGAAAATGTGAACAGACTCACGGACTAACGATCTAAACATGACCCCAAACCTGAATATGAAATTTCATGACGATCAGACTAGAACTACGGGGTGCAGCCTGTGCTAAAGGAAAATGTGAACAGACTAACAGTCTCACAGACTTCTGCACGTGTGATGGCAATAGCTTATCTTGACTTTGTCAAGTTAAGCTAAAAATTATGCTGATCCTATAAATTTAAATTTTACAAAGTAATAGTCGCTCAAGTAGATCATGTAACCCCAATTTTTAGTGGACTTCAACTGTGAATTTGAAACCTATTTTGATGTTCAAGCATTTGATAAAGTGATCATTTCACAGGTACAGTGTTTTACCGTGTTGAAGGTCATAAAAATTAATGAATATCATGTTGAGTTTCGTGTATTGATACTGAATGCCCCGGATCTTGGCCTGCAGTCTTGAAAATGTTATTGGTGCAAGTATTGTGTACAACTGGGTTTTTCATTCAAACATATGCCTAGAAATTACTGTCAGTGGCCAGCAGATGCATGGATATTGCATTCAAGTGAAGTGTGTGGTCATTTTAGTTTTTCGATGATTGTTTTATTTTTGCCCAAAACCAGGTGGCGCTTTCAATCTCAAACTGAATGGGGGCATTTTTATCATTTCATTCATATGTCATTCGAAAGAAAGTTTATTTAATCTGTAAATATGATTATATTATGAGGCCAAAAAGTTATTAATTTGGCCCCATAATATAATCCAGGCTCTGAATTTGTCTGTGATTTCTGCCCTTTTTATTTAACACATTGCACAAAGTGACAGCATTCAAGATTGTGGACATAAATAACCATGCGTGTCCCGACTGACGCTTATCTCATGTTCAGGTCGGTCGGTGTTTTTAAATAACCAACACTGAGTTGTATTTTCGGTTAACCTCCCAACACAATTTTGGCCCCAATGGTCTTGTGTTCCACAGCTGAGTACATGCCATTGTCAGCAGACTATTTCTGATATGTACAGTCACATAACACCAGCCTGAGACCTGTTAAGTCTCCTGATTTTGCAAAGAGACCCCATTTGATTGCCCATCTCCCACCCTTATGGTTCATAGGCCTTTGAAGCTGCATTCAAAACTTAGGAAACAAAAAATATGCATACAAGTGAAATACATATAATAGAGTCTTCTGTTATAAAATATTTCCCTTATATCCCTCTTTTTTCTGTTTTATTCATTTCAATTGATGAGCTGTGCAGACATTAGATGAGATCTGCATTTGCCATGTTGAGTCACTTGAGGAGGGAGGCACACACCACATTTGTTTAAAAAAAAAAATTTCATTAAATTGACAGGCACAGAAAAATGATGGTTAGAAAATGCTAAATAAGTAAATATTTGTATTAATCGTGCTAAAATTAACTTCTATAGCAAGTAGCAATTGTAAATTTATTAATAATACAGCAAATCTGATTTGAAAATCAATCTTTTGGTTAGGGACACCTTGAAAATTTTAAGATGTACAGTTGGAATCATGTTGTCTTTCTTCCTTGCTTTGTAAATCAGAATTAAACTTCCATTTTCTAACTTTAAGGACTTGAAATGCACAGATATTGTTGATGTATTGTTGAAGTATTGTCAATGACTGTATCTCAAGAGTTTTCAAATTTTTGCAGATGGAAATTAATGACTTATGAAGATATTTGTGGTAACTGCAATTGCTGGCTCTCTACTTAACTCTCACGTTTTTATTTCTTTCTTTCAAAACAAATATTCACATATACACCCACATGACCAAACATGATGAATGCTGTTTAAGTCTTTTTTGAAAGCTGAAAAGGAAAAAGTTTACTTAAGCACATCACCTCTTGCCGTCCACCTTCACTCAAATATTGATTTCTGATGAATAAAAAGAATTTAAAATATATAGAGAATATCCAAATATATTTTAGTGAATATCAGGAATTATCCCACGAGTGTGGACCTGAAAGTTTTATTTTTCAAGCGTGCTTACACAAGTGAAAAATATTTTCAGGTCCAGTCCACTTGAATGAGATAATTTCTGATATTCACTAAAATAGCATATATTTTAATTTTATTACATGCTATGTCAGAGAAAGGGTCATGGAGGATTGTAACCGTAATTGGTGAGAGGGGGTCAAATCGAAGAGATCTTTGGGTAGCCTGCGTGATAAAGAGAAGCCTGGTTTTGAAGAGTACCTTGATGGCACCGTTGGCTGGTCACTGTTGTTCAAGCTGAGGTCGCGGTCCCTGGAGCTGAGGGGAAAAATTGGGAAAAACAGTGAAAAGGAGTGCCAGATGTGTAACTTGGGCGTGGTGGAGACCCTGGAACAATTTCTTCTGGAATGCCTAAAATACCAGTCTAAAAGAACAAGATTCGCGGGGAGTATAATGGGGAAGTGGGATGGGAGAATGAAGGACATGTGGTTAGGGGGCGACTCAAAGGAGAGGGCTAATATGCTAATCAGAGAGATTGGGAAGAATGGGGCAAGGGATGTCATCAAGCAGTTCGTCTCCGAGTGTTGGGAGAAGAGAAGAAGCATGGGAATAGGGAGGCAGTTGGTAGAACAGGGGTAACCAAGACCTTCTCACCCGAGAATCGCGACAAATCAGCAGCCGGCCAAAGTGTTATTATTATTACTATGTGACATTTTACTGCACAATATTCAGCCCAACTCGACTGCAAAGACATGGAGTTTCACTTTCATTTCTCAACATAGCAAAAACTTTAAGCTGAAAAATCATACACAACAATCGTATTTACGAATAGTAAATTTATCTATTTATTTATTGGAGTTTAACCCCAGTTTCAACAGCCAGGGTCACCTCGAGTCAGACAGTTTTACTGTTGGAGGAAGCCGGAGTACCCACCGAGCAACTGTTAAGACTCCCCAACGTACTAACTTCACACAAGCAGTCTTAGCATTAGTTGATGACAGTTGCACCATCATCGTGCAATAAGCCTGAATAACCAGTGCCACCATGCCCCCCATATGGGCAATCAGGATTAAGTGCCTTGGCCAAGAACAGACCACCTGACGGGGATTGAAAACCTTGGACCTCTTGTTTTGAACCATCATGCACCCACGAATAGTGAATACCACTGATTTTTTTTTCTGATGTATGAAACATAAAAATTACCTGAATTTTCAGAAACAACTGTCAAATGCCACAGTTACTAGATAAATGAACCCCAAATCTTAACAAGGTGGCCAGAACCTTAGAACAATCAGATAGGATATAACCAAAGCTGTGTGAAATGCTGTTAAAACTAAATAAATGTTTTGGAGCCAACACTTTCACTTTCACACTGAATTACCTTTTGTTCAATTTTGCCCTGAACCAGACGGTGATTCTCGTTCAAATGTTCAGTATCTGCTTCATACAGAGTTCTCGTCTGATAAACTTTGTCCTGGAAACTGAGATCCATCTTTGTCATCTTTGCATTGTGGTTATTACCTTTACGCTTTGCTTGAATTTCTGAGAAACCAAAATACAGATTCACTTGCAGCATTCTGTAATAGAAGAGGAAAAAATTATGGAATAAAAGAATTAATGAAATCTAATTTTAAAACAATTTCAATATAATAATTAATTTTGTTTGGAAAGTTATTATAAAAATGAGCAAACTGAATTTTAATTTAATCTTATATATCCCCCCCCCACCCCCCACCACTTTTTTTTTTGGCATTTGAAGCAAATATTTTCTTTACAGCTCATTCAGCAGGGGAATATACTATGAGAAAAAACATATTCAGAACCGTGAGGTCGATTTGAACCAAATTTGATATGAGATGATAATGGGTCATAAGTAGTTGATTGAAGCAAAAAATTTTTTCTCATTGCCCCGTGGGGACCTCGGAAGCTAAAAATAGGAAACCTAATTTTCATAAAATTCAAAATGCCCCTATATAACCACTACTTACATGAAATTTAATTAAAATGTGGCCAGTAGTTTAGGAGAAAGAGGCTCAAACACCACCTTCACGCAGGATGACAGACGACAGACGGACGACAGACGAAGAGTGATAAGAAAAGCTCCCCCTGACTTTCAGTCAGGTGAGCTAATAATATGAGGTGTACACTGTATTAAAGAGCTGAGGGGTGGGTTAATGTGGCCCTCACAGTTAACGTATGTCAACGAAAGGGGGTCACAGTGGTGTTTCGGTAACAGGTTCTCGTCAGATCGTCGAAGTTAAGCAACGTCAAGCCCGGTTAGTCCTCGGATGGGTGACCATCTGAGCGATTGATTCGGACTCCCACGTTGTGTCCTTGGGCAAGGCACTTAACCCCGATTGTCCACACGATGACGCCGTGTACTAAAGCGTACTGCATGTTGATGGTGCGCATGTCTTCAACCAATCTAACACTGCCTGTGCTGCAGTGTGGAGTTACGATGTCGGGGAGCTGACGGCTGCTCATCGTTGCTCGGTGGTTCTCTCTGGGTACTCCAGCTTCCTCCACCCGTAAACCTGTCATGGTAATGATTAGCCATTGTGCATAAATATGTGACCTTAAACACCAATAAATAAATAATATAAACAAATATGTCAATGAAAGTTACCAAGTTACAGTGAAATTATTCCAAAACGAGTCATCCTATCAAGTTACATTGAAATCCCTTCATAAATATGGCCTGTAGACTGTGCTAAAGGTTTTCGGGCTTCGGGCCCCTGAAGCCGTCACAGTTGACCAATCATGACCAAAAGGGGATGTCATCATCTATGCATTATATGGAGTCAACCTAACAAGTTACAATGAAATCCTTTCATAAATATGACCTGCAGACTGTGCTAAAGGTTTTTGGGCTTCGGGCACCTGTAGCCATCACAGTTAACCAATCACGTCCAAAAGAATATGTTCTCATCTAGACGTTATATAAAGTCAACCTACCAGATTACAATGATATCCTTTCATAAATATGACCTGCAGACTATGCTGAAGGTTTTTAGGTGTTGGGCTTGGGCAGCCATCAAGCCTGAATGATCGCGACCGATAGGGGACGTTCTCATCTAGTCATTATTTGGAGTCATCCTACCAATTTACAATGAAATCCCTTCATAAATATGACCTGTAGACTGTGCTCAAGGTTTTCGGGCTTCGCACCCATGTAGCCATCACAGTTGACCAATCACGACTAAAAGGGGATGTCATCATCTAGGCATTATATGGAGTCAACCTAACAAGTTACAATGAAATTCTTCCATAAATATGACCTACAGACTATGCTAAAGATTTTTGGGCTTCAGGCCCTTATAGCGTCACAGTTGCCCAATCACGTCCAAAAGGGGACGTTCTCATCTAGACATTATATGAAGTCAACCTACTAAGTTACAATGAAATCCCTCCATAAATATGACCTGTAGGCTGTGCTAAAGGTTTTCGGGTTTTGAGCTCGGACAGTCATCACGGTTGACATATCGTGACCAAGTGGGGAAGTTCTCATCTGGATATCTTACGGAGTCATCCTACCAAGTTACAATGAAATCCCTCCATATTATATATCATATGACCTGCAGACTGTGCTAAAAGTTTTTGGGTTTCAGGCTTGGGTAGCCATCATTGTTAACAGATCATGACCAAAAGGGGACGTTCTGATCTAGGCATTATACAGAGGCATCCTACCAAGTTACAATGAAATCCCTTCATAAATATGACCTGTAGACTGTGCTAATGGTTTTCGGGTTTTGAGCTTGGGCAGCCATACCGGTTGACCGATCTCGACCAAAAGGGGATGTTCTCATCTAGACATGACCCTAAACCTGAATATGGAATTTCGTGACAATCAGACTAGAACTACGGGGTGTAGCCTGTGCTAAAGGAAAATGTGAACAGACTCACGGACTAACGATCTAAACATGACCCCAAACCTGAATATGAAATTTCATGACGATCAGACGAGAACTATGGGGTGCAGCCTGTGCTAAAGGAAAATGTGAACAGACTAACAGTCTCACAGACTTCTGCACGTGTGATGGCAATAGCTTATCTTGACTTTGTCAAGTTAAGCTAAAAATTATGCTGATCCTATAAATTTAAATTTTACAAAGTAATAGTCGCTCAAGTAGATCATGTAACCCCAATTTTTAGTGGACTTCAACTGTGAATTTGAAACCTATTTTGATGTTCAAGCATTTGATAAAGTGATCATTTCACAGGTACAGTGTTTTACCGTGTTGAAGGTCATAAAAATTAATGAATATCATGTTGAGTTTCGTGTATTGATACTGAATGCCCCGGATCTTGGCCTGCAGTCTTGAAAATGTTATTGGTGCAAGTATTGTGTACAACTGGGTTTTTCATTCAAACATATGCCTAGAAATTACTGTCAGTGGCCAGCAGATGCATGGATATTGCATTCAAGTGAAGTGTGTGGTCATTTTAGTTTTTCGATGATTGTTTTATTTTTGCCCAAAACCAGGTGGCGCTTTCAATCTCAAACTGAATGGGGGCATTTTTATCATTTCATTCATTTGTCATTCGAAAGAAAGTTTATTTAATCTGTAAATATGATAAAATTATGAGGCCAAAAAGTTAGAATTTGGCCCCATAATATAATCCAGGCTCTGAATTTGTCTGTGATTTCTGCCCTTTTTATTTAACACATTGCACAAAGTGACAGCATTCAAGATTGCGGACATAAATAACCATGCGTGTCCCGACTGACGCTTATCTCATGTTCAGGTCAGTCGGTGTTTTTAAATAACCAACACCGAGTTGTATTTTCGGTTAACCTCCCAACACAATTTTGGCCCCAATGGTCTTGTGTTCCACAGCTGAGTACATGCCATTGTCAGCAGACTATTTCTGATATGTACAGTCACATAACACCAGCCTGAGACCTGTTAAGTCTCCTGATTTTGCAAGGAGACCCCATTTGATTGCCCGTCTCCCACCCTTATGGTTCATAGGCCTTTGAAGCTGCATTCAAAACTTAGAAAACAAAAAATATGCATACAAGTGAAATACATATAATAGAGTCTTCTGTTATAAAATATTTCCCTTATATCCCTCTTTTTTCTGTTTTATTCATTTCAATCGATGAGCTGTGCAGACATTAGATGAGATCTGCATTTGCCATGTTGAGTCACTTGAGGAGGGAGGCACACACCACATTTGTTTAAAAAAAAAAATTTCATTAAATTGACAGGCACAGAAAAATGATGGTTAGAAAATGCTAAATAAGTAAATATTTGTATTAATCGTGCTAAAATTAACTTCTATAGCAAGTAGCAATTGTAAATTTATTAATAATGCAGCAAATCTGATTTGAAAATCAATCTTTTGGTTAGGGACACCTTGAAAATTTTAAGATGTACAGTTGGAATCATGTTGTCTTTCTTCCTTGCTTTGTAAATCAGAATTAAACTTCCATTTTCTAACTTTAAGGACTTGAAATGCACAGATATTGTTGATGTATTGTTGAAGTATTGTCAATGACTGTATCTCAAGAGTTTTCAAATTTTTGCAGATGGAAATTAATGACTTATGAAGATATTTGTGGTAACTGCAATTGCTGGCTCTCTACTTAACTCTCACGTTTTTATTTCTTTCTTTCAAAACAAATATTCACATATACACCCACATGACCAAACATGATGAATGCTGTTTAAGTCTTTTTTGAAAGCTGAAAAGGAAAAAGTTTACTTAAGCACATCACCTCTTGCCATCCACCTTCACTCAAATATTGATTTCTGATGAATAAAAAGAATTTAAAATATATAGAGAATATCCAAATATATTTTAGTGAATATCAGGAATTATCCCACGAGTGTGGACCTGAAAGTTTTATTTTTCAAGCATGCTTACGCGAGTGAAAAATATTTTCAGGTCCAGTCCACTTGAATGAGATAATTTCTGATATTCACTAAAATAGCATATATTTTAATTTTATTACATGCTATGTCAGAGAAAGGGTCATGGAGGATTGTAACCGTAATTGGTGAGAGGGGGTCAAATTGAAGAGATCTTTGGGTGGCCTGCGTGATAAAGAGAAGCCTGGTTTTGAAGAGTACCTTGATGGCACCATTGGGTGGTCACTGTTGTTCAAGCTGAGGTCGCGGTCCCTGGAGCTGAGGGGAAAAATTGGGAAAAACAGTGAAAAGGAGTGCCAGATGTGTAACTTGGGCGTGGTAGAGACCCTGGAACAATTTCTTCTGGAATGCCCAAAATACCAGTCTAAAAGAACAAGATTTGCGGGGAGTATAATGGGGAAGTGGGATGGGAGAATGAAAGACATGTGGTTAGGGGGCGACTCAAAGGAGAGGGCTAATATGCTAATCAGAGAGATTGGGAAGAATGGGGCAAGGGATGTCATCAAGCAGTTCGTCTCCGAGTGTTGGGAGAAGAGAAGAAGCATGGGAATAGGGAGGCAGTTGGTAGAACAGGGGTAACCAAGACCTTCTCACCCGAGAATCGCGACAAATCAGCAGCCGGCCAAAGTGTTATTATTATTACTACGTGACATTTTACTGCACAATATTCAGCCCAACTCGACTGCAAAGACCTGGAGTTTCACTTTCATTTCTCAACATAGCAAAAACTTGAAGCTGAAAAATCATACACAACAATCGTATTTACGAATAGTAAATTTATCTATTTATTTATTGGAGTTTAACCCCAGTTTCAACAGCCAGGGTCACCTCGAGTCAGACAGTTTCACTGTTGGAGGAAGCCGGAGTACCCACCGAGCAACTGTTAAGACTCCCCAACGTACTAACTTCACACAAGCAGTCTTAGCATTAGTTGATGACAGTTGCACCATCATCGTGCAATACGCCTGAATAACCAGTGCCACCATGCCCCCCATATGGGCAATCAGGATTAAGTGCCTTGGCCAAGAACAGACCACCTGACGGGGATTGAAAACCTTGGACCTCTTGTTTTGAACCATCATGCACCCACGAATAGTGAATACCACTGATTTTTTTTTCTGATGTATGAAACATAAAAATTACTTGAATTTTCAGAAACAACTGTCAAATGCCACAGTTACTAGATAAATGAACCCCAAATCTTAACAAGGTGGCCAGAACCTTAGAACAATCAGATAGGATATAACCAAAGCTGTGTGAAATGCTGTTAAAACTAAATAAATGTTTTGGAGCCAACACTTTCACTTTCACACTGAATTACCTTTTGTTCAATTTTGCCCTGAACCAGACGGTGATTCTCGTTCAAATGTTCAGTATCTGCTTCATACAGAGTCCTCGTCTGATAAACTTTGTCCTGGAAACTGAGATCCATCTTTGTCATCTTTGCATTGTGGTTATTACCTTTACGCTTTGCTTGAATTTCTGAGAAACCAAAATACAGATTCACTTGCAGCCTTCTGCAATAGAAGAGGAAAAAATTATGGAATAAAAGAATTAATGAAATCTAATTTTAAAACAATTTCAATATAATAATTAATTTTGTTTGGAAATTTATTATAAAAATGAGCAAACTGAATTTTAATTTAATCTTATATATCCCCCCCCCCACCCCCCCACTTTTTTTTTGGCATTTGAAGCAAATATTTTCTTTAAAGCTCATTCAGCAGGGGAATATACTATGAGAAAAAACATATTATCAAAGAAAATATGTACAAAATGTAGAGCCAAGTATTTGAATGGAAACTTGTCTAAGCAAACTTGTGTTATTGCACCATATCCCTCAAACTAACTGTTTGTATGCTTCTCTGTCTCAAAACAGTATGTCATTTAAAAATAAAGTGTCGAAACAAAATGGTGGTATTGTACATTTGGAAATATTCGTTCTTTATCATCAAAGTCCCATAACTTTTGCCAGGCATAATATGAGAAACAATGAGGGGTGGTAAGGGTAGTGCTGGGTGATATCAGCCAAAGTAATAATCATGCTTTTGGGGAAAGAAGATTGTGATTAACGATATAATCATGGTATTGTTCTCTTGTGAAAGTGGCTTATTCTGCTAAATAGTTTCAATACATTTTAGTGTACTTAATGCAATAGACTCGGCCATATTAATCACAAACATACTGAACACATAATATACCTTGTGTCTCAATTTAACCCTTTACCCAACGCCAACGATTTCAAAATTTATTATTTTAAATATCATTTTTATAATTTTTTCAAAAAATTACAACTAAACCATATTATGTGACCCCTCTTTGGAACGATTTGGATGAGCTCATTCCAAAGAGGGGTCACATGATATGGTTTTGTTGAAATTTTTCGAAAAATAATATTTTTTCAGCTGCTTTTTTCAGCTGCTGAAATTGCATATTACGCGGGCAGATGCGGGCGATTCGTTGGGTAAAGGGTTAATAATTAACATTGATTTAGTTTTGATTTAAAATGTGTGTTGCAGACTTGTGGCAATGGATGGTCAACAGAAAGATAGGTACGGGACGTATCAAAAAGTAATCTTCATTTTCCAGCTTTTTACCTCCCTTGATGTGTTTCTCCAATGTTTACTGAAACGCAGGCAACATTGGTGATACACATCAAGGGAGGTAACTGAATTGAATAATGAATTTTACAAACTGAAAGACGACATACAGTAAAACCTGTCTTGAGAGACCACTGTCTTGAGAGACCACCTGTCTTGAGAGACCACTGTGACCGATGACAGAATGCCTTCGCGCGCCGAAGGCGCGCAGGGACGGTTTGGAGAACAAGCCCCTTTCAACCCTCTTTAACTGTATATGATTTTGGAGTCGGTTTGTCTGGACGTGGTAAAGGAGGGAAGAAGTTAGGGTAATCAGCGGCATCTGTGTCTTCTGCGGTTTTTCTTGGGAAGAGGAGGATGAGTTGGAGAGATTGTTGTTGGTGGCATTGTCGGATCGGCAGGATGAGAAGGCATATGGCCTGATCCTTGCTGCTGTTTCTTGGGATCTTTTGTGGTTACTGAGAGCAAGTTTTAGATCAGTCCTGGTAATGTAAGTTGAGAATTCTGCTTCAATGTGTTGGTGGTACCTGTCCTGGAGTGAAGCTCGGAAAGTGTCATCCTGGATCTCCTCCCCGAGGAATGCCTCCATGGACTCTGGGAAGCTCTCCTCCTGGTCGGACTCCTGGTCCGAAGAAGCCGGAGAAGCAAGAACTTGAGGGGGTGGAAGGTGCGTCGTCTGGGGCAGCTTCCTGTACCGTAGACAAATCTTTCTCCTCCATCTCCTCATCGGATGAAGAGTCAGATGGGTTAGAGATAGATCTGTCACCTGACGACCCACAGTCCTCCGGACCCTTCTCCTGGGAGAGGGGTGCCGAGCTGGACAAGGGTTGGTCAGGGGTGACAGGTGTTGACCCTTTGACGCCCCCACTTGCCTCCTTCTCTTCCTTTTCCTTCTTCTTCTTCTCCAGGAACTCCATCACTCGGCAGGCATCTTGTTGTCTGGTGGAGGGTCCCTTCTTTCTCATCCTCTTCTTCTTGGTGGTGGCTGTTCTACTCCGGCGGCCTTCATCCAGCTTTTCCGTGTCACTAGGAGGGTGACCAGTGTGAGGGGAAATCCCCTCACGAAAGGTGCTACACCTCTCCAAGGATGGCGGTTCAGATTCTTTCTCAAAATCCACTGTCAGGTGAATTTTACCCTTGAGCACCTGGATACTCCAGGTGGTGTCAAGGGTAGCCTTCACTCTGTTAAGTGTTTCTTGGATCACAAGTGGGAGCTCCATTGTTCAGTTGTTAGCACCTCGGAGTCCAATGTGCGAATGACCTCGAATGGAATGGTTTAACGCGCCGAAGGTGCGCAGGGACGGTATGGGGAACAAGCCCCTTTCGACCCTCATTGGCTGTAAATGATTAGTTTCCACATGTCTACTCTCGTGTCGAAGGAGGAACAGGTTCAGGTACTCGGCAGGTGTCACCGGCTGCAGCGTGATGGTCTCTTGGCTGATGTCGGTTGAACCCTCGGGTGAGGACCAGTGTGAGAGGTTGGGTCCTCTCAACAAGGTACTACCTCTCCCCGAGGGTACAGTCGATCTGGATTTTCGGGCAAGTATAGTCTGCCGCTTTGAGGATGCTTATGAGTGATGGCCATCACTGGCAAGTATAATCTGCCTCAGGCTGTCTCTGTTTGGTTGGACTCTTTGAAGGAAAACAACAACGACCCCTTTCGGGGACCACCAAGAAGAAGAAGACCCGAACTTCCCTGGTTCGGGGGCAGGCCTGCACTGTAATCCTATTGGGTTGGGACAAAAAGATGCGCAATGCGCTTACAAAGAGGGGCAGAGGCGGGACGCAGGACCAATGCTCGCCTCCCTTAAAGTGGTCGACCACTTTTAGGGATGGAGTGGAGGATGTTCAGGAACCATGGGAGTTATTGTTTCCAGAACGGTTATACTTTCCATAGCAGTTATTGGGGTGCTGGTCAAAAAGTATCTTCTGTGTACCTGCTTAAAAGAAGAAGGCAGAATTAGTTTTCATTAGAATATATAAAATATAAAAAGATAAAAAATAGCACATTTTGTTTAATTCAGTCATTGAATAGGCTTATGATCTAATCTGTAGCTGAGTCGGTGAAGGCAGCCCTTTCTGGTAGAAGGCCACAGTTAAGCTGTTAATCTGCCTGTTAGCTCACCTTCTCGTTCCCTAGTTTTACTCAAGCAGTTTTAGTTTTATACAGTGTTTAAACGTGATCTAAGTTTAGTTGAGTCGGTGAAGGCAGCCCTTTCTGGTAGAAGGCCACAGTTAAGCTGTTAATCTGCCTGTTGGCTCACCTTCTCGTCCCCTATTTATTCTCGAGCATGTTTAGTTTTAAACAGTGTTAGAACGTGATCTAAGTTTCACGTTCCCTATTTATTATTAAGCGTGTTTCGTTTTATACAATATTTAAATGTGATGTAATTTTAGTTGAGTCGGTGAAGGCAGCCCTTTCTTGTAGAAGGCCACAGCTAAGCTGTTAATCTGCCTGTTAGTTCACCTTCTCGTTCCCTAGTTTTTTCACGCGGTCTTAGTTTTGATTGGAATTTTGGGGCTTTTGTCGGCTTTCGCAAATGGCTCCAAGTTCGGAAATTAGTTCACTGTCGGCTAGCCGGTCATGATTTTTCGCAGCCGGTCATGATTTTTCGCAGTCAAAGCGGTCTTTGATGGTGGGGATATCAGCCCTGCCATGGAGTGTTTTGATGGGTGTGTCCCATGGGGCGTGGAGGGCGACTCTAAGCGCGTGATTTTGGACCTTCTGGAGTTTTCCCATATTAGTTTGGTTGAGGTCAGGTAGGATGATTGTGCGCCCAGTACTCGAATACGGCTTTGTATAGTTTGAGTAGGGTGGACTGGTTGGCTCCCCATGAAGTTCCCTTTAGCATTTTCAGTAAGTTAATGCGTTTGGTTGCTTTTTTCGCCATGTCGTCGGTGTGTTTGTTAAAGGACAGTTTTTGATCAATGGTGATGCCCAGGAATTTCACCTCTTTGCATTCTGGGAGGGTGTTATCCATTAGTTTTACGCCAAAATCACGTTTGTTTGTCCTGCGAGTAAAGGTGATTCATTGGGTTTTATTGGCATTCAGCTTAATTCTCCATTTCGCACAACATTGTTCTAGGTCATCGACAGCGCGTTGCAGGGGTTTTTGGAGCAGATTGGCTGTATTGTTAGAATCCCAGAGGCCCTTATCGTCTGCGAATTGGGAGACTTGAACACGATCCTCGGAGAAATTAAGATCATTTACATAGAAGATGTAAAGGAGGGGGCTTGGGGGGAGCCTGCTTCAAGGGGGGGCACTGTCAGACATTTCATTGTTCACTCTGACTTTAATTTCGTGATCATTTAGGAAAGAGGATAGTAATCTGAGCAGTTTCATGGGGAGTCTCATTTTTGATAATTTGTAGCACATTCCATCGTGCCAAACAGAGTCAAATGCTTTTTTGATGTCTAACAGGACTGCTGCGCCTATTTGCTGATTGTTGATCGTGGTTTTCATTTGAGTGACTAGTCGGTAGACATGCTCGATGCCTTCTTTACAGTTTCTATAGGCTCTTTGCCACTTATTGAAAAAATTGTTGTCTTCAAGGTGCCCCCTGAACCGATTGGTAAGGATTCATCAAATGTCTTACCAATGCAGCTGAGGAGGCTGATTGGGCAGTAGCTGGCTGGATCGGAAGGGTCCTTGTCAGGTTTTGGTATCATGACACCGATGAATTTTTTTCCAACATTTAGGAAAGTAGCCATGGTTGAGGAATGTGTTGTACAATTTGTTTAGTTTTTCGATTAGGGAATTTGGGCTTTGTTTTAGAATTTTGTTGCTCACTTTGTCTTCGCCGGGTGACGAGGAGTTTTTGCACTTTTTTATGACATTGATGATTTTGTCATTGGTGATGGGGGTGACAAGGTCATCGCCATCCCAGTATTCTGGCTCGTTATCGAATTTGGGGTCACGGTAGATATCAGGGTGTTCATTGATGAAGTCATCAATGGCGTTTATTACGGCATCATCGTTGCCCGCACCTAGATGCAGGCGATGCATTTTTCTTAGGAGGTCGGCAAAGGTGTCGGCCTTGTCTTTGTCGGTGCACGTGAAGGAACTGTCTTCCCTTTTAAGAGGTTTGGCTGTGGCTTTGCGGCTTTTGTTTTTTTGCCCAGTTAGGGTTTTGAAAGAGTCCCAGAATTTTTTCGCATCCTGGACCCTGTTTAGATTGGCTGTTGCCTTTTCCCAGTTGGCTTGTTTTTCACCTAGGAGGGCTCCTTGACCTTGCCATGAAGGCAGTTGTATGTTTTTTTGAGGTCCGCTTTCTTGGTGGGGTCAGTTTCGGTTTTAAGAGTGCGAAGAGCTTTCCGTTTGGTTTTGATTAGTGAGAGTGTGTCGCCCGAGATAGTATTTCTCCAGGGGCGCACTTCTTCTTTTGGGCATATTTTGTTAAGGGTTGAGTTAATGATTTTCTCTATGCCCTCGCATTGAGTTTCGAGTTCCGCTGCATTGGATAGGGGGGGGGTGTTTGTGAGTTTGTCGCGATAGAGATTCCAATTAATTTTTCTAAAATTTCTGCAGCGAGTGGGGGGGGGGGGGGGGGGGGGGGGGTACCTGAGAGGGCCATTTCCTAGTTGCAGTGAGGCATGGACCGGGAGGAGATCACTGCCTAAGTCGTCATCGCCAACCCAGTGGTCATCGATGTGGTTTATCAGGGAGTCACTGGCGATAATTAGATCCAGGATCTCAGATGAGAATAGTGGGTTATTACTGATATAAGTTACTGAGTTGTCGTTCATAACCACATGAAGGTTATGTTTTTTTGTTATTTCGAGCAGGGCTTTACCATTGGGGGTGGTTTTGTTACAGCCGAAGTAGAGGTGTTTGGCATTGAAGTCGCCGAGGAAGATGCAGTGTTTGTATTTCCTCGTGAAGAAATCAAAGACGTTGTCAGAAACAGTTTTGCTTGGGTCGTTATAATAACAAACAATCGCCATGTTTTTATTGTCGACTGTGATTTCAGTTGCAATCACCTCAGCATCGAGGTGATTAGTTTTAATGGTTTTAGTTTTGATGTTCTGCTTTATTAGAAGAGCGACGCCTCCACCATTTTTGATTTGGCGATCTCTTCTGATAGCGCTGAATCCACTTGGTGAGAAATTTTTTATTGGGGTGAAGCCAACTTTCGCATATACAGACAATGTCTGTATCTTCGAAATATCGGCTCATTTGAAGTGTTTTGTTATTAACGCTTCTAGCGTTCCACACAGCTATTTGCAGTTTATCCATGTTATGGTTTGGAATAAATCGCGTTGTTCAATTAGATGGAGTTAGGTTGGTGACGGTTTAATTGGTGTTAATTGCGGCTTTGATAAGTGTTTCCGATATTTGGGTTTTAAATAGGCAAGATGCTGAACGGCTTATGTCTTGACAGATGTCAGTCAGATTGGTGTTCACGTGTTTGTTTAACACGGAGTAGAGAGCCCCAGCGACAAGGGAGCATATTGTGTGGGGAGAGGATGCATTAGCTGGTTTTGTCAGATTTAAATTTTTTAGTTCGATATTTGTTTTTACTTTTTTAAAATGAGGACATCCGCAATAATTACTTGTGTGACCTCCCTTGCAGTTACGGCAGGCGGGGGAATCAGACCTGCATGCTTTTGTGAGGTGATTTCCGCCACATCTCATGCAGGTCAGTGTCCCCCTGCATTTATTTGCAATGTGCCCAAACTTCTGACACTTATGGCATTGGACCGGAGGAGGGGTAGATCTATACTCCTCTGCTTCGTGCCTCCAGCCATTTATGGTAACCCCGTTAGCCATAAATTTATGTTTAATTTTGCGGCTAGGACAGGTCACTTTCAGTTGTCACGTGTTTTTGCCCATGGCCCTGGAAGTGAACCTCTCCCATCTGCAGTTAGGGATGCTCTGGAGGATGGCCTCGTTGACCGTGTCAGGGTGAACCCTGGTGACTACAACTGTGAGATTAGCGCTATTGCTAGCACTATTACCAGGGCTACGGCGAGCTTGTTTATTAGTACGATTTTCACTGGCTTTTTGGACATTGACTGTTTTTTTTACCGCTGCTGCAAAGTTTAGACCTGAGGAGGGGGTTGTAATTGATTCAGATGACTCAGATGAGGCAGTGGGCGAAGAGGGACAGTTCCTCACTTTCTTGACTTGTCTGTCAATTGTGTGGGAAAAGTCCTGATCGTCCGTAATCTCATCTGAGTCGATCTCCAGATCTTGGGAGTTCCTCCTTTTACACTTGCTTTTGTTAGGTGTTATGACTGGGGTAGTACAGGTTTCCTGAGCAGAAGAGACTACCTTGACCCTATTGACGGACCCACAGCTAGGTTTTACTTGTGGAGTTTCAGTTAATTGGCTAAGAGTTTTATCGGGGTTGAAACTCTTAGCATTGAGAGGGTCAGCAGGGTCCTTATTTGTGATATTGCTTCGCAGCCTTAGCATAGGGTTTCGATTTGCGACCTGAGACCAGTGCCTCAGCTGATTGAGTGACAGATGTCTTGTCATTGAAGGTAGCCTGGATCTCGGCTGAACTCTCGGCGATTTGCCCCTCCGTTAGAGAAATGCCTTCAGGGGTTTTTAGGACCTCCGTCAGGCTCACAACTGTAGCTTTATCAGCTGGAGCTGTGTGGATTTCCGCAACTACCTGGATTTCCTTAACAGGAGATATAGGATATGACAGGGCGAAAGTCCCTCTAATCAACTCAGCAATCATTGCATCCTTCTCCTTGATTAGCTTTTTTAGATCAGCAATTTCTGCAGTTAGTTTTTCTAACTGATCCAAGAATGAGGCGTTAAAGAACCCATCCAAATCCTGTCTTTCCTGCCCCCCAGAACCTGAACTTCTGCTAAGATTACTTACCTTGCTTTCATTTGAAGATCCCCTTCTAGCTGCACTTTCTCTCTCTCTCTTTTCCTTCCTATTTTCCTTTATCTCCTCCCTTCTTTTACTCTGGGTGTTAATTGTAGACATTTTTGTGAATTGAGACATCCTTCTTGGTCAGTAATTTGGCAGAAGATAAAGTAGACAGTGTGTTTTGTAAGTTATACTCTTTTAGTGCTCAGAAATATGATAAAAATCACTCTTTCTGATGTGACTGAATGAATGATGTATGATGTGATGCAGTCACCAAACAGTTTTGACTGTTTTCATAGCCAAATTGAGAACAATATGTCAAACACCAATCACACACACACCACAAGCTCATCACTGATGTTATAAAAACAATAAAGTAATGTACACACATGCTCCCTCTCCAATTTCAACCCCCTTTCTGGATCAGGAACAGGCACGGATATTGTTTCAGCAATTAAGCGTCCTAAGGGAAGACATCAGGACAACAATAGAAGAAACAAAGGATCACACCAAGACCACGACGGCACTCTTAGAACAGCGCAACAGCCACAGCACCAGCCACAGCACTCCTGAAGCAGCAAGGACTTCACCATTCCACCATAGTCAGTCCTCCATCATCAACAGCCCAACTACACCAACAACTACTACAGTCTCTCCTTCCCAGCCACCTCCACCCAAAAAGAAGAAACAACGGCATAAATGATGCTAAACCATCAGAGACACCTGCCGAGTACCTGCACCTTTTCCTCCTTTGACACGCCTAGACATATGAAAATCAATTATCTACAGTCACCGAGGGTCGAAAGGGGCTTGTTCCCCATACCGTCCCTGCGCGCATTTGGTGCGCGAAACCATTCCTTTTGGCACACATGCACATTTACCCTAAGCTAATGAGATATTCATGGTATTCTAATAACATGAAAAATATATACTTAAATTTTCAAAATATTTATTAAAAAATAAAATTAAAATTAAAATTGAGAAAATACAAAAAATAGGAAAAAAAAAACTTGGACATTTTGTCCACCATGCCAAATTAATTAAGGACATTATGTCCATGGACATTATGTCCTATGGACATTATGTCCAAGGTGTATTTTTTATTGGACATTTTGTCCATGGACATTTTGACCTATGGACATTATGTCCCACAATCACTGAAACATCTAATCTGAAAATTGTGAAAAAATGAAAGGGAGCTTTGTTTGTTCAATCTCAAAATTATATATAAATATTATGAGAATTGGTCAAAGGAAACTTGAGTTATCATACAAAAAGGACAATTCGACAGGGCCCTAATGACAGAAAGTGTACGTAAGAGTATTTTAGGTATGCGTCTAGCAACAAATTTGAATTTACTATCCACCAAGTGTGCTGAATATCAAATATCAATAAATTCTGAACCAAAATGCAATTATTAAAGATAATTCATCATATTAACTGGTAGAGTGCTGAAAGCCCATTTTTGGGCTTTATTCAGAAGTGTAGGTGCTGCAACTTAAAGGCATCATTTTTGGTGGATGAGCTTCATATTACCTTTGAAGTTAAATTATTTTGTCTGTTAGGATTTGCCTTGTTACAATTCATGAGAGAGTGCCTATAGGCACTCTCTCATGAATTGTAACAAGGCAAAGACACATAAACAAATATTTATGACCAAAAATAATTCAGCACTCTACCAGTTAAATAACATTAAAATTATAGCCACCATTGATATAGCAGTAGCACACTGGCAATAGAATTCACTTTGTTTTATCAAACATTTATGAAAGGGTAAAAATACCGGAGTGAAAAATTGATAAACAAGAGGCCCCACGGGGCCTGAAGCGCTCATCTTGTACAGGACACAATTTAAACAGAGTCCAAGAATGAGTCTACATTAAGCAAGCCATCTCCATAGGCTACACTGTCAATCCTTGAGTCCCTCAGGAGTGACAAAAATAATCTGGGCATCATGCCTTTTCTTCAGTTGATCATAAGTAAAATGTAGAGCTCCCCTATGAAGCCCCTTGATACAACCTATGTGGATTAATCTTAGTACCTCTAGAAGGTACTGAATACAAAATTTTTAATTCTTCAGCAAAATGGCCAATTCCGGCTCCCATAGAGAGCCCAAATATTAACCCAGGCTCTTGATTTGAACACAGTTAAATCTGACTTCCCTAGAGATGTTGTGTACCGAATATGAAAGCATTCTGACTGTTGGATCTGAAGAAGAGAAATTGTAAAGAAATTACTCCGAATTGCACTAAGTTCAAATTTGGGCTACCATAGCGAGCCCAAATATTGACCTATGGATCCGATTTGAACAAACTTGAATCTGACCCCCCTAGAGATGTTGTATACCAAATGTGAAAGCATTCTGACAAGTGAATCTGAAGAAGAAGATTTTTCAAAAAATTCCCTCATATTGTACTAAGTTAAATTTCATGTTCCCATATGGAGCCCAAATATTAACCTAGGCACTCGAATTGAACAACCTGGAATCTGACCCCCCTAGAGATGTTGTATACCAAATATAAAAGTATTCCGACTGGTGGATCTGAAGAAGAAGATTTTTAAAGAAATTTTCTCATATTGCACTAAGTAAAAATTTGGGCTACCATAGTGAGCCCAAATATATACCTAGGGATCTGATTTGAACAAACTTGAATCTGACCCCCATAGAGATGTTGCATACCAAATATCAAAGCATTCTGACTGATGGATCTGAAGAAGAAGATTTTTTTAAATTACCCACCATATTGAACAAAGATAAAATTTGGGCTTCCGTAGGAAGCCCAAATATTAACCTAGGGACTTGGTTTGAACAATCTAGAATCTGACCCTCATAACAATGATGTATACCAAATATTAAAAGATTCTGACTGGTGGTTCTGAAGAAGAAGATTTTTAAAGAATATTCCCCATATTACCCTATGTTAAAACTTCGGGCTCCTGTAGAGAGCCCAAATATGAACCAATGAGCTTTATTTCAACAAACTTTTATCTGACCCCCCTATGAATGCTGTATACCAAATATCAAAAGATTCTGATGATTGGTTCTGGAGAAAAGATTTTTTAAAATTTTTGCAAATATGCTGACTCAGCATTTTTTCGATGCCCATTACAGAACACTCTAACATAACCGATGGCAATTTTTTTTTACCATTCAATTCTACTGGTCATAAGGATACTTCATACCAAATAAAAGCTCTCTGTTCCATGGGGTTTGGGAAATATGGGCGTTTGAAAATATTTCTATTTTTAGCTCCCAGGGTTCCCATGGGGATGCGGGATTTTTTTTTTTGCATGGTTCATGTACTTATGACTCAATAATACCACAAGCCAAATTTGGTTCATACCGGACCATCGGTTCAGAAAATAGAAATTTTGGGCGGGGGCAAAAATCTTACCCCTCCTATTACAAAGCCAAATATTACTTCACGAACTTTGTTTGAACAAACTTGATTCTACACCTCATATGGAAGCTCCACAGCAAATATCAAGTCATTGTACACACTGGTTCTTGAGAAGAAGATTTTTTAAATATTTGGGTGCATTTTCCCCCACTCCCTCCCTATGGGGCTGGGCATGCTGAGTTGAACAAAAATGAAATGCCCCTTTGGAACCATCACTCACACAAACTTTCACTTGAATTGGCCCAGTGGCTTTGAAGGAGAAGACCAAAACATGGTGTTGACGGACGACGGACGACGGACGACAGACGAAGGACGACGGACGACGGACGACAGGCGGGAAGCGATGAGATTAGCTCAGCTTGACTTTGTCAAGATGAGCTAAAAATGGGCCTGCTCATAATCAGTTATATTAGTGATTTTTTCTATACATTATCATAATTGACTAGAGAATTGTAATTTTTTGGACAAATTACAGGCTTTCCCAACCTTTTAATGTAAAAAAGGCAGACTGCATACAAGCAATGTGTTTGAAATTAACCCTTCACAAAATGATAGAAAAAAGCACCAAAAGTTAATTAATTTTGTCATTTTCAAATGATACTCTTTTTATAGCAGTCAGTGTACTGGAGGGTTAAATCTGAAATTAAAAAAAATGTTCCTCCTCATGTGCAAAACATTTTTCGGCAAACAGTTATTTTAATAGTCATTCCAGCAGAAATAAAGTTGTGTGTATTTGGATTTAATGACAGGAAAAATCAGCATACATGAAGAGTATGAGTGGTCATCACACATTATTTCATGTGCATTTGCCATTGTATATGTAATAGGAGTAACAGAAGTTGAGGTTTTAGCATCAACATATATTTCTTCTTGGTCTAGCACATCTACATGGAATTTGTCTTGATCAAAAATTATCTCCCCTTGAGTGTACTGTGTTTCAGCCGAGATGGCTTTAACCCTTTACCCAACGCAGACGATATCAAAATTTATTATTTTAAATATCATTTTTTTCAAATTTTTCAAAAAATTTCAACAAAACCATATCATGTGACCCCTCGTTGGAACGAGCTCGACGAGCTCGTTCCAACGAGAGGTCACATGATATGGTTTTGTTGAAATTTTTTTGAAAAATAATATTTTTTCAACTGCTGAATTTGCATTTTACGCGTGCGGATGCGGCCGATTCGTTAGGTAAAGGGTTAACTTGGTTACTCGTGCTGCTGCAACAAGTATCAGGTTGTTGTGATTTTTCAAGTTCATTGAATTGTTTATCATGCATGTAGGTTGGCTCACATTGATGATTATTAAGATACTGATCAGATGTATTTATTGCCATATCTATAGTTCTTTTCACTGACAGATCCAGGGGTTGGTTGTTTTTGGATGAGATGTGTGGTAAGTAGGGAAATAGGTTATGGTATGCGCTTTATTATCTCTCATTCCCATACTGAAATTTGAAGATTGCTGTGAGAAGTTTGGTTTCTGTCTTCTTCTCTGGTTTCTTGAGTTGTTTGCCACTCTGTCGTCTGGTTCTTGTTGTAGTTATTAGTTGTGTGAGTTGATTTATACATACAATTTTGTAGTGATCATTTGATTAACTAAACCTCTAATTTATAGTCTTTTAACTTGTTTTCATAATCATTTCTTATACAGTGAAGCCCACTTAATTGGATATCTCTTAATTGTATATCCCTGTTAATTGAATATAATTTTCAAACACAATACCATTTACCATACCTTCAGTACAAATTTGATCTGTTAATTACATATGGGTTGTAGAGTAAACTCCTGTAAATTGTATATAAATTTTTGTAATAAGTCGAAAAAATTACTGTGACATGCACCAAATTCCTCTTTTTTATCAACCTTTTTGGCCTCACTACATCCAATACAGGCATTTATTCTATTATATCTTGTTTGACAGAGCTCTATGAGCTCTGTCAAACAAGATATAATAGAATAAATGCTCAGTTTACCTCCAGAACACAGAAACTGACACAATCCCTGTTAATTGTATACTCCTGTTAATTGAATAAGTTTCACTGGCAAAATGGATATTCAATTAAGAGGATTCTACTGTATTTATTATTTCCACCTGTTAATCAAATCACATTTCATTTGGCTTTTGTCTATCTCTAATTGATGGACTTTGTCTTTGAGACTCTCAATGATGTCTTTCTGTTCTCTCTGATGGTAATTTTCTGTGAGATTATTTTGTGGTATCTGTGTACGAAAACTCATATGCTTTTTTCATTTCATTTTCTTATATAGTTATCCCTTGTTGATTCATGTTGAATGATGTTATCAATCTTCATCCTTTCCTCTATCTGACGGTAGAGGTGGCATAACTTTTAGTATATGTCTGCTCCTTGTTTTTAGTAAGATGCAAAACATGAATTCTAGGGTAAGTTGCTCCCTGTAGGTTCAGCATGATTTTGTTTACATTGCATGATGGCCCATTAGTAGAGGATTCAGTGTCACCACAATTTGAAGCAACAGTTTCTGGTGCTGTGATTGTTTCATTCAGTGGTACTTTTGGTGCTATTAGTTGGTGCTCATTCGCACTGTTATTATTATACTCATCTGTTATTTTTTTGAAATATAAGAAATATTAATGGCACTGTCATTCTCAAACTGAATGCACCACAGAATTGAGCTCTGTATTGATTGCTTTGTAGTCTGAGATAAGGTATCTCATTTCAAATACACCATTGGATATTAATCTCATTTCAAAGATATCAAATTCAGCTTTAATTTTTGAAACTGAAATTAAGTTTTTAATGGAAAAAAGTGTTCATTTATAATTTTGAATGGATTTTATGTACTCTTAAGCTAAACAATTGTCAGGACTGACTGCAGTGATCAGTTAGAATTTCTGCAGTGTTACTGCTTGGCAACATGTTACTTACCCTGTTCAACGTTATTTATTTTTTTATATAAATCATCCAATCGCCTATCCAGTACTTCTTTCCAGGATAGTGATAGGTTTATTTGCATTTTAGCGCCAAAGACGTGATACGTTGTCAATAAATTTCTGCAACTTAATATTTTTTGTCAGGGCCCAACGCCAGTAACGCTGATTAAAATTGGTTTACAAACTGTACATTCGATTGTGCAGATGTGGGGAGGAGATTGTTTCATGATACAGGTAAGATTTCTTTTTACAAATCTTTCAACACGTATTTCAAGTCTGTAGGCCAGTATTGATGTTAGTGTGTGTAATAAAGTTTTATGGGTGGAGGAAGCTGGAGAGAACACCGAGGCTGACCGAGTGACAGTCAGCAATTATCAAGACTCCTCAAAGGTGGAGGACTCCATAGTATAATCATATTTGAATATATTCATATTAAATGAACGTTTCTTGGAATGGCCAATCATAATGAAAGTGTCAATGACACTGTAGCTTAACTTGTCTATGTGTTGTGTTTGATGAAAAGGATAATGTTCAAAGTTTATGAGAGGATTATGAAATAATAATAAGAATCATACTACTGTCTCTTGTTGGGCTATGTCAGGAACAGCCTTTTAATTAATTTGCCTGACTAACACTGCGTTTATTGTTTTGGGAGAGACTTAATTTCTGTGTTACATAATGTAAATCCTTTGATAGCAAAAGGGATAAGCTTTCATAATTTCAGATGATCAATGGATTTATTGCATTATTATTTTTAAAATTTTCATTTGTCTCATATATTAATCATATAATTTAAAGACCTGATCAAATATTACTGTCATAATTTTCATGTATTGGACAGATGAAACTGGAACAATAAATTAAGTTGAATGTACTCTGTTATTATTTGAACCCAAACTTCTATCGGATGGTCAAGATAAACTAAACTCCATTCCCTGACGAACCAACAGTGTCAGTCTTGGGTAAGGGTATGGTAAGTAACACTATTAATCAAGTCACTGAAAAAACTAAAGAACTTTGAGCATTTACACCAACTGAAGTGAAAATCATTCTTTTTTTTAGCACATAATTTATTTTTATTTTTTTTTAATAAAATCACACAAAATCCTTCAAAACTAAGTTTAAATCAAGGAAAAATCACACAGAGGACGCCCTCCAACCACACCCAGGCATCAAGCAACCTGGGGAACCCCCAACTGAGCAAACATTAATTTTGTCTACCAACATACCCGTCTGACCAAACTTGTCCATAATCAACCCTGTCACTCATGGGCAGAATTCATTTAAATAAACAAACACTAAATTCTCCATTTGGTTCTTTGTTAAATTTCAAACCCTTCTGGTGCCCTCAAAATAGTCACCCTATTGCCTCGACCAAACTTTAGAAGTCATAGTAATGCAATATACTAAATATCAAAACATTCTGCCTGGTGAGTCAGAAGAAGATTTTGAAGAATATTTCTCATAGTGCACTAAGTTCAAATTTGGATTCCCATGCATTTTTAAACAGCTCTGATCTCCCAAAAGAAAATTGCATCATTACAAATACTTCATTCAAAATACAGAGAAAAAATACTGAAGAGGTGAATTGACTGGAAGCCTGAGTGGCAGGAACTTGATCTGAACAAACTTGTATGTGATCCCAGTAAGGATGCTATATACTAAATATCAAAAGATCTGACTTGTGGATCCAAATAAGATTCTTGAAGAGTTTTCCTTATACTGCACTAAGATAAAATTTGGGCTCCATTAAGGAGCGAAACATGAACCCATGGACCTGATTTGAGCAAATTTTAATTTGCCCCCTCCCTCTCCTACCACCCAATGATGTTGTATACCACATAGTATACCACATATCAAAAGATTCAAACTGGTACATTTGAAGAACATTTTTAAACAATATTCCACATGTTACTACACATGTTGCATAGGAAGCCCAGATATGAACCCAGGGACTTGGTTTGAATCTGACCCCCCTGAAGATGCTGAATACCAAATATCAAGTAATTCTGACTGTTGGTTCTGAAGAAGATTTTTTAAAGTTTCCTCACACTGTATTAAGTAAAAATTTGGGCCCTGATAAGGAGCCCAAATATGAACCCGGGACATGATTTGAACAAACTTGAATCTGCCCCCCCCCCCCCCCCCCTCTCATAAGAATGCAGTATACTAAATATCAAAAGATTCTGACTGGTGAATCTGAAGAAGACTTTCAATGCATATCCTCATATTGGACCAAGTAACAAGAGTACTGCCAGGAATGGCTAAATACCCCCATTCTAAGTAAAAAAAAAGGCTGTAACTCATGTAAAAATAATCAGGCGGAACCCATATTTGAAGTGGGCATGTATTACCAGCTGGGTGATATGCATACCAACTTTGGTTGAGATCAAATAATCCAAACTGGAGCTATCAGCCAGAAACCAAATTTGTTAATGGACAGACAGATGGACAGACGTATAAATGAACAGACGGACCAATTACATAATACAACCCTTTTTCAATGCACATATAAAAATTGGGCCTCCCACAGGGAGGGTTCTCTACCATTGGTCAAATGTTCCCCAATATTGGTCAAAATGTCTCCCTGAATTGGTAAAAACTACCCAAGCAGAAACGTCCACCTGTATTTATCCAATTCAAAATTTTGCCTAATGCCAAACTTACTTTGCAATCCAATTTTTATTTCAATATTAAAAGTTAAAAACTGCTATGAAAGTTCCATTAAATACAATACACTTTTTCAATATGCACAGCAATTGCTATGCAAGTTTAAAAAATTAATATATTTCCTTCATCATTTTTCTAATGACCTGAAGAAAATTAGATTGAACCCACTTCATTGAACACATTGGACAAATTCACCCCAAACGCATGTGTATATTAATAACCACCCAATGTATTTTTTGTTTAGAACAAATATAGCTTTAGATCTCTCATTAAAACAAGAGCCCCCAAAGGGCCTAAGGCACTCACCTGACCAAAGTTGTTTAAGAAAGATTTAATGAGCATCTATAGCCAGTTAACACTACAGAAGAATGAAGTTATTTAATTATTTATAACTCTGTTGTCCATGGCAGATGATTTTTTTCTATTACTGGGATGCCACTACAGAAATAATGCCGAGATTTTCAGTAATGAAAAACTAGGGGACCAAATATCAAACTAGGGACTTAACTTGAACAAACCTGAATCTGACCCCTTCCCTTCCACCCCCAGGATGCCATATACTAAATATCAGTAGATTCTGAATGGTGAATCTGGTGTATAATGATGAATTATTTGTCATGTTACACCAAGTTAAAACTCGGCCCCGATAAGGGAGCCCAAATATGAATCCAGGGACTTAATTTGAACAAACTGAAATCTGAGCCCAGCGGGTGTTGTATACCAAGTATCAAATCATTCTGAATAGTGGTTCTCAAGAAGATTTCAAAGAATTCTCCCATTTTGCACCAAGTTTAAATTAGGGCTCTCATAGGGAGCCCAACTATTAACCTGGGGAGTTTATATGCAAACAACTCAAAACTGTCTACCCCATCCACCCCCAGGAGGTTGAATACCAAATATATCAAAAGATTCTGACTGGTGGGTATGGAGAAGAAGATTTTGAGAATATTGCCAATTCACCACCCCCCTCCCCCATAGGGAGCACAAATATCAACCCAGGAACTTTATTTGAACAAATTGCATCTAATCCTTTAAGGATATTGTGTACCAAATATCAAAAGATTCTGATGCTACCTCAAGAAGGAGAGTTCTAAGGATTATTCCTCATATGGAACTTAGTTAAACCAGAGACTCAAGTGAACCTAAAATGCACAGCTGGCTCAAATTGTCAAAAGAGATGAGTGTATCGGGATGTGATCAGCAGCAAGAGCAATTATTTTTATTTGCTATGACACAACCAAAGGCAACTTTTTTGGCCATTCATTTCTGCTGGTCCTATGAAAGCTTCCTAGCGAGCTCTGTTCTGTGAAGTACTAAAAAACAACAACTGAATGAAATTTTTGTTTTGTTTAAACTACTGTGGTTCTCTTTAGCACCCCCTCCTTCCACCCCCCCCCCCCCCAAAAAAAAACAAACAACAACACAAAAAAAAACAAGAGGCCCCAGGGGGCCTGAGGGCGCTCACCTTACAAGGCAGACTAAATATCAACCCAGGGAATTGATTTTAACAAGTTGCATCTGCCCCTCCTAAGAAAAGCTTATACCAAATATCCAAAGATTCTGACCAGTGGATCTAAAAAAAAAAGATTTTTACAGAATATACCTCATATTGAACTAAATTATAATTTGGGCTCCTCAAGGAGCCCAAGTATGAACTTGGCTTTAACAAACTTGAATCTCACTGCCCTAAGGATACTGCACACCAAATATTAAAACATTCCAACTGCTGGATCTGAAGAAGAAGATTTTTTAAGAAAATTCCTCATTTTGAACTAAGTTACAATTCGAGCTCCCACAATGAGCCCAAATATGGACCTAGGGACATGGCTTGAACAGACTTGAATACCCCCCCCCCCCCCCCCCCCCCAAGGATGCTGCATACCAAATATCAAAACATTCCGACTGTTGGATCCGAAGAAGAAGATTTTTAAAGAAAATTCCTCATTTTGAACTAAGTTATAATTCGGGCTCCCACAGTGAGTCCAAATATGAACCCAGGGAGCTGATTTGAACAAACTTGAATCTCACCCACCTAAGCATGCAATATCAAAAGATTCTGCCTGCTGGATCTTGAGAAGAAGATTTTTAAAGAAATTTGCCTGAAATGCACTAAGTTCAAATTCAGGCTCCTATACTGAGCCCAAATATAAACCCAGGGAGTCGATTTGAACAAACTTGAATCAGATCCACCCCACAATGCTGCATACCAAATATCAAAAGATTCTGCCTGCTGGATCTGGAGAAGAACATTTTTAAAGAAATTTGCCTGAAATGCACTAAGTTCAAATTCAGGCTCCTATACTGAGCCCAAATATAAACCCAGGGAGTCGATTTGAACAAACTTGAATCAGATCCACCCCACAATGCTGCATACCAAATATCAAAAGATTCTGCCTGCTGGATCTGGAGAAGAACATTTTTAAAGAAATTTGCCTGAAATGCACTAAGTTCAAATTCAGGCTCCTATACTGAGCCCAAATATAAACCCAGGGTGCCGATTTGAACAAACTTGAATCAGATCTACCCCATAATGCTGTATACCAAATATCAAATGATTCTGCCCACTTGTGCGGGAGAAGAAGATTTTTTAGTAATTTCTCTAATATACATAGGGTGCTATCAGAATTATGCCCCCTATGGAGCCCCAAGTGGGCATGTCCATTTCATTTGAAAAATCTTGAATTGACATATGGTAATGAACATCCATACCAAGTTTCGAGCAAATCGACCTAGCGGTTTCAGAGGAGAAGTTGTTTGAAAAATGCTCACGACACCAGATGGACGACAGACGATGGATGACGAACGGCAAGTGATAAGTTTAGCTCCCTTTGGTGAGCTAAAAATAGCCAATCGATTTGAACAACTTGAATGTAAGACCCTTAGAAATGTTACACACCAAATATGAAAGGATTCTCACTGGTGGATATGAAGAAGAATTTTCAAGAAATTTTCTCTTATTGCTCTAAGTTAAACTTTGGGCTTCAATAAAAAGCCCAAATAATAACCCAGAGACCTGAATTGAACAACCTTCAATATAATCCTCCCAGAGGTGTTGTACACCAAATATCAAAAGAATATGTGACTGCTGGATCTGAAGGAGATGATTTTAAAAGATAATTCCCCATATTACACTAAGTAAATATTTGGGCTCCCTTGGGGAATCGAAATATTAACCCAGGAACTCGATTTGAACAAATTTGAACCTTACACCACTAGAGGATTCTCACTTGTGGGTCTGAAAAAAACATTTTTTTAAGAAATTTTCTCATATTGCACTAAGTTAAAATTTGGGCTCCATTAAAGAGCCCAAATATTCATCCAGGGATCCCATTTGAACAAACTTGAATCTAACTCCCCTAAAGATGCTGCATACCAAATATCAAAAGAATCTGACTGGTGGATATGAAGAAAAAGATTTTTAAAGATTATTACTCATATTGCACGAAGTTAATATTCTGGCTCCCACCAGAAGCCCAAATTTTAACCCAGAGTCTCGATTTTAACAAATTCGAATCTTGCACCTCTAGAGATGGCACATACCAAATATAAAAGGATTCTCAATAGCAGGTCTGAAAAAAGAAGATTTTTTAATAAATTTTCTCATATTGCACTAAGTTAAAATGTGGGCTCCAATAAAGAGCCCAAATATTCATCCAGGGATTCCATTTGAACAAACTTGAATCTAACACCCCCCCCCCCCCCCCCCCTAAAGATGCTGCATACCAACTATCAAAAGAATCTGACTGGTGGATCTGACGAAGATTTTTAAGGAATATCCCTCATATTGCACCAAGTTAATAATCAGGCTAGCATAGGAAGCACAAATATTAACCCAGGGACTCGATTTGAACAAATTCAAATCTTACACCTCTAGAGATGTCACATACCAAATATGAAAGGATTCTCACTAGTGAGTCTGAAAATGAAGATTTTTAAAGAAATTTTCTCATATTGCACCAAGTTAAGATTTGAGCTTCAATAAAGAGCCCAAATATTCATCCAGGGATCCCATTTCAACAAACTTGAATCTAACACCCCTAGAGATGCTGCACACCAAATATAAAAAGAATCTGACTGGTGGATCTGAAGAATATTAAACCAGAGGCTCAAGTGAGCCTAAAATGCTCACCTGGCTCAAATTGTCAAAACAGATGTGTGTATCAGCATGTGATCAGCAGCAAGAGCAATTTTTTTGATTTGCTATGACACAACCAAAGGCAACTTTTTTGGCCATTCATTTCTGCTGGTCCTAGGAAAGTTTCCTTGCAAACTGTGAAGTATTAAAAAAACAACAACAAAAAGAAATTTTTGTTTTGTTTTAAACTACTGTGTTCTCTCTAGCGCCCCCCCCCCCCCCAAAAAAAAAAAAAATAAAAAAAAAATAGAAAAAAACAAATTAAAAAAAACAAGTGAATCGATTTGAACAAATTTGAATTTGACACCCCTAGATATGATACATACCAAATATGAAAGGATTCTCACTGGTGGATCTGAAGAAGAAGATTTTTCAAGAAATTTTCAATAAAAAGCCCAAATATTAAGCCAGGGACCTGATTTGAACTACCTTCAACGTAACCCTCGTGGAGGTTTTGTACACCAAATATCAAAAGAATCTGACTGCTGGATCTGAAGGACATGATCTTAAACGATAATTCCCCATACTGCACTAAGTAAATATTTGGGCTCCCTTGGGGAACCCAAATATTAACCCAGGAACTCAATTTGAACAAATTTGAACCTTACATCTCTAGAGATGTCACATACTAAATATGAAAGGATTCTCACTAGTGGATCTGAAAAAGAAGATTTTAAAAAAAATTTTCTCATATTGCACTAAGTTAAAATTTGGGCTCCAATAAAGAGCCCAAATATTCACCCAGGGATTCCATTTGAACAAACCTGACCCCTAAAGATGCTGCATACCAAATATCAATAGAATCTGACTGGTGGATCTGAAGAAGAAGATTTTTAAAGATTGTTCCCCATATTGCACCAAGTTAATATTCGGGCTTCCATAGGGAATCATTTTGAACAAACTTCGATCTGACCCCTGTAGAGATGCTGTATATTGCACTAAGTTAAAAGTTGGGCTCCGATAGAGAGCTCATTTAGTAACTGATGGACTTGAGTTGAACAAATTTGAATCCAACCCCGGTAAGGATTCTTTATGCCATATATTAAAACTTTTGACTAGAATTTCTGGAGAAGAAGAGTTTTAAAGATTATTCCTAATATTGGACTAAGTTAAACATTTGGGCCCAATGGGGAGCCCAAATATCACCCATGAGACTTAGTCTGAACGAAAATTATATCTAACCTCCCTAAGGATGCAGTATATCCAAAATTCAAAGATTCTGACTGGAGGAACTGCAGAAGAATATTTTTAAAGATTATTCCCCATGTTGCACTAAGTTAAAATTTGGGCCCAAATAGGAAGACCAAATACTAACTGAGGGACTTGGTTGGAACAATCTTGAATCTGACTTTCAAAAGAATTAAGCTGACTGATTTTTTGTTATCCTGCAATACTGGACCTCAGACAAATAACAAGACAGTATATTGGAACTGCCATGATATTCAATTATAAACTCTTCCAGAACCATGATCTTAGTGATGGCTCACCAATGGGAGAGGGATGAGTAAGTTGGGAGGCCCTTGGCTACAATGGGTCCTCCGAACATTTTAAGAAAACAAAAAGTTTTTCAAATATTTGGAGGCCTTTGGAGGCTGGGTAAGTTTTAAAAGATACTTCATCCATTACTTCTAGTAACATGCAGGACGTGCCCGTATTTGCAGTACTTGCTTGAAGGGCCCTACTGGAAACACTCTCACTTACAAACAATGCAACAAGCAAAGCAGTATAAAGGAAATTTCACATCTCATATAAGACTTGCACACTTCCATGAAGAACCAACAAGAGGGGGATCATGCCCCTGCACATACCCACATTCAATGACAAGAGAAGAAACAAACCATGATACTGTGAAAGACTTTCCTGTAAGCAATCTTCATTCCAAATTGCATTAAGATCTAATAACATAAACCAGAGATACAAGCTGAACAGACAAAACAAATTGGCTATTTTACGAGGCAAACAGCAAAAATATTGTCTTTTACAGCAAAAAATGAATTCCTTCCCCCCCACCTGCCCCCTCCCCCGATGTAATTGTGAAGGCCAGAAACACCTGTTACTGAAGTCTATAGTGACGATCGGACCATCTGCATAAGAGATATAGAACAAAGACATAATGTCACATGTGGGGAGGTGATTTGCATGTATTTTCTTTGTTTTACTGCATGTGTATGACTCAATTAAAAGCCTTTCCCATCAACAATTCTCATTCTAAATTTCATGGAGATCTGATAACCCAAACCTGAGATACGAGGCGAACAGACAAAAATAGGCTATTTTGTATATTCATAGGCCATAACTCGCAGAAAAAATATTCTACCAGCAACACAGCTGATGCTCCTGAAACATCTCATGATGATGAACATCTGTATGAAATTTAAAAAATCTGAGCAGTATTATTCACATTATAATGCAAACAGACGTCAGAATGCGGATGGACACAGATAGATTTCAATATAAGAGATTGTACCAGAAGTGCTGACATACCAGTGACATACAAGCAAACATCAACCCTGCAAAAACATCAGGTCCAGACAACATTCCAAATTTTAAAAAGGTGTGCAGACCACCTCGCTCCAGTGGCACGAGCCCCCCCCCCCCCCAATCTAGCTGTGCCCCCCAAATGTTTTCTGCCAGTAGTTGTTTCAATGAGAAGAACAAGAGAGAGAATTTTCACCCCTAAACCCACCAGAATGCACCATTTGAGACTTAGATTTTGAAATTTTCCTGGGGGGGGGGGGGGGGAGAACCCCCCAGACCCCTCAAGATGCTAGCTCCTTCAGTGCTCGCATCACATGCCTTTGGCATCTGATGGCTATGCCCCCCTCCCCCCCCCCCCCCCCCCCCCCCCCAGTTATTGGTCGGGACCCCCCCAGAAATCTTTTCCTGGCTACGCGTCTGTCTCGCTCCATCTAAGTCAATCATATTTCAGAACTCTATGGAAATGAAATGACTAGCTCAATGCAAATATATTCTGCATATTCAACACACAGCAGCAAATTATAGGCCAGTATCTCTAACCTCAATGCCATGTAAGCTGCTTGAAAACAATCTATTGACATATGCTGAAACACATGGAGAAACACATGGAGAAGCACAAAGTACTAACATCATCAGATCATGGATTCAGAGTGGGTAACTATAACCCTGCAAAACACAGCTTTAGTCTCAACCCACAACATATTACAATCATTCGATCATGGCAAACAAGTCAACATTACCATACTGGACTTCTCCAAAGCAATTTGCACAGTCACACATGACTCCTCAATAAAATAGAGCAATACAGAATCAGAGGACCACTGCATGCATGGCTCACAACATTCCTCACTTGAAGGAAAATGTGAGTATCTCTAGAAGGGGAGTTATCGGATGAAGTAACCGTTGACTCAGGTATACCCCAAGGAACTGTTTTGGGTCCAAAGCTCTTCCTACGCCACCTCAATGATCTCCCAAGCATAATAAAATCATCAGTGGGGCTATCTTCAGACAACTGCCTATTGTACAGGGAAATAAACAGCAAGAGGGATCACACCATCCTACAAAATGACCTAACTTGTTGAGAAAAATGGGCATCAGACTGGGAAATGCACTTTAACATCAAGAATTACTACATTCTGAGCATCAGAGGAAAAAGTCATTGATTCTAAATCCTGAACAGCCATATATAGGAACATGTTCCATCTAACCCTTACCTTGGTCTACAAATACAGAAAGAACTTAAATGAAATGAACACATTAACACTGCAAGTAAAAAGGCAAACTACACTCTTGGGATTCCTCTGCAGACACCTCCAACACCGCCAAAGGGAATGCCAAAGAACAGCCTACATTGCACTTGTAAGATCAATAATGAAATGTATAGCTATCATCTGGGACACAAAACAAGAGATCACAAAACTCAAAAGCAAACAAAGGGGTGCAAGAGTCATCACAAAAACTATAAATCAAGAGAAATGGGTGTATGATAAAAATGCTGGAGGAACTAAAACTACCTTCACTGCAATCCAGACACAGCACCTTACTTTCTTTAAGGGACAAATATTTGCCATGAACACCAACCCCCCCCCCCCCCCCCCCCCCCCCCCCCCACTCTGACACATGAAATTAAGTTCCAGACCCAAAATCGTATAGTCACCAGCATCTTATCATCTTCAGTAAGCAGCAATAGTAGATCGTAACTGTATCATCTTGTTAATAAGACAATACAAACATTTTGTTCTTTGTGCACACAGCAATCAATTTGAAACACCTTGAAGAACAAGAGGCCCCCCAAAAGGTGTTAATCCCTCACCTGACAAAGCGGTTCAAAGAAGTATTTTGGGTCACATTCAGTTAGAAATGATTCATCAACACTACAGAGGAATGAAGTCATGGATTTATTCCTAACTTTAGTGCCCATGTCAGATGATTATTATCATAGGTTTCCTGACTGCTTCCAATTCTATCAGCTGTAGACAAGCACCACCAAACTTTGAAGGTTTTCAAACTACAGTTTGAAAGGCAAATTTTATGGTAAAATACTAAGGAATGGATTTGAACAACCTTGAACCTAACCTCCCCCCCCCCCTTCACTGCCCCCCACCTCTAGAGGGCCCAAATATTACGCCAGAGACTCAAATTGAACAAACTGGAATCTGATATCCTAAGAGATGTTATACACCAAATATGAAAGGATTCTAGTGATGATCGGACCATTCACATAAGAGATGTAGAACAAAGACATAATGCCACATGTGGGGAGGTGATTTGCATGCATTTTTTTGTTTTATTGCAGGGACCTGACTCACTTAAAAGCCTTTCCCATAAACAATCTTCATTCCAAATTTCATTGAAATCTGATAACCCAATCCTTAAAAAACAAAGTCACAAAGCCACATGTGGAGAGGTGATTTGCATGTATTTTCTTTGTTTTACTGCAGGGACATGAATCATTTGAAAGCCATTCCCATAAGCAATATTCATTCCAAATTTCAGTGAAATCTGATAACCCAAACCTGAAATATGAGGCGAAAAGCCTTTTCCCATAAACAATTTTCATTCCAGATTTCATTAAGACCCAATGTCCCAAACCTGAGATACGACACAAACAGACGAAAATAGCCTATTTTTGTATATTCAAAGGGCCATAACTCACAGAAAATATTTCAACAGCTAATGCTGCTTCAAGGTCTCATGATAGTGAACATCTGTATGAAATTTCATCGAAATCTGAGCAGTAATTTTGAAGTTATAATGCAAATAGACATCTGAGTTTGGACAGAGAGATGTACAGACAGATGCACAAACACACAGATGCAAGGACTCACGGATGCACTTTCAGGCGCAATCCTGTATACCCCACTTTTAAAAAAAAAAGTAGCTGTTTAACTACCTTTGTGCATTTTTACAGCCTTAGGCTGTCATATCACACACTACATTAAAATATATAGTGACTATCAACTAATCCTGTACAATATCTATGGTTAGTCAGTGTATATTAGCATACCAACTGACTCTGTGCACAGGATTAGTCACTCTTTTCTTTCTGGTTAAAAAATAAGATATCTCTATTATGCAACTAACATTGTGAATTGCACAGCCTTAGTGAGTGTACATTATCATGTAGTGTGTGAAACGGCAGTTAATCCTTTACCCAAAGTAGCGTCCAAAACCGGCCAGTGCTATTATAAAAAATCGCCAATTAATTTTCATTATTTTTTCATTTTTTGTCTCAGAAACATAGGTTAAGAGCTCGTTCCAATGAGGGGTCACAACCTATGTTTTTGAGATGAAAAATGAGTTATTCAAGAAGTTTTTAGCCAGTGCTGTCTGCTTTTCATGTTAGGTAAAGGGTTAACTATTTCTTATAACCAAAAAGTGTGACTAACCCGTGCATTACAAGCATTTGTCACATTTTCTGGGTGTAAATAATTTTCATTATTAACTGCACAGCCTTAGTGCAAATCTCATCATCCAGTGAACGAGTCAATAAGGGAGAAAATGTGACAATGAGAATGTATTGAATTCACCCCTTGGCCAGAGATACTAAGTGACTAGAGTCCACAAGGGCCACCAGCCAATTCCCTTCCAGAAAGATAGTTTCATCAGTTCATCAACAAATAAAGTAAAACCATTTAGTTGTTTTTGGCTGGGATTCTTGCAGTTTGGTTTTCTGGTTTGCCACAAAAACCAGAACTGAACAGGAAACAAAATGAAAGTATCAATGACACTGTGTTATGTTTGATGAAAATGATCATGTTCAGTGTTTATGAAAGAATTATGAAATAAGACAACAATCGTGATAATTGGGAATATGTAAATTTCTGCTCCCTGTATGCTATGTTTTCAATAAAAATAATATGAGGTGTAGACTGTACTAAAGAATTGAGGAGTGGGTTAATGTGGCCCTCGCAGTTAATGTATGTGGTCCTCATAGTTAATGTATATCAACGAAAGTTACCAATTTACAGTGAAATTATTCCAAAACGAGTCATCCTATCAAGTTACAATGTTCATAAATACAGCCTGTAGACTGTGCTAAAGGTTTTTGGGCTTCGGGCCTGTGTAGCCATCATGGTTGACCAATCGCAACCAAAAGGAGACGTCCTCATCTAGACATTATACTGTGTCATCCTACCAAGTTACAATGAAATCCCTTCATAAATATGACCTGTAGTCTGTGCTAAAATTTTTTGGGGCTTAGGCAGCCATCATGGTTGAATTATCTGGAGACATCCTACCAAGTTAAATGAAATATCTTCATAAATATGACCTGTAAACTGTGCTAATGGTTTCGGACTTTGGGCCCCTGCAGCCATCACAGTTGACCAATCGCGACCAAAAGGGGATGTTATCATCTGGACATCATATGGAATCAACCTACCAAGTTACAATAAAATCCCTCCATAAATACGAACTGCACACTGTGCTAAAGGTTTTCGGGTTTTGGGCTCGGGCAGCTGTCAGGACTGAATGATCATGACCAAAAGGGGACATTCTCATCTAGAAATTATCTGGAGTCATCCTACCAAGGAGGTAGAGGTGCAGGCTGCAAGCCGAGAGGTCCTCGGGTTGAATCCCACCTGCGGCAACCACGTTGTGTCCTTGGGCAAGACACTTCATCTCCATTGCCCGCGTGGGGGTATGATGACGCCGTGTACTAAGGGGTACTGCACGTCGATGGTGCGCATGTCTTCAACCAATCTAACCCTGCCTGTGCTGCAGTGCGGAGTTACGATGTTGGGGAGCTGGCAGCTGCTCGTCATTGCTCGGTGGTTCTCGCTGGGTACTCCGGCTTCCTTCACCCATAAAACTGTCATGGTCATGATTAGCCATTGTGCATAAATATGTGACCTTAAAAACATCAATAAATAAATTCATCCTACCAAGTTACAATGAAATCCCTTCATAAATATAACCTATTGACAGTGCTAAAGTTTTTTGGACTCCGGGCCCCTGTAGCCGTCACAATTGACTAATCATTACCAAAAGGGGATGCTCTCATCTAGACATTATATGGAGTCAACCTACCAAGTTACAATGAAATCCCTCCATAAGTACGACCTGTAGACTGTGCTAAAGGTTTTGGGCTTAGGCAGTCATCGCGGTTGATAGATCGCGACCAAATGGGGAAGTTCTCATCTAGATATCATACAGAGTCATCCTACCACATTACAATGAAATTCCTCCATATTAAATATGACCTGTAGAGTGTGCTAAAAGTTTTTGCGTTTGGGGCTTGGGCAGCCATCACAGTTGACAGATCATGATCAAAAGGGGATGTTCTCATCTAGATATTATACAGAGGCATCCTACCAAGTTACAATGAAATCCCTTCATAAATATGACCTGTAGACTGTGCTAATGGTTTTTGGGTTCTGGGCTCGGGCAGTCATCACAGCTGATTGATAGTGACCAAAAGGGGACATTCTCATCTACACATGACCCCAAACCTACATATGAAATTTCGTGACGATTGGACAAAAACCACTGGGTGTATGCAGCCTGTGCTAAAAGAAAATATGAACAGACAAACAGACTAACAGACTTCCACACGCGTGATGGTAATAGCTTATTTTTATCAAGTTGAGCTAAAAAAAACCCCACCCAGATCCACCACGCTCACCAAGCAGTGGTGAGTAATGATTAGACTCTCCAACTTACAATGTTCTTGTTGAAAATATAACAAAATTTGAATAGGGATTTTAGCGAATAGTGAAATCTGCAGGGATTCTTCTGCCCTCTTTGAGAAAGGGTCTGAGGCCCATGCAATTGGGAAAATTTGTGTCATGAAGGCTCCAGTTGGGATTTGTTTGGGAGAAGATACACAAAGAATAAGAAGTGCTACCTTCATATTGAACAGAGAGCATAAGAAGCTACTACATGAATATATACATAGTACAAGTAGTAAGTCTTATAGCAAACACTCTCATGAAATAATGATCTGTCTCTCTGTAATCTCTATTGAATAAAGGGTTATTATACCATTAGACAAGGGTGGGGGGGGGGGGGGGTTATGGCTCAGAAGGTAGAGGTGCATGCTGCTAATCGGGAGGTCCCCAGTTTGAATCCCACCTGTGGCAATCGTGTTGTGTCCTTGGGCAAGACACTTCTCACCCCATTGCAAATGTGAGGCATGGTGCTTTTGTGTACTAAGGCATACTGCACGTGGTGCCCCTGTCTTCAACCAAGGCTAACCATGCTTGTGTGGAGTTAGCATGTTGGGGAGTCTAACAGTTGCTTGCCATTTGCCATTGCTCTGTGGTTCTCTCTATGTACTCCGGGTTTCTCCACCTGTAAAACTGTTTGACAGGAGGTGACCCTGGCTGTTGAAAGTGTCATTAAACCCCAATAAATAAATAAATAAATAAATAAATAAATAAATAAATAAATAAATAAACAAGGGCTACACAAAGCGTGGGTCACTGCCTCCAACCGGTAGGCATATTTCAGGTGGCCTTAAATTTTCTAATTTAAAAAGCCATAACTCTAGAAAACAGTACTATATGGAACCCTTCCTTTTTTCATCTCCATTCACACATGCGGGCCTATTAGCATAAAGGAGATTTAAATCTGACTGATGTTTTTGAAATTAAAATCCAAAATGTTTGTACAGATAGATGGACTGAGGGGATGCAGAGATGGAGGTCTCCACTAGATACACCACCCCCTCCCGAATCCTCTTTTGGAGGTCAGGGGCAAAATAATGAAGATATTTATGCATGTTGCTACACTTTGGCAGTCTACATTCTGTTTCTTTCCAGTTGTGTCAAGGAAAGTCTTAGCTGCCTTGCCTAGAAACAACTGACAAGGTTCTTTGGGATGTAACTTGCAAAAGTATCTAAAAACAACTGCCTGTTGTAGTATAAAGTGTTTAAAGTCAAAAGAAGGATTTCAAGCATTAACAAAGTATTAATTTTTTATTTGAATGAGGACTGAGTTAGGTAAATTTTTGATTTGAATTGATCCCATATTTGGTCCCTGCAGAAACCCAAAAGTAAAGAATGCTGTGTGAGAACATATTTTCCGAGTGTTAACCTGAACAACAGATCTAACTAGATGTATAAACAATTTTTCGACAAGTATCAAATTAAACTGGTTGAAAAATTAAAGCAGCTACCTTTGCACCAGCAATATATGCTGAACTTTGCTTGGCTTAATTCTTCCATGAAATCAAACACAAATGGATGACAGACTAATATGGCATTTTGTTTGAAAATGTTGAAGCAGCTGCTCATAATGAGGCTTCCTTTGAAAATAAATATATATCCATAAAGTAAACTAAGATGATACTCAACATTTAAACAAGAGCCACACAAATGTAACTCAATTTTTATTAATAGTGTTGATTTTGATTCAGTGTCATATTAAAACCCTGAAAGCACACCACGATCATATAATAACACTGAATGTCATGAGATGAGAGTGGCACATGTGTAAACTAGCTGAAATCAGTTGAGAAATCAAATTTTAGTAAACAAATTGGTAAAAGTTTGGGGTTTTAAAAACATATAAAAGGAAATTTAGGACAAAAAGAGTGGTATTAATATATGCATAAAATTGGAGGTGATACTAGAATTAAAGATTATTGTGTGACTATAAACCAAGCTTAACTAGCCAAGCTAGTTTCAGTCATTGTTGTTCATCAGTAGTACTAAGTTAAAGATCATTATGCTAAAAACACAAATACATCCATACGGTTTGAACAGGTTCAAAACTTAAATGTCCTGCACAAATCAGTGATATAACAAATATGATTTCAAGCACAACTTTACATTGAGCGGCTAGTTTGGATAGATGAATAATCATAAATGTGCCCTGATGGGCATTCCAGAGGAATATATTGATGTCTGACTTTTAAACTAAGTTCAGTGCTCATTGTCAGCAGCAGCATTTTTAGCTTAACTTGACATAGTCAAGATAAGCTATTGCCATCACACGTGAGGAAGTCTGTTAGTCTGTGAGTCTGTTAGTCTGTGAGTCTGTGACGTCTGTTCACATTTTCCTTTAGCACGGGCTACACCCCGCAGTTCTTGTCTGATCGTCACGAAATTTCATATGCAGGTTTGGGGTCATGTCTAGATGAGAACGTCCCCTTTTGGCCATGATCGGGCAACCGGTATGGCTGCCCGAGCCCAAAACCCGAAAACCATTAGCATAGTCTACAGGTCGTATTTATGAAGGGATTTCATTGTAACTTGGTAGGATGCCTCTGTATAATATCTAGATGAGAACGTCCCCTTTTGGGCATGATCTATCAACCGTGATGGCTGCCCAAGCCCGAAACCCAAAAACTTTTAGCACAGTCTGCAGATCATGTTTAATGTGGAGGGATTTCATTGTAACTTGGTAGGATGACTCCTTATGATGTCTAGATGAGAGTTTCCCCATTTGGGCATGATCTGCCAACCGTGACGACTGCCCGAGCCCAAAACCCGAAAAACCTTTAGCACAGTCTACAGGTCATATTTATTGAGGAATTTCATTGTAACTTGGTGGGTTGACTTCTTACAATGTCTAGATGAGTAAGTCCCCTTTTGGACGTGATTGGACAACTGTGACGGCTACAGGGGCCCAAAGCCTGAGAAGGGATTTCATTGTAACTTGGTAGGATGACTCCAAATAATGTCTAGATGAGAACATTCCATTTTGATCGCGATCATGCAGCCTTGATGGGTGCCCGAGCCCAAAAATCTTCAGCATAGGTAAAAGGTCATATTTATGGAAGGATTTCATTGTAACCTATTAGGTTGACTTCATATAATGCCTAGATGATGACATCCCCTTTTGGTCGTGATTGATCAGCTGTGATGGCTACAAGTGCCCGAAGCCCAAAAAACCTTGAGCACAGACTACAGGTCATATTTATAAAGGGATTTCATTGTAACTTTGTAGGATCACTCCAGATGATGCCCAGATGAGATTGTCCCCTTTGGTTGCGATCATTCAACCATGATGGCTGCCCGAGCCCGAAGCCCGAAAACCTTAAGCACAGTCTACAGGTCATATTTATGAAGGGATTCCATTGTAACTTGGTAGGTTGACTTCATATAATGTCTAGATGAGAACGTCCCCTTTTGGACATAATTGGGCAACTTGGACGGCTAAAGGTGCCCGAAGCCCGAAAACCTTTAGCACAGTCTAGAGGTCATATTTATGACGGGATTTCATTGCAACTTGGTAGGATGACTTCAAATAATGTCTAGATGAGAACGTCCCATTTTGATCGCGGTCATGCAGCCTTGATGTGTGCCCGAGCCCAAAAACCTTTAGCATGGGCAAAAGGTCATATTTATGGAAGGATTTCATTGTAACCTGTTAGGTTGACTCTTAATGCCTAGATGATGACATCCCCTTTTGGTCGTGATTGGTCAGTTGTGATGGCTACAAGTGCCCGAAGCCCGAAAACCTTGAGCACAGTCTACAGGTCATATTTATGAAGGGATTTCATTGTAACTTCTTAGGATCACTCCAGATGATGCCCAGATGAGATTGTCCCCTATAGTTGCGACCATTCAGCCATGATGGCTGCCCGAGCCCGAAGCCCGAAAACATTTAGCACAGTCTACAGGTCATATTTATGAAGGGATTTCATTGTAACTTGGTAGGTTAACTTCATATAATGTCTAGATGAGAACATCCCCTTTTGGACATGTTTGGGCAACTGTGACGGCTAAAGGTGCCCGAAGCCCGAAAAACTTTAGCACTGTCTACAGGTCATATTTATGAGGGGATTTCATTGTAACTTGGTAGGATGACTCCAAATAATGTCTAGATGAGAACGTCCCATTTTGATCGCGATCATTCAGCCTTGATGGGTGCCCGAGCCCAAAAACCTTTAGCATAGGTAAAAGGTCATATTTATGGAAGGATTTCATTGTAACCTATTACGTTGACTCCATATAATGGCTAGATGATGACACCCCCTTTTGGTCATGATTGGTCAGCTGTAATGGCTACAAGTGCCCGAAGCCCAAAAGCCTTGAGCACAGTCTACAGGTCATATTTATGAAGGGATTTCATTGTAACTTCGTGGGATCACTCCAGATGATGCCCAGATGAGATTGTCCCCTTTGGTTGTGATCATTCAACCATGATGGCTGCCCGAGCCCGAAGCCCGAAAACCTTGAGCACAGTCTACAGGTCATATTTATTAAGGGATTTCATTGTAACTTGGTAGGTTGACTTCATATAATGTCTAGATGAGAACGTCCCCTTTTGGACATGATTGGGCAACTGTGACGGCTTCATGGGCCGAAAGCCCGAAAACCTTTAGAACAGTCTACAGGTCATAATTATGAAGGGATTTCGTAGCTTGGTAGGATGACTCCAAATAGTGTCCAGATGAGAACGTCCCCTTTTGGTCATGATCATTCAGCCTTGATGGCTGCCCGATCCCAAAAACCTTTAGCATGTCTGTAAGTCATATTTATGGAAGGATTTCATTGTAACTTGTTAGGTTGACTCCATATAATGCCTAGATGATGACATCCCCTTTTGGTCATGGTTGGTCAACTGTGATGGCTACAGGTGCCTGAAGCCCGAAAATCTTGAGCACAGTCTACAGGTCATTTTTATGAATGATTTCATTGTAGCTTCATAGGATCACTCCAGATGATGTCCAGATGAGAATGTCCCCTTTTGGTTGCGATCATTCAACCATGATGGCTACCCAAGCCTAAAGATCGAAAACCTTCAGCACAGTCTTCAGTTCATATTTATGAAGGGATTTCATTGTAACTTGGTAGATTGACTTCATCTAATGTCTAGATGAGAACAGCCCCTTTTGGACACCATTAGGCAACTGTGTTGGCTACAGGGGCCCAAAGCCCGAATATTTTTAGCACAGTCTACAGGTGATATTTATGAAGGGATTTCATTGTACCGTGGTAGGATGACTCTAAATAATGTCTAGATGAGAATGTCCCCTTTTGGTCGCGATCATTCAGCCTTGATGGCTGCCTGAACCCAAAACCTTCAGCATAGTCTATTGGTCATATTTGTGGAAGGACTTCATTGTAACCCGTAAGTTTGACTCCATATAATGCCTAGATGATGACATCCCCTTTTGGTCGTGACTGGTCAACTGTGATGTCTTCAGGGGCCCGAAGCCCAAAAACCTTGAGCACAGTCTACAGGTCATATTTATGAAGGGATTTCATTGTAACTTTGTAGGATCACTCCAGATGATGCCCAGATGAGAATGTCCCCTTTTGGTTGCGATCATGCAACCATGATGGCTGCCAGAGCCCAAAGCCAAAAAACCTTTAGCACAGTTTACAGGTCATATTTATTAAGGGATTTCATTGTAACTTGGTAGGTTGACTTCATATGATGTCTACATGAGAACATCCCCTTTGGACGCAATTGGGAAACTGACGGCTACAGAGGCCCGAAGCCCGAAAACCTTAAGCACAGTCTACAGGCCACATTTATGAAGGGATTTTAATGTAACTTGATAGGATGACTCATTTTGGAATAATTTCACTGTAACTTGGTAACTTTTGTTGATATATGTTAACTGTGAGGGCCACATACATTAACTGTGAGATCATATTAACCCACCCCTCAGCTCTTTAGTACAGTGTACACCTCATATTATTTTTATCATAAACATAGCATACAGGCAACAGAAATGAATATATTCCCAATTATCACAATTCTTGTCTTATTTCATAATCCTTTTATAAACATTGAACATTATCCTTTTCATTAAACACAATACACAAGTTAAGCTACAGTGTCATTGACACTTTCATTTGATAGAACAGGAAGAAAATTGACAGGTCCCATCTAGAGATCACCCCATACAAACATAGCAGGTTTCAAAGTGATCGGGGTACAAATGTGACCTGCAGGGTGTACCAAAGGGAATATTGATGCCTAACTAAACTAAGTTCAAAGGTCATTTTGCTAGCAACAACATTTTTTTTTGAAAATGGAAGAAAATTGATAGCGCCCATCTAGAGGTCACCCCAAACAAGCACACCTAATTTCAAAGTGATTCCATCATAAATGTGCCCTGTGAAGTGTGCAAAAAGGGAAATATTGAGGCCTGAATTTTTAAACTGAGTTCAACAGTCTTTGCCAGCAGCAACATTTTTTTAAGGAAATGGGAGAAAATTAATAGCACCCATCTGGAGGTCACCCCAAACAAGCATACTAAGTTTCAAAGTGATCCAATCAAAAACGCCACCTGTGCAGTGTGCCAAAGGAAATTGTGGACAGACGAGAAGTGACAGCAATAGCTCAGCTTGACTTTGTCAAGTTGACCTAAAAATCACTTTAGGTCAGGAAAAGCAGTAATTAAATAAACCATGTGGTTCTGGAGAAGGAGATTTTTAAAGATCATTTCTAGGTTGGACCAAGTTAAAATTCAGGCCCCACTAGGGACCCAAAATATTAATGCAGGGACTTGGTTTGAACAAAGCTGAATTTGACCATTCTAAGGATGGTGTATACCATATATCAAAGATTCTAATTGGAGATTCATGAGAAAACGATTTTTAAAGAATATTCCTTATATTGTACAGAGTTAAAATTCAGGCTCCAGTGGGGAACCCAAATAATAACCGAGGGACTTGATTTGAACAAACTTGAATCTGCCCCCTGTAAGGATGTTGTATGCCAAACATCAAACGATTCTAACTGGTGGATCTGAAGAAGATTTTTAAAGATTATTCTCCATATTGCAGAGCTCCCATAGAGAGCCTAATTATGAACCAGTGGGCTTGATTTTAACAAATTTGAATCCAACCGCTGTAAGGAACCAGTATACCATATATTAAATGATTTAGAAGAGGGTTTTAAAGATTATTCCTCAAATTGCACTAAGTTAAAATTTAGTCTCAAATAGGGAGCCCAAATATTAACCCAGGGACTTGGTTTGAACAAATCTGAATCTTACTCCCCTAAGGATGGTATATACCATATATCAAAAGATTCTGATTGGGGGTTCATGAGAATACTTTTTAATAATATTCCTCATCTTGCACTAAGTTAAAATATACCAAAAATGATACTATTCTGCCGTGATGGATTTAAAGAAGACTTCTGCAGAATTTTCTGCATATTGTGCTTAGTTAAAATTTTGGCACCCAAAAGGAACACAAATATGAAAGCAGGAACTTGATCTGAACAAACTAATCTGATCCCCAAAGGATGCTGACTACTAAATATCAAAACATTCTGACTGATAGATCTAAAGAAGATTTTGGAAGAATTTACCTCATACTGCATAAAGTTAAAATATGGGTTCCCTTAAGGAGCCCAAATATGAACCCAGGAATTTGCTTTGAACAAACTTCAAGCAGATCCCCCTAAAGATGCTGAAAACTAAATATCAAAGGATTCTGAGTGGTGGAGCAGAAGATGATTTATACTCCTCAAATTACACAAAGTTAAAATTTGAGCTCCTATTGGGAGCCCAATTATAAACTCAGGAACTTGATCTGAACAAACTTGAATCTGATACCCCAATCAGGCTGTATATCAAATATCAAAAAATTCTAACTGGTAGATCTGAAGCAGAAGACAAAGATTTTCAAATTACTTTTCTCATATTGCATAGTGAGCCCAAATAAAAATTCAGGGACTTTTAATTGGAATTGTAACAAAGTGTGTGCTACCTGTCAGTGGGTTAAATGTGTTTCAGAAAATTTGTGAAAATTTTGTCACTGTGTTTCATAATGTGGAAATTAAATCTAGCAGTTCAGCTTAGAGAAATCTACACAGAATTATTAGATTTAGCTTTAATGCACAGTGTAAACAATAATACTATACTGGGATCAGAACTTTGGATTATTTGTTGGTGCAGATACAGCATTAGAAAAATATGGAACCAAATTTCATCTGTCCATTGTCACCTTATTGGCGCTGGTGACTAGCTTGTGTATATAAAAGCTCCAGAAGTGAGAGAGCATGCAGCTTGTTGCTTGTATTGACTGGCCAGGACAAAACTTTGCTTGAATAGGATAGATGCTAAGTCCTAACTGTGGGGCAAAATAAGAAATTACCTATTGGTACATAGATCAGTCAACTCTTGTCTTATTTTACATTGAAGAATCCCTGAGAAATCTTACTATTGGGCAAAGTAAGTTAACCCTTTGGGGGCATAAGACGGTAAATTCTAGAACTTGCTCTGCATAAATTTAACCCTTTGATTTCTACATGCTATAAATAATGAATGACCGCATGTTGGCTTTAAGATGTTTAATTAGTTGCTACAGAACTCACATAAATAAGGAGCATAATCGTTCATGGTGGTAAATATAGCACCCCCCCCCCCCCCCCCCCCCCCCGTAGCAAATGTTGATCGATTGTGATATATAGGTGTTCAATTTTCTAATTATGGGTAGGTAGCATGTGAGGGGGCGCATGCTGGCTCAGTAGGTAGAGGTGCAGGCTGCAAGCCAAGAGATCCTACGTTCGAATCCCATTTGCGGCAACCATGTTGTGTCCTTGGGCAAAACACTTCACCCCCATTGCCCACGTGGGGGCACAGTGGCATTGTGTACTAAGGCATTCTGCACATTGTTGATACACCTGTCTTAAACCAATGGTAACCCTGCTTGTGTGGAGTTAGTAAGTTTGGGAGCTGATAGTTGCTAACCATTACTCGGTGGTTCTCTTTGGGTACTCCAGCTTCCTCCACCCAGAAAACTGTCATGATTAGCCATTGTGCAGAAATATGTGAGCTTTAGCATAAATAAAATAAATAAATAAATGTGGAACAGAAAGTGAAACATGAAAAACAATATTAGATCACTTTAGAAGTTCTTTCTGCTCAAGCCCAACAGTTGTAATGTTTTTACAGTGAGGATCCAATAGGCTTCACAAAGTCTGCACTGTTCAATGGTATTAGGTCCCTCTGGGTTGGAGTGTAGTACCTGCATAACATGATAGCGAATGTCGGATATTGAATGATTAATTCCATTGAAGTGGATAGCAGTGGGAGTGTCCCGTTTGTGTTTAATATCTGCTAAATGTTCACATATGAGGATATTAAAGTGTCTTTTTGTTTCCCCAAAGTATTGTTTATCACACTACAACAGGTAAATGCAGTTATAGATTATACACTTTGTGCTGTGTTTGCCCTTGTAGCATTTAGAAGTAACTTTGTTCTGGAACTAAGCTGTGAATGGTAGTGTGAGTAGATTGTACATCTCAAATTGGTGCAAGGGGTCCGTGGGTTCGAGGAAAATTACCACTAAGTTGATGGAGGAGTGGTAATTTAGCTCTTGTGAGAAGGTCTTTGATGGAGGGGTTGAGGTGGTGGGACAAAAGGGGTGGTGTGAGGAAAAGAGTGTCCTACTTATCTCACAACTGGTGAGAATGGACCATAAACATCAGATGCATGAGTAAATGTTGGTGCATTCCAGATGGTAGTCGGCACCAACGGAATGTATGCACTGTACCAACCACTTTTGCAATACAACCACTTTTGCAATAAAATTTATTACAAAAGTGGTTAACGCGTACCAACCACTTTTGTAACAAGAGGCCCCAGGAGGCCTGAGGGCGCTCACCTGACATGGTAGCCTAAATATCAACCCAGAGAATTGATTTCCACAAGTTGCATCTGCTCCTCCTAATAAAAGCTGAAACCAAATATCCAAATATTCTGACCAGTGGATCCCACAGGGAGCCCATATATGAACCCAGGGACTTGGCTTTAACAAACCTGAAACTCACACCCCTAAGGATTCTGCAAACCAAATATCAAAACATTCTGACTGCTGGATCTGAAGAAGAAGATTTTTAAAGAAAATTCCTCATTTTGAACCAAGTTACAATTCGAGCTCTCACAATCAGCCCAAATATGGACCTAGGGACATGGCTTGAACAAACTTGAATCTTACCCCCCCCCCCCCCCCCCACCCTAAGGATGCTGCATAAAAAATATCAAAAGCATTCATCTGCTGGATCTGAAGATTTTTAAAGAAAATTCCTCATTTTGAACTAAGTTGTCATTCAGGCTCCCATAGTGAGCCCAAATATGAACCAAGGGACTTGGCTTGAACAAACTTGAATCTCAGCCCCCCTAAGGTTGATCCATACCAAATATCAAAACATTTCAACTGCTGAATCTGAAGAAGAAGATTTTTAAAGAAAAATTCCTCATATTGACTAAGTTATAATTTGGGCTCCCAAAGAGAGCCCAAATATGGACCCATGGACTTGGCTTTAACACACTTGAATCCCCCCCTCCCCCCCCCCCCAAGGATGCTACTCACCACATATCAAACCATTCCGACTGCTGGATCTGAAGAAGAAGATTTTTTAAGAAAATTCCTCATTTTGAACAAAGTTACAATTCAAGCTCCCACAGTGAGCCCAAATATGGACCTAGGGACATGGCTTGAACAAACTTGCATCTCACCCCCCTAAGGATGCTGCATACCAAATATCACAAGATTCTGCCTGCTGGATCTTGAGAAGAAGATTTTCAAAGAAATTTGCCTGAAATGCACTAAGTTCAAATTTGGGCTCCTATACTGAGCACAAATATAAACCCAGGGGGCGATTTGAACAAACTTGAATCAGATCCACCCCACAATGTTGCATACCAAATATCACAAGATTCTGCCTGCTGGATCTGGAGAAGAAGATTTTTGAAGAAATTTGCCTGAAATGCACTAAGTTTGAATTTGGGCTTCTATAGTGAGCCCAAATATGAATCCAGGTGGCCGATTTGAACAAATTGGAATCAGATCCACCCCACAATGTTGCATACCAAATATCAAAGGATTCTGCCTGCAGGATCTGGAGAAGAAGATTTTTGAAGAAATTTGCCTGAAATGCACTAAGTTCAAATTCGAGCTTCTATAGTGAGCCCAAATATGAATCTAGGGAGCCGATTTGAACAAAATAGAATCAGATCCACCCCACAATTTTGCATACCAAATATCAAAAGATTCTGCCTGCTGGATCTGGAGAAGATTTTTTAAGAAATTTGCCTGAAATGCACTAAGTTCAAATTTGGGTTCCTATACTGAGCCCAAATATAAACCCAGGGGGCCGATTTGAACAAACTTGAATCAGATCCACCCACAATGTTGCATACCAAATATCAAAAGATTCTGCCTGCTGGATCTGGAGAAGAAGATTTTCAAAGAAATTTGCCTGAAATGCACTAAGTTCGAAATCGGGCTCCTATACTGAGCCCAAATATGAACCCAGGGGGCCGATTTGAACAAACTTGAATCAGATCCACCCTACAATGTTGCATACCAAATATCAAAAGATTCTGCCTGCTGGATCTGGAGAAGAAGATTTTTTAATGTTTTTCCCATTGCCTACAGTGTTAAAAAGTGCTGACTCAGCGCTTTTTCAAAGTCCCGAAACTGTGCCCTATGATAAAACCGATGGCAATTTTTTTTTACCAATCCTTTCTGTTGGTCCTAAGGAAGCTGCACACCAAATAAAAATTCTCGGTGCCGTGCAGTTTTGGAGATATGGGCGTTTTAAATTTTTTCTATTTTTAGCTCCTGAGGTTCCCACGGGGCTGCGGGAATTTTTTTTTTTGCATAAATCAAGTACTCATGTCCCAATAAGCCCTCACATAAAATTTGGTTGAAATCGGCCTCTCGGTTCAGAAAATAGAAATTAGGGGCGGGGCCAAAATTTTTGCCCCTCCCATAACAATGCCAAATATTATCCCTCAAACTTCTCTTGAACAAACCTGAGTCTACACCTCAAAAGGAAGGTGCATACCATATATCAAGTCTCTGCTACTGCTGGTTCATGAGAAGAAGATTTACAAAGATTTTGGTGCCCCTTGGGGGTGTGGCACCACCCAGAAGGAGGGGCAACTTCATTTGAACTAATCTGAATTGGCATTAGGTAATAAATATTTAGCCAACATTTGAATAAAATTGGGCTAGTGGTTTAGGAGGAGAAGTCGATAATGTAAAGTTAATGCCGGACGGACGGCGGACGATGGACGACGGACGGATCACGATCAGTAAAGCTCCCGCTGAGCTTCGCTCAGGTGAGCTAATAAAACCACTTTTGTAATAAACTGACCATTATTGAAATAAACTCATTTCGGTGATAAATCACAGACGACCATTTTATAGTCGGACATTGGGGTGGGGTGAGGGGCTAGTTTACCTAAACATGTTTGTGTGTCGTTCAATGGAATAACGTGTCCATTCCATTCACATGTTGAAACTTGGAAGTGACTGAAGAAAGTAAGTAACCACTTTTGCAATAAACTTTATTACAAAAGTGGTTATCGCGAACCAACCATTTTTGTACTAAACTAACCATTATTGTAACACACCTATTTTTGTGATGAATCACGGATGTTCATTTTACTTGGGGTGGGTTGAGAGCTAGTTTACCTAAACTTGTCTGTGTGTCGTTCAATGCAATAAAGTGTTCATTCACCAGTTGAAACGTGGCAGTGTCTGGAAAAAGTACATGTACGTAACCACTTTTGCAATAAACTTTATTACAAAAGTGGTTATCGTGTACCAACCACTTTTGTAATAAACTAACCATTATTGTAATAAACTCATTTTGGTGATAAATCCCGGACGTCAATTTTATAGTCGGACATTGGGGTGGGGTGAGGGACTAGTTTACCTAAACATGTTTGTGTGTCGTTCGATGGAAATAACGTGTCCATTCACCAGTTAAAACATGGTAGTGACTAAAGAAATTAAGCAACCACTTTTGCAATAAACTTTATTACAAAAGTGGTTATCGCGTACCAACCACTTTTGTAATAAAACCACTTTTGTAATAAACTAACCATTATTGTAATAAACTCCTTTCCGGTGATAAATCACGGACGTCCATTTTATAGTCGGACATTGGGGTGGAGTGAGGGACTAGTTCACCTAAACATGCTTGTGTGTCGTTCGATGGAATAACATGTCCATTAACCAGTTAAAACATGGTAGTGACTGAAGAAAGTACGCAACCACTTTTGCAATAAACTTTATTACAAAAGTGGTTATCGCATACCAACCACTTTTGTAATAAAACCACTTTTGTAATAAACTAACCATTATTGTAATAAACTCCTTTCGGTGATAAATCACGGATGTCCATTTTATAGTCGGACATTGGGGTGGAGTGAGGGACTAGTTTACCTAAACATGCTTGTGTGTCGTTCGATGGAATAACGTGTCCATTCACCAGTTAAAACATGGTAGTGACTGAAGAAAGTATGCAACCACTTTTGCAATAAACTTTATTACAAAAGTGGTTATCGCGTACCAACCACTTTTGTAATAAAACCACTTTTGTAATAAACTGACCATTATTGTAATAAACCGATTTTGGTAATAAATCACGGACGTCCATTTTATAGTTGGACATTGGGGTGGGGTTAGGGACAAGTTTACCTAAACATGTTTGTGTGTCGTTCAATGGAATAACGTGTCCATTCCATTCACATGTTGAAACTTGGAAGTGACTGAAGAAAGTAAGTAACCACTTTTGCAATAAACTTTATTACAAAAGTGGTTATCGCATACCAACCATTTTTGTACTAAACTAACCATTATTGTAACACACCTATTTTTGTGATGAATCACGGATGTTCATTTTACGTTGGGGTGGGTTGAGAGCTAGTTTACCTAAACATGTTTGTGTGTCGTTCAATGCAATAAAGTGTTCATTCACCAGTTGAAACGTGGCAGTGTCTGGAAAAAGTACATGTACGTAACCACTTTTGCAATAAACTTTATTACAAAAGTGGTTATCGCGTACCAACCACTTTTGTAATAAAACCACTTTTGTAATAAACTAACCATTATTGTAATAAACTCATTTCGGTGATAAATCCCGGACGTCAATTTTATAGTTGGACATTGGGGTGGGGTGATGGACTAGTTTACCTAAACATGTTTGTGTGTCGTTCGATGGAAATAACGTGTCCATTCACCAGTTAAAACATGGCAGTGACTGAAGAAAGTACGCAACCACTTTTGCAATAAACTTTATTACAAAAGTGGTTATCGCATACCAACCACTTTTGTAATAAAACCACTTTTGTAATAAACTAACCATTATTGTAATAAACTCATTTCAGTGATAAATCACGGACGTCCATTTACAGTCGGACATTGGGGTGGGGTGAGGGACGAGTTTACTTAAACATGTTTGTGTGTCGTTCAATGGAATAACGTGTCCATTAACCTGTTGAAACTTGGAAGTGACTGAAGAAAGTAAGCAACCACTTTTGCAATAAATTTTATTGTATAATAGGTTAGGCTTGTCATTCAACGTAACCGAAGACGTAATAAATTTATTGCACAATAGGTTAGGTTTGTCATCCAAAGCAACCGACAATTTAATAAATTTACTGCATAATATGTTAGGTTTTGTCATCCAAAGCAACCGATAATGTAATAAATTTACTGCATAATAGGTCAGGTTTGTCATCCAAAGCAACCGATAATGCAATAAACTTCATTGTATAATAGGTTAGCTTTGTCATTCAACGTAACCGATGATGTAATAAATTTATTGCATAATAGGTTAGGTTTGCCATCCAACACAACCGATAATGTAATGAATGTTAAAAAATTTATAGTAATTTATATATTTTTTATACTTACCAATGACCCAGACTTAGCTGGTGCTAACTCTAACAAAACCAGGGCCAAACACAAATTTTGCCCCCCAATCCCCAAAATTTGCATCCAAAACAAAAAGAAATCATGTCCTAAAGGACCTCCATACTACGCCTCTACTGCGCATGCGCAGTGACGCAGTCGTCCCGAAATTGGCGCCAATTATCATTCTTACTGGCAGTGCCTGGTCAGCGCTATGTACTCAGCAGGGAGGCAAGAGTTCCCAACTCCAGGGAGGGCCATCCCCGTCTGGGTCATTGGTAAGTATAAAAAATATATAAATTACTATAAATTTTTTAACATTTTTATACTGTACCAATGACCCAGACTTAGCTGAATAGTAAACAGGCTGGAGGGCCTAGGACATAGAGGAAAATCCAATAAGCTCAACTATATAGTAAAGAGGTAACCCCTTAAGGAGAAAAGGAGTATTAGGCTTTACATGTATCTTTCTTATTTAATATTAAATTAGAAAGATAGACTACCCTTAATAATTGAGCACAATAACATTCATGTTCTCTATTAACATCCAGTATAACCCTTATACTAATTATTTTTAAAGCAGGCCAATAAATAAAGTAGTCCAGAGAATTGAGACTCTTTATAATCATTTAAAAGTGTCCAAGTATTGTATATTAAAGCCCGTTTGACACTTGACATATACAAATGCTTCACACCGAGCTACACTTTAAAAATAAGACATGAATGAATTTAAACATTAATATTACACTTTAAAACCATCCCGGAAGCGACTCAGAAATACTGACTTGGAGGAGGCATTCCCTTGCTTTTCACTATAAAGCAGGTGACCTAAGGGAACACCCGCCCCCCCCCCCTTCCCCTTGCCCTGGGTCAAATAGCCCAGAGCGAAGAGGGCAGCCGGACGGAGTCACTGCCGGAACAGAAAGCCTGCATAACTATAGTTGCAACTGTTTAGTGGACGACATTCTGAGCAACAGATAACGGACCTAAACAATGCAGGTCTCCAGAAATGGACTCAATATTTCTGAGATAAAAATTCGTAAATGTGGATGGCTGAGACCAATAAGCAGCCTTCATTAAATCTGTAATAGCAACACTATTAGCATAAGCCCAGGAAGTAGAAAGAGCTCTTACTTCATGAGCAGAAATCTTAAGCACAGACTGCTGAGAAGAAGATAAATCTTCATAAGCAGTACGGATAGTTAACTGAATCCATCTAGCAATAGAATGGACTGAAATGTCCTTTCTATTAGGCATCAAAGACAGAAAGAAACGTTTCCGTCCCTTTCTGATAAACTGAGATCTCTGTTTATAGATACGTAGTGCTCTAACAGGACAGAGTAAAGGCCTACGCCCGTCTGAAGACGGAAGAGCCTTAATAACAATAGGTTCCGGATATTTATTAGGAGCCTGATTCTTAGCTAAAAAACCCACATTAGTAGTGAAGGTGATAGTGTTCCCAACACTACGATAATGAGAATCATCCACCGATAGTGCATGAAGCTCACTGACTCTTCTGGCAGAAGAGAAAGCTAAGAGAAAAGCTGTCTTATAAGATAAGAATTTGAAATCTACTGTCCCAAGAGGTTCAAATGGCTTTTCCTTCAATTTAAGGAGAACCCAAGCTAAATTCCACTTAGGAATTAATCTAAGAGTTCTGGGTCTATTTATCGAAAAGTTTCTAACCAACTTCGATAAAGAGACATTAGATCCAATTTGTAAACTATCATGATGTGCATAGGTATCAGATAACATAGATCTATAACCCTTTATAGTAACAGGCTGCAGTTTGATTTCGTCAAACAAGTATACTAGAAAGTTTGCAATGTCTGGTATAGAGGGATCAAATATATCTACAGAATGATCCCTACACCAACGACGAAAAACCTTCCACTTAGCCGCATAGTTTAGCGAAGAGGAGGTCCTCCTACAGTTAGAAATCGTGTCCACTGCTCGTCCTGTAAAGTGCTTGCCATGCAAGAAGGACCGCACAATGGAAAAACGTGAAGGTTGAGACCTTGCGGGTTGTGATGGAGTTGGCGCGATTTCCCCTGCGAAAGAAGATCCTCTCGTGGAGGAAGCTTCCGCGGTAGGTCCCACAACAGACACCTGAGTACATTTATCCACGGTCTCTGTGGCGACAGAGATGCTACCAACAGAATCTTGCATTGAGATTGTTTTATCTTTAGCAATACTTGTTGAATTAACGTTGCTGGAGGATACGCATATCCTATCATTCCGTCCCAAGGGATCGACAGAGCATCTACTGCAAATGCTCTTGGATCCGGACACGGAGACACATACGTCTGCAACTGATTGTTGAGATGTGTCGCAAATAAGTCTATCATTGGCCGTTCCCATTGGTAGCAAATCTGATTGAATACTTGTTTGTTGAGAGTCCACTCCGACGGCAACAAGCGACCCTTTCGTGAAAGGGAGTCTGCTAGCACATTCAGACGACCCGGTATGTGACGGACCGAAAGAAGAACGTGATGTTCTAACGCAAACAGAAGGATTCTTTCCGTTAGATTGAACAACAGAACTGAATGAGTGCCTCCCTGATTCCGTATATACGCCACTACTGTCATATTGTCGGATAGGATTTGGACATGAGCATCGTGAATAATGTCCATCCAGTGACGTAAAGCAAGCCAAATTGACATCATTTCCTTGATGTTTATGTGCTTGCACAGGAATTGCGGATCCCAAAGACCCTGGCATCTCGAATCCGTTGGGATTAATGATGCACCCCAACCTGTTTGACTGGCATCCGTCATAACGGTAAAACTTGGATCCGGCAACTGCAGCGGAACTCCTTGAGTTAACCACTGAATGTTTGCCCAAGTCTGAATCTCTTGTTTCACTTGATCTGACAAGAGAACGTCTACATCGAGCGAATGAATTTTCACACTCCAATTCTGAGTCAGGAAAATTTGAAGAGGACGTGTGCGTAGCCGCCCCATCGGAATGAGATCCGTGGCGGCTCCGCACAGACCTATCAGTCTCATAAATTCTCTCGCCGTGACTTTGTCTGCGTGCAGACAATAGCGAGCGTAACAACTGACTAATTTCGCTCTGGTTAACGGCAGACGAATGAGATTGTTGTGCGTCTCGAAGCTCATTCCCAGATGAGTGAATGACTTGGACGGCACCAGATCCGACTTCTCCTCGTTTACTATAAAACCGAGATGTCGGAGCAATAGAAGAAGATTCTGAACATCGTTCTGAAGCATTAACTCGTTGCCGTACCTCTGAAGAATGTTGTCCAGGTAGGCCGACGTTACCGCAGACGAATGAGCTCGGAAGTAGATCATTACCGAGTTCATTACCCGAGTGAAAGCCCAGGGTGCTAGATTCAATCCGAAGCACATCGCCCAGAATTGATACACCACTCCCAGGACTGCAAAGCGTAGATACTTTCGGAATGTCGGATGTACCATGACGTGAAAGTACGCATCTTTGAGATCTATGCTCGTTGCATAATCGTTCACCCGAATACTCGCTCTGACCGATCGAATCGTCTCCATATAAAACTTCGGAGCGACGATCAGCTTGTTTATCCAGCTCAAATCTATGACTGGACGGAACGAGCCGTCTGGTTTCGGAACCAGAAACAGATGGCTGTAGAATCCCAGAGATTCCTGGTTTTCTACGACCTTTACCGCGTTCTTCATTAAAAGAGACTGCACCTCTGATAACAGAGCGTCTCTTTTCTGTGGATTTGACAGAAGATGAGTCCACTTTGGACTTCGAGTTAATGGAGGCTTTCGTTTGAAGGATATCTTTAGACCTTCCGAAGTCACTCCTCTCACCCAAGGGTCGTCCGTAATCGACGCCCACTCTTGTGAAAAACTCGACAACCTTCCGCCAACCGGAACGCGATAGAGGTTTAAGCCATCACCTCCTGGACCTGCGAGGCCTGCGGTAGGAGAAACCACGTCTTCCACGACCCGCACCTCGCCTCGTCGACCTCGGGGCGTCTGACCGATTGTCCCGGCCTGAAGGACGTCCCGAACGAGAGTCGCTATCCTGACGGTCTCTCGAATAAGACCAAGAGGACGCACCGGAACCTCTATAGGAACCTCTCTTGGGCGCATTAGACCCAGAAGTGCCTGTCTTATTCGTGTCTGCTGTATCCGACTTCTTAGGAGCCGATCTGAACAACAGAGAATCATTAGATTTCTTTTTAATTTTATCATAAATAGCGGAAAGCTTGCCGTCAAAGAGAAGTTCTCCTGAGACCGAAGCGACTCTAAGAGAGTTCTTCACCTTAGAATCCACTAGTGTGGATGTAGCTAGGGCTGCGTCACGTCTAACCAACTCCAGATTTGCCACTGAAAGGGCGGAGTTACACGTGGAATAAGCTACTGCCCTTGAAAGAAGTCTTAAAGAGGATTGTATATCCTGAAACTCTTCCCCTTGAAGGCGCAGTGATAACGCCTTAGTAAGGTGATCTGCGTAAGATAAGGCATCTAAATTGGCTCTGTTAGACGCAATAGCTGTTTCCAACACCGCGGTTGGAATAGAAGCTGACGACGGTAATGATAGCTCTAAGTCTTCCGCCTCGTCGTCCATACGCAGAGGAACTCTCGGTATACCCTGTCCTGCCGTATCGAATTTATTCCTTGCATTAATGAAAGGCAGGTTGAGAGTATTAGCGGACAAGAAACCTGCTTTCCCCGTCCTGGAAGCAAGTTTAAATATAGCGTCGTTCAATAATTCAAATGTTCTAGCAACATTATTGGACTGCGACGGAAACTCGGGAGCGATGTCCCTGAACCGCTCAAAAAATTCAGAGTCCAATGACGCTATAATTCTCTTGTCCGGAAGCGCAGCAGTCTGGCCCGACGGAACAACTTGAGGGAGAAAGTGCCAGATGAAGTCCACGGCAGCTTTATGTTGTTCCGAAAGGGATAGCTCCAAGTCATCCGTATCCCTTTCACCATCCGGTCGGACCTCACGATGTTCCATGTCGTCCGCCCCCGATGCTTCGGCGGAGCGTACCGACCCAGCGCCGTCGGATAATTCTCGATCCGACACCGTTTCTGTCGGCTGCTGGGATGCTGCGATAAGCTGTGCTATCTGCACAAGAATGTCCGGCGTCGAGACCTGCGGAGGCGCAGTCTTTCGCTGCTTCGCCGAAGGCAGCTCCGCATCAGATGGCTCCCGCATACTTTTCCTATGCGAATGTCCGGAGTCCATCGGTCTTGAATCCCTGGCTGCCGGATGGTGTGACCTGGTCGCCGAAGAATCCTTCATCGGCGAAGCTGGTAATATATCGGCGGTCACGCAGCCAAGGTGCGGTCGTGTGCGCTGACGAGAAGAGGAAGCCTTAACAGTCTCTGCGGACTGCTTATACAACGGAGCATCCCGAGCGACGGACGTATGCTCCGCTAAAGACACATTTTGTACCACAACATCTGGTCCCAGATGTTGTTGTACGAGAGAGGGACCTCTCTCGCTCGCGGCCCGGCTGGACCTGAACGAGCTATGAACCGGACTAAAAGGCTTCCTCCGTTCTCGCTTACTATCCGCCGTCACTGGGTGTGCCTGTATTATGTTTATAGTGCTCGCATCACCCAAAATTTCCTCTTGGACCGCATCGGACGAACCCGGCTGCCGAACCATTCGGTGAATGGACGCTACACCGGGCGAGCTAGCGGACGACATTTGTCTAATCTCCATGAGCACTTTTGCCGCTAGCTCTGAATTCATTTGTGACGACGGACGCACACCTGAAGAAGATAACATGGAAACATCACCCTGTTCTGGTTCCTCTGAAATAGAAACTGAGAGAGTAGAGTGACCTTGCGGAGAAAGAGCCGGCATCGCTCTTTCTCCAGAAACAACATATCGTGACACACGTTTCCTATGTTTCTCATCCCAATGTTCACATATAGGACAGGGATTAATGCGAGAACACTGACTACAATTAATACAATGATCATGAAAGTCAGAGGAAGATTTCTTCCTATTACAATTTGAACAACGTCCCTTCATTGTGAAAGAACAACAATAAGTCCTAGTTACTCACAAAAACCCCTGACACAAAGATACATAATAACATGATCCATTAATAAATGAAAAAACAATTTGCAAAACAAAATAATTTTGAAAAAATATTTTTTCAGAGAAGCCCAAGTTGCTGAAAAGTAACGTTGAGCCCCGATGGATCCGATGGCAAAGTGTGGTCAAAAATTTTAAATTTATATAAAATAATTAATGAGACACTTTCGGATAATATAAATGTATCTTATAATGAGATAAACTACCACAAAGGCAAACAGCCCCCCTCAAAAAAGGCTGTTGCCAATGAAAACAAACAGTGTAAACACACTAGAAAACATGACTCCAGGCACTGAAAAAACTGGCCCGGAATCAGTCATCAATTACACTCTATCTGATGCAAAACAGAGACTCCCAGGGGAGAATCTGTAGAACATCAGATGGAAGATGCAGAACACAAACGTTATACACCCATGGGTGAAAACGTAACTATGGGGAAAATAACAGAAAACATTCTGTAACCAAGCAACTCTCCCAGGAAATTTTAGAAATGAAGTTTCTCAAAAATATGCCAAAAGCATGGGAGAATTGCCAGGGGGGACTTTAGAAGGCTAGGGGAGAGGAAACACTGAATAAGCAGTGCAACAATTAGCAAGAATGACAACAAGAGGCCCATGCCTCGAAAATAGGCAACTTAACATAATTTCATCAAAAAATTTTAAGTACAGCCCTGATTATTTTTTGCCACTTCTTTTTCCTCTCCTCCTTCTATCCTCCTTAGAATCACATTTTCTCCAAAAATTACGTGTCTGGCATCCTTTAAACTGAGATTTACAAGCACAAAGATCAGTGAGATGTTGACTGATGAAGGGCCAAACAGAGAATGATAATTGGCGCCAATTTCGGGACGACTGCGTCACTGCGCATGCGCAGTAGAGGCGTAGTATGGAGGTCCTTTAGGACATGATTTCTTTTTGTTTTGGATGCAAATTTTGGGGATTGGGGGGCAAAATTTGTGTTTGGCCCTGGTTTTGTTAGAGTTAGCACCAGCTAAGTCTGGGTCATTGGTACAGTATAAAAATTTACTGCATAATAAGTTGGGTTTTCCAACCAACGCAACCGATAATGTAATAAATTTACTGCATAATAGGTTGGGTTTGCCATCCAATGCAACCGATAAAGTAATAAATTCATTGCATAATAGGTTAGGTTTGCCATCTTACACAACTGATTATGTAATAAGTTTATTGTATTTGCAGTTAAGTTTCCCATGCAAGACAACCACTGATGTATTAAGTTTATTGCATTATAGGTTAGGTTTGCCATCCAACGTGTAATAAGTTTATTGCAAAATAGGTTAGGTTTGCCATCCAACACAACCGATAATGCAATAAATTTATTGCATAATAGGTTGTATTACATTACCGGTTGTAACAATGCTTATCGAGTGGATTATGTGGGTAACTGAGAAGCGTGCAGCTCACGATACATGGTAAAATAGACTGCTGTATTGTTGGGTCAGAAGGGTTATGCCTACCACAGTATATGTCTGGCGGTGTAATTCCTATTACAAAAAAAAAGAAAAATGAAAAACAAGTTACACAAGTTATCAAAATCTGTTTAATATGTCACTCGAAAAAGACAGGACGTTTACATCAGTTGGACAAAACTTCAGTGTACAGCTGACTGGCTTGCTCGACTAGACATTCCATGTTAGCAGGATTGGCGCATAAGGAGCTTTGTGTTGCCAAATACTGTTATGAAAGCGTTAATAATATTAATCTAAAATGGAATAAACGTATTTTTTATATCTGGTCAAGGGTTTTGATACGAGGATCCACTTTGCATTCGGGGGTCAATGTCCCATATAAAGCAAGATTTTCAGTTGGTTGGTAGGAGGGGTCGCGTCAGATTAACCATGAGTGGTCACTGTTACTATTCTGCATTAAGCATAGGTTATTTCTTTTCAAGAACGATGAAAGTTCAAACACGATTATTGCTACGGATAAGTTAACCGTTGCGCAGTCCGTCCATGCGGCACAAGATCAGGGACATGCGTAACTGGTTTCGTGTTATGTGGAAGGACTAGATCAGAGTAAATAAATTTCTTTTGACTACTATACATTTGCCAACTGTTATATTGCCAACTGAAACACTCATCCTTCCGGTATGGCAATATACCAATCGGTCCGTAATCAATTGTTATATTGCCAAATTGGGTTCATGAAAGTTCAGACTCAGATGTTTAATAAGATTACGTGTGCGACTGCACGTAATTTATTACTCCGTTTCAGAGCGAGCAATCGGGCCAGTGATGAATCCTTTTCATGGATGCAAAGGGATCAAAGTTGAATCCAGTTTATCACCAGTGTCCAAGTTGCGCCATTCTTCCGTGTACCAAAAAGCAAAGGGGCATGTTTTACTTGTCTTGTGGCACTCAGAGAGACAAGACCAGGGGGATAACGTGCAGTTGAGTTTTCCACTGAATACTCGATATTTGTTATATTTGTTATGTTCATTCAAAAAAAAAAAAACGCGAAAATTTAGATTCCGGTGTCAGAAGTGATATGATGTGAGCCCCTTTTCACGGTTGCAGAATCAGACCTGCTGTCACATCCCTAAGAGCAGCCGTTTAGTACAGCAGTAGTCCAGCCAAAGACGCCCTCTTGCAATTCAGATGGATCTCGGATGTGACGTCATGTCACGTTACTGTGGGCGCCCATGTTGTGTTGACATGTAACCAATGTGCGTGGTTATGTTGTGACGTCATTGCCATAGCGATACGAGGTTCGAATGCACGTGCGCAGCTTATGTGTATATGGGGACACGTGTTTTGGTCGTCCATTTTGTGTATAGGGGCGCCATCTTGGTTCCTCAAGTATCACGTGGTTGCCTGGTGACGAAACCTTACCTCTTGGTATAAGATCGGGGGGGGGGGGGGGGGGGTATGTTTTGAGGGTATGTTTGATTCGAGGGGAGTATGTTCCAATAGTATAGAATTACACAAATGAACCCGACTTTCGTGTATTTTAGTGGATTTTAGTCTGGTAACCATGTTAATGTTGTAGCTGGGACGAGGACATGTTCCGGATCCAATGTTTGTACGGAGTGTGTTTTGGCAAAACATGGAATTGCCTCAAACAACCGATATTAGATATAAAATTACCCCAAACAGCTTGACAATGTCTAAAAAACTATCCATGGATGGAAATTTTTCTGAAAATATCGCGTCTTCCAGACACGGTGGTGGCGGGGGAAAAGGGGAACAGGAGCTCTGGGGTGAAGCGGCAGAGGCGATAGGGAACCAGAGGCTCTTGGGGTAGGGGTGGCAAGGGGCAGGGGCGGTCGTGAAGCAGAGACTGGGGGCCTAGCGGCCCTAGAAGCGGCAGAGGCTCCTCTCCTTCCATTTTCCCTCTCTGTTTATTGTTTAAAAAAAATAACAAGAGTTATCTCCATTGAAAGTAGAAAGTGCCTGTTTGTAAACTGATTTTCCCTTAAAATCCATTTAATGAGTCCTAGTTAGCGACTCGGCGGATCCAAAAATATTGAAATGAGGCTATGATCCGTATGATTTTGCATGTATTGGACTCACTTTCATAATCTTCATTTTGAAACATATGATTTTGCGCGCAATGTGCTCATTTTCACAGCATTCAATGTTCCATACGACGAAAAAGGATATTAAGTGGGCCTATTTATTTATTTATTTATTTATTTATTTATTTATTTATTGGTGTTTTACGACACTTTAACAGCCAAGGTCATATCGCGTGACAGGTTTATTGGTGGAGGAAGCCGGAGTACCCGGAGAGAACCATCGAACAACGACAACCACTTGCCAGCTCTCCAATGTTGAAGACATGTGGATCTCGGCGTGCAGAACGTCTCAGCACACGGCGTCATCGTGGCCCCACGTGGGCAATCAGGATGATGTGTCTTGCCCAAGGACACAGCGCGGGGGTTCGAATTAATCTGTAAATGGTCACCCATCCACAGACCAACCGAGCTCGATGTTGCTTAACTTCGGTGATCTTACGAGAACTGGTTTTGCCAACGCCACCGCGCCCTCCTCAGTGGGTCTAGTATCCTTAATATTTTTCTATATTGCGACTACAGCAGGGTAGAGATTTTTTAAATGAGGGCATGTGACGTATGAAGATTCACTCATTGAGCTCGTTTTCATAGCCTTCCTTGTTTCATATAACAAATGGGGCACCAAAGATCCGCCTTTTAAAAATATGCGCTCGCCTAAGGATGGAAAACGAGGATTCCGACAGAATTCGAACCAGAAAAAAAGCCAATGTCGTTTCGCGACCCTGTCATCATTTGTGTTTTGTAAAGACTCTTGTAAATGTAGAAAAGTAGTGTTTGAATATATGACGATTTATGTACCATAGTTGTTCAATAAAAGAAATTTAAATGAATGTGATATATTGTTATTTTTTGTAAAAAATAAACAGAGAGGGAACGTGGAGGGAGGAGAGCCATTGACCCCCTGGGCCCTTCCCCCCGCTCCCCTGGTCCCCTTGGGCCCCTCGTCCTTGGTCCCATTTGCCGCCGCCGTCCATCATGCCAGAAAGACGCGATATTTTCAGAAAACAAATCCATCCATTAATAGTTTATAGACATTGTCGGGCTGTTCGGGGTGATTCGATGTATACAGCCAGGCTGTTTGTGGTGATATGACCTATAATGATACCCCCAGTCATATACCAAGAGATTCCATTACCTAGTAACCACATGACACCTTGAAAAGTAAAAAAAACAAGAGGCCCCACGTGGCCTTAATCGCTCACCTGACAAAGTGACTCTAAGAAGTATTTTAGGTCACCTTCACCATGTCATGCCTCATCAACATTAACTGGTTGAGTGATAGATTTTGTTTGAAGTTCAACATTTGTTACCTAAAATTAGTTTTATTTAAAATCATTGGTGTGTGGCCAATCTCCAATGATTTTTAATAAAGCAAATTTATCTCTGCAGACAAACTGGTTTAGCATGAAGCACAAACAAGGAATGTGAAGAGATAGCCTTGGACATCTCTCCCCAACTGTGGATATCTTCCATGTGCTACATGTATATATTTGCATGCAAGAAAACAAAAATTTTCACAAATTTTATTTTTTTTTATCATCATTGGAACAAGCTCAAACAGCTTATTCCAATAGGGGTATGGGAAGATCAGGTATATTTTTGAGACAGAAATGTGAATATATAAATAATGGTGTTTTTTTGTGAATGATGCTGGAGAATTTTGCGTAAAGATATGGTAAATGGTTTGTTCTAGATACAGAATGATGCAAAAGTATTTAAATTTGATTAGGCAAGTTGTTCCTATAATGCATTTAAAAATTGAAGTAACTGTTTTTTTGCTGACGAACTTTTAGATGTGTGTGTCTGTGTTTGTGTGTGTGTGTGTGTGTTTGTGTGTGTGTGTTTGTGGGGGGGGGGGGGGGGGGGGGGTAAGAGTGTTCTTGCAAACAAAATTCCTGAATAAATGGAAAATTTTATTTTTTGTGTGAAAGACATAGTGCGTGAATGTTGATTGGAACAAGCTTAGAGAGCTCATTTTAATGTGAAGTCATAAAGCTGTGTTTTACGTACGAAATTCTGGAATAACTAAAAAAATTGCTTTTTTGACTCAAAAAGCATGGTGTGCGACCTCTCATTGGAATGAGCTCAAAAAGCTCATTCCAATGGGGTATTTACAAGCGATAAGTACATGTATGTTTAAGAGACAAAAATTAAAATTTGAATAGCGATTTTTGCGAAGAATGCTGACAAGTTTTGGCAGTTATGCTGGTAAAAAGGTAAGATATGCAAAGTGGTTGTTTTTTAGAGGCGACATTTAATTAAGGGGAATTAACCCTTGATTACTGAGGTAACTTCTAAAAGTACTGAAATTTCATGAAGCAATGTGAATAACAGACAACAGTTGCCTAAAAATTTCATGAATAACTAAAATTTTTATTCCTTTGTCTCGAAAACATGGCATATGACCTTTGTTGGAATGAGCTGAATGCGTGTGTTCCAATGAGGGGTCATAAAATTTGAACGAAGATTTGTGTGAATAATGCATTAGTACTGCTAGATTTGGGTAAACGGTTCACCCTGGATACCACCCCTTCTATAGTAGATCTTTTCTGCAAATTTTGTCTAAGATTCTATCAACTTTACAAATAAATACGTTCATGAATCACAATCAGATCCACCCTACAATGTTGCATACCAAATATCAAAAGATTCTGCCTGCTGGATCTGGAGAAGAAGATTTTTTAAGAAATATGCCTGAAACGCACTAAGTTAAAATTTGGGCTCCTATACGGAGCCCAAATATAAACCCAGGGGGCCGATTTGAACAAACTTGAATCAGATCCACCCCACAATGTTGCTTACCAAATATGAAAAGATTCTGAAGCTGGATCTGGAGAAGAAGATTTTTTAAGAAATTTGCCTGAAATGCACTAAGTTCGAATTCGAGCTTCTATAGTGAGCCCAAATATGAAACTAGGAAGCCGATTTGAACAAACTTGAATCAGATCCACCCCACAATGTTGCATACCAAATATCAAAAGATTCTGCCTGCTGGATCTGGAGAAGAAGATTTTTTAATAAATTTGCCCGAAATGCACTAAGTGCGAATTTGGGCTTCTATATTAAGCCCAAATATGAATCCAGGGGGCCAATTTGAACAAACTTGAATCAGATCCACCCCGCAATGTTGCATACCAAATATCAAAAGATTCTGCCTGCTGGATCTGGAGAAGAAGATTTTTGAAGAAATTTGCCTGAAATGCACTAAGTGCGAATTCGGGCTTCTATATTAAGCCCAAATATGAATCCAGGGGGCCGATTTGAACAAACATGAATCAGATCCACCCCGCAATGTTGCATACCAAATATCAAAAGATTCTGCCTGCTGGATCTGGAGAAGAAGATTTTTGAAGAAATTTGCCCGAAATGCACTAAGTTTGAATTCGAGCTTCTATAGTGAGCCCAAATATGAATCCAGGGGGCCGATTTGAACAAACTTGAATCAGATCCACCCCGCAATGTTGCATACCAAATATCAAAAGATTCTGCCTGCTGGATCTGGAGAAGATGATTTTTTAAGAAATTTGCCTGAAATGCACTAAGTTCGAATTCGAGCTTCTATAGTGAGCCCAAATATGAATCTAGGAAGCCGATTTGAACAAACTTGAATCAGATCCACCCCACAATGTTGCATACCAAATATCAAAAGATTCTGCCTGCTGGATCTGGAGAAGAAGATTTTTTAATAAATTTGCTTGAAATGCACTAAGTTCAAATTTGGGCTCCTATACTGAGCCCAAATATAAACCCAGGGGGCCGATTTGAACAAACTTGAATCAGATCCACCCCACAATGTTGCTTACCAAATATGAAAAGATTCTGCCTGCTGGATCTGGAGAAGAAGATTTTTTAAGAAATTTGCATGAAATGCACTAAGTTCAAATTCGAGCTTCTATAGTGAGCCCAAATATGAATCTAGGAAGCCGATTTGAACAAACTTGAATCAGATCCACCCCACAATGTTGCATACCAAATATCAAAAGATTCTGCCTTCTGGATCTGGAGAAGAAGATTTTTTAAGAAATTTGCCTAAATGCACTAAGTTCGAAATCGGGCTCCTATACTGAGCCCAAATATAAACCCAGGGGGCCGATTTGAACAAACTTGAATCAGATCCACCCTACAATGTTGCATACCAAATATCAAAAGATTCTGCCTGCTGGATCTGGAGAAGAAGATTTTTTAAGAAATTTGCCTGAAATGCACTAAGTTCGAAATCGGGCTCCTATACTGAGCCCAAATATTAACCCAGGGGGCCGATTTGAACAATCTTGAATCAGATCCACCCCACAATGTTGCTTACCATATATGAAAAGATTCTGCCTGCTGGATCTGGAGAAGAAGATTTTTTAAGAAATTTGCCTGAAATGCACTAAGTTCGAATTCGGGCTTCTATAGTAAGCCCAAATATGTATCCAGGGGGCCGATTTGAACAAACTTGAATCAGATCTACCCCGCAACATTGCATACCAAATATCAAAAGATTCTGCCTGCTGGATCTGGAGAAGAAGATTTTTGAAGAAATTTGCCTGAAATGCACTAAATTCGAATTCGAGCTCCTATAGTGAGCCCAAATATGAATCTAGGGAGCCGATTTGAACAAACTTGAATCAGATCCACCCTACAATGTTGCATACCAAATATCAAAAGATTCTGCCTGCTGGATCTGGAGAAGAAGATTTTCAAAGAAATTTGCCTGAAATGCAGTAAGTTCAAATTTGGGCTCCTATACTGAACCCAAATATAAACCCAGGGGGCTGATTTGAACAAACTTGAATCAGATCCACCCCACAATGTTGCATACCAAATATCAAAAGATTCTGCCTGCTGGATCTGGAGAAGAAGATTTTTTAAGAAATTTGCCTGAAATGCACTAAGTTCGAAATCGGGCTCCTATACTGAGCCCAAATATGAACCCAGGGGGCCGATTTGAACAAACTTGAATCAGATCCACCCTACAATGTTGCATACCAAATATCAAAAGATTCTGCCTGCTGGATCTGGAGAAGAAGATTTTTTAATGTTTTTCCCATTGCCTACAGTGTTAAAAAGTGCTGACTCAGCACTTTTTCAAAGTCCCGAAACTGTACCCTATGATAAAACCGATGGCAATTTTTTTTTACCAATCCTTTCTGTTGGTCCTAAGGAAGCTGCACACCAAATAAAAATTCTCAGTGCCGTGCAGTTTTGGAGATATGGGCGTTTTAAATTTTTTCTATTTTTAGCTCCTGCGGTTCCCACGGGGCTGCGGGAAAATTTTTTTTGCATAAATCAAGTACTCATGACCCAATAAGCCCTCACATAAAATTTGGTTCAAATCAGCCTCTCGGTTTGGAAAATAGAAATTTTGGGCGGGGCAAAAAATTTTGCCCCTCTCATAACAACGTCAAGTATAGCCCCACAAACTTCTCTTGAACAAATCTGAGTCTACACCTCAAAAGGAAGCTGCACACCAAATATCAAGTCTCTGCTACTGCTGGTTCATGAGAAGAAGATTTACAAAGATTTTGGTGCCCCTTGGGGGTGTGGCACCACCCAGGAGGAGGGGCAACTTCATTTGAACAAATCTGAATTGGCATTAGGTAATAAACATTTAGCCAACATTTGAATAAAATTGGGCTAGTGGTTTAGGAGGAGAAGTCGATAATGTAAAGTTAACGCCGGACGGACGACGACGGACGACGGACGACGGACGACGGACAGAAAGTGATTAGTTAAGCTCCCCTTGAGCTTCGCTCAGGTGAGCTAATAAAAAAACAAGAGGCCTGTCACGCCTAGAGAGCTCCGCTGAGGGCCACTGATTGCATGGGCATGTTTTCTAATACTAATATTGTTACAAACTTTAGCCGAAAAATTTTCAGTTGTCACAGAAATTATGGCTTGGACAAACAAATATCAAAAATATCTTAAGATTTTCTTGATCCTGTGACCTGTGACCTTGACCCTGTGGATTTACAGACCGCAGAATAATTGATGACACACCGTCTATTGATAATACATATTGTTATGAAGTTTGGTGGAGAAATATTCAGCGGTTTAGAAATTATGGCTCGGACAAATAAAATGTTGACGACGGACGGGCGGACGGACGACAGACGATGGACGACGGGCGACGGACGAATCAGTATAAGAAAAGCTCTGCTGACTTTGTCAGCGGAGCTAATAAAAAAAAATAGGGGATGTCCGCCTCATTTGGGGTTAACAGTGTGCGGAAGAACTCAACCCAACCTATAAAAGGGACAACAAGCTCGATAGGAACTATGGGGTTTAAGACAAACTGCACCCGTAGGAGGAATTCGGGGAGACATATCAAAAACGATAGACGTCAAACCCAGCTTTCCCCATCCATCCGTGTGCAGTAAGATTTTAGCGCCCACCAAATTTGGGAATAGCTTTGACGCTACTTTGTGCTACCCTTTCTCCAAACAAACACACCGTCTGGCTATAAAATGGACGTCCGTGATTCATCACAAAAATAGGGGTATTACAATAATGGTTAGTTATTAAAAGTGGTTTTATTACAAAAGTGGTTGGTACGCGATAACCACTTTTGTAATAAAGTTTATTGCAAAAGTGGTTGCGTACTTTCTCCAGACCCTGCCACGTTTCAACTGGTGAATGAACGCTTTATTCCATTGAACGACACACAACCATGTTTAGGTAAACTAGCTCTCAAAACCATGTCCAACTATAAAATGAACGTACGTGATTCATCACAAAAATAGGTGTGTTACAATAATGGTTAGTTTCGTAAAAAAGTGGTTGGTACGCGATAACCTCTTTTGTAATAAAGTTTATTGCAAAAGTGGTTACTTACTTTCTTCAGTCACTTCCAAGTTTCAACATGTGAATGGAATGGACATGTTATTCCATTGAACGACACACAAACATGTTTAGGTAAACTTGTCCCTAACCCCCCCCCAATGTCCAACTATAAAATGGACGTCCGTGATTTATCACCAAAATGAGTTTATTACAATAATGGTCAGTTTATTACAAAAGTGGTTTTATTACAAAAGCGGTTGGTACGCGATAACCACTTTTGTAATAAAGTTTATTGCAAAAGTGGTTGCGTACTTTCTTCAGTCACTGGCATGTTTTAACTGGTGAATGGACACGTTATTCCATCGAACGACACACAAACATGCTTAGGTAAACTAGTCCCTAACCCCACCCCAATGTCCGACTATAAAATGGACGTCCGTGATTTATCACCGAAATGAGTTTATTACAATAATGGTTAGTTTATTACAAAAGTGGTTTTATTACAAAAGTGATTGGTACGCGATAACCACTTTTGTAATAAAGTTTATTGCAAAAGTGGTTGCGTACTTTCGTCAGTCACTGGCATGTTTTAACTGGTGAATGGACACGTTATTCCATCGAACGACAGACAAACATGTTTAGGTAAACTAGTCCCTCACCCCACCCCAATGTCCGACTATAAAATGGATGTCCGTTATTTATCACCGAAATGAGTTTATTACAATAATGGTTAGTTTATTACAAAAGTGGTTTTATTACAAAAGTGGTTGGTACGCGTTAACCACTTTTGTAATAAATTTTATTGCAAAAGTAGTTGTATTACAAAAGTGGTTGGTACAATGCACTCTCTCCTTGTTTGTCTGGTCCGGTCACAAGGAGGGTAGCTCTATCTAACTTGGATAATTTATCAAATGCCATCTGTTGCATCTTTTTGGGGTACCCTTGTTTCACAAAGTGAATGAGCATTTCCTGGGTATTTAAGGTGGTTTGGTCACTGAAAACATGTTTAACCCTCATTTTCTTCAAATTGGAGGTATGACAATGGCCACGTGGGTCACACCAACCATTGCCAATATCTTCATGTATGAACTTGAAACCTGGCTTATAGATGAATTTCAAGACAAACAGAACTCTACCTCACATTTATTGATGATATTTTCCTCATCTGGACACATGGAGAAGAGTCCCTTAAAGAGTTTATTCAACAATTCAACTCTGCCCATCCCACCATTAAGTTTACCACCAACTATTCCTTCTGCTCTGTTGATTTCCTAGACGTCACCATCTCCAAAGTGGGTAACACATTCCAAACAGACCTATACACAAAACCAATCGACACACATGCTTATCTAAGGTCAGATTCTTGCCACCCCAAAAAGCTCACAGGAAATGCTCACTCACTTCAAGAAATGAGGCTACACCAAAAAGACGCTACAGATGGCATTTGATAACATATCCAAGTTAGATAAAGCTACTCTCCTTGTAATCAGACCTGCTCAAAAAGGAGAGGATGCCTGCATTCTGTTCTTGACCAGCAACCATCCAGAATATACCGACATTTATTTGCAAATCTGACATCTATGGCCTATTCTGACCAGCAGTGAAATGAGCAGAACACTATTCTCCTCACCCTCTCCCCTCTTTTGGCCCACCACCACTGCATTCCCTCCCTCCATCAAAGACCTTCTCATCAGAGATGCACAATCTGCCTGCACTTACCATCCACAACAAAGTTACTTCTAAATGCTACAAAGGCGCACAAAGGAATCAAAGTCAAGTGACCAGGCAGTGATAACAGCTGACCGATCATGACCAAAATAAGACAGTTTCATCTAGACATCACACCAAGTTATCCTTCCAAGTTACAATGAAATTGTTGCATAAATATGAACTGTAGACTATGCTAAACAAATCTAGGTCAGATGCCTTTGCGGCTGTCACAGTTGACTGATCACAGCCAAAATAGAATGTTCTTATCTAGACATTATACAGACTCATCCTTCCAAGTTACAATAAAATCCCTTCATAAATACGACCTGTAGACTGTGCTAAAGGATTTGGGGCTTTGGGCCCCTGTAGCCATCAACGTAGACAGATGATGAAAAAAACAGGCCGATTAAATCGTCAGATGTGTACCCATTCGTGCAACTAGTAGAAAGCTATATGACGGAGGGCCACCATAGATGCCGACATTATGTACGCCATACATGGTATGGGTACATGTAGAAATGGATTGGAGGAGTGTCTAATTTGATGAATAAAGGGTTAATATCTGCGGATCAAATTATTAGATTTACATAAAAAACTATACAGCACAGCACATCAGTAACCTCAATACATATATAAAGTAACCTGATAATCGGATTAATATTTTTTGAGTTATCGCATGCCGAAGAAATGGACTGGAGGAGTTCTCAATTTGAAGGATAAAGGGTTAATATCACAGGATCAAATTATCAGATTTACACCAAAAACTGTACAGCTCGGCACATCAGTAAACTGAACACATATATGAAGTAACATGACAATCGGGTTGATATTTTTTTAGGTATCTCATGCCAAAGGGATTGGAGGAATTTTCAATTTGAAGGATAAAGGGTTAATATCTCAGGCTCAAATCATCAGATTTACACCAAAAACTATACGGCTTGGCACATCAGTAACCTGAACACAAATATAAAGTAACTTGACAATCCAAGCAATATTTTTCAAGTTATTTGAAGGACAAAGGGTTAATAGCTCAGGATCAAAATAACAGATTTACACCAAAAACTATACAGTTTGGAACATCAGTAACCTGAGGATATATATAAAGTAACATGACATTTGGGTAGATATATTTTGAGTTATCTCATGCCAAAGGGATTGGAAGAATTCTCAATTTGAAGGAAACAAGTTAATATCTCAGGATCAAATTATCAGAATTACACCAAAAACAATACAGCTCGGCACATCAGTAACCTGAACACAAATATAAAGTAACTTGACAATCCAATATTTTTCAAGTTATCGAATGCCAAAGAAATGGATACGGATGCCAGACAGACGGACAGATGGACTGACAGACAGACAGATGGCCAGACAGACAGACAGACAAAGGATGGACAAACGACGGATGGCCACCCCGGATGCCGGCATTATGTGTACCATACATAGTATGGGTATACATAAAAAGGGGACGTTCACATCTAGACATTATACAAAGTCATCTTACCAGGTTACAATGAAATCCCTTCATAAATATGGCCTGTAGACTGTCCTAAAGGTTTTTGAGTTTCAGGCCCTCATAGCTGTCATGGTTAAATGATTGTGACCAAAACGGGACGTACTCATCTAGACATTATATGAAGTTATCCTACCAAGTAACAATGAAATCTCTTCATACATATGACCTGTAGACTGTGCTAAAGGTTTTCGGGCTCTCGCAGCTGTCACAGTTGACCGATCATGACCAAAAAGGGACATTCTCATCTCGACATGACCTCAAACTAGTATATGAAATTTCATGATGTTCGGCTAAGAACTACGAGGGTGTAGCCTGTGCCTGAAAAAATGTGAACAGACTGACAGACTCAGAAACTTCCGCATGTGTGATGGCAATACCTTATCTTGATTTTGTCAAGTTAAGCTAAAAATGGGCATCAGATTGGGAAATGCACTTTAACACCAAGAATTACTGTATTCTGAGCATGAGAGGAATGAAAGTGTCAGTGACACTGTAGCTTAACTTGTGTGTTGTGTTTGATGAAAAGGATAATGTTCAATGTTTATGAAAGGATTATGAAATAAGACAAGAATTGTAATAATTGGGAATATGTTCTTTTCTGTTCCCTGTATGCTATGTTTATGATAAAAATAATATGAGGGGTACACTGTACTAAAGAGCTGAGGGGTGGGTTAATATGACCTCACAGTTAATGTATATGGCCCTCACAACAGTTAACGTATATCAACAAAAGTTACCAAGTTACAGTGAAATTATTCCAAAACAAGTCATCCTATCAAGTTACATTAAAATCCCTTCATAAATATGGCCTGTAGACTGTGCTAAAGGTTTTCGGGCTTCGGGCCCCTGTAGCCATCAGTTTCCCAATTGCATCCAAAGGGGACATTCTCATCTAGACATTATATGAAGTCAACCTACCAAGTTACAATGAAATCCCTTAATAAATATGACCTGTAGACTGTGCTAAAGGTTTTTGGGCAGCCATCATGGTTGAATGATCACAACCAAAAGATTACATTCTCATCTGGGCATCATCTGAAGTGATCCTACAAAGTTACAATGAAATTCCTTCATAAATATGACCTGTAGACTGTGCTCAAGGTTTTCAGGCTTTGGGCCCCTGAAGCCGTCACAGTTGCCCAATCGTGTCCAAAAGGGGACGTTCTCATCTAGACATTATAATAAGTCAACCTACCAAGTTACAATGAAATCCCTACATAAATATGACCTGTAGACTGTGCTAAAGGTTTTCGGGCTTCGGGCTCGGGCAGCCATCATGGATGAATGATTGCAACCAAAGGGGACAATCTCATCTGGGCATCATCTGGAGTGATCCTGCAAAGTTACAAAGAAATCCCTTCATAAATATGACCTGTAGACTGTACTCAAGTTTTTCGTGCTTCGGGCGCCTGTAGCCATCACAGTTGTCCAATCACGACCAAAAGGGGATGTCATCATCTAGGCATTATATGGAGTCAACCAAACAGGTTACAATGAAATCCTTCTATAAATATAACCTTTTGCCTATGCTAAATGTTTTTGGGCTCGGGCACCCATCAAGGCTGAATGATCACAACCAAAATGGGATGTTCTCATCTAGACATTATTTGGAGTCATCCTACCAAGTTACAATGAAATCCCTTCATAAATATGACCTGTAGACTATGCTAAAGGTTTTCGGGCTTCGGGCACCTTTAGCCGTCAAAGTTGCCCAATCATGTCCAAAAGGGGACGTTTTCATCTAGACATTATATGAAGTCAACCTACCAAGTTACAATGAAATCCCTTCATAAATATGACCTGCAGACTGTGCTTAAGGTTTTCAGGCTTCGAGCTCGGGCAGCCATCATGGTTGAATGATCACAACCAAAGGGGACAATCTCATCTGGGCATCATCTGGAGTGATCCTGCGAAGTTACAATGAAATCCCTTCATAAATATGACCTGTAGACTGTGCTCAAGGTTTTCAGGCTTCGGGCACTTGTAGCCATCACAGCTGACCAATCACAACCAAAAGGGGATGTCATCATCTAGGCATTATATGGAGTCAACCTAATATGTTACAATGAAATCCTTCCATAAATATGACCTTTTACCTATGCTAAAGGTTTTTGGGCTCGGGCACCCATCAAGGCTAAATGATCGCGATCAAAATGGGACGTTCTCATCTAGACATTGTTTGGAGTCATCCTACCAAGTTACAATGAAATCCCCTCATAAATATGACCTGTAGACTGTGCTAAAGGTTTTCGGGCTTCAGGCACCTTTAGCCGTCACAGTTGCCCAATCATGTCCAAAAGGGGACGTTCTCATCTAGACATTATATGAAGTTAACCTACCAAGTTACAATGAAATCCCTTCATAAATATGACCTGTAGACTGTGCTAAAGGTTTTCGGGCTTCGGGCTCGGGCAGCCATCATGGCTGAATGATCGCAACCATAGGGGCCAATCCCATCTGGGCATCATCTGGAGTGATCCTAAGAAGTTACAATGAAATCCCTTCATAAATATGACTTGTAGACTGTGCTCAAGGTTTTCGGGCACTTGTAGCCATCACAACTGACCAATCACGACCAAAAGGGGATGTCATCATATAGGCATTATATTGAGTCAACCTAACAGGTTACAATGAAATCCTTCCATAAGTATGACCTTTTGCCTATGCTAAAGGTTTTTGGGCACGGGCACCCATCAGGGCTGCAAGATCGAGATCAAAATGGGACGTTCTCATCTAGACATTATATGGAGTCATCCTACCAAGTTACAATGACTTCCCTTCATAAATATGACCTCTAGACTGTGCTAAAGGTTTTCTGGCTTCGGGCCCCTGTAGCCGTCACAGTTGCCCAATCACTTCCAAAAGGGGACAATCTCATCTAGACATTGTATGAAGTCAACCCACCAAGTTACAATGAAATTCCTCAATAAATATGACCTGTAGACTGTGCTAAAGGTTTTCGGGTTTTGGGCTTGGGCAGTCGTCACGGTTGGCAGATCATGCCCAAATGGGGAAAATCTCATCTAGACATCATAAGGAGTCATCCTACCAAGTTACAATGAAATCCCTCCACATTAAACATGACCTGCAGACTGTGCTAAAAGTTTTTGGGTTTCGGGCTTGGGCAGCCATCACGGTTGAGAGATCATGCCCAAAAGGGGACGTTCTCATCTAAGCATTATACAGAGGCATCCTACAAAGTTACAATGAAATCCCTTCATAAATACGACCTGTAGACAGACTGTGCTAATGGTTTTCGGGTTTTGGGCTTGGGCAGCCATACCGGTTGCCCGATCACGACCAAAAGGGGACGTTCTCATTTAGACATTACCCCAAATCTGCATATGAAATTTCGTGACGATCAGACAAGAACTGCGGGGTGTAGCCCGTGCTAAAGGAAAATGTGAACAGACGTCACAGACTAACAGACTCACAGACTAGCAGACTTCCGCACGCATGATGTCAATAGCTTATCTTGACTATGTCAAGTTAAGCTAAAAATTCATTGATTTTAAACCCTACATGGTTCATATATAGGAACATGTTCCATCTAACCCTCACCTTGGTCTACAAATACAGAAAGATCTCAAATGGAAAGAACACTTCAACAATGTAAGTAAAAAGGCAAACTCCACTCCCAGATGCCTCTGCAGACACCTCCAACACTGCCCAATAGAATGCCAAAATAATGGAATATGTAGCTATTATCTGAGACCAATACACAAAGCAACAGATCACAAAACTGGAACAAGGGATGCAAGAGTCATCATGAAAAACTATAAATAAAAAGTTTGGGTTGTATGATAAAAATGCTGGTGGAACTAAAACTACCTTCACTACAATGGCAGAAAAGCACCTTAATTTCTTCAATAAAGTGATTGAGGGACAAATACTAGCAATGCCTACCCAAGTTTCAGACCCAAAATCGAAAAGTGGCCAACATCGTATCATCTTCAGTAAGCAACAATAGTAGATTGTAACTGTAGCATCTTATGAAACAGACCAATACAAACATTTTGTTCTTTGTGCACACAGCGATCAATTCAAAACACCTGAAAGTAAAAAAGGCCTCCCCGAAAGGTGTTAATCGCTCACCTAACAAAGTGGTTCAAAGAAGTATGTTGGGTCACATTCGGTTGACCATGACTCGTCAACACTGCAGAGAAATGAAGTCATGAAATTATTCATAACTCTTGTGTCCATGTCAGATGATTATCCTCATAGGTTTCCTGACCGCTTTCAATTCTATCAGCTGTAGACAAACACAGCCAAACTTCCAAGGTTTTCAAACTGCAGTTTGAAAGGCAAATTTTATGGTAAAACACTAAGGAATGAACCCTGAACGTAAAATCCCCCCCCCAGTGCCCCTCCCTCCCCACCCCACCAGCTCCACCTTAGAGGGCCCATATTTTACGCCAGGGACTTGAAGTTAACAACTGTGAATTTGATTCCCTTAGAGATGTTCTTTTCCAAATATGAAATGATTCTGACTGGTGGATCTGAAGAAGATTTTTGAAGAAATCTCCTCATAGTGCACAAAGTTCAAATTTGGGAGCCCAAATATTAACTCAGGAACCTGATTTTAACAAACTTGAATCTGACCCCCTAGAGATGTTGTACACCAAATATCAAAAGATTCTAATTCATGGCTGTGGAGAAGAAGATTTTTAAAGAAATTCTCCCATACTGCACTAAGTTAACATTTGGGCTCCCATAAGAAGCCCAAATATTAACCCCGTGACTTGATTTGAACAAACTTGAAGCTGCCCCCCACCCCCGAGGTGTTGAATACCAAATATGAAAGCATTCTGATAGGAAGCCCAAATACTAAACTGGTGACTTGATTTGAACAAACTGCCCACCCTGAGATGTTGTATACCAAGTATGAAAGCATTTTAACTGGTGGATCTGAAGAAGATTTTTAAAGAAATTCTCTCATATTGCACTAAGTTAAAATTTGGGCTCCAATAGAGAGCCCAAATATTAACCCAGGGGTCAGAGTTGAAGAAATTTGAATCTCTAACTTTCTAATGAAGTTTTAAAAAATCACATAATGGGGTTCCTGAGAAAAATCAAGGTAACCCAATTTTCAAGTTGCCTTAATTTCTAATTTATACAGACTTGCACAAAAATTGGATGACAGCTGCAACACAATCATAACCTCCAAATTAATCAATTTATTAATTTATTTATTGGTGTTAAAGGTCATATATATCTGAACAATGGCTAATTATGACCACAACATTGAGATAAAGTCAAGTTTAGTCAATCATTTATACCCATGATGCCCATTAGAGGACTTCCACCCCAAACATTAGTGAAAGGGTCCTATTTTACAATTTATTAATTTATTTATTGGTTTTAAAGGTCATATATTTCTGCACAATGGCTGATTATGACTACAACATTGAGATAAAGTCAAGTTTAGTCAATCATTTATACCCATGTTGCCCATCAGAGGACTTCCACCCCAAACATTAGTGAAAGGGTCCTATTTTACAATTGATACAGAGCTTGTTTACTATACTAAACAAGTACTGTTTCACTCCCCATGGTTCCTACACAGAACCAAATTAGTCAGCAAACATTGAATGAGAAATGATGTAACGATCAATCACCATCCCACACAACCATGCAAGATTAGATCAAGAGAAGATACAGCATTCATTGTCACTCAACCATTTGCAAACAACTCAGTTCAAATGGCAGAGTGGTTGCCAGGCAGTTGTAGAGTTCCTGTACTTGAAAGAGTGGTTAGAGTTAGAGATGAGATATTCAAGGATTTTCAAAGGTTTGTAGTGAAAAGTTAAAAAAATTTAGAGTATTAAATTTATATATTTTTTATACATACCAATGACCCAGACTTAGCTGGTGCTAAACTCCTTAATTCAGGGCCAAACACAAATTTTGCCTCCCCAATCCCCAAAATTTGCATCAAAAACCAAAAAATACATGTCCTATATGGTCCTCCATACATTTACTCCCCTGCACATGCGCAGTGTCAAGGAGGTCCCGAAAAAATTGGTGCCAGTTATAATTCTTACAACCAGTGCCTGGTAAGCGTTATGTACTCAACGGGGAGATATGAATTCCCAACTCCTGGGAGGGCCATCCCCGTCTGGGTCATTGGTAAGTATAAAAAATATATAAATTACTATAAATCTTTTAACATTTTTATACTGTACCAATGACCCAGACTTAGCTGAATAGTAAATAGGCTGGAAGACCTAGGACATAAAGGAGAATCCAATAAGCTCAATTATCTATAACAGAATATCCTCTCCAGGAGAAAAGAAGAGATAGGCTTTACATGTATCTTTCTTAGTTATATTAAAGAAGAAAGACACAATACCGATCAGTAATTGAGCATAATAATAATCAATGATCTCTATTAACATCCAGTATAACCCTTTATACTAATATTTTTAAAGGTAAGCCAATAAACAAAGGAAGTCCAGAGAAATGAGACTCTTTATATTCATTAAAAGTGTCCGAGGATTGTATATTAACGCTCGTTTGACACATGACATATACAAATGCTTCACACTGAGCTACACTTTAAAAATATTACATGGATGAGTAAACATTAGCTTTACACTTTAAAACCTTCCCAGTACTGACTCGGAATTACTGACTCTAGGGGAGGTATTCCCTTGCTTTTCACCATAAAGCAGGTGACCTAAGGGACCCCCCCCCCCCCCCTTCCTCTTGCCCTGGGTCAAATACCCCAGAGCGAAGAGGGCAGCAGGACAGAGTCACTGCCGGAACAGAAAGCCTACATAACTATAGTTGCAACTGTTTAGTGGACGATATTCTGGGCAACTGATAACAGACCTAAACAATGGAGGTCTCCAGAAATGGACTCAATATTTCTGAGATAAAAATTAGTGAATGTGTGAGACCAATATGCAGCCTTCATTAGATCAGTAATAGCAATACAATTAGCATAGGCCCAAGAAGTAGAAAGAACTCTTACTTCATGAGCTGAGATCTTGAGTGCCGACTGCTGAGAAGATAATTTTTCATAAGCAATACGAATAGTTAATTGAATCCATCTAACAATAGAATGAACCATAATATCCTTTCTGTTAGGCATCAAAGACAGAAAGAAATGCCTACGTCCCTTTCTGATGAACTCAGATCTACGTTTGTAAATACGTATTGCTCTAACAGGACAAAGTAAAGGCCTACACCCATCAGATGATGGAAGGGCCTTAATAACAATAGGTTCAGGATACTTATTAGGAGCCTGATTCTTAGCCAAAAATCCAACATTGGTGGTAAAGGTAATAGTATTACCAACACTACGGAAGTGAGAATCCTCCACAGATAGTGCATGAAGCTCATTAACTCTTCTAGCAGAAGAGAAGGCTAAGAGAAAAGCTGTCTTATATGTTAAGAATTTGAAGTCCACTGTGTCAAGAGGCTCAAAAGGCACTTCTTTTAGCTTAAGAAGAACCCAGGCCAAATTCCACTTCGGAATTAATCTAAGGGTTCTAGGTCTATTTATCGAAAAATTTCTAACTAACTTAAAGAGACATTAGTTCCAATCATTAAGCTATCATGATGTGCATAGGTATCGGATAGCATAGACCTATAGCCCTTAATGGTAATAGGCTGCAGATTAATCTCATCAAACAAGTATACTAGAAAGTTTGCAATGTCTGGAATGGAAGGATCATAAATATCTATGGAATGATCCCCACACCACTGACAAAAGACCTTCCACTTAGCAGCATAGTTTAGCAAAGAGGAGGTCCTCCTACAGTTAGAAATCGCGTCCACTGCTCGTCCTGTAAAACGTTTTCTGTGCAAGAAGGACCGTACAACGGAAATATGTGAAGGTTTAGACCTTGCGGATTGTGATGGAGGATGCGTGATTTCCCTTGCGAAAGAAGATCTTCCCATTGAGGAAGCTTCCCCAGCATGTCCCACAACAGACACCTGAGTAGATTTATCCACGGTCTCTGTGGAGACAGAGATGCTACCAACAGAATCTTGCATTACGATTGTTTTATCTTGAGCAATATCTGCTGAATCAATGGCGCTGGAGGATACGCATATCCTATCATTCCATCCCAAGAGATCAAGAGAGCATCTACTGCAAAGGCTCAAGGATCTGGACAAGGTGACACATATGTCTGCAAGTGATTGTTGAGATGTGTCGCAAATAAATCTATCATTGGCCGTTCCCATTGGTAGCAAACCTGATTGAATACTTGCTTGTTGAGAGTCCATTCTGATGGCAACAGGCGACCCCTCCGTGAAAGGGAGTCTGCTAAGACGTTCAGACGACCCGGAATATGACGGACGGAGAGAAGAATCTGATGTTCTAGTACAAACAGAAGAATACTTTCTGTTAGAATGAGCAACGGAATGGAATGAGTGCCACCTTGGTTCCGAATATACGCAACTACTGTCGTATTATCGGACATAATCTGCACGTGTGCATTCTGAATAATGTCGATCCAATGACGCAGAGCAAGGCAAATCGACATCATCTCTTTGATGTTGATGTGCTTGCTTAAAAACTGTGGATCCCAAAGACCCTGGCACTTCAAATCCGATGGGCTCAGTGTCGCGCCCCAGTCTGTTTGACAGGCATCCGTCATAATCGTAAAACTCGGATCTGGCAATTGCAGTGGAACTCCCTGAGTTAATCACTGTATGTCTGCCTAAGTTTGAATCTCTTGTTTTACTTGGCTTGACAAGAGGATGTCCGTCTCGAGCAAATGAATCTTCACTCCCCAATTCTGAGTCAGATAGACCTGGAGAGAACGAGTGCATAGCCGCCCCATTGGAATGAGATCCGCGGCAGCTCCACACAGACCTATTAGTCTCATGAAGTCCCTCGCTGTAACTTTGTCTGAGTGAAGACAATAGCGAGCGTAACAACTGACTAATTTCGCTATGGTTAACGGCAGATGAACGAGATTGTTGTGTGTCTCAAAGCTCATCCCCAGGTGGGTGAATGACTTGGACGGCACCAGATCCTACTTCTCTTCGTTTACTATGAAACCGAGACGTCGGAGCAATAGAAGCAGATTCTGCATATCGTTCTGAAAAATTAACTCATAGCCGTACCTCTGAAGAATATCGTCCAGGTAAGCCAACGTTACCGCAGATGAATGAGCTCGGAAATGAGTCATTACCGAGTTCATTACTCGAGTGAAAGCCCAGGGCGCTAGATTCAGACCAAAGCACATCTCTCGGAACTGATAAACAACACTTAGGACAGCGAAGCGAAGATACTTTCTGAATGCCGGATGTACCATGACGTGAAAGTACGCATCCTTGAGGTCTATGCTCGCAGCATAGTCGTTCACTCGAATGCTTGCCCTGACCGATCGAATGGTCTCCATATAAAACTTTGGAGCCACGATCAGCTTGTTTATCCAGCTTAAGTCGATCACTGGATGGAACGAGAAATCTGATTTCGGAACCAGAAAGAGATGGCTGTAGAAACCTAGAGATTCCTGGTTATCTACGACCTCTATCACGTTTTTCGTTAAAAGAGACTGGACTTCTGATAGAAGTGCCATTCTTTTCTGACAATTAGACGGAAGCTGAGTCCATCTTGGACTTTGAGTTAACGGAGGTTTGCCTTTGAAGGGCAGTTTTAGTCCTTCCGAAATAACCCCTCGAATCCAAGGGTCCTCCGTAATTGATTCCCAATTGCTTGAGAAACTTGACAGTCTTCCGCCACCAGAATGCGACAGCAGTCTAAACCATCACCTCCTGGACCTGCGAGGCTTGCGGGAGGAGAAACTATGTCCTCCGTGACCCGCACCTCGCCCCGTCGGCCTAGGGGCATCTGACCGGTTATTTTGGCCAGCGTAATGGCCCCTACTCGAGTCGCTACTCTGACGGTCTCTAGAGTAAGACCTAGAGGACACATAGGAACCTCTATAGGAACTTCCCCTGGACGAACTCGTCCCAGAAGTGCCTGGCCTACTCCTCTCTGCTGGCTCCGACTTCTTGGAAGCAGACTTAAATAGCAGAGAGTCCGAAGCTTTCTTAGTTAATTTATCATATATTTCAGAAAGCTTACCACTGAAGAGAAACTCTCCAGAGACCGGAGCGACTCTAAGAGAGTTTTTCACCTTACTGTCCATGTGTGTGGAAGTAGCTAGGGCCGCATCACGTCTAGCTAACTCCAGATTTGCCACTGAAAGGGCGGAGTTGCAGTGGAAAAAGCTACAGCCCTGGACAGAAGTCTTAATGATGTCTGTACGTCTTGAAATTCTGGTCCTTCAAAGCGTAATGACAACGCCCTAGTAAGGTGATCTGCGTATGAAAGAGCGTCTAAACTGGCTCTGTTAGACGATATCGTCATTTCCATCACTGACGACGGAAGTGACATAGACGACGGCATGGATATATCAAGGTCTTCAGCCTGGTCGTCTAAATGCAGAGGAACTCTCTGGATGCCCTGACCTGCCGTATCAAACTTATTCCTTTGATTGATAAAAGGCAGCTGTAGAGCAGATGCCGGTAGGAAGGCTGACCTGCCCGTCTTGTTGGCAAGTTTATCAATAGCGTCATCCAATAATTCAAATATCCGAGAGACATTCTTGGATTGTGACGGAAATTCAGGGACAATGTCCGTAAACCGATTAAAAAAGTCGATGTCCAGTGGCGCTGTCACCCTCCTATCCGGCTGCGCAGCATTCTGGTCCAGCGGAACAACTTCTGGAAGGTAATGCCGGATGAATTCTACGGCTATTTTATGTTGTTTCGAAAGGGAAATATCTCATCGGAATCCCTTTCGCCATCCTGCCGGACCTCTTGCAAATCTCGGTCGTCCGCACCCGATCCTGCGGCGGAACCTACCGACCTAGCTTCGTCTGACACTTCATGTTCCGACAGAGGCTCTGCCGGTTGCTGGGATGCTGCAATTATCTTTGTTATCTGTGATAGCACATCCGTTACGAAAGCCTGGGGAGCCGCGGTCTTACTGAATTTAGCCGCCGGAAGCTCCCTGGACGTTGCATCCTGCATACATCTTTCATGCGAATGTCCGGATGTAGAAGGCCTCGTATCCCTGGCTACCGGATGGCGTGACCTGGTTGCCATGGAATCCCTGGTCGGGGAAGCTGACTGTATATCACTGGTCACGTAGCCAAGGTGCGGTCATGTGTGCTGCTGTGAGGATGAGGAAGCCTTATAGGTAGCCTCACCGGACTGCCTATATACCGGAGCGTCCCGAGCGGCGGACGTATGCTCCGACTGCGTAACGCTATGGACTACAACATCTGGTCCCAGATGCTGCTGTATGAGAGAGGTTCCTCTCGCTTGCAGCTCATGCTGAGCTAGACAAGCTAAACACCGGACTATCAGGCTTCCTCCGATCCATCCTCCTTTCCGTCGTCACTGGGTGTGCACGTGGATGTTTTATAGTGCTCGCAACACCCAACTCTCTCTGCTGGACCGCATTGGATGAACCCGGGTGCTGACCCATTCGGTGAATGGATGCGACATCGGGCGTGCTAGTGGACGTTAACCCCTTCAAGTTCTTTTCGGGTAATTGACGGATCTCCATAAGCACTTTTGCCGCTAGCTCTTCGCTTGTATGTGACGACGGAGGCACACTTCTGGACGACATCACGGAAATATCACACTGTTCTTGTTCCTCTGAAAAAGAGAGTGAAAGACTAGAGTGACTCTGCGGAGAGAGAACCGGCATGGCCTTCTCTCCAGTAACAACATACCGTGACACACGTTTCCAACACACAGAACAAAGATCAGTGCGAGTACAGAGAGTACAATTAATACAGAGAGCATGAGAATCATAGGAAGATTTCCTCCTATTACAATTTGAACAATAATCATTCATTGTGAAAGGTAAACAATCATAGTACTCGCACTAATCCTTGAAAATAAAGATACATAATAAAACAATCCATTAAAATCATTAAGAAATAATGATTCGAAAAGAAAAACATTTTTCCCCCAAAAAATTGGTTCAGAAGAGTCCAAGTTCCCAATGGGAACCCTGAGCTCAATGGATCCCAAAAAAGCCTGAGTGTGGACAAAAATTTAAGTTCATTTTGAAAAAATTAATGAGACACTTACAAACAATATTAATGTATCTTGCTATGAAATAAGATATGCCGAAGACAAATAATCACTATCAGCAGTAACTGTTGTCAATCTAAGCAAAAGTGTCAACAAACCGGAAACATGACTCCAGGTACTGAACAAACCTGGCCCGAAATCAGTTACCAATTTAAAACACTATCTGATGCAAAACAGAGGCTTCCAGAGAAGAAACTGTAGAACATCAGATGGTAGATGCAGACCAAAATGCCTAAACACCCCTAGGGTGAGGATGTAAACATGGGGAAAAAACAGAAATAATTCTGTTATCAAGCCAAAACTCCCAAGAAATTTTAGTAATGAACATTACAAAAAATAAGCCAAAACATGGAAGAATAGCTAGGGGGGAATAAGGAAGGTAGAGAGGAAACACTGATCAAACAATGGTACTTCATAGCAAGAATGAAAACACCAGGGCTATGCCTTGAAAAAAGGCAACATGAAATAATTTCATAAAATAATTATAAGTTACAGCCCTGAACATTTCCTTGCACTATTTTTTCCTCTCCTCCTTATATTTCCTCTTTATTTCCACCATTTCTCTCATCAAAATGTGTCTGGCATCATGAAAACTGAGATTTGGAAGAACAAATAACAGTGAAGTGTAACTATTTTGAGGGCCAAACAAAGAATGATAATTGGCGCCAATTTCGGGACCTCCTTGACACTGCGCATGCGCAGAGGAGTAAATGTATGGAGGACCATACAGGACATGTATTTTTCGGTTTTTGATGCAAATTTTGGGGATTGGGGGGGTGGGGGCAAAATTTGTGTTTGGCCATTGGTACAGTATAAAAATATATATTCCAAGACCTTCACAGTTACATGAACATGTAAGCCAAGGGAATTTGCAGCTAAAATTCCTCACACTCACTTTAATAGCAGCTCACAAACATATCCATAATTAAATACAACAAGCTAGTAATTGAAAATAGAATATGTTTTCCTTTTATAGAATTCACTTTAGAAAACTTTCTACAATCCAGTGTAAGTTTTTCCATTACATGTAGTTTCTTGAATCTTGCACCCTCTGTAACATGTACCCAACTACCTTAGTGCATTTTTACAGCCTTAGTCACTGTATATTTTCATGTAGTGTGTGATATGACAGCCTATCAACTAATCCTGTACAATACCTATGGTTAGTCAGCGTATATTAGCATACCAACTGACTTTGTGCACAGGGTAAATCACTCTTGTCTTTCTGGTTAAAAATCTATTATGCAATTATCACTGTGAAATGCATGGCCTCAGTGAGTTAACATTATCATGTAGTGTGTGAAATGGCAATCAACAATTTTTTATAACCAGAAACTGGAAGTAACCCTTGTGCATACAAGGGTTAGTCCCATTTTTCTGGTTATAAGGCTCCACAAAGCTGATCTTCTGTTTAGCGGGCCATTTTTATGTAAAACTGCATGCGGGCGGGCATTTTTTTATTTTATGTTTTATTTTTTGTTATTATTTCTTTGTCATCAAAAGTTCATATTCTTGGATTGTTCAATGTTTTAGGCATCATAATCTACAGGATAGCATGGTTGTGGTGTATTTCACCCCTTTAGTGCCAGAAGGCTGTGTGATGCTAAAGCACTGCAAAGCCTTGTTGCACTCAAGGAACAGATTTATCAATTTTATAAGCTTGGGTAAAATATCAGACAAAAGCCACAAAATACTGCAGCCAAAATAACTATATGGAGGAAAAACAAATTGTTAACATGCTTAGGCCTAAAACATTTTTGTTATTAACTACACAGCCTTAGTGTAAATCTCAGCATCCAGTGTATAAGTCAATAAGGGAGAAAATGTGATGATGAGAATGCATTAAATTCACCCCTTTGCCAGATAGACTAGAGTCCATAGGGGTCACCAGTCCAGTTCCCTTCCAGAGAGATAGTTTCATCAGTTCATCAACAAATACAGTAAAACCGTAAGAGTGTTTTTGTTAGGTCTTGTAGGTTTAGTTTTCAGGTTTGCCATAAAACCCAGAACTGAACCAGAAACTGAAAAAAACACGAAAAAACCCACCCAGCTCCACCAGAGGGAACCACCAAGCTGTTGTGAGTAACAATTAGACTCCCCAACTTACAATATTCTTGTCGAAAATATAACAAAATTTGAATTGGAATTATACCAAATGGTGCCATCAGCAGGGATTATTCTGCCCTCTTTGGGAAAGGGTCCAATGCCCATGCAATTGGGAAAATTCATGCAATGAAGGCTCCACTTGGAATTTCTTCAGGACGAGATACATGAAGAATAAGAAGTGTTACTGTCATATTGAACAAAGAGCATAAATACGGAAGCTGCTACATATATACATACATAGTACATGTAGTTAAGTTTTATAGCACACACTCGCATGAAATAATGACCAATCTCTGAAAACTCTATTGAATAAATGGTTCTTATACCATTTAACAGGGGGTGGGGTGGGGTGGGGTGGGGTGGGGTGGGGTGGGGGTGGCTCAGTGGGGTTGTATGGACAGACAACAGATGGACAGATGAATGGATAGACAGACAGAGGTCTCCACTAGATAACCCCGAATCCTCGTGGACGAGAATGTCATAGATCTGGTGTGGGGGAAAGTGATGTCAGTCGGAAGCTGTTATAGTTTCCTTGACAGTAATATTTCAGAAAATAGAATAATCTGTTAGAAATGCAACCAATTTTTCCATTACACTTAAATGTGGAAACTACAAAATGTCTGACTGAATGGGCTGATGAGCTATGAATTAAAACCTCTTAGAATAAAGATTTACTTATAAATAAAATGAAAACTATAGGACAAATATCCACTGGTCATCTTCCATTGACACACAGTGGCAACACTTTCCATTTTCCAACAAAATAGGAGGTGTATATTTCAATATTTGCAACTCATGGAACAAGAGAAACTCTGAATCAACTGAGAATCAAAGAAAACATGTTTTTCAACAGCATATTTATTTTGTACCATTTCACTGAGTCTTCATAACAAATTAAGGGTATATTTACACTCACCAAAAAGTGGTTTTAAAGCTTTGCGTAATTTAGAATGTATAGCAGAGGGCGCATCATCAAAACATTTGGGTAGATTATGGACCATTCCTGTTTATAGGAAGGATGTTACTCAGTGTACATCCACCCCACCAAACTCCACCCTACCAACCCCCCACCTCACCTTTCACTGACCATCAATTCCATCATAGTATCACAAATTACCACAGAGCAACCAAGTGTAAACATATAATGAGGAGACACTTCCTATTGGTATTTTGTAGCCACTTCAATTCTACAGAAGTCCTGCCGACTGTCCTGATACTAAATGCACTGCTAAGATTCATTGGCCATACCCTTAAACCATAAAAACTTTAGTGCAAGTTTCATAAAAAATCCATCCAATAATTTTATGCCAGATATGGGCCTCTGTAGCCTAACATAATCGCACATAATCGCAGGTTGAAAAGTGACACAGCAAATAAACAAATGTGCTCTGATAGGTGCAAACTGTTTAACCTGCGATTGTGCACCAGTTGTTTGCTGTTAAGATATATTTATGTAATATCAGGTCAGTCCACACAAATTCAAACTCCCAAAAATTGCAAATTTATATACAGACGATCTCTTACGAAACCTTAACTGGCATGAATAGGGGCAGAGGGCAACTACAGAAGAAAATATTTTTTGTGGATAGCAGTCCTTTAGGGGAAAGCAACACTCTTATGCATGGAATGGAATGTTTGTAGTTTCATACTTTTAACTAAAAAATGTGTATAATTGTACAAATAATTATTGAACCATGTACTAATCTTAAAAAATAAATATAATAATGAATGATTGCTTTAAATTTTCTTGCTTTATGAGCTGAGTAGGCTGCATGAGTTAAACCTTGATAAATGCTTAATAAGCTTAAGTTGATAAAAGTTCCAAGGCTTTGTCTTCCTTGCAGTAATTGAAAAATTATAGAATGGTTGCCGATATTTTCAGAGTTGAATATATAACATGCTCGATCGTTATTAAAAAAGGGAAAAATAAATGACCGAACGGTTGGATATAAACCAAGAAAATTAAATTTACTTTTTATCTTGTATGTGTCAGTTAGTACGGAAACCTAGAAGGGATATTGGCTAGCAATATTTATCTCGCCTTGGCGAGATATTATCTCATAACAGCAAGATTATATCTCACCTCGGCAAAATAATCCTGGAAGGGATATTGGCTACAAATACTTATCTCACCTCAGGGAGATATTATCTCGCCACAGCAAGATTATATCTGGCCTCGGCGAAAAAAGATCTCTCCACAGTGAGATATTTATTTCACTGTGGTGAGATAACCTGCAGTGGTGAGTTAATTATTTCATCACGGCGAGATATCTCATCGCGGTGAGACAATAATAACTTGACGTGGCAAGTTATTATCTCGCTGCGGTGACATAAATTAATTTTGGCAGCCAAATGTCCCATATAAGCTATGGACATTGTTGGTACATTGAAGCCAACCACTACCAAGTGTCCCACGATCTCTGCATACCCAGCTATTGATCTTGATCCCCCTCTGCCACACCTATGTAACCCAACCTAAAATTTATACCCCTCAATGATCAAGCGACATGAACACACAACTCTGCCAACCTGGTGGTCAAACCTCCTTCATCCCAAAACCTATTCAACCAGGCTCAAACTCCCATATTTCAAGTGTTACCGAACCCAAACTACGCATTCGACCCAGTACTTGACCAGTGACTCGACAATACTACTCGACCCGACTTGTCGCAGTTTTGGTGAGCCACTACCCAAATACTTATGTTGTGACCCTACCCAAATATGCCCACCCCCTTCCCCGTTCCAGTCATCCTTCGCAACTTAGTTGTCCGACTCCCCATTCCACTACTGGCGAAGCAAGAAATTCAAGGATAAGAGGTACAGGCACCTTCAGAGGTGGTGGTCCAGACAATGACTCAAAGGACAAAGATGGAAGCATGGACGGCAATGAAGGATCCGAGAGCCTCTTGCTTACCATATATAGTATAGCACCTGCAAGACTTCTTTCTGCCATTACATCTTTCGGGGTTGACCATGAAACCCAAATCTCAGTAAGACTACTTATGAGCATACAGTTAAAACTAGAAGTCCTGTCATGAAATGCGCACAAATAGCACGTTGATATGCGCGTTAATGTGTGCGTTATGGCCCAAGTAAAGCTATCAAATTCTGTACATATGGTCTGTGCACAAGCAATGTTTCAGCCAATGGACCTCCGGGTATCCCGGAGGTCCATTGGCAGAAACATTGCATGTGTTTGCTATGAGTAACCAGGAGAACCTGCTGTGCTTTGGATGCCATTCAATATGGCAATTGCTCGCAATTCCAACGCGCAATTAAGCCTAGTTAAGCGCACTATTCGTGACAGGACTTCTAGTTTTAACTGTAGGTGTACCTGGGCACGCTACCAAGGTAGGTCTAAGATAGGAAGTAATCTTACTGAAACTAGTCGTTGGGGGTCCTACTGAGGGAAATGTTTTTTAAAAAATATACACTAAATCATGCTATCTGGGTCTGGAAAAAGAGTAAACCAGATAGGGAAGAATTCCTGGTGATAATACAATTTAGGCCAGAGTGAATTATTGACAACTGAAATAGTACAAAAGTTCCCCCACTGGGGTTGAGGATAAAGGGGTAGCTTTTCCGATCACTTGAGATTTGTCACAAAGATGAAAAGGACAGCAGTATCTTCTGGTAATCTATGTATGTATGGCTGTATTTAAAGGGATCATCAAATAACAGCCGCACAACAGCTGGTTAAAATTTCAGCCTGATTGGATGAACCAGCTTGAAGAAGGGGCAAACGATAAATACCTGTGACACCCATATCATTTGTATGGCTCTATTGATAAGCAAAGGACTCTACAGTGGTACAGAACCAACCACTGTTGAAACTTTCAACCTTAAGATCAACAGACTTCATATATTTCTATTACATTCATATTTGTATGGCTATATTGAAAGAGGTGTAGGATCTCCAGAATGACATCCTCAACAACTGTAAAAACTTAAGTCTAATAAAATGAAATATCTAATAAAATGAAAAGTTATAACTGATACATATATAGGTTATTCCATTCCTGTGACATCATATTTGCATGGGTATGAGGACAGGCAAGGGGTCAAGAATGGTGCAGGACGTTCATCATACCATCCTTAACAACTGTTGAAAGTTTCAGTTTCAATATTTTCTCTGCAGTGGCTCTGAACAAATATGTAAAGCTTTGTTAAGTTATCCTCTCTCCTTTGCTTCACTCAGGTGAGTTAAAATTTGGATCGCAAAGGTGTAACAGCCTACTTAGTGCCGAGACTGGTGGAAATTGAGGTCAGTTATGCACAAACATTATGATTTGAGTTCAAATAGACCATTTCATCAACAAAAAAATGAAAATAAAAAATGGATCCAAATTTTCTAAGCTCAACAGCCATGGACAATGGGTAATCTTTTTACTTCAAAACTGGTTTGTTTTTTTACTTCAAAGTGGGTGATGGTTACTGCAAAAGTTGAGACCTCAGTTTACTTCAAAAGTGGGAGACGGTTACTACAAAAGTGGTGAGCTACTTCAAAAGTGGTCGATTTTTACTTCAAAAGTGGTGTGTAACTACAAAAGTGGTCAATTACTTCAAAAGTGGGTGTAACACCTATTCGTGGCTGCTGTGTAGCAGCCATGACTTGGTTTGATGAAAAGTTTATCTAAATTTAACGACAGATACCACTGGTCAAAAAATCCTTTCAATTGACAAGGGTGGGGATTTGAATAAATTTTCAAAATTATAGTTTTTTTTTTGTTTTTCTGGGTTTATTTTTGTATTTTTATCAGATAACAGAATATCATCTACAACAATATTAAACAAATACAATTAGTTGAAAGTAAGTAAAAATGAAATTGTAATATAGTGTATTTACAATAAACATAACTTTTGAGCCTTGCAAGGTAATGGAGTACTTGAAATAGAGTTGAGAATTATGACTGGTTTGGTCCAGAATACACATGGACAAAAAACAACTGTCATGTCAGTCTCTATTACTACTAATATTTGGACAATGCTCAGGTTTTACATTTAAAAATCAGCTGTAAGAGATTCATCTGGTTTTTATTTTAGTTGCTTTATTTAGAGATATTTGTAAGATGATATATGTTCAATGTTTGCAAAATTTGTCAAAGTTTGTATAAAAGTGAGAATATTCGCATTGCACTTTGTCACTTTACAGGCATATATATATTTTTTGTTGACTAGTATCATGATGTTCAGAATATCATCATATTGTGCTTCCCACAATTCCAAAATGACAGATTCTAGGGAAAGTGAAAACGATATGTTACATCTGTTACTCAATAGTTCCAAGAAATTTAGAAGGATTGATTTAGAGACGGGACAATTCAAGAGTAAATGTTGAATAGATTCTCTTGTATTGTTACAAAAAAGGAACATAACCCAACTTTGAACAATTTATATTTATATAGTCTGCATTGGTATATAATATTCTGTGGAGAATTTTTAATTGTAAACTTCAGAGATAGGTGTCGTCTGAAATGTTAAATGCACTTCTATATATCATCTCCCAATCTTCAAATTGGAGGTTGATATCTAAAATTTTAGAGTATTTCACCTGCTCTTCACAGGGGAAAGACTTACAGCTGCTGGTTCTAAAAATTTGAGGTAAAAAGTGTTACATGTACATGTTTTCTAACAACCAATTAGCAATTTAATCTTTCGGTTCTTCATGTTTTCCACTTTTGGAGTATGTTTTATTGTATCTTTCTACATTTTGGGAATGGACTCAATTACTCCCTGTAGACAGTACAAGGGTAATGTTGAATTTCTCTGAAAATTCGTGAAATGTAAGCAGTTTTTGTTATCATTTACAATATCACTGAGGAAGTAGACATCTTTTTCACATCAGTTTTTACAATAAATAGAGGATATGGAATGAGTGATTTTCTCATATAATATTTATGAAACGAGTCTAAGAATTTTCCGTTTTGGCGAGCCTCTGGCGAGCCCATATGGAAAATTCAGACGAGTTTCATAAATATTATATGAGAAAAACACTCATTTCATATTCTATTTATTATATGACACACAGACGCACAAATTAGCCACTTAGTATGACTTTTTAACCCATCACCTAACTTGAGTTGCAGACGGCACTTGGAAAAAACATCCTTGTATAACTAAAAATTTTTCATTTTTTTTGCTTCCCAAACATAGGTTATGACCCCTCATTGAAACGAGCTCGTCAAGCTCGTTCCAATGAGGGGTCATAACCTATGTTTTGGAAGCAAAAAGTGAAAATATAAAAAAAAATGAATGGCATTTTTCTTGTAAGTAAAAGATTAATACAATATAACCCACCCTAAATAGGACAGATAACGTATATTCCCCCTACTGAAATTATGCAAATGTGACGCAGTTGTATTTTGTTTAGCCAATCAAATTGTCCAGTTTTGAAATTGACCAATGAAATTGACGGAAGGCTTTATTTATCACTGATTAATACGAAAACAAAATATCAAATGTTTTAAAGTGAACAAAATGGACGAGTCATATGATAAAAAGATTTATTGTTTATTCTAATTCTATTGTTATAAAATAATGTTTCAGAGAAGACTTCCTCTGTTGATTCATCTAGTGTTACTTGCACATCTAATTAGGGTCATGAAATTAGAACATCTTTCCAGAACTTATTTGTACTTTTTGCTACAATTTCTAAGCCTTTCTTGTTGAGATGCGAAATTTTATAGCTGCCACTTTTTACAAAGTCATTTAAAATAAGTGTTTTCCAAGGTGCGAGAAGAGTAGGATCTAATAACTTCTTGGTCTAACACATTTTCAAAGAATGACTATATGTTTTTATGTGGGGAAAGTTCATACCACATTTGGCCAGAGAATAGATAGCAACACATCACTTTATTTTCTCACTTTTTCCATTCCGAAAATAATTAAAAAATAGTGACTGTAATCTACTAAAACATTCCACTGGTAGGTTGGGAAGAACTGACAGACAGTGCATTAAGATTGGCCAAATTATACTTATTTCAGTGGCAAGGGGAATTTTGTCTTGTGCAGGAATATCCACCACCAGCATGCAAGGAGTAAAGTTCTAGTATTGTGTAATATCAAGAACTTGATAAACAACTATTTTGATTGCATTGGCTTAACTTATTAATAGGGTTTTCAAGTGAAGTCATTAGCTGTGTAACACTAATTGACGTAAAATTAATGATATACTTTCCAGCATCACTTCTTGCTAGCACTCAGAAAAAAGAAAATATCAGCAAAACTGTTAGATGCTCCCCAGATATGAGCCCAAAAGAAGGCATGATGTTGATGGTTTGTATTACAATGGAGAGAAACCCCACCGAACATGCATGGCTGTCCATATCTCAGTGAAAATAGATTGTGTACATGATGGTTTGTTTTCATGTACGTCATAACAGGCATACACTTCGTTACTTTGGAGTTATGACCTTGGGTTGAGGTCATGACACACACTTGTGTCATGAGCAAGCATTGTGTGAAGCATGAACAAAATCTGTCAGTTAAATCATTTTTAATGCACCAGACAACATTAGAACAGACAGATTGTCGATGGGTTACCTTGACCTTGGAGTTATGACTGGGTCAAGATCGTAACACACGCCTTGAGACATGAGCACGCATTGTGTCAAGTATGTAACAAGATTTATCCATTGAATCAATTTTCACGGAGTGGATAAAAAAATAACACAGGAAAGGTCTGTGACCTTGATCTTGGATTTATGACTTTTAGTCAAGGACAAGGCACACCCTTGAGCAACCATTGTGAAAAGTGAGAACAAGATATGTCTAAAGAATAATTTTTATGTACTAGACAAAGTTAGAATGGATGAATGGATGGATGAATGGAATAGAATAATGGGCAGATAAACATACAGAATGATATAGAGGCTACTATATGCTCCACACAAAATTGCAGGGAGAATACAAAGTAACATGTACAATACTCCTCATTTGTGCAATGTACCCATTTTTAATCCCAGTTAAATTATTAACTAACAGACATTTTATTTCTCAAAATTTACATGAAAATCCCATAAAATGTAACAAGCAAAGACATGTAAACAAATTTTGAGATCTAAAAGTAATTTAGCACACCTGGACACACATAATGTGATAATTCTGAACAACTGAACTGAAACTTTTTACTTTTGAGGACAGATTCTATCCCCTTCACGGAACACTATCAATTGTCATAGTTAAATTATGGGCTCATATATTGTGTGCGAAAAAAAAATTATAAAGAGCATGAAAAAATATCTGAAACTAATGTGGGCCAATTCAAGCTAGTCATTTTCAGGTAAATTACTTAACAATGCTGCCACATAACTGGTTGAGTACTAGAAGCCACCCTTGAAGTGCGCATTAGCCTATTATTTGCTCATATAAAAAACATGTTTATATAAAATTGTTTTGTTAGCCAACAGGCACTCTCCAATAAATGTAATGAAACAATTATTTATGAAGAATATCTTGTGAAACCAAGCCTCTCTTATCTTTGAAAAAAAATACTCAAGTCAGGCTATTAAAAAAAAAAATTCTATTTTCTCAGGCACCTCCCTCGTCTTAGAAAATCTGCCTTATCACCAATTTTTTCACCTGGAAATCTCTTCTATGACACTATTTTGCACTTATAGGACAAATATTTACCAACTATACCTTGTTTGACAGTCTGATTTCTAAATGCTTGTGGATTAAATTCAAATCTATCCTCTTCACAAGAATATTTCTTCTTTGAAATTTTTTTATCATCTTTTCTGAGCTGTTTTGAAAGTGCTTTCTCTTTTTCAATCTGAAAGAAAAAATATTTTTCTAATTATTCAACCAATATAGTAATATTTAGAAATCACTGTTATTTGCTAACAGTCTCTAAGGCCTTTAACCATTTATTCAACATAATGGTCAAAACCAGCCAGCACAATTCAGAAAAATCAACATTCAATTTTAATTTTTTTTTCTGTATCAAAAACATCGCTTATGACCCTCACTGGAATGAATTCATTGACCTCTGTCCTATGAGCAGGTCATAAGCAATGTTTTTGAAGCAGAAAATAAAAAGAATTAGTTATTTAAGAATTTTGTTTGTGAGTGTTGTTCGCCTTTCATGTTAGGTGAAGGGTTTACTTCTGTTATAATTTATCATGATTCATTAATTTATGATTTTTTATTTTGCATCCAGTATGATGGTTCTTCCTTGGTATATCATGCTTTATCAAAAACAGGCAAAACAAGAGGGGCCTTAATTGTTCACCTGACAAAGTGGTTCAAAGAAGTATTTGGGATAACTTTAAGTTAGTCATGGTTCATCAACACTACAGAGGAATGAAGTCTTGAAAGGCAAATGTTATGGAAAAACACTGAGAAATGAATTTGAACAAACTTGAACCCAACCTGCCTCCCCCCACCCCCTCCCCAACACACACAGCACCCAAATTTTAGGCCAGGGACTAAAACAGAACAAACTTGAATCTGATCCCCCCTAGAGATGTTACATATCAAATATTAATGAATTCTGACTGGTGTATCTGAAGAAGGCTTTTTCTACAATAGAGAGCCAAAATATTAACCCAGGGGCCGATTTGAATAAACTTGAATCTGACCCACCTAGAGATGTTCGATATCAAATACAAAAGGATTCAGACTGATGGATCTGAAGAAGAAGATTTTTAAAGAAATTTCTTCATATTGCACTGAGTTAAAAGGGAGCCTAAATATCAACCTATAGATCCATTTTGAACAAACTTTAAGCTGACCCCTCAAGAGATATTGTATACCAAATAATTTTGTATTATTTATTTATTTATTGGTGTTTTAAGGTCACATACTTATGCACAATGACTAATCGTGACTGTGACAGTTTTACGGGTGGAGGAGACCAGAGTACACGGACAGAACCATTGAGCATCGACAAGCAACTGTCTGCTCCTCAACATTCTAACTCTGTTCAAGCATATACCAAATATCAAAATACTAATTTATGGTTCTGGAGAAGAAAATTCCCTCATTGCACTAAGTTAAAATTCAGGCTCCAATAGAGAGCCCAAATATCAACATAGGGACTCAATTTGAACAAATTTGAATCTGTCCCTTCTAGAGATGTTGTATAACAAATATGAAAGCATTCTAACTGGTGGGTGTAAAGAAAAGATAAAAAAAAAAAATTTCCTCATATTGCAGTTCATATAAGGCTCTCATAGGGAGCCCTAATATTTATCCAGAGACCCGATTTGAACAAACTTGAAACTGACCCACCTAGAGATGTTGTATATGAAAATATTAAAGCGTTCTGACTGGTGGATCTGAAGAAGAAGATTTTTAAAGAAATTCCCTCATACTGCACTAAGTTAAAATTCAGGTTCCCAAAGGATCCCAAATATAAACCCAGAGACAAGATTTGAACAAATTTGGAGCTGCCCTGCCCCACCCCTGGCCCTGAAATGTTGTTTAACAAATATGAAAGGATTCTAACTGGTGGTTATGGTTAAGATTTTTTAAGAAATTTCCTCATATTGCACCAAGTTGAAATTCAGGCCCCCAAAGGGATCCCAAATATAAACCCAGGAATTCATGTTCAACAACTTTGAATCTGACTGGTGGGACTGAGCCCCTCAGAGAAGTTTTAGACCAAATATCAGAAGATTCTAATTGACAGTTGTGCAGAAGAAGATTTTTTTTAATTTTGGAAAACAATTTATGGATGCTATCAGAGTAATGCCCCTTGTGGTGCCCTCTGTGAGCATAGTAATTTTATTTGTACAAGCTCCATAGACATATAATAAGAAGCATGCATATCAAATTTGGTTCAATTTGGTCCAGTGGTGTATGAGAAGAAGTCAATAATGTAAAGTTCTCGCTGGATGGACGGACACCAGATTGACGGACGATGGAAAAAAAGTGATCACTTTAGCTCCCCCTGACTTTCAGTCAGGTCAGCTAAAAATATATCATCCAGGAGTTCAGTTCATTAGTAGATTATTTTTTTATTTCCTGGGGTTTAATGACACTTTCAACAGCCAGGATCACCTCATGTCAGACAGTTTTAAAGGTGGACTCCCCAATGTATGAACTCCGAGCAGGGTTAGCATTGGTTGAAGACAAGTGTACCATCAATGTGCAGTATGCCTTAGTACACTGTGCTAATGTGAATGTGCCTGCACATGGGCAATCGGGATGAAGTGGCTTGCTTAAGGGCATAACACAGTTGCCCCTGGTGGAGATTGAACAATGGACCTTTTGATTTGAAATCCAATGCTATAACTAGTGAGCTACTGCACTCCCTAGCAGATCAATACATATGTCATTGATGAGTTAGCCATTTGGTAAAGAAATGTCCTCACATTGCACTAAATTAACATTTGGGCTCCAATAGAGAGCCAAACTATTTACACAGGGACCCGATTTGAGCAAACTTGAATCTGACCTGTCTAGATATGTTATATACCAAATAGGCTTCGGACTGCTTAATCTGAAGCAGATTTTTAAAGAAATTTCCTCATATTGCACAAAGTTAAAATTCAGGCTCCCATAGGTAGTCCAAATTAATTGCCCAGAGGCTTGATTTGAACAAACTTGAATCTGACTACTCTATAGAAGACTGGTGGATCTAAAGAAGATTTTTAAAAGAAATTTCCTCGTAATGCACCAAGTTAAATTTGGGTTTCCATAGGGGGCCCAAATATCAACCTGTAAATCTGATTTGAACAAACTTGTATACCAAATATCAAAAGATTCTAATTCATTGTTCTGGAGAAGATTTTTAAAGAAATTCCCTCATTGCACTAAGTTGAAATTCAGGATCCAATAGAGAGCCTAAATATTAACTCAGGGACCTGATTTGAACAAACTTGAATCTGACCACCCTAGAGATGTTGTATACCAAATATATTCATTGTAGGCATTCACAGATTAATGAAAGATAAAAAAAAAACATTGACATTTTGCTCAAAGTGTTATGTCAAATTCAACCTTCAGTAAGTTATTTTAAATTATTTGTACCTATTGTGGGTTTTAAAAGAATATGATAAATACATCTCAATCACAACTCAAGTCACTCAGCAGCTAGCTGCATCTGATAAAAATTACATACAATAAAAAATCTTGATTGATGCATAGAGACACGGTAAAGTTCTGCTTTACTGGCATAACAGGACCCGAAACCAAAACTTGAGGTAGAAACTATCTAAAGTTAACAGCACTGGTATCAATGATTTCTCAACTTTGACATCAAACCAGAGTTATGTTCATGATAAAGCCATAGATGCTGAAAATGGCCTTTAACACCAATAAATAGATTGATTCCTGTAAATTTCCAGGGCAACAATTCAAATTTACCCTTACCAAAATGTTTACTTCTATGCTAGAGGTTCCATGTTCGATCCCTGTCCAGGATCACTCACGTTGTGTCCTTGGGCAAGGCACTTTATCCCGGTTGCCTACATGTGGGCACGATGATGCCATATACTAAGACGTACTGCAATTTGATGGTGCACATGTCTTCAACCGCTGTAACCCTGCTTGAGCCGAGTTTGAACAGAGTTAGAATGTTGAGGAGCTGACAGTTGCTCATTGATTGCTCGTTGATGTCTGGTGGTTCTCTCTGGGTACCCCTGCTTCCTCCACCCTTAAAACTTCTCATGGTCATGATTAGCCTTGTGCATAAGTATGTGACCTTAAACACTAATAAATAAATAAATAATAATTGATGTTTCAATTCATTTTCAGCATCTCTAGCTATATAATGACTGCATCACAGGTATGTAGTTAAACTGAGTCAATCAAAGACAACTATTCAGCCCACTTTAAAGTACTTCTATACTAGGGTTTGCTTATGGGTCCTATATAATCACTAAAGCAGAATTTTTAGCTTGAATAAACAAGTACTGCTCCACTTTGTGAGGTGGGGGAGTAATAATGTTATAGGGAATAAAATGCTGATAAATGTATTTTTTGTGTTTAAGCTGACTTTTAACATCTATGGCTACTTCAAAACCTCCACATAGGCATGGAGTCAAGTTTAGTTAACACTTTTACATTGTGGATTTGTCTTATTCCACATATGGGCAGTGATGTCCAGGCATATGTTTACCAGGTAATAATAAAAATCATTATCAGCAAAATTTTAATTAATGGAGCACTGGGTGAATCGTAACTCTGAACTCTGCACCGCGGCACAGGCAGGGTTAGATTGGCTGAAGACATGCACACCATTGATGTGCAGTACGCCTTAGTACACAGCATCATCGTGCCCCCATGGACACAATGCGGGAGTGCGAATCAGTCGCTGAAATTGTCACCCATCCAACTGCTAAACAAGCTCGACATTGCTTAACTTTGGTGATCTGAGGAGAACTGGCTACCGTAATGCCACTGCCCCCCCCCCCCCCCCCCCCCCAACAAATGGATACTTGCCTCATAAGTCTCATATTTTAGACATTAACCTCATAATATTTGTACTTATGCTCATAATCTGAAAGAAAGTTCATATGCCTGTCTGGGCAAAAAAAACCCTCATAACTCTCGTATTATTGCTCGTACAGACAGAGGGACAGATGGATGGACGTACGGGTGGACAGACCATTTACTTAATATAACCGCTTTTACAAACAGGCGTATATAAAAAAGTAGATCAAATTTGAAGAGAATCGTATAATTAGAACTGGATTTATATTCTGGATAACATGGGAAGGAGGGAGGGGTGGATTGATTCCACCCATCTCCCCCAAAGTTTTGGAGACAGCATCAAAGTCCCTCACTCCCATTTCCTTCCAATCTCTATTACTTTTGTAAAACAACAGAAGTATGCTGCAGAAGGCTTTTTTTGTATTTCAAACTGTGAAGCTTAGGTAATGAGAAAAAAAAGTTGCATACAAGTAAAAGAAATCAGGTCTGTAAATGCAAATATCAAAAGTTGTATTGATCATGCATGAGGAAAAGGTGAAAAAGTATGTGTTAGAAGCCCAATTTCAAATTTAAAGAAACTAAATTCAAAAACCATTTTGAAATGGGTTAAATTAATGCAAATATTAATTGAAACCACTGTATACAGTATCAGTAGACCTTGCCCCAAATGAAAAACAATGACGTTGTAACAGAGTGTTTGAAGAATAAAAGGTACAACCTTGAAAAGCAAAACTTAAATCCAAAACGGTAAGCTGGGAATACTAAGTAAAACTGACTGCAAAAAAAGGGTTAAATATTTCCTAAAACCGATACAAGAAATCACTGATGTAAATGCAGTCATCAAGTTGTATTTTCCAATACAAAGAAACTAAGTTTGAAAACATGTTTAAAAGGAGTTAAACTCTGACAATATTAATTAAAATCACTGTAGAAAGCTTCAGTACACAGTTTTGACATTGTCCCAAATGAGAATAGTGACATTCCACTAAACTGTTTGAAGAATTAAAGGTGCAACTCTGTAAATAAAAAACTATAACCAAACACTTTAACCTGGAAGTTCTAAGTTAAATTGACTGCAAAAAAGGGTTAAATATTTCCCAAAATAACATAAAGCATAATGAGAATGATACAATCAATAGTAATTAAAATTAATTAAAAAGAAAAAAAACTGCAACCTTCATTAAAAAACTTCAACTTCAAACTTTAACCAAAACTGAAAATGTTAACAGATAGATGGATGGAATTCTTACACGTTCTTACTTGTGGGGTTTTTCCCATGTTAAGCTTTATCCCCACAACATCAAAAAATTAACCCCACAGTGCCAAAAATAACTCCACAAGTGGCCACTGTTCTAACCCAACCCCACAACTACCAGTGACCCTAAATTGTAAATGCCACAATGTACCTCTGCTAAGCCTTCCTGGACAGATGGATGGATGGATGGACAGACAGATGGACAAACGTTATGACTATGGCCCTGACTGTAAACAGTCAGGCTAAAAGGCCTAATTGGCACCCCAAGTGGGAGGAGGGGGGGGGGGTGGGGGGGGGGGAGTTGGGGGAGATTATAGGAGTCAAAATTTTTTCCACATGTAGTCACTCTAAATCCTTCATAATGCATTTTGGACTAAAGAAAAAATATTGCTCAAATGGCCCTGGGGGATGAGAAGGGGGTGGGGGGGGGGGTGGGGGGGGGGGTAGGGGTTTATAGGAGTCCATTTACTCTAAATCCTTAATGAAAGTGTTAGTGACACTGTAGCTCAACTTGACAGACTTGAACTTGTTAAGTTATAAGTGAAATGGCAAAACTGAAAATCATTGGGATCAATGTTATTTGGTGAAATTTCAACATAACAGCATTGTGTGTGCTCAACGTCAAAGTAATCCATGCATTTTTAAATGTAAACTGTAAGACTGGCTAAAGAAAGACTGTTGATACATAAATGCAGTAAGTTCAGATGTTATTGTAAATGGCAACTGTTTTCACAGAAATGAATGCTAATCGATAGTTCTTATCTAAAGGTCTCGCCTAATGAGCACACCAAGTTCAAAAACAATCCTATGATAAATGTGACCTATAGGCCATGTCAAAGAAGAATGCTGATGCACAAATGCAGTAAATTCAAAAATTGCTGTGAACAGCAACAGTTTTTGATGGAAATGAAAAGAAAATCGATATCTCCTATCTTTGCCACCCTGCATAAGCACACAAAGTTTCAAAACAACCTGATAACAAATGCACCCCCTGAGGCATGCCAAAGGAAGATGTTAATGCACAAATGCACTAAGTTTGAAGGTCATTGCTTGTGGCAATGTTTTTTTCTTTAAGGGATAAGTTGTTTTTAAGGGATAAGTTGCTGCACAAATGCAGTAAATTCAAAGGCTGGTGATAACGATAATAATTTTATATGGAAATGAAAAAAATCACTAGCTCACATCTAGAGGTCACCCGAATACGTATACCAAGCTTCAAAGTGATCCAATCATAAATGTACCCTGTTCGAAAACATATCCCACTCTCAGCAAAATTCATCCAGTAGTGTGCGGATTGTTAAAGTTCCATCTTACAGAGAATGCAACTGATTCAAAGATTGTTAAAGATTTCAAGAAAGTTGTGTCAACAGACTTGAAAAAGAGGTTCGCTATTGATGACTTTTTAGTTAATCCAGGTATAATCGCAGCAAAACTGGATCCGAGGTACAAGAGTCAGCCATTTTGTGCGAGAACAAGCGCATTGACGTGTTTGACAAAATCATTTCAGAAATGAAAGATCAACTGAAAGTTAAGCTGACTGTTTCAAAAGTGAATGTGCCAGCTGAGACCGGGACTGAAGTCACTTCTTCACCCATGGATCCAGTGTGACAGAGGTTACTGGGTCTGGCGACATCGGTGATGATATGAGAGGAACTTCAAAAGCAGGCAATAATCCCAGCTAAATGCCTTCTACATCTACAGAGGGCCGAAAGGGGCTCACTATCAGAGAACCAGTACCCAAAGTGAAACATTCTAAACTTGAAAAATCGAATACGGCATTGAAATTTCTGTTGGGAGATTACTATGACAATAGAGCTGTAAATGCTAATGTATAAAAAATCCAAGAGGTGACACACACGCTCCCCTAATGTTAATGATAAGTGAATGAATTTATTTTGCCTGACCGGTTTCGTCTTTTTTAGACTCATCAGAGGTGGCAAACCTTTGAAGCATCTCCCTTATATACTTTATTGATTGTGACGTCATAACAGGGTACCCGGCGGGTATTCTGCGTGTACCCGACGGGTATATATGATAGTATCCGGCAGGTTTTTTGTTTGTACCCGGCAGGTATTTTAGATGGTACCCGGTGGGTATTTTTCGTGTACCCGATGGGTATATGTGGTAATACCCAGCGGGTATATTTACTGATGCCCAGCAGGTATATAAGTGTACCTGACGGGTATATTTAGTAGTACCCGGCGGGTATTTTTAGTGTGCCCGGCGGGTATCCCTTAGTGTGACCGACGGATTGTTATGTTCCAATTCCTCGGGCACATTACTACAAAAAGGACGAGTATTCTGTGTACCCATCGGTGTGATGTTTCTTATGGTGTTTGTGCGGTTACAAATGGGAGATAGGTATAAAGGTTTTATGTTGATGATTAAAAATCCATAAAAGAAGAAAATTGCATGAACACCACTTTATTTAAGGAAACGGTTGATGCTGTTGGCTGCGAAGTCTAGGACTTTTTGAGTATTATAGAGGTTTGCAGTCCCGGTTATGGGAGTGTTGCCTTGATGGCTCCATATTTTGGGGTGCACCGTTTCACAATCTGGGTTGATGATGAAGTTCTCTGAAGTATCAGCAGAATGCGATGAGCCAGGTTGAATCACCATCGTGATAAGTTTATCCACAGCGGTGCCAATATCGGAACTGTGGGTCGTTTCACTGGGTCCAGATTCTAGCGGGTATTGGACCGTATCGGACTCAAAGCAAGACACAGTACTCGATGAGGCTTATGCATCAAAGTCTGTTTGTGTTCTTTGGTCTTTCGTGTCTTGTTGAATGTTGGCCGATGTCTGCTTGGATATTCTCTTCAATGGGGGTAATTTCTTCTGATGTTGGTTCAACATATGTTCGCTTAAATATTCCCGATGTCTGTATGTCGTATTGCATATACTGCATGTGTGGAAGCCCCCTTGATGATGTACCGTAAACCGGGGTGTATAGGGACACTTTTGAACATTTATATATTTTTAAACTATGTTAGGATACAAAATTTGGGGTTTTCCGAAATACTGAACTATGACCCCGATGTGATACTTGAGATCCATCAATAGTTTTAGTTTCTGTTGATTATTTAAGTATATATTTTTTTTAATAAACAGCTGTCCCTATTCACCCCTCGTTGTGGGGTAAATAGGGACAGTCTGCCAATCATATAGCTGTCTCTTTTCTACCCTTGCTTGGAGATAATAGGGACTATTTACAGGTTTTAAAAAAACAAATTGAACAATGATAAGGCAAAATGAACTGATATTTTGGCAGACTAGATTCACAATAAGTCAACATTGAGCAAGGAGGGGGGCTTGGATTGGTACATCCTTTAGTGTTTCAGACAGATTGTCAAAATAGTCATTAACTGTCTCTGGTGAAACCCCGGCCCTTGACCGTTTTATGTTCTGGCACATTCTTTGTGCTATTTCATCTTTATTCCTTTTCAGGAATGAACGCACCCAATCCCAACTCCGCATAATGTTTTTAAATTTTTTTGATGTTATGCCACGCCGATCCAGATAGCCTTTCACAATTATTCTGACGTCATACTGATCCATAGGATAGCCCCATTCTGCTGAAGTCTTCAACCTCTTAACTAAGTGATCTTCAGTAGATTTATCCAGTTCAGTCTGCCCACCCTTTTTTCGAGTCTCTGGACATTTTTTATGTCTGTATAGAACAGTTTTGGGGATATTAAACTTTTTCTCGGCCTTTCGAAATGACATACCCCCCTTCACAACAGCTAATGCAGCATTCAAAGCATCTTTGTCATGCTTACGATAGATTTTTCCACCCAGCTTTGGTTTATAGTTTCGCGGCATGTCTGTCCCTATTCACCCCTCGAAAACTTTAACAAACACTTGAAAAATAGAAAAAACTCATATTAGAACAACGTAATGCTGGAATTCATTGATATCGGAAATTTACCTTTGTGACACCTGGGGTTGAGGTATCAAATGTTGCAGGAGCCCATATCTGCTATACTTAGCTCTGGACATACAAAGTTTTCGCCCTTCCAAAATTTTTCAGAAATTACATCCCTTGTTCTTGGCTCTATCACTACACTTGATATGTGTCAAAACTATTATTCTATCTTGATGAGTTTTCTTTAGTCATAGACCCATCCGTAAATAATACATAAAGAATAAAAAATATATATCTAGGCATGTTTACAAAACATGAAACAACTTTTCAGTTTACTGTCCCTATTCACACCGCAGTCCCTATACACCCCGGTTTACGGTACTATTCTGACGTGGCGATAAAGTCCAGATTTGTGAGCAAAAGTTACCCTGCAGGTTTTACAATCAACAGCCATTTTTGGTTCAATACTCCACTACGTTCCTCTATAAGACATGTCGCGGAGTAGCAATTATGACGTTATGTTTACGTGACGTCTTCTTATTGTTATTATTAGGTATGGAATTTTGGCAGAAGACAGAAAAGTGTAGAAAATTAAAACAATAAATGATAAATTAGAAATCTTTTCTGTTCAGCCCAAATGGTAGCAAAGTTCGTAGGCAGTATATCCAATTGATTTCAGTTTGTTTTCTGTGTCCTGTGGCTTGTACTGAGTCGGGATCTGAATTTAAAATCTGAATAATTCGGAAATGCAGATCATTGATGTTATGATCAGATTGTGAGAAATGTAATATAAAGAACCCATTTCTCCCATGCAACACGAGAAATTGCACCATTTGCCCGAAATTGAAATCGAACCCACTTTGGTTCAAAAGCACACAAACTAAACAACGCTTTCCGGGCCCAAAGAGATATTCATGCACAAGTAGAAACTGCATTTATCTACTCACATGCAACAGATGTTCTAAACAATATGTGGGGGAGACAAAACGCAACTTCCGCACCAGACTCACAGAACATGTGTCGGACATTCAACACAGCAGAGACATCACAATAGAGCTGTAAGTAATAGCCAAGACTCGGATGTTGACATTCGTGATGAATTACGAGCTTTTGTGGAAACAAGAACATCTCTAAACATTTCACCTACAGAGTGGTGGCACATACACGATGGCAGATTTCCTAGAGTTTCAGCCCTTGGTCGGTGATATTTAGGGATATCAGGGATGTGTGTTCCTTCGGAAAGAATATTTTCTGTCGCAGGAAACACTGTTACAAAGAAGCATGCAAGCTTAGAGTCGGGTACAGTAGATCAACTCATATTTGTGCATGAATACCTACAAGCCGACCTACCATTACAGGATACTATGGGTGATGGTGAAGCTGTAACTGTCAAAATCTACAGCGACCAAGAATAATCAACTTTGAAATTATCAAATTGCATTACTAGTTGCCTGACTTGCCTCTGTTGAAGTTGTTGCTATGGGTGATAGCACGACTTTTCCTGATTTCAGTTATTTGTGAAGTAATGTGAACGATAATCAACAATTAAAATTCAGTTTCTATAATAAATGTTCTGACTTTCGATGCACCCGTCTCCGGTACATTCCAAAGTTTCAAGCTACCATAGTTGTATGAACTACTTCCAGCCTGTGCAGATCGGGTCACTTTGTTTATAAAATGAGAACACAGTTTTTTGAAGTTCTGTCACTAGCAACGTTTTTCTGACAAAAAATATCCCTATCTTACTATTCTATATACCATATCAAGAAAGGGATATCATATTTTAATTAATATTTTACAGGAAAATGTTGTTAGTGACAGAACTACCAACCACTGTGATCAGTGTGATGAGAATGAATCCCCACCAAGTGATTTCTGATCATTTCAATGTGAGTACATTGGGTATTATGTAGTTTTGAGTTTAGCAGTTGGAAATAATGGTTATCCGGTTGATATCTGGTTAAGGTCGACGGTTATCTGGATAGAAAAATTGGCCAACCGTTTCAGCACTAAATTTGAGGAATACTGAAATAGAAATATGAAATGATTCCTTCCATGGTTTGGACTCAATATTCCTCAATTTTCTTGAACAGCTTGAACATGAGAAGGTATCCTTGCGGCCAACATCTGTAATTTTGGAACAATATTTTAAGTGAACCCACCCCTCACAGTAATCACACTGAGCCCAATTTACTACTTTATCTTTACCTTTTTGGGGTCCAGGTGGATATGCTGAATTGTTACACAATGCAAACTGATTCAGAATCCAAATCATCAGCTGCATCACTCCCCTCACTCATCATTCTGAAGAACTGCTGGTGTCTGAGCAGCAATTTGATGAACTGTCTGTGTCATCTGAAAGGGCTGAAAAAAAGGTTGTATATTCAGATTCAGAAGATATTTATTTATTTATTTATTTATTTATTTATTTATTTATTTATTTATTTATTTATTTATTTATTTGTTTGTTTATTTATTTATTGGTGTTTAAGGTCACATACTTAGGTACAATGGCTAACCATGACTGTTTTGATTATATAGTAAATCACAAGTTACAGAGAAATCCACACTATAGAGGATGACAGAGCCAGATTGGCTGTCTAACTCACATCTCCTGTATATGATTGTACAGTGGAACCCTGTTAACTGAATAGCCACTTTGCCAATGAAAATTATTCAGTTAACAGGAGTATTCAATTAAACAGGGATTGTGTCACATTCCTGTATTCCAGAGATAAACTTAGCATTTATTCTATTATATCTTATTTGACAGAGCTCTATCAATAAGACATAATAGATTAAAATGCCTAGATTGGATGTACTAAGGCCAAATGTGTCTATAAACAAAGAAAAACTGGGGAGAGTCAGGGTAATTTCGTGACAAGTTACAAGATTTTTTATTCAATTAACAGGAGTTTACTCTATTAATTAAGATACCTTGCACAAGAGTCAATGACTGACATGATGTTTCAAACTATTGAAAACACATTTCTTTTTTGCTGGTCTGATTTGAAAAATTGGCATCCAAATTAATTGTTTTCTTTTCTCCTTGCAACTCTGCCCCCTTATTACTGAAATATGAGTATAAATTTGAATTCTCCATAATTTATCCAGATGTTTTAAAATTATGAAGGCAAGCAAATGGCAGGAAACGAAAACAATAAATTGTATTATATCACTTACATTTTATTTACATCAACAAATAAGTGCTGTTACATATTGAAGTTTAAACAGTAGGATTTAATTTAGGCCCTCCTAGTGGCCAAATTTCTTCCAATATTCCAATTGTGACACATGCAGAAACATTAGCAATTAAACCGACAATGTTTCCCAGTTCATCTTAAGAGTTATACAAACACATCCATATTAAATTGAAAAGATAAGGCGATTTTTGATAGACAAAATGTTAATGGAAACAAACTTCTACTGATGATAGGATAGCAGTGATGTATTACTTTGCTCCTTGACAAAGAACCAAAAACCTTCTGAAATGAATGAAACTGAAGTAAAAGTTTAATGCAAGGGAGATAACTGTAATACTATCTGACCTCTTGAATTCTGAAAATTACACATCAAGGGAGTTAACTCCACACCTCAACTTATTGAATACACTTTCAAAATGTATTGACCGATAAATATCAATTTCTAATCACCAGGGAAACATACTACCTGGAAACATATAATCTTTTAAGTGTTTTAAGGGCAAAGCTGCTACAAAATGTTATTTTTTTTTTGTCCTTTGTAAGTGTATTTTCCATTTTCTAAAAGAAAATAACTAAATGGTAATGTTAATATTTACTCAAGGTTTCTTACAAAAACTAATATTGGTTCAATTATCATCATTTACCTGCTTTTGAAAATAACAAATTTTTATCTTTTATTTTGTGTTCTATTTTATAATACAAGTTATCTCTGCCAAAATGTATGGTATATGGAGATTTAATACCTGGATATCAGTTTTTAAACACAAAGACATCCAGGTATCGATTTTTATTTCGCGGCGAGCAAAAGCAGAAAGCTTTTGTTTAAACCATATACCCCCAATGTTTCGCATGCGCTTATACCCTGGATGTTGCACGCTCTCATATTCCTTGGATGCTGGGTGCATCATTTGCCATATGGCTATTTGTCCAAGGCATTCTGACCAATCAAAAGAACGAATTTATCGGGATATTGGGACAAGAATTGTTGTCCATTTTTTAAGACACAAGTCTGATTTTGTACTTACTTATTGCGACTAAAATCTACTGGTTAAAGCGAATTGTGAAATTCAATATTTCTTGCCAATACTAAAGCATATATCTGGATAATTTGCAGCTGACTGGATAAATACTAGACATCATCGAATTTGAAATTACTCTGAATTTCCCTCAAAATATATATGTGACAAGCTTTTTGTTTTCTTACTTTGTAAATATTACATTGTACTGGCTTGGTGACAAAAGCTTAATGAATCGGCTGTCTTAGTCCAAGTAATTTTCAAACTTACCAGCAGAAAAAGAATTATTTGCCAAAAAAATTAAATTTATATTATGTGACCATTCATTGGAAAGTGTTTGCCTGTGAAGTCTCAAATAATATGTTTTTGTTGAAAATATTAAAAAAATCAAAATGAAATTGATTGAACAAAAACATTTTGATATCATGTGTAAAGGGTTAAAATAGATACAGCAGCCTAAACCTAAAGATCCTTTTTCATTTTGTGATGGGAAAATGGCTCTGAAATATATATATATAATTACCTGAGTCATCCAACGCAAATGATACACCTTCAATAGAGTGTTCTCTTACACCATCAGTTCTCCAGAACTGATTCTCAATACCAGTAACATGCTGTACAGCCTTCTTCCATGACTCAACCCCAATAGAATTTCTAACTTCAACAAAGAGGTTTTTTACATCAGTAATCTGCAAACATGGATGAAAGACATGGTGTGCACTTTTGTTTCAGACTGAGAGGGAGTACATTTTATGACCAGAACAGTCCAATGTTATGCATGAAAATCCCTGATAATATTTTGTATTATTTTTAACATCTTTCCAATACAAATATAGACTATGGCTACTCATTGGAACAAGATCAATTTCCTTCTTTCCAATAAGGGAGTATAACCTGTCATCGTCTGAGTGCTAGAATGTCCTATGTCCCGTTGGGGACATAGGACATTCTAGCACTCAGGCGACACTATGTTTTGGAGACAGAAAATGGAAATGTTTAGTGATTGAAAATTTTATATGAACCATGTGGTGCAAAGGGTTATACAACAAACCTACAACAGAGATGCTCACATCATTATATTACCATCAATTATATGGCTTAACAACCATCAAGTTTTTATATTCCAGCTTCAGTCAAGTTGTTAGCAAATTCCTCCACCACATATTACCAAAACACTTAAACAGTTCCAAATTGCAGTTGCGTTATCAGGATGCTTAGAACAATGAATAAAATGTAAATAATTAGGGATGAGAAGTGAATACTAAATATAACATTCAGTGAAAATTGATCTTCTATGATCAATCTGTCCTCAAAAAAATTTGGACAGTACCAACTGAGGAATAATTTATAACATGTGTTCGGGTTTAATGGGGATCACTGCATCCCTATCAATGGCATGGGTGGTGGTAGCACATGTTACTTGATGCTTTTCGATTTGTACCCTTTTCCCATTTAAGTGCTCAGTTCTTCTCAAGGTTTTGGCATATCATAGCCAGTAACAACTCCCCCCACTACTCACACTCATCCCAAAATGTCATACCCCACAAAATTCAATTCTGGTTATACCCTGTTCTTGCACAAAATAAATTAAAGGTGAAAATACAAATTAATGACTTTAGTGTTAATAGTACATACAGGTACTAACTACTCCCTGCTTCACACTCAATGAAATACCCTCCTTGGCAAAAGCAAAACAAAATGATATTGGCCGCCTGCTTGATTCTCAAACATAATTTTTTCTTTACAACAACTGAAGTTTACATAGCTACTTGGCATGGACTTGGCATTTGGCATGGAAATTTTAGCGTACATTTCTTTTGTCAGCCTTAATTTATAAGGAGAAGTTAACATGGTCCACAAAGTTATAGAAATGTCCTCAGATACGCAAAAAAGATTGTTGCAAATCAAAATTTTCAGGGTTGGCTGATTTAACACTTTCACTGCCGAAAGTGACATTTGTCACCTATTTTATGATGATTATCTGTACGTTCTGGTATCCACAGATAAAACCTACCATCTGATTAATTGTTGGAAAGGGCTCAGAGCCCTTTCCAACAATTAATCAGGTAATAGAGTTTCAAGTATGTCATAACTTTTATTGAACTTCCTCACATACAGGCATACAAAGAGGACTTCCATATATGTCTAAAGAGGGCATGGCTGTAAAAGGGTTAAATCGATCGATTTAAATAATTGATTTAAATCATGAATTGAATCAATGATTTTTAAAAATAAAAAATCATTGATTCGAATCAAAAATTTACAAATTGTCAGGAATATTTTCAAACAATTTGGAAATGAGGTCAAACACAATGCAATGCATATTAATGACTGAAATACAATACATGTAATAAGACAGTGTTTATGACAGTTGAACTAATTTGTAGAGTGGGAATATACTTCCCAGTGTGTCTTTACTACTGCAATGTGCTGTAGGTTAGTTAAATGTTCCCAAATAAGTTTATATATGTTACAGTTAAAACGTATAATCAGTTATTATGTATCACATAATAACTGAAAAATTCAGGTATTATGCATAATCACGGATTCACTCAGTTAATATATTATACCTGAAATTTTCAGTTATTATACATAATAACTGAAATTAGAAGTGATTCATTAGACATATTAACTGAAACCTAACATTATTTGTAGATTAATAAAACTTTGATGCTCTCTCTCCACTCTATTGCTTAATTAGTTCTGGCATGGTCAGCTATTTGATCAGCACTTTGTTGTCACAGTAGGAAATGGTTTCTTTTTACTGTAATGTGTTTGTGCTGACAAGGAATAGTCACTTTTTGAGACATGAGCAAATCCTGTGTAATTAATACAGTGGCTTCACTCATAATTCTTTTTTATCATATAAAGCAACCATGATGCACGTATCCTGCATATGTTTAGAATGGATGAACTAACGATAACAACTACATTCCAACAAAATCTGTATGAGAGCTATAAAAATATAATAACACTTTGGCCGGCTGCTGATTTGTCATGGTTCTCGGATGAGAAGGCCTTGGTTACCTCTGTACTCCCAACTGCCTCCCGATTCCCACACCTCTTCTCTCCTCCCAGCACTCCGAGACGAACTGCTTGATGACATCCCTTTCCCCATTTTTCCCATTCTCTCTGATTAACATATTAACCCTCTCCTTTGAGACTCCCACTAACCATGTCCTTCATTCTCCCATCCCAATTCCCCATTATACTCTCAGTGAATCTTATTCTTTTAGACTGGTATTTTGGGCATTCTAGAAGAAAATGTTCCAGCTATGCGACCAACAAACGTGTGTTGATTCCCAGCAAGGAGTATGATCAGATTATCGGTGATCTTATAGAAGTGAGTACTTCTTCAAAAAAGACCCTACATCAATATTATCTGTTAAAGAAGTATGAGGTATTCATCTGTGGCGATGTACAAAAGCTGATTCGACGACGGGCAGCTGATGAGGAACCTCTGTACTTTGTTTCAATAGAAGACACATATGATGTTATAAAGCGCGCACACATAGCAACTGGTCATGGCGGCAGAGATAAGATGATTAAAGAACTCAACAAGAAATATGCCAATGTCATACAGGAAGCACTCTTGTTGTTCAAGTCTATTTGCCTTCAGTGCCAAAAAAAACGAAAGCGAGTAATGACGAAAGGTGTTGTGGTGTTGTTGTGTGTTCTCATGCACAAGTGGACTCAGTGGATATGCAATCAATGTGCCAAGGACAGTAGAAATGGATAATGAACTATTAGGATCATCTGACCAAATTCTGTGTTCTGAGGCCTCTAACGACCAGCAGCGGAGGTAGCACTCCAGGTCCTGGACATATTTCTTCTGTTTGATGCACCTGCCATTCTTCAAAGTGACAATGGTTCTGAATTTACAGCACAGGTTATCAACGAGTTGAGAGAAAAGTGGCCTGATCTAATCATAGTCCACGGTAAACCGAGACACCCTCAGAGTCAAGGTTCTGTCAAGAGATGGAACTGTGATGTGAAGGATATGTTGGTTGCATGGCTAGCTGACCACAACACTACTAATTGGACTGCTGGACTCAAGTTCATTCAATTCCAGAAAAATTCAAGTCATCACAGTTGGACTAAACGCACTCAGTTTGGGGCACTTCTTGGTTCTGATGCTAAGATAGGACTTACTTTGTCTAGTCTGCCACAAGAAGTAGTTTCCAGACTACAAAGCGAGGATGACCTGCTGAGTGCTATTTCAAACCCTACAACAGAACAATCCAACTCTACAGAAGTGCCTGCAACATCTGCATAATCAGCACCATTAGATCCTTCAGATGTTTGAAATTAATATCTTATGGTTTATAAATATATTATTTAACACGTTGTTATTGTCACTTTTCACAATCAGTTAATATGTCTAATGAATCACTTCTAATTTCAGTTATTATGTATAATAACTGAAAATTTCAGGTATTATATATATTAACTGAGTGAAACAGTGATTATGCATAATACCTGAATTTTTTAGTTATTATACATAATAACTGATTATATGTTTTAACTGTAACATATATTTTCAACTCATATGAATAAAATCATACTAAAGTGAACATAGATTTTAAACCATATATATGATAATCTTTTAATGAATCCATCAAAAACTGAGAACAAGGATCAGTGATTTAAGAATATTGTAATTAGCAATGAAAGTGTCAATGACACTGTAGCTCAACTTGTGTAAGACATGTATAGTATGTGACACAGCAATGGCACACATCTAGGTAATGACCTGATAACAAAGGTATAAGTAAAGTATTGTAATGGTCTGTAGATAAATGCTGACTGTAGCCTGTAATAAATGTATAGGTAAAGCATTGTAAAGGTGGGCGACAGATACTAAACTAGAAAAGAAATTTTTGAGTCCCAGAGTGGGTCTGACTGAACCCAAAAATATTTGTTCTCATAGCACAGTGATAACAAAGGCACCCCAAAACACTTGTTCCCCTGTCCCAAGGTGATAATAAAGGTACCCAAGATGTTTTGTGAAGATCGGTTCATAAATAGAGCCTCTAGTCCAAGTGGTATTGACATGTGTACTTTCTGTGTATAAGTAGCACTGAATAAAATCAAAGTTCATCTAATTTGCATAATTTCTGCACGAGAAAAAAACATGTATTATATGTAATGGATTCCATGTTTCTCAACCTTCATTCAAAAATGTATTCAAATCAGAACCTTCATATAGAAGTTGTGTATAAAAAATTGATTGGATTTAATTTTGGTACAAAATGGCCCTGTTAGCCACTCTTGAATTTTAGACCGCACCCAGAAACACTCGTTATCGTCCCAAGGTGATAACAAAGGTACCCAAGAAGTTTCATGAAGATCAGTTCATAAATACAGCCCCTAGCCCGAGCTATATTGACATGTGTACTTACTTTGTGTAAGTAGCACTGAAAAAATCAAAGTTCATCTAATTTGCAGAATTTCTGCACGAGAAAAAAAACCTGTATTATATGTGATGTATTCCATGTTACTAAACATTCATATAAAAATTTATTTGAATCAGAACTTTCATACAGAAGTTCTGTAAAAAAAACGATTGCACTAACTAAGGTACAAAATGGCTGCTGGTGGCCATCTTGAATTTTGGACTGCAGCCAAAAATACTTGTTCTTGTCCCACGGTGATAACAAAGGTACTCCAGAAGTTTCGTAAAGATTGGTTTATAAATACAGCCTCTAGCCCGTGCCGTATTGAATTGGTGATGGACGGACAGATTATTTATTATTATTTATTGGTGTTTAAGGTCACATATTTCTGCACAATGGCTAACCATGACCGTGACAGTTTTACGGGTGGAGGAAGCCGGAGTACCCGGAGAGAACCACCGAGCAACGGCGAGCAACTGTCAGCTCCCCAACATACCAACTCCACACAAGCAGGGTTAGCATTGGTTGAAGACAGGTGCACCATCGACGTGCAGTACGCCTTAGTACACAGCGTCACCGTGCCCCCACGTGGGCAATGGGGGTGAAGTGTCTTGCCCAAGGGCACAACGCAGTTGCCGCAGGTGGGAATCAAACCGAGGACCTCTCGGCTTGCAGCCTGCACCTCTACCAACTGAGCCACCGCGCCCCGGACAGACAGATAGACGACGGGCCATGGCATAACCTCAAATCTGACTTACGTCAGAGTTGAGCTAATAAGTTGACTTATGTAAAAGTTGAGCTAAAAATGATTTTCAAGAAGTCATCTTCCTTCAAGCAATGTTGTGACAATGAGAAAACGTTTCAATGATAATTGATTCCTCTCTATTTTCATGTATGCTCTCTATTCTGAGTATTCTCTGCCAAATGTAATCTGACATTCTTCCTCTCATAACATCCCACACAAGAAAATGTTTTAGAATCAGTTGTGTCCATTCTTTGCGTGGCTTTTGATACAATCTGCTGCCAATACACTTTGTTTCTATTATCTAAAGGAATCATGAGGAAAAAAGTTCACTCTGGTGAATAATTTATGGTATGAAAACAAAAAATATCAAATAAATCAATTTAAAGCGAAAAAATCTGATTTAAAAAAATAAAAGAAATTAATTTTTTTGAAAAAGATCGAAACATCATCAACCTATAAAATTTCAATTATATAATAATATCAGTGTGCCGAGGGTGAAAGCTAAGAAAAGACTGAGAACAGTCCATTACGACAAAAAAATAAATGATTTGGGAGAAATATGTTTCAGACTCTTCAGAACAAACCCAAAATCCCTACCCAATCCTCAAAGTCCTGAAAAAATGTACATGATTTAAGAGAAATGTATTTCTGACTATTCAACCCATATACTCATCTTCACACTCAACAATCTTCGACTGCCCACAACTCCCACATGAAATTTTTCCTAACTTATGGATAACTTACTTTTTTATTTCGCATCCAGATACAGATGCATCCCCACTGTCTAATGGTACAAAGAATATTCAACAACTTTATCTGATTAGCTATATCATTTTGCTGGAAAATTAATTAATTGCAGTTTGTTTTTTTTAAAATGTGTTCAATGAGACACTCAAAGGATTAATCTTGGTTTCTGATGACTAGAATTTTGTAATTAGTTTTTCCCATTAGTACATGTAGATAGCTAAATATTCAGAGCATTTTTCAGGGTAGGGGTAGGTTATCATGCAATTTTAATCTAATGTTGGAATCAAAATCCTATCCTCATGGAAATATTTGTGCATGAAATGTAAAAGGTTACACTTCCATGTTTGTTTGTTTCTGGATTCTTCAACCCTTTACCCACAGCAGACAATATAAAAAATTTATTACTTTAAATTTTATTTTTTCATTTTTCTTAAAAACATTCCAACAAAACCATATCATGTGACCCCTTACTGGAACGAGCTTGTTGAGGTCGTTCCAATGAGGGGTCACATGATATGGTTTTGTTGAAATTTCTTTTGAACCGGATGAGGGCTAGATTATTTTTGGTGGTCTAACTTTGTTATTCGAAATTTGTTTTATAACAAATTATTGGAGAGTGCCCACATTCACTCTCCAATAATTTGCAATAAAACAAATTTACACAAACAAAATATTTTTTGAATTTGACTGAATAGGAAACAAGAGTAAGGATAATGTTGGCTTTTACTCTGGTACCCTCATTTTTTTGCAAGCCCTGATAGTGGCTTCTAGCACTCAACCAGTTAAATGTTTTTAACTGCTGAATTTTTTATTCAGCGTGGGCAGATGTGGCTGATTCGTTAAGTAAAGGGTTAAAGGTATGAAACTTTCAGCAGCCTGGGACAGATCATATTAGACTTTGTTTATGGATGGAGGAAGTTTGAATGTCCAAAAAGAAACACTGAGCAATGGCTACTATCTGTCAAACTATTCAATTCAATATCCCGGGACAAACCCTGTTAGTTTTTGTCAAACCTGAAGACAACATTCCATACAGCATATAAAGAATGTCGACCATAGATGCACGGCACATTAATGCTGCAAATACCCAATGTTAATCTTGTTTGTGACAAGATAGTAAGGTGAAGAGTCTTACTCACCATTCCTCAATAGTTCACTCCAGCCTCTTCAGAACAAGTATTACGGTTTTCTCCACTGAAAAGATATGAAGCAGGCTGCTGACTCTGTTGTAACTAACAAATAAACACACAAAAGGAATGTGCCTACTTACTTTTCATGTACGAATATGTAGGTGGGTAAAAGTGACCATTAGAAAATGTGAATATTAAACATGTAAATGATTATTTTATTAACCCTTTACCCAACACAGACGATACCAAAATTTGTTATTTTAAATATCATTTTTTCAAATTTTTCAAAAAATTTCGACAAAACCATATCATGTGACCCCTCATTGGAACGAGCTCGATGAGCTCATTCCAATGAGGGGTCACATGATATGGTTTTGTTGAAATGTTTTGAAAAATAATATTTTTTCAACTGCGGAATTTGCATATTACGCGTGCGGATGCGGCCGATTCGTTGGGTAAAGTGTTAAAATTGTTGATAAATTGCAGAAATGAGAGAAGTTGTATTTAAATTTTATAGGAAAACAAGCTTAATAATAACCTTAAATCTGTTATTCCTTCTGGCAACCACCACATTTTAACTCAGGCTGTATTAATTCTATAGGATTCAGCTCACACTATTTCACTGGTAGTCTCATGACAAAATGCCCATACATCATTGCAAGTCTGTCAGTTTCATACATTGGTAGAGGTTTACTTCTTTTCACAAGCTCAATCAGTTCTTCATTAATAAAAGAGTTATCATAATTAATATCATGATCATTCAACCAATAATTTCTTTTTTATCATGCATTTTAGGGAATTTAGTATCACTTGTCAATGTGTTGTGATATCAAGCATTATCTAAAACAATTACACTTGGCTCTGGAAACCTTTGTAATAACTGATTTTCAAACCAAGAAAGATAGTTTTCACTATTCATTTCATCATGATAGTCACTACTTTTCATCTTCAAAATAAAAACTGATCATTGTTGATGCAGGGAGTAACCTGCATGGTTTTATTCACGGTGCCAATTTAAACGCCTACCTTTACCATCATGAATACACTTACCACAATCACTACAGTCTGGTATGATATTACTTATGCTGCTTACCTCTCCTTCACTCCACTCACCCTTGCATGTATGGTTGGCATTTAACCATGTCTCATCGGTATAAACAGTATCCCAGCCCTTGTCCCTGTAGTCTCAAACATCTCGGAGCTAAGAGTGCCTGTAAGCTATGACATCTGCTCTTTCACGAACAAAATGCTTACCAACACCATTTTTGTAAAACTTGAAACCAATTTGTTTCAATACCCTGTACAAAGTTGTTTGTGCAATATCCATACCTTTCAGCTTCAACTTACTAATTAGCAGCCGCAGACTTACATACTTTTGAGCAATTCCTGCAACCATATGAATGTTTACCATAAGATGCTCTGCTTTACTTTCCTTAGAAAAAAAATAAATACATTTTATGAATTGCAGCTTCCAGATCATCTCTCATTTTACTGGTGCTGCTGTTTGTTTGCTTGGACATTTGGGGATGTTATTAATTACTGAAAAATCAACTCATATAAATTAATCCCTGAAATACCAGTTAAGGTATAAATTAGTTGCTAAAGAGAAATTATGAGGAGGAAAGTAACAAAAAATATGAACACGGAAGAAAACAATAGCAGATGAAAATATGCTGCGTATGCGCATATGAGAATGAAAGTGTCAATGACACTGTAGCTCAACTTGTTAAGATATGCACATGTATATTATGTGACACAGCAATGACAAACATCTAGATAATGACCTGATAACAAAGGTACATATAAAGTATTGTAACGGTCTGTACATAAATACTGACCGTAGCCTGTAACAAATGTATAGGTAAAGTATTGTAAAGGTGGGCGACAGTCAGATGCTAAACTAGAAAAGAAATCTTTGAGTCCCAGAGTGGGTTTGACTGAACCCCAAAATATTTGTTCTTATGGCACAGTGATAACAAAGGCACCCAAAAACACTTGTTCATGTCCCAAGGTGATAACAAAGGTACCCAAGAAGTTTCATGAAGATCAGTTCATAAATACGAGCAGTATAGAAGTTGACAAAACACTGATTGGACCTAATTTCGGTACAAAAAGGCCACTGGCAGTCATCTTGAATTTTAGACCGCACCCAGAAACACTTGTTCTTGTCCCAAGGTGATAACAAAGGTTCCCAAGAAGTTTCGTGAAAATCGGTTCATAAATACAGCCTCTAGCCCGAGCCGTATTGACATGTGCACTTACTGTGTATAAGTAGCACTGAATAAATCAAAATTCATCTAATTTGCATAATTTCTGGACGAGAAAAAACCCTTTATTATATGTGATGTATTCTATGTTACTAAACATTCATACAAAAATTTATTCAAATCAGAACTTTTATACAGAAGTTCTGTACAAAAAACTGATTGCACTAATTTTGGTTCAAATGGCTGCTGGTGGCCATCTTGAATTTCGGACCACACCCAAAAACACTTGTCCTCATCCCACGGTGATAACAAAGGTACCCTAGAAGTTTCGTAAAGATTGGTTCATAAATACGGCCTCTAGCCAGAGCTTATTGAATTGTTGACGGACAGACGGACGACTGGCCATGGCATAAGCTCAAATTTGACTTATGCCAAAGTTGAGCTAAAAATCAATTCTTACCTGTTATCCAATGGACCATCCCAGTTATGTCACTTGTGAATTGTTAGAAAATGAATGCTGTTCCGAAAATACATGCAAATTTCCACAGAGAATTAAAAACAAGAGGTCCCAGGGGGCCTGAGGGTGCTCACCTGACATGGTAGTCTAAACATCAAACCAAGGACTTGATTTGAATAATCTGCATACACCCCTCCTAAGAAAAGCATATACCAACTAGATGAAGTGATTGTGCCCACACAATACACAGGATTTTCCTTCTATTTTCAGTTCCTGCACTTTTACGTCCCAAAATTGAGATAAACGCATAAAAAAACAGATTTTTTTCCCAAACAAAATATTTTCAGCCTAAAATTTTTTTTCTTCTTAAAACGCATAAAAAACCAAAAAAACTAATTTCCGGATTTTGGTCCAAAAGTCCCACCAGGACCCCAAATTTTCAGTGTAAAAAAAAAAAAGTTTTGGTCTTAAAATTGACCGAAATGCATAAAAAAACAAAAAAAAAATTTCCGGATTTTGGTCCCAAATTTCTAAGTCTGGAACGGGGCCCCAAATTTTCAGCCTAAATATGAACCCAGAGACTTGGCTTGAACAAACTTGAATCTCACCCCCCTAAGGATGCTGCATACCAAATATCAAAAGATTCTTATTTGTAGATCTGAAGAAGATTTTTAAAGAATATTCCTCATACTGCACTAATTTAAACATTTGGGCTCCCAAAAAGAGCCCAAATATGGACCCAGGGAACTGATTTCAATAAACATGTGAAACAATCTTCCAAAGATGTTATACGTGAAATTTGAAAGCTTTTGGAGCAGTGGTTTGGGAGAAAAGTAGTCTTACATGTTTTTCTCATTACCCACAGTGTTAAAAAATGCTGACTGGTGGTTCATTGGAAGAAGATTTTCAAAAAATTTGGCCATTTTTTCCCACACCTCTACTCAATATGAGCTGAAACCTAATTTGCATAAAAATCAAAATGCCCCTATATAACCACTACTTACATGAAATTTAATTAAAATGTGGCCAGTGGTTTAGGAGAAAGAGGCTCAATTCCACCGTCACGCCGGACGACGGACGACGGATGGACAGATGGACTGATGGACAGATGATGGATGAAGAGTGATAAGAAAAGCTCACCCTGACTTTCAGTCAGGTGAGCTAAAAAATCTGTTCATATAATTTTCAAGTGAGCTACAATCACAAAAACATAACGACGGTGAAGTGAAATATATTACATGCAATCGGGATCTGAAAACTAAAAGATACTTTCTGAATTTTGTTTTATCCCTGAGTTTGTTTATCCATGGAGGTTTCGGAACCAACAATAAGTTTTGTTATTATTATATTATTGTTATTTTGCATTATCAAAATGAAATGAAAATTCCCAAATAATTCATAAATTATAAAAATATTGGCTGAATTAAGCCTGAGTTGTTTTTTGCATCAACATCTGCATTTGAATATTTTATATTTCTGTGACCGATCATTTGACCATCGGACCCAATGTGTCAAGCTGGGAATTCACAAGACAATGTATTAAATTCTTATCTTTCTAAACACAAATAAATAAATTAGAAATAATAACAAGAGGCCCCAGGGGGCCTGAGGGCACCCACCTGACATGGTAGCCTAAATATCAACCCAGAGAATTGATTTCAACAAGTTGCATCTGCTCTTCCTAAGAAAAGCTTATACCAAATATCCAAAGATTCTGACCAGTGGATCTAAAAAAAAAAGATTTTTAAAGAATATTCCTCATATTGAACTAAGTTATAATTCGGGCTCCCACAGGGAGCCCATGTATGAACCCAGGGACTTGGCTTTAACAAACTTGAATCTCACCCCACTAAGGATGCCGCACACCAAATATCAAAACATTCCGTCTGCTGGATCTGAAAAAGATTTTTAAAGAAAATTCCTCATTTTGAACCAAGTTACAATTCGAGCTCCCACAATGTGCCCAAATATGGACCTAGGGACATGGCTTGAACAAACTTGAATCTTACCCACCAAGGATGCTGCATAAAAAATATCAAAAGCATTCATCTGCTGGATCTGAAGAAGATTTTTAAAGAAAATTCCTCATTTTGAACTAAGTTGTCATTCAGGCTACCATAGTGAGCCCAAATATGAACCAAGGGACTTGGCTTGAACAAACTTGAATCTCAGCCCCCCCAAAGGTTGCTGCATGCCAAATATCAAAACATTCCAACTGCTGAATATGAAGAAGAAGATTTTTAAAGAAAAAATCCTCATATTGATTAAGTTATAATTCGGGCGCTCAAATATGGACCCAGGGACTTGGCTATAACAAACTTGGATCTCTCCCCCCCCCCACCTCCCAAGGATGCTATACACCACATATCAAAACATTCCGACTGCTGGATCTGAAGAAGAAGATTTTTTAAGAAAATTCCTCATTTTGAACTAAGTTACAATTCAAGCTCCCACAGTGAGCCCAAATAGGGACCTAGGGACATGGCTTGAACAAACTTGAATCTCCCCCCCCCCCCCCCCCCCCCCCCCCCCCCCTAAGGATGCTGCATACCAAATATCAAAACATTCCAACTGCTGGATCTGAAGAAGAAGATTTTTAAAGAAAATTCCTCATTTTGAACTAAGTTATCATTCGGGCTCCCACAGTGAGCCCAAATATGAACCCAGGAACTTGGCTTGAACAAAATTGAATCTCACCCCCTAAGCATGGTGCATACCAAATATCAAAAGATTCTGCCTGCTGGATCTGGAGAAGAAGATATTTGAAGAAATTTGCATGAAATGCACTAAGTTCGAATTCGGGCTTCTATAGTGAGCCCAAATATGAATCCACGGGGCCGATTTGAACAAACTTGAATCAGATCCACCCCACAATGTTGCATATCAAAAGATTCAGCCTGCTGGATCTGGAGAAGAGGATTTTAAAAAAAATTTGCCTGAAATGCACTAAGTTCCAATTCGAGCTTCTATAGTGAGCCCATATATGAATCCAGGGGGCCGATTTGAACAAACTTGAATCAGATCCACCCCACAATGTTGCATACCAAATATCAAAAGATTCTGCCAGCTGGATCTGGAGAAGAAGATTTTTTACGAAATTTGCCTGATATGCACTAAGTTCGAAATCGGGCTCCTATACTGAGACGAAATATGAACCCAGGGGGCCGATTTGAACAAACTTGAATCAGATCCACCCTACAATGTTGCATACCAAATATCAAAAGATTCTGCCTGCTGGATCTGGAGAAGAAGATTTTTTAATGTTCTTCCCATTGCCTACAGTGTTAAAACGTGTGGACTCAGCACTTTTTCAAAGTCCCAAAACTGTACCCTATGATGAAACAGATGGCATTTTTTTTTTTACCAATCCTTTCTGTTGCCCTAAGGAAGCTTCACACCAAATAAAAATTCTCGGTGCCATGCAGTTTTGGAGATATGGGCGTTTTAATTTTCTTCTATTTTTAGCTCCTGCGGTTCCCACGGGACTGCAGGAAAAATTGTTTTGGCATAAATCAAGTACTTATAACCCAATAATACCTTATATTAAATTTGGTTCAAATTGGCCTCTGTGTTCAGAAAATAGAAATTTTGGGTAGGGCAAAAATTCTTGCCCCTCTCAGAACAAAGGTAAATATTGCCCGTCAAACTTCTCTTGAACAAATTTGAGTTTACACCTCAAATGGAACCTGCATACCAAATATCAAGTCTCTGCTATGGCTGGTTCATGAGAAGAAGATTTTTTAAAATTTTGTGCATTTTGGCCCCACCCCACTCCACAATATGAGCAGAAATCCAGTTTGAAGAAAAACCCAAATGCCCCTATATAACCACTACTTACATGAAATTTAATTCAAATGTGGCCAGTGGTTTAGGAGAAAGAGGTTCAAACACCACCTTCACGCAGGACGACGGACGACGGACGACAGACGACAGACGGACGGCGGACGAAGAGTGATAAGAAAAGCTCACCCTGACTTTCAGTCAGGTGAGCTAAAAATGCATGTAGGATCAACGATCCAATGTCGAGTTGTGACAGCACAAAAGTGGATTTAATCTTTATCAACTTATCATCCGGAAACCAATTGTTTACAATTTACTATGTGAAGGGTCACTGTGAGCTTGATCTTTGACCTAGGGATTCCAAAATAAATAGGGCTCTTTCCTGCACCAATGCCAACCTACCTATAAAGTTTCATGAACGCTGGTGGAAACATTGTCAAATTATCATCTGGAAACCAGTTGTTTATGGTTTATTGTATTCAAAGTCACTGTGACCTTGGCCTTTGACCTAGCAAGTCCAAAAAAAAAATAGGGGTCTTCCATTCACTTAGGCCAACCTACCTATGAAGTGTCATGAATGTGGGTTGAACCATTATCAAGCTGATCTGTGTTCTCTAGGCAGTACCTTGACTCATCTGTAAAAAGGACAGGTCGCCAATCTTCTCTGGTCCATCCAACATGATCCATGGCCCATTCATATCATGCCTGGTGGTGGTTCTGGGACAGCTGAATGCGAATACATGGTCTTCTCGATTGGAGACAACCTTTGTGCAACCTTGCCCAGATAGTCTGCGTCGAAACATTTACCCTGGGTGCATTCTGAAGGTCACTGCGAAGCTGGGTTGCTGTGTCAAAGCGGTTCCTACGGGCCTGAATGAACAAAAACTGGTCTTCAGCTGCAGATGTTGTCCTGTCTCTGCCACCACCATGTCGTCTGACTGGTGTTCCATACTGCTGAAATCTTGCCCAGGCTCTGGTGATCACCATATGATGCACACCAAGGGCTTCACCAACCTGACGATGGGCAGCCCCTTCCCCCCCCCCTCCCCCACCCCCATCGCTGCAGGTCGCCACATTTCTGCTTCACACAAATGTTTTCTTACATTTGCATTCGCCATATTCAATCATTAAATCACAAGAGTTTGTGTTGAAATAAAGAATGAATACCCTGCACATCTCATGTACATGTAGACAGTACACGAAAACATCTTGAAATTCAAGGGGTACATGCTTTCCATGACTGTCACGAAAAGTCTGCCTGTCAAGAGAGCGAATGTAAACACTGGGGACCATCTCAATACATTTCTCAATCATATCCACCAAAAATATCGCAAATGTGTCACAAGAAAATTTCACAATGATGTGTCAAATATGTGGTGCTTAGCAAACTTTGAGTAGTATATTTTATTATCAATACTGGTATGAATAGTATAGCAGACTTCCAGGAACTATTGGTTCCTGCTGTCAACTCTGTGAGTTGATTGCATATATTTTTCATATTCTATCCATCACAACATTTTGATGTATAATTTGTGTATATTTATGGAATCCCAAAGGTGGACCTGTGGGTGGGCAGGCGGTATGTAAATAATTGATTTCCGGATGATAACTTGATAATGGTTCGACCCACATTCATGAAACTTCATAGGTAGGTTGGTATCTGTGAGAGGAAGAACCCTATTTATTTTTGACTTGCTATGTGAGAAAGGTTGCGACTGCCATCCGCTTGTGATAAGTTGAGTGCACAATAAGCCAATTGTGAGTGCCGATATCAGATAGTCACATCCAAAAGGAGCAGTATGTTTAAGAAAGCATAGAATAGGTTAATTTTACAGTTGACTCAGGTTGATTTGTTCATTGACCTGAAGAGCATGTCACTGTGTGTATCAGAATAAAAATACATCAGTGGAAACTAGTTAACAGTGTGGCATCTGTTGCCAAGACATCACACTATTAACTTGTTTCTGCAGATGTAACCTTTCATAGAGTTATCACACAGCTTGTGGCACGTGCATTGTGAGCAGCTATCAAGGGGAAGATCAAACCAATCCATGAGATTAGACTAACCATCATTTCTACCACTTATTGTAGCAACTTCTTAAGCTTGTTACTGCTTGTGTGAATCATGAATAAACATGAATTCAAACAATTTTGATCCTGTGGTGTTTCATGTAACCAACGACATGCACCAATGTTCATACACTTCCATTGATGGTCAAGCAATGGCTGACAATTGTGCGATGTCAGATTTGATTGCTGAACATCGGTTAATCTTTTCTTTTTTTTTTTGTTATCTATCCTTTGCAGTAATTCCAGGGAGAAAAAGGCTGCATGCAATCATAGACAAAGATTCACATCTTTTGAAATCATCACATTGTCCTCCTAAAAATTTGCAGCAGTTTTTTATTTCTAAAGTAAAAATGGCAAAAAGGTAAAAAATTGGATATTGATGGACACACTATGACAAATTACTTGCACTTCCATTTATTTATTTATATTTATTTCACAGGGTTTAACGACACATTAACAGCCAAGGTCATATCGTGTCAGGGACAGTTTTATGGGTGGAGGAAGCTGGAGAACCTGGAGAGAACCACCAAGCAACGGCGAGCAGCTGCCAGATCCCCAACATCATAACTCCGCACTGCAACACAGGCAGGGTTAGATTGGTTGAGGACATGTGCACCATCAACGTTCAGTACACCTTAGTACACAGTCATCGTGTCCCCCATGTGGACAATCAGGGTTAAGTGCCTTGCCCAAGGACACAACATGGAAGTCCAAATTGATCGCTCAGACAGGCACCCATCCAAGAAGTAACCAAGCTCGATGTTGCTGAACTTCGGTGATCTGATGAGAACCGGTTACCGCAATGCCACCGCACCCCTATTTTCATTTATTACAGCAGTCACAAAGCATTTCGCCTCCTGTCTAATTTATTCATTTTACCCTCTGTTTCACCTGTGAAAAGGTTGGTAAGAAAATCAGTAAGTGGCACAGGCTTCTGTAGTCAGTATTTGATGTACTTAGTAAAAAACTCCAAACCATACCCAAGGAAGATAGAATATGTGTAATTTCTTCTGATGAGATGTCCATTACGAGAGCACTCAGCTATAATTGTGAACAAGATCATTTAATTGGACTTGAAGACTATGCCCTTGTTTTCATTGTAAGAGGATTAAAATTCAAATGGAAGGAACCTCTGGGCTACTTCTTTTCATCAAATACTACCACAGCAAGCATTTTGAATTTCCTCTTTTTAGAAGCAATACAGTTGGTAGGAAAATCTCGTGCCATTGTAAAAGACATTGTTTGTGATCAGGGTGCCACCAATAGATAACTCAGTGAGGTGTGATGGATCAAAAACATAAAAAACTTTATTGTTATTAACAGTAATAAATGGCCTCTCACCTGTTCTCACATGAAATTCCTAGGTGGTCATAAAGTCTACCAGAAATAACCTTAAACAAGAGGCCCCAAGGGGCCTTAATCGCTTACACGATAAAGTGGTTCAAAGAAGTATTTTGGGTCACATTCAGTTAATCATCGTTCAAGAACACTATAGAGGAATGAAGTTATGAAATCATTCATAACTCTGGTGCCCATGTCAAATGAGAATAATCTGAGGAGTTCCTGACTGCTTCCAGTTTTATCATTTGTAGAAAAAGGATTGCCAAACTTCCAATGGCTGGTATGCTACTGCAGTTTGAAAGGTAAATTTTAAGGAAAAACACTAAGGAAAGGTTTTGAACAAATATGAACCTTACATGCCCCTGAGCCCCTCCCCCCAACAGAGAGCTCAAATATTAATCCAGGGACTCAAATTGAACAAACTTGAATTTGATCCCCTTAATATACCAAGTATTAAATAAATTTAACTGGTGGATCTGAAGAAATATTTGGGTTTCAAAGGAGAGCCCAAATATTAACCTAGGCACCCGATTTGAACAAACTTGAGTTTGACCCCCTCCCCCCCCCCCCCCCCCCCCCCCATACACACCCCAAGAGATGTTGCATATATCAAAATATTTTATCTGGTGGATCTGATGAAGAAGATTTTTAAGGAATATTTCTCACAATGCACTAAGTTAAACTTTGGCCTCCAACAGAAAGCCCAAATATTAACCTAGGGATCCGATTTGAATAAACTTGAATCTGACCCACCTAGAGACGTGGTATACTAAATATCAAAGAATTCTGATTGGTGGAACTGAAGAGGAGATTTTTAAAGAAATTCCCTCATGGGGAACCCAAATATTAACCCATTGACTGATTTCAACAAAGTTGAATTTTTCTTCCCCCTCCCCCCCCCCCCCCACTGCCCCCCCTCCCCCCCCCACCCTCCAGACCCACCATAGATGTTGTTCGCCAAAAATGAAAGGATTCTTACTGCTGGTGGATCTGAAATCTTAAGATTATAAAGAATATTTCTCATAATACACCAAGCTCAACTTTGGGCTCCCATGGAGAGTCTAAATGTTCAACCAGGGACTCTATTTGAACAAACTTGAATCTGGCACTCCTAGAGATGCCACATACTAAACATGAAAGAATTCTGACTAGTGGACCTGAACAAGACTTTTGAAGAAATTTCCTCATTTTGCCTTAAGTTCGAATTTGGTATTGGAGCCCAAATATTAATGCAGGGACTCATTGTGACCAAACTTGAATCTGCCCCCTCACCTCCACTCAAAAGATTCTGACTGGTGGATCTGAAAAAGAAGACTTTTAAAGATTAATATTCCCTATTTTGCACTAAGTTGAAATTTGAGCCCCCGTAGGAAGCCCAAATATTAACTGAGGGGCTTTATTTGAACAAACTTGAATCTACCCTCGTAACAATAACTGTGGGTGACTGGTGCTGACAAAATCAGTTCTTTTGTTGTTTTTATGCCAATTCATTCCGATAGTGTGCAAATTCATTTCCGATTTTAAAAAAATGTAATATATAATACAGCCATGCAGAACGTGTGCATTTTCCTTAGGGAAATTGTTGAGGTAGTTCAGTTCACACAAATTGTATTCTATCCGGGTCAGGCAGATTTGTAAACATTGAAAGAATTGGGACCAAATTAGTAGTATTTTATGCATAGGAAGCATTTGAAATTACGTATGATGAATGCGCGAATTCGTTTGCGATTTTATGGTTGCGTTCACGTTTGTTCCTCTCTTTCTAAGTGCTGAATTGTTGGTGATTACACTTTGATTTTATTTGGTAATCTATATATACAATAGAAGGTTATGCATAAAAATCTACAAACCCGACCTCGATATACGTTTTGCTGTTGTTAATACATGATATATGGAAGAGCTGTGTTGATGCCAGTTTACTTGCTGATAAACAGTACACCGCAGTACAGTATGTGAGGGTAGACTGCCGCTAAATTGTGGTAATGTAGATTTTCCACTCGTAAAATGTCTTATAATTTTGCACAAAAATACAAGAACCATCAACAAAATTTCATCTCACAAGCCATCGGGTTGCACTCGTGGTCCATTGGATGAAATCTAACACAACGTGTTTTAGTGATAATCCACCCTCCACAGACTGTACATGGATAATTATGTTCAATGTTCATCTCCAAAGGAGGATTCGTGGATATCTAGTGAAGACCTTCATCTGTCTTTGTGTCCCTCTGTCTGTCCATACAAAACATTTTGGATTGTAATTTCAAAGCTATCAGTCGGATTTGGATCTCCTTTGTTATGCCGACAGACCTGCATGGGAGAACAGATACCCACAAGGAAGGGCTCTGTCCAATAATATTTACAGAGTTATGTCCCTCTTTCACTCTTTTGACTTAGAAAAGTTTTCTGTCCCCCAATACCTTTTAGACTATCAAACATGTATACACGTCGAGGTCAGTAGCCCAAGCTTTGCATAGCCCTTGTCAATATTGTTTTCTCAACTTCTTGTAGTTCAGGCCAATTCAAAATTTTTGTAACAATCCACCCTTTAACTGGTTGAGTGCTAGAAGCCACTATCATGGCTCCACTGAAAAGTGCTGGAAGCCACTTTAGTGGCTTTAAACTGTATGTATTAGCTTGATGTTTGCTCAGTAATAGAAGAAAAATTTCTTATCTAAAATTGTTTCGTTGCATTTTAATGGTGCTCTCCAATAAATTGTAACCAAACAATTATTTGTGAACAAAATCCTGCTAAACTAAGCCTACTGTAGTGAGGTATCTTTGAAAAAAAATACCCATGTGTCAAATCACCTTTGAAAAATAATTTAGCACTCAACCAGTTAAACCATCTAGAACTTAGCCCAGGTGTTTAAAGGGGTGCATCAGAGGACGCTCGGGTTAGATAGACACACAGTGATTACTTTTATTCTGTGTCTTATCGAGTGCCTAAGTCGATTTTAGTGTTAAGGGCAGACTGCATATCGGAGTGTCGACAGATGGGAAAATAGTGAACATACGTGGCCTTACATGTACATATTACCTGCATCTTTTGAAAAAGTGTTATATATATAATCCCACCAAACCACCCCATAAAAGTGCAATATTTAGAGGGGGATTATAAGTATACAGTGTCACCTTTTAGACTGTGCGTCCACCAGACGTGAACTTTACATTATTGACTTCACATAAACCAACGAATTGAACTGAACCAAGTTTGATATGTATGTTCCTTATCGAAGGTCAATTAGAGTTTGTTCAAATAAAGTTGCCATACCCACACAGGACACCAGAAGGGTCATTACTCCAATAACACTCAAAAATTGATTTCCAAAATTAAAAAAATCTTCTCCAGAAACATCAATTAGAATCTTCTGATATTTGGTATCGAGTTCCTGGTTTAATATTTGGGCTCCCTATGGGAGCCCGAATTTGAACTTTGTGCAATATGAGGAAATTTTTTTAAATATCTTCTTCCAATCCACTAGTCAGAATCCTTTCACATTTGGTATACAACATCGTGACTGCAACGGATCTGCCATTCATTGCTTATAACACCTATACTTTACAATTAGTTAGATGTCAGAGCCATGACATGATGGAATAAGAAAAACATTGTATGCTTATTCGAAACACTTTTCTGGGTGTGTTCGTATCAGATGGGTAATTCCTCGTCTGCGGAACACCTAAAGTTATTAGCACAGGAAGCTATATGGGTGTCCATTTCATATTTATGTTTAATACCATAATATGTGATAGAATATCTTTGTATACAACTCAGTCCATATACCAATGACTCTAACTGATACACTTCATAAATTGGTCAAAATTATATAATTTATAATACTTCTACAGGCATAGTTTGGAAAAATTATTTCTTGTTCTCGACCGAACTGAGTTACATGTGACAGTGATTATTTTGTGAGAACAATTCCGAGAAGTCTCAGTGATTTGCTTTGCAACGAATCTGGGCCCATCAGATTTGCCAGCCTACAAATCTGCGCCATTGATGGAAAAAATCAGCACCATGACATGTCTCAAAATTTCCTCATTGGCTTCAAAACTACGTAAGATAATATTACTATTTAACTTATGCTGAACTTATGACTTATAGAACTGAAGATTTCAAGAGTAATTGTGCATCTCTGTTATGGTTTTTATACAACAATCTTGTTCGAAGAAATCAGATTTTACGGAAAAGCTTCGAGAACTGGACTGATCAGTGCCAGCTTTCACATCAATGGAAACAAAATACGTTTTCATTTTTTAACTGGAGATGCTCGAGGACTTAGTCGGACCCAGAACAGTTCTAATAATCCCCCTGTGTTCTTTTCTGGTTGAATACTCGCCATTTTTATATCATTCGTTGTCGATAAACACATATCTTCTTGTTAAAATCAGAAGGAATCTGTGCAAAAATCATGAATGAATCAAAGCTGATGTTATGAACTAACTGATTCTGTAAGTGCCGGTCACCCCTACTGACAATGATGTATACGAAATATTAAAAGATTCTGACAAGTGATTCTAAAGAAGATTTTTAAACACACTTGTACTGACAATGATTATATATACGAAATATTAAAAGATTCTGACAAGTGATTCTGAAGAAGAAGATTTTTAAACACACTTGTATCTGATCCACCTATGGATACAAAAATCAAAAGATACTGATCAGCCTTTACATTCTACTGGTCCAAAGGATGCTTCATACCAAATAATAGTTCTCTGTTCCATGTGGTTTAGGAAATATAATAGGCATTTTGAAAATATATCTATTGTTTGCATTTGGGGTTCCCACAGGGACATAGAAATTGTTTTTGCGTGAATCAAGTACTTATGACTGAATAATAAATACCACATACCAAATTTAGTTCAAACCTTTCTAAACAATAGAAAGTTTGGATGGGTTGGGCCAAAAAACTTGCCCCTCACATTACAAAGGCAAATATTGCTCCAAGAATTTCGCTTGAACAAACTTGATTCTATACCTCAAAAGAAAGCTCCATACCAAATATCAAATCAATGTACCAACTGGTCCATGAGAAGAATATTTAAAAAAAATTTTGACTTTTTTGAGCATTCCCCCACCCCCCCCCTCTCCCTATGGAGCATGGAAACTTTATTTGAACAAACTTGAATTGACATATAATATGAACAATGCATATCAAATTTCGTTCCAATCGGCACAAGAGTGTAGGAGAAGACGACAGTGTAAAGTTAACACCAGACAGATGACAGATGATGGACAGGCAAGCGACGGATGAAAAGTGATCAGTTTGCTGAGGTGAGTGAAAAATATACAATTTTGACAATGGGGGCACAAATTTAAAATGGAAAAATTGAAGAATTATACCAAAAAAAAATCGCAGTTACAAGTAATGTGCCCTAAATTCTCACCTAAACATACTGAAGTCAAAAATGAGAGTTTCTTTGAAAAATCAGGTTCTTGGTCAATCAGTAGCAGTTAGCATTTTAGCTTTGACAAGCTTAGGAGCAATGCCACCAGAAGCTATAAATAATGCACAATTTTTAGTTCAGTTTGATCAGTTGTTTAATTGCTTCAATTCTGCTAATTGTGGGAAGTAAAACCTCACCAAGCAGCTGTTTCCAATACATCCAGACACATCAAATATTTAAGTGAATGTCAACATATGCTTTTGAAACTTAACTACTGCATGGGTACTAAAGCAGACAAATTACACTTCATTAACCTTTTACCCAATGCAGATGATATCAAAATTTATTATTTTAATTTTTGTTTTGTTAAATTTAAAAAAAACCTACAAAACAATATGTGACCACTCATTGGAATGAGCTTGACAAGCTCATTCCAATAGGGGGGGGGGGGGGGGGGGCATATGATATGGTTTTGTTGAAATTTTTGGAAAAATATCATTTTTTCAACTGCTCTATTTTTTAATTATGCAAGTGGTTGCAGCCGATTCATTAGGTACACTCATCTCAGGTGCAACAATCGATTTTGAGCTTCTAATGACAGGTATGTCAGAATTCATATCTTCCCTGCCAGAGATCAACATTCTACACTACATTGCAGATTATATAGTCAGAAAACTAAAAACAAAACATGACTCTTGTCAAACCTGTAACCGAAAAATACTTATTTCAGATAAGAAGGACTACAAGAGTGATGATCACACTTTCACATATTGGAGATCACTATACAATAACAAAGGCTGTTTTGGAGGACTGATTGTTCCTTGTCCTGCACTAATGAGAATTGTCGAGAAAATGGAATCTATTTTTTGCAACACATTGGAATACATTGCCCATCAAGATAAAAATAAGAATGAGGCTGTGTACTAAAATATAAAATTAGTGTAATGATGCTTTGGAAGATGAATTTTGTATCATTGCTGTCAAATACATCATTGATCTATTTGTTCTAATTCATATTCACAATAATGTCAAATTTCAAAACTTTGACCTGCAGAAAATTTCAAGCCAAAATTTTCAAAAATAAGCAAAAGCAGAAGACTTATGAAAGTAATGTATTTATTGATTCTGGGGGTGGGGGTAATAAAATTTAATGCAGATTTAATTAGAAAACCAGAAGTTGAAGTTCAGCTGTACTGAAAGCATTCAAACTTATGACTCTTTCCTGTTCATCCTGCACACCGATGTTAATCTGTCACAGCAAGTTATAGACTGTATCAAAACAATGCTCATGAGAAGAGTTGATCTTAGTGGTGTCTGTGTTAGTCAATTCAAGTGTTCAGTGAAAAAATTTTAGCGGTGATATGTTTAATTTTTCTTAGAGAGTGGGTTCAGTTTTTTTTATCTTGTATCTTTGCTTTCAGTGTTTCATTGTTGTGCAAAATGATAAATGATCACATGAACTGTAGTCACGGACATTTTAGATAAATTCAGGTCCAGGGCTGACTAAATTAGATTCATCATGGCAAGCATGTATTAGCCCTACCAATGGTTCCTGGTGAGCGATGCCTGGTTTGATGATTTGACTGATTATGAAGGGAGTGATGATACTGCCATGGAAGCTACATTACGCGTTTCTGTGACAAAGTTATTGATTATTGGGTTGAAGGCAGCCATGGACTTAGCCTATGGAATCAACACCAAATTATTGGGCCAAGGACAACAAATCACATTGAAGGGTGGTGCAGAAAACTGCAGCAAGTTCTACCAGGTTCACACCCAAACATCTTCAAACTGAGTGACTAATGTATATTTGTTTTCCATCTTTGTCTGAATAAAATCTAAGTATTAAAAATGAACTGAATTCACTCTCGTTTATACTGCCCAACTAATTAGAACAATCCTATAGTTGTCCAATCTTTGATGCTGAGGATTATCACACCTTCTCACACCTCAACTGGAAACAACAGATGCAGGGTGAACGGGAATGGCCCAAACTCACCATCTGTTAACAGTGGGATTGTCTATTTAGCCACCAATTCTGAAATTTACATCACTGCTGCCTTGAACACCTTCACACCAATGACCAGGTTTAAGAATTCAATACTATTCAAGTAAGTATTGAGCTAACCCACATTGAGCAAATTTGTGTCTAGCCAATATTTTTTTACCATACTTCAGTTCAAGTTCATCTTCCTTGTGCAGTTTTATTTCTGTCACTGGCATTGGAACAGGTATGACCAAATGGGTTTTCTCTGCTACTGCCTGAACATAGAATTGTTAGATAGAATGGATTGTAACCTCTCTGGAGTCAGTTTATATCCCATTTCTTTGGCATAAACGTCCTGTAACAATGTAATAGACTTGCATACCTTGCTATCATTTCAGGGAGAAACTCCCTTCCATACCATCCCCCAGTGGTGTAGATACAGGGGCAAAGCGGTGATGACCCCCACCCTTCAAACCTCCTAAAAATTGTTGAAAAAAAATTGTCAGAAAGTCTGGTTCTGGTGGGGAACGTAGTTTTGTCCTGCAGCTGTAGATTATTCAAAACAAGAAATTCTGTTAGAAAAATTCACCAGTCCATCACCAGGCATCCCTCCACTCATTCTACCTCCTTACCTTCCAGCATTCAGACACATACTGTTTTATCATATCCCTCATAGTCAGCTTCTCAACCTCCCAAACTAAAATACTGACCCCTTCCGTAATGTTCCCCCACCTCATCCATCTATCCTATCCCTCATGGTTTTATCCATTCTTCCATTAGTTTCTCGGGGATTTGTATTCCATTGGGCAAGTATCTGTGGGGGTTCTAAAAGGAAATGATCTAGGGTCTCTGTTTCTCCGAAGCTGCAAACATGGCACCTTCTTCAATTGTTTAATTTTTTTTAAGGGGGGGTGGGGGGGAGAGGAAGCTGCAAATACCACTTCTCAGCAATATTTGCAGTGCATCTAGCATGCCACAACTATTGGCTCACTAGCTATTATTAATAATGGGATAGCAAAAAATTGTTACTCTTTTAATTAAAATCTTTTTGGCGCTTCTAAACTGCCATAGTCACCAGCAAAAAACAGAATACTTTGAAGCACATGGATGTCTGGTGACTGAGCACAAACCAGTTTTCTGAACTTTAATATTCTGATTGTTTCATGCTGCCCCCAACTCATGTCTCTGCCCTTCAAACTGGGCTTAATTAGGGATAGCCTTTATATGTATGTTAGTCCACTATGATCGTGGAGGATGGTGAAGTAACATGTGTTAACCCATCATTTGTCTGTTGTGATATCTTTGATTTAAAAAATGACCACATTTGTTGCCTATTTTGAACACAAGGTGGATAAAATCAAAATTTGTTGGCATTTATGATAATAACACATTACATTCTTATTATTCAGTTTATTACTGGTGTTCTACTAATTCACAATGCGGAGATTGTAGGCCGAAATGCCTGATTTTCTGATCTATTCTTAATGTTTTGGAACATTTTGGCAGAAAACATAATTTTGGTAAACTTTTGTTCCAGTTGGTTATGGAAAAGTGGATTTATGACAAATTTGTGAAAATTTCAGGTCATTAAATATTGGTCAATGAAAATTTGGGTGTTTTGATTATTCATGTGTTCCTGTTTCAAACTAGAGGGCTGCCACATCCACGGGGCAGCTGATCCCCCCGAAAAAAGTGTGGTCATCATAAAATTTTCTAAGTTGAAAAGGGGCATAACTCTGGTAAAATTAATCAGGACAAACCCATTTTCGAACTTGACCCGTATTTTGATATGTTTGCACCACATATCAAGTTTGGTTACAATCAAACTATCTTGAGGGAAGTTACCATCCGGAAACCAAAAATCATAAGATTTTCTAAATTAAAAAGGGGCATAACTCTAGTAATATTAATCAGGATGAACCCGGATTCGAACTTGACCTGTATTTTTATATGTTTAAGCCACATATCAAGTTTGTTTACAATCAAACTATTTCAAGGGAAGTTATCATCTGGAAACGAAATGTAAACGGATGGACGGACGGACGGACGGACAGATGGACGGATGGACAGACAAAAAAAACGCGTGACGACTGTATCCCCCGAAATTTTTTTTCGGGGGGATAAAAACTTCCAGAAATTGAATTATGGCAGTGGGCTAAATTATTTTTCAAAGATGATTTGAACCAGAGTATTTTTCTAAGTTATCAAGATGGTAGCAAGTGAAGCCTTACTTTAGCAAGATTCAGTTCATAATTTTTATCACAATTTTTGGGGTAGTGACTTCTATAGTCAATAAAATTTGACAAAATGAAAATAGAACATTTTTGTACCTCATTGGAAAACTAGAGGCTCCAAGGGGTCATAATTGCTTACCTGACAAGTTGTTCAAAGAAGTATTTTGGAACACATTCAGCTAATCATGGCTCATCAAAACTTCAGAGGTATGAAGTCATGAAATTATTATAGGGGTCTTTTTTTTTACATAAATTCACTCTAATCCCTTCATTTTCTAGCATTTTTTTTCCTCTGCTTAACTGACCTCCAGGGGTAGGGAGTGGGGAGTGATGGTCATAGAGTTAATTTGGAAGAGGGGGGACTGCATAAAATCACTCTAAATCTTTCAAAATATATTTTGCAGCCAAACATTTTGTTACATCTAACAGCCCACCCCCCCCCCCCCCCCCCCCCCCCACTCCCTGACAAGGAAGGGAGGGGAGAACATAGCGTAAAAATATTTTTGCATAAAACCACTCTAATGGATCTAGGAAAACAATTTTGAAAAAAAATTCCACCAAAAAGTCGGAACCAATAAAATGCATACCCCCCTCCCCGCCCCGCCCTCCCCCCCCCCCCCCCCCCCAAAAAAAAAAAAAAAAAAAAAAATTCTAAATTAAAAATTTCCAAGTCGAAACTGGGCCGCAAATTTTCAGACCTAAAAATTATTTTTTTCGTCTCAAAATTGAACAAAACATTGAAAAGAATCAAAAATATTATAGGGAGCCCAAATATTAACCGAGGAACTTGATTTGAAATTACTTGATTCTCCCCCCTCATCCCTCCCCCCCCTCCCAAGAAATGATGTATACCAAATATGAGAACATTCTGAAGAAGAAGATTTTTAAAGAAATTTCCCCATATTGCACTAAGGTAAAATTCGGGGCCCCATAGAGTGCTCACATATTAACCCAGTAACTCGATTTGAACAAACTTGAATCTGATCCACCCAGAGGACCGTATATCAAATATGAAAGGGTTCTGACTTGCGGATCTGAAGAAGAAGATTTTTAAAAAAATTCCTTGTATTTGTACCAAGTTAAAATTCGGTCCCCCATAGGAAGCCCAAATATTAACTGAGAGACTTGTTGTGAAAAAACCTGAATCTGACCCTCGTAACAATGATGTTTACCAAATATTAAAACAGACTGTCCAACGGTTCTGAAGAAGAAGATTTTTAAAGTTTATTTCCCATATTGGCCTAAGTTAAGATTTGGGCACATGTATTGAGCCCAAATACAAACCGAGTGACTTAAATTGAACACACTTGTATCTGCCCCCCCCCTCCTCACACTCCCCCTGCCCCCTTATGTATGGATATGGTATGCCAAATATCAGAAGATTCTGATCAGTGGTTCTGGAGAAGAAATGTTTTTTAATATTTGTAAATATGCCGACTCAGCATTTTTTGTCTCCCTCCACCCCCCCCCCCTCCCCGCGCCCCCCCCCCCCCCCTACAGAACACACTAACAAAACAGATGGCAATTTTTTTATCATCATTTGATTCTACTGGTCCTAAGGATGTTTCATACCAAATAAAAGTTCTCTGATCAGTGTGGTTAGGGAAGTATGGGCTCCTGAGGTTCCCACGGGAACATGGGAAATTTTTTTTAGCATGAATCAAGTACTCATGACCCAATAATACCACATACCAAATTTCATTCAAATTAGACCATCAGTTCAGAAAATAGAAATTTTGGATAGGACCCAAAATCTGGCTCTCCCATTATAAAAGCAAATATTGATTCACAAACTTCATTTGAACAAACTGGATTCTACACCACAGAAGGAAGCTTCATACCAAATATCAAGTCATTGAACTCACTGGTGGATTTTTTTTAGAATTTTGGAGCATTTTCCCCCACTCCCTCCTTATGAAGTGTGGCAACTTTATATGAAAAAACTTGAATTGTGACACATGATAGGGAACATATATACCAGATTTGGTCCAATTTGGTTAGTTTGTGAGAAGTCGATAATGTAAAGTTAATGTTGGGCGACGACGGATGGAAGGACGGATGGCTGGATGGCAGACAGACAGAAAGTGATTTGTAAAGCTCCCCATGAGCTTCACTCAGGTGGGCTAATAAAAGGGGAAGGCTTGCTAATGAAGAAAACTTTGTTATTTACTTTTGTATTTTATAAACAGGGTGTAGAGTAGGGCACTGTAGTATATTAGTAATCATTCCCTGCAGCACCTTAAGTCATTTTATACTGGTAGATAAATTGCTAATATTGTTCTCTGTGAAACTATGATGCTTTAAATGTATTTGTATATAAATATATGCTTGTGCTGCAAATAAAGTTACAGTAATGTTTCAAGATAAGTCTGATAAAAGTATCCAATAACAAGAGAATGAGGCTTTAATCGAGTAACATATCTTCAGTGTCATTTAACCATTGGGGGATCTGCCAGAGACTGAATACTATAGGAATATAGATCTGCTGTGCTGGAAAAAAAGAGATCTCTAATCAGTTGAAACATGGGAAATGAGTTGGTGCCTCCATGATTTTTTATGTGCACAACCAGCTGAAATGTCTGAAAAAATGGGAATAGCAAAATTCAACAAGAGAGATAACTTATGTCTGAAGGCCAGACGAATCACTAATATCTTCTGGATGATATGCAGTGATGCTTAATCCTCTGACCACATACCACTTACGTGCAGATTTAGAGGATTGAGCATTGCTCCCCAAACCATATTGCAGGCATCTGCTGATAAAATTCGACAGGGTTCAGGAAATCCAGAGGAATTCCCTTAGTGAACTAAAAAGGTCCAAATTCCCTAAGTTGGGTTGAACACCAAGTGACTGAATACACAAGGCGCTAGATTCAATCCAAACAGCATTGTATAAAATCAGTATGCAATGCCTTGGAACAAAAGGAAGATATTTGATACTAAAGATGAATTGGAATGTGAAAATAATCACCCATCATGTCTATGATGTCAGCAAAGAAATGTTCTCAAGAATAAAACTCCTAACAGATCTAAACGTCTCCACACTGAACTTGGAAGCTATTGTGAAGACATTTAGATTACTCATTTAGATGATGCTTCTGGGTTGACCATTCTTCATCAGAACAAAAAGATGTCAAGCACAGAACCACGCACACACATTAGATAGCGAATAAACTCGGTTGGTTCCTAGTCTTAAGAAGGTAATTATCTCTCAGTCTGAGAGTAAAGCTCTCATAAATTCTGTCAGAATAGTGCATGGGATTGGATCGTGGGTAAGAGGTGGGGTTTCCCCTAAAAGAAAAGCTGAACATTACTGACAGAAAAATACAAAGTCTGATGTTATGATGGACTATCTCCCTCCTCCTCCCCCATCTGGAAGCAAGTCAAGATGACAATCTTCACTTCCTGGACTGATGAAGCCTATAGGAGCAGAAATGTCCTCTTCCATATCTAGCATTTCCTGAGTGGAAGGCTAAGAGGAAGCTGGGGACCTGAAGGGGTTAGAGAATCTCTGAGGTTACTGTCAACATCTGAATATTCTATCCCTTACCCGAAGTGCTGTGATTATCCACTAAGAGTTGTTGTTGCAAAAGCATAATGAGAAAATTTAAACTGCATTTCTTGAACTGCTAAAATAGTGCCCTCAAGCATAAATTAATAGAGACAGGACAGGAGCTAAATGTAACAGATTACCTTGAGTATCAGGAAAGGATGTATTTGTTGCAAATTTTGAATTCCTCAAGAGGGATGCTACTTTGTTTCTCTGACCATCAAAACATTGATAGAACTAAAAATCAATGATATAGTGCCCTGATAGGAGTTGCTTTGTTGTCAAGCTCTTCATATTGAGATCCATTGGCAACAGAAGTCACCACAAGTTGTCTGCCGAAGAGAAAATCTGTGTAAGTTCTCTGGAAAGACCTTTTAGCACTTTAGAAGTGGAGACAGGAACGCTAATGGACTTGTCATCAAAAGTGAAAGAGTAGATGCATCTTTGTCAAGAGAAAGCAAAGAAGATGATAAATAATCACTAGAGAAATCATATCATCTGAACTGATGTTAGGTGGAGAAGTAATGGATCAAGAGAAATAAGCAGAATTTCAAGCTTTAGCAGAAAGCCGAGCATAAAAACAGAGATAGCATCAAACACTAAAGAATATTGCTGTGGTCTCAAAAGACAGGAAAATTGTAAAAGGGGGTAACAGCACATCTTCTATCAACAGTAGAGTTGTGATGAGATGGCAATGGAACAGATTAAGGTTTTACTTCAGGAATATGTTCAATAAAAGTGTCAATGATACTGTAGCTCAACTTGTGTAAGACATGTACATGTATAGTATGTGACACAGCAATAACACACATATAGGTAATGACCTGATAACAAAGGTACATGTACAGTATTGTAAAGGTCTGTATATAAATACTGACCGTAGCCTGTAACAAATGTATAGGTAATTTGCATAATTTATGCACGAGAAAAAACCTGTATTATATGTGATGTATTCCATGATACTAAACATTCATACAAAAATTTATTCAAATCAGAACCTTCATACAGAAGTTCTGTACAAAAAACTGATTGTACCTAATTTCAGTATAAAATGGCTGCCGGCAGCTATCTTGAATTTTGGGCCACACCCAAAACACTCGTTCTCGTCCCAAGGTGATAACAAAGGTACCCAAAAAGTTTCATGAAGATCGGTTCATATATACAGCCTCGAGCACAAGCCATATTGACATATGCACTTACTGTGTTTTAGTAGCACTGAATAAATCAAAGTTCATCTAATTTGCATAATTTATGCCTCAGAAAAAAAACTTATTATATTTGATGTCTTCCACATTACGAAACATTCATACAAAAATTTATTCAAACCAGAACTTTCATACAGAAGTTCTATACAAAAACTGATTACACTAATTTCGGTACAAAATGGCTGCTGAAGGTCATCTTGAATTTTGGACTGCACCCAAAAACACTTGTTCTCATTCCACGGTGATAATAAAGGTACCTAAGAAATTTTGTAAAGATCGGTTCATACAAACATCCTCTATTGAATTGTTGATGGATGGACAGACCGATAACAGTCCATGACAAAACCTCAAATTCGACTACTTCAAAGTTGAGCTAAAAATGAAATCTAATGAACATGAAAAAACAGATGAAATTGAAAAGCCTTATAGCTTGTCATAACATTCTTCACCTTCAGTGTATTCATTGAGAGTATTGTAATTAAGATTATGAGAAGAAGACTGAGTAATGGAGTTTGATGTAGGAGTGTCTGAATGAGTTGAGTCACAGCTCCATTTAGCTGGAGATGAATTTGAGTGCACAGCTGGTCGCTTCTGCAAAAGCAACCGCCTCTGCTGCAAAGAGAGAATGCTTGAGCCAGCTGTCTGTGAACAGATGGTGGACAAAAAGTGCAGGTTCTTCTGTGGGAGACCTGAATGAAACAGAATGGGGTGTAGTCATTGATGGATAATGTTCCAAGAAAATATCCTGAGTAGGAGGTACATGGATCTGACTAGAGAATGAAAAGATCTGTACTCCATCCCATAGTCCACTGGATGACACTTAGAATAGTGAAGAATCAACAGCATCACTAGCAGATGCAAGATCAGAATCAGATCGCTGTGATCTGGTAACGTATGCAATTATATCTCAATGACTGTATCCATACTGAGAGGTTGATAATGTGCCAGGTGTACAACAATCTGCTGAAAAAGTGGGGTAAGAAGAATCAAAAGCACCGACTAGGGACAACCTGATTGCTCACTTGTGCTTTCTCTAATCTTTGGGTATCAATGCATCCAATCGAGAGTACTTCAGATGAATGATAACTATCAATAGATGAAAGTCAGAAGAACATACGGATATTCCTGAAGACTGGCTTTCAAAGAAAGTTGAGCAATTATGAACATCATTTTGTGAGCAATATGGTTGACACCTGTCAAGCTTACTTGAGATAGTACTGCTGAGCTGATGTGGATATGCTCTAACTCAGATTGACAACCATTCCCAGTCACTTGCCACATCATGAAAACAGACTAACTTCCATCAAGATGGTCCATTTACTGAAACTTTCAGTGGCAGCAATTGATCCAAAACAGACATTCTTGACAAACACATACTCAGAAAATGAATTGGATAATAGCATATATATATAAAAAAAACAATAATATTAATTTTAAAAAAATATGTATGATGATACCTTAAACCTACGAACAGCCCCTACATTGTTGGTTGGGGGTGGGGGTACTTGGTACAAGTTACATCAATGAAAAATATCTTAAACACCCTCACATTTTGACAGTGTGCACTACAGCTGACAGTATTTTTGCAGTGGTACAGCAGGTAAATCTGCACACTGAGCAGAAACTTGCTGGTCTTTGAAATTTCTTTCAACACATTGCACTGCAAAGACACTGCAAGAACTTTGAAATTACTTTTAGTTCACTGCAGAGACTGACACTAATGTACAAATTTTGATTGTCATTATTGTCCTCAGATGATTTCCTTCTTTCTTTGGACATGGAACCCATGACCTATTGTTTGAAAAAAGACTTCTAACTCAACACGACCTTACATCACAATGAATCCTTTATATCTGAAGACAAGTATCTCAGAACTTGATTTTAGAAACTAATCCGTGATGAAAAAGAGTATCTCCTCGTGTCAGGCAGGGAGATTACTCATGTGTTATAGTAATCCATCTTTTTCTGCTTCCTCTCTCTTTCTCTTTCTTTCTCCCCTGTTATTCTTTCACTCTCTCTCTCTCTCAATTTCCATTTTTGTTATTTTTGTAAAACAACATTTTTACTTTTTTATTAAAGGTTTTTGTTTGCCATGTAATTTATGTATTTCACATTTGTAGGAGAGGAGGGTAAACTCAGGGTTTAGTACTTGTCCTCCAATCCAATTTGCACTAAGGCTTAAAGTGTAGCAAATAAAATATGTTTAAACAAAGAGACACTGCCTTGGCTTAGAAAATATTTAGGAACACTGCTGACACTTATAAAAAATTCAGCAATGGAATTCAGCGAACTGCAGAAACACTGTCATGACTCACAATGATAACTCAATGGCTAGATCACTGCATAGAGAAGAAGTACCAAAAGAAATAACATGTAACATATTGCAAATCACAAAATGACACCTGTACCATTAAAATACAAAGCTTATTTAAACCTTCACCCAACACAGATTTTCTCCAAGAACTTAACATTTATTTTTATCTTCAAAATGTTAAGAAAATGCTTTCAAGACAAACCCTAACTAGATGGTGTCATTTGTGTGCAATGTACACTATAGTATATCCCTGCATTTGCATTCTTGATTATTGGTAAAAGCTTGATACAGACAGAAATTAAAAGGAATTATATACAATTTGAAACCTTTAAGCACATCTATAAACCCTACCTAAACATATGAATACACTTTCAATGTTTTGAATTAACCCCTTTAGGAGACTTTTGCAGGAAACTGATTCTTTGAGAACAAATGTGTTGCTATGGGTGCTGCATGGGGCCAAATTAAAAATCTGAAACTTTTATGCACATCTAGATACCCTACCTGAACATACACACCTTCAACATTTCAAATTAAAACCCCTAGAAGCCTTTTACCACAAACTGATTGTCTAACGACAAAAGTTGCACTACTGGAGCCATATGAGGAAGGGGGGAGGGGGGGGGGGGAGCTGGATAAAAAAAATTCAAAACTATTTTGCACATTTAGAGTTGGTTTGTTGGTGGTTAACGTCACATATTTATGCACCATGGCTAATCGTGACACAACATGGAGATGAAGTCAAGTTTAGTCAATCGTTGATCAACATGTTGCCCATTTTAGAGGACTTTCACCCCAAGCATTGGTGACTGGGTCCTATTTTACTAGTAAAGCGGAACTGGTTTACCACAGTAAACAAGTGCTGCTTACTTCCCGGGGTTCCCACGGGGAGCACATTTAGAGTACCTACCTGAACATACAAACACACTTTCAATGTGTCAAATTAAAACCCCAATGAGCCTTTCATCGCAAACCGATTCTCTAACAACAAAAGAGGTGCTTTGGGTACCCCACAGGCCGAATCAAAAATCTGAAACCTTTATGCACATCTGGAGACCCTGCTGTAAGATATGAACACACTTTCAACATTTAAAATTAATCCCCTAGAAGCCTTTCTGGAAACCGATTCTCTAATAACAAAAGTGGTGCTATGGGTGCCACATAGGTCAAAATTCAAACCTTTATGCACATCTAAAGACCTCACCAGAACATATGAACACTCTTTCAATGTTTTAAATTAAAACACCTAGGAGCTTTTGCTGGAAACTAATTCTCTAACAACAAAAGTGGCACTACTGGCACCACTAGGGTCCAAATTAAAAATCCAAAATCTTTACACACATCCAGACATGCCGCTGGAATGTATAACACACTTTCAGCATTTCAAATTAAACCGCTAGAAGCTATTTATCACAAACCGATTCTCTAACAACAAAAGTGGTGCTACGGGTGCCACACAGGCCGAAATAAAAAATCTGAAACCTTTATGCACATTTAGAGACCCTACTGGAATATATGAAAACACTTTCAACATTTCGAATTAAAACCCTGAGTAGCCTTTTGCCACAAACCGTTTCTCTAATGACAAAAGTGGCTCTACGGATGCTCCACAAGGCTGAATAAAAAATCCCAAACCTTTATGCACATCTTTATGCACATTGTCAATGTTTCGATTTAAAACCCCGAGGAGCCTTCCACAGTAAAATGATTTTCTAACAGTAACAACAAAAGTGGCGCTATGGGTGCCACACAGGCCAAATTAAAATTCCAAAACCTTTATGCACATCTACAGATGCTACCTGAACACCTCAGCATAGTTTAAATGTTTTGAATTACATACACTTGGTGATATGAAGTTTAGATGCAAGGATGCACTATAATCGCAGATATAAGGGTTCCAATGGGAGTGATCTTGCACACCCAGTTTTGAAAGAGTCGGTCTATAAACCTCAGAGGAAACTTTTAGAATAATTTACCACACTGGCCAAATTTTGTTCAAGCAACACTAAATTATTCTAAGCCAAAATGGAACAAAACTCTGGAAAAAATATTCTGACTGAAACTATGATCGCATGTGTCGAGATTCACATGGTGGTGAACATGCATGCCAAGGTTTGAAAGAATTTGTCCATAAACCTCGAAGAAATTGTCTGGACAAAATTCAGTCTGATGAGGCAAATTATTTTAAGACGGCGAGGGTATACAGTAGAATCCTCTTAATTGAATATCCATTTTGCCAGTGAAAATTATTCAGTTAACAGGAGTATACAATTAACAGGGATTTGGTCAGTTTCCTGTGTTCTAGAGGTAAACTGAGCATTTATTCTATTATATCTTGTTTGATAAGATATAATAGAATAAATACCTGTATTGAATGTAGTGAAGCCAAAAAGGTTGGTAAATAAGGGGAATTTTGTGCGTGTCACTGTAATTTTTTCGGCATATTATAAAAATTTATATACAATTAACAGAAGTTTACTCTACAACCCATATTATAAAAATTTATATGCAATTAACAGATCAAATTTGTACTGAAGGTATGGTAAATGGTTTTGTGTTTGAAAATTATATTCAATTAACAGGGATATACAATTAAGAGATATCCAATTCAGTGGGCTCCACTGTACTTTGGCAAAAATATTCCCACCAGGATGATAATTGTACATGCACAGGTTCCCATAGTGATGAACATGCATACCAAGTTTCAAACAGAATGGTTCTCGAAAAGCCGAGAAAATCTCTGGACAGAAAAAATGGACAGATGTTGGATGGGCAATCCATTTACATAAAGCAATCATACTTTTCAAATGGGTGTATAAAAAATGGGATGGTATTCAAAAAGTTGCCTGATTGCTTTTACTGAACGAGTTGTACATGTATGACTCTAGTTGTTTTGTTACACAGTATTTAACCATTTAAAGGTTTGAAGTCGAATGTGTACAAATATAAGGCAGCACGGTGGCTTAGTAGGTAGAGATGCATGCAGTAGGACAAGAGGTCCTCGGTTCGTATCCTACCTGCAGTAACCGCATTGCATCGGGCAAGACAGTTCATCCCAACTGTTCATGTGGGGGCATGGTGGTGGTTTTGTGTACTAAGGCATCCTGCATGTCGATGGTGCACTTGTCCACAGCCAATGCTAACCCTGTTTGTGTGGAGTTAGTATGTTGGGGAGCCTGACTGTTACTCACCATTGCTCAGTGGTTCTCCTGGCTATCAAAAGTGTTGTTAAAATCCCAATGAATAAATAAATAAATAAATAAATAAATAATTAAATAAATAAATAAATAAAAATATAGAGCTGAAACAGAGCATTATTATATTCATATACGGGAACAATGAAGATTACTTATGATGTATTAATGGCTGGTTCTGCAGCTGAACAAGACTTCTTTAATTAGGACTTTCCATGTTAAAAAGCTCATAAAAACATTCATATGTTCCTAAAATAGTTATCATTTACATTCAACTTGATAAAAATAAGTTGATTTCTGTGGACAATTCTATATTTTAAAAGCTTCAGAAATCATTATTTATTTGCCTATATATTATATGCCCTTCCAGAAGTTGTGTTACTTTGCAAATAACCAATTGATGCTTCTTCTGTAGCATACAGACAGAAGAACAAACAAAGCGATAATATAACCTACCTACCACCAACAGGGGATTTCCCTAACAAGGGGGAATATGCTGCCTAACTCATGGACTAGAATATTCTCTGTCAAGCCCACAATGAAGGATGCAGTTTCGAAGATGGGCTATGTGTTGACCACCCAACAGAGGGTTTCTGACCCACTGCTATGAATTCCCCAACCACCTCTGTCTGCTACCACCATTCTTTGTAAAAGGTGGATATAACAAAAGAATTGCCAACAAAAAAGGGACATTCTAAAAGATGACCATAGAAAAAGTAAAGGAGTTATGGGGAAAATAAAAGCACAAAAAGGTTGATACTGACCTTATAAACCTGCGTGTGTAATATAAAAAAAAAAAATAAGTATCGGATATGTTTATCCAATTTTATAACAAGAAATGTTGATCCATGAGCAAAAAAGTCTACGGTCATCTTCTTCTACAACACTAAAAGATGACCGTAGATCAAGCTGTTAAGTGAGACAATCTGTAAGCGTTATTAGATTAACATCTTTCATATTGTAATCCCATAGATAATCCTTATTTGATATCACAGGTGGAACCCCACAGGTTATATTTTTATTCATATTGCCTGGTTAATAGTCCCCACGGTAATATACAAGAACTGCTCAAACTTGTAGTTTTGGTATTAAACAACCTGGCATACTACAGAGGTTAGAATAAGGGCTAAAAGGTTTATAGATGATCCTGAACTGCTTAGAAACATTTTTGTTTCCTCATATAATCCATGTTAAATGTACCAATTTGTTCCTGTCTTAGGTCGCCCATTTTTGAGTCTTACCCGTCATTGGAAGCAAACTGCATCACATTAGTAAAATCCTTTGGATTTTTTAAAAAACTTCTTTTCTGTTTCTTGTCGCAAATGTGCCAATTTCTTCCTGTCTTAGGTTGCCCAATTTCTTTAGTCTTACCCGTCATCGGAAGCAAATTGTGTCACATTGGTAAAATCATTTTGGATTTTTCAGTAACTTTTTCTGTTTCCAGTAACTAATTTGTTTCTGTATGACAATCCCTTAGGATTTTTTTTGTTTTCTATTCTTTTTTTATATTTATTAACTAATTATTATTAGTTTCTCCTGCATCTGACCAAAGCTTAGAGAAATAATGCCACTGGCCACATGGAAACAGGTGAATTAGCTTTGAACGTAGCAAGAGTGTTCAATGTCTCACCGAGCACCATCACACGCCGGTGGAACCGCTACCAAATCCAGAGGACAATGCAACACCTTCCAAGATCCGCGAGAACCTGAGTGACCATGCCAGCTCAGGACCTATACATCCGGTTACGTCATTTTCAGGAGAGAACAACCACAACGACGTCTAAAATGTCAACACTACCAGGTTGGCAGAGGATTTCAGATCAGACTGTTTGCAACGTCTATGCGAGGCACGTCTGCATGCTAGGCAGCCAGTTCATGGCATCATTTTGACAGCGCAGCATCGTCAACAGCAACTTCAATGGTGCCAGATGCAAAGGTCATGACTTCATCAGAGATGGAGGTTTATAAGGTCAGTATCAACACTTTTGTGCTTTTATTTTCTCCATAACTCCCTTTTTCTGCGGCCATCTTTTAGAATGTCCCTTTTTTAGTGGCAATTCTTTTGTTATATCCATCTTTTACAAAGAGTGGTGGTAGTGGTCTGAGGTGGTTGGGGAATTCATAGCAGTGGGGCTGAACCCTCTGTTAGGTGATCAACACATACCCCATCTTCGAAACTGCATCCTTCATTGTGGGCTTGACAGATAACATTCTAGTTCATGAGTTAGGGAGCCCAGTCCCTCTTGTTGGGGAAATCTTACTGGTGGTAGGTAGATTAAATTATCGCTTTGTTTGTTCTTATGCCCATATACTACAGAAGAAGCATTATGTGCAATTGGTTATTTGCAAAGTAACATAACTTCTGGAAGGGTATATAATATACAGGCAAATAAATAATGATTTCTGAAGCTTTTAAAATATAGAATTGTCCACAGAAATCAACTTATTTTTTTCACGTTGAATGTAAATGATAACTATTTTAGGAACATATGAATGTTTTTGTGAGCATTTTAACATGGGAAGTCTTAATTAAGGAAGTCTTGGTCAGTACAGAAGGAGCCATTAATACGTCATTCATAAGTAATCTTCATTGTTCCAATTTATTTATTTATTTATTTGGGTTTTAATGACACTTTTGACAGCTAGGGTCACCTCGTGCCGGACAGTTTTACGGGTGGAGAACCACTGAGCAATGGTCAGTAACTGTCAGGCTCCCCAACATACTACTCCACACAAGCAGGGTCAGCATTTGTTGAAGGGCACCATTTACATGCAGGATGCCTTAGTACACAACACCACCGTTCCCTCATGTGGGCAGTTGGGATGAAGTGTCTTGCCCAAGGATGCAATGCAGAGTTGCTGCAGGTGGGATTCAAAGCGAGGACCTCTTGTCTTGCTGCCTGCATCTCTACCTACTGAGACACCGCGCTTCTTTACATTTGTACACATTTGACTTCAAACCTTTAAATGTTCAAATACTGTGTAACAAATGTTTTCTGTGTAACAAAACATATAGAGTCATACATGTCCAACTCATTCAGTAAAAGCAACCATGCAACATTTGAATACCATCCCATTTTTATACACCCATTTGAAAAATAAGGTTGTATTATGTAAATGGATTGTACATCCAACTTCTGTCCATTTTTTCTGTCCAGAGATTCTCTCGGCTTTTTGAGGACCATTCCATTTGAAACATGGTATGCTTGTTCATCACTATGGGAACCTGTGCATATACAATTATAGTTCGGTGGGAATATTTTTGCCAGAGTATGCCACACCTGTCTTAAAATAATTTGCCTCATCAGTCTGAATTTTGTCCTGACAGTTTCTTCGAGGTTTATGGACAAATTCTTTCAAACCTTGGCATGCATGTTCACCATCGTGTGAACCTGGACACATGTGATTATAGTTTCAGTCAGACTATTTTTTCCAGAGGTTTGTTCCATTTTGGCTTAGAATAATTTAGTGTTGTTTAGACAAAATGTGGCGAGTGTGGTAAATTATTCTAAAGATTTTCTCTGAAGTTTATAGACTGACTCTTGCAAAACTGGGTGTGCATGATCACTCCCATGGGAACCCTTGCATCTGTGATTATAGTTCTGCTTTGACTATTGTTTATGCCCCTTTTTGACTTGGAAAAATCTGTTGCATAAATCTGAATTTTCTTAGAAGGGTTTCTCAGAGGTTTATGGACTGATTCTTTCAAAACTTTACATGCATGTTTACCACCGTGGAACCTGTGATTATAATTTCGATTAGGCTATTTGTTCCGGAGTTATGCTCCTTTTTGGCTTTAGCAATATCACATTTGTTCTGTCTGATGTTATTGGTTGGTCCATGGATCAAAACAGTAGTAATTTACCATTTGAAAAAGCCTACCACGTGTATTATGCAATGGTTGACCATGCTCTTGTTATCCCTGCATTTTTAAAAATGCAGGGATATTGTGATCCATCCATCCGGCTGTCACATCCTTGCATCCAAACATCATATCGCCAAGTGTATGTAATTCAAAACATTTAAACTTGCTGAGGTGTTCAGGTACCATCTGTAGATGTGCCTAAAGGTTTTGGAATTTCAATTTGGCCTTTGTGACACCCATAGCGCCACTTTTGTTGTTATTGTTAGAAAATCAGTTTACAGTGGAACGCTCCCAGGGGTTTTAATCCGAAACATTGTAAATGTGTTAATATGTTTCAGTAGGGTCTCTTGAAGTGCATAAAGGATTTGGATATTTTATTCAGCCTCATGGTGCACCTGAAGTGCCACTTTTGTCATTAGAGAATTGGCTTGTGGCAAAAGGCTCCTAGGGGTTTTAATTCAAAATGTTGAAAGTGTGTTCATATGATCCAGTAGGGTCTCTAGATGTGCATAAAGGCTTCAGATTTTAGATTTGGCCCTGTGTGACACCCGTAGCACCACTTATGTCGGTAGTGAATCAGTTTGCAGTGGAAGGCTCTTTGGGGTTTCAATTTGAAACATTGAAAGTGAGTTAATATGTTCCAGTAGGTTCTCTACATGTGCATAAAGGTTTACGATTTTTTATTTGAGCCCACTTTTATCATTAGAGAATCAGTTTGCGATGAAAGGCTCATTGGGGTTTTAATTTGACGCATTGAAAGTGTGTTCATATGTTCAGGTAGATATAGGTAAAAGGTTTTAAATTTTTATCCAGCCCCCCCCCCCCCACCCCCCATCCTTCCTGCCCCCCATATGGCTCCAGTAGTGCCACTTTTGTCGTTAGGCAATCAGTTTGTGGTAAAAGGCTTCTAGGGGTTTTAATTTGAAATGTTGAAGGTGTGTTCTTATGTTCATGTATTGTATCTTAGATGTGCATAAAGGTTTCAGATTTTTAATTTGGCACCATGCAGCGCCCATGGCAACACATTTGTTCTCAAAGAATCAGTTTCCTGCAAAAGGCTTCTAAAGGGGTTAATTCAAAACATTGAAAGTGTGTTCTTATGTTCAGGCAGGGTTTGTAGATGTGCATAAAGGTTTCAAATTGTATATAATTCCTTTTAATTTCTGTCTGTATCAAGCTTTTACCAATAATCAAGAATGCAAAGGCGGGGATATACTATAATGTGCTTTGCACACAAATGACACCATCTAGTTAGGGTTTGTCTTCAAAGTATTTCTTTAACATTTTGAAGATCAAAATAAATGTTAAGTTCTTGAAGAAAATCTGTGTTGGGTGAAGGGTTTAATAAGCTTTGTATTTTAATGGTACAGGTGCCATTTTGTGATTTGCAATATGTTACATGTTATTTCTTTTGGTACCTCTCTATGCAGTGATCTAGCCACTGAGTTATCATTGTGAGTCATGACAGTGCTTCTGCAGTTCGTTGAATTCCATTGCTGAATTTTTATTAGTGTCAGCAGTGTTTCTGCAGTGTCAAAAAAAAAGTATAACAGAAACAAATGTGAAAAAATAGCATAAAGGATAAAATATAATAGTTTAATGACATGTTGTTGTCCACCCAACCGTATACAATTTTGCTATGCATTTCAAAATAGCACATGCTACCTAAGAATGTCAAATTGAATGGGTGACAGACAATTTTCTTTGTGTTATGTTGTTCTAGAGAGCCTGGGTTATTGAGAAAACACGCTAGTTTTTGTCTTCCGACATTTTAAAAAATGCCAAGGATAACTGAAAATCAGAGGTTGCATGACTTTGGTATGCATGAGGTTGGGATACCTCCAGATGAGCTCGCTGCTGAGTCACTGTAGCCACTATTTACCGTCTCATTGGAAGGTATAGAACCACTGGATCTACTACCGCGTTCAGGTCGACCAAGAGTTATGACCCCTACACAAGATGACACATCAGGATGTCTCACTTGCAGGATTGCTTCCTTCCAGCGACAAGGACAGTAGCAATTACTCCTAGTAGAACTAACAATAGAATCAGTGCACAAACTGTCCACAACAGACTCGCTGAATACGGCATCCGCAGTAAGCATCCTTACCACTGACCAATCCTTACCTAACATCATCATACCGTCAGAATGGAATGGGTACGTCAGCATATTCGCTGGTCTCAGCAGCACTGGTGCACAGTTTTTTTTAGTGATGAATCATGATTTTGTCTATATCACATTGATGGTGGAGCAAGAGTGTATAGCTGTCGAGGAGAACGGTTTTCTGATGCTTGCATGTGGGAATGCAACCATTTCGGAGGGAGTGGTGTAATGGTTTGGGCGGGAATTTCCTTGCATCATTGAAAGCAGTTGATCTTCATCAATGGTAATCTGAATGGATAGTGATAAAGGGACAAAATTCTTAACGCTGTTGTTGTCCCGTTGTTCAATGCTAACGATGGCCAAAGTCACGTCGCGCATATCTGTCATGACTTTCTTGAGGAGCAGAGCATCAAACTTCTTTCCTGGCCCCCACTTTCGCCAAATTTGTTGCTAATCGAGCATCTTTGGGATCAACTGGACTGTCGAGTATGACATCATGATCTTCAGATGTTAGGCGATTTACATCATGTTCTAAGGCAGAAGTGGAACGCAATACCACAGAGTGACAGTCAGAGATTTATAAGGTCCATGCACCGTCGATGTCTTGCCATCCAAGAGGCAAACGGTGAACATACAAGCTATTGACTGCATGTGTGGACTTTTCATTTCACCCCATGTCTGAACTGTGACATCCTGACATGACACTGGCAACAGCAAGAACATGAAATTATGCAAATTCATACAGCAAGACTTGAAATATGAATTTGCAATAAAATTTGCAATAATATGTTTGGGATTAAAGTCGATAATACTAAAAACATTGCTCCTCAAAGTTTATTATACTTTCTTTTTTGACTCAGTATATTTTCTAAGCCAAGGCAGTGTCTCTTTGTTTAAACATATTTTATTTGCTGCACTTTGTGCAAATTGGATTGGGGGACAATGTTAACACTTTTCTCCTACAAATTTGAAATTCATAAATTACATGGCATACAAAAACATTTAATAACAAAGTAAAATTGTTGTTTTACAAAAATAACAAAATGGGAAGTGAGAGAGAGTGAAAGAACAGGGGAAGAAAGAGAGAGGAAGCAGAAAAAGATGGATTACGATAACACATGAGTAATCTCCCTGCCTGAGGCAAGGAGATACACTTTTTCATCACAGATTAGTTTCTAAAACCAAGTTTTGAGATACTTGTCTTCAGATATAAAGGATTCATTATGATGTAAGGTCGTGTTGAGTTAGAAGTCTATTTCAAGCAATAGGTCATAGGTTCCATGTCCAAAGAAAGGAGGAAATCATTCAAGGACAATAGTGATAATCAAAATTTGTACACTAGTGTCAGTCTGTGCAGTGTACTAAAAGTATTTTCAGAGTTCTTGCAGTGACTTTGCAGTGTGTTGAAAAAAATTTCAAAGACCAGTCAGTGTCTGTGCAGTGTACAGATTTAGCTGTTGTACCACTGCAAAAACACTGTCAGCTGTAGGGTTTGCTGGTAGGTTTCAGGTATCATCATACAAATGTTTTTAAAATTAATATTATTGTTTTTTAATATATGTATTTGTATTTTATTATTCAATTCATTTTCTGAGTATGTGTTTGTCAAGAATATCTGTTTTCGGATCAACTGCGGCCACTGAAAGTTTTAGTAAACGGACCATCTTGATAGTAGTCTGCTTTCATGATGTGGTAAGTGACTGGGGTAAGGTTACACCTATATATCCTTATCATTATTATATGTTGTTACCTAAACATTCTTTCAGGTCAATTTATAATTATGCATTTGTAGGTTTTCAGTGAGTTTTTTGTCAATTTATCTTTGTCTCATGTGTAACCTAATCTTTTGTGTTCATATTTTTCAGGTTTCAGTTCTTACACGAGAAACACGATGATGATCATATCAATTGCATTTCATGTAACAGATGACATTGAGATTTACATTGTGCCATCTGCGGCAATTGGACTTGGAAGATGTTGTCCAAAGTGAAGTCCATACTTATAATACTAGGCTTTGCCAGTTCATTCAGCATTGCCGCCTCCTCCTGTTATTGATCATATATTGTTGATGTTAACAATATTTATTTTGTTAAAGGACAAGACAGTGCTTGCACTCTGTGAATGTTGGATTACACAGAGGTTATGAGGTACATATTTTGTCCTCGATCTGAGTCAAATGGCTCCAGTTAAAAATCTACTCAGCAGTACTATCTCAAGTAAGCTTGCCAGGTGTCAACCATATTGTTCACAAAATGATGTTCATAATTGCTCAACTTTCTTTGAAAGCCAGTCTTCAGGAATATCCGTATGTTCTTCTGACTTTCATCTATTGATAGTTATCATTCATCTGAAGTACTCTCGATTGGATGCATTGATACCCAAAGATTAGAGAAAGCACAAGTGAGCAATCAGGTTGTTCCTAGTCCTGGTGCTTTTGATTCTTCTTACCCCACTTTTTCAGCAGATTGTTGTACACCTGCACATTATCAACCTCTCAGTATGGATATGATGATTGAGATATAATTGCACACGATACCAGATCACAGCGATCCAATTCTGATCTTCCATCTGATAGCGATGCTGTTGATTCTTCACTATTCTGTGTGTCATCCAGTGGACTATGAGAGCGAGGACAGATCTTTTCATTCTCCAGTCAGATCCATGTACCTCCTACTCAGGATATTTCCTTGGAACATAATCCATCAATGACTACATCCCATTCTGTTTCATTCAGGTCTCCCCACAGCAGAACCTGCATTTTTTGTCCACCATCTGTTTACAGACAGCTGGCTCAAGCATTCTCTCTTTTTGCAGAGATGGTTGCTTCCACAGAAGCGACTAGCTGTGCACTCAAATTCATCTCCAGCTAAATGGAGCTGTGTCTCTACTCATTCAGACAATCCTACATCAAACTCCATTACTCAGTCTTCTTCTCATAATCTTAATTACATTACTCTCAGTGAAGACAGTGAAGGTGAAGGATATTATGACAAGCTTCTAGGCTTTTCAATTTCATCTGATTTTTCATGTTCATTAGATTTCATTTTTGAACATGTTCCTGAAGTAAAACCTTAATCTGTTCCATTTCCATCTAATCACAACTCTACTGTTGATAGATGTGCTGTTACCCCCTTTTACAATCTTCCTGTCTTTTGAGATCACTGCAATATTCTTTAGTTTATGACACTTTCTCTGTTTTTATGCTCAGCTTTCTGCTAAAGCATGAAATTCTGCTTATTTCTCTTGATCCAGCACTTCTCAACCTAACAGCAGTTCAGATATGATTGCTCTGGTGATTTTTTGTCATCTTCTTTGCTTTCTCTTGATGAAGATGCATCTACTCTTTCACTTTTAATGACAAGTCCATTAGTGTTCCTGTCTCCACTTCTAAATTGCTAACAGGTCTTTCCAGAGAACTTACACAGATTTTCTCTTCGGCAGACAACTTGTGGTGACTTCTATTGCCAATGGATCTCAGTATGAAGTACTTGACAACACTGACACTCCTATTGGGACACTATATCACTGATTTTTAGTGCTATCAATGTTTTGATGATCATAGAAAAAAGTAGCATCCCTCTTGAGGAGTTCAAAATTTGCAACAAATACATCCATTCCTGATGCTCAAGGTAATTTATTATGTTTAGCTCCTGTCCTGTCTCTGTCAACTTATGCTTGAGGGCACTGTTTTAGCAGTTCAAGAAGGCATTTTAAATTCTCTCATTATGCTTTTGCAACAACTTTTAGTGGACAATCGTAGCACTTCAGATTAGAGGTTGAGTATTCAGATGTTGACAGTATACTTCGAGATTCTCTAACCCCTTCAGGACCCCAGCTTCCTCTTAGCCTTCCACTCACTCTTGCATAGCAAGAGGAACACTGCATATGGAGGAGGACATTTCTTCATCAGTCCAGGAAGTGAAGATTGTCACCTTGACTTGCTTCCAGAGAGGGGAGGAGGACTTTCATAACATCAGACTTTGTATTATTCTGTCAGTAATGTTCAGTCTCAGCTTTTCTTTTAGGGGAAACCCCCATCTCTTACCCACAATCCAATTCCATGCACTATTCTGAGAGAATTTATGAGAGCTTTACTCTTAAACTCAGAGATAGTTACCTTCTTAAGACTAGGAACCAACCGAGTTTATTCACAATCTAATGTGTGTGTGGTTCTATGCTTGACATCTTTTTGTTCTGATGAAGAATGGTCAACCCAGACGCATCATCGATCTGAGTAATCTGAATGTCTTCACAATAGCTCCCAAGTTCAGTGTGGAGACGTTTAGATCTGTTAGGAGTTTTATTCTTGAGAACATTTCTTTGCTGACATCATAGACATGATGGGTGATTATTTTCACATTCCAATTCATCTTTAGTATCGCAAATATCTTCCTTTTGTTCCAAGGCATTGTATACTGATTTTATACAATGCTGTTTGGATTGAATCTAGCGCCTTGTGTATTCAGTTGCTTGGTGTTCAACCCAAGTTAGGGAATTTGGGCCTTTTTTTGGTTCACTCAGGGAATTCCTCTGGATTTCCTGAACTCATGTTGAATTTCATCAGCAGATGCCCGCGATACGGTTTGGGGAGCTATGTAAAATCCTCTAAATCTGCACGTAAATTGACTGTGGTCAGAGGATTAAGCATCGCTGCATATCATCCAGAAGATATTAGTGATTCGACTGGCCTTCAAGCATTGGTTATCTCTCTTGTTGAGTTTTGCTATTCCTTTTTTTCAGACATTTTGACTGGTTGTGCACATAAAAAATCATGGAGGTACCAACTCATTTTCCATGTTTCAACTAATTGGAGATCTCTTTTTATCCAGCACAGCAGATTTATATTCCTATACTTTTCAGTCTCTTCCAGATCTCCAAATGGTTAAATGACACTGAAGATATGTTACTCCATTAAAGCCTCATTCTCTCGTTATTGGATACTTTTATCAGACATATCTTGAAACATTACTAACCCTTTACCCAACGTAACGGCCAAAACCGGCCAGCGCTATTCTCAAAAATCGCCAATTAATTTTCAAAATATTTTCATTTTTTGTCTCAAAAACATAGGTTATGACCCCTCGTTGGAACGAGCTCATCGAGCTCGTTCCAATGAGGGGTCATAACCTATGTTTTTGAGACAAAAAATGAAAAAAATTAGTTATTCAAGAATTTTTTTTGCAAGTGTCGTCTGCTTTTCATGTTAGGTAAAGGGTTAATATACTACAGTGCCCTACTCTACACCCTGTTTGTAAAATACAAAAGTAAACAACAAAGTTTTCTTCATTAGCAAGCCTTCCTCTTTTATTAGCTCACCTGAGCAAAGCTCAAGGGGAGCTTTACAAATCATTTTCTGTCTGCCGTCCATCCGTCGTCCAGCATTGACTTTACATTATCGACTTCTCACAAACTACTCGACCAAATTAAACCAAATCTGGTATGCATGTTCCCCAAAATTTTTTAAAAAATCTTCTTCTCATGAACCAGTGGGTACAATGACTTAATATTTGTCATGAAGCTTCCTTCTGAGGTGTAGAATCAAGTTTGTTCAAACGTGAAGCAATATTTGCCTTTGTAATGGGAGGGGCAAGATTTCGGGCCCTGCCTAAAATTTCTGTTTTCTGAACCGATGGTCCAATTTGAATGAAATTCGGTATGTGGTATTATTGGGACATAAATACTTGATTCAAGCTAAAAAAAATTCCCATATTCCCTGTGGGAGCTAAAAATAGAAAATATTTTCAAATGCCTTTATTTCCCAAACAATATGGAACAGAGAACTGTTATTTGGTATGAAACATCCTAAGGACCAATAGAATCAAATGCTAAAAAAAAAATTGCCATTGGTTTTGTTAGCATCTTCTGTATATGGGGAGTTGGGGGGGGGGGCATCGAAAAAAAGAAAAAATGCTGAGTCAGCATATTTGCAAATATTAAAAAGAATTTCATCTCTAGAACCACTTATCAGAATCTTCTGATATTTATCATACAGCATCCATATGGGGGAGGGAGGGGGAGGGGGGAGGGTGCAGATACAAGTGTGTTCAATTTAAGCCTCACGGTTCATATTTCATATTTAGGCTCAATATCGGAACCCAAATCTTAACTTTGGGCAATATGGGAAATAAACTTTAAAAATCTTTTTCAGAACCGCTGGTCAGAATGTTTTAATATTTGGTAAACATCATTGTTACGAGAATCAGATTCAAGTTTGTTCGCATCAAGTCTCTCAGTTAATATTTGGGCTTCCTATGCAGAGACCAGCCGTTAGGGGGACTTAGCCTAAGTCACCTAGAAAAATAGTCAGGGCGATTACAAGTCCCCCTCTAAAAATTGGCCAAAATGAGGAAAGGCTGAACTGAGTGATCCAAGGTTTACATAAAAAAGATTATTTTCAAGAATCAAGTGTGCTTGAGTGTGATAAATGGGCATTTATTTGAAATCACAGGAAAATCAATTGTCCATTGTTGCTTTTTTGCGGATTTTTTATTTCTATTTTGTTCCTTTTCAATTGGAGCTTCAAGTGTTGAAGCGAAAATAGGTGACTTACGAGACTCAACAAAAACAACCCAGGTGGAAAGTAGGTTATGTCGCTTAGAATGCTAAAAATTCTATGATGAAAATGTATACACAACGGACGCATTTTCTAACACTGTATTTTTATTTTGTTTTACTGATGACTGTTAACTGTTGGGCCGTCTATTCCCAGAAAAACATGAATGGAATTGAAACACATGAAAAAAGCTTTAGTCATGACAAGAAAAGCTTTGTACGAATGTGCATATGAAGAATCTTGAAAAAGTACCTTTCAAGCAACCATCTAACATCTAGTCACACTTTCAGACTAAGGAAATTATTACCTTAGTAGACTTTGGTGAAAGGAAACAACATGAGGGTGCTGGGGGATTTCAAGCATTAATTACTTTGTGATTTTTTAACCTGGCATAGAATGCATAATAGACAACTGGACCTGGATTAATCAGGTGTTAATGGAGGTCCATGAGCTGAGAATATGATGGGGTGGCAGGGGGTGGTACATAAATATTCTTAATTTTTCCCCACATGCATATGAAGTCTCTCTACTTGACTGCAATCTCCCTTTTTTTCTGAAGGGAGACATGAAGTCTCCCTAAAATTCCCCCCTTGGCTGGTCTTTGTTCCCATGGGGGCCCAAATTTTTCTCTAGGTGGGTCAGATTCAAGTTTGTTCATATCGAGTTACTGGGTTAATATGTGGGCTCTCTATGGGGCCACAAATTTTACCTTAGTGCAATATGGGGAAATTTCTTTTACAAGTCTTCTTCTTAAGATCCACCAGTCAAAATCCTTTCATATTTGGTAAACAACATCTCTAGGAGGGGCAGATTCATGTTTGTTCACATCAGGCCACTGGGTTAATATTTGAGCTCTCTATTGGAGCCCAAAGTAACTTAGTGCAATATAAGGAAATTTCTTTAACAAGTGCACCGCCAGCGGTGGATCAATATACGGCCGCCTATGAAGAAATTGCGCTTGTGAAGAAATTTTTAGTTGAACAAAAGGTAAAAAATTTCTTCAAAAATAATTGTACATTCCTACCATATGACCCATTAAACTTGAATACATGGTTAATTCACCAAAACTCCCAGGTTGCCATGGTGGCCATACTGGACATACTGGACATGCCAAAATGATGGTTATCAAAAGGAACCATCCTCTAGTCATGACTTATCAACCATAAAAAACAGTATATGTTGGATGTATTGTTTTCAAGTTATAGCATGGACAAATAAAAGTTAATGGACAGATGGATGGACACAGATGGACGGATGGACACTGATGCTGGTTATTGAAAGGAACCATCCTCTAGTCATGACTAATCAGCCATAAAGAACAGTATCTGTTGGATGTATTGCTTTCATCTTATCGCGTGGGCAAACAAAAGTTAATGGACGGACATTCTTACACGTTCTTACTTGTGGGGTTTTTCCCATGTTAAACCCTAACCCCACAAGGTCAAAAAATTAACCCCACAGTGCAAAAAATAACCCCACAAGTGGCCACTGTACTAACCCAACCCCACAACTACCACTGACCCAAAATTGTAAACCCCACACCTCTCCTAAGCCCGGATGGGCAGATGGATGGACAGACGGACAAATGGATGGACAAACAGATGGATGGACATTGATTCTGGTTATTGCGTGGACAAACAAAAGCTAATGGATGGTCGGACAGACGAACAAACAGACAGGCAGGCGTGCGGGCGGACGTGCGGGCAGGCGGGCAGGCAGGCTATCAGGCAGGCAGACAGACCTTAATACGGGCCACTCATATATCTTCTCCAGAACCATAAATTAGAATCTTTTGATATTTGATATGGGGGGGGGGGGGGGGAGGGGGTGGGAATTCAAGTTTGTTCAAATTGAGTCCATAGGTTAATATTTGGGTTCGCAATGGGAGCCCAAATTTCCGAATTTTACCTTATAGCAATATGAGGAAATTTCTTTAGAAATCCTTTTTTTTCAGCTCCACAAGTCAGAATGCTTTCATATTTGGTATGCAACATCTTTGCTCAAATCAAGTCCCTAGGTTAATTTTTAAGCTTGGGGGTGGGGGGCTGAATTTTAAATTAGTGCAATTATGAGGGACTTTCTTCAAAAGTCTTTTTCTTCAGAGCCACCAAATCAAATTTTTTTAATATTTGGTTTATAACATCTCTGGGAAGATCAGATTCAGTCTCTGCCTTAAAATTTGGGTTGTCTTTTGGGAAGGGGGGCGAAGGGGAGGCCAAGTTTGTTCAAATCCATTCCTAAGTGTTTTTTCCCATAGAATTTGCATTTCAAAGTGCAGTCACATAATAACCCTTGCAAGTCTGGCAGTGCTGGTCTAAGCCTATAGAATTGGAAGCAGTCGGGAAGACCTATGATAATAATCATCTGACATGGACACTAGAGTTATGAATAATTTTCTGACTTCATTCCTCTGTAGTGTTGATGAACCATGACTAACTGAATGTAACCTGCTTTGACTAACTTTATCAGGTGAGCGATTAAGGCCCCTTGGGGGCCTCTTTTTGGAAGATGCACTTACTCGAGTAAGATGAGTGGGCCCCAACCGTAAAGGAAAGAGGTTTTGTCTTGTACGAACTTATATGCATTTTTTGTCTTGTATAAATTTATATGCATTTTTTGTCTTGTATAAACTTATATGCATTTCTTTACCATAAGCAGAATTCTTGCTAAATTGGTTCGATTCATAATAATACTAAATTTATTGATAATTTGAGGTACAAGTAATTGCAACATATTAAAGAAAGCTTCATTGATTCAGCCATACAGTATTCTGCCTGCCAAAGATTTTTTTACTAGAAGCAGCCTCAATATCGATAATACTGAAGGGATAATGTTTTAAGTTTTACAGAACTTTGATGTACAAATGATTCAGATGAGGGAAGCACTTGAAACAAAATGCAACTGGATTAATTTATCTAAGCATAATTAACTTCTTAAATGCTGCTGGCAGATATTTGGGCCCAAGACAAAATTTTTCTTGCCACTGAAACAAATATAATTTGGGCACATTGAATAAAATTTTCCCCTGTAAAGGTAATGGATTCTTTCACCAATGATTTCTTCAAAATTAATGCATTATTTCACAGAAGATTTCTGAATTGAAGCTTATTTGAATTTTTCATCAAATCTAGTTATGACGACTTTAATTAATGCTTTATTACACTGAATATTTCTTAATTTAAGCTAAGATGAATTTTTCATCGTATCTAGTTATGACTGCTTCAAGCAGCCATAACTGTATTTTTAAAAAAAATGTCTTGAAAATCCTCAGCGGGTAAAGAGTTAATTGGTTGAGTGATAGATGACACTAACAAAATGTACTGAAAAGTGACAATATTTACTTTAGTCACTTTTAAATGACTAAAGCGAAAAATGTAGTTTTGTGGGGGATATAGAAATGGATTCTGTCAGTTCATTCATTCATCTGTCCATCCAAATGTTTGTCTGTCCAAGCTTTGCAGAGGTACATTGTGGGGTTTACAATTTAGGGTCAGTGGTAGTTGCGGGGTTAGGTTATTACAGTGGCCACTTGTGGGGGTATTTTTTGCACTGTGGGTTCATTTTTTGACCTTGTGGGGTTAAGGTTTAACATGGGAAAAACCCCACAAGTAAGAATGTGTAAGAACATCCATCCATCTGCCCATCCGGAACAACTTTGGACCTTCACATCTCAGTCAGTGGATGTTGGATTTAAATGATCTTTGGTATGCTGATAGACCAACATGGGGGACAGGATCTTCACAAGTAACAGGTTTTGTCCATTTTTTTCTGCAGTTATGGGCTTTTGCCACTTTTTTCAACTTGGAAACCCTTGGCTGGGATACCAATGGCATTTCACCTTGTTTTTTTCCAATGAAGTGCAAAAATGTTCCCACAAAATTTTCATTTTGTCCCATTTTATTGACTAGAGATGTCACTACCTAAAAAGTGTGATAAAAAATATATGAACTGAATCCTGCTAAAGTAAGGCTTCCCTTGCTAGCATGTTGATAACATAAAAAAATACTCTGGTTCAAATCATCTTTGAAAAATAATTCAGCCCAGTGCCATAATTAAATTTCTGGAAGTTTTCTGAAAGAGGAACACATGAATAATCAAAACACCCAAATTTTCATTGACCAATATTTAATGACCTGAAATTTTCACAAATTTGTCATAAATACACTTTTCCATAATGAACTAGTAACAAAAGTGTACCATAATTATGTTTTCTGCCCAAATTTTCCAAAACATCAAGAATAGGCCAGAAAATCGGGCATTTTGGTATACAATCTCAGCACTGTAAATTAGTAAAACACCATAATAAGAATGTAATGTGTCATTATCATAAATGCCAACAAATTTTGATTTTATCCACCTTGTGTTCAAAATGGGTGACAAATGTGGTCATTTTTTAAATCAAAGATATCACAACAGACAAATGATGGGTTAACACGTTACTTCACCATCCTCCATGCTCATAGTGGACTAACATACATATAAAGATGCTGGGTTATCCCTATTTAGGACCAGTTTAAGGGGCAGTGACATGAGTTGGGGACAGCATGAAACAACCAGAATATTAAAGTTCAGAAAACTGGTTTGTACTCAGTCACCTGACTGCCATGTGCTTCAAAGTATTCTGTTTTTTGCTGGTGACTCCAGCAGTTTAGAAGTGCCAAAAAGATTTCAATTAAAAGGTAACAATTTTTTGCTATCCCATTATTAATAATACCGAGTAAGCCAAAGGTTGTGACATGCTAGGTGCACTGCAAGCATTGCTGAGAAGAGGTATTTGCAATTATCCACCTCCCTTCAACCCCCCCCCCCCCCCTCCACCCACTAAAAAAAAAAATTAATGATTGAAGAAAGTGCCATATTTGCAGCTTTGGAGAAACAGAGACCCTAGATCATTTCCTTTTAGAACCCTACAAATACTTGCCAATGGAATCCAAATCCCTGAGAAACTAATGGAAGAATGGATGAAAACATGAGAGACAGGATAGATGGATGAGGGACATTACGGAAGGGGTCAGTATTTTAGTTTGGGAGATTGAGAAGCCGATAATGAGGGATATGATAAAACAGTGTGTGTCTGAATGCTGGAAGGTAAGGGGGGTAGAATTGTGGGGGGGGGGGGGGGGGGGGGGGGGGGGTGCCTGGTCATGGGCACGTGAATTTTCTAACAGAATTTGTTTTTCAAATCATCAACAGCTGCAGTATTCTGCATAGGACAAAACTACGCTCCCCGTCTGAACCAAACTTTCTGACACATTTTTTTCGACAATTTTTGGGGGGTTTGAAGGGTGGGGGCATTGCTACTTTGCCCCTATATCTACACCACTGGGGATGGTATGGAAGTGGGGGGTTCTCCCTGAAACGATAATGTGGTATGCAAGTCTGACATAAACTTCCTGTAACAATATGATAAAGAAATGGGATATAAACTGACCCCAGAGAGGTTACAATCCATTCTATCTAACAATTCTATATTCAGGCAGTAGTAGAGAAAACCCATCTGGTCATACCTGTTTCAATGCCAGTGACAAAAATAAAACTGCACAAGGAAGATGAACTTGAACTACAGTATGGTAAGAACATATTGGTCTGGTCATTGGTGTGAAGGTGTTCAAGGTGGCAGTGATGTAAATTTCAGAATTGGTGGCTAAATAGACACTCCCATTGTTAACAGATGATGAGAAACAAATATACATCAATATATTAATTTCTAACAAACATTCACAGAAATATATACATTACACCCAAAGTTGACACTTGTTCCTTTTTCAGAAAGTCACTTAGTTTGAAGACGTTTGGGTGTGAATCTGGGAGAACTTACTGCAGTTTCCTGCATCACCCTTCAATGTGATTAGTCGACCTTGGCCCAATATTTTGGTGTTGATACCATAGGCTTAGTCCATGGCTGCCTTCAACCCAATAATCAGTAACATAGTCACAGAAACACATAATGTTAGCTTCCATAGCAGTATCATCACTCCCTTCATAATCAGTTAAAGCCTCAAACCAGGCATTGCTCACCATCGTCATAGGAACCAGGCAGGGCTAATGCTCTTCTTAATATTTCCTGTTTATTGTCAGATTTGTCATCAAATTTCTGTTGTAACAAACTTTTTCGCATTTTTCAAAATGGGATGAACTGAAAATTTACTTGTGTGCTTGCCATGATGAATCTGATTTAGTCAGACCTGGACCTGAATTTATCTAAACTTTTCGTGACTACAGTTCACATGATCATTTATCATTTTGCACATCACTGAAACACTGATAGCACAGATGCAAGATAATTAAAAAGATGAACCAACCATCTAAGAAAAATTAAACACATCACTGCTGAAATTTTTTCACTGAACACTTGAGTTGACCCACACAGACACCACCAAGATCAACCCTTCTCATGAGCATTGTTCTGATGCAGACTATAACTTGCTGCGACAGATTAATTATCATCTGTGTGCAGGGTGAACGGGAATGGAATAAGCTGTGAGCTTCAATGCTTTAAGTACAGCTGAACTTCAACTCCTGGTTTTTTAATTAAACCTGCATTAAATTTTATTACCCCCAGAATCTATAAATGCATTACTTTCATGAGTTTTCAGCTTTGCTTATTTTTGGAAATTTGGGCTTGAGATTTTCTGCAAGTCAAAGTTCTGAAATTTGACATTATTGTGAATTTGTATTAGAACAAATAGATCAATGATGTATTTGACAGAATTGATACAGAGTTCATCTTCCAAAGCATCATTATAATCATTGAATATTTTAGTACACAGCCTCATTCTTATTTTTATCTTGATGGGCAATGTATTCCAATGTGTTGCGAAAAATAGATTCCATTTTCTTGGCAATTCTCATTAGTGCAGGACTGGGAGCGATCAGTCCTCCAAAACAGCCTTTCTTATTGTATAGTGATTTCCAATATATGACAGTGTGATCATCACACTTGTAGTCCTTCTCATCTGAAATAAGTATTTTTAGGTTACAAGTTTGACAAGATTCATGTTTTGTTTTTAGTTTTCTGACTGTATAATCTGCAATGTAGTGTAGAATGTTGATCTCTGACAGGGAAGATATGAATTCTCACATGCCTGTCATTAGAGGCTCAAAATTGATTGTTGCACCCGAGATGAGTGTATAGCTGTGGTCATCTTTAGGCTCAACTGGTCCTTGTATGTCAGGCCTCACATCAGCAGATTTTGTAGTTACTGTTGTAGTGAGGCATCAGTGTCATCCATGCAGTTTCTGATTTTTGGTGGTTTGATGATTTAAATTCATTAAACATTGCTTATATGCAGCAGTAAATTGTTCATCATTTGGATTATCCCTACAATGGGCTAAAATTTTCTGATAGCTCAGACCACAGACTGGTGAGAGCTGAAATTGATATTTTCCACCCTTTACCTAATGAATCAGCCGCAACTGCCCCCCTAATTAAAAAATTAAGCAGTTGAAAAAAATTATATTTTTCCAAAAATTTCAACAAAACCATATCATATGGCCCCTCATTGGAATGAGCTCAACAAGCTCATTCCAATGAATTGTCACATGATATGGTTTTGTTGATTTTTTTTTTAAATTTAAAAAAATAACAAATTTTGATATTGTCTGTGTTAGTAGAGAGTTAATGAAGTGTAATTTGTCTGCTTTGGTACCCATGGAGTTAAGTTTCAAAAGCATTTGTTGGCATTCACTTAAATATTTGATGTGTCTGGGTGTATTGGAAACAGCTGCTTGGTGAGGTTTTACTTTATCTACAAGATTAGGAGAATTGAAGCAATTAAACAACTGATCAAATTGAACTAAAAATTGTACATTATTTATAGCTTCTGATGGCATTGCTCCTAAACTATAAAAGTGAGTGTTACGTCAGGTAAGGACGTTAACATATGGGGGTGTTCTCCATACAAACTCTTTTCGTAGATAGTGCTACTGAATCAGATACAGAAGGGTCTGATGGGCCTTTCTCGAATGGTTCCTGATCCAAGCCTGAGCATTCAAGCAGATCATTTTTTAATGACTCACTAGCACCATCACATATTCTGGTAAACTTGACATCTGTGAATGTTTTCCATTCAGGATCCCAAACCAATGTTGTGGTATCAGGGAGCACTGGGAATCAGAGCTATTGAGTTTTGGGTTGAAGTCTACAAACTGTGAAAGTGAGCATCATGTCAGGTAAGGACATAACCTATGGGGGTGTTCTCTAAACCAATTCCCCTCCGGAATAGAGGAACGTTCAACCATATCACTGCACACTATACCAGATCACAGAACTCCAATTCAGATCTGTATTCTGCTAATGATGCTGTTAATTCTTCACTATTCTGAGTATCATCCAGTGGACAAATAATTGGGAGAGATCATAAACAGATCTCTTCATTCTCTACCTCCTACTCATGATACTCCCTTGGAACATAATCCATCAGTGTCTGCATCCCGTTGTTTCATTCAGGTCTTCCATGCATCTTTTGTCCACCATCTGTTTACAGACAGCTGGCTCAAACATTCTCTTCTTTTGCAGAGATGACTGCTTCTGCAGAAGTGACCAGCTGTGCATTCAACTTCAAAGGGACTGCGACTCAACTCATTCAGGCATACCTACTTCAAACTTTGTTACTCAGTTCTCTTATCATAATCTTAATTGCATTACTCCCAGTGAAGACATTGAAGGTGGAGGATGTTATGACAAGCCATATGGCTTTTCGATTTCATCTCATTTCATATGTTTGTTTGATTTCATTTTTGAACATGTTTCTGGGGTGAAACCTTAATTGCCATCTTGTCATATCTCTACTGTGGAAAGAAGAAATCAATTATCAGATCTCAGTTTGAGTTCTTCTGGCCATAGATAGGATTTTTGCACCTCAGACTTCTTGATGAGCAGCCTTATTTCGGTAGTGCAAATTAGTATTTAGGACAATTCTATTCTGTTCATTGATTCATGTCAGTCCTTTTAGAATAGTTCTCCCATCACCCAGTTATTACTGCTTGGGGAAGCTTTTCCCCATGTTTCCCTGTTTATGCATTAGCCAGTTCAGCTCACCTCACTGAAAGGCAGGTGGAGTTTCTAAGTGATCACTTAGTGTCCATTGTCAGTCCATCGAGCGGAAACTTTACATCATCGACTTCTCATACACCACTGGGCCAAATTTGATATTCCTTATCATATGTCAATTCATATGTAAATTCAAATTTATTCAAATAAAGCTGCCATACCCAAAGGGGAGGAGGGGGGGGGGGGCACCACAAAAAACATCTTCTCCAGAACTATCCATTACAAATCTTTTGATATTTGGTATACAACATCTCTAGCAGGAGAGGTGGGGGTGTCAGATTCAAGTTTGTTCAAAGCAAGTCCTCCTTGGGTTGAGTTTTGGGCTCCCTATGGGAGCCCAAATTTTAACTTAGTGCAATATGAGGATAGTTCTTTAAAAATCTACTCGTCAGAATGCTTTCATATTTGGTATACAGTATCTCCAGGGGAGTCAGTTTCAACCTTCTTCAAACTGGGTCCTCGAGTTAATATTTGGGCTTTATATTGGAACCCAAAGTTTCACTTAGTGCAATATGAGAAAATTTCTTTGAAAATGTTCTTCATCAGATCAAGCAGCCAGAATTGTTTCATGTTTGGTATACGACATCTCTCAGAGGGGTCAGATTCAAGTTTGTTCAAATCAGGTCCCTGGGTTAATATTTGGGCTATCTGTTGAAGCCTGAATTTTAACATAGTGCAAAATGAGAAAATTTCTTTAAAAATCTTCTTCAGATTCACCAGTCAGAATCCTTTCATATTTATTATGTGTCATCTCTAGTGGTGTCAGATTCAAGTTTGTTCACATCATGTCCCGCTTAATATTTGGACTCTCTGTGGGTGCTCAAAGATTAACTTAGTGCATTATGAGGGATATTCTTTAAAAATTAACTTAGTGCATTATGAGGGATATTCTTTAAAACTTCACATCAGATCCACCAGTGAAAATATTTTGATAGGTGGTATGAAACATCCCTAGGGAAGAAAAATGGGGAGGGGGGAGGGAGGGCAGTCAGATTTAAGTTTGTTTAGTGCAATTGAAGAAATTTCTTTAAGAGTCTTCTTCAGAACCACCAGTCAGAATCCTTTCATATTTGGTATACTGCATCTCTTGGAGGGTCAGATTCAAGTTTGTTCAAATCAAGTCTCTGGGTTAATTAATATTTGGGCTATATTTAGGAGCCCGAATTTTAATGTAGAGCAATATGATGGAATTTCTTTAAAAAATTTCTTCCTCAGATCAACCAGTCAGAATCCTTTGAATTGACATATCTTTATAAGTATTTTGGAGGGGGATGAAATATTTCCCTTATTGTACATCAATTACGATGGGCATAAACAAGGCACACAATCAGGGAGCACTGGGAATCAGAGCTATTGAGTTTTGGGTTGAAGTCTATGAACTGTGAAAGTGAGCATTGTGTCAGGTAAGGACGTAACCTATGGGGGTGTTCTCCATACCAATTCCCCTCCGGAATAGAGGAACACTCAACCATATCATTGTACACTATACCAGATCACAGAACTCCAATTCTGATCTATATTCTGCTAATGATGCAGTTGATTCTTCACTATTCTGAGTGTCATCCAGTGGACAAATAATTGGGAGAGATCATAAACAGTTCTCTTCATTCTCTACCTCCTACTCATGATACTCCCTTGGAACATAATCCATCAGTGTTTGCATCCCGTTGTTTCATTCAGGTCTTCCATAGCAGAACCTGCATCTTTTGTCCACCATCTGTTTACAGACAGCTGGCTCAAACGTTCTCTTCTTTTGCAGAGACGATTGCTTCTGCAGAAGCGACCAGCTGTGCATTCAACTTCAAAGGGGCTGCGGCTCGACTCATTCAGGCATACCTACTTCAAACTTTGTTACTCAGTTCTCTTATCATAATCTTAATTGCATTACTCCCAAAGAAGACATTGAAGGTGGAGGATGTTATGACAAGCCATATGGCTTTTCGATTTCATCTGATTTCATATGTTTGTTTGATTTCATTTTTGAACATGTTCCTGGAGTGAAACCTTAATTTCCATCTTGTTACATCTCTACTGTAGAAAGAAGAAATCAATTATCAGATCTCAGTTTGAGTCCTTCTGGCCATAGAATGGGTTTTTGCACCTCAGACTTCTTGATGAGCAGCCTTATTTCGGTAATACAAAATAGTATTTAGGACAATTCTATTCTGTTCATTGATTCATGTCAGTCCTTTTAGAATAGTTTTCCCGTCACCCAGTTATTATTGCTTGGGGAACATCCCTAGGGAAGAAAAAGGGGAGGGGTGGGGGTGGGGGCTGTCAGATTCAAGTTTGTTTAGTGCAATATGAAGAAATTTCTTTAAGAGTCTTCTTCAGAACCACCAGTCAGAATCCTTTCATATTTGGTATACTGCATCTCTTGGAGGGTCAGATTCAAGTTTGTTCAAATCAAGTCTCTGGGTTAATTAATATCTGGGCTATCTTTGGGAGCCCGAATTTTAATGTAGAGCAATATGATGGAATTTCTTTAAAAAATTTCTTCCCCAGATCAACCAGTCAGAATCCTTTGAATTGACATATCTTTATATGAATTTTGGAGGGGGATCAAATATTTTTGTACATCAATTCCGACGGGCATAAACAAGGCACACAATTTTTTTTATAAATAAAAATTTTTAAAGTTGAGACTGTTAACTAAATGTATTTAATTTCCTGATTGGTGATGGGGGGGGGGGGGAGGGGAGGGGGTGGTAGGCATGTATATCCACCTATTCTTGTACCTGTGTTGGCCTGTAGGGTGTTTATGAATACCCATTTGAAACTCAGCATCAGATATTATACTTTTTTGTTCTGAGTATACTCTTTTTTCTTATTTATCCTCTTTTTGTTGTCTACATTCAGAGTGGATAGTTTTGAATTACAATCATAGCATTAACTCAAATCGAAGATTAGGAAAAACTGGAAAAGGCAGACCTACAAGTCAAACCTTTGCATGCGTGTAACGGTATAATTATTTTCAATTTAACGTGAAATTACAAATAATATGAGTATACTGGCTGAACATTTTCATTCTCATCACAAGTTTAAGGTGGTATAATAATGCTTTTAAAAAGCATTTTAAAAGACTTAAGACCATTTTCTCTGAATGTTGATGCAATCTAAGTGGTAATCACCGGAAAGTCTGTAAACCAACACCCCATGAGAGAAAACATAAATGAAATGACTCAAACACCGATTTAGTTGAAAGGGCTATATAATCTTTTTCATTCAACCATTTTTATTTAACTGAATAATGAACACATTAAAATTTATTAACAGATAATTAAACAAAAGTATACATGTATAGCCAATATGCAATACAAAGGTGGCGGACTAAACTACCATATCACAAAATCGAATTGAAATACAGGCCTATTTTATGCAACATGCCCAACAAGTATGCATTACACAGATGGCTGATTGACATACCTAACCTGAGTTAAAGGTAGCAGGAATAAAGGACACTGCACCTGTAAACAAATTGCTACAGAAATTGAAATGGGGCTGGGAAGGGTGGGGTAAACTTTGTTGACACGACTGATCTGAATGTCTTGTTTCGTGGAAGCCGAAAACAAAAGAGGGTGGAAATTTACTTCTGGAACGCTGTGATGCTGAAAATCCTAACTTACCAAATTTTGATTGGATGAAATCCAAAAGATTACGTAACTCACTGCACCGGAGCACCACAGAAGCATTAGCAAACAGTAGAACAGATTCAACGTTATTCAAGGTTGCTATTTATAGCACTTCCTTTGTTCCCTAAACAAAGAGGGGTAAATAATAAGCAGTTCACGGACATCCCCAGAGATACCCGAGTGCAGCCCCCATAAAATCCATGTGAGGTGTGTAAATACTGTTGCAAATGGAAATAACTACTAATAATTAGGGCGAAAAATTGTGTTGTCTGTGGGCACAAAACATGATACTTGGATCACTGCATACATTATTGTTTCCCGTTCTGTTTTCAAATGATCGCCAACCAGATGATATTTTTCTAGTACTGGGATGCTACAACAGAAATAATGCCCAGATTTTCAGTAATGCAAAGAAACACAACTCACCTAAACACAAAGTTTACAAAGTTTTACAACTTAAAATTTACTAAGTCAGAGAAAAACATGAAAATTTTGACTAAAAAAAAAAAGAAAATTTCCGTTAAATTTCTGCATACAGTAGGGTTAATACCTACAGTTGTTATTGAAATATGAAAATCAACAGTAATGAGAAGTTAAAGCAGCACAATCTGCACAAAAGCTGACTTCAACGCAAATTCTTACAACACCTAAACGCAAATTCTTACAACAAGTTTTGGCAGAAAATTTTAGGTGAAATTTGGAAAAAAGTCATACTATCAGGGTTAAATACTGTTCTGATAGTCCCCTACAACCTACATATGCAATATCAAAGGCCTGAGCCCACTGATCTTTGAGAAATTAACCTTAACATTAAATCTTACAATATTGGACACGCCGGATGCCGACGCTGATGCCCAAGGTCATCATATAAGCTCACCACTTCTAATAGAAGTAGGTGAGCTAAAAACCACAGTAATCATTCTGAGTAGTGTCCCCTTGTAGTTGGAGTCATAGCAAAAAAAAATGTAGTCTAGTAAATGTTTCCCATGTTTCAATGTCGTAATTCTATGAAAAGCCAAGTGGGAAGGAGGTTACCTTTTTTTGGTTCTCCAAAGACATTGATAGGTAAGCTGATGCATTTTCCTAATTGGAGCATAGATCTATGTAAGCGAATTATTTATTTTATAGATTTTTTACCCATCTTGAATGTGACCGGCAAGTTGTCACACATTATCATTGAATTTGCAGAATGACCTTCAAATTTGTCGCTTTGGAATTTGATTTTTCTTTTTGTTCAAATGAAACTAAATTTAATTTAAAGTCAAAATATGTATTTTCCATTTTAAAACAATTTACTAGCATAAAAGTACAAAGTTTGTCTTGGAACTGGCAGAAATAGAAAAGCAGAAATGGCTGTTAGCAGTGTTGGCATTGTAATACGTGTATTAATATTTCTTATGGTACTTTAAATTCACAATTTAAGAACAATTAATAAGCCATATAACATCTTTGCAATTTATTTACATTTTTTTACACAAATAGGAATATTGGAGGCGAAGTAGAATGTTTCACAGTCCTACATTTGTTTTTCATCTTTTTACCATATCAGTGAGGACAACTAGTCATTAAACCATAAAGCTGAATGATGTAAACTAGCTATTGAAGCATTCATTACACTAATGTACTGATATAATTTCCAAACATAAAGCCGAAATTAGATCCTAGACTGTGTAGTATAGATTAATTCAGTCAAGCAATGATGTGCTTAGTGAGCTGCACTTCACAGACCAGACCTGTACCTTGGAATGAACCCAAATGACTCTCTGCATGTAAGATCTGTGAAACAAGCTGTCTGCGAATCATCAGCTGAAAAGAAGATATACAAAATGAGCAACATTGCCTCCAATGGAAGTCCAATTGAATGTAGCCTCAACGAAAAGGAAAGCACAAGGTACAGCATAAGCAGAAGAGACCTTGTTTGATGGACTTTACGAGAAGAGTCTGGCTGGGATGGTGGGTGGTTAGGCACAACACAATAGCTACTAGACTCCACAAATACTGCGAACTGATTTGAGGAGCTGACCTGTTCCAGGATACATTTGCATAAAGCTCTGATGTTTCTCTATTTGGAAATTTACTGCTGCAGGCTAAGTTGTAATAATAGATGTCCAGTAGGTCTATCTCTTGGATAGAATTTCAATCTTTTATTTCTGGATGGGTTTAATTTACATGTATTAATTTGCATGTAGCTAGACTTTGGTGGCAAAATAAACATGGATTAGGCCACACAAAGTAGATGTTCTGTTTCTCAGGCTAAATGTTGTAAAATTGCATGCGGGCGGGCGGTTTTTTATTTTATATTTTATTTTTGTAATTATTTCTTTGCCATCAGAAGTTCATATTCTTGGTTTATTTTATGTTTTAGGCCTCATAATCTACAGAATAGCAAGGCTGGTGGAGTATTTCGTCCCTTGGGTACAACAAGGCTTTGCAATGCTAAAGCATTGCAAAGCCTTGTCGCACTCAAGGGACAAATTTATCAATTTTATTAACTTGTGTAAAATATCAGACATAAATCATTTAATTTTTATTTTTTCAAGTTTGCACTGGTCATAAAAAGAGAGCATGCGGCAGCGAAAAGGACCATGCTGGAGGGCCTGAGAAACAGATTTTTAATTTTATTAAGCCTTACATGTCAGCTGGAGTCTACAACCAGCATATACATATGTGGAGTATTAAATTACTAGTTTTAGACTAAAACCTACAAAATTGTATTGAGTAATAAACCCCTAGAGGTTGAATTTAACCATTTACCAATTGAATACTGCTCCTCATCTTGAGGCCTCAGACAAGTAGATTAATCAGTTGATTGTTCTTTAACTTAATCTGATTTAATTTAGCAGTAGCTATTAATTCTTAAGTAATCATTGTTTAGACTCCAGCCAATATTTGTATAGAATCCAAACCACCAACATGTCACTGAGAACGTAATATTTATGTATTTACAGGCTGAAATGAATTTAAAATATAAAAATAATGTTGACCAAAAGTGAGATCACACCCCCCACCACCTCCCCAAGCATAAGTCCCTCAAGCACTTCACTCTCCAAGTTTGTGCGCTAATTATCTTGTTTTCAATAAATAAAAACACACAAATACTGTGCATATGTTAATGAAAAAAACATTGCAATTTGTAACATCTGATGTCATAGTTTTTATTCTTTTCCATATTTCAGTTACAAGAAATGGGTGCAAAACAAAACAGGAGGCCCCACAGGGCCTGAAGTGCTCATCTTGAACAGAACACAATATAAACAGAGTCCAAGAATGAGTCAAAATTGAGCAATCCATCTTCATAGGATACATTGTCAATCCTTGAGTCCCTCAGGAATGACAAAAATAATCCAGGCATCATGCCTTTTCTTCAGTTGATCATAATGTAAAATGTAGAGCTCCCCTATGAAGCCCCTTGATACAACCTATGTGGATTAATCTTAGTTACACACCTCTAGAGGGTACTGAATACAAAATTTTTAATTCTTCAACAACATGGCCAATTCCGGCTCCCATAGGGAGCCCAAATATTAACCCAGGCTCTCGATTTGAACACAGTTGAATCTGACTTCCCTAGAGATGTTGTGTACCAAATATGAAAGCATTCTGACTGTTGGATTTGAAGAAGAGAAATTTTAAAGAAATTTCTTCATATTGCACTAAGTTAAAATTTGGGCTACCATAGCAAGCCCAAATATTAACCTATGGATCCGATTTGAACAAACTTGAATCTGACCCCCCATAGAGATGTTGTATACCAAATATGGAAGCATTCTGACTAGTGGATCTGAAGAAGAACATTTCGGAAGAAATTCCCTCATATTGTACTAAGTTAAATTTCAGGTTCCCTTAAGGAGCCGAAATATTAATCCAGGCACTCGAACTGAACAAACTTGAATCTGACCCCACTAGAGATGTTGTATACCAAATATGAATGCATCCTGACTGGTGGATCTGAAGAAGCTTTTTAAAGAAATTTCCTCATATCACCCTAAGTAAAAATTTGGGCTACCATAGCAAGCCCAAATATATACCTAGGAATCTGAATTGAACAAACTTGAATCTGACCTCCCTAGGGATGTTGCATACCAAATATGAAAGCATTCTGACTAGTGGATCTGAAGAAGAAGATTTTTTAAAATTATCCCCCATATTGAACAAAGTTAAAATTTGGGCTCCCATAGGAAGCCCAAATATCAACCTAGGGACATGGTTTGAACAATCTTGAATCTGATCCACATAACAATGATGTAAACCAAACATTAAAAGATTCTGCCTGGTGGTTCTGAAGAAGAAGATTTTTAAAGAATATTCCCCATATTACCATGTTAAAAATTCAGGCTCCTGTATTGAGCCCAAATATGAACCAATGGGCTTTATTTTAACAAATTTATTTGTATCTGACCCATATCCCCCCCCCCTCTCCCCCCTATGAATGCTGTATATCGAATATCAGATGATTCTGATGATTGGTTCTGGAGAATAGATTTTTTTAAATTTTTGCAAATATGCTGACTCAGCATTTTTCGATGCTCATTACAGATCACCCTAACATACCGGATGGCAATTTTTTTTACCAGTCAATTCTACAGGTCCTAAGGATACTCCATACTAAATAACAGCTCTCTGTTCCATGTGGTTTGGGAAATATGGGTGTTTGAAAATATTTCTATTTTTAGCTCCCAGTGTTCCCATGGGGATGCGGGAATTTTTTTTTTTGCACGAGTCAAGTACTTATGACCCAATAATACCACATACCAAATTTGGTTCAAACTGGACCATTGGTTCAGAAAACAGAACTTTAGGGCAGGGCCAAAAATCTTACCCCTCCCATTACAAAGCCAAATATTGCTTCACAAACTTGGTTTGAACAAATTTGATTCTACACCTCAAAAGGAAGCTCCATAGCAAATATCAAGTCATTGTGCACACCAGTTCATGATTAGATTTTAAAAATATTTTGGAGCATTTTCCCCCACTCCCTCCCTATGGGGCTGGGCATGTTGAGTTGAACAAAAATTGAATGCCCCTTCAGGACCATCACTCACACAAACTTTCACTTGAATTGGCCCATTGGCTTTGGAGAAGACCAAAACATGGTGTTGACGGACGACGGACAGACGACAAACAGAGAGCGATGAGATTAGCTCAGCCTAACTTTGTCAAGATGAGCTAAAAACTATTAAATTTATTGGGAATATCAACTGATAATTGCATGAAAATTATAGAATTTGCTCAGACCATTTTGAATCCAGTTTGTTCCTAACCGCCAGACTAAAAAAGTCTTGTTTGGAATACTATCCCAATGTTTGATGTTCCTAACTCACCAAAATAGCTATCTGAAAAACAAAAAGCCCCAAGCAGATCAACAGAATGTTTAGAGAAAAAACAAAAATTGTTAGATGAAGGTAACAACAAACCTCTCAAACACACAACTGTTCAAACTTGGATCAAAACAGAAATGGCCAGTACATCAAAGGATTAGTGATTAACCAATAAGAAATTGTGACTGTCATCTGCTTGCTGATAAGTTGAGCGTACAAGCAGCCAATTGTGAGCGCTGATGTCAGATAGTCACAACCAAAAGGAGTAGTATGTTAAATGAAAGTGTCAATGACACTGTAGCTCAACTTGTTAAGACATGTACATGTATAGTATGTGACACAGCAATGACAAACATCTAGGTAATGACCTGATAACAAAGGTACATATAAAGTATTGTAACGGTCTGTACATAAATACTGACCGTAGCCTGTAACAAATGTATAAGTAAAGTATTGTAAAGGTGGGTGACAGTCAGATGTTAAACTAGAAAAGAAATCTTTTGAGTCCCAGAGTGGGTCTGACTGAACCCCAAAATATTTGTTCTCATAGCACAGTGATAACAAAGGCACCCCAAAACACACTTGTTCCTGTCCCAAGGTGAAAACAAAGGTACCCAAGAAGTTTTGTGAAGATCAGTTCATAAATACAAGTTGTATAGAAGTTGTGACAAAAAACTGATTGGACCTAATTTCGGTACAAAATAGCCACTGGCAGCCATCTTGAATTTTGGACTGCACCCAGAAACACTCGTTCTTGTCCCAAGGTGATACAAAGGTACCCAAGAAGTTTTGTGAAAATCGGTTGATAAATACAGCCTCTATACATGTGCACTTACAGTGTATAAGTAGCACTGAAAAAATCAAAGTTCATCTAATTTGCATAATTTCTGCACGAGAAAAAAACCTGTATTATATGTGATGTATCCCATGGTACTAAACATTCACACAAAAAATTATTCAAATCAACGCTTTCATATGGAAGTTCTGTGCAAAAATCTGATTGCACCTAATTTTGTACAAAATGGCTGCCATCGGCCATCTTGAATTTTGGACTGGACCCCAAAACACTTGTTCTCGTCCCACGGTGATACTAAAGGTACTCAAGAATAAAGGTACCCAAGAAGTTTCGTAAAGATGGGTTCATAAATACAGCCTCCAGCCCAAGCCGTATTGGCATTTGCACTTACAGTGCTGAAAGTAACACTAAATACATCAAAGTTAGTCTAATTTGCATAATTTACGTACGTGAAAAAAACCCGTATTATATGTGATGTTTCCCATGATGGTACTAAACATTCACACAAAAAATTATTCAAATCAGAGCTTTCATATGGAAGTTCTGCGCAAAAATCTGATTGCACTTAATTTCGTACAAAATGGCTGCCAGCGGCCAACTTGAATTTCAGATCGGACCCCAAAACACTCGTTCTCATCCCACGGTCATCACAAAGGTACCCAAGAAGTTTTGTAAAGATCGGTTCATAAATACAGCCTCTAGCCTGAGCCATATTGAATTGTTGATGGACAGACGGAAGACTGGCCATGGCATAAGCTCAAATTTGGCTTCGCCAAAGTTGAGCTAATAATGTATAGAATAAGGTTAATTTTACAGTACATTCAGATTGATTGGATCATTGACCTTAAGAGCATGTCACTGTCAAATAAAAATGTGACATAAGCACAAACAACTTTGATCAATGATCAAAGATGTCACACGCAAATTAGTTAACAGTGTGGCATCTTTGCCAAGACATCACATTATTAACTTGTTTCTGCTGATGTTGTAATTCATAAAGTCATCACATAACTTGTGGCACATCCATCGTGAGCAGCTATCAAGTGGAAGATCAAACCAATCAATGAGATTAGACCAATCATAATTTCTGCTAATCATTGTTGCAACTTATTAAGCTTGTTACTGCTTGTATGGATTATAAATCAAATGTAAATACAAACAATTTTAATCCCGTGGTTTTTCATGTAACCAACAGCACAAACACATGTTCATACACTTCCACTGATGGTCAAGCGATAGCTGAAAATCATCTATTGTCAGATGTGATTGCCAAACATTGGTTAATCAATACAAAGGATCCATCAAAAAAAGAAATTCCCGACAGAAAAAGCCTGATAAATGGATAAAAAGTCGAAATTTTAAAAAACAAAATATTATGAATCTTTTGAAATCATCCGAATGTCTTCCAGCAATATACAGCAATTTTTTATTTCTCAAGTAAAAATGGTAAAGAGGCAGAAAATATTGATGTACAGACTATGATACTTGCATTGTCCATTTATTTCGCCTCCTGTCTAATTTATTCATTTTACCCTCTGTTTCTTCTGTGAAAAGGTTGGTAAGAAAATCAGTAAGTGGCACAGGCTTCTGTAGTCAGTATTTGATATGCTTAGTGAAAAACTCCAAATGCTACCCAAGGAAGATGAGATGTCCATTAAAAGAGAACTTAGCTATACTTGCAGGCAAGATCATTTAATTGAACTTGAAGACTATTCCCCTGTTTTCATTGTAAGAGGATTAAAATTCAAATGGAAGCAACCTCTGGGCTACTTCTTTTCACCAAAAGCTACATCAGCAAAGGTTTTGAACTCCCTCTTATTAGAAGCAATACAGTTGGCAGGAAAATCTGGGGGACTTGTAAATTAGATATTTCCTGCCAATGCCAAACCCCATAATAACTAAGAAATTTCATGTGAGAAGCAATTTATTACTGTTAATAACAATAATTATGTTTTGATCCATCCAACAATAAAATTTTTAGGTTTTTAATTCACCCAACAATAAAATTTTTATGTTTTTGATCCACCACACCTCATAAAGACTACCAGAAATAACCTTAAAAAATATAATTTTGACAGAGGTGGTAAAATTATAAGATGAAAATGCATTTAAGAATTATACAAAAATGATCCACAATTATCGGTAAGAATATGCTCTAAACTCTCACATGAACTTATTGAACTCAACAATTATTAAAAAAGAGTTTCTTTGGAAACTCAGGTTCTGAGTCACTCAGTGGCAGTTGGCATTGTATCTTGTATAAGCTTAGGAGCAATGCCACTTGAGAAGTTACAAATACTGCACAATTCTAAGTTCAGTTTGATCAGTTGTTTAATTGCTTCAATTCTTGCAATCTTGTAAATAAAGTAAAACCTGATCAAGCAGCTGTTTCCAATACATCCATTCACCTCAAACATTTAAGTGAATGTCAACAAATGCTTTTGAAGCCGAAACCCACAGGAACCAAAGCAGACAATTTACACTTTATTAAAGGGTGGAAAATATCAATTTCAGCTCTCACCAGTCTGTGGGCCAATCTATGAAAAAATTTTAGCCTGAAATATTTACTCACAAATCATTTGAACCAAGATTGATTGGTAGGGAAAATCCAAATGCTGAACAATTTACTGCTGCATATTAGCAATGTTTAGTAAATTTAGTAGCATAAAACTCCAAAGTTTGTCTTGGAACTGGCAGAAAAAGAAATTGGAATAATGGAATAGTTGTATTAATATTTCTTATAGTACTTTAAATTCTTAATTTAAGTTTAAGAATAACTAACAAGCAATATTTGCTTGTTAAACCACCAAACACCAGTAACTCATGGATGACAATGATGCCATTCTGACCTCACTACAACAGGTAACTATAAAATCTGCTGATGCGAGGCCTGATTTACAAGGACCGCGTGGGCCCAATGCTGAACACAGCTATACACTCATCTCAGGTGCAACAATCAATTCTGTAGCCTCTAGTAACAGGTATGTCAGAATTTAGATCTTCCCCGCCAGAGATCAAAATTCTACTCTACACTGCTGGTTATATAGTAACAAAACATGAAAGTTGTCAAACTTGTAACCTAAAAATATTTGTTTCAGATGAGAATCCAACTACAAGTGTGATGAGCACACTTTCATACATTGGAAATCACTATACAATGAAAAAGGCTGTTTTGGGTGACTGATCATTCCCAGACCTGTGCTAATGAACACTGTTGAGGAAATGGAAACTATTTTTCAAAACACATTTGAGTACATTGCCCATCAAGATAAAATAAGAATGAGGCAGTGTACTAAAATATTCAATTAGTGTAATGATGGTTTGGAAGATGAACTCTGTATCATTGCTGTCAAATACATCATTGATCTATTTGTTCAAATTTGAATTCACAATGTCAAATTTCAAAACTTTGACTTGCAGAAAACTTCAACTCCCCCAAAATTAAGCACAGCAGAAAACTCATGAAAGTTATGCATTTGTAGATTTCTAGAGGTGAGCGATAATAAAATTTAGCATTGGTTGAAGACAAGGCAACCATCGATGTGCAGTACTCCTTAGTACACAACCCCACCAAGCCACGACATGGGCAACTGGGATTGTATCTATGCATTTATGGATTTGTGGGGGTAATAAAATTTAATGCAGATTCAATTAGAAATAGAAAACCAGTTGCTGAAAGCTTGGCAGAAGTTCAGCTGTACTGAAGGCATTCAAACTCACCATTTGCTAACAGTGGGAGTGTCTGATGCAATATGGCCATGGTTGTTTAAAGAGTCACTAAACCCTAATTAAAAAACAGATCAAGAAAAATTTGATTTTTTTTTTATTAAAACCTGAGAAACTCTATAAATACTAACTTGCCTCTGTTACCAATGGGATGTCGGATATAAAAATGATAAATTTTAAGTAATTTGTATATTTTTTATACTTACCAATGGCCCAGACTAGCTGGTGCTAACTCAAAAATTAATCCAGGGCCAAACACAAATTTTGCCCCCCAATCCCTAAAATTTGCAAGCAAAACCGAAAAATTCAAGTCCTATTTGGTCCTCCATACTTTTGAGATATGCGCAGTATCCAGGAAAGTACCGAAATTGGCGCCAACCAACATTCTTTCTACAAATTGCTTGTAAATATAAACAGCAGGGAGGTATGAGTGCCCACTCATGGGAGGGCCATACCTGTCTGGGTCATTGGTAAGTATAAAAAATATACAAATTACTTAAAATTTATAATATTTTTATACAACAACCAATGGCCCAGACTAGCTGAATCGTAAAAAGGCTGGAGGTCCTAGGACTTAATAGAAAATCCAATCTCTCAATTACTTCAGTAAAGGATAGCTCCTACAGGAGAATAAGAGAAGATATGAATTATATATGTCTTTCTCCTTTACGAGAAAGAGAAAGGCATAACACCAACAATGTAATTGAGTATTACTTAATATATAATTCTCCATTTAAAGCCAGCATAACCCATTATGCTATTTCGGTGAAGGAAGACCAATACATAAAGATAGTCCAGAGAGATTGAGACTCTTTATACTCATTTAAAAGTGTCCGAGGATTGTATATTAACACCCGTTTGACCCGTGACAAAAACAAATGCTTCACAATGAGCTACACTTTAAAAACTATACATAAATGAGACATAGTTATTGCTTCATACCAAGCTACACATTAAAACCATCCCAGCACTGACTCAGAACTACTGATACCAGAGGAGACCTTCCCTTGCTTTTCACTATAAAGTCAGATTATCATAAGAGAACCCCCCCCCCCCCCCCCCCCTTCCCCTTGTTCAGAGGTAAACTTCCTCAAAACGAAGAGGGCAGTGGAACAGCGTCAGTGCTGGAATGGGTTGCCTAACGATCTTATAGATGTAACCATTAGTGGACGACATTCTGAGCAACAGAAAGAGGACCCAAGGATCTAAGGTCACCAGAGATGGACTCTAAATTTCTTGGGTAATACTTGGTAAATGAAGAGGGCTGTATCCAGTACGTAGCCTTCATAAGATCAGTAATGCCTATACTGTTGGAATAAGCCCAAGAAGTGGACAGTGTTCTAACCTTGTGCGCTTATATCTTATTAACAGAACATTGATCTGAAGATAGATTTTCATAGGCAATGCATATTGCCAACTGAATCCATCTGGCGATGGCATGAACAGAAATATCATTTCTGTTAGGAATCAAAGAAAGAAAGGTTTTCTTCCCTTTTTAACAAAATCTGATTGACATTTATAAATGTGCATAGCTCTGACTGGACACAGCAAAGGTTAACCATTCTCAAAGGTTAACTATGATACTGAGATTTATCAAAAGAAAGCATGAAGTTCACTGACTCTTCTAGCAGATGCAAAGGCTAAGAGAAACGCCATTTTATAGGTCAAGAATTTGAACTCTATGATGTCCAATGGCTCAAAAGGAGCTTCTTTGAGCTTCAACAGAACCCTAGCCAAATTCCACTTAGGAATTAATCTGAGGGTTCTAGGTCTATTGATAGGGAAATTTCTAACTAGCTTGGATAATGAAGTATTTGAACCAAAAGCCAAGTTATCATGGTGAGCGTAAGTATGTGATAACATAGACCTTTTGCCCTTAATAGTGACGGGCTGCAGTTTGAGATTGTCAAACAAGTAGACCAGAAAATCAGCAATATTTGGTATGGACGGATCGTATACGTCTATTAACTGATCCTTACACCAACAGAAGAAAAGCCTCCACTTCGCTGTGTAGTTCAACGAAGAGGAGGCCCTCCTGCAGTTAGAAATTGCATCCACTGCGTGTCCTGTAAACTGTTTCCCGTGCAAGAAGGACCGCACAATGGAAATACATGAAGGTTGAGACCTTCCAGGTTGTGATGCAGTGCGTGTGACTTCTCCTGATAAAGAAGGTCCTCTCTTTGAGGAAGCTTCCTGGGAATGTCCCATAACAAACACCTGAAAAGATTAATCCAAGGTTTCTGTGACGACAGAGGTGCAACTAGCAGAATTTTGCAACGAGACTGTTTGATCTTTAACAGAATCTGCTGAATCAATGGCATTGGAGGGTATGCATATCCTATCATTCCGTCCCATGACACTGACAGAGCGTCTACCGCGTACTCTCGATGATCTGGACATGGCGACACGAATGTCGGTAACTGATTGTTCAGGTATGTCGCAAAAAGATCTATCATGGGATGATCCCACTGGTAGCAAATCTGTCTGAATATTCACCTGTTGAGAGTCCATTCCGATTGTAACAGGTGACCTTTCCGAGAGAGCGAGTCTGCTAGCATGTTCAGACGACCTGGTATATGACAGACAGGGAGATGAATGCCATGATTCATGTCATATAGGAGAATCCTCTCTGTTAATTCGCATAATGGAATCGAATGAGTGCCGCCTTGGTTCCTGAGGTAAGCAACTACTGTTGAATTGTCCGACAGAATTTGGACGTGGACGTTCGCTATTGGGTTATCCAATGTTGAAGTGCTAGCCACATTGACATCATCTCTTTGATGTTTATATGCTTCTCTAGGAACCGAGAGTCCCAAAGACCCTGACACTTCAAGTCTGCAGGACATAGGGATGTGCTCCAGCCCATCTGACTCGTGTCCATCATAATCGTGAAAGCCGGATCAGGCAGTTGCAACGGAACTCCCTGAGTTAACCACTGAAGATCTGCCCAAATCTGAACCTTTTGTTTTACCAGGTCCGTTAAAACAATACTGGTTTAGAGCGAATGCATCTTCACACTCCAGTTCTGAGTAAAAAATATTTGGAGGGGATGCCTGTGCTCTGAACAGCCCCATCAGTCGCAATAATTCCCTGTTAATGCATCTGAATGTAGACAAAAGCGAGCATAACAACTGACAAATTTCACTCTGGGTAACGGCAGATGAACCCAGATTGTTGTGAGTCTCGAAGCTCATTCCCAAGTGAGTGAACGACTTGGACGGAGCTAGATCCGACTTTTTCACATTTTTGATGAAACTGAGACGTCGGAGTAATAGAAGCAGACTCTGAACATTGTTCTGAAGTATAATTCTGTTGCCGTATCTCTGCAGAATATCGTCCAAGTAAGCTGACGTTACTGCAGACGAATGAGCTTGGAAGTATGACATTACCGAGTTCATTATTCAAGTGTATGCCCAGGGAGCCAGGTTCAGACCAAAGCACATTGCTCTGAACTGATAAACCTTCCCTTTGTATGGCGAACCGCAGGTACTTTCTGAATGCCGGATGTACCAAGACATGAAAGTAAGCGTCCTTAGATCTATGCTAGCCGCATAGTTGTTCACTCAAATGCTCGCTCACCGAATGGTCTCCATATAGAACTTTGGCACCATGATAAGCTTGTTTATCCTGATCGTCTATTACCGGTCGGAACGAGCCATCTGGAATTGGTATGAGGAACAGGTGACTGTAAAAACCTAGAGAATTTTGATTCTCGATGACCTCTATTGCTTCCTTTAATAAGAGAGCCTGTACCTCCGCTAGGAGAGACTCTCTTTTGAAAGGATCTGCCGGAAGATTTGTCCTACACGGACATCTCGTTAGTGAGGGTTTCGCTCAGAATGATAGCCGTAAGCCATTCGAGACTACACTTCTCTGCCACTAATCTTCCGGGATTGCTATCCAGTTTTTCGTGAAGTTTGATAACCTTCCGCCAACTGGCAAGCAACAGAGGTCTTGAACATCACCTGTAGGACTTGCAAGGCTTCCTGGAGGAGAAACTACGTACTCCCCGCAAAGATCCTCGGCTTAAGGGCGTCTGGCCAATAGTCCCCATCAGACTTACGCCCCTTTCCTAAGTCACTATATTAATGACCTCCGGAGTAATTGTATGAGGGTTTCTTGTACCCTCGCGAGGAGTTCTCTTTTGATGATTTTGATTTGGACCATCCTCGCTTACTCCAGTCTACTGAAGCTGGTTGTTGAGAGGTTAACTTCAACAGCAGAGCACTGAACGCTTTCTTAGTAGCTTGTTCGTATAGTTACGAAAGCTTGTCATCAAAGATAGTATGTCCGGAGACCAGAGTGACCCGGAGAGAGCTGTTCCCCTTGTAATCTATAAGTGGTGATGACGCAAGGGCAGCATCACATCTCATTAACTCCAGATTAGCCACTGTCAGGGCGGAGCTATACGTGGCATACATGATTGCCCTGGAAAGAACTCTAAGTGAGGTACACACATCCTCAAATTCCTTCCCATTGAGATGTTGCACCATAGTTCTGCTAAGGTGATCTGGGTAGGACATTGCGTCCAAATTCACTCTATTCGATGAAATTGCAGTTTCCATTACATCTAAGCGAATGCTGAATGACGCAGTTCAGGATATATCTAAATCCCCGGCCTGCTCATCCAAACGCAGTGGAGCTCTCTGCACATCTTCCCCAACCGTTTTAAATGAACGTGGTCCATGGAATGGTATATTTATGGAAGATGTTGACTAGAAACCGCCTCTTTCCCTCGCACACAAGAAGCTACATATGGCGTTGTCTACATGGCCGAAGCCCTGCGACACCTGCCTAGACTTAACCTGGAAAGAAAGAACTTCTTCCTTTCTCCGTATAAAGTCTGCGTCGAGATATGCCAGCAGTTTCTCTTTTGTTGTCGCAGCTTGCTGATTTGGTGGAACAAACTCAGGGTAGTATTGATGGATAAAATCCATTGCAACCATGTGTTGTTCTGAAAGGGAAGGGTAATCCTCTTCCTTATCCCTTTCACCAACCGCATGAATCAGTTGAGAATCTTGGTCCATTACATCTGCGTGAACAGTCGACAGGAACGACCAAGCACCATCCGACAGCTCAGGTTCTGAGTCTGAGGGAGGCTGCTCCCACACTTGCTGGGATGCTGCAATCAGCTGCGCAATCTGCAACAGCAAGTCCATCATCGAGGCCTGAGGAGCAGCGGTTTTCGGTTTCTTAGCCGCTTGCTGCTCCTGGGACAGTGTTCTGGAGATGGATCTCTTCTCCGAACGTCCCAATGATCAAGGCTCGACTCCTTAGCTACCAGATGGTCCGACTTCATGGGTGAAGAGTGGCTCCTTCTTCCCGCAGCAGGCTGGATAACCAAAGTTGGGTAGCTAAGATGCGGTCGTGTGTGCATTATGATCATAGCGGAAGAAGCTGTGACTATAGCCGAGGCTGGCTGCAGTCTAGACAGAGATTCCCGAGCGGCAGGTGTGGACGTATGCTCTGGCACATGCAAGATTTTCATTACAACATCTGGCCCCAGATGTTGCTGGGTTAGAGAGGGACCTCTCCCATTAGCGGCCTTTTCAGACCTTACCGAGCCTCCCGACAAGAAACTTGCTGGCTTCCTCCTTAGTTCCGTGAGTGGGTGAGCTTGTTTTGTTTTTACGGTGCTCCCTCTACCCACTACACTTCCTTCGACTGCAACGGACATGCCCGGTGTCATGGCTCCTACGGACGGAGTAACTGCTTAACCGGTCGAGCTAGCTGCTGGCAAAGGATTAAGACCACCGCCCAGTGGCCTTATCCCTTGCCTAATATTCAAAAGCACCTTAGCAGCTAGCTCTGTTTGCTCCTCAGAGCATGACGGCAGTAGCACACTTTTGGTAGGTGTCACATTACCATCACCATGTTCTTGTTCCTCTGAAAAAGAAACTGAAAAACTTGAATGACCTTGTGGCGAGAGTACCGGCATCAGCCTCTCACCACTAACAATGTACCGTGACACCCGCATCCAATGTCTGTCATCCCAATCAATACAACATCTGTCATCCCAATCAACACAACAAGGCAAGGCAACACACATGTAAATCTGAGGAAGATTTCCTCGACTTGCATTTTGAGCAATAAGCTTTCATGATAAATCAAAACTAAGTCGATCATACTGCCACAAACTCCACAATAAATATATGATAAAGATACATAATAATCAACAATCAACAATCAAAATCCAAATCGAAAAATTAAAATGAAACAATTTTAAAAACATTTTTTGACAAAAGCCCAAGTTCCCAAAGGGAACATGAAGATCCCAAGGGTATCCCAATAAAGCCTAAGTGTGGAACAACTTCCAAAAATTATTGCTACACTACCAGAATATTAAATAATGTATCTTACAACAATCCTACACTAATAATAACTAAATACTACAATATATTTAAGGGCATTATCAATGTAAACAACGTTAAGGAAAAAAATGGAAACAAGATGCATGACCAAAACGACCGAACACCCCTAGGGTGAGGACGTAACCATGGGGATGAACAGAATAAACATTCTGTAATACACGTTAAACTCCCAAGAAATTTAATAAAATATTTCAATAAAAATAAGCCAAAAAGCTTGGGAGTTTAACAGGAGGGCTTCAAGGAAGGATAGGGAAGGAACACTTAACAAATAGTGGATAAATCATTAGCAAGAATGATGACATCAGGCACATGTCCTGAAATTGGGAAACATGAAATAATTTTTACAAAAATTAGAAAGTTACAGCCCTGAACGTTCCTAACCACAGTTGTTCACTTCATCATCCGTTTATGTCCATGGATCCAATTTTACCATTGATTTGTGTCTGGCATCCTCAAAAAAAGGAGATTTAAAAGCAGATGTCAGTTCATTGTTGCTGACTTTAGGGCAAAAACAAAGAAAGAATGATGGTTTTATTGGTTTATGCCAATTTCGGTACCTTCCTGGATACTGCACATGCGCAGATCTGAAAAGTATGTAGGACCAGAAAGGACTTGCATTTTTTGGTTTTACATGCAGATTTTGGGGATTGGGGGGGCAAAATTTGTGTTTGGCCCTGGATTATTTTTTGAGTTAGCACCAGCTAGTCTGGACCATTGGTTGTTGTATAAAAATATTACCTTGTGGAAGCATAACATCTGAATCACGGTAACTGAGCTGTTCCTTCCAAAATAGTAGGGAAAATGAATATTTCACGAATGTTATAGGCAAAAGCATTACAGCACTGGGCAAAAATAAACAGACCAGAACATTGGATGGTAGGAGGAAAAAACACGTCCAGTTGAAGAAAAATGGAGGTGAAGGAAACTACAGAAAAGCAGTTATTTATTTATCTCTATTTATTTATTTATTTATTTATTGGTGCTTAAGTATTTATTTACTGGGGTTTAAGATCACATATTTATGCACAATGGCTAATCGTGACCGTGACAGTTTTACGGGTGGAGGAAGCTGGAGTACCTGGAAAGAACCACCGAGCAACGATGAGCAACTGTAAGCTCCTCAACATTCCAACTTTGTTCAAGCTCTGCTCAAGCAGGGTTACAGCGGTTGAAGACATGTGCACCATCGACGTGCAGTAAGCCTTAGTACACGGCTTCATCGTGCCCCCAGGTAGGCAACCGGGATAAAGTGCCTTACCCAAGGACACAACGCGGGTCATCCCGGACGGGGATCGAACTCAGGACCTCTAGCATAGAAGTCCAACAGTCTCAAGTGAGCCACCCTGCTCCAATTGGTACTTAAGGTCACATAAGAAAAGCAGTCAACACCTATACATTTATATAATAATGGGAAAAAGACCCCTATTAATTCTTTACCCAACGAATCGGCCATATCCACCCACCTAATTATATTTATTATTTATTTATTGGTGTTTAAGGTCACATACTTATGCACAATGGCTAATCATGACCTTGACAGTTTTACAGGTGGAGGAAGTCAGAGTACCTGGAGAGAACCATCGAGCAATTACGAGCAGCTGCCAGCTCCCCAACATCATAACTCTGCACTGCAGCACAGGCAGGGTTAGATTGGTTGAAGACATGCACACCACCGATGTGCAGTATGCCTTAGTACACGGCATCATCGTATATCCCTCATGTGGACAATCGGGGTAAAGTGCCTTGCCAAAGGACACAATGCGGGAGTCCGAATTGATTGCTCAGATGGTCAGCCATCCAAGGACTAACCAGGCTTGACGTTGCTTAACTTCAGTGATCTGACGGCCACGTAATATGCAAATTCCGCAGCTGAAAAAATATTTTTCAAAAATTTTAACAAAACTATATCATGTGACCCCTCTTCGGAATGAGCTTGTCAAGCCTGTTCCAATGAGGGATCACATGATATGGTTTGGCTGAATTTTTTTTTTAAATTTTAGAAAATTATATTTAAATACATTTTGATATCGTCTGCATTGGGTAAAGGGCTAAGCTTCCAAAGCTCTTACAGACTGAAAAAAAGCGGCACAGAAATAAGTGACAAAATTTCACTTTGCCAATGAAAATGGACTTGAGAAATTTCAAAAATCCCTTTCCTGAGAGAAATGATCCAAAATCTTCGAAGCTGTGTTAAAAACCTCATATATGCACAGGATAATTCATTTTCACTTCCAGAATCCGCCAAAACCACCATTTTTTCAAGAAGACATCAAACTAAACTAAATCTACATAGGAAATCTGAAAAAAATCAGGCGGGGGATGGGCCTGATGGGTGTACATGTAGAACTGTTTACAATTTATATGTCAAATCCATGATGGCAGGTGGCAGCCATCTTTTTCAATGGAATGCTGGAAAACTTGATAACTCCCATCTAAACATCATACCAAAGTCACATATAAAATTTGAGAAACATTGGGTGAGAGGTGTGGCCTGTAGGGTCTGCTTATGGGATTGTTTGACAATTTATATGCCCAATCCAAGATTGCCGTTGACGGCCATGTTTTTCAACAAAATTGAGAAAAAATTGATAACACCCATCTAGACATCACACTAAAACTACATATGAAATTTGAAAAGGATCAGGTGAGAGCTGCAGCCTTTAGTGTGTGCTAAAGGAATTGTTGACAATTTATGTGCCAAATCCAAGATGGCTGCTGGCAGCCAGGTTTTTCAACAAAATTCAGAAAAATTCAATAGCTCCCATCTAAACATCACACCAAAGCTACATATGAAATTTGAAACTGATCAAGTAGGAGATGCTGATGGAATTGTTGACAATTTATAAGCGAAATCTGAGGTAGCCACTGGTGGCCATGTTTTTCAATGAAATTCTGAAAAATTCAATAGATCCCATCTGAACATCACACTAAAGCTACATAGGGAATTTGAAACTGATCAAGTAAAAGATGTGGCCTGTAGAGTGTGCCAGTGAAAATGTTGACAATTGATATGCCAAATCTAAGATGATCGCTGACATCCACGTTTTTCAATGGCATTCATAAAAATTTGCTATATATGAAATTTGGGACTGACTGGGTAAGAGCTGCAGTCTGTGGGGTGAGCTAAAGGAATTGTTGGACAATTTATATCCAAATCCAAGATCGCCACTGGTGGCCATCTTTTCCAGCGAAATTTGCAAAAAAAATCAATAGCTCCCATCTAGACATTGCCCCAAAGCCATGTATGAAATTTGGAACTGATCAGGAGAGAGCTGCCACCTGTAGGGTGTGCCAGTGGAAATGCTGATTTATGTGCCAAATCCAAGATGGCTGCTGGAGGCAATGTTATTCAACAAAATTCTGAAATTCAATAGCTCCCATTTAAAACATCACACCAAAGCTACATATGAAATTTGAACCTGATCAAGTAAGAAATGCAGCTTGTAGGAGTGCAAATGAAATTGTTAACAATTTATATGCCAAATCTAAGATGGCTGCTGGCGGCCATGTTTTTCAATGAAATTCAGAAAAATTTGATAGCTCCCATCTAGATATTGCTTAACTCATGTATGAAATTTGGAACTGCTCGGGTGAGAGGCTGAGAGCTTCAGCCAGTAGGGTGTGCTAAAGGAATTATGGATGGATTGACATACAGAGAACAGACATATGGACAGATGAACGCTGGATCACAACCCATCCCAATACCTCATACTTGACGTTGTCAAGTTGAGCTAAAAGTGAACATCAAAAATAATACAAGAGGTCCCAAGGGCCTTTAATTGCTCACCTAACAAAGTGGTTTAAAGAAGTATTTTGGGTCACATTCAGTTAGTCATGGTTCATCAACACTACAGAGGAAGGAAGTCATGAAATTAATCATAACTCTTGTGTCCATGTCAGATGATTATTATCATAGGTCTTCATGACTGTTTCCAATTCTACCAGCTGCAGACAAGCAATGCCAAACTTCAAAGGGCTGTATGTCAGTGTGTGATGGCTTTTTAAAAAATCCTGGGTGGTAAAAAATTGCTCTCTTGGGACTCACCTGATAGCAAATTGCTCGCTTTAACATTATATTGGTTAAACTTACCCCGAAACAACTTAAGTACTTATAAATTAAATTCATTTCTCAATTCCTGGACAAAACACTGTTACCTAAATAAAATTGTCTGTGTCCCATTCACCCGTAAGGCCTGAATAAATCCATAATAGGAGGAATTGGTAACTTCTCTGACTGACTGGGTTGTGGCCTGGGACATACTTTAACAATTTCTAACAGACCATCTCCATGGTTGCTTAGATAATAAAATAGATAGATTGTCCAGCACGGTTTTTGCTAGGGAAAAAAGTTGCGTCAGGTTGGAGGAAAATTACTTAGTGCAGACCACCCCCTGCCCTCACCCTCCATCGAAGAAAGGTTTCATGCACCACAGGTTCACTGATATTTACTTGTGCTGACGGTCTAAAAACAAAGAATTATCTTTGACACAGTTAGGGGTGCAGGGACAGGTATAACCATGTCAGAGATAACCCCAAGTTTTTTGAATTAAGAATGAAGATGCCCTACCCATGTCATGATAATGCCCACACTTGAGGTTAAATGAAAAGTCAAATTCAAGGTCTTGAAATGAAATCAGGAGAAATATTGCAACATTCCAGTTATGAACTCGGCGGAAATTGGTAAGTAGCCATCATTTAGAGTAGGGTCATGCAAATATTCGAGATTCGATTCAATATCGATATCATACGTCTGCTTCGAGATCGATCCTGAATCAATCTTAAAATTTGAGTTTTTCGATTGTTTCATGCCAAGAGTTGGGTGTCTGACAAGCACACATTCCATGCACTGTGCTGTAGAAGACATGCACGGTCAGTCAGAGAATTGATCACATTCAGTCCAAGACCTCAATACTTTGTAAATCCTCCTTGGTTCACGAGACTAGCGTAGATCTGATGCAGCATACTCCTCATCAAATGTATCAGCTTGAATGATGTTATTCCATTCTGGACATTGGTGGGGGGGGGGGGGGGGGGGGCTGTTGGCATTGTGGTATGCACCTGCCAAGCATATCCCAGATTTGGTGAAAGGTCTGTACTTAGTGTTGGCCAAGGTAGTGTAGTGATGTTCTGCTCCTGGAAGAACTCTGTAGCGACACGGGCCCTGTGAAATCTTGCACTATCATCCTGGAAAATAAATCGACGGCCATGAAATCACGCAAATCCCACCACATGACCTGCTAACATGTTGTCACAGTAGTAGTGTCCTGTGACACACCCTTGGATAACATGTAATGCTGTTCTGCTTGTCATGGCTATGCCTCCCCACACCATAATCGATCCACCATCAAAACCATCATGCTGCCTCAAAGTTACGTCATGGTATTGTTCGTTACACCGAGTCCACATACTGTTTCGCCTGTTGTGGAAGTCAAGAGTGAACCTCGATTCATCAGAAAACATGATGTTGTTTCACCAACGATTGTCCCAGCGCTGCCGTACTCAACACTAATTACACCTTGCTGCGATGTGACCTTCATTCAAATATGGAATTATCTGAGGTCGTCAAGCATATAAATTCCTGCTGTGCAGGCGATTTTGGATAGTCTGACTTGAATCTGACCCCCCTAGAGATGATGTATACCAAATAGGAAAGAATTCTGCCTGGTGGATCTGAAAAAGAAGATTTTTTTGAATTTTGGAAAGAAATTCATGGGTGCTATCAGAGTTATGCACCTTGTGATGCCCCCTGTGGGTGTGGCATGTTTATTTGCACCAGTTTGAATTGACATATGATAGGAAACATGCACACCAAATTTGGTTCAATTTGATCCAGTAGTTTGGGAGGAGTAGTCGATAATGTAAAGTTCACGACGGACGACGGACGGCAAGTGATAAGTTAAGCTCCCTTCAGTGAGCTAAAAAGTGAAGAGAGCAACCGAGCTCGGCTCCAAATGAGGAGTCACAACCCTAGTGACAGCCAAAGATGTCCACTGAAGGGGAACAGCAGTCCTGGAACCAGGCATCTCTTCGCCAGAAAGTCAGTGGGTACCGAGGTATCCACGCCAGAAAATGACTCCAAAACCTCCGTCGAGGGGGTGGAACTCTCTCCAGACAGAGTCGGTTTGGGAGGCCCTGAACAACTGAGTTTCCTTTCTGCATGCACAGGTGAAATGGCCACATGCCCAAACAACATGATAGACGGAAGCCCAAATGGTGGAAGGCCAAGAACAATACCATTCACTGGGTCTTTCAACAGAACACCCATATCAAGTGGAGCATGCTAAGGCAACACACAGTGTCCACGAAGAATAGTCCCAAGCATATCTGGTGAGAGCAATGTAGAAGGGAAGGTGAACCCAAAGAAAAATAAATCAGAACACCCGCAGAGTGAGGTGGCACGAAATGAAAGCCCGGTGGGAACATAAAAGAACCCCAACAGCCAAAAAGGGAAAAACTGGCAGAAATTCAACCCTCAACAGAGGGGTGAAAAGAGGGCACACATCCCCAGCTCACACCAAACTCTGATAAACACAAAAACCCTGAGGCTTAGCATTAATGTAAGGTTAATGAAAAGTGTCAATGACACTGTAGCTCAACTTGTCAAACTTAAACTTGGTAAGTTATAAGTGAAATGGTAAAATTGAAGATCATTGGTACCAATGTTATTTGGTAAAATTTAAAAATAACAGCAATGTGTGTGCACATGGAGTAATCCATGCATTTTTAAATGTAATCTGTTAGGCTAGCTAACTGAAGAATGTTGATACACAAATTTCAGAGGTTATTGTAAACAGTAACTTTTTTAACAGAAATGAATGCTAATCAATAGCTCTTATCTAGAGGTCCTGCTTAACGAGCACACCAAGTTCAAAAACAATCCTAAGATAAATGTGGCCCATAGGCCATGTAAAAGAAGAATGTTGATGCACAAATGCAATAAATTCAAAGATTGTTGCTAACAGCAACAGTTTTTGATGGAAATGAAAAGAAAATAGCTCCTATCTTTGTCATTCTGCATAAGCATACAAAGTTTCAAAACAACCTGATAATGAAAGTGCCAAAGGAAGATGTTAATGCACTAATGTGCACTAAGATTGAAAGTCATTGCTTGTGGCAAGGTTTTTTTGTTTTTTTTTATGGAAATTCATAAATATACCCTGCAGAGAGTGCAAAAGGGATAAGTTGCAGCACAAATGCAGTAATTTCAAAGGCTGGTGATAATGACAACACTTTTTTTATGGGAATGAAAAAAAATCTATAGCACACATCTAGAGGTCACCCCGAACACACATATCAAGTTCTAAAGTGATCCAATCATAAATGTGCCTTGCAGGGTGTGTCAAAAGAAATTGTAGATGGACGAGTAATGATGGCATTAGCACAGCCTGATTTTGACATGTTGAGCTTATGAACAAGAGACCGAAAATGGCATGGTACATGAATATTGCAAGCAAAATCGACATACAGAAAAAAATGTGAATAATTGAGAGAATATACCAAAACACAACCCTGTATGTCTGGATGGTGAAGCAACAGCTACGATTCCACAATACACAACAGGAACATCCAGGCTTGGCAATTTCAGGAGAGCGATTTTTTAGCTCTCCTTACTGCCCTCCTGAAAGAATTAAGGAGAGCGAAAAATTGTCCTCCTAAATATTTTGGTCTGGGATGATTGAGATTACATGTATTATGCTCACATTAAATTTTTGTTGTAAAGCAAAAATGTAATTTAACTTCGAAGTCACATAACATCACGTAATTTCATTTTGAAAGTGGTTTAGTGGTAAAAGGTAATGGCTGCAACCATACCCAAACATAGTTGCAATCATTTGAAGCAAAATGGGTCACAGCAATATTTTTTTTTCTGTCAGTTTCAAGTTCAACAACTGACATCACAGTTTGAGGGGTAATTATTCAAGGAATATTGACACTATAATATACTACCATTACTACTATCCTGTCACTTGAAGCACTTGCACCAGGATATGACTGTAGATTCAAGCAGACCTGTTGTCCAAGAAAGTCATACGCCTACCACTACCACCTTCAACCCCCTTGGGGGGTTGAAGGTGGTAGTGGTAGGCGTATGACTTTCTTGGACAACAGGTCTGGGTACACACATAGGTCTTGTCAAGTGTGTGTTTTCGGTTGTTGAGTGAGACATCTAGATGTCTAAGAGATTTCGCTTTACCTTAGTAAAGTTAATAAAATCACTGATGTAGTCTGTTGGTTTCAGTTTCAATGAGTTCGTTCAACTGGATACTTAAAATGCTGTGTAAAGCTAATTGCTCTCCTAAGCTGATTGAGGAGAGCGATTTTTTGCCCTCCTGCATTTTTCAGAATGCCAGGCCTGAACATCAGCAACATTGAGTCAAAAGGCATCGCTGTTGTTGAGCAAAAATGAAGCACATCTGCACGAGATGGCAAAAGAAAAAGAATGGCTCATTCATTATACGTCTGTGCACTGGTACCAGAATGTGTGGATTAGTACAGAAGAGAGTGTCCCCAACTGGGTGTGCGCCGATCACACTCGTTCCAGTTTTGTTTTTTGTTTTTTGGTGCTTTTAACCACTTTTTCTTTCCCAAATCGCTTGGGAAAGAACTATAGAGAGTATATTTCCAAGTTAGGGACTTCCACTATAGTGCAAGCCTGCTGTAAACAATTGTTAGGTAGGTTGATAAGAAATATAGGCGGCTACCAACTTTACTATTATTCAATTATTCCCCTTTGTGGCCAATTGCGGATTACTGTTTCAGTACAGAATTACACCCGAGTTGTTTCATTTCTCCATCAGGGATTATAGAGTCATCTCCTCACCTACTTTCAATTTTGTTTCTGGTTGTGAAAATGTCTGCAATTAAATTGTATCTTACAAAGCAAACTGACACGAACGTACAAAAAGATACGTATGTGTGTATTAAATCTCATTCTACCTTTGTAAAACAGATAAGTGGCACCATGTCCCATCTGTGGTCACACCTCGAATGGAATCACAAAGCTGTGTATAAAGCAATATGAAACAACATCACAATACCATCCAACATCTTTAGTGATCATCACCTAACAGAATTTCAAGTTTTGGATACTCTTCTGTAAGTGTTGATGACTCCTTGGCTGGAAAAAATACTTGCGACTAAACTAAAAGAATTATAAAAATGTTTCAACTGTTGGTTGTTTTTGAAAACAGAAGGTGAGTGAGGAAAAGTTCTTCTCAAATAGAGGTGATCTTTTTTTTCTGGTTCATATGTTTAAATTTAAAATATCATACTCCATCTGCAAGTATATATATACAAAGATGATTTAAAGGAAGTAAACCTTCAACACACGCAGTAGCCAGGAAGACACCAAAATTGGCGCAAACCATCATTCTTTCTAGAATTTGCCTGTTAAATGTTGTCAGCTGCGGGGAGTTATGAGTGCCCACTCATGGGAGGGCCATCTCCGTCTGGGTCATTGGTAAGTATAAAAAATATACAAATTACTTAAAATTTATAATATTTTTATACAACAACCAATGGCCCAGACTAGCTGAATCGTAAAAAGGCTAGAGGGCCTAGGACATAAAGGAAAATCCAATTACTCAATCACTTTTAAAAGGATAGCTCCTACAGGAGAATAGGAGAGAAAGGAATTATATATGTCTTTCTCATTTATGAGAAATCTAAATTTTATAGTAAATTTCCTTTCTTATTATACCTACCACAATTGTTTACTTCAGGCTTGCACTACAGTGGAAGTCCCTAACTCGGATAAAATACTCTCTATTTTTGTCTTTCCCAAGCAAGTTGGGAAAGAAAAGTGGTGCAAAAGAACCAATAAAAAATAAGCCAAAACTGGGTCGAGTGCAACCGGCGCAGACCCAGTATGGGACGCTCTCTCCCAAGTACAACTCCACGACTTCCGTTGCCAGTGCACATATACCGTCTCTAAAGACTCATTCTTTTTGAATCCGTAAACATTAGAGTTATGTGAACAGCGGGGAGGAAAGATTCTTTACCCGTAAAGAAGACGGGAGGGCCTCCATGTAAACAATTGTGGTAGGTAAAATAAGAAAGGAAATTTACTATAAAATTTAGATTTCTTATCAACCTACTCACAATTGTTTACTTCAGGCTGAATAGACAAAAGGCTGGAGGGAATCGCATAACCAACCCCCACATAACCCCAGTGCACTGGAACCGTGAAGTAGAAGGAAGAGGTCCCGAGGCTTATCAACCATAATGTCGCAATCATTGGTAAAGGACAATGAAAAGAGACATATGAGCCTGTGTGACACACAGACAGAAAAAGGGCAGTAACAGCACAAGGCTGAAACTGACCTTCAAGAAGCCTAATGGCTATGGCAGACAACAGCCTGAGCAGAAGAAAGAGGACCCAGGGCAAAAAGGTCCTCCGACTGCTCCTGCAACTGGCGCAAATAAAAGGTGGAGAAAGTAGAAGCATTTCTCCAGTAGACTGCCTGCATAACATCCGACAACTTGACGGAGTTAGAATAAGCCCAAGAGGTAGACAGTGCCTGCACCTCGTGGGCAGAAATACGATTGGTAATACAATCGCCAGCTGCTAAACGACTATAAGCCGTACGAATAGCAAGACAAATCCATCGAGAAATGGATTGAGGAGAGATCTTCTGTCGACCCGGAATGAGAGACAGAAAAAAACGTTTCCTGCCTTTCCGTATGAGGCGTGTCCGATCAAGATAAATGCGAATAGCATGGACCGGACAGAGCAAAGGGCAATTACCCTCAACAGAGGGAAGAGCCCTGATACAGATAGGAGGAGGAGTAGTATCTGGTAACTGATTCTTAGCCAAAAAGGAGCAATCAGTGGTAAAAGTAACACTGTTGGGAGAGCTCCTAAAAAAGGCCGGGTCAACCGAGAGGGCGTGAAGCTCACTAACCCGTCTGGCCGAAGCAAATGCCATCAGAAAAGCCATCTTATATGTGAGAAAATGCATATCCACCTGGGATAAAGGTTCGAACGGCACCCCCCCCCCCCCCAAGCAAAGCAGCACCCACGAAAGATTCCATCGTGGAGTAAGCTGCAAAGTCCAAGGCCTTTTCAAAGAAAAGTGCCGAACAAGCTTGGAGAGGTAAGGATTAGTGCCGATACGACGCTTCCCCGCATAAGAAAAAGTCTCTGAAAGCATAGACCTGTAACCCTTGATGGTAACAGGCTGGAGACCCCGAGAATCAAACAGATATACCAGAAACTCCGCAATCTGTGAAATCGAAGGATTGGCATAATCAACAGAGTGATCAGCACACCATCGACAGAAGACCTTCCATTTAGCTGCATAAGCTAAACCAGTGGAGTGCCTCCTTGAAGAAGAAATACACTCCACTGCTCGTCTCGAAAAACCTCTACGGAGGAGACAGGACCTGACAAAAGATATGCGAGAAGGCACAACGAAGTTGGGTCGAAGTGAAACCTCCTCGGGCGACCTTGACAAAGAAGGTCGCGACGTAGCGGGAGACGTGCCGGAACCGCCGCCATCAGCGAGCGGAGCTGATTGATCCACACCCGCTGAGGCGACAGGGGAGCGATCAGAATGATTCGACAACTTCAGGTTCGAATTTTGGCGAGAACCTGAGGAAGAATCGGAACCGACTAGACCGTTCCAATCGAGTGACAGAGCGTCCACGGCAAAAGCCAGAGGATCTGGACACGGGGACACAAAAGTGTCCACCTGATGGTTCCAACGAGTCGCAAAGAGGTCGATGTAGGAACGTCCCCAGAGATCGCAAAGCGACTGGAACACTGCCCTGTGAAGCATCCACTCGGTGGAAATAACCCTGCCCTGTCGGGACAGGGAGTCGGCTAGGACGTTCAGACGACCGGGAATGTGACGAACAACCACTCCGGCGTGAACATCCTGAGCGAGCAGAAGAAGCTCCCGAGCTAACTCGTACATAGGAACCGAGTGCGTGCCGCCCTGGTTCCGAATGTAAGCAACCACTGTCGAATTGTCGGATAGTAGAAGGACCTGGCGATTCGACAGGTGAGGGATTCACTGCCTGAAACTCAGAAGAAGAGCAAGAAGCTCCTTCTGGTTGATGTGTGGAGCTGCTTGATCCTGGTCCCACAACCCGTGTAGGGAAAGACCGAGAGGATCCAATGTCGCACCCCATCCGAGATCGCTGGCATCTGCCGTCAGAACGCGATCGGACATGGGTAAGACCAGTGAAACGCCCTGCGTAATCCACTGAACATCTGTCCAGGGAAGAAGGTGAGGATACAGAGAATCCGGAAACGGAAGCACCTGACCCAGAGAATCTACATTCGGCCTCCAACGACTGAGCAGAAAGTGTTGGAGAGGTCTGACACGCAGCCGACCGAGAGGAATGACATCCGTCACCGAACCGCAGAGACCGATCAGCCGGAGAAAACTCCGAGCCGTCGCGGACCTGGACTGGGACAGAGTCAGAGCAAAAGCTGAGAGAATCACAGCCTTGGCCTGGGGAACCGCCACCAAATTGAATTTGGTTTGGAAAGACATCCCCAGATGACAAAACGACTGAGAAGGGACCAGGTCTGACTCTGAATCCTAGCGAAGTGAGCAAGCTCAACAGAGTGGCGACATCCGATTCCAGTAAGGCAGCATTGGAATGCCTCTGGAGGATATCGTCCAGATATGCCGAAGTAGTCACCCTGGACTGTGTGCGATGGAACGCTATCACATGCGACATCAGTCTGTTGAATGCCCAAGGAGCCAGGTTGAGGCCGAAAGGCATGGCCTTGAACTGGTAAACTCGCCCCAGAAAAGCGAACCTGAGATACTTCCGTGACGGCCGATGCATCGGAACGTGGAAGTAAGAGTCTCGCAGGTCGATGCTGGCTGCGAAATCTCCCTGGTGAATTGATTGGCGGACCGACCTGAAAGTCTCCATGCTGAACTTGGGAGCAATGATAGACTGGTTCAGGACACTCAGATCGATAACCGGTCGGAGTCGGCCGTCCTTCTTCGGCACCAAGTACAGGCAGGAATAGAAACCCACTGACTGAACGCTCTTGACGAACTCGATCGCCCTCTTGGCCTGGAGATTGGCAATCTCCATGGACAAAAGTTCCCGACGTAAAACGTCTGAAGGAACTGTGGTTGGAAGAGGCACTCTCGACAGAGTGGGGTGCCGTCGGAAGGATATGCGCAGCCCGGACCGAACAACATCTAACACCCACGGATCGGATGTTATGGTGGCCCAATGGTCTGCGAACTCTGCTATCCTTCCTCCAACCTGGGACGAGACGAGGTGAGGACCTTCATTTCGAGCCCCGACGAGGCCCGCGAGAGGAGAAACCACCTCCTCTGCTAAATGAAGAATCCTGAGACTTCCCTCGATTCTGCCGACCCCTACCTTTACCCCGTGAGTAAGAAGTAGAGGCGGCGGCAGAAGGACCAGCCTTTTGCTTCACAGAGGAAGCAGAAGGGTACTTGTTAGGCTTGGAACGGCCCTTGCCTCCCCGAGAAGGCTGATCAAGCTGACAAAACAGCAGCTGATCTTTGGAATGACGTAGGACGTCGTCCCAGACCGTTGACACGAAACCATGCTAAGGTTGCGGACCTGCCAAAGAAGCAGATCGAAGAGCAGCACGCTGCTCCTCGGGAAGGGATCGTCCTGTGTCCAGCACAGCGTCCCTTCGAACTAATTCCAAATTAGCCGTGTTACAGGCATGCGTGTGAGTAAGGTGCATAAGCGCCTTGGACAGCACACGCAAAGGAGCCTGTACCTCGTCAAACTTATCTGGAGGCAGATAAGCAGCCAAAGCTGAGACGACGTGATCTGAGAGAGAAAGCATGCCAAGCATCTCTCTAGATAAGCCCAACGTGGACTCCAGAGTCGTCATTGGAATGACGGCAGACTTGGGCATAGAAAGCCCGAGGGAAGTGGAGTCCTGATCCAGAACCGTCAAAGTCTGGCAGACCGACGGATTGGCGGAATCGTAGGAACGATAACGCACAGGAGGCAAAAAGGTGTCAACCCTGGTGAAGAACGAAGTCTTCAAAGCCTTGGAATTCAGCTTGGAATCCAATGCTGAAAAAGCTTCAACCACCTGTACCGACTGGCACGGTCGAAGGCGCCCAGAAGCAGGTTGCTCCATAGGCTGTTGGCCCTCGACCGATGATCGTGGCCAGGCTGACACTGTCGGCTGGTTAGCAGGTTTGAGATCAGGCAGAAACCCAAACACTAAGTCAAGAGCTGCCCCCAAGTCCGAAGACTGCTGGCCCTCGACCTCAAGCATGTCGGACTCCTCCCCAGAGTCGGAAGACACATAGCCCATCGTGGGCAAACCAGCCGACGCCTCCCATGGTGTCGGAACACCAGAGGAATCAGAAACCGGCCTGTTTCCAATCCCGGGAGGCAGCGCCATAGGAGGCGCCTGGAAACCACTCATAGCCTCGCTGGAAGCAACAGGAAGGCTCTTAGAAAGAACCTGAGTGAGTAAGGAGAGGGCCTCCCTAAGATCACTGCCTGTACCGACCGGTTCGACAGGGGAGCGAACCGGCAAAGTGGCTTCACCTCTGACCCTCTTAACCAGCGAAGGGTCACGATCCTCCAAAACACCCGACGCGGGACGACGGGCGGCAGCCCAAACATCTGAAGGCAGATGTGTATAGGGGTACGATGCACCCCGAGGATCAATATGGCGAGAACTCATGAGAGTCACCGCGGAGTCTTCATTTAGCAGAGGTCCAGGCCGCACAAAAGGCGTTGGTCCTCCAAAACTGGTCGTGTGGCCAGAATGAGTGGACGGAAACGCCACGGAGTTCATAGTGTTTCCACTACGAACATCCGAATCCAAAGACACAACTGTGGTGCTCGACAGCGAAGAGACCACAGAGATGGGTTCGGCCGGCAGCCCCTTCCGACTTCGCCGAGTTGAAGTCAGGGAAGGCTGAGGCCGATATCCCACGTCTGCAGTATCGGACATTCCTGCAGTCCCCTGCAGTGAAAAGCCGAGGCCAGCTGAAACTGACGACGAAGCAGACGGACCAGCAGTAGTAGTAGATACGTCGAGAGTCGTTGAGGCTGGTGAAATAGTGGAGAGAGCACACCGGCTCGGCTCCGAAGGAGGAGTCACAACCCTAGTGACAGCCTCAGATGTCGACTGGAGGGGGACCGTAGTCCCGGAACCAGGCACCTCTTCACCAGAACAATCAATGGCTCCCGCAGTATCCACCACAGGAAAAGACTGCACATCCCCCACGGAGGAGGAATAACTCTCACCAGACAAAGTCGGCTCGGGAGGCCCCGAACGACCACGTTCTCCTTTCCCGCGGGAGCGGGAGGCACGGCCACGAGAACGAACGACACGATTTACAGACGCCCAAAAGGTGGAAGACCATGTTCCACAGACACCACACGGCCGCTCGGCCGAACACCCATTACAGGAGGAACACGACGAATGTACATCGTCCACATGCTTAGGCAGCAGACACTGCCCACAAGGAATTGTCCTGATAGAGGTGAGAGGAGCAGAGAAGGTGAAATCAGAAAACAGAACACCCCCAAAGAAGAGAGAAAGGTGACAGAAACAAAGACCCCAGACGGTCGACCGGGAACCACACAACAGGAAGACTACTCTCAAAAGAAAGAAGAAACACTGTAGGAGTGGTACCCCGCTGACACCTAACTCTAACACAATTAGAAAATTTTGCAAAAAAAGCATTAACAATAATTGTGAAATAATCTAAGTCCGAACCGCGTGGCACACGAAAATCATGCGCGACTCGAGAGAGAACAAATAAATATACATTATGGACATATAATAGAAAAGAGAATATAAAAAAACACTGTTCCTGAGAATACAAAGGATACACTGTGGTACAATGAATCAGGAATCATCAAACATCGAGCTGGTGGAACACTGATAAGCGTGCAAAAACATCTCGACACGAAGCGGATTATAAAAAGAATGAGTCTTTAGAGACGGTATATCCGCACTGGCAACGGAAGTCGTGGAGTTGTACTTGGGAGAGAGCGTCCCATACTGGGTCTGTGCCGGTTGCACTCGACCCAGTTTTGGCTTATTTTTTATTGGTGCTTTTGCACCACTTTTCTTTCCCAACTTGCTTGGGAAAGACAAAAATAGAGAGTATTTTATCCGAGTTAGGGACTTCCACTGTAGTGCAAGCCTGAAGTAAACAATTGTGAGTAGGTTGATAAGAAATGAGAAAGACATAAAACCAACAATGTAATTGAGCATTACATAATATATAATTCTCCATTTAATGCCAGCATAACCCATTATGCTAATTCAGTGAAGGAAAGCCAATATATAAAGATAGTCCAGAGAATGAGACTCTTTATACTCATTTAAAAGTGTCTGAGGATTATATATTAATGCCCGTTTGACACGTCACATATACAAATGCTTCAGTGAGCTACACTTTAAAAACAAAAAATAAATGAGACATTTAATTTTGCTTCACACCGAGCTACACATTAAAACCATCCCAGCACCGACGCGGGACTACTGACACCAGAGGAGGTCTTCCCTTGCTTTTCACTATAAAGCCAGATGATCATAAGGAAAAAAACTGCCCCCCCCCACCCCACCTTCCCCTTGTCTGAGGTACATGACCACAGTACGAAGAGGGCAGCGGAACAGCATCACTGCTGGAATGGGTTGCCAAAATAAATATATATATATAATCATTTAGTGGACGACATTCTGAACAACAGATAAAGGACCTAAACATCTAAGGTTACCAGAGATGGACTCTAAATTTCTAAGGTAAAACCTGGGTAAATGTAGAAGGCTGTGTCCAGTATGCAGCTTTCATGAGATCAGTAATGGCTGTACTGTTAGAATAAGTCCAAAAAGTGGACAGCGCTCTAACTTCATGCACTGATATCTTATAACCGAATGCTGATTCAAAGATAGATTTTCATAGGCAATGCATATTGCCAACTGAATGCATCTAGCAACTCAATAGACAGAAATATCTTTTCTGTTAGGAATCAATGAGAAAAAGAAGCGTTTCCTTCCTTTCCTTATAAAATCTGATCTGCATTTATATGTGCGCATAGCCCTGACTGGACACAGCAGAGGCCTATGGTTGTCCGTAGATGGCACAGCCTTAATGATAATAGGGTCAGGCCGTTTATCTGGAGCCTAATTCTTAGCCCAAAATCCCACTTCTGTAATTAAAGTGATGGTATTTCCAACACTACGGTAGTGAGATTCGTCAACAGATAAAGCGTGGAGTTCACTAACTCGTTTAGCAGAAGCAAAGGCTAAGAGAAATGCTGTTTTATAGGTCAAGAATTTGAACTCTACAATGTCTAACGGCTCAAATGGAGGAGCTTCTTTAAGCTTCAACAGAACCCAAGCCAAATTCCACTTAGGAATTAATCTGAGGGTTCTAGGTCTATTTATAGAGAAATTTCTAACCAGTTTGGATAATGAAGCATTAGATCCAATTGCCAAGTTATCATGATGAGCGTAAGTGTCCGATAACATAGACCTATAGCCCTTAATAATGAAAGGTTGCAGTTTGAGATCGTCAAACAGGTAGACCAGAAAGTTGGCAATATCCGGTATGGATGGATCATAGACGTCTATAGACTGTTCCTTAAACCAACAGAAGAAAACTTTCCAATTTGCTGCGTAATTCAGCGAAGAGGAGGACCTCCTTCATTTAGAAATTGCATCCACTGCTTGTCCTGTAAATTGCTTGCTGTGCAAGAAGGACCGCACAACGAAAATGCACGAAGGTTGAGACCTCCCGGGTTGTGATGCAGTGTGCGTGACTTCCCTTGATAAAGAAGGTCCTCTCGCAGAGGAAGCTTCCGGGGAACGTCCCATAATGATGACAGAGATGCTAATAACAGAATCTTGCAGCGAGACTGTTTGATTTTTAACAGGATCTGCTGAATCAACAGATTTGAAGGATACACATATCCTATCATTCCGTCCCAAGAGATTGACAGAGCGTCTACTGCGTACACTCGATGATCTGGACATGGCGACATGTAAGTCTGCAACTGATTGTTGAGGTGAGTCACAAACAAATCTATCATAGGTCGATCCCACTAGTAGCAAATCTGTCTGAATACTCACTTGTTCAGAGTCCACTCCGATAGCAACATGCGACCTTTCCAAGAGAGTGAGTCTGCTAGTATGACGGACCAATAGATGAACATGATGCTTCATGACATACAGAAGAATTTTTTCCGTTAGTTCGCATAACGGAATAGAATGCGTGCCTCCCTGGTTCCTCATGTACGCTACTACTGTCGAGTTGTCTGACAATATCTGGACATGAGCATCCGCTATAATGTGAATCCATTGTTGCAGCGCTAACCATATTGACATCAATTCTTTGATGTTTATGTGTTTCTCGAGTAACCGAGGGTCCCAAAGACCCTGACACTTTGAGTCTGTCGGGCTCAGGATCGTGCCCCAACCTGATTGACTCGCATCTGTCATAATAATGAAAGCCGGATCTAGCAGCTGCAGTGGAACTCCCTGGGTTAACCATTGAATATTTGCCCAAATCTGGACCTTTTGTTTTACCAGGTTCATTGAAACAATACTGGTCTCGAACGAATGCGTCTTCACACTCCAGTTCTGAGTAAAGAATGTCTGCAGGGGACGTGTGCACAAGCAACCCATTGGAATAAGATCCGCAGCTGCTCTGCACAACCCCATCAGCCGCATAAATCCCCTCGCTTTTAATGCGTCTGAATGTACACAAAAGCGAGCATAACAACTGACTAATTTTGCTCTGGGTAACGGCAGATGAACCAGATTGTTGTGAGTCTCGAAGCTCATTCCCAAGTGAATGAACGACTTGGACAGAGCTAGATCTGACTTTTTCTCGTTTACAATGAAGCAGAGACGTTGGAGCAAGAGAAGCAGACTCTGAACATCGTTCTGAAGAGTAGTTTTGTTGCCATATCTTTGAAGAATGTCGTCCAAGTAAGCCGACGTTACCACAGACAAATGAGCTCGTAAATGAGGCATTACGGAGTTCATTATTCGAGTGAATGCCCAGGGTGCTAGATTCAGATTGAAACACATCACTCGGAACTAATATACTATCCCTTGAACGGCGAACCATAGGTACTTTCTGAATGGCAGATGTACCAGGACATGAAAGTACGCATCCTTTAGATCTATGCTTGCCGCATAGTCATTCACTCGATTGCACGACCGAATGGTCTCCATATAGAACTTTGGAGCTATGATAAGCCGTCTGGCTTCAGTATGAGAAACAGGTGACTGTAGAATCCTAGAGAATTTTTATTCTCAACGACCTCCATTGCTTCCTTTGCCAAGAGAGCCTGTACCTCCGATAGGAGAGACTCTCTTTTGCAAGGATCTGACGGAAGATTTGTCCACCGCGGACATCTTGTTAGTGGTGGTTTTGCTCGGAAAGGTAGCCGTAGGCCGGCCGAGACCATACTTTTCACTCACTGGTCTTCTGTAATTGTTATCCAGTTTGTTGCGAATCTTGATAACCTTCAGCCAACTGGCACGGAATAGAGGTCATGACCATCACCTGTAGGACCTGTGAGGCTTATGGGAGGAGAAACCACGTCCCCCTCGTGAAGAGCCTTGACCTGCCAGCTTAGGGGCATCTGACTGGTAGTCTCGATTAGACCTATGCCCCCTTCCCGCAAGGAGTCCCCTTTAGATGATTTCTGTTTAGGACGTCCTCCCTTACTTTTTTCTACTGCCGCGGATCGATTGGACGCCGACTTAAGTAGCAGTGTATTAGACGCTTTCTTTGTAGCTTGGTCATAAACCAATGAAAGCTTATCATCAAAAATTGTGTGTCCACATACTGGAGTGACCCGTAGAGAGGTTTTCACCTTGTCATCTATTAAAGGTGATGACTCAAGGGCTCTGTCACGTCTGATTAACTCCAAATTTGCCACTGTTAAGGCAGAGTTATATATGGTAAACATAATAGCCCTGGAAAGAACTCTTAAAGAGGTACGAACGTCCTCAAATTCCTTTCTGTTGAGAAGCTGCACCACAGCTCTTGAAAGGTGATCTGTGTAAGACATAGCATCTAAATTCGCTCTGTTTGAAGATATTGCCGTCTCAATTGTGTCTCAGTGAATAGTGAATGACGAAAGCAAGGATAGCTCTAAATCCTTGGCCTGCTCATCCAAATGCAGAGGAACCCTCTGTACATCTTCCCCGACCATTTTAAATGAACGTGGTCCAACAAACAGTAAATTTATGGAAGATGACAAGAAACCACCTTTCTTCTTCCCACTGGAAAGTTTGCATATGGTGTTGTCTAAATGGCTGAAGGCCTGCAACACCTGTCTAGTATGAACCAGAAAAGACAGGACCTCCTCCTTTGTCCGGATAAAGTCTGCGTCCAACGAAGTCAGCGGCTTCTTCCTAGTAGTCACAGCATTCTGATTCGCCAAAACAAATTCAGGGTAGTATTGATGGATTAAATCCATCACAACCATGTGCTGTTCCGAAAGGGAAGGGTAATCTTCCTCCATATCCCTTTCACCATCCGATTGAATCAGTTGAGACTCATGGTCAGCAGCATCTGAACGTGCAGATGACTGGACCGACTCAGCACTGTCCGCCCGCTCAGGTTCTGAGACTGCCTACTGCTCCTGCACTTGCTGGGATTATGAGATGAGCTGCGTAATCTGCGACAGCAAGTCTGTTACAGAGGTCTGAGGAGCAGCGGTCTTCTGTTTCTTCGCCGCCGGCTACTCCTGGGATGTGTGCCTGAGATGCTCTTTTCTCCGGGCGTCCTGATAAATGAAGCCTTGTCTCCTTAGCTACCGGATGGTCAGACTTCTTTGATGACGAGTGGTCCCTTCCCGGCGATGCAGACTGGATACCTGAAGTCGTGTAGCTAAGGTGCAGTCGTGTGTGCCTTGAAGATGCCAATGTAGAAGCTATAACTGTAGCCGACGCTGGCTGTAAACTGAACGGAGCATCCTGGACGGGAGCCGCGGATGCATGCTCCAACTGACACAAGTTTCTAATTACAACATTTGGCCCCAGATGTTGTTGGGAAAGAGAGGGGCCTCTCTTGCTTGCGGTCCTTTTAGACCTTGCCGAGCTTCCCACTGAACTTGCCGACTTCTTCCTCTGTTCCGTCGTCGCTGGGTGAGCCTGTTCATATTTTAAGGTGCTCGCTCTACCCAATTCACTCCTCTCAACCACAATGGACAAACCCGGTGTCACGGTACCCATGGATAGAGTAACTGCTTCACCGGTCGAGCTAGCTGGCGACAAGGGACTAAAACCACCGGCTAGTGTTTTTTTGCCCTGTCTAATATTCATGAGCACCTTTGCCGCTAGCTCTGCTTGTACATCTGAAGGTGACGATGGCAGCACACTATCTCTAGGCATCACGTAAACATCAGCATGTTCTTGTTCCTCTGAAAAAAGAAACTGAGAAACTAGATTGACTTTGTGGTGAGAGGACTGGCCGCTAAGAACATACCATGACACCCGTCTCCAACGTTTGTCATCCCATCCGACACACATTGACCAAGAATTTGTGGGAGTACATCGACTGCAAGCAAGGCAACAACCATGTAAATCTGAGGAAGACTTCCTCGCCTTGCATTTTGAGCAATAAGCTTTCATAATGAATCAAAATAAGTCGACAGTATTCCCACCAACTCCACAATAAATATATGAAAAAGATACATAATAAGTAACATTCAAAATATAAATCGAAAAATAATTAAAAAAAAAAAAAAAAATATTTTCGAAAAATTTGACAGGAGCCCAAGTTCCGCAATGGGAATGATGAGCCCAAATGTATTCCGATAGAGCCTAAGTGTGGACAATTTTTTTTTTAATTTTCAAAAAATTAATTGCTACACTAACAGAATATTTAATGTATCTTACAACAGTCCTACCATGATGATAAATAGGAAGCTACATATATTTATAGAGTGTTGTCAATGTAAACAACATCAGAAGAAAAAACAGAAACCAGACTTCAGGCACTGAATAAAAAGGCCCAAAGTCAGTAACAGCTTTTGAACTATCTGATGTAAAGCAAGATCTTCATCAGAAGAAACAAGAGTGCATGTATCGCTGAAGCAATACAATGTCCCCTACCGGACTAATGAGCATTAATAATTATACAAATGTTATAACCTAGATGTGATCAGCATGAATTCCGTTGAAGTATTTCCAAAAAAAGTCCAGAAAACTGATATTTTGGCGCTTTTCCATATTTCCAAGGGCCATAACTCAAACAAGAATAATGCAATCAGCATGAAACTCAAACTTGATCTGTAAGTCATCGTTCTATAGTAGGTTACCAAGAATGAAATCATTAGGTTGAAGCATTTCTAAAAAAAAAGTCTGGAAAACTAAAGTATGACTGACAGACTGACTGACAGACTGACGGATGGACAGAGTGCAAATGAAACTTGATCTGTAAGTCATCATTCTATAGTAGGTTACCAAAAATGAAATCATTCCGTTGAAGCGTTTTGCAAAAAAAGTCCAGAAAACTAAAGTATGACCAACAGACTGACTGACAGACTGACGGATGGATGGACAGAGTGTAAATGAAACTTGATCTGTAAGTCATCGTTCTATAGTAGGTTACCAAAAATGAAATCATTCCGTTGAAGCGTTTCCAGAAAAAGTATAGAAAACTGATATTTTGGTGCTTTTCCATATTTCCAAGGGCCATAACTAACACAAGAATAAGGCAATCAGCATGAAACTCAAACTTGATCTGTAAGTCATCGTTCTATAGCAGGTTACCAAAAATGAAATCATTGTTGAAGCGTTTCCAAAAAAAAGTCCGGAAAACTGATATTTTGGCACTTTTCCATATTTCCAAGGGCCATAACTCACACAAGGATAATGCAATCCTGCATGAAACTCAAACTTAATCTGTAAGTCATCGTTCTATAGTAGTTTACCAAAAATGAAATCATTCCGCTGAAGCGTTTCCAAAAAAACTCCAGAAAACTGATATTTTGGTGCTTTTCTATATTTCCAAGGGCCGTAACTCACACGAGAATAACGCAATCAGCATGAAACTCAAACTTGATCTGTAAGTCATCATTCTATAGCAGTAGCTTACCAAAAATGAAATCATTCCGTTAAAGCGTTTCCAAAAAATCTACGGAAAACTGATATTTTGGTGCTTTTTCCCATATTTCCAAGGGCCGTAACTCACACAAGAATAATGCATTCAGCATGAAACTCAAACTTGATCTGTAAGTCATCGTTCTATAGTAGTTTACCAAAAATGAAATCATTCTGTTGAAGTGTTTCCAAAAAAACTCCAGAAAACTAAAGTGTGACTGACAGACTGACAGACTAACAGACTGACAGACTAACAGACTGACGGATGGACAGAGTGCAAACCTATAGTCCCCTCCGGCGATGCCGGTAGGGGATTAAAAACGATACATCGGATATATGATGCATGACCAAAACACCTAAACACCCCTAGGGTGAGGACGTAACCATGGGGGAAAACAGAATAAATATTCTGTGTGACGAGTCAAACTCCCAAGAAATTTATAAAAAAAATTTCAATAAAACAAGCCAAAAACCTTGGGAGTTTAACTGGTGGGCTTCAAGGAAGGATAGGGAAGGAACACTTAACAAACAGTGGAAAAATCATTAGCAAGAATGATGACGTCAGGCCCATGTCCCGAAATTGGAAAACATGAATTAATTTTTGTAAAAACTATAAAGTTACAGCCCTGAACATTTCCAATCACTGTTTCTTCCTTCCATCATCCAAATGTGTCATTGAATCCACCACATTTACCATTGATTTGTGTCTGGCATCATTAAAACTGAGATTGAAAAGCACAAATGTCAGTTTGTTGTTACTGATAGAAGGGCTAAACAAAGAAATTCTAGAAAGAATGATGGTTGGCGGCAATTTCGGTGTCTTTCTTGATACTGCGCATGCACAGTTCACAAAAGTATTGGGGACCAGTTATTTATTTATTGGGGTTTAAGGTCACATCTTTCTGCACAATGGCTAATCATGACCATGACAGTTTAATGGGTGGAGGAAGCCGGAGTACCCAGAGAGAACCACTGAGCAATGGCGAGCAACTATCAGCTCCCAACATACTAACTCCACACAAGCAGGTTAGCATTGGTTGAAGACAAGTGCCCCATCGATGTGCAGTATGCCTTAGTACACGACGTCACCATGCCCCCAGATGAACAATGGGGGGGGCGAAGTGTCTTGTCCAAGGACACAACGTGGTTGCCGCAGGTGGGATTCAAACTGAGGACCTCTCGGCTTGCGGAGGACCAGTTAGGACATATTTTTTTTAGTTTTGCATGCAAATTTGGGGAATTTGGGGGGGGGGGGGGGCAAAATTTGTGTTTGGCCCTGGATATTTTTGAGGTAGAACCAGCTAATCTGGGCCATTGGTTGTTGTATAAAAAATATTAAAGTCCAAGCTGGTCCTCCATACTTTTGTTTACAGCACATGCACGGTAACCAGGAAGGTACCAGAATTGGGGCCAAGCACCAATCTTTCTATAGTGCCTCCTAAATGTTATAATCAGCGGGGACGTACGAGTGCCCACTCATGGGAGGGCCATCCCTGTCTGGACCATTGGTAAGTATAAAAAATATACAAATTACTTTAAATTTATAATATTTTTATACTACAACGCATTGCTCTAACTGGACACAGAAGAATCTGATCCAATAGCCAAGTTATTATAATGAGCATAAGTGTCTGATAACATAGACCTAAAGCCCTTAATTGAGACGGGCTGCAAGTTCAATACGTCAAACAAGTAGATCAGGAAATTGGCAATCTGAGGAATGGATGGATCGTAAATGTCCACAGACTGATCCGCACACCAACAGAAAACCCTCTACTTCGCTGCATAATTCAACAAAGAGGAGGTCCTCCTACAGTTAGAAATTGCATCCACTGCTCATCCTGTAAAATATTTTCCGTGCAAGAAGGACTACACAACGGAAATACGTTAAGGTTGAGACCTTCCGGGTTGTGATGCGGTGCATGGGACTTCCCCTGATATAGAAGGTCCTTTCAAGGAGGAAGCTTCCGGGAAATGACCCCATAACAGACACCTGAGAAGATTGATCCAGGGTTTCTGTGATGACCGAGGTGCTACTAGCAAGATTTTGCAGTGAGACTGTTTGATTTTTAACAGAATCTGCTGAATCAATGGAGCAGAAGGATATCCTGTCATTCCGTCCCATGAGATCGACACAGCATCTACTGCATATGCTCGATGATCTGTGCATGGCGACACGAACGTCGGTAATTGATTGTTCAGATGTGTCGCAAAAAGATCCATCATGGGACGATCCCACTGGTAGCAGATCTGACTGAATACTCTCTTGTTGAGAGTCCAGTCCGATGGTAACAGGCAACCTTTTCGAGAGAGCGAGTCTGATAGTACATTCAGATGACCCGGTATATGATGATGAACTAAGAGATGAACGTGATGACTCAGAGCGAATAGGAGGATCTTCTCCATTAATTTGCCTAACGGAATTGAACGACATAAGCCACTACCGTCGAGCTGTCCGACAGAATCTGAACATGGACGTTCGCAACTTGAGCAATCCAATGTTGAAGTGCTAGCCAGATAGACATCATCTCCTTGAAGTTTATGTGCTTCTCTAGGGACCGAGGGTCCCAAAGACCCTGTCACTTCAAGTCTGAGGGACTTAGGGATGCACCCCAGCCCATCAGACTCAAATCTGTCATAATCGTGAAGACCGGATCCAGCAGTTGAAGCAGAACTCCCTGAGTCAGCCACTGGAGATCCGCCCAAATCTGAACCTTTTGTTTTACTAAGTCCATTAAAACAATCTGGGTTTCGAGCGAATGCATCTTCACACTCCAGTTCTAAGTAAAAAAAATCTGGAGGGGACGCGTGCACAAGCGGCCCATCTCAATAAGATCCACAGCCGCTCCACACCACCCCTTCAGTCACATAAACTCCCTAGTGAGCTTAACAACTGACTCATTTCGCTCTGGGTTACGGCAGACAAACCAGATTGTTGTGAGTCTTGAAGCTCATTCCCAAGTGCATGAAGGACTTGCACAGAGCTAGATCCGACTTTTTCTCATTTACTATGAAACAGAGATGTCGGAACCACTGAAGCAGACTGTGAACATCATTCTGAAGAATAATTCTGTCGCCGTATCTCTGAAGAATGTCGTCCAAGTAAGTCGATGTTACCACTGCCGAATAAGCTCTGAGGTATGACATTACCGAGTTCATTATTCGAGTGAAAGCCCAAGGAGCCAGGTTCAGACCGAAGTACAACACTCTAAACTGATAAATCTCTCCCTGCACGGTACTTTCTGAATGCCGGATGTTCCAGGACATGAAAGTATGCATCCTTTAGAACTATGCTTGCTGCATAGTCGTCTACTCAAATACTCGCTATTACTAACCACCCATGATCAATTTGTTTATCCAGCTCAAGTCTATTACAGGTCGGAACGAGCCAGCTGGCTTCGGTACGAGAAATAGGTGACAGAATTTTGATTCTCGACGACCTCTATTGCTTTCTTCATAGGAGAGCCTGTACCCCTGCAAGAAGAGACTCTCTTTTGGAAGAATTCACCAGAAGATTTGTCCAATGCAGGCTTTTTGTAAGTGGGGGCTTTTCTTGGAATGATAGCCACAAGCCTGCCGAGACTACATTTCTCACCCATCTTCCATAATTTCCACCTAGTTTTTCACAAAGTTTGATAACCTTCCAGCAACTGGAAAGCAACAGAGGTCTAGACCATCACCTGTGCAACTTACGAGGCATGTGGGAGGAGAAACTACATCCTCCCCAGCGAAGAACCTCATCCCGTCGGCCTAGGGGCATCTGACTTATAGTCTTGATAAGACTTGCGCCCCTTTCCCAAGTCAGTAAATTGATGACCTCAGGAGTAACTGTAAGAGGGTTTCCTAGACCCTCGCGATCTCCCTTTCGATGATTGGGAACTGGAACGACCTCGCCTATTCTGGCCAGCTGATACATGTTGTTGAGACGCTGATCTCAGTAGCAGTGCACTAGAAGCTTTTTTGGTAGCTTGTTCATAAACTAAGGAAAGCCTGTCATTGAACAGTGTGTGTCCAGAGAGTAGAGCGACTCGGAGAGAGCTTTTCACCCTGTCATCGGTAATTGATGATGACACAAGGACTGCATCATGTCTAACCAACTCCAAATTTGCCACTGAAAGGGCAGAGTTGTATGTGGCATACATGACTGCCCTGGAAAGAACTCTTAGCAAGGAACTAACATCTCAAATTCCTTTCCATTTAGATGCTGCTCCAGAGCCCTGGTGATATGATCTGCATAGGACATAGTGTCCAGAATCGCTCTATTAGATGAAATAGAAGATTCCATCACATCCGAGCATAAATTGAATGATGTAGGCAAGGATATATCCAAATCCCCAGCCTGCACATCCAGATGCAGAGGAGCTCTCTGAGCATCTTCTGCAGCTGTTTTAAAATAACGTGATCCAGGAAACGGTATTCTGATTGAAGATGCAGACAAGAAACCGCCTTTCTTTTTCAAACTTGCTAGGTTGAATATGGCATTGTTAATGTGGCAGAAGGCCTCCGACACTTGCCAAGATAGTCCCGGAAAGAAAAGAACTTCATCTTTTCTTCGCACAACATCTCTGTCTAGGAACGACAGAAGTTTCTGCCCTGCAGACGCAGCTTACTGATCAGGTGGAACAAGGTCAGGATAGTATTGATGAATGAAATTCATCGCTATCATATGTTGTTCCAAAAGGGAAGGGTAATCCTCCTCATGCGCCCTTTCACCATCTGCCTGATTCAGCTGAGAATTTCGGTCAACAGTATCTGAATGTACAGATGACCGGACCAACCTAGCACCGTCCGAAGCTCACCACTGGAGTCTGCGGAAAACTTTACTTGCACATGCTGGGAAGCTGTGATGAGCTGCGCAATTTGCGACAGCAAGTCCATTACAGAGGCTTGAGGAGCAGTGGGATTGTTTTTTCTCTGCATGCTGCTCCTGGGACGGAGATCCGGACGTAGATCTCTTCTCTGAACGTCCCAATGAATGAAGCCTTGGATCACTAGCTATCCGATGGCCCAACTTTACAGACAAAGACTGAGAACGTCTTCGCACAACTGCCTGGATATCTGAAGTTGGGTAGCTAGTGTGCGGGCGTGTATGCTTATCTGAACCTGAGGAAGAAGCCATAACTGTAGCCGACCCCGGCAGCATCCCAGGCAGCAAGTGTGGTCATTAGCTTTAGTTTTTGAGGTGCTCGCTCTACCCAATTCTACACTTCCCTAAACTGCAACAGACTTACCCAGTGTTACTGCTCCCACCGTCGGGTTGGCCGCTTCACTGGTTGAACTGGATGCTGGAATAAGAGGCCTTATTCCTTGTTTAATATTCAGGAGCACCTTAGCAGCCAGTTCAAATCAAAGAGCGACGACAGCAGCACACTTTGGATGGGTGTCTCAATACCATCACCATGTTCTTGTTCCTCTGAAAAAGAAACTGAAAAACTTGAAATATCCTGAGGTACAGCTCCGGCATCGGAACTTCACGGCCAACGATATACCTCGAGACCCGTCTCCAACGTCTGGCATCCCAATGTTCACAAGTAGGACAACAATCTGTAGGAGTGCATCGACTACAGGCAAGACAACAAGCATGTAAATCCGAGGTAGACTTCCTCGCCTTGCATTTAGAGCAGTCAGCTTTCATAATTAATTACAATCAAAAACAGAGTCGATAGCTCTCCCACAAATTCAACAACAAAAATACATGATAAGGATACATGATAAGAGCAATCAAATTAATTTTGAAACAATTATAAAAATGTTTCGAAAAAAACTAGTCGTCTACTCAAATACTCGCTATTACTAACCACCCATGATCAATTTGTTTATCCAGCTCAAGTCTATTACAGGTCGGAACGAGCCAGCTGGCTTCGGTACGAGAAATAGGTGACAGAATTTTGATTCTCGACGACCTCTATTGCTTTCTTCATAGGAGAGCCTGTACCCCTGCAAGAAGAGACTCTCTTTTGGAAGAATTCACCAGAAGATTTGTCCAATGCAGGCTTCTTGTAAGTGGGGGCTTTTCTTGGAATGATAGCCACAAGCCTGCCGAGACTACATTTCTCACCCACCTTCCATAATTTCCACCTAGTTTTTCACAAAGTTTGATAACCTTCCAGCAACTGGAAAGCAACAGAGGTCTAGACCATCACCTGTGCGACTTACGAGGCATGTGGGAGGAGAAACTACATCCTCCCCAGCGAAGAACCTCATCCCGTCGGCCTAGGGGCATCTGACTTATAGTCTTGATAAGACTTGCGCCCCTTTCCCAAGTCAGTAAATTGATGACCTCAGGAGTAACTGTAAGAGGGTTTCCTAGACCCTCGCGATCTCCCTTTCGATGATTGGGAACTGGAACGACCTCGCCTATTCTGGCCAGCTGATACATGTTGTTGAGACGCTGATCTCAGTAGCAGTGCACTAGAAGCTTTTTTGGTAGCTTGTTCATAAACTAAGGAAAGCCTGTCATTGAACAGTGTGTGTCCAGAGAGTAGAGCGACTCGGAGAGAGCTTTTCACCCTGTCATCGGTAATTGATGATGACACAAGGACTGCATCATGTCTAACCAACTCCAAATTTGCCACTGAAAGGGCAGAGTTGTATGTGGCATACATGACTGCCCTGGAAAGAACTCTTAGCAAGGAACTAACATCTCAAATTCCTTTCCATTTAGATGCTGCTCCAGAGCCCTGGTGATATGATCTGCATAGGACATAGTGTCCAGAATCGCTCTATTAGATGAAATAGAAGATTCCATCACATCCGAGCATAAATTGAATGATGTAGGCAAGGATACATCCAAATCCCCAGCCTGCACATCCAGATGCAGAGGAGCTCTCTGAGCATCTTCTGCAGCTGTTTTAAAATAACGTGATCCAGGAAACGGTATTCTGATTGAAGATGCAGACAAGAAACCGCCTTTCTTTTTCAAACTTGCTAGGTTGAATATGGCATTGTTAATGTGGTGGAAGGCCTCCGACACTTGCCAAGATAGTCCCGGAAAGAAAAGAACTTCATCTTTTCTTCGCACAACATCTCTGTCTAGGAACGACAGAAGTTTCTGCCCTGCAGACGCAGCTTACTGATCAGGTGGAACAAGGTCAGGATAGTATTGATGAATGAAATTCATCGCTATCATACGTTGTTCCAAAAGGGAAGGGTAATCCTCCTCATGCGCCCTTTCACCATCTGCCTGATTCAGCTGAGAATTTCGGTCAACAGTATCTGAATGTACAGATGACCGGACCAACCTAGCACCGTCCGAAGCTCACCACTGGAGTCTGCGGAAAACTTTACTTGCACATGCTGGGAAGCTGTGATGAGCTGCGCAATTTGCGACAGCAAGTCCATTACAGAGGCTTGAGGAGCAGTGGGATTGTTTTTTCTCTGCATGCTGCTCCTGGGACGGAGATCCAGACGTAGATCTCTTCTCTGAACGTCCCAATGAATGAAGCCTTGGATCACTAGCTATCCGATGGCCCAACTTCACAGACAAAGACTGAGAACGTCTTCGCACAACTGCCTGGATATCTGAAGTCGGGTAGCTAGTGTGCGGGCGTGTATGCTTATCTGAACCTGAGGAAGAAGCCATAACTGTAGCCGACCCCGGCAGCATCCCAGGCAGCAAGTGTGGTCATTAGCTTTAGTTTTTGAGGTGCTCGCTCTACCCAATTCTACACTTCCCTAAACTGCAACAGACTTACCCAGTGTTACTGCTCCCACTGTCGGGTTGGCCGCTTCACTGGTTGAACTGGATGCTGGAATAAGAGGCCTTATTCCTTGTTTAATATTCAGGAGCACCTTAGCAGCCAGTTCAAATCAAAGAGCGACGACAGCAGCACACTTTGGATGGGTGTCTCAATACCATCACCGTGTTCTTGTTCCTCTGAAAAAGAAACTGAAAAACTTGAAATATCCTGAGGTACAGCTCCGGCATCGGAACTTCACGGCCAACGATATACCTCGAGACCCGTCTCCAACGTCTGGCATCCCAATGTTCACAAGTAGGACAACAATCTGTAGGAGTGCATCGACTACAGGCAAGACAACAAGCATGTAAATCCGAGGTAGACTTCCTCGCCTTGCATTTAGAGCAGTCAGCTTTCATAATTAATTACAATCAAAAACAGAGTCGATAGCTCTCCCACAAATTCAACAACAAAAATACATGATAAGGATACATGATAAGAGCAATCAAATTAATTTTGAAACAATTATAAAAATGTTTCGAAAAAAACTTTTTTGAAAATGCCAAAGGGAACATCATGAGCCCAAGGGCATCCCGATAGAGCCTAAGTGTGGACAAATGCCAAATTTTTTGAGCTACACTACCGGAATCATAATCAATGTATCCTACAACACTTCTGAAGTATTATAATACTAAATACTACATGTTAAGGGTGTTGCCAAATGTAAACAACGACAATAGAAAACAAGAGGCCCCAGGGGGCCTGAGGACGCTCACCTGACATGGTAGCCTAAATATCAACCCAGAAAATTGATTTCCACAAGTTGCATCTGCTCCTCCTAAGAAAAGCTGAAACCAAATATCCAAATATTCTGACCAGTGGATCTAAAAAAAGATTTTTACAGAATATTCCTCATATTGAACTAAGTCATAATTCGGGCTCCCATAGAGAGCCCATATATGAACCCAGGGACTTGGCTTTAACAAACCTGAAACTCACACCCCTAAGGATTCTGCACACCAAATATCAAAACATTCCGACTGCTGGATCTGAAGAAGAAGATTTTTAAAGAAAATTCCTCATTTTGAACCAAGTTACAATTCGAGCTCCCACAATCAGCCCAAATATGGACCTAGGGACATGGCTTGAACAAACTTGAATCTTACCCCCCTAAGGATGCTGTATAAAAAATACCAAAAGCATTCATCTGCTGGATCTGAAGATTTTTAAAGAAAATTCCTCATTTTGAACTAAGTTACAATTCAAGCTCCCACAGTGAGCCCAAATATGGACCTAGGGACATGGCTTGAACAAACTTGAATCAGATCCACCCCACAATGTTGCATACCAAATATCAAAAGATTCTGCCTGCTGGATCTGGAGAAGAAGATTTTCAAAGAAATTTGCCTGAAATGCAGTAAGTTCAAATTTGGGCTCCTATACTGAGCCCAAATATAAACCCAGGGGGCCGATTTGAACAACTTGAATCAGATCCACCCCACAATGTTGCATACCAAATATCAAAAGATTCTGCCTGCTGGATCTGGAGAAGAAGATTTTTTAAGAAATTTGCCTGAAATGCACTAAATTCGAAATCGGGCTCCTATACTGAGCCCAAATATGAACCCAGGGGGCCGATTTGAACAAACTTGAATCAGATCCACCCTACAATGTTGCATACCAAATATCAAAAGATTCTGCCTGCTGGATCTGGAGAAGAAGAATTTTTAATGTTTTTCCCATTGCCTACAGTGTTAAAAAGTGCTGACTCAACACTTTTTCAAAGTCCCGAAACTGTACCCTACGATAAAACCGATGGCAATTTTTTTTACCAATTCTTTCTGTTGGTCCTAAAGAAGCTTCACACCAAATAAAAATTCTCGGTGCTGTGCAGTTTTGGAGATATGGGCGTTTTAATTTTTTTCTATTTTTAGCTCCTGCGGTTCCCATGGGGCTACGGGAAAAAAAAAATCAGCATAAATTAGGTACTTATGACCCAATAAGCTCTTGCATAAAATTTGGTTCAAATCAGCCTCTCGGTTTGGAAAATAGAAATTTTGGGCGGGGCCAAAACTTTTGCCCCTCCCATAACAACGCCAAGTATAGCCCCACAAACTTCTCTTGAACAAATCTGAGTCTACACCTCAAAAGAAAGCTACACACCAAATATCAAGTCTCTGCTACTGCTGGTTCATGAGAAGAAGATTTTTTAAGATTTCAGCACACTTTTTGGGTGTGGCCCTACCCATGGGCGAGGCAACTTGATTTGAACAAAATCAAATTGCGATGTCATAACAAACTATTATCTCAAATATCAATTAAATTGGTTCAGCGGTTTGGGAGGAGAAGACGCAAACACCATGTTCACGGACGACGATGGACGACGGACGACGGACGGTGAGTGATCACTATAGCTCTCCTGACTGAAAGTCAGGTGAGCTAAAAACAGAAACAAGACAACAGGCACACAAAAAGGCCCAAAGTCAGTAAACGATTTAAATTCTACCAGATGCAAAGCTAGGTCTTCATACGAAGAAAAAACGATACATCAGATAGAAGATGAAAGACCAAAACGACCCAACACACCTAGGGTGAGGACGTAACCATGGGGATAAACAGAATAAACATTCTGTAACACACGTTAAACTCCCAAGAAATTTAATAAAAAATTTCAATGAAAACAACCAAAAAGCTTAGGAGTTTAACAGGAGGGTTCATGGAAGCATAGGGAAGGAACACTTAACAGTAGGTAAATCATTAGCAAGAATGATGACGTCAGGCACATGTCCCGAAAATGAAAAATCATCCATTTATAGCCTTGAATCCACTAATTCTTTCATTGATTTGTGTTTGGCATCCTCAAAAAAGGAGATTTAAAGCACAGATGTCAGCTCATTGTTTACTGATAACAAAAAATGATGCTTGCCACGAATTCCGGTACCTTCCTGGTTACTGTGCATGCGCAGTAAACAAAACTATGGCGGACCAGATAGGACTTTAATTTTTCGGTTTTGTATGCAAATTTTGGGGATTGGGGAGGGGGTGGTTCAAAATTTGTGTTTGGCCCTGGATTTTATCGAGTTTGCACCAGCTAAATCTGGGCCATTGGTTGTAGTATATAAATACTAATTTTAGACAAGTCAGAAATCATTCAGCTGAATTCACATTTTTCGAGTCAAAAATTGTCCCAACGACACTTTAACCCATAAAGGCCTAATTCCAACTTTGATCACTTTTACTGCAACAAAATGGGTGCCCCAACATGCAGTCTCTAGGTTAATTCAAGTTACATTTTAGGTATCATGGCGAATAACTGTAAACCCATGTGATGTACATATTCAAAGTATGGAAAAACTGTAAACTTCTCCAGGCCCCAGGGTTAATATGATGTTACAGAGGTCCAGGATCAATACTGAGATATTTATTATCATTCTTTACTTAACACACAAATTTCTCAGACATACGCTGAGGTTCCTATTTGCATCTGATAACAAATGAAAGTGTCAACGACACTGTAGCTCAACTTGACAAACTTGAACTTGGTAAGTTATAATGAAATGGCAAAATTGAAGATCATTGGTTTCAATGTTATTTGGTGAAACTTCCACATGTGTGTGTGTATAACATCAGAACAATCCATGCATTTTTTTTATTTTGTAAACTGCAGGGCTGGCTGAAGGAAGAAAGTTGATACACAAATGCATTAAGTTTGAAGGTCAATGTAAATGGCAACTTTTTTCACAGGAATGAATGCTAATTAATAGCTCTTATCTAGAGGTCTCACGTAATGAGCACACCAAGTTCAAAAACAATCCTATGATAAATGTGACCTGTAGGCCATGTCAAAGAAGAATGCTGATTCACAAATGCAAAGGTTGTTGCTAACAGCAACAGTTTTTGATGGAAATGAAAAGGAAGATGTTAATGCACAAAAGCACTAAGCACTAAGTTTGAAGGTCATTGCTAGTGGCAATGTTTTTTCTTTTTTTTTCTGGAAATTCATAAATATGCCCTACAGAGAGTACAAAAGGGATAAGTTTCTGTACAAATGCACTAAGTTGAAAGACTGGGGCTAACAACAATAATTTTTCATAGAAATGAAAGAAAATCAAAAGCTCCCATCTAGAGGTGACCCAAACATGCATACCAAATTTCAAAGCAATCCGGTCATAAATGTGCCCTATAGGACATGCCAGAGGAAGTTATTGATACCTGACTAAATTAAGTTTGAAGGCTGTTGCCAAGTTAATGCCAATGTCAACATTTTTTGATGGAAATGGAAAAGAAAATCGATAGCAACCATCTAGAGGTCACCCCAAACAAGCACACCCAAGTTTCAAAGTGATACAATCATAAATGTGCCCCGTAGTGTGTTCGAAAGGGAAATATTGATGTCTAACTAAACTAAGTTCAAAGGTCATTGCCAATGGCAATATTTTTCAAAGGAAATGGAATAAAATTGATTGTTTCCATCTAGAGGTAATCCCAAACAAGCATACCAAATTTCAAAGCGATCCACTCATAAATGTGCACTGCAGTGTGTCACAACGGGAAATATTGATACATAAATACACTGAGTTCATCAATGGTCATTGCCAATGGCAATTTTGTTTGATGAAAATGGGAGAAAATCGATAGCTCCCATCTAGAGGTCACCCCAAACAAGCACACTAAGTTTCAAAGTGATCCAAGAACAAATGTGCACTGTTGGGTGTTCCAAAGGTAAATACTGATATCTAACTAAACTAAGTTCAAAGGGCATTGCCAAAGGCAATATTTTTCAACGGAAATAGAAGAAAATTGATTAACTTTGTTTGATGGAAATGGGAGAAAATCTAGAGTTCCCATCTAGAGGTCACCCAAACAAGCACATCAAGTTTCAAAGCGATCTGATCATAAATGTACCCTGCAGGGTGTGCCAAAGGGAAATATTGATGCATAACTGCACTAAGTTCATCGAGGTCATTGCCAATGGCAACTATTTTTGAAGGAAATGAAAGAAAATTGATAGCTCCCATCTAGAGGTCCCCCCCCCCCCCCCCCCAAATACGCATACCAAGTTTCAATGCAATCCAATCATAAATGCGGCCTGTACGGTGTGCCAAAGGAATATATTGATGCCCGACAACATTTCAGATGGAAATGCAAGAAAATCGATAGCTCCATCTAGAGGTCACCTAAACAAGCATACTAAGTTTCAAAGCAATTCGACCATAAATGTGTTCTGTAGGGTGTGCCAGAGGGAAATATTGATGTTAAACTAAACTATGTTCAAAGGTTGTTGCCAACAGCAACTTTTTTGATAGATATAGAAGAAAACTGATAACTCCCATCCAGAGGTCACCTCAATCAAGCACACCAAGTTTCAAAGCGATCCAAGAATAAATGTGCCCTGTAGTGTAAGCCAAAGGGAAATATTAATGCTGAACTAAACTAAGTTTAAAGGTTGTTGCCAGTTGCAACAATTTTTGATAAAAAGGAAGAAAATTGAAAGCTCCCATCAAGAGGACAACCCAAAGAATCATACCCGGTTTCAAAGCAATCTGATCATAAATGTGCTCTGTAGGATGTGACAAATGGAAATATAGATGCCTGACTAAACTGAGTTCCTAAGCAATTGTCAGCGGCAACAATTTTTGACAGAAATGGAAGAAAATCAGTAGCTCCCATCTAGAGGTCACTCAAATAAACGCACCAAGTTTCAAAGAGATCTGTTCATAAATGCGCCCTGCAGGGCGTGCCAAAGGGAAATATTGATGCATAACTGAACTAAGTTCATCGAAGGTCATTGCCAAATGCAACTATTTTTGAAGGAAATGAAAGAAAATTGATAGCTCCCATCTAGAGGTTCCTCCCCCCCCCACCCCTCAAATACGCATACCAAGTTTCAATGCAATCCAATCATAAATGCGCCCTGTACGGTGTGCCAAAGGAATATATTGATGCCCGACAACGACAACATTTTTTGATGGAAATGCAAGAAAATCGATAGCTCCCATCTAAAAGGTCACCCAAACAAGCACACCAGGTTTCAAAGCAATCTGATCATAAATTTGCCCTGTAGGGTGAGCCAAAGGGAAATCTTCAGGCCTGACTAAACTAAGTTCAAAGGTTGTTGCCAGCGGCAACATTTTTGGATGGAAAAGGAAGATGAAAGTGTCAATGACACTGTAGCTTAACTAGTCTGTGTGTTGCGTTTGATGAAAAGGATAATGTTCAATGTTTATGAAAGGATTATGAAATACAAGAATTGTGATAATTGAGAATAATTTCTGTTCCCTATATGCTATGTTTTCAATAAAAACAATATAAGGTGTAGATTGAACTAAAGAATTGAGGGGTGGGTTAATACATGTGGCCCTCATAGTTAATGTATGCCAACGAAAGTTACCAAGTTACAGTGCAATTATTCCAAAATGAGGCATCCTATCAAGTTACAATGAAATCCCTTCATAAATGCGGCCTGTAGACTGTGCTAAAGGTTTTTGGACTTCAGGCCTGTTATAGCCATTATGGTTGACCGATCACAACCAAAAGGGGATGTCCTCATCTAGACATTATTCTGAGTCATCCTACCAAGTTACAATGAAATCCCTTCATAAATATGACCTGTAGTCTGTGCTAAAGTTTTTCGGGTTTTGTGCTCGGGCAGCCATCATGGTTGAATGATCGAGACAAAAGGTGACATTCTCATCTGGGCATTATCTGGAATCATCTTACCAAGTTACAATGAAATCTCTACATAAATATGACCTATAGACTGTGATAATGGTTTTCGGGCTTCGAGCCCCTGTAGCCGTCGCAGTTGACCAATCACGACCAAAAGGGGATGTTATCATCTAGACATTATATGAAGTCAACCTACCAAGTTACAATGAAATCCCTCCATAAATATGACCTATAGACTGTGCTAAAGGTTTTGGGGTCTTGGACTTGGGCAGCCATCACGGCTGAATGATTGCGACCAAATACAGAGTCATTATACCAAGTTATAATGAAATCCCTCCATATTAAATTTGACCTGCAGACTGTGCTAAAAGTTTTTGGGTTTCAGGCTTGGGCAGCTGTCACAGTTGACAGATCATGACCAAAAGAGGAGTTTCTCATCTAGATATTATACAGAGCCATCCTACCAAGTTACAATGAAATCCCTTCGTAAATACAATCTGTAGACTGTGCTAAAGGTTTTTGAGTTTTGGGCTCGGGCAGCCATCACGGTTGACCGATCGCGACCAAAAGGGGATGTTCTTATCTAAATATTACCCCAAACTTGCATTTAAGCAGTAAACAATACAGTAGTATAAATTATATTTTTTCTTCTATTTATTTAAATGAAGTGTACATATATAAACATTCAAACATTTTGGCCCTTTGAGGTGATTCGGTCTGCTTCACAATACAGTGTAGAATTAAGAGAGCACCATGATGTGGTGGTATCATCAGGTGTGACGAGGTATGAATACTGCAGTGTCACACAAAAACATGTTATTGAACTAGTACCTAGTTGCAAAGTCCACCATGGGTGAAGATTAGTATTGCAGCCTAGGTGACTGAAATGAATTGGGGAGATGATGCTGAGAACACAAAGTATTTTCAGCATCGCAACCGCCAGCCAGATCATGCAGCAAACTGAGCCACAGTGAGGCATGTCAAACACAAAACGTAAAGTACCCAAGAGAAACAGAAAAACGTGGACAAGGCAGAAAGAGCAAGGAAGAAGGGCTGGTGGGGCTGGTGGGTGGTTACTGAACAGACTGAACAGAATGTCTGTGCATTTCAAAGAAACGAGCGAGACTGATTTGGTCTAGTTGGGTCTCGGTATATACAAGCAAGTTTTGCAATTTCCATTTCCATATTTGGTCATACCTCTTTGTAGTTTTCCTGGAAACGTTTAGCTAGAATACCCATTTCACAACTCTGGAATGTCACCAGTAACACATGACAATGGATGGATTGTTCAGATCTGCAGAAAAATACCATTCTGCAGCCTGCAAGTCTGAGTCAGCTTGGAGGCAACAAATGGTAATTTTCAACAACCAAGGAAAGCCCAGTATTAACATTAAAATATCTGCACAGAACTTAGTTAAATTTATAGAAATAGCTCTTGAGGCTATACATGGTATAAAGCAACTCACCTGTTTGTACCTAGCCTGGTATACATGGAAACCATACAAGATCAGTTTAATTAGTGAAAGATATTCATGTTTCAGCTTAAACTTCCATTAATACAAATTGTATTAATTCTTAATTTAAGCAGTAAACAACACAGTAGTATGAATTATATTTTGTCTTCTATTTATTTAAATGAACTGTACATATATAAACATTCAAACATGTTGGCCCTTTGAGGTGATTTGGTCTGCTTCACAATACAGCGTAGAATTAGGAGAGCACCACGACGTGGTGGTATCATCAGGTGTGACCGAGGTATGAATACTGCAATGTCACACAAAGACATGTTACTGAACTAGTAACTAGTTGCAAAGTCCACCAAGGGTGAAGATTAGTATTGCAGCCTAGGTGACTGAAATGAATTGGGGAGACGATGCTGAGAACACAAAGTATTTTCAGCATCGCAACCGCCAAAGAAGGATTGTGAAACAAGCCGAATCTCCCCAAAGAATGAAGAGGGGGAAATGAACAGGGAAGGAGAGAGGAACCGGTCGGGCACACGGTGCCGGAAGAAAACAAGGAAAGAATGTCAGAAGCATGCCCGGGGAATGGGCACACCCCCACACATGGAAAAGTCAGTAGGTGCTGAAATAAAGGAACAGTACTGAGTCCAGAAACTGCAGGAGAGCAGCGTCCAGGAGCCAATGAGCACGCCAGCACGAGGTCACCATCCACTGGAAAAACAGGATCTGCGAAAGATGCGCGCACACATAATCCTGGAAACCACAAATGGCATTATTATGGCCATTTGACACAAATGCACGTCCACGAATTCCACAGTAGAAGTCACACAGCTGAGACACAGGCATTATTGTGGCCTGTGTGCACGAACACAGGGGCAGAAGATGATGACACACACACAAACATACACACACAGTCAGAATAAGAAAAAGAAACGCAACAATAATAGCATGCACCCAGACAAACGTGAAATATACTGAACAAAGTGGGGTGGGATGGGCAGAGTTGGGAAACGGAAGGGGACGGCGGAGGGAAGAAAAACAGAAAAAGTTGAGCACAGCGCGCATGCCTGTGCAGAACACCACATGGACATGACAACAACCCACGTCCATATGGCCCTCCGTGCATTAATGACACCGTGGCGATGAAAACAGAAGCAAGAGCAAGCGGACAACCGCCAATGGAGCGAACAAGGCCTGGGTTCATCATGCCTACAGGGGCAACGCGATGTGCAGGCGTGCACAGGTTACCACATGTACATGACAACATTGACATGCACAGGTGGCCCGGTGTGCAAGCCCAATGGTGCCGAACAGCAAGAGGGTCGATGTCGGAGTAATCTGACAAGTTCCATCGTAAAAGTGTTAATCGAGGGACCCTGAACACAAGTGGCTGCAAAGCCTGTGAGGGACACGACGCGCATGCCCGCACAGGACACCACCTGTACTTGACAGTAGCCAGGCACTCGTGGCCCTCCGTGCACATATGACACGGTGTCCTGGAACAAGCAGGGGCGAGAGTAACAATAATATATATACCCCCAACCGAAAGGCGAGCGAGTGGTCGTAAACATGGGCTGCCATGACGAAGCGGGTGCTCATGCCTGCCCAGAACACCACATGTACAGGACAACGGTCATGTACACATGGTCCTCTGTGCCTGCATGACACTGACACCCTGAACATGAATATAATGGGAGTAACAATCCGAGAACCATCTCCCTAGTGTCTTGATCAGGTGGTCTTCAACATGAGCGGCTGCTGCAGAAGTGGCGGCGCTTATTCTAAATGAGTGGCCATTGTTGCGGGAATCGGGGAGGCCAATAACGAAAAGGAGTGCTTTCAACGATTGGATAAAAAGAGTGCAAGTGAGGGGAGATCCATTTGAAAGACAATGAAAGTGTCAATGACACTGTAGCTCAACTTGTCAAGACAAAGACATGTACATGTATAGTATGTGACACAGCAATGACAAACATCTAGGTAATGACCTGATAACAAAGGTACATATAAAGTATTGTAACGGTCTGTACATGAATACTGACCGTTGCCAGTAACAAATGTATAGGTAAAGTATTGTAAAGGTGGGTGACAGTCAGATGCTGAACTAGAACAAATCTTTGAGTCCCAGAGTGGGTCTGACTGAACCCCAAAATATTTGTTCTCATAGCACAGTGATAACAAAGGCACCCCAAAACACACTCATTCCTGTCCCAAGGTGAAAACAAAAGTACTCAAGAAGTTTTGTGAAGATCAGTTCATAAATACGAGCTGTATAGAACTTGTGACAAAAAACTGATTGGACCTAATTTCGGTACAAAATGGCCACTGGCAGCCATCTTGAATTTTGGACCGTACCCAGAAACACTCATTCTCATCCCAAGGAGATAACAAAGGTACCCAAGAAGTTTTGTGAAGATCGGTTCATAAATACAGCCTCTACCCTGAGCCGTATTGACATGTGTGCTTACATTGTGTAAGTAGCACTGAATAAATCAAAGTTCATCTAATTTGCATAATTTCGGCACGAAAAAAAACCCCTTACAATATGTGATGTATTCCATGTTACTAAACATTCATACAAAAATTTATTCAAATCAGAACTTTCATACAGAAGTTCTATACAAAAGACTGATTGCACTAATTTTGGTACAAAATGGCTGCTGGTGGCCATCTTGAATTTCGAACCACACCCAAAAACACTCGCTCTCATCCCACGGTGATAACAAAGGTACCCAAGAAGTTTCGTAAAGATTGGTTCATAAATATGGCCTCTAGTCTGAGCTGTATAGAAGATGTGTACAAAAAACTGATTAGACCTAATTTCGGTACAAAATGGCCACTGGCAGCCATCTTGAATTTTAGACTGCACCCAGAAACACTCGTTCTCGTCCCAAGGTGATAACAAAGGTACCCAAGACATTTCGTGAAGATCAGTTCATAAATACAGACTCTAGTCTGAGCCGTATTGACATGTGTACTTACTGTGTGTAAGTCGCACTGAAAAAATCAAAGTTCATCTAATTTGCATAATTTCTGCACGAGAAAAAAACCCGTATTATATGTGATGCATCCCATGGTACTAAACATTCACACAAAATAATTATTCAAATCAGGGCTTTCATATGGAAGTTCTGTGCAAAAATCTGATTGCACCTAATTTTTGTACAAAATGGCTGCCATCGGCCATCTTGAATTTCGGACCAGACCCAAAAACACTCGTTCTCGTCCCATGGTGATACCAAAGGTACCCAAGAAGTTTCGTAAAGATCGGTTCATAAATACGGCCTCTAGCCCGAGCCGTATTGGCATTTGCACTTACAGTGCTGAAAGTAACCCCAAAAAACATCAAAATTAGTCTAATTTGCACAATTTACGTACGAGAAAAAAACCCGTATTATATGTGATGTATCCCATGGTACTAAACATTCATACAAAAAATTATTCAAATCAGAGCTTTCATATGGAAGTTCTGTACAAAAAACAGATTTCTGCATCGTCGGTACAAAATGGCGGCTGGCAGCCATCTTGAATTTCGGACCGCACCCAAAAACACTCGTTCTCGTCCCACGTTCATAACAAAGGTACCCAAGAAGTTTCGTAAAGATCGGTTCATAAATACGGCCTCTAGCCCGAGCCATAGCAGCTTGGCACTTACAGCTCTGAAAGTAACACTAAATAAATCAAAGTCAGTCTAATTTGCATAATTTACGCACGAGAAAAAAACCCGTATTATATGTGATGTATCCCATGGTACTAAACATTTATACAAAACTTTATTCAAATCAGAACTTTCATACAGAAGTTCTGTACAAAAAACTGATTTTTGCATCATCGGTACAAAATGGCCACTGGCAGCCATCATGAATTTCGGACCACACCTAAAAACACTCGTTCCCGTCCCAGGGTCATAACAAAGGTACACAAGAAGTTTCGTAAAGATCGGTTCATAAATACGACCTCTAGCCCGAGCCATAGCCAATTGTTGACGTACGGACAGACGGACAGACGGCCAGACGGACAGACAGACAGATGGACGGATGGACAGACGGACGACGGGCCATGACAATAGCTCAAATTTGACTTCGTCAAAGTTGAGCTAAAAATGAGGTGCATCGGGTTGGAAGGAAGTTGATGGTTTGGGCGCAAAATAAGCCAGGAGACTGTGGATGGGACAAACATCGTGCCCAGTCCGATAGAGCTGAATGGTAACACCTTTACGGAAAGGGTCACACTTTGAGGCCTTCATGTGAAGCAAAAGGACTTGATCTGTCAAACAATATTGGATGTCACCCACACAGAGACTACAGGCTGGGTTGAAACGCAGACTATGGGTTGTAAATTTTCCACATCTAAGAAAACCGAAAAATGCAATACAGCAAGCAGCTTCCATTAAGGAGTCAAAGTAGGAATCGCGAAAACCCCTGCAGAGGGTATGACATATCTGTCGCAAAATGCTAAAAGTAATAGGCAAACAACGGGTGGTAGAGGGTTTCTGTAAATGCTTAATGCCGCGCAGAAACATCTGCAATCGTGCGAGCTGCGAATCATCAGTGCGGGTAAATGGGCCAGGGATGCAAAAACGGAGGCAGAAATAGCGGATCCCAGAAAGGTACAATTTTATAGTATAAGAAAGAGACCTAACACCATGACAATAGGCTGCATATGTCAGAAGGACGTCTTTTGAAACTTCTGAAGGAAATCCGCTGGGTGAAAAGGGTATCTTGTACGAGGTACATAAGTCTTGAATATGATGTAAAGCTGATTTATAAATGTGTAGAGTGTTGTCGCTGATTGAAGCCTGCCACACCGCCGTCCTGATCAGGTTCAATTGAGGATCACTGCTGAAAATTCTGGAAGTGTGACGGGTCTCTGTGCAGCTTCTGGAGCCAGATGGTGGAATGCCTGGAAACGAGAAATAAGATCAGCAATAACATTCTGCTTACCAGGGACATGTCCTGCATAAAACATGAAATTGTTAGTTGCTGCACACCATGTTAACCGACGCATTAATTTCAAAATAAAAGAATGGCGGTAAGAGCTTCGACCGTTTCGTAAAATATGTACCGTTGTCATATTGTCACAGTGAAAAACAATACGTTTTCTACTCCACAACTGTCCCCACAGAACGGCGGCCACCACAATGAGATATAATTCGAGCAAGGTCATAGAAAACTTATTCTGACAGTGGCAGAGCTCTGAAAGAAACTCGGAGGACCACTTCCCCTGAAACCAAGCGCCCTGGAAATAGCCACCATAGCCCACCGAGGAGGCCGCATCTGTATACAGATGAAAGTCTGGTGCATGGGTGAAAGCATTCTCAAGAAATAAAGAAACTCCATTCCATCCAGCTCACGTCTACAGCTATGATTGAGGTATACAAAGTGGTGCAGTTTCTTGGCTTTAACAGACAGCGTTAACAAATATGAACGACCTGCCTGGAATAATGAGTTTACATGCATAATTCAAATGACCAAGAAGACTCAGCAATTGAACCTTCTTGCACTTGGACCATGCAATAAAGTCGGAGATGATCGTTTGAATGCGGTGTATTTTCTCGAAAGGAAGGCGGGCCTCCATGTTGTCAGAGTCAAGAATGATGCCAAGAAATTCCAGAGAAGTGGCTGGGCCAAGTGTTTTGTGGCCAGCAATTGGAATATTGAGTTTACAAAAATTAAAATTTTTTAGTAAATTTTGTTTCTTAATATACCTACCACAATTGTTTACAATTGGCTGTAACGTAAGTGCAAGCCCTACTTCGGAACTAACTCAAGCTTTTAAGAAACTTTTCCAAACAAGCTGGAAAAGTAATAAAGTGCAAAAGCACAAAAAAGATCGAAAAAGGGTCGAGCGAGACCAGCGCTTGAAATTACAGGTACTCTCTCTGCACACCTCTTGCATTTACCGAGTGCATGCGCAACAACCATGACGTCAATTCCATATTTCCACCAACGAGAAGTTTGTGATTTAGTGGGGAGGCATCGATATCAAAGATATCCCCAAGGAGGGTGGGCCTCCGGTAAACAATTGTGGTAGGTATGTTAAGAAACAAAATTTACTAAAAAATTTTAATTTCTTTTCAACCTACTCACAATTGTTTACAATTGGCTGAATAAACAATAGGAGGAGGTGAATCACATAACCAATACCAACAAGAGCAGCAGAAAGAAAAGCAAGGAGGGCAGAGAACAATAGCAAAACCTGTAATGAAGATAGAGAGAAGGCACCTGAAAAGAACAAGGCTGAGCAAAGCACAACCTCAAGAAAAACAATTTAACGAGGGTGCACAACAGCCTGAGCATCAACGAGAGGGCCTAAAGAATAAAGGTCCTCAGATTGCTGCTGTAGGTGGCGGAGATAAAAGGAGGAGAAGGTAGAAGCATTCCTCCAGTAAGCCGCATTCATAACATCCCGGAGCGAAACAGAATTGGAGAACGCCCAGGATGTAGAAATGGCACGAACCTCATGAGCATTAAGACAGTTTGAAACAAGATCCGAAGCAGAAAAGTGGGAATAAGCCAGCTTGATTGCAAGACAGATCCACCTGGAAATAGAATGGGAAGAGATAGACTGCCTCTTAGGAATGAGAGGCAGAAAGAATCTCTTCCAACCCCTCCTGATGAACTGAGTGCGATTAATGTAAGTCTTGATCGCACGAACAGGACAAAGAAGAGGTCTCCGACCATCGACAGCGGGGAGAGCAGATGGGAGGAGGTACCGAATCAGGAAGTTGATTCTTAGCCAGAAAAGAGCAATCAGTAGTGAAGGTGACACTGTTAGCCTCTGAAGAAAGCAGAATCAACAGATAGTGCATGAAGCTCACTGACTCATCGAGCAGAAGCAAACGCTAGAAGAAAAGCCATCTTATAGGTGAGAAAACGCATATCGGTCTCAGATAAAGGCTTGAATGGCACCCCCTCCAAACAGTGCAACACCCATGCCAAGTTCCACTTGGGTATAAGACGCAAAACTCGAGGCCTCTTCAAAGAAAAGTGCCAAATAAGTTTGGAGAGAAAAAGATTACGACCGATGCACCGCTTTCCCACATAAGAGAAAGTATCAGACAGCATGGACTGATAGCCCTTAATCGTAATAGGCTGGAGGCCCTTGGAGTCAAAAAAGTATACCAGAAAATCTGCAATTTGAGCGACTGACAGATTTCAGTAATCCACATGTTGAGCTGCACACCAGCGGCAGAAAACTGTCCACTTGGCAGCTTAAGTCATGCCAGTGGAATGTCGCCTTGATGCAGAAATGCACTCCACTGCTCGTCTCGAAAAACCTCTACGTCAGAGACAGGACCTGATAAAAGACAGGCGTGAAGGGACAGACTCGCCAGGTTGTTGTGATACTTCCAGGGATGACACTGGGAAAAAAGATCGCGAAGTAGAGGTAGACAAATTGGCCGATCTGCCAACAGAGGCCGCAGCAGATTGATCCACACCCTCTGTGGAGACAGAGGTGCGATCAGAATGATCCTGGAACTGCAAGCACAAATCTTCACTAATACTTGAGGAAGAATCGGTACAGGAGGGAAGGCATAGCCGATCCAACCTGTCCAGTCCAGGGACAGAGCGTCTACCACAAATGCCAGAGGATCTGGACAAGGGGAGACAAAGGTCTCTACCTGATGATTCCAGCAAGTAGCGAAAAGGTCGACCTGAGGATGGCCCCACTGCTCGCAAATCGCCTGAAACACCGACCGATGTAGCATCCATTTGGTTGGAAGGTCGCATCGGGACAGGGAGTCTGCTAGGACATTGAGACGCCTGGGAATGTGTCGAATGCACACCTGAGCGTTTACATCCCACGCCAACAGAAGAAGATCCTGAGATAATAATAATAATAATAGATTTTGTATAGCGTGAAACCACCGAAGGTGCTCTAAAACACTTCACAATCACATGAAAGGTACTATGGGAAACATGATTTGAATAAATGAGTCTTAAGATGCTTTTTGAAAGTCGATAAATTATTTTGTGAGCGAAGGTGTGCGGGCAATGCATTCCAAAGTCGTGGTCCAGCAATCGAGAAAGCCCGCTCGGTTGCTAAAGCTGATTTAGTGAAGGATGTGGTCAGTAACAATTGATCTGAAGAACGAAGCCTACGCTTCGTGAGGCGATGAGAGAGAAGGTCCCTCAGATAAGCAGGTGCGAGACCATGAATGCATTTAAATACTAGCATAAGAATCTTAAAATGCACTCTGCTTTGGATTGGAAGCCAGTGAAGATCCTTCAAGATAGGGGTGATATGATCAAAGCGCTTAGCCCCGCTTAGGATTCGAGCAGCTACGTTCTGGATATTCTGTAACCGCTGTAGTAGTGAAAGTGGCAGGCCCAGAAAAAGTGAATTGCAGTAGTCCAAGTGAGATGTGACAAAAGAGTGAACCAGTTGTTCTAAAGCTTTACCGCTGATAAATGGGCGCAGCTTGCTCAGCTTTCTGAGTTGCCAATAGCATGTTTTACTAACTTTTTTAATATGAGGCTCAAGGGTAAGATTGGTGTCGAAGAGCACTCCTATATTCCTAGCAACGTTAGAGACCTGAGCAGTAGAATCACCAACGTTGATAGTTTGTATAGGAGAGGAGAAAGTTGTTCTTTTCTTTGAGATGACCATAACTTCTGTTTTTGAGTCATTCATTTTCAATCGGTGACTGGACATCCACTGTCTTACAGACTCAATACAGCTTTCCATTTGAGACAAAGTACCTGCTGTTGCGGATGTATCAGACGGATTGAATACTAAGTAGAGCTGCGTGTCATCAGCATAAAGATGATAAGGAACACCCAGATCTCTCAGCATTCGGCCAAGTGATGATGTGTATAATGTAAAGAGTACAGGGCCGAGGACCGAACCCTGTGGTACACCACAGATCAATGCTTTGCTTTTAGATCTTGTATTATCCACATTAATTTGCTGAAAACGATTTTCCAGGTAACTCTGAAACCATTTAAGAACGGTGCCAGTAACTCCATTCTGTTCAAGAATATTCAATAGAAAGGTATGATTAACGGTGTCAAATGCCGCGGAAAGGTCCAGAAGGACCAGGAGTACAGCTTTCCCTTCTGATAGAGCAACGACAATATCATTGTGCACACGTAATAAAGCAGTTTCAGTGCTGTGATCAGATCTGTATGCTGACTGAAAAGGTTCGGAGAGATTATTAGCAGATAAATGGCTGTTCAATTTACGCACAACAATCTTTTCAAGGACTTTTGAAATGAATGGCAGGTTTGAAACTGGCCTGTAATTTTTCAGATTATTGGGGTCAAGTGTAGGCTTTTTTAATGAGTGGGGATACCAAGGCTAGTTTCAGATCATCAGGAACATGACCTTCAGACAATGAAGTTTGAATGATGTTAGTGATGATTGGAACAAGAGATACAGACATCGACTTAAGGAGCGAAGTGGGAATAGGATCAAGGTTATTTGATTTGCTGGGGCATGAGAGAATACATTTTGATATTTCCTCCTCGGACACGGGAGAGAATTCTGAAAAATAACATTGTATGGAAGGATTGATCGGTTGTGGTGGATCAGCATCACCGATACCTTCCTGAATATGCTTGATTTTCGAGATAAAATAATCACTGAACCTTGAAACAAGTTCATCACTAGTCATGTGTTCGGGAAGAATCACATGTTTTTCACCACCAAGTAACTGACTTGTAATGTTAAAAAGCACTTTACTATCAGATGTATTGCTGATTAAGTCATTATAATAATCACTTTTAGCCTTTTTTATTAGGATGTTAGTGATGTTTCTTTGTTGTCGTAACATTTGATGGTGTATTTCAAGTTTAGTTTTGTTGTAAAGGCGTTCCAGCCTACGCCGCTTTTGCTTTGCTTCCTGAATATCATTTGTAAACCAGGGCGCGTCTTGTCTTGGGACGACTCTCTTTACTTTCAAAGGGGCATGCTTATCCAAAATCTTGGAGAGAGTGTCGTTATATAATGATACTAAAGTGTCAGATGACATGTTTAATTTCGGCGTCAGACCTACTGATGATGACTGGATGTCACTTGTAAATGAATGCACATCAATAGTTTTAATTTTCCGAAAGGAAACAGTTTTTTTACGACTGTGCAGTTTTTCCAATGGCATGATTGCAGATACCGTAAAGTGATAGGAAATAGCTGGGTCATGTACAATTATAGTGCACACCCACGCAGTGGCGTGGGCGCACATAGGTAACCCAAGTACGTATCCATGATTTTATAATTTTTCTATATACCATGCAACAGAGTTTGGGGTGCCATCTGGCGGCGTGGCTCTCCCACTGGCAAAAAATCCAGAATCATTGTAATGGATATTTAATTGTTTTTGGCTTTTCAAAGGACATTATGGAAAATACATTGTCGCAGAATGCTGGAAACTATGAGAAATAATAAAGTAATGAAGTGACTTTCGAAGTTAGGTGGTTGTTGGCGAGTTCGGAGGTATTGTTTGAAAGTTCGAAGTGCCAATGTCGTCCGTTGCCAGTTTCGTCAGATTCAAAAGCCCAGTTTCAATTTTAATTGAGAACATACACTTCACAAAAAGTTGACAACGAATAAAAAAATAAAACCAGTGATTTATTGACACTTTTAGTGGGCATTTTTCATTTGTGGGGAACTTATCCCGATTTCCTTAGAAACAGCCGGAGTTTGGATGAATTCAAGTTATGTTGACGTACGGTCTGGGGAAATCTTTGTTTTCAAAACACGGGCATGCAGTCTTGTAGTAAAATTTTACAGGAACAGACATGCACGCGAACAGCGATATTCGTTTATTTCCAAGATTTTTCTTCACAAATTCACTGGCTCTTGTCTATGAACTATTTTTACCAGTGATACAATACAATGTCAGTTTAAGACTGTCAGAATTACAGTGTGGCGGCCAGCCAATTTTGTGATCCGACGTGTTCTCCTAAAGGCTAAATATCAGAACCACTCAGAACTCCCATTTAAATTACACTTCCTCTGTGTTTTGGTAAACAATGTTTTAATTCCAGGATGCTTTAGGCTTTGCAACCAGACTAGAACTGAATTCATCCTCAAACTAATCAATGTCGTCGCCCTCGGACCCTCCTCGTCTGACCAACATCTGGAGGTGGGGATTCTGATAATTAGTACATGTATGTTTCTCCAAAAATAGCAAAAATCGTTTAAAAAGCCTAAATACCAACCTCCCAAGCCTAAATACCAACCTCCCCAGAACCGGCCTCTAAAAAGTAAATAATATTTGCACACTGATTCCAGAGAAAATATTTCATTTCTACTAATTCTAGTTTGTTTTAGAATTCAAAAGGAAACTGAAATTTAATTTATTACAAAATGTGTGACGTCATTTCTGTCTGTCCATCCATCCATCAGTGAGTTGGAAAACTCATAGCCTGGACGATTCGTTCCTCTGGCAATTGGTACCTTTTGCTGGACAATTCGTACCCCCGATGCCTGGACAATTCGTGCCTTTTCCCAGGACAATTTGTACCCCTCCTCTGGGCAGTATCTGACAGTTCGTACCCACTCTGGACAATTTGTATCCGCTTCTGCAAATTCATACCCTGTTTAATTAACCCCCTCTGAAAAAATATACATGGAGATGGGGTTGGGAGAGGATTATAAACTTGGAGAAAGGATAAAAAAGGCGAAGTCATTTCTATTATTTTAAAAAGACATAGAATATCAAATTTCATTACTTAAAGTAAAAAGCAAGTAGGCACTTAAAAGATTCAACGTCATGACGGCAATAAGAAAATGCTCTATTGAGGGAGCTCAGAATTAAATTAAATAAATTATTAAGGCGACACGCTCTTTAACTTATTATTTGGGACGTAATTAAATTATTTATTGTTAGATCGTCACCAATTTAAAGAATTATTGTGGCTTCATTAAAAAAATCGTGTTTTACCTGTAAAACTACATCCATTACTATCTACTATAAATTTTATTTTACCACGTACAGACCCAAAGTTGATAATACTAGAGATCGCTTTTTCACTTATGCTGTTAAGCGATGGCTCCCCGATTGAAGTTTCATTTTTATACATAAATCATGTTTTGATTGGCTGTTTCATGCATATGTTTATGTTTGTATTACTATCACTCCGTCGACTTTCATTTTCATTTCACTCAGCCAAAACATGAGTCAAAAACATTTAAATAGTTAATACCAGGTCTGAAAATAAGCAGTCTGACATTCACAGAATGAGGTTCACAGAGGGTGAATTTGATGATGCTATGCCATATAGTGGGCCAATTTATCCTCTGGGCACCTCTTTCTGTTTAGTTTTGAGACCTTGATTCATATTGAGGTTCACAGAGGGTAAATTTAGTGATGCTACGCTGTTGTGCAGGGTACCATCATTAAATTCACCCTCTGGGGACCTCATTTTGCAGATGACAGGCTGCTTATTTTCTGGCTTGGATAATACATGAGACAGTTTAGTACACTTACTTAAGACAACTTGTACCAAAAGGAGACAATTCATAACTTTTACTGGGACAATTCGTACCTTTTGTCTAGACAATTTGTACCTTATTGCCAAGACAATTCGTACCTCCTAATTGTGGTATGAATCGTCCAGGGTGCAAGTTGTCCAAGAACCGTCCATCACAGACCGCAATTCTATGCTTTTCATTTACCCGGATGTACATGTACATTTTCAGTAACTGGTATCTGACTATTTTTCACACTGTAACCCCCTCCACCTTACACACACACACATACACAAATATATTAAACATTAAAGAGCACTATCTTTTTGAATATCTGATTTATCCTCTCTCTGGAAAACATACATGTACATTGTATTTTTCTTAATTTTACTCTTTTTATCAAAATGTGTCATGAGTGTCTGTAGGGATTAAATCCAAGGTTGTGAAAGTGCCTTTATGGGTATTCGCAGCATAAGCACCACACTACAGAAGCAATATTTGATGGTTTTAGGCATTTTTGTGGTGCTATGAGATACCACATGAGCTGCACTGTCATGCTGTTGGAAAACAATCAATGTGTAATGTTTTGTCAGAGACATACCAATGATCTAGGTGCCTTAATTAAGAAATCTGAGGGATTTTTTTAAAAAAAACTTTTTTACAAAAATTGGAAAATATTCATGAAACACATTGTGAAATATATTCAGAAGCCAGAATATGATTTAAAAACTATCGCAAATGAGAAATTTAATATCATAAGAAGTTTGTTTTGTGTCAACATCAATTAATTTATGAATTATATCATAGTTTTGGATGAAAGTGGGTATACTGGGGGTCTAGGGGACACATTCAGGGGCTATATTTTACCACATCAATATGTACATGTAGAAGAAAATTTGACATCATTTGTTAGGATAAAATGGCACTATCTACTGATATTGGTGATTTATATAGCTGCAACACCAGTTTTTAAAACAAAATTGACATTCATTTTGTTTTGTGTGGAGTGGAATGAGACAGATTTTTCCCCAAACTATTGTCTGCTGATGCAGATTTTAGTTTTATTTTGGGATTGGGGCAGTTTTCAAAGAAAGCAGTGAATTCTCAAGCAGAAAAGCAGAAATGACTCTTTTATCAAATGAAAGAGGTAAAATGTATCTTTTGAAGGATTAGAATGAAGCTAAAATCCCTCCCAATCATTTTTACACACTTAGCAAAATCCCCCCCTCCCCTACAGTTTTTGAGGGTAGTACCACAATCTCCCACATTATTTTAAGAGCAGTACAAAAATCCCCCTTCCGGCCTTTTACACCAAAAGGTTAAAGGCAGCCCAAGAGGATTTAAAAACTTATGTATTTAATTTGTAAATTACATAAACACTCATTTACAAGAAAACATGCCTCAGTAACTATTTATCAGGACAGTTATTTGTTTTTTTATTGGAGTTTAAGGAAGTGCTCGGCCTTGAGTGGTAAAAAGTTCTGGACATTTTTGTATGGCTTTAAATATACTTCTAACAAATTAGTGGGTGGGGGGGGGGGGGGGGGGGGGATTTGGTTCACCAGAAATTATGGAGGGAGGAATTTCTGTTCACCTGAAAAAACATGGTGGGGAGGGGGGGGGGGTGGGGGCATTTTTGCGCATTGTGTGAAAAATGATTGGGTGGTGGTGGGGAGGGGGGGGGGGGGGGGTTGTCAGGTAAAAGTTTTGTAGGTTACCCTTTGGAAGGTTTGGGGTTGATTATAGGAAATACATACATGTAAATGTACATGTATTTTGGCTTCCAACACTGATTTAATTATTATTTTTTGGATTTTACACGTATTTCACATTTAAATGTTCATTCAAGAAACACAGACCGAATAATACTGCTTTATTTTTTGAAAAGTTATATTTTTGTCACAGTCGGAAATAAAGGCCATATATTGCCAAAAATAATGCAGTTAAATGCATCTTGAGCAAGTGTGGCATCCAGACCTGAGTAGCACACTATAACCTCCGGCAAATACCAAAAACACATATAACCACCTATTTTACCTATTAACACATTTAATTAAACCATGGTTTCCCCTCATAGTACTTGTTATAGAGGGGATTCCAATTATATTCCAATCCTCTCCCAAATCACCATCCAAACACTCAGCCAGAAAACCCATATTTCACTTGTATTCACTGGTATAATAGAAGTTTTCTCCATATTATGATTCCCCGTGGGAACCCCGGGATGTAAGCAGCACTTGTTTACTGTGGTAAACCTGTTCCGCTTTACTAGTAAAATAGGACCCAGTCACCAATGCTTGGGGTGAAAGTCCTCTAAAATGGGCAACATGTAGATCAACGATTGACTAAACTTGACTTCATCTCCATGTTGTGTCACGATTAGCCATTGTGCATAAATATGTGACGTTAACCACCAACAAACAAACCATATTATGATAACCCTTTACCTTACATGTACATGAAAAGAAGATACCACTTTTGAATAACTAATTTCTTTTCATTTTTTGGGTCAAAAACATAGCTATGCCCCCCCCCCCCCCCCCCCAACTGGAATGAGCTGAACAAGCTCATTCCAACGAGGAGGTCATAAGCTATGTTTTTGATGCCACAAAATGCAAAAATAATTAACATTGAATGGCAGTTTTGGTGAATGGTGCTAGCCGGTTTTGGCCATTACATTGAATGAATGATTAATAGAAGCTTTCTCCATATTATGATGTTAACCCTTTACCTTACATGAAAAGAAGATAGCACTTTTGAATAGCTAATTTCTTTTTATTTTTTGCGTCAAAAACATAGCTATGACCCCCCATCCCTTCCACTGGAATGAGCTGAACTAGCTCATTCCAATGAGGGGTCATAAGCTATATTTTTGATGCAAAAATAATGAACATTGAATGGCAGTTTTGGTGAATGGTGCTAGCCTGTTTTGGCCATTACAATGAGTGAGTGATGAAAAATGTTAAAAACCAATTTCTTCATTCACAGAGTATTTTGGAACATAAATTTGGGGAAAGGGGTGGGGGTACATTGGGAAAAGTAGCAAAGTTGCAAATGTAAATGAATGGCTTTTGTGCACATACCAATATAGTAGTCTGATACTAGTGTTGTCAGGGTCCCCATGTTATAGCACAAAACTACATTAACAATTGTCCCTCTACCACCCATGCTGAACCCCTCAGCTGATGAGAAAGTTAACAGCATACACTCTCAGTTTACTATGATTTGCTGTAGTACTGCAGCACTCAGGGTCCACTGAGTTTTTTTTATATTTGACAACCCTGTCCTGGCTCTTCTCACTATATTTTTCATTGTATGTCAGTAAGTATTCCTATGTACACGCAGACTGTCACTTTCAAAATATGTGATTGCATGTCTGTCTGTCCATCATACCATTTCTCTGTACATGTAGCCTGTCACTTTCAAGATATGTGATTGCATGTCTGTCTGTCCATCATGCAAAGTGTTGGTTTGTTTTTCATTTGCACAGTTCTGCATTTTCAATAACTGACAACTGCCCCCCCCCCCCCCCCTCCCATACACAAACATATACAAATATATTAAACATTAAAGAGCACTACCTTCCTGAAGCAAATATCTGAGTCATCCTCACTGGGTACTATACATACATGTATTTTCCATAATTTCACTCTTTTTATCAGAATGGGTGCCTGTAGGGATTAAATCGAAGGTTGTAAACAAGCCCTTGTGAGTACATGTACTTGTGGGACATGCACATCACTACAAAATCAATATTTGATGGTTTTAGGCATTTTAATGGTGCTATGAGATACCATAGGAGCAGTGTTCAGCTGGCCATACCATTGGAAAAAATCAGTGTTTAATGTTTTGTCAATGCCATACCAATGACTCTAGGTCCCTTAACTGAGAAAGTGAGGCTTTTTTCACAAGAGTGGCAAAATATTCATCAAATGCATTGTGACATATCTTCAGAAGCCAGAATGTGATTTAAAAACTATCACAAATGGGAAATTTAATATCACAAGAGGTTTGTTTTGCGTCAACATCAATTAATTTATGAATTTTACTTTTTGATAAAAAGGGGTATACTAGGGGGACACCTTCAGGGCTATATTTTGCCACATCAGTATGTACATATAGAAGGAAATTTGACATTAGTTGTTTGGATAAAATGGTACTGTCTATTGATATTGGTGAATTATATAGCTGCAACCCCAATTTTTGAATCAAAATTGACATTCATATTGTTTCATGGGGTTGGAACACAACTCTTTGTCTTGGTATATGGTTAAATGAGACAAATTTTTCCTCAAAGTATTGCATGCTGATGCAGATTTTAGTTTTATTTTGGGATTAGGTTAGTTTTCAAAGAAAAGCTAGATGAATTCCTTACCTCTCAGCTTATTCTTTAGGTAACAGAGTAGAAAAATGTATTGGAGGCAACAGCAGTTTTTAAGCCATTTGACACAGTTTGGACAGTTTACTTTAAAACAACAAATTTCCTATGTTTTCAACTCAGTGGAAGCCAAACGAATTCTCATGCAGAAATGACTCTTTTGTCACGTGAAAGAGGTAACATGTATCTTTGACAGGATTGGGGTTGATTAAGGAAATACATAATTTGGCTTCTGAACCTGATTTAATTATTATTTTGAGAGATTATTTCACATTTAAAAATACATTGGGGTACCACACACCTTACAGTACTTTTTTATTGTTTTGAAAAATATGTTTTTGTCAGTAAGGGCTATATATTGCAAGCAAATTCACATCTTGAGCAAGTGTAGCCTCCAGTGGCACAATACAGCCTTCAGCAAATGCCAAATAACAACCAATTTTACCCTACATGTACACATGTATGAATAAATGTAATTAAACCATGGTTCCTCATCATAGTACTAGGGGCAGAGGGGACGGGAGGGGGGGGGGGGTTCCAATCTTCCAACCCTCTTCCAAATCACCATTCAAACCCACAGCCAGAAAGCCCATATAGCACTTTTATTTACTGGTATTTAGATGTTTGTCTGAATTATGCTGTTAACCCTTTACTTAACATGAAACGCTGATTACCTTTACCCACAAACTTATTGACTCACTAATTTTTTGTGTCAAAAACATGACTTTTTACACCATTGGAATGACCTCATTCCAATGAGGGGTCATAAGGTATCTTTTTGACACAAAAAAAACGAGAAAATAATGAACATGGATTGGCAATACTTGTGAACTGCACCAGCAGCTTTCGACCGTTATATTTGGTAAAGGGTTAAAAAATGTTAGAAAATAATTTCTCCATTGAAAGAGTATTTTGGAATACAAATTTGGGGGTGGGGTATAGTGGAAAAAATAACACAGTAAAGTTGCAAATGTGAATGAATGTCATTTGTGCACAGCTACCAATAAAGCTGTCTGGTACTAATAAAGTAGTCTAGTACTAAATTTTTCCTCTTATTTGATGCACGACCCTCTGTTTTTAGGTCGGAACAAGTTCTCTGAGGGTTATACTTGACAAAGATATTTGAATCCCAACATTAAAGTGATGCGATCAAATTTTGTTTAGTTCGAGCGATGTTGTCACGGTTCCCATGTTACAGCACAAAACTGCAGTGTCAACTGTGAAATATTGTTCTCTCCTTGAATCAAGTCCCTACCTCCCACCCACCCATATTGAAGCCTCAGTTGATGAGAAACAATTGGAAAAACTGTGCAGTCAATCTCATACACTCTCAGGTTCCTATGATTTGCTTTGGTACTGCAGCACTCAGGGTCCATTGAGGTTTTTTCCATTTGACAATCTTGTCCTGGCTCTTCTAACAAAATTTTCCATTGTATGTCAGTTTTTATTTCTGTGTAGACTTTCAATTTGTGTAACTGCATGTCAGTCTGTCCTTCAGACAGAGTGTTACTTTGCTTTTCATTTGCCTGGTTGTACATTTTCAATAACTGGCAGCTGACTATATTTCCCCCCCCCCCCCCCCCCAATTCACACACAAATACATGTAGATTAATTACACACTAAAAAAAAACCAATTTTTTTAGCAAATATCTCATTCATCCTCCCTGGAGACATATTTTCCACAATTTCACTCTTTTTATCAGAATGGGTGTTTGTGGGAATTAAATCCAAGGTTGTGAAAGTACCCTAATGGATACTTGCTGCTCAAGCAAGGCACCACAAAATCAATATTGAATGCTTTTAGGCATTTTAACAGTGCTATGATATACCACATGAGCAGTACTGGTCATACTGCTGAAACAAGCAATGTTTTATGTTTTGTCAGTACCATACCAATGACTCTAGGTGCCTTAACTGAGAAAACTGGCTTTTTGTTTTTTTATAAAAATTACAAATGATTTACCAAAACACATGATGTGAAATGTCTTCAGAAGCCTGAATGTAATTTAAAAACGATCTCAAGTAGGATATTTAATGCCACAAGTTGTTTGTTTTGTGTCAACATTAATTATTGTATGAATTATATCATGTTTTTGATGAAGAGGGGTATATTGTGTGTGTGTGTGTGGGGGGGGGGGGGGGGGGGCATATTCATTGAGGGCTATTTTTTTTTTTTAATTTCTACCACATCAGCATAAATTTCCCATTTGTGATAGTTTTGTCGCAAGATGTTTGTTTTGTGTCAACATCAATTAATTTATGAATTATATCATAGTTGTTGATGAAAAGGAGTATGGGGGGGGGGGCACATTCATTGAGGGCTATTTTTTACCACATCAGTATGTGGAAGGAAATTTGACATGTGCTACGTGGGGTGGGGGCGGGGGGGGGGGGGGGGGGGTGCAATGGATGCAAAACCAGTTTATTTAAGGATATGTGGACGTGTGAATGGCATCATTAATTAGGCCACATTGAAACTCTTTTTTCAAATTTATTTCCCTTTCACCTTGTGTGAGGACAATAATAATCCTTATGAATCATTGTATTATGATCAATCACGAAACAAACGTCAACACAACAACTCTATGAAATGGTCCGCATAGATATTCGAACTTGACCAAGACATTGTTCCTTGAAACCCAAGTGCCAAATATCTGTCAAATCAGTTGACGTTTGTAGAAGTATCGCGCTCTCAAGATCAAAATTAGTAGATTTTAACAAAGGGCCGTAACTCTTGAGAAAAAATGCTGACACGCCCTATTTTGCGTCATCGGGTGTTGTACGTGCATATCAAGCTACATACCAAATATCAAAACCCGTCCAGAAATAACTAAGTTTTTTAGCAAAGAAGGCCGCCTGCCCGGCGACCGGACCTCGCCATACCAATAGTCAAGGTTTTTTGTTGTTGAAAAATTCGACTAAAAATAGGAAACTAAATGAATAGAATTAAATAAGTATGCCTAATGATATCACACAAAATAAAGACAAATATGCTTTTTAAACTGGCAGCAATTGCGTATCAAATAATATTAACGTCTTACTTTTGTTAACGATTCCTTCGTTTTCCTATCGCCCTAAGAGATTCATCAATTTTAAATAGCGAATCCGGACCAGAAGAAACGGATAAATTACAAAATAACGGCGAGGTTATTTCGTAAATCCGGCGACGGAACACCGGCGACATGTTTTTTCTCGAGTCTGACAAATAACTAACAACATTGGTGTCATTAAATTGAGATAGGTCGGATATCACACATAAATCTGCTATTACGCCCACCCCCCCCATACATCCTGCAAGTATAAATATCTCCATAATAAAATTTCTTGCCTAATGTTCCCTACATGGGTCAAATTGGAGGGGTGGGGGGGGGGGGGGGGGGCATAAGGATGAATTTTAGTTCACCGAAGGAAGCTTAACTTATCACTTGCCGTCCGTCGTCGTCCATCGTGAACTTTACATTATCGACTTCTCCTCCCAAACTACTGGACCAAATTGAACCAAATTTGGTGTGCATGTTCCTTATATGTCAATTCAAATTTGTACAAATAACCTTCTCTAGGGGTGGGGGTGGGAGGGGGTGGGGGAGTGTCAGTTAGATTCAAGTTTGTTCAAATCGAGTCCATGGGTTAATAATCTTTTTTTTGCTTTTCCTGTGTATAGCGAAGTCCTCTATGATCCTCAAACCCAAAATACAATCAAGCAGGGATAGGTATTATCCGAACGACTCGAATCTTATCGAGCGAATAAGCTTTTGAGCAATTACTGAAAAAGTCATTGCTCGAACGACTCAAATCCCATTAAGCAAATGAGTATCGAAAGAGCAATTTCTTTTACGACTCTTAATGCTCATCGGGGTATAGGAGGATACCTATGACATGTTGACGTAGTACAATATATACCTGGTGATAATTTAGCTCCTAGCATCTGCCCAGTTCTTGACCTCTCCTTGATCTTCATATCTCCAACACCACTATTACTGATTTTCCCAATATTGCCATCGTATGCCCTATGATTAGCTTTTACAGTAGTCACCAAAACCTTCTTCCACTCTTGCAGCCTTGTACCATTACTAACACTAGTACAGGCTTGCAAACCATCTCAGATTGCTCGAACGACCAGAATCGAACAAATGAGTAATTGCCCGAACGAGTGACTTCACGTACGACTCTTTTGCTCGTCTGAGTATTGAAGGATGGGAAGGATCTTGGGAACCAACAACGTGATATAATAACCTTAGTTATTGAAATCGACGTACAATCCAGCTCATAATATAGTCTTGGTTTTTGAAAGTGTTGTTAAACTCTAATGAACCAATTTGCCAGTGAATTATGATCTTTTGTCAGTTTAAAAAATGAAGGTTTGTTTTACTATAGCTTGTCTCAAGTTTGATCCCTCCGCAATCTTTCAAAATTTCCCGATTGCCATATTTGTCGCCACATTAACATATGAACATACATGTGTGGTTCTGTGTTTAGTGCATGTCGCTGTACAACACGTTTTGGCAAATTGTTATATTTCACATAACTGCTGCTATTTCTGCGATATATACCATCTCTTTCCAGAAAAATCTTGCTTAGGGCCTGCAATATTTACCGAAATTAACAATATTGGGTGTGCACCACTACGTGTCACGTATTTTCATATTATTCCTGAATAGAGGTACATCCCCTTGCCTTGTTAATATTAAATCGAGGATGTGGCCACTCCTATGCGTAGGTTCGCGTACAAGCTGAGCATATCCAAATGACTCGGATAAATCTAGAAATCTCTGTGCTACAACATCGCCTGTCACATCTACATGAATATTAAAATCCCCGGCAATAACAATGTTACTGGTATAAGAAGCAAAATTGGACAGAAAGTCTGTAAATTCTGTGAGGAATTGTGTACAGGTGAACTTGTTGGACTTTGAAGGAGGAGGTCTGTAGACAATAAGCAGCCTGACAGATATATCATTTGTGATTAGGCAATCAAGAGTTTCAAATGTGTCAAATGTTTGATCCATATTATTCTGTCTAATCGTGATGCCCTCTTTAAAAACAACGGCAGTTCCCCCACCACGGCTTCCTCCAGCTTTCTGCAGAATTTTGTATCTGGAGGGAAGTAGGTTCGCAATAGAGAAATTGTCCCGATCGTCACCTTTGAACCATGTTTCAGTCATGGCAAATATGTCGAATGCACTATCAGAGATAATGTCATGAATGTCGAGTTCCTTTCTATTGGCAGATCTAACATTGAGAATCCCGAAGGACAAGTTAAGATTGTCTGAACCTGTTACATAGCAGGGAGAAATATTAATTTTAATCAGATTTTTCCAGTTTATCTCAGACTGACACAGAGTTGATATTTCATGACTTTGGCATTGAACAGTATTTGAAGGGTTAATTCTATTTTTTGCCGTCATGGTATGTATTATGGGGATACGTCTAAATTTACCACCTCTCACTCCACGCTTAGTAGGTTTATCACAATTAATTCCCAATTGTTTAATCCTGGAAAAAGTATCTGTTGAAAGTCCAAAAGAAGATTGAGGGTTAAGTTTATGAAGAGAATTTGATGAGTAAGCAAACACTTTTCATTCACTGGTCTGCTGTTATTATAGTAATTTGTAGTGTGGTTCTCACTACTGTCAAACTGAGACAATAGACTCTGTTGAATAACTCCATCAGGTTGAGAAAGTGAATGATCCGGATGGCTACACATGATTGAACAAGGTAGTGAGTTTTCTGAAAACTTCTCAGTCAGCAAAGAATATATACAATAAAGAAAGATAAAAGAATATTTTTTGAAGAAACAGTATCCCATATCACTGTAATTTCTGAATTCTCAAAGGCTCCAAATCACCAGCAAAATTATGGTACAAATTTCGAAAATAAGAAACTCCAAAAAAGCACTGAAAAGAACAATAATTTGAAGAGCAATTTTCACAATGCTGCCTTCTATGGCGCAAAACTTATTGAAGCCGATACATGGGAATCGAATGTGTGCCTCCTTGATTCCGTATGTAGGCCACTACTGTCGAATTGTCCGAAAGAAGTAGGACAATATGGTCTGACAGGTGAGGGATTCAAAGCCGAAAACTCAACAGAAGTGCAAGGAGCTCCTTCTGTTTGATATGAAGGCCCACCTGCTTGCTGTCCCACTCACCGTGATGGACAGACCGAGAGGATCCAAAGTCGCACTCCAGCCCCAATCGCTGGCATCCGCAATAAGGATGCGATCGGCCAAAGGAAGATCCAACAGAACACCCTGTGTCAGCCAGGGAACATCGGCCCAAGGGTGGAGGTGACAAAGCAGAGACCGAGGAATAGGAAGTTCCAGGTCCAGTGGATCTACATTCGGACGCCAGTGATCCAACAGGAAGTGTTGGAGAGGTCAGACAAACAAGCGACCGAGCGGAATGAGATCTGTCACCGAACCGCAAAGGCCCAGCATCCAAAGGAAAGTCCTGGCCGAGACCGAAGAAGCTTGAAGCAGGTTCGGAGTCAAGGTGGAAAGAAGCGTCACCCGAGCATGGGGGACCGACACTACATTGTGAAGAGTGTCGAAATCCATCCCCAAATGACAAAATCGCTGAGAAGGAAGGAGATCCGACTTCTCACGATTGACTCTGAAACCCAGCGATGCTAGTAGGCAAAGAAACTGCATGACATCTAACTCCAGAACAGCAGCACTGTGATGCCGTTGGAGGATGTTGTCCAGGTAGGCTGACGAAGTCACAGCCGACTGAGTACGGTGGAAAGCAAAACACATGTGACATCAGTCGGGTGAAGGTCCAAGGAGCCAGGTTCAAACCGAACGGGAGAGCTCTGAGTTGATAGACATGATCCCGAAACGAGAACCGAAGGTATTTCTGTGACGCCAGATGAATGGGTGCATGGAAGTAGGCATCCTTCAGGTCGATACTGCAGCAAAGTCGCCCTGAAGAACTGAATGTCGAACCGACCGGAAAGTCTCCATACTGAAACGAGGGGCTATTATGTACTCGTTCAGGATACTCAGATCGATGACAAGACGAAATTGGCCGTTTTTCTTCGGCACCAAGAAAAGTCTCGAGTAAAACCCCAGTGAAAGGGTGTTCCTGACCACCTCGATCGCCCCTTTGGAGAGGAGATTGTTGATCTCCTGCACCAGAAGGTCCCGACATAGAGAATTGGAAGGGACCTGAGTCGGGAGGGGCACCTGAGATAAACTGGGGTGCCGATGGAAGGACAGTCGCAGACCGGATTGTATGACGTCGAGGACCCAAGTGTCCGACGTTATCTCTGTCCAATGGTCGTAAAACAGTGACAGCCTTCCCCCGACTGGAGGCAAATCGAGATGAGAACCTTCACTTGCGGCCTCGATGAAGCCCCCGAGAGGAGAAACCACCACCTCGGGAAGTGACAGAGTCCTGAGACTTTCCTGCCTGAGGATGCCAGCGAGCCTGGCTGTATCGGTGCTTCTTCTGAGCAGAAGGAGGAGATGGAGCCAAAGGCGTAGCCGACGTCGAGGCAGACGCAGCAGGACGATTGGCGGGCCTGGAACGACTACCACCCGCAGCAGCAGGTTGGTCCAGCTGTCGCAGCAAAAGCTGGTCCTTCGAATGACGAAGAACCTCGCCACGGACAGCTTCCACGGAACCATGGAACAACTGAGGTCCAACCAAAAAGGCAGACCTCAGAACAGCACGCTGCTCAGAAGGAAGGGATGGAGAAGAATTCAACACCGCATCCCGGCGTGCCAGCTCCAAATTAGCCGTGTTACAGGCGTGAGCGTGTGTCAAGTTCATGAGAGCCTGTGACAAAATGCGAAAAGGCGCCTGAGCATCATCAAACTCCCCTGGTGGAAAATATTCAGCCAGGGCAGCGACATGGTCTGCAAGAGATAACATACCCAGCATCTCTCGGGACAAGCCCACCATAGATTCAACTACCGACATCGGGAGAACTGCCAACTTAGGCTTAGTTAACCCGAGGGAAGAAGAATCCTCATCCACTTGGAAGACTGGTGGACAGACGGAATCGTGAAAATGAAACCGGGATGGAGGCAGAAAGGCATCAGCTCTAGAAAAGAAAGAACCCTTGCGGGCCTTAGAACGCATTTTGGCATCTAAGCCCTGGAAGGACTCAACAACCTGAGCCGATTGCAGAGGATGCAAAGCCCCAGAGCTAGAAGGCTCAACAGGGTTACGGCGCTCCACAGAGGACTGCAGCCAGACAGTCACAGATGGCTGGTCTGAAAGTTGAATGTCCGGCAATAAGCCAAAGATGAAATCCAAAGCCTGCCTGAAGACTAACGAGGGGGGCCCATCACCTTCAAGAAAATCATCATTCTCTGTTGCAGAGGAGACGTAGCCCAACTCGGGCTGACCAGCAGAAACCTCCTGTGAATACTGTGCAGTATCTAAGGGGCCAGGCGAGACATCTCGGTGACCAACCAAAGGAGGTTGTGCCTCAGGAGGCACACGGAGGACAACTTGAGGGTTGCCAGAAAGCAACCGGGTAAGCGCCAAAACGGCCTGACGCAGGTCACCCTGAGAATCCGTCGCAGCAGCATCGCCCGACGGAGTGTCCTTCCAATGGACCCTTCTGGTAGAAGAACCCAAATCCTCAGAAGAGACCGATGTCGACCGTCGAATGGCAGACGGAATAGGGAGCCAGTGAGAAGACACCGGAGGATAGTCCTGATTGTGACACCCATGGGCCATCACTGACCTCTGCGGAACAGAAGTTCCTGCCTGCAAATCGTCTAAAGAGACCAACGGCGTAAGTCAAGCGGTAGCTGGACCTGGGACATGGTGAGAAGACACCGGATGATTGTCCCAAGAATGACAGGAACCTGTCATTGGCCTCTGTGCGGCAGAAGGCCCCAACTGCCCATTCTCTGAGACCGACGGCAAGCATCGATCGACATCCAGACTCGGAATACAGTGAGGAAGGTTCCGAGAGTGACAGCTAACCGGGGCTGTCACTGACCTCTGCAGAACAGCAGGCCCTGGATGCCAATGTCCCAACCCCATCCTGCAAGTTGGCACACTAGCAGGGGAAGGAGGAACAATAAACGATTCACTCAAGGGGCGAAGAATCACTGCCGAAGCGACTGAACGGCTCAACCGACTAGGAGCAAACCTAACCAGATGAGACGGAGCAGACAGCAAACCCGCACAGCTATGCTGCGAAGCCAGGGGAAGCTGAGAGCTCACAGACACACCAGCAGATACAGCCTCTGTCCCCCGAGACAGTATACCATCCCCAGAGGAGATGGAAGAGCCACCATCATACAGAATAGTATCTGTAGTAACAAGTTCCTCAGCAACTGTCGACGGCGTAGGAGGCAAATCGGAGAGGGTCATCGAGCTGACCTCGAAGAAGCTCTCTACGAGAACGGACGCCTCAAAAGTGACATCAGAAGACAAAGAGACCACGGTCTCCACGTCAGGTATCACCAAACTAGCACCGTCAACAGTTGCAGAGGAACTCGCCACAGAAAAAGACAGATCAGCATCCTGTGTGATAGAGTCACCACATGCACTAACAGAAATGTCTGATATGGCACGGCTACCCTTACCCCGAGAATGAGGGGTTCTAGCTCTGGACAGAACCACCTTATTAACAGAAGCCCAGAATTTTGAGGACCAAACCCCACAAATACCACATGATTGGGCCTGAGTACAATTGTTGCAAGTGACACATGTGGAATGAGAGTCGTCCACATGTTTCACCTGCAAGCAAGAGGTACAAGGAATAGTCTTTGGCATAATATGAATGTGAATAATGAAATCAAGCTTCCCACCAACGGAAAACAGAACAAAGGTTGTGTTCACACCTGGGGGAAAAACAAGACTATGTGTGAAAATACAAGCAAAAATGATCAAAAATAGCATTAAATAACAATAATTTTGAAAGCTTGACAAAGGAAACAATCCACTTCCACACAATCAGATGAAGATAGCACATACAATAAGTTGTTCATGAAGATAATAGTTGAGAATAGCACGAGTCACAAAAATTTCCGACGATGTACAATGGCAGAAATAAAAGGAATTGATGTCACAGTTGTTGCGCATGAGCTCGGTAAACGCAAGAGATGTGCAGAGAGAGTACTACCTGTAATTTTGAGCACTGGTCTCGCTCGACCCTTTTTCGATCTTTTTCGTGCTTTTGCACTCTATTACTTTTCCAGCATGTTTGGAAAAGTTTCTTAAAAGCTTGAGTTAGTTCCGAAGTAGGGTTTGCACTTACGTTACAGCCAATTGTAAACAATTGTGAGTAGGTTGAAATGAAAATCATAGTCAACAAGGCCATAGTCTGGAGAGGCTCACCATCCAGGGGATCTATGGTCAGAAAATCATCAAGTAAATGCAGAATATGTGGAATATTGTAATTGTGTTGAGCAATCCAACCTATCGCAGTAGATAGTTGGTCAAAGATTTTGGGACTTGAACGACTTCCAAAAACCAGGCGAACAAAAAAATATTACTGGTCCACAGGGATGGGAGTATAGGCAACAATTTAAAAGCATCAGTGATGTCGGTTTTGCACATCCAGGCCCCGGGACCCAATTGGCAGATTAATTTAATGGCGTCATCAACCCGAACATGGGAGAGGGAAAAAGACTGCTTGTCAATAAGGTCATTCATGCTTGGTGTGGTCACATTATCATGAGGAGCCGAGAGGTCAACAATTAATCATTTTTTGTGAGAATATTTTCCCTCAGCTATGCCAATGGGGCTAACGTGGTATGTAGGAAAGGGAGGGGAGCTGTATGGGCCTAAGAGGTAACCCTTTTCTAGTTCTATCTGAATAAGAGAATCAACAATGGAAGGTTGGTTGAGGGCAGATCTGAGATTCTTACATTCAAAGGAAGTGGAAGGGATACTGCTAAGTCCAGTGTGGAAACCATTGGAGAATCCATCTAGGAGATAGTGTACAAACCTTCGATCTTGATGCATACATAATTCATGGGAAAGTTGTGCAATATTGATAGGAGTAGTTGCTGAACTGAAATCTGTTTGTAATAGTTGCTTGGAGTTGTGAGGGATCGACGCCGGATTTTCTTGAGTGCAATCCACATGCGAGAAAGCTGGAGTGTCGCTAGAACATTGATGTGAAAGGGAGACATCGGTTAGCACATGAAAATTGTCGTGCGGTGAACTTGAAGCCAATTGTTGTGAAGTCCCCAACACTGGAATAGCAGTCGAACTGGGGGAAAGAGTTTGAGATGTCACACCAGCTCTGGACACTGGCACCTCATCTGTAGCCATCGTGTCAATAAATGTATTGCAAGATTGAGAACAGTGGAGGGTCAAGTCATCCTGTGAGAGTGGTACATGTACCTGTAGTCATTTCTGATTACCAGTCCCTTTGCAGTTGACAGAAGAATGCAATTGTAAACATATATGTACCAAATTGCATGATAGTCGGCTACATCCTTTTGATGCATTGTAATTATTACAAATCTCCTTTCCATTTTGTGTCACCCGCTGTCAACCCTGGGCATCCAAAGTATTTTTGGAAGGCCTCCTAGTATTCAACACGGAAGGCCTCGAAAAATAAGATGTATCAACCCGGGGACAAAACTCAGTGACATGGTCTTCCAGGTTGCAAATCCGACAGCGAAACATTTGATGGCCAGCAAATATAGTACTAAAGAGCTTGGTATCCCGCTTACTCCAATCTACTTTCTTTTTATTGTATAGCAATTGATTTGCGAAAGCTTTGTGATATGAGTAAAAAAGTGTACCCCCAAATTGTTGAGCCATTTCAACAATTTCATTTTCGCAAGCATCAAGCTTCACACGCCGTGTCAGGTAATGTTCACACATGACAGATTTATAGGTTGTAAATGCTATTATAAATTCGCCAAGGGACAGTTGTCTGGACAACCTAGGGTCAGGATGTAAATAAACTTGTCCGGCACCTGTGTTGACCAGACGCTGTTCAATACCGTAATGTGGTAACAACAAACATGCTAAATTAACATTTTTTCCAGATAAAATTTGACTATGTAAAGATGGGGACACAGTGACTGTTTTTTGTAAAGAATTTGGGTCCGCACCTTGAGAAGCCAGAAGTGAAGAAACTGGCGTCGATGTTTCGGTCGATGTTTCACTTGAATTTGAAACAGGAAACTCCGAAACCACAAGGAAAGTGTCACGAAAAGCCGTCGCAGATAACAATGGAGGTGGTTGAGACACCGGTTTTGTTGAGGCACACATTTCTGGAATAATAGTAGAGCGGTCCGCCATTTTTTTCAAATTCAAGGCTTGTTGGAAAGAAGAAACCGATTCCTGTAATTTCGACAAAGATTCCTGAAGGTGTGTAATGGAAGTTCGTTGTGGTAATTCTCTACTTGACCTTGACATGTCAGTGGAAACAGCACTTCCAGATGCTGTAAAGGAAGGAATTAACTGCTCAACAGCAGACAGTTCGTCGATATGAGTTATCGACTTACCAGATACATTATCCAAATATAACTGGACAAGAAGTGATTTCTTCATCCCTGCGGGTACCACAAAGCCATGGTTTAGCAATTGTATTCGTAATTCAGTCGTTGTCCAATTTTCCAGAATTGTGTTATCCCAACTTTGTGAGGTAGTTCGTCTTTTTGTAGAATCCGACACACTCCTGTTGGTATTTTTTGAACTGTCCGATGTTTGTGACCGTGTCACAAGCTCCGTATATGGAAGCTGACGTTTCCTTGTTTTGGGTCATTTTATCGGACCCATAATGTAACCGTAACTTGAAAGTCTCGCAAACTTGAACGAAAATACGTTCCCTACACGTAATATCAACAGAACGAACAGTGACTTAAATAGTCAACAGCCGATGTTGCCGATGCCGCACACACAAATGTAAACAGAGTGAAACCGAAAGTACATATTTGTAGACTGTTGTTTAATCGTGAAACGATTGACAATGCGAATAACTGAACGGACTGAACAGAATGTCTGTTCATTTCAAAGAAATGAGCGAGACTGATTTGGTCTAGCTGGGACTTGGTAAAAACAAGCAAGTTTTGCAATTCCCATTTCCATATTTGGTCATACCTCTTTGTAGTTTTCCTGGAAACGTTTAGCTAGAATACCCATGTCACAACTCTGGAATGTCACCAGTAACACATGACAATGGATGGATTGTTCAGGTCTGCAGAAAAATACCATTCTGCAGCCTACAAGTCTGAGTCAGCTTGGAGGCAACAAATGGTAATTTTCAACAACCAAGGAAAGCCAATGTATTAACATTAAAATATCTGCAGAGAACTTAGTTAAATTTATAGAAATAGCTCTTGAAGTTGTACATGGTATAAAGCAACTCAGCTGCTTGTACCTAGTCTGGTATACATGGAAACCATACAAGATCAGTTTATTTGGTGAAAGATATTCTTGTTTCAGCTTAAACTTCCATTAATACAAATTGTATTAATTCCTAATATGAAATTTTGTGACGATTGGACAAGAACTACAGGGTGTAGCCTGTGCTAAAGGAAAATGTGAACAGACTCAGACTCACAGGCTCACAGACTAACAGACTTCTGCATGTGTGATGGCAATAGCGTATCTTGACTTTGTCAAGTTAAGCTAAAAATAGGCCGATGAAATCGTCAGATGTGTACCCATATGAGCAACTAGTAGAAAGCTATATGATGGAGGGCCACCCCGGATGCCAACATCATGTACACCATATATGGTTTGGGTACATACAGAAATGGATTGGAGGAGTGCCTAATTTGATGGATAAAGGGTTAATATCTCCAGATCAAATTATTAGATTTACATAAAAAACTATACAGCACAGCACATCAGTAACCTGAATACATATATAAAGTAACCTGATAATCGGATTAATATTTTTTGAGTTATCGCATGCCGAAGAAATGGATTGGAGGAGTTCTCAATTTGAAGGATAGGGGGTTAATATCACAGGATCAAATTATCAGATTTACACCAAAAACTATACAGCTCGGCACATCAGTAACCTGAACACAAATATAAAATAATTTGACAATCCAAGCAATATTTTTCAAGTTATCGAATGCCAAAGGGATTGGAGGAATTTTCAATTTGAAGGATAAAGGGTTAATATCTCAGGATAAAAATAACAGATTTACACCAGAAACTATACAGCTCAGCACATCAGTAACCTGAACACAAATATAAAGTAACTTGACAATCCAAGCAATATTTTTCAAGTTATCGAATGCCAAAGGGATTGGAGGAATTCTCAATTTGAAGGATAAAGGGTTAATATCTCAGGATAAAAATAACAGATTTACACCAAAAACTATACAGCTCGGCACATCAGTAACCTGAACACAAATATAAAGTAACTTGACAATCCAAGCAATATTTTTCAAGTTATCGAATGCCAAAGGGATTGGAGGAATTTTCAATTTGAAAGATAAAGAGTTAATATCTCAGGACCAAATTATCAGATTTACACCAAAAACTATACAGCTTGGCACATCAGTAACCTGAAAACAAATATAAAGTAACTTGACAATCCAAGCAATATAAGTTATCGAATGCCAAAGGGATTGGAGGAATTTTCAATTTGAAGGATAAAGGGTTAATCTCAGGATCAAAATAACAGATTTACACCAAAAACTATACAGCTCGGAACATCAGTAACCTGATGATATATATAAAGTAACATGACAATTGGATTGATATTTTTTGAGTTATCTCATGCCAAAGGGATTGGAAGAATTCTCAATTTGAAGGATAAAGAGTTAATATCTCGGAATCAAATTATCAGATTTACACCAAAAACTATACAGCTCGGCACATCAGTAACCTGAATACAAATATAAAGTAACTTGACAATCCTAGCAATATTTTTCAAGTTATCGAATGCCAAAGAAATGGATACGGATGCCGGATGGACAGACAGACAGACAGATGGATGGACAAAGGATGGACGAACGACGAATGGCCACCCCAGATGCCGGCATTATGTGTACCATACATAGTATGGGTACACATAAAAATTGATAGCTCCCATCTAGAGGTCACTGCAATTGGGCATATACCAAGTTTCAAAGCAATACGATCATATACGAGACCTGTGCAGTGTTGCAAAGGCAATTGTGGACATACATACAAGACAAGAAGTGACAGCAATAGCTCAGCTTGCAAGTTGATAGCTAAAAGGATGAAACAAATTTTCATGATTTTTTGTGCATATTTCCTCTAAGCAACTCAAAATATGGAGACATGGCCATATTTTGAGGACATAGTTAATTAAGTGCTGTGAAGTTGAACTAATCTCAGGGTTTGGTAATAAGACAGATCAAATTAGAATCAAATAAATCCAAACAGCTTTAAAAAGATAAATGCTCATGTTTACAAAAAATATTTTGTACTTATTTACCCCAGACCCACAGAATACAATTCCACAAATTATAATATAATTTATTAAACTATAGTAATTGAAATCACCAGAAAATTTTGAGTCAATGGACAAATGTGTTTCATTCAGTGAACTTTCAACATAAAACATGTTTTGACAGTTTATAGAGTTCCAAGTAAATAAACCTCCTCACCCAGTTTTTGGTGGTAATTCATCCCTTTGAGGCCGAGTCCTCCAATCTCCCATCACTATCAAATGTTATTTGTGTCTTGATCACAATAATTTACTTATTTTCAGGTAAGCTTAAAGTATCTCATGTTAATGACTTATACCTACCAGTGCCTTTTCCTGGTCCTATTTTCGGGGCACAAGAGTTCTCGAAATTTATTTACATCATCTAAAATAAAGAACATTTTTAACTAACAATGTTTGCATTCGGAAAAACATATCAATAGAACAGCTGTAGAAAAATGCAGGATGTGAGGAGCAGGGGAAGGGGGTCACAGGAGTAAAAATTTTATTTCGCATATAACCACTCTAAATCATTCAAAATGTATTTTGGAGCAAAGAAAAGGAAGCATTACACAATATTTTAAAACAAAGGGCAATGACTCCCATAATTTTCATCTGATATCACTGGTCATCGAACCTGACATGGACATAGACACTATTATGACATATATAGAAAAGAATTGAAATCTCGTTACTATTGTTACAGTTATGCCATAAACAAGCATTACATAATATTTTTAAAACAAAGGCCAATAACTCCACTAATTTTCATCAAATATTGGTGGTCATCGAACTTGACATAGACACTGTGGCTATTGAGACATAGAAAAGAATTGTAATCTAATTACTAGGGGGCACGGTGGCTCAGTAGGTAGAGGAACAGACTGCAAGCCAAGAGGTCCTTGGTTCGAATCCCACCTGCAGCGACCATCTTGTGTCCTTACGCAAGACTCTTCACCCCCATTGACCATGTGGGTGCACGGTGGTGTTGTGTTTATTATTTATTTATTATTGGTGTTTTAAGGTCACATATTTCTGCACAATGGCTTATCATGACCAAGACAGTTTTACGGGTGGAGGAAGCCGGAGTACCCAGAGAGAACCACCGAGCAACGGCGAGCAACTGTCAGCTCTCCAACATTCCAACTCCACACAAGCAGGGTTAGCATTGGTTGAAGACAGGTGCACCATCAACGTGCAGTATGCCTTAGTACACAATGCCACCATGCCCCCATGTGGGCAGTGGGGGGGGGGGGGGGTGAAGTGTCTTGCCCAAGGACACAACGCGGTTGCCACAGGTGGGATTCAAAGCGAGGACCTCTCGGCTTGCAGCCTGCACCTCTACCTACTGAGCCACCACGCCCCAGTGGTGTTGTGTACTAAGGCGTACTGCACGTCAATGGTGCACTTGACGCCAACCAATGCTAACCCTGCTTGTGTGGAGTAGTAATGTTGGGGAGTCCGATAGTTGCTTGCTGTTACTTGGTGGTTCTCTTCAGGTACTCCAGATTCCTCCACCCGTAAAACTGTCTGACTGTCTGCCAAAAGTGTTGTTAAACCCCAATAAATAAATAAATAAATAAATAAATAAATAAATAAATAAATAAATAAATAAATAAATAAATCTGATTACTATTGTTAAACTTATGCCATAAACAATCATGATATACATGTGAGTGCCTGTGGTAGTTACACATTTCTTTGCTCTTCAAGTTTTCAATTTTTACATATTGACTGTGTGCATTGTGAATCAACAAAGTTTGCATTGACTGATCAGTGAAGATACAGAGATTTTGATGGTCCAGTTTCTGTAAAAAAAAATTCATCTTGAAAACAGTTTTTAGAAATGTACAGCTTTTCTGTTCTGAATTTGTGCATTTCAGAAAATATGGAAATTCAGGTAGCATGAAATCAATTAACATTCAGCTTCATCTATTGTTAACTTTCTGCTCAGTGAACACAGTGACTGAGAACAATTCATCAACTTTGTCCACCAAACCAGGAGAGGTGTCACCTGTTAAATGCACTGCTGTTGGCAATTGTTCATATCAAATTGGATATGATTCAGAACATTTGTTAACCCCACAAATACTGGCTGTGCATATTACTTACAACAGAAATAATTTACTGTCTATTAAAAAATCCTTGAAGTCAACACAGTAAGACTATCTTACCTGGACAAATATTAGAAGTGCAGGCATATCTACTGCCAAGCCAACCCATCATGACAGTAGAGGAGGGACTAAAAGACCAACACTTACTTCGATAACTTTTCGGACACCCCTGAGATAAAAAAAAAAAAAAAAGCATCTGTGTTAATTTCTATAAGTTAAGTACAACTGTGCCCTGTAACAGCAATGCACTGCTGAAAACCCAGTGTTTGTGTCTTGACACTTTTATTGCCCAGTCCATCAGAGGAAAAACAGACTTTATTGCTGAGTTGGTATTGGATAGAAATTTAAATTTTATAGTAAATTTCCTTTCATATTATACCTACCACAATAATTGTTTACTATACAGGCTTGCACTTCAGTGGAAGACCTTAACTCGAAAAATGTACTTTCTATTTTGATCTTTTCCAAGAGATTTGGAAAAGAAAAGTGGTGTAAAAGCACCACAAAAAAATAAGCCCAAACTGGGTTGAGCGCCATTGGCGCACACCCAGTAGGGGTTGCTCTTCTCTTAGTACAATTCCATGACTTCCGTAAACCAGTGCGCAAAGCAAACTTTCTTTTGAGTCCGCCAATATAGGAGTTATGTGATCAGCGGGGAGGAAGGATTCTCACCCGAATAAGAAGACAGGAGGGCCTCTATGTAAACAATTGCGATAGGTATAATAAGAAAGGAAATTTACTATAAAACTTAAATTTCTTATCAACCTACCTCACAATTGTTTACTACAGGCTGAATAGACACTAGGATGGAGGGAATCACATAATGAACCCACACATAACCCAATTGCACTGGAACCGTGGACAGAGGAAGAGGTCCCTAGGCCTATCAAACCATAGCATCACAAACATTAGTAAAAGACAATGAGAGATGAGGCGTATGGTTATGTTCGACGCACAGACAGAAAGGGCAGTAAAAGCACAGAGCTGGAACTGACCTTGTAAGAAGCCGAATGGCTGGGTAGACAACAGCCTGAGCAGAAGAAAGATGACCCGAAGTACAAAGGTCCTCTGCCTGCTCCTGCAACTGTTGCAGATAAGTGGAGAAAGTAATTGACATCCTGATCAAGCAGCAGAAGATCCCAAACCAATTCGTACATGGGAACATAGTGCGTGCTTCCCTGGTTCCAAATGCAAGCAACCACTGTTGAATTGTCGGACAACAGAAGGACAGAAGGACCTGACAATTTGAAAGGTGGGGGATCCACTGTCGGAAACACAGAAGAGCAAGAAGCTCCTTCTGGTTGATGTGAAGAGCTGCTGGATCGTGGTCTCACAGCCCGTGAAGGGAAAGACCTAGAGGAACCAATGTCACACCCCATCCGAGATCGCTGGCGACTGCCGTCAGAACATGATCGGACGTGGGGAAGTCCAACGGAACTCCCTGCAGAATCCACTGAACATCCGTCAGAGAAGGTGACGGTGAAGAAACTCCGGTAACTGAAGCATCAGATCCAGAGGATTGACATTTGGCCTCCAACGACTGAGCAGAAAGTGTAAGAGAGATCTGACATGCAGCCGACCTAGAGGAATGAGATCTGTCACCGAACCGCAGAGACCCAGCAGCCAGGGAAGACTTCAAGCTGTTGCAGGCGTGGACTGGGGCAAAGGCTAAGAAAATCACAGCCCTTGCCAGGGAAACCGCCACTGTATCCAGCTGATGCGGAAGCCCATCCCTAGATGACAAAAACTACAGAAAAGGTACCAGGTGCGACTTCTCGTTGACTCTGAACCCAAGTGATGCGCACAGGCTCAAAGTGTGTCGACATCTGACTCCAGAAAGACAGCATTGGAATGCCTCTGGAGGATATCGACTAGATATGCTGAAGAAGACACCCTGGACTGTGTGCGATGTAAGGCTAACACATGTGACATCAGGCGGGAGAAGGCCCAAGGATCCAGGTCGAGGCCGAAGGGCATGGCCTTGAACTGGAAAACTCCCTGGTGAATGGAGTGGCGAACCGACCTGAAAGCCTCCAGGCAAAAGTTAGGAGCAATGATTGACTGGGTCAGGATACTCAGATCGATAACCGGTTGGAGTCAACTGTCCTTCTTTGGCACCAAGAATAGGCGGGAATAAAATCCCACTGAATAAATGTTCCTGATGACCTCGATCGCCCCCTTTGACAGGAGATTGCCTATCTAAGTGATCAAAAGTTCCCAATGTGTAACGTTGAAAGGGACCTGTGTTGGAAGAGGCACTCTCGACTGAGTCAGATGTCTCAACCTGGGATGAATCGAGGTGACTACTGCCAATGCCTACCCTTACCCTGTGAGTAAGCAGAAGTGGCGGCAGGAGGATCAGCCCCTGGCTTCGCAGAGGAAGCATTAGAGTACTTGTTAGGCTTTGGACGGCCCCTGCCTTCAACAGAAGGCTAATCAAGCTGATGAAACAGCAGCTGATCAATAGAATGACATAGGGAGTCATCCCGGACCGTAGCCATGGAAGCATGGAATAGTCGCAGACCTGCCAAAGAAGCAGATCGAAGAGCAGCGCACTGCCCCTCAAGGGAACGGTTTGTGTCCAGCACTGCATCCCTGCGAACTAATTCCAAGTTCGCCGTGTTACAGGCAAGCATGTGAGAAGATGCATGAGTGCCTTGGAAAGCACACACAAAAGGCAACGTGATCGTAGAGAGAAAGCATTCCAGCATCCCTCTCTATGAGCCCAACGCGGACTCCAGAATCTCCATATGAAAAATGGCCGGCTTGGGAGTTGGAGTCCTGACCCAAGACCGGCCAAGTCTGGCAGACTTACGGCTTGGTGGAATCGTAGGAACGATAACGCACTGGAGGCAAAAAAGTGTCAACTCTGATGAAGAACGACGTCTTCATAGCTTTGAAACTCAGCTCAGAGTCCAAAGCTGTAAACGCTTCAACCACCTGTACAGACAGGTCGAAGGCGCCCAGAAGCAGGTTGCTCCACAGGCTGTAGATGCAACTGATGATCACAGCCCACCCCCCCCCCCCCTCCCCCTGAACATCCAAATCCAATGAGAAAAACTGCGGTACACGACGGCTGAGAGACCACAGTAGAGGGGGTTTGGCCGGCAGCCCCTTCCGACTTCACCAAGTTGAAGTCAGGGAAGGCAGAGACTGAAACCCCACGTCTGCACTACCAGACATCCCTGCAGACCCCTGCAGGGATAAAACTGCTGTGCTCAACGGCAGAGAGGACACAGCAGGGAGTTCGGTACGGCAGCCACTTCCGACATCGCCGAGTTGAAGTCAGGGAAGGCTGAGGCTGATACCCCACGTCTACACTACCAGACATCTCTGCAGACCCCTGCAGTGATAAAATTACTGTGCTCAACGGTGGAGAGGACACAGCAGGGGGTTCGGTCAGCTGCCACTTCCGACTTCGCTGAATTGAAGTCAGGGAAGGCTGCGGTCAATACCCCACATCCACACAACAGAAATCACTGCAGACCTCTGCAGGGAAAAGCTGAGACCGGCTGAAACGGTGACCGATGATGTTGTAGACGTAACAGCAGTAGCAGCAGATATGACAGGAGCTGTTGAAACTGGCGGAAAAGGGGAGAGAGCAACCAAGCTCGGCCTCCAAAGGAGGAGTCACAACCCTAGTGACAGCCTCAGATGTTGACTGGAGAGGGACCATAGTCCTAGAACCAGGCATCTCTTCACCAGACAACTCAACAGCTCCCACAGTATCCACCACAGTTAAAAAACTGCACATCCCCACAGAAGGGGTACAACTCTCACCAGACGTGGTCGTGTCTGGAGGCCCTGAATGCATCAAAGCGAGGGCAAAAGGCATTGCCCTAAACAAACCGTACTGGACATAAGAGGTGAGAGCAGTAGAAGAAAAAGGTGAACTCAACAGATATTGACAGTTGAAGAACACCCCCAACTACAAGAGAAAGGTGGCAGAAAAAGTACCAGCGGGAACACAACAGAACCCAGATGGCTGGCAGGGACCTAAAAAAATAGAGATTCTGCCCTCAATAGAGAGGAGAAATCCTGTCCATACAGTCCCCATTGACACCTAACTCCATAATAATAAAATTTATCAAACCAGAAATTTTATGTACGAACCGCACGGTATGCGAAAATCGCTCGCGACACGTAAAATATATAAAATACAATGAAAATTTGGTTGAAATTAATAACGAGAATATATAAAAGACAGTCCTGTTATTATACGATCCTCAGATCCATAATTCCATGAACCATCAGCTTGAAAGGAAATGGTGGCACTCTAAATTAGCCGTACATCATAAAATGTATAAAGCACAATGCACAGCTGTCAAAAGCATTGTATTATTTTTTAAACAAGAGCACTGCGAAGCGTGGCATATGCCCCTGTGCAATGTCATAAAAGGATAGGTAAGTCTCTTGGGGACATAATCAAACTCAAAAGGAAGCTTGGTCTAGACACCGTAAACGCATCCCCAAAAAATAAAATTGATTTGAATCAGCATTCATAAGTTTTCGGACAGAAACCAAATTCAAGATGGCCAATATGGAAGCCATAATGAATTGGCCTCTGGAGGCCATCTTGGTTCAGCTGGTTGGTCAAATATTGAAAGGAAGCTGCCTTGAGACACTTCGAGACTCGGTGAGGCCCGTAAGAGGAGAACCACCTCCTCTGCTAGTAGTAAGATCCTGAGACCTCCATCTGGTCTGCTGACACTTACCCTTATCACATGAGTAAGAGGAAGAAGCAGAAGCAGGAGGATGAACCCTTGGCTTCACAGAGGAAGCAGAAGGGCATTTGTTATGCTTGGAACAGCCTCGAACTCCAACAGCAGGCAGATCAATCTGGTGAAGCTGCAGCTGATCTTTGAAATGACACAGGCCGTCATCCCGGACCATTGCCACGGAATCATAGAATAGTTGCTAACCCACCTAAGAAGCGGATTGAAGAGCACCACGCAGCCCTTCAGGAAGGGAACAGCGTCCCAGTGAATGAATTCCAAATTAGCCGTGTTATAGGCATGTGTGTGAGGAAGGTGCATGAACGCCTTAGAGATCACAAACAAAGAAGCCTGTATGTCGTCAAACTTATCTGGAGGCAGATAAGCAGCCAAAGCAGAGACGATGTGATCCGAGAGAGAAAGCATGCCTAGTATCTCTCTGGATAAGCCCAACAGACTCCAAAGTCACCATAGGAATAATGACTGAACTGGGCTTGGAAAGCCTGAGAGAGGAGTCCTGATCCAAGACCAGCAAAGTCTGGCAGACCTCCGGATTGGCAAAATTGTAGGAATGTTAACACACAAGGGGCAAAAAGGTATCAGCCCTAGTGAAGAACAAAGTCTTCATAGCCTTGGAACTCAACTTAAATTCCAATGCTGCAAAAGCTTATTATTAATTTAGTATTTATTTATTGGTGTTTACGCTCACATACTTATGCACAATGGCTAATCGTGACAGTTTTATGGGGTGGAGGAAGCCCGAGTACCGGAGAGAACCACCGAGCATCAACGAGCAACTGTCAGCTCCTCCACATTCTAACTCTGTTTAAACTCCGCTCAAGCAGGGTTTCAGCTGTTGAAGACATGTGCACAATTGACGTGCAGTACGCCTTAGTGCATGGCATCATCGTGCCCCCATGTAGGCAACCGGGATAAAGTGCCTTGCCCAAGGACACAATGCAGGTCGGCCCAGATGGGGATCGAACTCGGGACTTCCAGCACAGAAGTCCAACAGTCTACCTCTGAACCAACGCGCTCTGCAAAAGTTTCAATCATTTGTAACATGCTATTAACTGAAAATAGAATATGTTTTCATTTTTGGAATTCATTAAAAAAAAATAATGAGGGGTTTTGAAATGAGTTTGAATAGTACGAACTGGTTTTGGCCATTATGGTTGGCAAAGAGTTGATTTAGATGATATTTACACAGAGTCATTACAGTGCAGTGGGTTACTTACTGTTAAAAATGAAAACAACTCATAACAAGAAAGTATGATTAACCCTGTGCGATACACAGGGTTAGTCACACTTTCTTGTTATAAGGCATTGGTAATGGCCATATCACACACTACATGAAAATATACTCGGACTTCAGCTGTAAAAATGCACAGAGTTGGTTGGTTTCATATTGTTACATAGGTTGCAGGATTCAAGGAACTAATGTAAATACTTATACAGGATTGTGGAATTTTTTTAAAAAATGAATTCCAGAAGTGAAAACATATTCTATTTTCAATTAATAGCTTGTTTTCTACCAACTGGGGTTGAAGGTGCCCAGAAGCAGGTTGCGGCACAGGCTGTAGGCATATGACCGATGATCGTGGCCTGGCTGAAACCTCCAGCTGGTCTGAAGGTTTGAGTTCCGGAAGGAACTCAAACACAAAGTCAAGTGCCACCCCCAAGTCAGAAGACTGATGGTTCTCGACGTCATGTGTGTCTGACTCATCGTCTGAGTCAGAAGACACATAGCCCATTAGGGCATACTAGTCGATGCCTCCCATGGTATAGGAACACTAGAGGGATCAGAAAGCGGCCTGCTTCAATCACAGGAGGTGGCACCATGGAAGGGTGCCTGGAAGCCACTAAAACCTCCACTGGAGGCAACAAGAAACCCCCGAAAAGAAGATGCGTAAGCAAGGAGAGGGCCTGCCTAAGCTCATGACCCGTATCTGCCGGTTCAACATAGGAAAAGCCCCACAAAGTGGTTTCGCATCTGACCCTCTTAAGCAGCGAAAGGGTCATGATCCTCTGGAACACCCAATGCAGGGCAACGGTTGGCAGCCGAAACATCTGAATACAGATGCTTATAAGTGTATGAAATACCCCAAGGATCTGAAGTGTGGGAACTCCGGCGTGTTGTCACGGACCTCTGAAGGACAGAAGGTCCAGGCTGCACAAAATGCGCCGATCCTGCAAAACAAGCCAAAGGACCAGCATACATGGACGGAAGCGCAACAGAGTCAATGGTGACCCCACCATGGGCATCTCATTCCAAGCAAAACCTGCTGGGCTCGACAGCTGAGAGACAACAGAGGGATTGACTGGCAACCACTTTTGACTTCGCCGAGTTGAAGCCAGGGAAGGTTGAGGCCGATATCCTGCACCCAAAGAAGCAGAAATCCCTCAGGGATAAGCCGAGACTGGCTGAAACGGAGACCGATGATGTCACCAACGAGCAGAAGTATGAGCGGATACATCAGCAGCTGTTGACAAAGGCAGAAAAGCAGATAGAGCAACCAAGCTCGGCTCCAAATGATGAGTCACAACCCTAGTGACAGCCTCAGATGTCGACTGGAGAGGAACAGCAGTCCCGGAACCAGGGATCTCTTTGCCAGAAAGTCAGAAGCTACCGTGGTATCCATGCCAGAAAAAGACTTCAAACCCCCCACCAAGGGGGTAGAACTCTCTCCAGACAGAGTTGGTTCCGGAGGCCCTGCATGACTGCATTCCCTTTCCATGGACACGAGAGGAAACAGTCAAGTGCCCAAACTACACAAAAGACTAAAGCCCAAAAGGTGAAAGACCACACTGCCGACAGGATCTTTCTAACAAAACACCCATAAAAAGTGGAGCATGAATAATGGGAAACTTCAACATGCTAAGACGACAGACATCACCTGCAAGGTATCGTCGTAGGCATATCTGATGAGAGCAATGTAGATGGGAAGGTGAACCCAAAGAAAATATAAATCAGGACACCCCCAGCTACCAGAGTAAGGTGCCAGGAAACAAAGGCTGTATGTCTGGATGGTGAAGAAACAGCTATGTGTCCACAATTCAGAAAAGGAACATCAACATCGAGTCAAAAGGTATCACTGTTGAGGAGCAAAAATATGCACATCTTCATAAGATGGAGGAAGAAAAAACAATGACTTGTTGGTTATACGTCTGCAAACTGGTACTGGATGCTGTGGATTAGTACAAGGAGAAGAGTATCCCCTGCTGGGTGTGCGCCGGTTGCGCCTGACCCAGTAGTTTTGGCTTATTTTTTCTTGGTGGTTTTGCACCATTTTTCTTTCCCAAATCGCTTGGAAAAGAACAAAATAGAGTATATTTCTGAGTTAGGGACTTCCACTGTAGCGCAAGCCTGTTGTAAACAATTGTAAGGTAGGTTGATAAGAAAGAGCGAAAGGCATCATATTATAAAGGATGAGCATTATGATATAGCCTGTGCAAATATGAAATCAGGGATCTTACTACTTGGGTGTATAATAAAAAGCGTCCCACCTCTGACAACACTGCTGTGTATGAGCTCTTTGTATTTACTCCAAATAAATATCTGCAGAATGAAAATGCGCAGGATCATCAATGTTATAAGAAAAGATCATGCTAAATGGGCTAATATGAGTGCATGCTTTCTGTACTGATTTGCGAGTAGGGTTATAACCACCCAAATTTCTACTCCACATAGCAAAATTGGTTTGATGGTGTAGTCAAATAGAGGAAGCATTGTTTCAATAGATGGTCTTGCACCAGACATGATTTTCATTTTTTTAAAGGAAGCCCTAAGAACTCTATTATACAAGTCTTGTCTACCCTGGGTGAAGATACTACTAGCTTGAAAGGCCTAAGTGTTCATATGTTTGAACACATTCAATGTTCTGATTTTTATATATACATTTTTGTACAAGAGCATGACCTCCTTTGTTAAAAAAAATAATTTTGGTTTTATTTGTATTCACAGTATAACACCAATCACTACAGTATTTCTCGAGAAAATTCAGGTTTTGTTGCAACCCATATGATGTAGGCGGTATGAGGATAAGATCATCAGCATATTATAGATAGTCAATTTCCTTCTCAAATAACTTAAATTCCTTTTGTGATGGTGAGAAATATGTACATAGGTCATTCACATGAAGTTTGAAAAGTGTTTGGCTCACAGTATCCCCTTGTTTAACTCCAATTTCAGAGCCAAAAAAGTAACTGAGAGAACCCGTCAATTTTCACTGTTAGATCTCCTTTGAAATACATGTTTTTAATAATATTATAGAACCTCCCACCAACCTTTGATTGTAAAAGTTTTATGGTCAGACCATGATGATTAAATGTGTCAAATGCTTTCCTAAGATCCACAAAGCGGCAAAATAATTTTCTAACCTCCGCCACTACAGTGTCTACCTTTGAGACTTTTGAACATATACATTATCTGTTGTTCTAAAGTTCTTCATATGATTTTGTTTAAACTTTTAACCAAAACTCAGGGCAAAGTACTAAGTTGTTCTGGAAGACATTTTGTGTGTGTCTTTGTGTGTGTGTTTTTTCAAATGACACAATCATGTTTTAGAGGAATTTGGAATGTTGGTTTCTGACCCCCGCCGGGATTTGAACCCTCGGCAACACAGCCTGGCAATCAGGAGTCCAGCGTCTAAACCACTAGACCATTGCACACCGTCAAAAAACGATGGCTGGAATCTAGCTTTTTAGATGAAGTCCTCATGATTACTTGGTTCATCTTCCTTTCGACAGCAGCATGAATGTGTGGAACGCGCTGGCTACAGTACGACGAAAGTGCTGTGGATGGCCTCAGACGAAGACTGGCACGAGCTTGTGTGTGTTTTTTCAAATGACACAATCATGTTTCAGAGGAATTTGGAATGTTGGTTTCTGACCCCCGCCGGGATTCGAACCCTCGGCAACACCACCTGGCAATCAGGAGTCCAGAGTCTAAATAATATTATAAAACCTCCCACCAATTTGATTGTAAAAGTTTTATGGTCAGACCATGATGATTAAATGTGTCAAATGCTTTCCTAAGATCCACAAAGCGGCAAAATAATTTTCTAACCTCGGCCACTACAGTGTCTACCTTTGAGACTTTTGAAAATAAACATTATCTGTTGTTCTAAAGTTCTTCATATGATTTTGTTTAAACTTTTAACCAAAACTCAGGGCAAAGTAGTAAGTTGTTCTGGAAGACATTTTCTGTGTGTCTTTGTGTGTGTGGGTAGGTGTGTGTGTGCATTTGAGGGGGAGGGGTACTTAGTCAGCTGAATTCTTCACAACATTCACCGATTAACATTGAAATACTCTGCTGATCCTATCTACCAAGGATTTGTGTGTAAAAGTACACACCAATTTTACAGTCACAAATGTGAGGTGCCATATATTTCCATAAATAAAAGACAGGTGGAGTTGAGACTGGGAGTTTAATATTTTTCGTTCTTTGAAGGGGGGGGGGGGGGGGTGTAATTTCTGTTTCTCTAGATACATGTAGCCTACCGTGTGCTTTATTTGGAATTATAGTTGTGGATTTAATCCTTGTTTTATGAATGTGTTTCTCCAGTGAAGTAAACTTCAGTGTCGCCAAACTTTCAATAAATTGGAACTTTTGGGGAACCAGCATCAAATCTCTACTTCATGTCAGTAATAGTATTTTTTATTTTTATTTCCTATTTAATTGCATGTGGGATTGCAGACTATACTGCCTCAGACTGGGTATTTTCATTCTCATCACACATTGGAGGTTGAATTGTGGTTTGTTTTGTTTTTTAATTTTAGGCTATTTCTAATGAATGCTGATGAGACTCAACTGGCCCACAAAAACGATCAAAAGCCAATTTTTGAAACCTCTTATATAATAAGATATATACAGTTTATCTGAGTTTGCCATGGCATTTGCAAACAGGTGACAATGGCGGTGTTTAGGCCTGTGGGTTTTAAATTCATCTGGAAAGTAACTCAGGTTTGTAAAATAGTTTATGACCTCATAAAAAAAAAAAAATAATTGCAGTTTTGCTGAATCTACTTCTGACATGCAGTGTGATTTTAATACTGTCTAAAAATAGTGTTGAACTTCGCATATTGGAAGTAAGTCTGTCACTCGATTACCTTGAATATTCATGTCCTGGATTAATTGCACACTGCACAGTTTTCAGAGACACTGGAAATTATATTAATTGCTTTCATGCAACTTAATGCAGGCATGTTTCATTGATTTTCCATTCACAATATTTTCGTGTATTGGCATCTAAGAAATGATTTGTGATCTTTTTCCACGCCACGATTACTATACTGGATGTCATATTTAAAATACTTTTAGAGATTCTTCACTTTCCCAAATATTACTTTCAAATAGGAATGAACTGGCAGTTTAAAAAAAAATCATCAAATTATTTCATTGGAAATAACCAATTCATACTGATGAGTAATTTTATGATCAACATACAATAAACAATGATTCTGTATGATTGCATTCTGGAGTGGTGTTTTTTTTTAAAGATCACATATTTCTGCACAATGGCTAATCATGACCGCAACAGTTTACGGGTGGAAGAAGCCAGAGTATACAGAGTGAACCACCGAGCAATGGCAAGCAACTGTCAGCTCACCAACATACTAACTCTACACAAGCAGGGTTAGCATTGGTTGAAGACAGGTGCACCATCGATGTGCGCCTTAGTACACAGTGCCACCTATTCCCCCATGTGGGCAATGGGGGTGAAACATTCTGGATGTCAGCAGATTTAGTTATCGACCCAAAACAAAACTATGTGATGTGCTGACACTTTTTAATTAAAGTTAAGATGAATTAACTTTACCATGGACCTGGGACCAACACCAAATGAATCGACACTCGATGGAGATTCAAAATATGGGTCAAGGTCACGGAGGTCACCTAGGGGTCATTAAGTGCATTTTTCATAATTGCTAGAAATCACATTTTTTGACACCCTAAAGCATTCCTGACATACACACATGCATTTTGAAGTAAAAAAAGTGGGCGTGGCCAAAATTTTTGAAAATGGGTCACGCTCATATCTCAAGCATGGTATGACGTATGGACCTGGGACCAACACCAAAATGAGTCAACACTCGATGGAGATTCAGAATATGGGTCAAGGTCATGGAGGTCACCTAGGGGTCATTAAGTGCATTTTTCATAATTGCTAGAAATCACATTTTTTGACACCCTAAAGCATTCATGACATACACACATGTATTTTGACGTAAAAAAAAAAAAGTGGGCATGGCCAAAATTTTTGAAAGTGGGTCACGCTCACATCTCAAGCATAGTATGACATATGGACCTGGGACCAACACCAAATGAGTCGACACTTGATGGAGATTCAAAATATGGGTCAAGGTCACCAAGGTCACTCAGGGGTCAATGAGTGCACTTTTCATAATTGCTGGAAATCACATTTTTTGACCTCCAAATGCTTCCTAAAAATTCAGACGTGCATTTTTTCATAAAAAAAGTGGGCGTGGCCAAAATTTTTGAAAGTGGGTCACGCTCAAATCTCAAGCATGATGTGATGCATGGACCTGGAGCCAACACTAAATATGTCAACACTTGATGGAGGTTCAAAAATGTGGTTCAAGGTCACGGAGGTCACCTGGAGTCATTGAGTGCATTTTTCCAGAATTGCTGGAAATCACATTTTTTGACTCTCTAAAGCATTCCTGAAGTCCATACATCCATTTTTATGTAAAAAGTTGGTGTGGCCAAAATTTGTGAAAGTGGGTCATGCTCATATTTCAAGCATGGTATGATGTATGGACCTGGGACCAATACCAAACGAGTCGACACTCGATGGAGATTCAAACTTTGGGCCAAGGTCGAACAGGAGTCACGAGGGCTATTACCAGAATTGCTGGAAATCATATTTTTGAACCTCCTTGTGCATTCCCTTGATTGGTCCCTTTGAATGCTGTGAAGATATATACCTTATCTGGTTTCTTGGAAAAAATTATCTGATTTTTGAATGAATATCTATAAATACTGTCATTGAAAACCTATTTCTTATTTCTTTAAAAGTATTTTATCCCCAAAATAAGCCTTTAAAGTATTCCCATTACATTCATAGGGGGGCACGGTGGCTAAGAAGTTAGAGGTACAGGCTGCAAGCCAAGAGGTTCTCAGTTCGAATCCCATCTGCGGCAACTGCCTTGTGTCTTTGGGCAAAAACACTTTACCCCATTGCCCACATAATGGCATAGTGATATTGTGTACTAAGACATACTGCATGTCGATGATACTCTTGCACTAACCCTGCTTGTGTGGAGTTAGCATGTTGGGGAGCCAGACAGTTGCTTGTTGTTGTTGTTTGGTGGTTCTCTGTGTTCTCAGGTTTCCTCCATCTGTAAAAACTGTACGACATGAGGCGGGCCTAGCTGGTGAAGTGTCGTTAAACCCCAATAAATTAATAACATTCATAGAATGTCTTCTATGCATTGTTTGTCGATAACCCAAATACAATCAATCTTATCTCAATGTTTTTGGTATACTGATAGACTGCCTGCCATTGGTACTCGGTCATCTATGATTTGGAGTTATGTGGGGCCTTCAGGCTCTAGATGTTAAAAATATGTTTACAACATTTACTGGGAAATGAGTTAGCTGAAGCAGTAACCATTATCTAAAACAGAAATCTCCAGAGAGAAAGCTGAGATAGAATTCTTTGTTACATTGAACAGCACTGTATATTTATATTGTATCATGTTACAAAACTTCAGTCTAAATCATTGAAGAGAGAGAGAAACCTTCACTTTTCAAAGCATTTTTTTTTTAAATCTATTTATTCTCAATCATAACTCAAGATTGGGAGGTTTTGGGATGGAGTGGTGTGTGGCTTTCTCGAAACACCTATCACAGTTACAAAGTAATAAAATGGAATATTTGAATGGTCAGATTTTAACCATCTTAATACTTCGATGTGAGTAAAAAAATATCTTTAATATAACTCATGGCTACAGAATGTTTTTCGCTTTCTTTTCTGCAACATTTAATTCTATGTGGAATGGGACACCTTTTCAGTGTGCTTTCCAAACTAAGGGATTCTTAACCCTTTAGCCAACATAACGGCAAAAACTGGTCAGCTTTATACACAGAAATGTCTATTCAGTTTTAATTACTTTATCATTTTTGCTTGAAAAACATAGCTTATGACCCTTCATTGGAATGAGCTCATTTTTTAAAGGATTATTTATTTATTTATTGGTGTTTAATGTCACATATTTTTGCACAGTGGTTTACCATGACCAGGACAGTTTTACGGGTGGAGGAAGCCGGAGTACCTGGGGAGAACCTCCGGGCAACAGCGAGCAACTATCAGATTCCCCACATACTAACTCCACACAAGCAGGGTTAGCATTGGTTGAAGACAGGTGCATCATCGATGTGCAGTACGCTTTAGTACACATCGCCACCATGCACCCACGTGGGCAATGGGGTGAAGTGTAATGCCCAAGGACAGAGTGAGGACCGCTTGGCTTGCAGCCTGCACCTCTGCCAACTCAGCCACTGTGCCCCCATTTAACCCTTTACCCAACGCAGACGATAGCAAAATTTATTATTTCAGATATCATTTTTTCAAATTTTCCAAACAATTTCAACAAATCCATATCATGGGACCCCTCGTTGGAACTAATATTTTTTCAACTTCTCAATTTGCATATTACGCGGGCGGATGCGGCTGATTCATGGGTAAAGGGTTAAAGGATTAAAATGGAATATTTAAAGCGAGTATTTAAACCCTCTGAAGATCTTAATATGGGGGCACGGTGGCGCTGTGTACTAAAGCGTACTGCTCTTCGTTGGTGCACCTCTCTTCAAAAAAAATCATTGAGAATAATGAAAACCATTTCCATTCTCACAGTGTTGTTCTAAACACACATGGACATAGATGGGACCTCGGTATTTTGACAATGCCAATAAGTCTTCAGATAGGCTCTTGGGGGTCTTCAAGGCCTTTCAACGTCTACATTCCAACATTACTGAACCTTTTCACTTGCAATATATTTTCCAGAGGTACCATGCATGCACTTCATCATTGCCTTGCTAATATGAATATTTGCCATCATCTACAAATATGGCAGATCCGGAGTTGGTGGAGCCAATATTTATAGAGTAGTTTATGCTCATACTTCAGGTTTGGTATGACCTATAGTAATGGTACCTACACCAAATGAGTTGAAACTTGCTGGAGGTTCAAAATGTGGTCCACCTCTATGCGATCAAGAGAGGTCATTAAATGCATACTTTTTCGACCTATTAGGAATTTCATTTTATACCAGTTAATGCAGTTCTGAAGATTATACATGTATCTCATCATTCAAATAAATGGCAGCTGCAGTGATGTCCATTTCTGATTCCTTGATCGAACCCTATAAATGGTATGCACATATATGCCTTTTCAGATTTCTTAGAAAAATTGTTCTGATTCCTGTATGAATATTTTCTCCATGAAAGAATTTCACAAAAAGCAGTAGGGAGAAAGCTGTGACTGTCACATACAATAACATGATCTATTTATTTAATCTCATTGTACAGAATTAATTCCCAAACCAAGTTAATATAAAAACAAACAACTTGATCATGAAGAATTCCAGTGTACATGTAATTGTAAAACTACACTGAAGATTTGTTATTGAAACCTATCACAATACTGTCAGGATGCCGGTAAAAGATGCAATACTGACATAGTTGACTGTACTGTTAACTGTGTTAGTGCTATAACTGTTTAAAATTAATTTTTTAGAGAAGTTCTAGTTTTATGTATGCCTTGTTTATGTCACTAGATGCTCTTTTATAAGCAGGCCTTCAAATGAGCTCTTGGGGTTTTTAAGGTTTTTATGACAATATCTCCGACATAGAGTCTATGCACCCTTTGTCAGCGCGACAATTCAAATACGGATCGTCCTATCTCGATGCATTTTGGCATGCTGGTTAACAATAGCCAGTTTGCACTCATCTATGTTTTTTTCACCCGTTCCATCTGAATGACAGATAACAGATCTGAAGTTGGTGGAGCCATTATTTCAAAGTGGGTTGCGTTCATTCTTCAGTGTAGATGTAGACATGGGACTACACCGACTGAGTTAAAAAGTGCAGGAGATTCAATATATGGTCCACCTGAATGAGGTCATCAGGTGCATATTATTCAGAAAGACTGGGAAATGCATTTACACCTTAATGTATTTCTAAAGTTTATGAATGTATTTCATCACTCAAATTAGTGGGCAGAGCCAAAATTGTCCATTTCTGATTCGTGTATCGAACCCTTTGAAAGCTGGTCACATATATGCCTTTTCTGGTTTCTTATAAAATTGTTCTGATTCCTGTATGATTATCTGTAAATACTGTTAACAAAAACCCATTTCTGATTTGTTAAAAACATATTTTACACCAGTAGATAAGCCTCCATAAATTCTCTTTCTGTAGAGTTTATTCCTGATACTTTAACCCTTTTCACACAGTCTTGAATTTACTGGATGCAGTAAATTCTGTTTCTCTAGTTTATTTAGATATTACACAGTTAATTCTGACAAACAGTTAATTCTGAAAGACATTCTATCCATTGTTTTCCACCAAAGTGGGAAGAATCCAGTAATAACTTTAACTTCTATAGTCTTTGCCTGTATTTAATGTAATTAAAAAGAAATTTAATAAATGGCAAGGGGGCACGGTAGCATTGCGGTAACCGGTTCTCATCAGATCACCAAAGTTAAGCAATGTCGAGCCCAGTTAGTCCTTGGATGGGTGACTGTCTGAGCGATCGATTCAGACTCCCACGTTGTGTCTCCTAGGCAAGACACTACACCCTGAGTGTCCACATGGGGGCATGATGATGCTGTGTACTAAGACGTATTGCACATTGATGGTGTGAATGTCTTCAACCAATATAAGCCTGCCTGTGCTGCAGCGTGAAGTTACGATGCTGGGGAGCTGTCGTTGCTCGGTGGTTCCTCTTGGTTCTCCGGCTTCCTCCACCCATAAAACTGTCACTGACACGATATGACCTTGGCTGTTAAAGTGTCATTAAACCATAATAAATAAATAAATAATAAATAAATGGATGGCAAAGTTTATAAATATTCTTATCATTGTAAAACCTATCAATGGAATAAATTCAATAATTTTCATGATCTAAAAAATAAATATGAAACTGGAAGTCTTTTTGTTAAATTTATTCACTTTCTAATTTCCAGTCTCAAATCATTCCGGAGAAAATTCACAATTCAAGGACTGTTCAAACCTATGTAAACCATACGATTGAAAAAATTCATGAAGATGTAGTTTTGTAACAAACAAACATGTAGGCCAGACATTTTCAGGAGGGCGATTTATTCACTCGCCTACTGCTTGCCTTAAAAAAATTGAGGAGGGCAAAGAATAGCCCCCTCCTAGCATTACAAAATAATGATTACCACAACAGCCTATTCCTAAAACCCACAGGTTTTCAGATCTCTGCTATGTTAGTGTTCTCTGCAATATGCCACACTGATCCTCCCACACCTCTGGGTCTTGGTAAGGCCTGGAGGTGTGGGAGGAGCAGTGTAGCTGTCTCACAGAGACTACCTTGTTAGCAGCACCAAATAAAATGTACAAAGCCCACTAAGCAGAATTCATTAATAGTACAACTTCATTTTGCCACTTTTTGCTTTTATAAGAATGAGGAGAGCTAATTGCTCCCCTAGGTCATGTGAGGGGAGTGATTTTTAGCCCTTCAGCATTTTTAAGAATGCCAGGCCTGCACATGATATAGGAAATGGAATTTTACTTGCAATGAACACTAAAGAAGACAAAAGATAGGTAGCAATGATAAAAAAATGGCAGTTAATACCTGAGCCTGGAACATTTTCATCTGGATCTCTGTCACACAGTTCATCCCAATAAAACTGTAGGGCTAAAAAAAGATGATGGAAGAAACATAATGTAACTGGTGAAGGACGCATTTTAACTTGATGTACCTAAAATGAACAAAGTTAAACAATTAAAAACTATAGTTTTTACAAAAATAAGCATTTAATTTAATTTCCCCTGCTAAAAAATTTGAATTATTTCTGGAAATTCAATAACCATCAACATTTTTCAATAAAAATTTGATGAGCCATTTCCAAATAACTGTGATAAATCTTGATGTTTCTACACTTGTTTTTATACATCAGCTGAAGAAACAATTTCCTTCAACCCTTTTCAAAACTTTTCACTAGAACATACATAGAAGTTTTTTTCACTTGAGAAGTCACTTGATACAAAGAGGTTTTTCCTCAAATTTGTTGATTATGGAGGTAATTGCGGAATGAGTGAAACAACTTTTTTATTTAATAGGTTTAATAACTCTTTCAAAAGCTAGTGGCAGCTCATGTTGTACTGTATTACAGATGGAGGAAGCCAGAGTACCCAGTGAGAACCACTGAGCAGCAGCAAGAAAATGTCAGCTTCCCAACTTACGTATGTCAAACAAGCGGGCTTAGCATTGGTTAAAGGTAAAGTGCATCATCTATGTGCTTTAGTACACAGCACCACTGTGACCCAAGGTGAGGAATCGGGATTATGTGTGTTAGTGAAACAATGCAATTAAATCTGCTGACATGGTCTGCAAATACGAATAACTAAATTTTATGGTCCTATAGGCATCACAGTTTTTGATAAGAGTTTGCAGTTTGAATGTCGAGTTAGAAGTCTATGGAGTTTCCAGGACCTTGAGGGAATATTTTCAAAAGGTTTCATGAAATTTGAGATGAATAATTCAAGGATTGTGAAGGAAGTTCTTGATCAATAACATGGGAATTCTCCTCCAAAAGCTACGTGTAATTGGATGAATATGTAAGCTGATGGTATCAGTACTATTTTAACCTCAGGGTACCCCTGCAATTTCAGGAACAAAATTTAAGAACTTTTTGAGGTGAAATTTGAAGCTTTTCTATTTAATATGTATTTATTGGTGTTTAAGGCCACATATTTCTGCACTATGGCTAATCAGGACCATGTCAGTTTTATGGGTGGAGGAAGCCAGAGTACCCAAAGTGAACCACAGAGCAACGGCGAGCAACTATCAGCTTCCCAACAATCTAACTCCACAGAATCAGGGTTAGTATCTTGCCCATGGACACAGCACGGTTGCCGCAGGAGAGATTTGAACTGAGGACCTCTCGGCTTGCAGCCTGAATCTCTATCTACTGAGCCACCATGCCTCCTCAAAGTCTTTCAATGACCACATTGTACCAAAATCAAGGACTTTAAAAAGACCTTCAATATATGAATTACAACATTACGGTAAATGTACAGTACCACTTGAAATAACTTGCAGGATAACCACAAATATATTTCTGTCACATTTGCTCTCTGTTGGTGCTAACAAAGTTATTCCTAGAAAGTCTTTACAAACCAGCAAACTTCAAACTTTTTCAAGTATTTTCAAGGCCCTCTGGGGTTTTATACCCATTTTCAAATACATTTAAGACCTTGAAAATCCTTTATTGAATTCAAGGACCTTCAAGGAAACTTTCAGCTGCACTGAATGTTATTTATTAACAATATTCAGATCTAAGGTATCATTCTTATTAGGTTAGACATTTCATTCATTAAAGAAGATCCATTCCAGCAATACTCAGCATACTCCGAAGTGAGTTGAAATATCGTCGAAATGAATCTCCTCTGATTGCCAGGATATCTAATTTTTTGCAAGGAATTTCAAGAAAATTTCAAAATTCAAGGACTTTCCAATATTCAAGGACTCCCTTAACTGCCTAGATATCTCATTCTTTAAGAATATTCAAGGAAAGTTCCCATATTCAAGGATTTTTCAAGTTCTTGGAAAAAGATTTTGAAATTTCAGAACCATAACAGAATTCAAGGAGGAACAGCCACCCTGTTTTGGTATATAAAGTAATTTACCTTTTCACTCCTTTGAAAAGCATATTTAACACCTCAAAACTGTGGCAAGTAGATTTAAAACTTTAACAGGGTTATTTAGCCATTTCATATGACAACATTATATATGATCATCAGTTTTCACTGAAAGTGATCAAAAAAGAGAAGTAGAAAGATTTTTGCAGAAAAATTATACCTTATAAGATTTTTTGATTGGTATCTAGTTCTGCCAAGAGTACTAATACATCAAAGGTTAGCGGCATCAATTTGTAATGTGGTATTGTGTTACAATGTGTTAGAAGTATAGTACGTCCATGAGAGAGTCAGAATGTGTCGCTACTTCCTATGGTTATGATGATGATGATGACTGAAAACTGTTGAAACACAGTAAACAGCTGCAGGTTTTGTAGCTAGATGTGTTGAGAGTACTAACACTCAATTGGCTGCTACTTCTACTATTTCTGTACCAAAGTATCATGTTATATCATTTTATAAGTATTGTATGACTGCATCCAGCTAATAAGGCAGTCATGAGTGTGAGAGTCATAATGTGTGACAACTTTCTATGATGGTGACTGAAAACTGTTAAAACACAGTAAACAGCTGTAGCTTCCATAGCTAGTTGTGCTGAGAGTACTAATACTCTATGTGTTACCAGGATATTTTTCAACTGTGGTATTGTGTTACATCATTTTATAAGTATACTAGTGGTTGATACCCGGCGTTGCACAGGAGAAGATGGTTATATCAGCCATTTTCGAAATAGGTCAAGGTCACCAATTTCAAGGTCAAGGTCATCCTCGCAGGCACCCTGATAAAGTCAAAATGATCGATGGGTCAATATACCCGCACATATGAAATTTTAGCCCGATCAGCCTAGCCGTTTTCGAAATAAAAGGTCAAGGTCACAATTTCAAGGTCAAGGTCACCCCGCACTGGCACCCCAATAAAATCAAAATGATCGATGGGTCAATGTACCCTATGAAATTTTAGCCCGATCGGCCCAGCCATTTTGGAAATAAAAGGTCAAGGTCATCAATTTCAAGGTCAAGGTCACCCTGCACAGGCACGGCACCCATCCCATGTTACTCGCAGAGACGAATTACCCCATGTAGAAAATCTGAGATCGATCGGTCGAGAAACGGTGGAGTTCACCCGGAACAAAGACACAGAGAGAGAGAGAGAGAGAGAGAGAAAGACAGAGATATTGATGCAGACATTCGCATTTATATATTAGATTGAGACTCCATCAGGTAATAAGGCATTCATGAGTGCGAGTCAGGATGTGTCATGACTTTCTAGTCTGCTAACTAAAACTGGCTGAAACACAGTCAATAGCTGTGGCTTGGAATCTACTACTCTATTTGCTACCAGCCTAAATTTCAACCATGATATCATGTTATATTGTGTTGTCATGAGTGTGAGAGTCAGAATGTGTCAGGAGTTTCTAGGATTGTGACTGAAAACTGATAAAACACAGTAAACAGCTGTAGGTTTGGTAGCTTGTTATCCTAAGAGCACTAAAATTATATTGACTACCAGTCTGTATTTCTACTGTGCAATCGTGTTATTAGTGTTACAAGAATAGTGTGACTGCATCATGTAATAAGGCAGTCTGGAGTGTGAGAGTCGGAATGTGTCATGACTTTCTATGATGGTGGCTGAAAATTGTTGAAACACAGTAAATGGCTGTAGATTCTGTGGCTAGCTGTATTGAGAGTACTAATATTCTTTTTGCTAGCAGCCTAAATTTTAACTGCGGTATCGTGTTATATTGTGTTATAAGGAGAGTGAGACTGAGTCAGGCAATAAGGCAGTACATGCGTGTGAGAGTCAGAATGTGTCACTACTTTGTACATTCATGACTGAAAACTGTTGAAACACAGTAAACAGCTGTAGCCTTGGCTGCAAGGTGCTGAAACACAGTAAACAGCTGTAAATTTGGTATCTAGCTGTGTTGAGACTTCTTATCCTCTATTGGTTACCAGGGTAATTTTCTACCATCGTATTGTGTTATATCATTTCATAAGTATAGAGTGACTGCATCAAGTAAAAAGGCAGTCATGAGTGTGAGTGTTGGAATGTGTGATGGTGCCTGAAAAACAGTTGAAACACAATAATCAGCTGTAGTTTGGAAGCTTATTGTGTTGAAATTACTAATACTCAATCGGCTACCAGTCTATATTTATACTGTGGTATCATTTGATAAGTATAGTGTGACTACCTCAGGTAATAAGGCAGTCATGTGAGAGTCGGAATGTGTCAAAACTTTCTATGATGGTGACTGAAAACTGTTGAAACACAGAAAACAACTGTAGCTTTGGTACCTAGTTATGTTGAGAGTACTAATACTCTACAGGTTACCAGGGTATTTTTTTACTGTGGTGTTGTGTTATAAGAACAGTGTGACTGCATCTGGTAGTAAGGCAGCCATGAGTGTGAGAATCTGAATGTGTCACGTCTTTCTATGACAGTACTAATACATGTTTCTACGATGGTAACTGAAAACTGTTAAAACACAATAAACAGCTGAAGCTTTGGTGCCTAGTTGTATCGAGAATACTAACAGTCTATTGGTTACCAGGGTATTTTTGTACCCTGTATTGTGTTATATCATTTCATAAGTACAGTGTGACATCGTCAGGTAATCAAGGTAGTCACTACTTTCTGCGATGGTGACTGAAAACTGTTGAAACACAGTACAACATCTGTAGCTTTGATAGCTTGTTGTGTTGAGAGTACTAATACTCTATTGGCTACCAGTCTATATTTCCACTGTGATATCACGTTATAAGTATAGTGCGTCATCAGGTAATAAGGCAGTCACGAGTGTGAGAGTCGGTATGTGTCATGACCTTCTATGATACCAGGCTAGATTTCAAGCGTGGTACCGCGTTATATTGTGTTAGATGTATAACGCGACTGCGTGAGGTAATAAGGCAATCATGAGTGTGAGAGTGAGAATGTATCACACAACCTTCAGTGACTAACTGAAAACTGTTGAATCACAGTAAACAGCTGAAGCTTTGGTGTCTAGTTGAGTTGAGAGTACTAATACTCTATTTGCTACCAGGATATTGTTTCATAAGAATAGTGAGACTGCGTCAGGTAATGAAGCAGCCATGAGTGTGAGAGTCGGAATGTGATGGTGAGTGAAAAACTGTCGAAACATAGTAAACAGCTGTAGTTTGGTAGCTAATTGTGTTAAAAGTACCAATTCTCTATTGGCTCCAGTCTATATTTCTGCTGTGGTATCGTGTTATTATTGTGACTGAGTCAGGTAATAAGGCAGCCCTGAGTGTGAGAGTCAGAATGTGTCACGACTTTCTGTGATGCTAACTGAAAACTGCTGAAACACAGTAAACTAGCTAGCTAGCTGTGTTGAATGTACTAATCCTATATTGGATACTAGGATAATTTTTAAGCATGGTATTGTATTATATCTTTTTGGAAGTATAGAGTGACTGCGTCAGGTAGTAAGACAGTCATGGGTTTGAGTGTCGGAATGTGTGATGGTGCCTGAAAACTGTTGAAACACAGAAAACAGCTGTAGTTTGGTAGCTAATTGTGTTGAAAGTACTAATACTCTTATTGCATACCAATAATATATGTTTCTACTGTGGTATCATTTTATAAGTATAGTGTCACTATGAAAGGTAAAAGGGAAGTCATGGGTGTGAGAGTCAAAATGTGTCACATGTTTCTGTGATGGTGACTGAAAACAGTTGAAACACAATAAACAGCTCTGGCTTTGGTATCTAGTTATGATGAGAGTATTAATACTGTATTGGTTTACCAGGATATTTTTCTACCGTGGAATGGTGTTATATCATTTTATAAGTATAGTCTGACTGCGTAAGGTAATAAGACAGTCATTCATTAGCTAGTTGTGTTGAGGGAACTAATACTCTATTTACTACTAGCCTAAATTTCAACTGTGGCATAAAGCTATATTGTGTTATAAGTACAGAGTGACTGCGTCAGGTAATAAGGCAGTCATGAGTAAAACAGTCAGAATGTGTCTCGACTTTCTACAATGCTACCTGAAAACTGTTGAAACATGGTACCTAGCTGTGTTGAGATTACTAATACTGTTTGCTACCAGCCTAAATTTCAACCATGGTATCATGTTATATTGTGTTAGAAGTATAGTGTGACTGCGACAGGTAAAAAGGCAGACATGAGTGTGAGAGTCAGAATGCGCCACGACATTCAGTGATGGTGACTGAAAACAGTTGAAACACATTAAACTTCTGTATCTTCGGTACCTAGTTGTGATGAGAGTACTAATACTCGATTGGTTTCCAGGATATGTTTCCACTGTGGTATGGTGTTATATCATTTTATAAGGATAGTGTGACTGTGTCAGGTAATAAGACAGTCATTCATTAGCTAGATAGCTATTGAGAGCACTAATACTCCATTTGCTACCAGCCTAAATTTCAATCGTGGTATCATGTTATATTGTGTTAGAAGTATAGTGTGACTGCGTCAGGTAGTAAGCCAGTCATGAGCATGAGAGTCAGAATGTGCCACGACTTTCAGTGATGATGACTGAAAACTGTTGAAAGACAGTAAACAGCTGTATCGTCGGTACCTAGTTCTGATGAGAGTACTAATACTCTATTGGTTACCAGCATGGTTTTCCTAACGTGGTATGGTGTCATATCATTTTATAAGTATAGTGTGACTGCGTAAGGTAATAAAACAGGCATTCATTAGCTAGCTGTGTTGAGAGTACTTATACTATATTTGCTACCAGCCTAAATTTCAACTGTTGCATCAAGCCATATTGTGTTATAGGTACAGGGTGACTGCCTCAGGTAATAAGGCAGTCATGAGTGAAAGAGTAAGAACGTGTCTCGACTTCCTACAATGCAAAATGAAAACTGTGAAAACACAGTAAACAGCTGCAGCTTTGGTACCTAGTTGTGTTGTGTCAGGTACTAAGGCAGTAATGAGTGTGAGAGTCAGAATGTGCCACGACTTTCAGTGATGATGACTGAAAACAGTTGAAACACAGTAAACAGCTGTATCTTCGGTACCTAGTTGTGATGAGAGTACTAATACTCTATTGGTTACCAGGATATTTTTCTAACGTGGAATGGTGTAATATCATTTTATAAGTATAGTGGGACTGCGTAAGGTAATAAGACAGTCATGAGTGAGAGTCAGAACATGTCTGGACTTTCTACAATGCTACTTGAAAGCTGTTGAAACTCAGTAAATAGCTGTAGCTTTGGTACCTAGCTGTGTTGAGAGTATTAATACTCCATTTGCTACTAGCCTAAATTTCAACCGTGGTATCAAGCTATATTGTGCTATAAGTATAGAGTGACTGTGTCAGATAATAAGACAGTCATGGATGAGAGAGTCAGAACGTGCCTCAACTTTCTACAATGCTAACTGAAAACTGTTGCAACAAGGTAAACAGCCATAGCTTTGGTACCTAGCTGTGTTGAGAGTACTAATACACCATTTGCTAAAAGCCTAAATTCCAACTGTGGTATTATGTTATATTGTGTTAGAAGTACAGTGTTACTGCAACAGGTAATAAGGCAGTCATGAGTGTGAGAGTCAGAATGCGTCTCGACTTTCAGAGATGGTGACTGAAAACTGTTGAAAAACAGTAAACAGCTGTATCTTCGGTACCTAGTTGTGATGAGAGTACCAATACTCTATTGGTTACTAGGATATTTTTCTAACGTGGTATGGCGTTACATCATTCTATATAAGTATAGTGTAGGGCTGCACGATATTCAAAACTGAATACCGGTATCGGTATTCAAAAAAATACCGCGGTATACCGGTATATCGAAAACTGTTCAGATATATTAACACAAGTACCACAATCGGGACTCGAGGCATCACAGTCGAAACCAATTAGCATGCCTTGATGATGCAGTTCAAAAAATCTCTACCCAACGTAGAAAATATCAAAATTTATTATTTTCAAAATTAGTTTTTCAGATTTCAACAAAACTATATCATGTGACACCTCATTGGAACGAGCTCGACGAGCTCGTTCCAAAGAGGGGCCACATGATATAGCTTTGTTGAAATTTTTGAAAATTATTTTTTCAACTGCTGAATTGAATTTGTATATTACGATGGCATAAGCAGATGATTCCTTGGATAAAGGGATAATATTATTCATTCGGGGCTACAATTAAAAAACTCAAGACATCTTGAAAATCAAAATTGTGGGTAAATAAATAATGACGATAAACCGATATTTTTGTAATTACACCGGTATTCAATCGATATTGGTTTGAATACCGGTAAATATCGGTTTATCGATATACCATGCAGCCCTAGTATAGTGTGACTGCGTGAGGTAATAAGACAGTCATTCATTAGCTAGCTGTGTTGAGAGTACTAATACTAAAGTACTAAATTTCAACCGTTACATCAAGCCATATTGTGTTATAGGCACAGTAAACAGCTGCAGCTTTGGTACCTAGCTGTCTTGTGTCAGTTAAGAAGGCAGTCTTTCAGTGATGGTGACTGAAAACAGTTGAAACACAGAAAACAGCTGTAGTTTCGTAGCTAATTGTGTTGAAAGTACTAATACTGTTATTGGCTACCAATAATATATGTTTCTACTGTGGTATCATTTTATAAGTATAGTGTCATTATGAAAGGTAAAACGGGAAGTCATGGGTGTGAGAGTCAAAATGTGTCACATGTTTCTGTGATGGTGAATGAAAACTGTTGAAACACAATAAACAGCTCTGGCTTTCGTATCTAGTTGTGATGAGAGTATTAATACTTATTTTATAAGTATAATCTGACTGCGTAAGGTAATAAGAGAGTCATTCATTAGCTAGGTGTGTTGAGGGAACTAATACTCTATTTGCTACTAGCCTAAATTTCAACTGTGGCATAAAGCTATATTGTGTTATAGGTACAGAGTGACTGCGTCAGGTAATAAGGCAGTCATGAGTAAAACAGTCAGAACGTGTCTCGACTTTCTACAATGCTACCTGAAAACTGTTGAAACACGGTACCTAGCTGTGTTTAGAGTACTAATACTCTATTTGCTACTAGCCTAAATTTTAACCATGGTATCATGTTATATTGTGTTAGAAGTATAGTGTGATTGCGACAGGTAATAAAGCAGTCATGAGTGTGAGAGACAGAATGCACCACAACTTTCAGTGATGGTGATTGAAAACAGTTGAAACACATTAAACTTCTGTATCTTCGGAACCTAGTTGTGATGAGAGTACTAATACTCGATTGGTTTCCAGGATATTTTTCTACTGTGGTATGGTGTTATATCATTTTATAAGGATAGTGTGACTGCGTCAGGTAATAAGACAGTCATTCATTAGCTAGATAGCTGTTGAGAGTACTCCATTTGCTACCAGCCTAAATTTCAACAGTGGTATCGTTATATTGTGTTAGAAGTATAGTGTGACTGCATCAGGTAGTAAGCCAGTCATGAGCGTGAGAGTCAGAATATGCCACGACTTTCAGTGATGATGACTGAAAACAGTTGAAACACAGTAAACACCTGTATCTTTGGTACCTAGTTGTGATGAGAGTACTAATACTGTATTGGTTACCAGGATATTTTTCTAACGAGGTATGGTGTAATATCATTTTATATAAGTATAGTGTGACTGCGTCAGGTAATAAGACAGTCATTCATTAGCTAGCTGTGTTGAGAGTACTAATACTCTATTTGCTACCAGCCTAAATTTCAACCGTTGCATCAAGCCATATTGTGTTATAGGTACAGGGTGACTGCCTCAGGTAATAAGGCAGTCATGAGTGAAAGAGAAAGAACGTGTCTCAACTTTCTACAATGCAAAATGAAAACTGTGGAAACACAGTAAACAGCTGCAGCTTTGGTACCTAGCTGTGTTGTGTCAAGTAATAAGGCAGTCATGAGTGTGAGAGTCAGAATGTGCCACGACTTTCAGTGATGGTGACTGAAAACAGTTGAAACACAGTAAACAGCTGTATCTTCGGTACCTAGTTGTGATGAGAGTACTAATACTCTATTGGTTACCAGGATATTTTTCTAACATGGTATGGTGTAATATCATTTTATAAGTATAGTGTGACTGCGTAAGAAAATAAGAGAGTCATGAGTGAGAGTCAGAACATGTCTGGACTTTCTACAATGCTACCTGAAAGCTGTTGAAAGTAAATAGCTGTAGCTTTGGTACCTAGCTGTGTTGAGAGTACTAATACTCTATTTGCTACCAGCCTAAATTTCAACCGTGGTATCAAGCTATATTGTGTTATAAGTATAGAGTGACTGTGTCAGATAATAAGACAGTCATGGGTGAAAGAGTCAGAACGTGTCTCAACTTTCTACAATGCTAACTGAAAACTGTTGAAACAAAGTAAACAGCTGTAGCTTTGGTACCTTGCTGTGTTGAGAGTACTAATACTCCATATGCTACCACTCTAAATTTCAACTGTGGTATCATGTTATATTGTGTTAGAAGTACAGTGTGACTGCATTAGGTAATAAGGCAGTCATGAGTGTGAAAGTCAGAATGTACCATGACTTTCAGTGATGGTGACTGAAAACTATTGAAACACAGTAAACAGCTGTATCTTCGTACCCAGTTGTGATGAGAGTTCTAATACTTTATTAGTTACCATAATATTTTTGTACTGTGGTATGGTGTAATATCATTTTATAAGTATAGAGTGACTGCGCCTGGTAATAAAGCAGTCATGAGTGAAAGAGTCAGAACGTGTCTCGACTTTCTACAATGCTAAGTGAAAACTGCTGAAATACAGTAAACAGCTGTAGCTTTGGTACCTAGCTGTGTTGAGAGTACTAATACTCCATTTGCTACCAGCCTAAATTTCAACCGTGGTATCAAGCTATATTGTGTTATAAGTATAGAGTGACCGTCATGGATGGGAGAGTCAGAACGTGTCTGTCTCGACTTTCCACAATGCTAACTGAAAACTGTTGAAACACAGTAAACAGCTGTATATTCGGTACCTAGTTGCGATGAGAGTACTAATACTCTATTGGTTACCAGGATATTTTTCCAACATGGTATGGTGTCATATCATTTTATAAGTATAGTGTGACTGCGTAAGGTAATAAGGTAGTCATGAGTGAGAGAGTCAGAATGTGTCTCGACTTCTTACAATGCTAACTGAATGCCGTTGAAATACAGTAAACAGCTATAGCTTTCATATTAGCTGTGTTGAGAGTACTAATACTCCATTTGCTACCAGCCTAAATTTCAACCGTGGTATCATATTACATTGTGTTAGAAGTATAGTGGGATTGCGTCAGGTAATAAGGCAGTCATGAGTATGAGAGTCAGAATGCGCCACGACTTTCAGTGATGGTGACTGAAAACTGTTGAAACACAGTAAACAGCTGTATCTTCGGTACCTAGTTGTGATAAGAGTACTAATATTCTATTGTTTACCAGGATATGTTTCTACCGTGGTATGGTGTTACATCTTTTTATAAGTATAGTGTGACTGTGTCAGGTAATAAGACAGTCATTCATTAGCTAGCTGTGTTGAGAGTACAAATACTCTATTTGCTAAAAGCCTAAATTTCAACCGTGGCATCAAGCCATATTCTGTTATAAGTATAGAGTGACTGCTTCAGGTAATAATGCAGTCACGAGTGTGAGAGTCAGAACGTGTCCCAACATTCTACAATGAAAACTGAAAACTATGGAAACATCGTAAACAGTTGTAGCTTTGGTACCTAGCTGTGTTGAGACAACTAATACCCCATTTGCTACCAGCCTAAATTTTAACCGTCGTATCATGGTATATTGTGTTAGAAGTATAGTGTGACTGCGTCAGGTAATAAGGCAGTCATGAGTGTGAGAGTCATCAGTGATGATGACTGAAAACTGTTGAAACACAGTAATCAGCTGTATCTTCAGTACCTAGTTGTGATGAGAGTACTAATACTCTATTCTTTACCAGGATATTTTTCAACAGTGGTATGATGTCATATCATGTTAAAGGGATAGTGTGACTGCGTCAGGTAACAATGCAGTCATTCATTAGCTAGCTGTGTTGAGAGTACTAATACTCTATATGCTACCAGCCTAAATTTCAGTCATGGCATCAAGGTATATTGTGTTATAAGTACAGAGTGAAGGCGTCAGGTAATACGGCAGTCATGAGTGAAACAGTCAGAACCTGTCTCAACATTCTACAATGCTAACTCAAAACTGTTGAAATACAGTAAACAGCTGTAGCTTTGGTACTTAGCTGTTTTGAGAGTACTAATACTCCATTTGCTACCAGCCTAAATTTCAACCGTGGTATCATGTTATCTTGTGTTAAAGGTATAGTGTGGCTACGTCATGTAATAAGGCAGTCATGAGTAGAGAGTCAGAACGTGTCTCGACTTTCTACAATGCTAGTTAAAAACTGTTGAAACACCGTAAACAGCTGTGGCTTTGGGACCTAGCTGTGTTGAGAGTATTAATACGCCATTTGCTACCAGTCTAAATTTCAACGGTGGTATCATGTTATATTGTGTTAGAAATATAGTGTGCCTGTGTTAGGTAATAAGGCAGTCATGAGTGTGAGAGTCAGAATGTGCCACCACTTTCAGTGATGATGACTGAAAACAGTTGAAACACGGTAAACAGCTGTATCTTCGGTACCTATTGGTGATGAGAGTACGAATACTCTATTGGTTACCAGCATATTTTTTGTAACGTGGTATGGAGTAATATCATTTTATAAGTATAGTGTGACAGCGTAAGGTAATAAGAGAGTCATGAGTGAGAGAGTCAGAACGTGTCTCGACTTTCTACAATGCTAGCTGAAAACTGTTGAAACACAGTAAAGAGCTGTAGCTTTGGAACCTAGTTGTGTTGAGAGTACTAATACTCCATTTGCTACCAGCCTAAATTTCAACCGTGGTATCATGTTATATTGTGTTAGAAGTATAGTGTGACTGCATCAGGCAATAAGGCAGTCATGAGTGTGAGAGTCAGAATGTGCCACGACTTTCAGTGATGATGACTGAAAATAGTTGGAACACAGCAAACAGCTGTATCTTCGGTACCTAGTTGTGATGAGAGTACTAATACTCTATTGGTTACCCGTTTCTAATGTGGAATGGTGTCATAAATTTACTTTACATAAGTACTTTCCTCTCATATAAAATGTGGTAAAAATTCTTTCTCATTCACACCTGAATGTATTATTGCTAAAATCACCCGACTCTTCATGACAAATACTGCCCCTTTCCTCTTTACACACGGATATTTTCGCATCAGGCAATAAAAAATGGGGAACATTTTATTTTTTGTTAATGCTTAATGACTATCTTAGATACATATCACTGCAGTAGACTACTGGATTACGAATCAGTTAAACTTACTTCTTAAACAACGATCAATCATGGACCATCATCAGCCCCAACGGGAACCCCAGGAAGTGAAACAGTGCTGGTTTACTGTGGTGAATCAGTTCTATCCTACTGGTGATATAGGACCCAGTCATCAATGCCTGGTATGGAAATTTCAAGACTACGAGCCACATGGTTGTAAACGATTGGCAATAACTGACTTTACAGTACTGTGATCACTAGAGCGCACCTAGTCGCGATCCTATCAAAATTCTATCAAAATTCTATGTCCGCCTATTTTTCTTAAAACTATATGGGATGTCACCCATCGCTAAACACATATGAATTCGCAATCCGATCGAAATTCTATGTCCGCCTATTTTCCTATAGCTCTATGGGACATCACCAATCATTATTTTCGTTTGGCGTAACTGGGATGTGGTCTTGAGCTCGCTGAATATTGAAATGACGAAATAATATGGCAAGCTTATCGCGCCCCAATAAGAAGACAATGATTTCAAGAAATTATTTTCGTCTGGCATCTTGGGATACGGTCTTTATCTCGTATTTTATTGACGAAGTAACGATGCACCAATGCATGCGTATCGCACTCTGATCGCGATGAAGTGCTGTACACGTTTGTTGTGGTTATAATTAGCCATAACTGTAAAAAAGTGACCTTAAACACCAATACACAATAGAAAAATGATGGCCAATCCTCAAATGGGTACTTATTTGTGCAACACACGACAAAAATGATTAGGATTTAAATTTTTCTTTCACTTATTCAAGACATGTCAGAAATGATTATGAACTAAGCTATTCTCCATCTATCTTTCTAACTCATATATGCATCTGTGTGCATGTGTACGTGCATATATTCGACTCAAAGTCTCTCCTTTCCCTATCAACTCAGTTTATAACAGTCAGCATCGTGACATACTTGGTATATATTATTCACTTAACGCACACTCTATAGGCACTCATGAAAATGGGAACCCAAATATTTTTGTACATGGAAATAATTATTATCACCCTGTAACTCCACACCACCCATTCTGAACGTAACGGCCAAAACCGGCCAGCGCTATTCTAAAAAATCGCCAATTAATTTTCATTATTTTTTTCATTTTTTGTCTCAAAAACATAGGTTATGACCCCTCGTTGGAACGAGCTCGTCGAGCTCGTTCCAACGAGGGGTCATAACCTATGTTTTTGAGACAAAAAATGAAAAAAATTAGTTATTCAAGAATTATTTTTGCAAGTGTCGTCTGCTTTCTACGTTTTTCTTTACTTTTATGTTTATTGTGTATTCACCTTTTTCAGCTTTGTATTTATTTATTTATTGGTGTTTTAAGGTCACATATTTATGCACAATGGCTAATCATGACCGTGACAGTTTTACGGGTGGAGGAAGCCGGAGTACCCGGAGAGAACCACCGAGCAACGACGAGCAGCTGTCAGCTCCCCAACATCGTAACTCCGCACTGCAGCACAGGCAGGGTTAGATTGGTTGAAGACAGGCGTACCATCGACGTGCAGTACGCCTTAGTACACGGCGTCATCGTGCCCCCACGTGGGCAACGGAGATGAAGTGTCTTGCCCAAGGACACAACGCGGTTGCCGCAGGTGGGATTCGAACCGAGGACCTCTCGGCTTGCAGCCTGCACCTCTACCTACTGAGCCACCGCGCTCCCCTTTCAGCTTTGTATACGGATACGACTAGCCTCTTGATTACTTTTTACAGAAAATTGATTACAAACTGGAAAATCCTGAAACCTTCTGAGATCAATTACATATAATTTTAACTACATTGGACGGAACTCCCGACCCGCGAGGTCGCCCATAGGACTTGGCAGTATCGATGAGAGTTATGGCGGGTAGCGTACATGTAACACTGGATGAGATACAGACAAATCCAGAATATGACCTCATAACATTGTATAATGATAGAAACTGTGAACTGATAACAGAAGAAGAGTCCCTCCTTATAAACTTTAGACACGACTGTAAATATTACTTCCCAAATGAATTTCAAACAAAAAAAATAAACCTCAAAAATCAATTCGCACTTTTTCACTTAAACTGCCAAAGTCTCAGTGCCCATTGGGACTCTATGAATGCATTATTTACGGAAATGCAGGACTCGGAAAATATTTTTAGCGTGATAGGGCTGACAGACATTTTTAGAATACCTCCAAACATTCCGTACTCGTTAGATGGCTATCACACACTCATTAAAAACACAAGACCAGATGGAGACGATGGACGAGGTGGTATCGGCCTCTATGTGGGGTCCTACTATTTAACGAACACAAACGAACATAAACGAACATAAACGAACAGAAGAGAAAATAATAGGAAATACAAGTTAAAAATGATTGAGGGTGCATATGCAGGTATATGTGGGTATATATTATTTGTTTGTAAAATTTTATTCACTTCTGATGAGTATTTTGATGATTAATAAGGTTTATAAAATGTACGACGGCGCGAAATTCTTGTGTTCGTTAAGTAGTAGCCTGCTTGAAGCTGTCGACAAGATGCGACAAAGGTGTGAAATCAATTAGCTGTCTATCTGAGGAAGAATGTCGCTGAGGAAAACAGCGAAATTTAGGTTTAAGAGGATGGCAAGCGCCTATTTTAATCGTGTGTAAAATTGTATCCACGTCTGATGAGTATTTTAGTGATAAATAAAGATTATAGCCATTATTTGGATTGACAAACATGCATCAAACTCTCGCTTTGGATTCCGAGGACGCATCACGGCGAGTCGGGGACAAACCGTGATCTACCCTTAGAAAGCGGAGCAAGACTCGGATACAAGTAGCATATTGTACACCCACATAATGATAATAATCTAAAGATCTTAAAATATCTTGGGGATAAGTCATTAAAGTCCAGTTTAAGCTTCCTGAACACTTTCCCCGAACAAGCTCACCCTCCACCAACGCGGGCTCACACTAACGAGAGAGGACAACCAGGCGCGTAGCCAGGAAAAAGTTTCCAGGGGGGGGGGGGGGGGGGGCGATGATAGGGGAGGGGGGGGGGGGTATAGCCATCAGATGCGCGAAAGGCTGGGGTGCTGGGGGGTCCTTCTCCAGAAATTTTTTTTCGGGGGGAGGGAGGGGGGGGGGTTCTCCCCCAGGAAAATTTTAAAATCTAAGTCTACTGGCGGAAAACATTTGGAATGGGACACAGCTAGATTTTGGGGAGGGGGTAAGTGCCCCCCCAGCCCCATATGGCTACGACATTGGAGACAACCCTACCCATACTCACCTAGAAACGCGACCCGAGAAAAAAATCCCGGGCACCCCCCCCCCCCCCCCGCCCCACACTGACTCTCTCCAACGAGGGGGACACGCCGGGCTCTTTCCAGGAAGCGGGTTCCATGACTTCAGCGTGGACCATGCATGCTGTTGCGTCAGTTATTGGGCGGCCCGTAAGATCTATGTACCCAACAGTGAATGGCCCAGCTGATGGAAATATCCGAATACTTAATACAGTTTTCAAACCAAGAGTTGGCACAAAACGTAAGTCTATTTCGATATTGTGGGCAGGTGAACACCCAGACATCAAGACAGAATGGAGTCCTAATCATTTTGTGCCACCGATTCCATCTCGGCCAGTGCCACCAGTAATTCATGTCATTTCTGATGTTTCCGATTTGGATTCCGGGCGAAGCGATGAGGTAATTGGTGTTTCGGAGAGCACATTGGAGGACAGTATGCATATCGAAGGAGATATTGAGTCACACCAGCAAGCTAACGTCACATCTGACCCGGGGGTAGAAGTGAGTGGTGTTTCTGAGTTTACAGCGGAGGCACGTGATCGTGATGTTGAAATCGAGGTGCCGGAGGGTCAAACGAATGATGACAACGAGATTGATTCGGAAGGGGGGGATGACATGTCTGGTACTAGAGGAGATTCATCTAGTGAATCTGATACAGATGACTCTTTTGGTCCTAATGTCACTTGTCTCTCTTCTACGGTTGCACATCCATATCGGAATCCGACAGTTAACGGTTTGAATGGTAAATTCATCCCAGCTGTTGATCAACTGTACGAACTGGCTTTGGTGGCGGAGAATGTCCTCCCTTCAGTTCCCCCAGGCATAAAAGAGAATGTTTATCAGCTTAACTTGACATAGTCAAGATAAGCTATTGCCATCACGCGTGCGGAAGTCTGTTAGTCTGTGAGTCTGTTAGTCTGTGAGTCTGTGACGTCTGTTCACATTTCCTTTAGCATGGGCTACACCCCGCAGTTCTTGTCTGATCGTCACGAAATTTCATATGCAGGTTTGGGGTCATGTCTAGATGAGAACGTCCCCTTTTGATCGCGATCGGGCAACCGGTATGGCTGCCCGAGCCCAAAACCCGAAAACCATTAGCACAGTCTACAGATCGTATTTATGAAGGGATTTCATTGTAACTTGGTAGGATGCCTCTGTATAGTGCCTAGACGAGAACGTCCCCTTTTGGGCATGATCTATCAACCGTGATGGCTGCCCAAGCCCGAAACCCAAAAACTTTTAGCACAGTCTGCAGGTCATGTTTAATGTGGAGGGATTTCATTGTAACTTGGTAGGATGACTCCTTATGATGTCTAGATGCAAATTTCCCCATTTGGGCTTGATCTGCCAACCGTGACGACTGCCCGAGCCCAAAACCCGAAAACCTTTAGCACAGTCTACAGGTCATATTTATTGAGGAATTTCATTGTAACTTGGTGGGTTGACTTCATACAATGTCTAGATGAGAAAGTCCCCCTTTGGACGTGATTGGGTAACTGTGACGGCTACAGGAGCCCGAAGCCCGAAAACCTTTAGCACAGTTTAGAGGTCATATTTATGAAATGATTTCATTGTAACTTGGCAGGATGACTTCAAATAATGTCTAGATGAGAATGCCCATTTTGATCGCGATCATGCAGCCTTGATGGGTGCCCGAGCCCAAAAACTTTTAGCATAGGCAAAAGGTCATATTTATGGAAGGATTTCATTGTAACCTGTTAGGTTGACTCCATATAATGCCTAGATGATGACATCCCCTTTCGGTCGTGATTGGCCAGTTGTGATGGCTACAAGTGCCCGAAGCCCGAAAACCTTGAGCACAGTCTACAGGTCATATTTATGAAGGGATTTCATTGTAACTTCTTAGGATCACTCCAGATGATGCTCAGATGAGATTGTCCCCTATGGTTGCGATCATTCACCCATGATGGCTGCCCAAGCCCGAAGCCCAAAAACCTTTAGCACAGTCTACAGGTCATATTTATGAAGGGATTTCATTGTAACTTGGTAGGTTAACTTCATATAATGTCTAGATGAGAACGTGCGATCATTCACCCATGATGGCTGCCCGAGCCCGAAAACCTTTAGCACAGTCTACAGGTCATATTTATGAAGGGATTTCATTGTAACTTGGTAGGTTAACTTCATATAATGTCTAGATGAGAACGTCCCCTTTTGGACATGATTGGGCAACTGTGACGGCTAAAGGTGCCCGAAGCCCGAAAACCTTTAGCACAGTCTACAGGTCATATTTATGAGGGGATTTCATTGTAACTTGGTAGGTTGACTCCAAATAAGGTCAAGATGAGAACGTCCCATTTTGGCCGTGATCATTCAGCCTTGATGGGTGCCCGAGCCCAAAAACCTTTAGCATAGGCAAAAGTTTATATTTATAGAAGGATTTCATTGTAACATTGTTAGGTTGACTCCATATAATGCCTAGATGATGACATCCCCTTTTGGTCGTGATTGGTCAACTGTGATGGCTACAGGTGCCCGAAGCCCGAAAACCTTGAACACAGTCTACAGGTCATATTTATGAAGGGATTTCATTGTAACTTCGCAGAATCACTCCAGATGATGCCCAGATGAGATTGTCCCCTTTGGTTGCGATCATTCAACCATACTGGCTGCCCGAGCCCGAAGCCCAAAAAAAATTAGCACAGTCTAAGGTCATATTTATGAAGGGATTTCATTGTAACTTGGTAGGTTGACTTCATATAATGTCTAGATGAGAACGTCCCCTTTTGGACACAAGTGGGCAACTGTGACGGCTTCAGGGCCCAAAGCCCGAAAACCTTTAGAACAGTCTACAGGTCATAATTATGAAGGGATTTTATTGTAGCTTGGTAGAATGACTCCAAATAGTGTCCAGATGAGAACGTCCCCTTTTGGTCATGATCATTCAGCCTTGATGGCTGTCCGAGCCCAAAAACCTTTAGCATGTCTGTAGGTCGTATTTATGGAAGGATTTCATTGTAACTTGTTAGGTTGACTCCATATAATGCCTAGATGATGACATCCCCTTTTGGTCGTGGTTGGTCAACTGTGATGTCTACAGGTGCCTGAAGCCCGAAAACCTTTAGCACAGTCTACAGGTCGTATTTATGGAGGGATTTCATTGTAACTTGGTAGGTTGACTTCATATAATGTCTAGATGAGAACGTCCCCTTTGGACGCAATTGGGAAACTGACGGCTACAGGGGCCCGAAGCCCGAAAACCTTTAGCACAGTCTACAGGCCATATTTATGAAGGGATTTTAATGTAACTTGATAGGATGACTCATTTTGGAATAATTTCATTGTAATTTTGTTGATATATGTTAACTGTGAGGGCCACATATATTAACTGTGAGGTCATATTAACCCACCCCTCAGATCTTTAGTACAGTGTACACCTCATATTATTTTTATCATAAACATAGCCTACAGGGAACAGAAATGAACATATTCCCAATTATCACAATTCTTGTCTTATTTCATAATCCTTTCATAAACATTGAACATTATCCTTTTCATCAAACACAACACACAAGTTAAGCTACAGTGTCATTGACACTTTCATTTTTTGATCGATGACACGAAAAACAAAAGGCGGCGGTCTCTCAACAAAGTCACTTACCACCCAGACGATTGTGGTGCGTGGAATCCAAAATGCAACACAGTCAAAACAACATATTCTATTCGCACTGTTAATGGGTTGGTTCTCGTGGAGAATAAAAATGGTTTATTTGGTAAGATTGTCAAAAAGTCTTTCGAACCGCTTGATCCCCAGCCAATCGAGTCGCAAGTTGTTTGCGTTAAGAGGAAATATTCGTCTCTGCAGCGCGAGCCTATGTTTAAGAAGCGAGTTACGTGCTTCTCGGACTTGTCTACAGCCGGGGTTGAGTATCATGGTCCTTACCCATCAGAGGGCAGTGTGCTTGGCAATGCCAAGACAGCGGCAACGCAATACCAACGCATGTCAAAAAACCAAAGGTGTCTCATTCAGGAAAGTATCGGACATGGACAAAATCCCCGTCAAATCAAGCGCCTTGTGGGTCGGGCTTATCCAGAAGAGCCAATAAACATTCGTCAGATTCAAGACATGGGACACAGGGAAAGGTGTAAAAATAGGCCCGAGGGTGAGCATCGTCGAAACACGGCCGATGATTTGGTTGCTATGATCAATAAATCTTTGGATAGTTCGTTCATCAAGGAGTTTGTGTCCTCAGACCCAACCAAACCACCTTCGGTTATTTTGCATACAGACGAACAAATTGCTCTTTTGAAGTCAGCAATCAAAAGTGGTTGTGTTATAGGAATTGATAGGACTTTCAACTTGGGGGCGTGTTATGTCACTACGATATGCTTCAAAAATCCAAATAAGCACAACAAAAACTCTAAATCCGCCTGACTTGATTCTCTTAAGTCTGCCGGTTCCAAGCCCGGACAAAGGATGAGGGGAGTTTAAAATTTATTGATAAAAAGACATTTTGGAAAAAAAACAACTCTGAATCCGACTAACTTGACTCTGTTGAGTCTGCCGGTTTGGGGTTAAAATTTATTACTAAAAAAAAAAACTGGAAAAAAACCTCTAAATCCGCCTGACTTGACTCTGTTAAGTCTGCCGGTCCCAAGCCCGGACAAAGGATGAGGGGAGTTTAACATTTATCTAGTCCAATACTATTAGCCTTCGCCTGTGCTCCGAATTTATTATTTTTTTATTTTTTAATATGTCGCACCGGTGCGACATATTAAAAATAATAATAATAATAAATTCGGAGCACAGGCGAAGGCTAATATTACTGGGCTAACATTTATCGCGAAGCGGTTAGGCCTACTGTATCACGGAACGCGTTTCCTGGAAAGAACCGGGGGTGCATGGGGCTCATTGGTGAGATTCTGTGGGTGGAGGTGTCCCGGGGTTTGTCGTTGCCACAGGGGGCAGGTGCCCCCTCCCCAAAATGCAGCTGTACCCCCTTCCAAATGTTTCCCGCCAGTAGTTAAACTTAGATTTTAAAATTTTCCCCATTCCCCCCCCCCAAAAAAAAAATCCTGGGGAAGGACCCCCAGACCCCCCGCCTTTCGCGCATCTGATGGCTATAACCCCCCCACACCCCCGCCAGTTACCCCCCCCCCCCTCCCCAGGAAACTTTTTCCTGGCTACGCGCCTGGTTGTCCTCTCTCGTTAGTGGGAGCCCGCGTTGGTGAGGGTGAGCTTGTTCGGGGAAAGTTTTCAGGAAAGCTTAAACTGGGCTTTAATGACTTATCCCCAAGATATTGTAAGATCTTTAGATTATTATCATTATGTGGGTGTACAATATGCTACATGTATCCGAGTCTTGCTCCGCTTTCTGAGGGTAGATCACGGTTTGTCCCCGACTCGCCGTGATGCGTCCTCGGAATCCAAAGCGAGAGTTTGATGCATGTTTGTCAATCCAAATAATGGCTATAATCTTTATTTATCACTAAAATACTCATCAGACGTGGATACAATTTTACACACGATTAAAATAGGCGCTTGCCATCCTCTTAAACCTAAATTTCGCTGTTTTCCTCAGCGACATTCTTCCTCAGATAGACAGCTAATTGATTTCACGGGCACGTCTTTTTACCCAAATGTACCCAAATGTACCCAAATGATACCCAAATGATACCCAAATGTACCCAAATGATACCCAAATGTACCCAAATGATACCCAAATGTAACTAAACAATAACTTTATGTTGGATACTTGCCTTTAAAGGTGGTATAGCATTCTAGTGATATAGCCGGTATTTGCTAAATTCGCCCTAAGGAAATGTTCGATTCACACGAACAGATTCCTGATCATGTTTAGTTCTTGAATATTTTACGGAAACCACAACTGGTAAAATGAATTTGACTTTGTCCTACGAATAGACCAGTAAAAGTCGAATAATTTATTTTATTATGTGATTGTGCAGCTAACACACAGCACCGAATCTGCCGATTCGGTGTTGTGTGTTACTTGCAAAATCGAGACATATAGAAGAGTTCACAGCAAGGCCTATCATTTTCAACAAAACATGGAAATGTCAGTGATGAATTTCGTGCGCGTGAGTGTGTGGGGGAGGGGAGGCTGCCTTCTTGTCGATATAGAGCTTCACATGCTTCCTTCGCCTCCGATTTGCTCTTGGAGTGCTAAATTTTGCACTGTTTTCACAGTAGTCCTTGTGACTTGGAACCTTCCGTGTGTACTATACCATCTCCTCTCATTAGCCTTTCCTAACTAGAACCGTCCCGTTATTAGCCCCCACCCCCTCTCCGGCAAGATCGGGAGAAGGGGCTAATAAGGGGAGGATCCTGGTCAGAACTATAGTTCTTCCAAACCTCTACTACAAGTAGCTTCAAATATCACAGCCCCCCCCCCCCCCCCTCTTGTAGAATCCTGTCTATTTGCCAGGAACATGAAGCGTTCAACACCAATAAATAACAAATATTATATAACTATAACTTTATTAGGATTTTACGTAAAAGAATACAAAAAAGTTTAGCAAACGTGTGCAAAAATGAAATAATCAATGAAGAAGTCGAATAAATATCAATACCGTGTTACAGAATTAAAGATAATAATGACTCTTCGGCCAGCCGCTGATTTGTCGCGGTTCTCACAAGAGAAGGCCATCATTCCCCCTGCCCTCCGCCCCCTCTATCCCTCCTCTCCTCCCAGCAGCACGATACAAACTGTTTAATAGTGCCCCTCACATGCTCGTTTTCAATTTCTTCAATAAGCATCCCTACTCTCTCCCTCATATCCCCCCTCAGCCATTTATCCTTTGTTTTTTCACCCCAATTCTTCATTTGCTTGCAGTAAACTTCATTACGAGAATCGATTCGCGGATTCACGTGTAATTTTAAACCCTGTCGTGGGTTAGACAGTTTGTTTAATTTGGTGATTAATTTAATTTTACTCATTTTATTGGACAGATACATGCAGGATAAAATGGCATAGGCTTATGGGTCGGGGGGGGGGGGGGGAGACTGCACCCTCGGGGAGAGGTAGTACCTTTGTGAGAGGATCCAACCTCTCACACTGGTCCTCACCCGAGGGTTCAGCCGACATCAGTCAAAGAGACCATCACGCCGCAACCGGTGACACCTGCCGAGTACCTGAACCTGTTCTCCTTCAACACGAATAGACATGTGGAAATTAATCATTTACAGCCAATGAGGGTCGAAAGGGGCTTGTTCCCCATACCGTCCCTGCGCGCCTTCGGCGCGTTAAACCATTCCATTCAGCAGATTGAATGGCAGCTGCAGTGAGTTGTTTTATTTTTGTCTTAAAACTGAATAATATACTTTTTTTTTCACTAAAACATAAGAGTAGGCTGCATTAGAATCTATAATTTGGTTACATTTGGGTATCATTTGGGTACATTTGGGTATCATTTGGGTATCATTTGGGTACATTTGGGTAAAAAGACGTGCCGGATTTCACACCTTTGTCGCATCTTGTCGACAGCTTCAAGCAGGCTACTACTTAACGAACACAAGAATTTCGCGCCGTCGTACATTTTATAAACCTTATTAATCATCAAAATACTCATCAGAAGTGAATAAAATTTTACAAACAAATAATATATACCCACATATACCTGCATATGCACCCTCAACCATTTTTAACTTGTATTTCCTATTATTTTCTCTTCTGTCCGTTTATGTTCGTTTATGTTCGTTTGTGTTCGTTAAATAGTAGGACCGTCTATGTGAAGGAGGAGTTCTGTCCGACAATACGTAATGATCTGTCTATTTTTATTCCCCACGTAATCGAATCCCTATTTATCAAAGCTAAGGTAAATAACACCAAGAAACTAATTGGGGTCATATATAGGCCTAATACTGCACCAAAAGCTGACATAGATCTTTTTTTAGAAAAGCTAACTGAAATAACTGATAAAATTAATCAAGAAAGTAAAGAGGCATATATTAATATATCGACCTTTTGAAAACAAACTCTCACCTGAAAACTGAAAGCTACTTTGATATAATGATCAGCCAAGGATTTCTACCGCGAATCACGAAGCCAACACAGATAACCAGTCATTCTGAGACCCTGATTGATCATATCTATTCTAATAACATTTCTTCAGATTCTATGTCTGGAATAATCATCACAGATGTTTCGGACCATTTCGGTACATTTTATACGGTTAACGTAATATCGAAAAAAGATTAACCAAAAGTGTCATATAAACGTAGTTTCAATACGGAGAACATTGCAACATTTAAAAGACTTTTATCACAAAGCAATTTTGCTTCTGTTGTTGAGTAAAGCAACCCGAATCGAGCATATGAGTGTTTTATGAATATATATTTAACGGCCTTTGAAACGGCATTTCCACTCAGAAATGTAGAACTAAAGAAAAAATATATTAGAAAACAACCATGGATATCAAAGGGTCTCATGACTTCATCAATTATTAAGGCAAAATTCTACCATAAAAAAATAAGATTTCCGACAGAGCAGAACGTAAATATACAGAACCACACTTATGTTTGAATGGGTTAACGATTACTGGACGAGAGCGAGTGGCGCAGGGATACCACGAGAGCCGGTAGGCTCGAGTGGTTATCCCAGCGCTACACGCTCGAGTCCAGTAATCGTTAACCCATTCAAACATAAGTGTGGTTCTGTATTTATTACACACCCAACCATGAAAAAGAATTTACTATAATTAATCGCTAATTTAATTAAATAGTCGACAATTTGAACGGTTGAAAGAATTTTAGAGAGAAACGGGCAATTTTGTCAGAGAACCAGTCTTAAGTCTTTGACCTTGCCATCTGTAGAATCGCTGTTGATTCATTTTATTCGCAAAAAATGTCGATCCGAACACTTAAAACTCAAACGATTGCGTTCAGCATATCAGACGTCACAAATTATGAGGTCTCAAATGTGTTTTCAAAATTGTGTGTGCAGGAATCATTATATCTGGAGGATGGAAAATGTACAAGGATTTTAATTTGAATACGGTGCGAACTGGCCGCTCTGTTTAAATTTCGTGCTTTTAAAACTCGGGAGTGATATTAAAAATACAAGTTTGAACTCGGCTTGACGACACGAGCACTACTGCCATAAGGCTATCGCATGTGGACTGTACATCGGTCATTTCTGTTCTGCACTGTAACAAACGTAAACACTGGACGAGAAAAGACATTTTGCGCAATAATTAACCTACTGGGGCGGTCATTCGATCGCGTTTGGAGTAACTGAGCCTGAGGGCAGTGAGGCAGTTTGAGATTCCATTCTGACTCTGAGTGAACTCTGCAGTCTTGGTAAGTTTGCACTTTATTTTTCAACATTATAAAGTTTCTGACTTGAAATTTAGCCTTCTTTTTATTTTACCTCAAGTCTTGATAACCTTTGTTTGAAATGGGCTGCACTTACAAATAAAAGTTTTAAGCTGTCCACATAATACTACAGTACACAGATATACAAAGGGAGAAATATATTGCATGATAACTGCAAGAAAATGTCATGTCTTGTCTCCACAGCACAAGTAATTTAGTTTATACACCTTTTTTACATCCCCCCCCCCACCCATCTATAACCTGACAGCATTTTCTTGAAAGCTCACAAAATGAGTATCCAGCAGTTTTAGTCAGAGGCTGAAAGAGAAATAAGGGGGGTGTTCTCACCAGTAAGCTCCAACCTATTTTGGTTAATAATATTTTCCAAGATTGATTAATGTTTACATTATTTTGTACTAGTAGTACTATACTTCACCAGTTTGTTATCTGAACGGTTCTGTCAATATTTTTTTCTTGGTACCGGTATCTGGTTCAAAACAAAATAATTTTTTATGTGTCTGCTCCAATATCTTGTCAGTGTCTTAAATTTGGAATTTGGTATTCTGAATTTACATTTAGTAAGTAGTTTTAAAGAGGACTGATAGAATGTGGCTAAAATGATAGGCTTTTTGGAGAACATTTTCTTGGGGATGGGGCTGACCAATCAAACTGCCCAGAACTTTTGTTTCAAAATCAAAATGCAGGCCCTTGCCTCGAATTTGCCTATGAAAATGCTCCTCCCACTGCCCTGATATTTGCCAAAATTATAAAAATACCCCTCCCTCTGAACACTCTGTTCTGAAAATACCAGTCCTTTTCAATGAAAACTGCAAAATTAACTGCTTATTGGTGAAGGGGGTGAGAGTGCCTCAACTCCCTCCCCATCTCATACACTCATGTAACTAAGTCACATAGGTGGCATTCGATTTAAGTTTTGTTGCTGAGAATTAAAGCAAAATAAGAAATATCCTTGTATAAAACAGAAATACTAGCAAAAATCCTAAATTAGTCATTTAAAAATACACATCAATCTGTGTCTGAAAAATATTGTCATATTGTCTATGTATTAAATATTCTAATAATTATTTTTGAATTTCAGGGAAGTCATCTCATAAAATTGACAATATATTGCATTCATCAGACCACATGTATTTATCACCCCTTCCCTCTTCATGGTCTCATTCCCACCCTACTCGAGATTTTTCAGAATTTCTGTAGTGGGTAGCTGGTAACATTTTTTTAATTTCCCTAGTACAATCTCCAGAAAGTCATATTTTAGCAATACTATTTCCCCCTAAAAAAGCCCTTCCACCCTGCCCCCACAAAAAAAAAAAAAATAAAATAAAATAAACCTGTTGCCCCAACACCCACTAGCACGTAAAAACCATTGGTTCCACAAATGTAAAATACCGAGTTTTTCTTATAAAACCAGGCTTTTCATTCTTTCGAATTTATTTTCTTTATTCAGCTAGAGTGGGGAGGGGGTGTGGGGGGGGGGGTGGGGTGGTCATCTAGTAAGGGTGGAATTGGAGATAGTTAATTAGTAACTGCATGTTCTAGCTGTCAAACATCTCCAGGCGCTGTCGGCGTGTCGTCGTCTGTTTTTCCGCTTCATGTTAACCAGTATTCAAGATTCATTTAGTCTTGCTTCAGGAGGACAACTTCACCTTAACATGCTTTTCAAAGTATGTTTGCGTTGGCAAACGTGCTGCTTCATTGCCGAAGTGTGAATCGAATAAGATTACAGTTACACAGTAGGCCCCGTGTCGACTCGCCGGCAGCACGCAGCGATGAGGGCAACATTGTAACAAAGTTTTATAGGAACTGTATTAGTGGCTGGCTGCAATGTCGAACCCAATTGGACTTTTTTGCACTAAAATTAATTAAGTTTTCCTCGATTTTCAATAACGAAAGCAAAGGTTGAGTTTCACTGTTCAATTTCTTGGCAGAGATCATGTGTCTTTCATGACTTTCAACAGTTTTTAGCATAGTTGTGCATCAAACATTTTGTGATGAGAATCGGTAATTCCGACAGATAAATATAGCCGATGGTTCTCATTGGTTATATTCCACTGAACGCTGCAAACTATAAGAACCAGTCTATCGAGAGAACTTGTGCACGCGATTGGTACTTTTTATCGGATCGCACTAGAGCTTTCTGGTTAAAATTACCGCATGCCCCTAAAATCCATGTGATCGTGACAAATACAGTTACGGGTGTGTAATAAAAAATTATAAATATACAGAACCACACTTATGTTTGAATGGGTTAACGATTTGTTTGAATGGGTTAACGATTACTGGACGAGAGCGAGTGGCGCAGGGATACCACGAGAGCCGGTAGGCTCGAGTGGTTATCCCAGAGCCACACGCTCGAGTCCAGTAATCGTTAACCCATTCAAACATAAGTGTGGTTCTGTATTTATTACACACCCAACCATGAAAAAGAATTCACTGTAATTAATCGCTAATTTAATTAAATAGTCGACAATTTGAACGGTTGAAAGAATTTTTGAGAGAAACGGGCAATTTTGTCAGAGAACCAGTCTTAAGTCTTTGACCTTGCAATCTGTAGAATCGCTGTTGATTCATTTTATTCGCAAAAAAATGTCGATCCGAACACTCAAAACTCAAAAGATTGCGTTCAGCATATCAGACGTCACAAATTATGAGGTCTCAAATGTGTTTTCAAAATTGTGTGTGCAGGCATCATTACATCTGGAGGATGGAAAATGTACAAGGATTTTAATTTGAATACGGTGCGAACTGGCCGCTCTGTTTAAATTTCGTGCTTTTTAAACTGAAACTAAAAATACAAGTTTGAACTCGGCTTGACGATTCATGCACTCCTACCGCAAGGCTATCGCATGTGGACTGTACATCGGTCATTTCTGTTCTGCACTGTAACAAACGTACACACTGGACGAGAAAAGACATTTTGTGCAACAATTAACCTTCCGGGACAGTCATTCGATCGTTTGGAGTAACTGAGCCTGAGGGCAGTGAGGCAGTTTGAGATTCCATTCTGACTCCGACTCCGACTCCGAGTGAACTCTGCAGTCTTGGTAAGTTTGCACTTTATTTTTCAACTTTATAAAGTTTCTGACTTGAAATTTAGCCTTCTTTTTATTTTACCTCAAGTCTTGATAACTTTTGTTTAAAATGGGCTGCACTTACAAATAAAAGCTTTAGGTTGTCCACATTATACTACACAGATATACAAAGGGAGAAATTTATATTGCATGATAACTGCAAGAAAATGTCATGTATTGTCCCCACAGCACAAGTAATTTAGTTTGTACACCTTTTTTACAACCCCCCCCCCCCCCCACCCATCTATAACCTGACAGCATTTTCTTGAAAGCTCACAAAATGAGTATCCAACACATGCTTAGTCAGAGGCTGAAAGAGAAATAAGGGGTGGGGGGGGGGGGGGGTGTTTGTGGGGGGTGGTGTTCTCACCAGTAAGCTCCAACTTATTTTGGTTGATAATATTTTCAAAGATTGATTAATGTTTACATTATTTTGTACTAGTAGTATTATACTTCACCAGTTTGTTATCTGAACGGTTCTGTCAGTATTTTTTTCTTGTTATCTGGTTCAAAACAAAATAATTTTTTGTGTGTCTGCTGCAATATCTTGTCAGTCTTAAATTTGGTATTCTGAATTTGCATTTAGTAAGTAGTTTTAAAGAGGACTGATAGAATGTGGCTAAAATGATCTAGGCTTTTGGAGAACATTTTCTTGGGGATGGGGGCTGACCAATCAAACTGCCCAGAACTTTCGTTTCAAAATCAAAATGCAGGCCCTTGCCTCGAATTTGCCTATGAAAATGCTCTTCCCACTGCCCTGATATTTGCCAAAATTATAAAAATACCCCCTCCCTCTGAACACTCTGTTCTGAAAATACCAGTCCTTTTCAATGAAAACTGCAAAATTAACTGCTTATTGGTGAAGGGGTTGAGAGTGCCTCAACCCCCTCCCCATTTCATACACCCATGTAACTAAGTCACATAGGTGGCATTCGATTTAAATTTTGTTGCTGAGAATTAAAGCAAAATAAGAAATATCCTTGTATAAAACAGAAATACTAGCAAAAATCCTTAATTAGTCATTTAAAAATACACATCAATCTGTGTCTGGAAAATATTGTCATATTGTCTATGTTTTAAATATTCTAATAATTATTTTTGAATTTCAGGGAAGTCATCTCATAAAATTGACAATATATTGCATTCATCAGACCACATGTATTTACCACCCTTCCCCCTCTTCATGGTCTCACTCCCACCCTACTCGACATTTTTCAGAATTTCCGTAGTGGGTAGCTGGTAACATTTTTTAATTTCCCCAGTACAAACTCCAGAAAGTCATATTTTAGCAATACTATATCCCCCTAAAAAAGCCCTTCCACCCTGCCCCCACAAAAAAATATAATAAAATAAACCTGTTGCCCCAACACCCACTAGCACGTAAAAAACATTGGTTCCACAAATGTAAAAAAAAAACAGGCTTTTCATTCTTTCGAATTTATTTTCTTTATTCAGCTAGTGTGTGTACACGTGTGTGTGTGTGTGTGTGTGTGGGGGGGGGGGGGGGGGGTCATCTAGTAAGGGTGGAATTGGAGATAGTTAATTAGTAAAGTTCTGCATGTACTAGCTGTCAAACATCTCCAGACGCTGTCGGCGTGTCGTCGTCTGTTTTTCCTCTTCATGTTAACCAGTATTCAAGATTCATTTAGTCTTGCTTCCTGAGGACTACTTCACCTTAACATGCTTTTCAAAGTATGTTTACGTTGGCAAACGTGCTGCTTCATTGCCGAAGTGTGAATCCAATAAGATTACAGTTACACAGTAGGCCTCGCGTCGACTCGCCGACAGCACGCAGCGGTGAGGGCAACATTGTAACAAAGTTTTATAGGAACTGTACTTGTGGCTGGCTGCAATATCGAACCCAATTGGACTTTTTTGCACTAAAATTAATTAAGTTTTCCTCGATTTTCAATAACGAAAGCAAAGGTTGAGTTTCACTGTTCAATTTCTTAGATAGAGATCATGTGTCTTTCATGACTTTCAACAGTTTTTAGCATAGTTGTGCATCAAACATTTTGTAATGAGAATCGGTAATTCCGACAGATAAATATAGCCGATGGTTCTCATTGGTTATATTCCACTGAACGCTGCAAACTATAAGAACCAGTCTAACGAGAGAACTTGTGCACGCGAAGGGTACTTTTTATCGGATTGCACTAGAGCTTTCTGGTTAAAATTACCGCATGCCCCTAAAATCCATGAGATCGTGACAAATACAGTTACGGGTGTGTAATAAAAACTATTGTAAAATATTTAATAAACTTAAGAAACAAAGCAAGGCAATGCACTTCAACAATATTTTAACAGAAAATAAAAACAATCTAAGAAAAACTTGGATGATATTAAATAAAACAATAAACAAAGTTAAGCGTACATCCGCCATGCCACCTACATTTATTAAGGAGAATAATGAAGAGATAAGTGATCCACGTGAAATTGCACATGAATTCAACACATTCTTTGCAAATGTAGGGAAACGCACTAGTGAGAAAATAACCAGATCAGACAAAACATTTGAAGACTTCATGGATTCCCATTTTCCAAACAACTTCTTTATAGCCCCTACAACCCCCCAGGAAGTGGAACAAATAACCAACCGTATGAAATTTAAAAATAGTGAAGACTGTGATGGCATCACCACATATCTACTCAAAGAGCCCATCAGCATATTAGCCCAACCACTTGCGCACGTTGTTAATAGTTCACTTGCTAGTGGGATTGTGCCTGATAGAATGAAAGTTGCCAAAGTAACTCCGATTTTTAAAACAGGTGATGATCACAAATTTGGTACCAAGGTGTGTTGAGAGTACTAATACTCCATTTGCTACCAGCCTAAATTTCAACCGTGGTATCATGTTATATTGTGTTAGAAGAAAAATGTGACTGCGTCAGGTAATAAGGCAGTCATGAGTGTGAGAGTCAGAATGTGGCACAACTTTCAGTGACGGTGACTGAAGACTGTTGAAACACAGTAAACAGCTGTATCTTCAATGAGAGTATCAATACTCTATTGGTTACCAGGATAATATTCTACAGGGGTATGGTGTTATAGCATTTTATAAGTATAGTGAGATTATGTAAGGTAATAAGACAGTCATTCATTGGCAAGCTGTGTTGAGAGTACTAATACTCTATTTGCTACCAGCCTAAATTCCAACTGTGGCATCAAGCTATATTGTATTAAGAGTATAGATTGACTGCGTCAGGTAATAAAGCAGTCATGAGTGAGAGAGTCAGAATGTGGCTCAACTTTCTACTATGCAAATTGAAAACTGCTGAAACACAGTAAACAGCTGTAGCTTTGGCACCCAGCTGTGTTGAGAGCACTAATACTCCATTTGCTACCAGCCTAAATTTCAACTGTGGTATCATGTTATCTTTTTATAAGTAGAGTGTGACTGTGTCAGGTAATAAGGCAGTCATGAGTGACAGAGTCAGAACGTGTCTCGACTTTCTTCAATGCTAGCTGAAAACTGATGAAACACAGTAAACAGCTGTAGCTTTGGTACCTCGCTGTGTTGACACTACTAATACTCCATTTGCTACCAGCCTACATTTCAAACGTGGTATCATGTTATATTGTGTTAGAAGTATAGTGTGACTGCATCAGGTAATAAGGCAGTCATGAGTGTGAGAGTCAGACTGTGCCACGACATTCAGTGATGATGCCTGAAAACAGTTGAAACACAGTAAACAGCTGTATATTCGGTACCTAGTTGCGATGAGAGGTTACCAGGTTACCAGGATATTTTTCTAACGTGGTATGGTGTTACATCATTTTTTTCTAAGTATAATGTGACTGTGTAAGGTAATAAGGCAGTCATTCATTACCTAGCTGTGTTGCGAGTACTAATACTGTATTTGATGAAAGCCTCAATTTCAACCATGGCATCAAGCCATATTCTGTTGTAAGTATAGAGTGACTGCCTCAGGTAATAAGGCAGTCATGAGTGAGAGAGTCAGAGCGTGACCCAACTTTCTACAATGCAAACTGTAAGCTGTGGAAACACAGTAAACAGCTGTAGCTTCGGTACCCAGCTGTGTTGAGACTACTAATACTCCATTTGCTACCAACCTAAATTTCAACCGTGGTATCATGTTATAATGTTATTTATTTATTTATTTATTGGTGTTTAAAATCACATATTTCTGCACAAAGGCTAAGGTATATTGTGTTACAGAGTGAATGCGTCAGGTAATAAGTTCGTCATGAGTGAGACAGTCAGAACGTGTCTCAACTTTCTACCATGCTAACTGAAAACTGTTGAGTAAACAGCTGTAGCTTTGGTACCTAGCTGTGTTGAGAGTACTAATACCCCATTTGCGACCAGCCTAAATTTCAACCGTGATATCATGTTATCTTGTGTTAGAAGTATAGTGTGACTGCGTCAGGTAATAAGGCAGTCATGAGTGAGAGAGTCAGAAAGTGTCAAGACTTTCTACAATGCTAGCTGAAAACTGTTGAAACACATTAAACAGCTGTAGATTTGGGACCTAGCTGTGTTGGGAGTACTAATACGCCATTAGCTACCAGCCTAAATTTCAACGGAGTTATCATGTTATATTGTGTCAGAAATATAGTGTGCCTGTGTAAGGTAATAAGGCAGTCATGAGTGTGAGAGTCAGAATCTGCCAGGACTTTCAGTGATGATGACTGAAAACAGTTGAAACACAGTAAATTCAGTGATGATGACTGAAAACAGTTGAAACACAGTAAACAGCTGTATCTCCGGTACCTATTTGTGATGAGAGTACTAATACTATATTGGTTACCAGGATATTTTTCTAACGTGGTATGGTGTAATATCATTTTAAAAGTATAGTGTGACTGCGTAAGGTAATAAGACAGTCATTCATTCGCTAGCTACCAGCCTAAATTTCAACCGTTGCATCAAGCCATGTTGTGTTATAAGTACAGAGGGACTGCCTCAGGTAATAAGGCTGTCATGAGTGAAAGAGTAAGAACGTGTCTAGACTTTCTACAATGCAAAATGAAAACTGTGGAAACACAGTAAACAGCTCTAGCTTTGGTACCTAGCTGTGTTGTGTCGGGTAATAAGGCAGTCATGAGTGTGAGAGTCAAAATGTGCCACGACTTTCAGTGATGGTGACTGAAAACTGTTGCAACACAGTAAACAGCTGTATGTTCGGTACCTAGTTGTGATCAGAGTACTAATACTCTATTGGTTACCAGGATATTTCTGTACAGTGGTACGGTGTTATATCATTTAATAAGTATAGTGTGACTGCGTAAGGTAATAAGACAGTCATTCATTAGCTAGCTGTGTTAAGAGTACTAATACTCTATTTGCTACCAGCCTAAATTTTAACCGTGGCATCAAGCTGTATTGTGTTATAGTGTAGAGTGACTGCGTCAGGTAATAGGGCAGTCATGAGTGAGAGAGTCAGAATGTGTCTCACCTTTCTACAATGCAAATTGAAAACTGTGGAACGCAGTAAACAGCTGTAGATTTGGCTCCAAGCTGTGTTGAGAGTACTGATACTCCATTTGCCAACAGCCTAAATTTCAAACGTGGTATCATGTTATATTGTGTTTGAAGTATAGTGTGACTGCGACAGGTAATAAGGCAGTCATGAGTGTTAGAGTCAGAATGTACCACGACTTTCAGAGATGGTGACTGAAAACTGTTGAAACACATTAAACTGCTGTATCCTCGGTACCTACTTGTGATGAGAGTTCTAATATTCTATTGGTTTCCAGTGTATTTTTCTAATATGGTATGGTGTTATATCATGTCAAAAGGATAGTGTGACTGGATCAGGTAATAAGGCAGTCATGAGTGAGAGAGTCAGAACGTGTCTTGACTTTCTACAATGCTAGCTGAAAACTGTAGAAACACAGTAAACAGCTGTAGCTTTGGTACCTAGCTGTGTTGACACTACTAATACTCCATTTGCTACCAGCCTAAATTTCAACCATGGTACCATGTTATATTGTGTTAGAAGTATAGTGTGACTGCATCAGTAATAAGGCAGTCATCAGTGTGAGAGTCAGACTGTACCGCAACTTTCAATGATGATGGCTGAAAACAGTTGAAACACAGTAAACAGCTGTATATTCAGTACCTAGTTGCGATGAGAGTACTAATACTCTATTGGTTACCAGGATATTTTTCTAACGTGGCATGCTGTCACATCATTTTATAAGTATAGTGTGACTGCGTAAGGTAATAAGGCAGTCATGAGTGAGAGAGTCAGAACGTGTCTCGACTTTCTACAATGCTAAGTGAAAACTGTAGAAACACAGTAAACAGCTGTAGCTTTGGTACCTAGGTGTGTTGAGAGTACTAATACTCCATTTGCTACCAGCCTAAATTTCAACCGTGGTATTATGGCATATTGTGTTAGAAGTATAGTGTGACTGTGACAGGTAATAAGGCAGTCATAAGTGTGAGAGTCAGTATGTGCCACGACTTTCAGTGATGGTGACTGAAAAGTGTCGAGTGTTGATGTCATATCATGGAACCCAAATTTTACGGACTCGGCTAGGAATCTCAATTACGGAATGCCTTATATGTATACAGGGGAAATCTCATTGAACGTTTTGAAAGCGCAAAGCTGTGATGTAGTGATACAAGTCAATATTAATGGATGATAGTTTAGTCAATAGTACTAGTACAAGGCCGTAATGGAACAAGCCTTCTGTAGAATCTAATGATAGGTCATAGACCTGTAGTGGCCTTGGAGCTTTGGCGACAAGATGGAAGCCGTTGGTAAGACTACATTAGACCCCATTTAGGGATTACTCATGGCCTCATACGACAAAAAAAGGGATTCTCCAAAACGTATGCTCGATAGGTATCCTCGAATAATACAATACCAGGCCATAGGTATCCTCAAATACAAATAAATGAGGCTAAGAGTCGTTGTAAATTATACCTCATTGAGGGATTTTTCATGGTCCTCATACCCTCAAAATTCAATGAGGTTATAAGGATAATAAATGAGGACTCATTGAGGGCTTTTACATAGCCCCCATACGACAAAAAAGGGATTCTATAGTCACAGGTGTTTCCCTAAAAATGGGATTCCATGGGATATGGCTGTTCAATACCGAGATGAGGCTTAGAGGGATAGTAAATTATACCTCATTGAGGGATTTTTCATGGCCCTCATGACCTCAAAATTGAATGGGGCTATGAGGGATAATAAATGAGGCCTCATTGAGGGCTTTTACACAGCCCTCATGGCCTCATACGACAAAAAAGGGATTCCACAGCCACAGGTGTTTCCCCAAAAATGGGATTCCATAGGATATACCTGTTAATTACTGAAATGAGGGTAAGAGTCATAGTAAATTATACCTCATTGAGGAATTTTTCATGGTCCTCATAACCTCAAAATTCAATGAGGCTATGAGGGATAGTAAATGAGGCCTCATTGAGGGCTTTTACATAGCCCTCATGGCCTCATACGACAAAAATGTGATTCCATAGCCATGAGTGTTTCCCCAAAAATGGGATTCCATGGGATATAGACATTGGATATAGAGGTGATGAGACTCGGATAGGACTTCACTGTAATAAGGGGAGATAACTCGGCATACAGATTATGGGAAATCAAGCAATCTGATTGGTTAGTTATAATTTATATAAATGATCTAGATAAATGAAACAACAAGAGTACTTTGAATAGGGTCAGAACTAACAAGAATAGACCAGAAATTGCTAAATATAGTAACAATACTTCAACAAACATCAACCGATTTGACAGATATTTGGCACATGGGTCTCAAGGAATAATGTCTTGGTCGAGTTTGAAAACGGGCTCGGTCCGATGTACGGCTGAAGGATTATTGGGCTGACTTTGTCATTTTTTGCAAATTTTGTGCTTGATACCAGTGATAGTGCGATAACTTGAATAAATGTTAACCGATTTGATTCTTTTTTTATTGTATGGGTTTCCAGGATAATTGTCTCGACCAAGTTCTAAAATGTTCGGTCGGATATATGCCAGCAGAATTATTGAGTTGACAGACTCATTTTGTTCAAATTAGTTATTTAGAAAAAGGTCCTCTCATGCTTTTTGGTTCGCAGTTATCCATCGTTGTGTTAGCCACGAAAACACGACCCCGCGTTGGCGATGCGGACCATTTCTATAAATAGAGTTGTTGAGTTGACGTTCGTTTCGTGATTGATCATAATTCAGTGATTCACAGAGATTATTATTGTCCTCACACAAGGTGAAGGGAAAATAAATTTGAAAAAAGAGTTTCAGTGTGTCCTAATTATCGATGCTTTCACACGTCCATAAATAAACTGGTTTTGTGTCCATTGCTCCAATAGATTAGAGAAATTGTGTTCCACTCCCCCCTGCCCTCCCCACCCCACGAAACAAACGTGAACGTCAATTTTGTTTCTAAAATTGGGGTTACAGCTATATTATTCACCAATACAGACACTGCCATTTTAACTGCCATTTATTCTAACAACTGATGTCAAATTTTCTTCCACATACTGATGTAGTAAAAAATAGCCCTCAATGAATGTGACCACCACCCCCCCCCCCCCAACAGTATACCCCTCTTCATCAAAAACATGATATAATTCATAAATTAATTAATGTTGACACAAAACAAACAACTTGTGACATTGAATATCCTACTTGTGATCATTTTTAAATCACATTCAGGCTTCTGAAGACATTTCACATCATGTGTTTGGTGATTCATTTGCAATTTTTGTTAAAAAAAGCCAGTTTTCTCAGTTAAGGCACCTAGAGTCGTTAGTATGGTACTGACAAAACATAAAACACTGCTTTTTTCAACAGTATCACCAGTACTGCTCATGTGGTATCTCATAGCACTGTTAAAATGCCTAAAAGCATTCAATATTGATTCTGTGGTGCTGTGCTTGAGCAGCAAGTATCCATTTGGGCACTTTCACAACCTTGGATTTACTCCCCACAAACACCCATTCTGATGAAACGAGTGAAATTGTGGAAAATATGTCTCCGAGGAGGATGAATGAGATATTTGCTTAAAAAATTGGGTTTTTTTTAGTGTTTTAATATATTTGTGTGTGAATGGGGTGGGGGAGGGAGGGGGGGGGGTAGAGTGTGAAAAATGGTCACCTGCCAGTTATTGAAAATGTACAACCAGGCAAATGAAAAGCAAAGAAACACTTTGTCTGATGGACAGACAGACAGACATGCAGTCACACAAATTGAAAGTCTACACAGAAATAAAAACTGACATACAATGAAAAATTTTGTTAGAAGTGCCAGGACAAGATTGCCAAACGGCATAAAAACCTCAATGGACCCTGAGTGCTGCAGTACCAAAGCAAATCATAGGATACTGAGAGTGTATGATATTTACTTTGGTTTCCCAAAACATACTGTACAGTCTTTCCAATTGTTTCTCATCAACTGAGGCTTCAGTATCTATGGATGGGTGGGTGGGGACTTGATTCATAGAGAGAACAATATTTCACAGTTGCTACTGTAGTTTTGTGCTGTAACATGGGAACCGTGACAACAATGCTCAAGCTAAAGAAAATTTGATCGCATCACTTTAGTTTGGGGATTCAAATATCTTTGTCAAGTATAACCCTTCAGAGAACTTTTTCCAACCCCAAAACAGGGGGTCGTGCATCAAATAAGAGGGAAAATTTAGTACTAGACTACTTTATTAGTACTAGACTACTTTATTGGTAACTGTGCACAAATGCCATTCACTGACATTTGCAACTTTATTGTGTTATTTTTTCCACTGTTCCCCACCCCCAAATTTGTGTTCCAAAAATACTCTTTCAATGAAGAAATTATTTTCTAACATTTTTTAACCCTTTACCAAATATAACGGTCAAAAGCTGCTGGTGCTATTCACAAGTAATCCATGTTCATTATTTTCTTGTTTTTTCTGTCAAAAACATAGCTTATGACCCCTCATTTGAATGAAGTCATTCCAATAGTGTAAAAAGTCATGTTTTTGACACAAAAAATTAGGAAGTCAATAAGTTTGTGGGCAAGGGTAATCAGCCTTTCATGTTAAGTAAAGGTTAACAGCATAATTCAGACAAACATCTAAATACCAGTAAATAAAAGTGCAATATGGGTTTTCTGGCTGTGGGTTTGAATGGTGATTGGAAGAGGGTTGGAAGATTGGAACCCCCCTCTGCCCCCAGCACTATGATGGGGAACCATGGTTTAATTACATTTGTTAATACATGTGTACATGTAGGGTAAAACAGGTTGTTATTTGACATTTGCTGAAGGCTGTAGTGTGCCTCTGGAGGCTACACTTGCTAATAATTAAATCAGGTTCGGAAGCCAAATTATGTATTTCCTGAATCAACCCCAATCCTATCAAAGATACATTTTACCTCTTTCATGTGACAAAAGAGTCATTTCTGCATGAGAATTCAACTTTTGGCTTCCACTGAGTTAAAAACATGGGAAATTTGTTCTTTTAAAGAAAACTGTCCAAACTGTGTCAAATGGCTTAAAAACTGCTGTTGCCTCCAATACATTTTTCGACTCTGTTACCCAATGAGTAAGCTGAGAGGTAAGGAATTCATGTAGCTTTTTTGAAACCTAACCTAATCCCAAAATAAAACTAAAATCTGCATCAGCATGCAATTCCTTGAGGAAAAATTCGTCTCATTTAACCATACAGCAAGACAAAGAGTGGTGTTCCAACCTCACGAAACAATATAACTGTCACCATTGCTTCAAAAATTGGGGTTGCAGCTATATAATTCACCAATATCAATAGACAGTACCATTTTATCCTAACAACTGATGTCAAATTTTCTTCTACACACTGATGTGACAAAATACAGCCCTGAAGGTGTCCCCCCTAGTATGCTCCTTTTTATCAAAAACTATGATAAAATTCATAAATTAATTGATGTTGACACAAAACAAACCTCTTGTGATATTAAATTTCTCATTTGTGATAGTTTTTAAATCACATTCTGGCTACTGAAGATATTTCATATAGCGCTTGATGAATATTTTGCCATTCTTGTGAAAAAAGTCTCACTTTCTCAGTTAAGGCACCTAGAGCCATTGGTATAGCACTGACAAAACATTAAACACTGATTTTTTCCAACAGTATGACCAGCTGAGCACTGTTCCTATGGTATCTCATAGCACTGTTAAAATGCCTAAAACCATCAAATATTGATTCTGTAGTGATGTGCATGTCCCGCAAGTACATGCACCCACAAGGGCTCGTTTACAACCTTGGATTTAATCCCTCCCTACAGGCACCCATTCTGATAAAAAGATTGAAAATACATGCATGCATAGTATCCAGTGAAGATGTCTCAGATATTTGCTTCAGGAATGTAGTGCTCTTTAATGTTTAATATATTTGTGTATGTGTGTGTATGGGGGGGGGGGGGGGAGGGGGGGGGGGGGTCACTTGCCAGTTATTGAAAATGTAGAAGGGCCATTATCAATAATTCGATACATTTCGAGCATTTGTTGTTATCAAGCTGTAGGTAATTTTAGTATGACATCAGCTGGTCGGGTTGCAAATATTTAGTAATAGTACTTGGTACCGAGTAACAAACTAGCACCGAATACCTACTCATGTCATTCCCGGAGTTCTGATAGGCCCATGAAAATTACAAAATGATACTAATGTTACTGTTATCATTCCAGCTTAACGTTTATTTGTGCAGGTACTGGCTGTTAAATGCAATTTGAGTTGCCCACCTTTGACTATTTTAAACGTTAGAGTGAACAGAGTTTGTCTCATTCACAAGAAAATTAGCATCAGTCGACCAATTTTGTTTTTGGAGAACAATAAGCTGTGTTATCATTTCTCTTGATACTTACGTTATGTGTGATCTAAGGTTGCATTGTCAAAAAGATTGTGGCTCAGTAAAACCCGTCTGAATATTTTATGAACTCGTGTATATTGTATTGCTTGATGTAAAATGCAAATAAGAAATCTACTGTAAGAAAAGTGTGCAAAAATTATTGATGTGTTTTCAGCTCTAGTCAGATGGTTGTCAACGATAGTTCCGTCCCTAGTCATTCCATTTGCTATGTATACATAGGGACGTATTGACACAAGTAGAGGGCAGTTTACCTCTTACTCGCAGAACATAACGCCTTAAATCTAGCGTTGTTTTCTGTCAATAGTTTTCCAGGATGAAACCCAGGACAATACTTACATTACGTCGATACTTACGTTATGGGAAATACGAAACTGTAGACGGCAAGCATAGATGACGTCATATGCGCACGTGCAGGCGTTTCTCTTGCGCAATATCATGTCATCCCGCCATATTTGATGAACTGGATAGATATTGTATGTTTGATTCGATGGAACTTTCCATGATTAATTCTGTTTGAGGACAGTTAGTCTGTTTAAAATAAAGCATACGCATATCCAACTAACAACAATAGAGCATAACATAATATTTAAGGTAAGTCATTGGTTTGAAAGTAGAAAGGGGTTGATAGTTCATCATATACGCTGTTTTCGGTATTATTCGCGATCTAAACAGTGATACTTACGTTACACATGGTATCGTAAGTATCACTGAACGAATATAGGAATTCGCAGAGCTTGAACACAATTTTAAATCTATTTTCAGATGCCTAAGTCACGAGCAGAGATACAGAAAGCTTATCGCGCCCAAAAAATACAGGAACTGGGATCAGCGTATCGAGAAATGGAATTAAAACGAGTGATGAATTATTATGTTCCTGCATCCCAGTTGTCGAATAAAAATCGCAAGCAGAGAAATACTGCATGTATGCTTCAGAATAGATTAAGTCGTCAGAGAAAACGTTAACTTGCTTTGAGAGATGAACTTGGGTCAACAAGTGGATATATAACAGACCTAGATAAAAGTGCACAAGAACAAGCACACCCAGGGTCGTCTAATAACACCCCACCTTCGGAACGGCTTTTAGTAAAATTAGACTTTAGGAGAGGAAAAAGTGTGGGGCCCAAGAAAGCGAGAAAAAGGGCACTGGCACGAGCAAGGAAAGAAATTTCAAAATTGGAAGAATCTTTGGAAAAAACTCAAAAGAAATTAAGAGTGAAGACTTCACAATTACACCGCCTTAAATCCAAAGTGGGTAAGGCTTTTGGCAAAGATGCCATTGACCAAAACCAACTTACTCCCGGCAAATTAGCTGATATTGACACTTCAGAACTTCAGCTCACACCGAAACGTGCATCTGCTGTTCGCAAAAAACTTTTAGTGGGCCATGCATTGGTGTCCGAGTTAAAATCAACAACAAAAGACAATTCGCAAGATGGCAAATCTCTAGTCCGGCAAATAGCAGTTGGAAAGGTACTACAGAAATACCGTTTGAACGCCACCATCTGTAGACTGACTGGGATAAGTAGGGCAGCTGTTTGGCGTGAGCAATTGATTTCACGTGAGAACAAAAAGTTGAAAATTAACAAGGAGAACCGAAGTGGGGTGCAGACTAAATATTCGGAAAAAAGGATGCTGTGAAAATAAAGGGTCATCGTGAAAAGGAACAATAGCTTGTTCTCACCGATTACATGTCTAATCTATATGAAAAGTTTCTCGGAGAACACCCAGACGTCAAAATGTCTTTCACCACCTTTTGCCGATGTCGCCCCCAAAAATATTCTTCTCACTTCATTTATTAGCAGGAGTTCCTGTCTGTGTACTAAACACGCCAACATAGCTTTAAAAGTTGATTCGCTAATAAAGTTTGGTGTAAGGATTTCGCGTAATCCCGAAAACCTACTCTCTAAGGGGGAGAACGAAACTGTAGAAATCCTCGCCTGTGTTCAGGGAAATGTGACCTATAAGCAGTGGAAAAAAGTTGAAATCGAAACAGGCTTCTCTAAAATGCGACTTGTGACTATCTGCAGCAGTGCAGACGACTTTTGTAATGAAGTGCGGAGGAGATTAGTATATTCAACAAACATGTTGAACGTCTTCGTGCTCAATTCAGTGCTATGCGGGAAATGAAAGCAAATATGAGGGACGATGAGGTGATAGTGCAAATGGATTATAGTGAGAACTATACATGTAGGGCTATGGATGAGATTCAGAGTGCCTACTGGGGGTCAAACAGGTGTCACTCTTTTTCCCATTGTTGCCTTTTATAAATGTGGTAGTGCACAAGTGCATTCCTCCTACTGTATTGTTTCAGATGACACACAGCATGATGCGAGTTCTGCAATAACTTTTGTTAATGCCATCATGCCAAAAATCAAACATCTTGTGACAAATTTGCGTCTCATTCATTATTTTACTGACTCACCGACCAGTCAATTCCGCAACAAGCATATGTTTCACTTTCTTTCTCAACACCGAGAATTGTTCAGTGTAGACGGCAGGTGGCACTATTTTGAGGCGGGGCATGGCAAAGGTCCTTGCGATGGCATTGGCGGATCGTCTAAGCGTGCAGCCGATCAGGCTGTAAAACAACAAAAATATGTGATACAAGATGCCTATGATTACTTTAAATGGGCTTCAAGCACCACTGGGAAGATAGAATACATTTTTGTTTCCTTAAATACAGAAGGGTTATCAACGCAACGTCCGTGAAGTCGGTCCCAAGCTGCATGAGACTACATGCCATAGGCTGGGATGAACTCGAAAAGGCATGGCAAACTCGTGTGACCAGCTGTGTGTGTGAAACATGCCTATCGGGAACATTCTGTGACAGTTGGTCAAAAGTTAAAGTGGACAAAAAACCAAGCCACGCAGCTAAGGGTGCATCAAACAAAGTACCCAATGCTACGGACCCAAGCATTAATGCTTGGGTCCTTAGCATTGGAGACTTTGTAGCAGCTATTTATGACAAGCAGTGGTATCTTGGCCAGATCATAGATTGTGACGATGATGATGTTGAAATCAATTTTATGGAAAAGTCGAAACAAAATTTTAAATGGCCTTCTCGAAAGGATGTTTTGTGGCTTCAAAAGTCAGACATCATTTGGAAACTTGGTTGTACACCCACTCCGTTGGGGAAAAGTGCTCGCATTTTCAAAATAAGTGAAATAGAACGAGAGAAGATAGAAGAGAAATGTGTGGAGAAATAAGTTCCAAGTACTACGTTTCCGTGATACTCAATGTTTTTATATTAACCTTTTCACTTTGATGTCGGTTTTCCTAAATTTGTTGATCGGCAGATATCCAATGTGTTGTCAAAAGTTCAACATTTTATATTTGAATGACAGATCCCCACAGCCTCTTCCAATCAGAATACAAATTGTTGAACTTTTGAAAAGGCATAGGAAGATTGTTATAGATGCGCACTTTGCAAATGTAACTGCTAGAATGCTAAGATGTTTTTGGCAGTCAGAATATGTTAGCATGACATTGCCTTGTTGCAATGTATAGGTGAGTGCCCAAAGGCATTCTTCCCTAAATTGCAACAAAACAAATTTAATCAGATTAAATACATTTCCTTTTAATATAATTAGATGCTCATTCTTAAAACACCGCTGCGGTAAAGGGTTGACGCTAAAAAGCTTCTCACCAGACCATACCCGTACTGTGATGCGCGTTCAAAGACTTACCACAACACCTTTTCAATAATCCACTCACTCTATACTAATAATATATAGGGTATAAATAACTGTTATTTTATACAGTAGAATAGGATATACCGAGGGAAGCTTTTAATTAGGGTTATAAGACTAGCCTGGACTTGCAGGCAATGAGCGAGGTTTAGAGAATTTGCATGTCAACTTTGTTTCCTGATTTCACATGGAAATGATACTTACGTTACCCCTAACTAGAGTTCAATGCTTCTCACATTGTATATTAGGCCACATTACACAATTAACCCAAGCAGTCCGGTGTCGTATTTACTCACATTTCATTCATTATCACCTATGTTTATTTTCCTTGAAGTTGTTAAAGGTCCAACAATTTATATTTTTATTGACGGATCTGCTTGAGCTCTCTCAATCAAATTATAAATTGTTGAACCTTTGACAACATATGGAGAAATAAGTCCTAGATTTGCAAATACTTGGGCAAAAAACGTATTTCGATGGTGAGGGGTATCACCAAAGAGTGTGCAAACGTAGGGTTTATGTCACGCGTTAAAGAGATACTTACGTTACCAATAACCACCATTTAACCATTCAGAAGTTTCGACAAGAAATGTCAGTTGATTTCTCAGTTAATGATTTACAGTTGCTCAAATAGAGTCTGTACAATAAAGTTAAACACATTTTATTTTTACTTAAGCCTGTTTCGACTTTCTTTTTTAAATGTTGCGCGTAGCCATTTGATATCATGTTGAAATGATATCCACAACATTTGGGCACTTAACTCGATTTGGGCATTTAGTCAATCCATTCCTATCCATACTTGGTAATTTCACAAATCCAATAAAGAAATTACATTTTTATATCATTTGATAACCCCTGGGCATGATGGTCATTAAACTGAATGATTAACACGTTAGTAACCTAAGTGTCATAAAGACACACACAACTCTATATAATGGCCCAGTACTTTTTCCAAGGAAGAGATATGTTCTAACCCACTTGTATTTAAGCATGACATATACCGTTCTTATCATAAATAAACATGACAAACAAATTCTCAAGGTTTAAATTTTCATAATTTGACCTGACTCATATGTCTCTAATTATTGATAATGGCCCAGAACTGTGCAAATGAAAAGCAAACCAACACTTTGTATGATGGACAGACAGACATGCAATCACATATTTGGAAAGTAACAGTCTACATGTACATAGGAATGGTACGATGGACAGACAGACATGCAATCACATATTTTGAAAGTGACAGTCTACATGTACATAGGAATGTTGACTGACATACAATGAAAAATATAGTGAGAAGAGCCAGAACAGGGTTTTCAAACAGAAAAAAAACTCAGTGGACCCTGAGTGCTGCAGTACTAAAGCAAATCATAGGAAACTGAGAGTGTTTGCTGTTAACTTTCTCATTAGCTGAGGGGTTCAGTATGGGTGGTAGAGGGACAATTGTTAATGTAGTTTTGTGCTATAACATGGGGAACCTGACATCACTAGTATCAGACTACTATATTGGTAACAAAAGCCTTTCATTCACATTTGCAACTTTGTTACTTTTCTAACTGTACCCCTCCCCCCACCAGCCTATCCCAAAATACTCTGTGAATGAAAAAATTGTTTTTTAACATTTTTACTCACTCACTCAATGTAATGGCCAAAACAGGCTAACAGCATTCACCAAAATTGCCATTCAATGTTAATTATTTTTGCATTTTTTTTTTGTGTCAAAAACATATCTTATGACCCCTCATTGGAATGAGCTCATTCAGCTCTATCCAGTGGGGGAAGGGGGTTCATAGCTATGTTTATTGACGCAAAAAATGAAAAGAAATTAGTTATTCAAAAGTGGTATCTTCTTTTCATGTAAGGTAAAGGGTTATCATAAAACTTCTATTATATCAGTGAATACAAGTGAAATATGAGTTTTCTGGCAAAGTGTTTGGATGGTGATTTGGGGGAGGATTGGAATATAATTGGAATCCCCTCTATCACAAGTACTATGAGGGGAAACCATGGTTTAATTAAATGTGTTAATAGGGTAAAATAGGTGGTTACATGTGTATTTGGCATTTGCCAGAGGTTACAGTGTGCTTCTCAGTTCTGGATGCCACACTTGCTCAAGATGCATTTAACTGCATTACTTTTGGCAATATATAGCCTTTATTGCTGACTGTGACAAAAATATAACTTTTCAAAAAATAAAACAGTATTATTCGGTCTGTGATTCTCGAATGAACATTTAAATGTGAAATATATGTAATATCCAAAAAAATATAATTAAATCAGTGTTGGAAGCCAAATTACATGTACATTTACATGTATGTATTTCCTATAATCAACCCTAAACCTTCCAAAGGGTAACCTACAAACTTTTCCCTGAGGAAAATACCCCCCCCCCCCCCCCCCAATCATTTTCACACAATGCGCAAAAATCCCCCCGCCCCACGTTTTTTTCAGGTGAACAGAAATTCCTCCATCCATAATTTCTGGTGAACCAATTCCCCCCCCCCCCCTCCCTACCCTAATTTGTTAGAAGTATATTTATAGCCATACAAAAATGTCCAAAGCTTTTTACCACTCGAGGCCGAGCACTTGTCGCTTCAACCAATGCTAACTTTGCTTGTGTGGAGTTAACACTGTTGCCCAGTGGTTCTCTCAGTGCACTTCAGCTTCCTCCACCCATAAAACTGTCCAACATGAGGTGACACTGGCTGTTGAAAGTGTCCTTAAACTCCAATAAATAAATAAATAACTGTCTTGATAAATAGTTATTGAGGCATGTTTTCTTGTAAATAGTGATGAGTGTTTATGTAATTTACAAATCAAATACATAAGTTTTTAAATCCTCTTGGACTGCCTTTTAACCTTTTGGTGTAAAAGGCCGGAAGGAGGATTTTTGTACTGCTTTTAAAACTGCTCTTAAAATAATGTGGGAGATTGTGGTACTACCTTCAAAAACTGAGGGTGGGGGGGGGGGGGGGGAGTTTTGCTAAGTGTGTAAAAATGATTGGGGGGGGGGGGGGACTTTTTGTAGGGGGGATTTTAACCTACATTCTAATCCTTCCAAAGGTACATTTTACCTCTTTCATTCACTGCTTTCTTTGAAAACTACCCCAATCCCAAAATAAAACTAAAATGATCTTCATCAGCAGACAATAGTTGAGGGAAAAATCTGTCTCATTTAACCATACTGCAAGAGAAAGAGAGGTGCTCAACCACCACCCCCCCCCCCCCCCCAACCCCTTCACTCCACACAAAACAAAATGAATGTCAATTTTGTTTTAAAAACTGGGGTTGCAGCTATATAAATCACCAATATCAATAGACTGTTCCATTTTATCCTAGATGTCAAATTGTCTTCTACATACTGATGTGGTAAAATATAGCCCATAAAAGTGTCCCCTAGACCCCCAGCATACCCACTTTCATGACGATATAATTCTTCATAAATTAATTGATGTTGACACAAAACAAACCTCTTATTATATTAAATTTCCCATTTGTGATAATTTTTAAATCACCTTCTGGCTTCTTAAAATATTTCACATTGTGTTTGATGAATATTTTGTAAAAAAAAAATTTTTTTTTTTAAATCCCTCAGATTTCTTAATTAAGCCACCTAGAGTCATGGTATGTCTCTGACAAAACATTACACATTGATTTTTTCCAACAGCATGACAGTGCAGCTCATGTGGTATCTCAGAGCACCATTAAAATGCCTAAAACCATCAAATATTGATTCTGAAGTGTGGTGCTTATGCTGCAAGTACCCATAAAGGCACTTTCACAACCCTGGATTTAATCCCTACAGACACTAATGACCCATTTTGATAAAAAGAGTAAAATTAAGGAACATACAATGTACATGTATGTTTTCCAGAGAGGACGAATCAAATATTTGCTTCAAAAAGATAGTGCTCTTTAATGTTTAATATATTTGTGTATGTGTGTGAGGTGGAGGGGGTTACAGTGTGAAAAATAGTCAGAAGCCAGTTACTGAAAATGTACATGTACAACCGGGCAAATGAAAAGCAAAGAATCGCTGTCCGTGAAGGACTGCTCTTGGACAACTTGCACCCTGGACGATTCATACCACAATTAGGGGGTACAAACTGTCTTGACAATAAGGAACAAATTGTCTGGACAAAAAGTACGAATTGTCCCAGTAAAAGGTATGAATCGTCTCCTTTTTAGGACAAGCTGCCTCAAGTAAGTAAACATATGCATGAAACAACCAATCAAAACAAGATTTATGCATAGAAATGAAACTTCAATGGGTGAACCATCGCTTAAGTGAAAATGCGATCTCTAGTATTATCAACTTCGGTAAAAGAAAATTTATAGTAGATAGTAATGGATGTAGTTTTACAGTTAAAACACTATTTTTTTAATGAAGCCACAATAATTCTTTAAACTGATGAAGATCTAACAATAAATAATTTCATGACGCCCCAAATAATAAGTTAAAGAGTGTGCTGCCTTAATAATTTAATTAATTTAATTCTGAGCTCCCTCAATAGAGCATTTTCTTTTTGGCATTTTTAATTCTGAGCTTCCTCAATAGAGCAGTTTCTTTTTACCGTTGTGACGTTGAATCTTTTAAGTGTCTACTTGCTTTTTACTTTAAGTCATGAAATTTGATATTCTGTGTCTTTTTAAAATAAAAGAAATGGCATTGCCTTTTTTATCCTTTCTCGAAGTTTATAATCCTCTCCCAACCCCATCTCCATATATATTTTTTCAGAGGGGGTTAATTAAGCAGGGTATGAATTTGCAGAAGAGGATACAAATTGTCCAGAGGGGGTACGAACTGTCGGATACTGCCCAGAGGAGGGGTAAGAATCGTCTAGACAGAAGGTACAAATTGTCCTGGGAAAAGATATGAATTTTCCAGACATCGGGGTACGAATTGTCCAGCAAAAGGTACCAATTGCCAGAGGCACAAATCGTCCAGTCTATGTGTTGTCCAACTCACTGATGGATGGATGGTCAGACAGAATTTATGCAATCACACATTTTGTAATAAATTCAATTTCAGTGTCCTTTTCAATGCTAAAACAAACTAGAATTAGTAGAAATGAAATATTTTCTCTGGGATCAGTGTGCAAATGTTATTTTGAGGTCGGTTCTGGGGAGGTTGGTATTTAGGCTTTTTATTTTAAAAGTTTTTTGCCATTTTTGGAGAAACATACTAAATATCAGAATCCCCACCTCCAGATGTTGGTCAGACGAGGTGGGCGACATTGACTAGTTTGAAGATGAATTCAGTTCTATTCTGATTGCAAAGCCAAAAGCATCCAGGAATTAAAACATTGTTTACCAAAACACTGAGGAAGTGTAGTTTAAATGGGAGTTCTGAGTGGTTCTGGTATTTAGCCTTTAGGAGAACACGTCGGATCACAAAATTGGTTGGCCACTACACTGTAATTCTGACAGGCTCAAACTGACATTGTATTGTATTACTGGTAAAAATAGTTCATACACTGGAGCCAGTGAACAAGTGAAGAAAAATCTAGGAAATAAATGAATATCGCTGTTCGCGTGCATGTCTGTTTCTCAACTTTCTGTAAAATTTTACTACAAGACTGCATGCCCATGTTTTGAGAACAAAGATTTCCCCAGACCATACGTCAACATAAGTTGAATTCATCCGAACTCCGGCTGTTTTTAAGGAAATCGTGCTAAGTTCCCCACAAATGAAAAAGGCCCACTAAAAGTGTCAATAAATCACTTGTTTTATTTTCTTAATCGTTGTCAACAATTTGTGAAGTGTACGTTCTCAATTAAAACTGAAACTGGGCTTTGAATCTGATGAAACCGGCAACGGATGGCATTGGCACTTCGAACTTTCAAACAATATTTAACTTGCCAACAACTACCTAACTTCGAAAGTCACTTCATTACTTAATTATTTCTCATAGTTTCCAGCAGTCTGCAGCAATATATTTTACATAATGTCCTTTGAAAAGCCCAAAACAATTAAATATCCGTTACAATGATTCTGGATTTTTTGCCAGTGGGAGAACCACGCCGCCAGATGGAACCCCAAACTCTGTTGCATGGTATATAGAAAAATTATGAAATAATTTACCAGAGGTACAAATCGTCCAACCTGGGTTACCTATGTGCGCACACGCCACTGCGTGGGTGTGCATTATAAGTACAGGGTGACTGCCTCAGGTAATAAGGCAGTCAGGAGTGAGAGAGGCAGAGCGTGTCTCGACTTTCTACAATGCAAACTTCAAAATGGAAACACAGTAAACAGCTGTAACTTTGGTATCTAGCTGTGTTGAAAGTACTAATACTCCATTTGCTACCAGCCTAAATTTCAACCGTGGCATCATGTTATATTGTGTTACAATGATTCTGGATTTTTTGCCAGTGGGAGAACCACGCCGCCAGATGGTACCCCAAACTCCGTTGCATGGTATATAAAAAAATTATAAAATAATGAATACGTACCTGGGTAACCTATGTGTGCACAAGCGTGGGTGTGCACTATAAGTACAGGGTGATTGCCTCAGGTAATAAGGCAGTCAGGAGTGAGAGAGTCATCAGAGCGTGTCTCGACTTTCTACAATGCAAACTGAAAACTGGAAACACAGTAAACTGCTGTATCTTCGGTACCTAGTTGTGATGAGAGTACTAATACTCTATTGGTTACCAGAATATTTTTCTACCGTGGTATGGTGTTACATAATTTTATATAAGTATAGTGTGACTGCGGAAGGTAATAAGACAGTCATTCATTAGCTAGCTGTGTTGAGAGTACTAATTATATATTTGCTACCATCTTCAATTTCAAACGTGGCATCAAACCATATTGTGTCATAAGTACAGAGTGACTGCCTCAGGTAATAAGGCAGTCATGAGTCAAAGAGTCAGAGCGTGTCTCGACTTTCTACAATGCAAACTGAAAACTGCGGAAACACAGTAAACAGCTGTAGCTTTGGTATCTAGCTGTGTTGAGAGTACTAATACTCCATTTGCTACCAGCCTAAATTTCAACCTTGGTATTATGTTATATTGTGTTAGAAGTATAGTGTGACTTTCATTGATGGTGACTGAAAGCTGTTGAAACACAGTAAACACCTGTAGCTTTGGTACCTTGCTGTATTGAGAGTACTTATACTCCATTAGCAACCAGCCTAAATTTCAACCATGGTATCATGTTACGTTGTGTTATAAGTATACTGTGAGTGCGTCACTTAACTGGTTGAGTGCTAGAAGCCACTATCGGGGCTTTAAAAAAAATGAGGATACCGGAGCAAAGGCCAACATTTTCTCCACTCATGTTCCATATTCAGTCAAAAGCAAATAATATTTTGTTTATATAAATTTGTTAATTACAAATTATTGGAAAGTGCCTGTGGGCACTCTTCAATACTTTGAAATAAAACAAATTTTGGTGAACAAATTCAAAGCACCAAAAATAAACTAGCCCTCAACCAGTTAATAAGGGAGTCATGAGTGTGAGAGTCAGAATGTGGCACGATCTTCACGGATGGCAACTGAAAACCATGGATACACATTAAAGGCTGTATCTTCGGTACCCAGCTGTGATGAAAGCACTAATACTCTATTGGTTTCCAGGATATTTTCTAGTGTGGTATGGTGTTAGATCATTTTATAACTATAGTGTGACTGCTCAGGTAATAAGACAGTCATTCATTAGCTAACAGTGTTGATAGTACTAATACTCTATTTGCTACCAGCCTAAATTTGAACTGTGGCATCAAGCTATATTGTGTTATAAATATAGAGTAACTGCGTCAGGTAATAAGGTAGTCATGAGCGAGAGAGTCAGAACGTGTCTCGACTCTCTACAATGCTAACTGAAAACTGTTGAAACACAGTAAACAGCTGTAGCTTTGGTACATAGCTGTGTTGAGAGTACTAATACTCCATTTGCTACCAGCCTAAATTTCAATCGTGGTATCATGTTACGTTGTGTTATAAGTATACTGTGAGTGCGTCACTTAACTGGTTGAGTGCTAGAAGCCACTATCGGGGCTTTAAAAAAAATGAGGATACCGGAGCAAAGGCCAACATTTTCTCCGCTCATGTTCCATATTCAGTCAAAAACAAATAATATTTTGTTTATATAAATTTGTTTATTACAAATTATTGGAGAGTGCCTGTGGGCACTCTTCAATACTTTGAAATAAAACAAATTTTGGTGAACAAATTCAAAGCACCAAAAATAAACTAGCCCTCAACCAGTTAATAAGGGAGTCATGAGTGTGAGAGTCAGAATGTGGCACGATCTTCACTGATGGCAACTGAAAACCGTGGATACACATTAAAGGCTGTATCTTCGGTACCCAGCTGTGATGAAAGCACGAATACTCTATTGGTTTCCAGGATATTTTCTAGTGTGGTATGGTGCTAGATCATTTTATAACTATAGTGTGACTGCTCAGGTAATAAGACAGTCATTCATTAGCTAACAGTGTTGAGAGTACTAATACTCTATTGGCTACCAGCCTAAATTTGAACTGTGGCATCAAGCTATATTGTGTTATAAATATAGAGTAACTGCGTCATGTAATAAGGTAGTCATGAGCGAGAGAGTCAGAACGTGTCTCGACTCTCTACAATGCTAACTGAGAACTGTTGAAACACAGTAAACAGCTGTAGCTTTGGTACATAGCTGTGTTGAGAGTACTAATACTCCATTTGCTACCAGCCTAAATTTCAATCGTGGTATCATGTTATATTGTGTTAGAAGCATAGTGTGACTGCATCAGGTAATACGGCAGTCATGAGTGTGAGAGTCCGAATGGGCCATGACTTTCAGTGATGATGACTGAAAACTGTTGAAACACAGTAAACAGCTGTACCTCCGGTACCTAGTTGTGATGAGAGTACTAATACTCTATTGGTTTCCAGGATATTTTCCACGGTGGTATGGTGTTATATCATTTTATAACTATAGTGTGACTGCTCAGGTAATAAGACAGTCATTCATTAGCTAGCTGTGTTGAGAGAACTAATACTCTATTTGCTACCAGCCTGAATTTGAACTGTGGCACCAAGCTATATTTTGTTAGAAATATAGAGTGACTGCATCAGGTAATAAGGTAAGAACGTATCTCGACATTCTACAATGCTAAGTGAAAACTGTTGAAACACAGTAAACAGCTGTAGCTTTGGTACCTGGATGTGTTGAGAGTACTGATACTCCATTTGCTACCAGCCTAAATTTCAACCGTGGTATCATGTTATATTGTGTTAGAATTATAGTGTGGTAATGAGGCAGCCATGAGTGTGAGAGTCGGAATGTGCCACGACTTTCAGTGATGGTGACTGATAACTGTTGAAACACAGTAAACAGCTGTATCTTCGGTACCTAGTTGTGATGAGAGCACTAATACTGTATTGGTTTCCACGATATTTTCACCTCTGGTATGGTGTTAGATAATTATATACGTATGGTGTGACTGTGTCGGGTAATAAGACAGTCATTCATTAGCTAGCTGTGTTGAGAGTACTAATACTCCATTTGCAACCAGCCTAAATTTCAACCCTGGTATCATGTAACATTGTGTTAGAAGTATAGTTTTAGTGCATCACATAATTAGGTAGTCATGAGTGTGAGAGTCAAAATGTGGCACAACTTTCACTGATGGTGACTGAAAACCGTTGATACACAGTAAACAGCTGCATCTTCGGTACCTAGTTGTGATTAGAGTACTAATACTTTATTGGTTTCCAGGATATTTTTCCACAATGGAATGGAGTTATATCATTTTATATGTATAGTGTGACTGTGTCAGATAATAAGACATTCATTCATTAGCTAGTGGTGTTGAGAGTACTAATACTCTCCTTGCTACCAACCTAAATTTCAACCGTGGCATCAAGCTATATGGTGTTATAAGTATAGAGTGACTGCGTCAGGTAATAGGGCAGTCATGAGTGAGAGAGTCAGAACATGTCTCGACTTTCTACATTGCTAACTGAAAACTGTTGAAACACAGTAAACAGTACTAGCTTTGGTACCTAGCTGTGTTTGGTGTACTAATACACTATTTGCTACCAGCATAAATTTCAACTGTGGTATAATGTTACATTGTGTTAGAAGTATAGTGTGAATACGTCAGGTAATAAGGCAGCCATGAGTGTGAGAGTCAAAATGTGCCACGACTTTCAGTGATGGCGACTGAAAACTGTTGAAACACAGTAAACAGTTTTATCTTTGGTACCTAGTTGTGATGAGAGTACTAATACTCTATTGGTTTACAAGATATTTTTCCACTGTGGTATGGTGTTATATAATTTTATAAGCATAGTGTGACTGCAACAGGTAATAAGGCAGTCATGAGTGTGAGAGTAAGAATGTGCCACGACTTTCGGTCATGGTGACTGAAAACTGTTGAAACACAGTAAACATCTGTATTTTCAGTACCTAGTTGTGATCAGAGTACTAATACTCTATTGCCTACCAGTATATTTTTCCACCCTGCTATGGTGTTCTTTCATTTTATAAGTATAGTGTGCATGCGTAAGGTAATAACACCATCAAGAGTGAGAGAGTCGGAACGTGTCTCGACTTTCTACAATGCTAACTGAAAACTGTTGAAACACAGTAAACAGCTGTTGCTTTGGTACCTAGCTGTGTTGAGAGTACTAATATTCCATTTGCAACCAGCCTAAATTTCAACCATGGTATCATGTTACATTGTGTTAGTAGTATACTGTGAGTGTGTCAATTAATAAGGCAGTCATGAGTGTGAGAGTCAGAATGTGGCATGACCTTCACTGATGGCAACTGAAAACCGTTGATACACAGCTGTATCTTCGGAACCCAGCTGTGACGAAAGCCCTAATACTCTATTGCTTTCTAGGATATTTTCTACTGTGGTATGGTGTTAGATCATTTTATAAGTATAGTGTGAATGTGTCAGGTAATAAGGCATTCATTAGCTAGCTGTGTACAGAGTACTAATATTCTATTTGCTACAAGCATAAATTTCAAACGTGGCATCAAGATATATTGTATTATAAGTATAGAGTGATTGCATCAGGTAATAAGGCAGTCATGAGTGAGAGAGGCAGAATGTGTCTCGACTTTCTACAATACTAACTGAAAACTGTTGAAACACAGTAAACAGCTGTAGCTTTGGTACCTAGCTGTGTTTGAAGTACTAATACACCATTTGCTAACAGCCTAAATTTCAACCGTGGTATCATGTTATATTGTGTTAGAAGTATAGTGTGACTGCATCAGGTAAAAAGGCAGTAATGAGAGTCAGAATCGGATTGTGCCAGGATGGTGACTGAAAACTGTTGAAACACAGTAAACAGCTGTATCTTCGTTCGGTACATAGTTGTAATGAGAGTACTAATACTCTATTGGTTTCCACGATATTTTTCCAGTGTGCTATGGTGTTATATCATTTTATAACAATATTTTGACTCCTCAGGTAATAAGACAGCCATTCATTAGCTAGCTATGTTGAGAGTACTAATACTCCATTTGCTACCAGCCTAAATTTCAACCATGGTATCATGTTACATTGTGTTAGAAGTATAGTGTTAGTGCGTCACTTAATTAGGCAGTCATGAGTGTGAGAGTCAAAATGTGGCACAACTTTCACTGATGGTGTCTGAAAACCGTTGATACACAGTAAACACCAGCATCTTCGGTACCCAGTTGAGATGAGAGCGCTAATACTCTATTGGTTACCAGGGTATTTTTCTACCGTGGTATGGTGTTATATTATTTTATAGGAATAGTGTGACTGCATAAGGTAATAAGACAGTCATGAGTGTGAGAGTCAGAACGTGTCTCAACTTTCTACAATGCTAACTGAAAACTGTTGAAACACAGTAAACAGCTGTTGCTTTGTTATCTAGCTGTGTTGAGAGTAGTAATACTCCATTTGCAACCAGCCTAAATTTCAATCGTGGTATCTTGTTACATTGTGTTAGAAGTATAGTGTGACTGCGTCACTCACTTAATAAGGCAGTCCTGAGTGTGAGAGTCAGAATGTGTTACGACTTTCACTGATGGTGACTGAAAACTGTTGAAACACAGTAAACAGCTGTATTTTTGGTACCCAGTTGTGATAAGAGCACTAATACTGAATTGGTTTCCAGAAAATTTTCTACTGTGGTATGGTGTTAGGTCATTTTATAAGTATAGTATAATGCGACTGCATCAGGAAATAAGACAGTCATTCATTAGCTAGCTGTGTTGAGAGTACGAATACTCTATTTGTTACCAGCCTAGATTTCAACCATGGCACCAAGCTGTATTGTGTTATAAGTATGGAGTGACTGCGTCAGGTAATAAGGCAGTCATGAGTTAGAGAGTCAGAAGGTGTCTCAAACACAGTAAACAGTTGTAGCTTTCGTACCTAGCTGTGTTGAGAGTACTGATACTCCATTTGCTTTCAGCCTAAATTTCAACCGTGGTATCATGTTAAAGTGTGTTAGAAGTATAGTGTGACGGCAATAGGTAACAAGAGGGATGTTACATCCCAACGCTCACCTACATTCACGCTTGATAATGTCGTTCCAATGTAACATGCCTAATATTTAGTTAATATAAATCATTAACTAGGCATCAAATGATTAATGTGGTTTATGTGATGGCTTTGGAAAGTCTATATTTCTGCATTTATTATATATCAATTCAACATAGAATCATTGGATATAAAAGCATTTTTTTCTTTTAGAAATGTTTATGATTAAGAATATGAATCGTGAGGCCAGATATTAAATCATAAATAAGAATTAGGAAAGGCTTTCATAAATCACTGAAATTGTAATTGAAGTACATTCATTGGTTAAAGAGGAGTTGCGGAAAAACATTCATTCAAGAAAGTGACTATAAGTCCCAACAAAAATACATCACATCAACAACTAAAATAAGCCTTAATGTTACTAGTAACAAGTATGAGAAAGTATTAAAAAAAAAAAGTTAAAAAAAATTTTTTTAAAGAAAGTGAATATAAGTCCCAAAAATCCCCCTCACCTTAACACAAACTTTTAGAACTTAAAATTGAGTAAGTCAGACAAAAACGTGAACATTGTGACTGAAAAAAAGAAAAGAAATCAGTTAAATTTCTGCATACAGTAGGGTTAATACCTACAGTTGTTATTGAAATGAGAAAATAAACCGTAATGAGAGATGAAGGCACCACAATCTGCACAAAAGCTGACTTTAACACAAATTCTTACAACACCTAAACGCTAATTCTTACAACAAGTTTTGGCAGAAAATCAGCCTCAAATATGCATGTAATGAGGGTTAAATATTACTGCAATGGAGTTCAGTAACCCAAGCGTAGAATATTAATCGCCTGGAAAGACACATAGAAACACAACTCACCTAAACACAAAGTTTACAAAGTTTTACAACTTAAAATTTACTAAGTCCGAGAAAAACATGAAAATTTTGACTGAAAAAAAAGAAAATTTCTGTTAAATTTCTGCATACAGTAGGGTTAATACCTACAGTTGTTATTGAAATATGAAAATCAACAGTAATGAGAAGCTAAAGCAGCACAATCTGCACAAAAGCTGACTTTAACGCAAATTCTTACAACACCTAAACGCAAATTCTTACAACAACTTTTGGCAGAAAATTTTAGGTGAAATTTGGAAAAAAGTTGTAGTATCAGGGTTAAATACTGTTCTGATAGTCCCCTACAACCTACATATGCAATATCAAAGGCCTGAGCCCACCGATCTTTGAGAACTCAGCTTAACACCTCACCTTAACACAAACTTTTAGAACTTAAAATTTACTAAGTCCGAGAAAAACATGAAAATTTTGACTGAAAAAAAAGAAAATTTCCGTTAAATTTCTGCATACTGTCGGGTTAATACCTACAGTTGTTACTGAAATATGAAAATCAACAGTAATGAGAAGTTAAAGCACCACAATTTGCACAAAAGCTGACTTTAACGCAAATTCTTACAACACCTAAACGCTAATTCTTACAACAAGTTTTGGCAGAAAATCAGTCTCAAATTCCTCAAATATGCATGTAATGAGGGTTAAATATTACTGCAATGGAGTTCAGTAACCCAAGTGTAGAATATTAATCACCTGGAAAGACACATAGAAACACCAATCACTTAAACACAAAGTTTTACAACTTAAAATTTACTAAGTCCGAGAAAAACATGAAAATTTTGAGTGAAAAAAAAAGAAAATTTTCGTTAAATTTCTGCATACAGTAGGGTTAATACCTACAGTTGTTATTGAAATATGAAAATCAACAGTAATGAGAAGTTAAACCAGCACAATTTGCACAAAAGCTGACTTTAACACAAATTCTTACAACACCTAAACGCAAATTCTTACAACTTTTGGCAGAAAATTTTAGCTGAAATTTGGAAAAAAGTCGTAGTTTCAGGGTTAAATACTGTTCTAATAGTCCCCTACAACCTACATATGCAATATCAAAGGCCTGAGCCCACTGATGCTTGAGAAATTCACCTTAACATTAAATCTTACAATATTGGACACGCCGGACGCCGACGCTGACGCCCGAGGTTATCACAATAGCTCACCACATCTTACAGATGTAGGTGAGCTAATAAGGCAGGCATGAGTGTGAGTGTCAGAATGTGCCTCGACTTTCAGTGATGGTGACTGAAAATTGTTGAAACAGAGTAAACAGCTGTATCTTCGGTACCTAGTTGTGATGAGAGTACCAATACTTTATTGGTTTCCAGAATATTTTTCTACTGTGATATCCGTTATATCATTTTATAAGCATAGTGTGACTGCGTCAGGTAATAAAACAGTCATTCATTAGCTAGCTGTGTTGTGAGTACTAATACTCTATTTGCTACCAGCCTAAATGTCAACAGTGGCATCAAGCTATATTGTGTTATAAGTATAGAGTGACTGCGTAAGGTAATAAGGCAGTCACGAGTGAGAGAGTCAGAACATGTCTTGTCTTTCTACAATTCTAACTGAAAACTATGATGTTATATTGTGTTAGAAGTATAGTGTGACTTCGTCAGGTAATAAGGCAGTCATGAGTGTGAGAGTAAGAATGCGCCACGACTTTCGGTGAAAACTGTTGAAACACAGTAAACAGCTCTATCTTCGGTACCTAGTTGTGATGAGAGTACTAATACTCTATCGGTCACCAGGATATTTTTCTACCGCGGTATGGTGTTATATTATTTTATAAGTATACTGTGACTGCGTAAGGTAATAAGACAGTCATGAGTGAGAGAGTCAGAACGAGTCTCTACTTTCTACAATGCTAACTGAAAACTGTTGAAACACAGCAAATAGCAGTAGCTTTGGTACCTAGCTGTGTTGAGAGTACTAATACTACATTTGCAACCAGCCTAAATTTCAACCATGGTATCTTGTTACATTGTATTAGAAGTATAGTGTGACTGCATCACTTAATAAGGCAGTCATGAGTGTGAGAGTCAGAATGTGGCACAACTTTCACTGATGGTGACTGAAACAGCTGTACCTTCGATACCTAGTTGTGATGAGAGCACTCATACTCTATTGGTTTCCAGAATATTTTCTACTGTGATATGCGTTATATCATTTTATAAGTATAGCGTGACTGTGTCAGGTAATAAGACAGTCATTCATTAGTTACCTGTGTTGACAGTACTAACACTCTATTTGCAACTAGCCTAAATTTCTACAGTGGTATCAAGCTATATTGTGTTGTCAGTATAGAGTGACTGTATCAGGTAATAAGGCAGTCATGAGTGAGAGAGTCAGACCGTGTCTCGACTTTCTACAATGCCAACTGAAAACTGTTGAAACACAGAAAACAGCTGTAGCTTTGGTACCTAGCTATGTTGAGAGTACTAGTACTCCATTCGCTATCAGCCTAAATTTCAACCGTGGTATTATGTTATATTGTGATAGAAGTATAGTGTGACTGCGTCAGGTGATAAGGCAGTCACAAGTGTGAGAGTGATAATGTGGCACGACTTTCAGTGATGGTGACTGAAAACTGTTGGAACACAGTAAACAGCTGTAGTTTCAGTATCTAATTGTGATCAGAGTACTTATACTCTATTGGTTACCAGGATATTTTTCTACTCTGGTATGGTGTTATATCATTTAATAAATATACTTTGACTGCGAAAGGTAATAAGACAGTCAAGAGTGAAAGAGTCAGAACATGTCTCAACTTTCTACAATGCTGACTGAAAACTGTTGAAACACAGTAACCAGCTGTAGCTTTGGTACCTAGCTGTGTTGAGAGTACTAATACTCCATTTGCTACCAGTCTAAATTTCAACCGTGGTATCATGTTATATTGTGTTAGAAGTATAGTGTGACTGCGACAGGTAATAAGGCAGTCATGAGTGTGAGAGTCAGAATGTGCCACGACTTTCAGTGACGGTGACTGAAAACTGTTGAAACACAGTAAACAGCTGTATATTCAGTAACTAGTTGTGGGGAGAGTACTAATACTCTATTGGTTTCCAGGATATTATTCTACCGTGATATGGTGTTATATCATTTTATAAGAATAGTGTGACTGCGTCAGATAATCAGACAGTCACTCATTAGCAAGCTGGGTTGAGAGTACTAATACTCTACTTGCTACCAGCTTAAATTTGAACTGTGGCATCAGGCTATATTGTGTTAGAAATATAGAGTGACTGCGTCAGGTAATAAGGCAGTCATGAGTGAGAGAGTCAGAACGAGTCTCGACTTTCTACATTGCTAACTGAAAACTGTTGAACACAGTAAACAGCTGTTGCTTTGGTACCTAGCTGTGTTGAGAGTAGTAATACTCCATTTGCTACCAGCCTAAATTTCAACCGTGGTATCATGTTATATTGTGTTAGAAGTACAGTGTGACTGCGACAGGTAATAAGGCAGTCATGAGTATGAAAGTCAGAATGTGCCACGACTTTCAGTGATGGTGACTGAAAACTGTTGAAACACAGTAAACAGCTGTATATTCGGTACCTAGTTCTGGTGAGAGTACTAATACTCTATTGATTTCCAGGATATTTTTCTACTGTGATATGGTGTTATATCATAAGTATAGTGTGACTGCGTCAGATAATCAGACAGTCATTCATTAGCTAGCTGTGTTGAAAGTACTAATAATCTACTTGCTACCAGTTTATATTTGAACTGTGGCATCAAGCTATATTGTGTTAGAAATAAAGAGTGACTGAGTCAGGTAATAAGGCAGTCATGAGTGAGAGAGTCAGAACGTGTCTCGACTTTCTACAATGCTAACTGAAAACTGTTGAAACACAGTAAACAGGTGTAGCTTTGGTACCTAGCTGTGTTGAGAGTACTAATACTCCATTTGCTAACAGCCTAAATTTCAGCCATGGTATCATGTTATTTTGTGTTAGAAGTATAGTGTGACTGCGACAGGTAATAAGGCAGTCATGAGTGTGAGAGTCAGAATGTGCCACAACTTACGGTGATAGTGACTCAAAAATGTTGAAACACAGTAAACAGCTCTATCTTTGGTACCCAGTTGCGATGAAAGTGCAAATACTCTATCGGTCACCAGGATTTTTTTTTTACCGTGGTATGGTGTTATTTTATTTTATAAGCATAGTGTGACTGCATAAGGTAATAAGACAGTCATGAGTGAGAGAGTCAGAACGTGTCTCAACTTTCTACAATTCTAACTGAAAACTTTTGAAACACAGTAAACAGCTGTTGCTTTGTTACCTCGCTGTGTTGTGAGTACTAATACTCCATTTGCAACCAGCCTAAATTTCAACCATGGTATCTTGTCACATTGTGTTAGAAGTATAGTGTGACTGCGTCACTCAATAAGGCAGTCATGAGAGTGTGAGTCAGAATGTGGCACGACTGTCACTGATGGTGACTGAAAACTGTTGAAACACAGTAAACCGCTGTATTTTCGATACTCAGTTGTGATGAGAGCACTAATACTCTATTGGTTTCCAGAATATTTTCTAATGTGGTATGGCGTTAGATTATTTTATAAGTATGGTGTGACTGCGTCAGGAAATAAGACAGTCATTCATTAGCTAGCTGTTTTGAGAGCCGTAATACTCTATTTGCTACCAGCCTAAATTTCAACCATGGTATCATGTTATATTGTGTTGGAAGTATAGTGTGACTGCGTGAGGTAATAAGGCAGTCATGAGTGTGAGAGTCAGAATGTGCCGTGACTTTCAGTGATGGTGACTGAAAACTGTTGAAACACACTAAACGGCGGTATTTTCAGTATCTAATTGTGATCAGAGTACTAATACTCTATTGGTTACCAGGACATTTTTCTACTCTGGTATGGTGTTATATCATTTTATAAGTATAGTTTGACTGCGTAAGGTAATAAGACAGTCATGAGTGAGAGAGTCAGAATGTGTCTTGACTTTCTACAATGATAACCGAAAACTGTTGAAACACAGTAAACAGCTGTTGCTTTGGTCCCTAGCTATGTTGAGTGTACTAATACTCCATTTGCAACCAGCCTAAATTTCAACCATGGTATCATGTTACATTGTGTTAGAAGTATAGTGTTATTGCGTCACCTAATTAGGCAGTCATGAGTGTGAGAGTCAAAATGTGGAATGACCTTCACTGATGGTGACTGAAAAACATTGATACACAGTAAACAGCTGCATCTTCGGTACCCAGTTGTGATGAGAGCACTAATATTCTATTGGTTTCCAGGATATTTTCTACTGTGATATGGTGTTATATCATTTTATAAGGATAGTGTGACTGCGTCAGGTAATAAGACAGTCATTAATTAGTTAGCTGTGTTGAGAGTAGTAATACTCCATTTGCTTCCAGCCTGAATTTCAACCGTGGTATCATGTTATATTGTGTTAGAAGTATAGTGTGACTGCAACAGGTGATAAGGCAATCATGAGTGTGAGAGTCGGAATGTGCCACGACTTTCATTGATGGTGACTGAAAACAGTTGAAACACAGTAAACAGCTGTATATTCAGTACCTAGTTGTGGTGAGAGTACTAATACTCTATTGGTTTCCAGGATATTTTTCTACCGTGATATGGTGTTATATGATTTTATAAGTATAGAGTGACTACGTCAGATAATCAGATAGTCATTCATTAGCTAGCTGTGTTGAGAGTACTAGCACTCTATTTGCAACCAGCCTAAATTTCAACAGTGGCATCAAGCTATATTGTGTTATAAGTATAGAGTGACTGCGTCAGGTAATACGGCACTCACGAGTGAGAGAGTCAGAACGTGTCTCGACCTTCAACAATGCTATTTGAAAACTGTTGAAACACAGTGAACAGTTGTAGCTTTGGTATCTAGCTGTGTTTGGAGTATTAATACACCATTTGCTACCAGCCTAAATTTCCACAGTGGTATCATGTTATATTGTGTTAGAAGTATAGTGTTAGTGCGTCACTTAATTAGGCAGTCATGAGTGTGAGAGTCAAAATGTGCCATGACTTTCAGTGATGGTGACTGAAAACTGTTGAAACACAGTAAACAGCTGTAGCTTTGGTACCTAGCTGTTTTGAGAGCACTAATACTCAATTTGCTACCAGCCTACATTTCAACCATGGTATCATGTTATATTGTGTTAGAAGTATAGTGTGACTGCGGCAGGTAATAAGGCAGTCATGAGTGTCAGAGTCAGAATCCGCCACGACTTTCGGTGATGGTGACTGAAAACTGTTGAAACACGGTAAACAGCTCTATCTTCGGTACCTAGTTGTTACGAGAGTACTAATACTCTATTGGTTACTAGGATATTTTTCGACCGTGGTATGGTGTTATATTATTTTATAAGTATAGTGTGACTGCATAAGGTAATAAGACAGTAATGAGTGAGAGAGTCAGAACGTGTCTCGACTTTCTAGACTGCTAACTGAAAACTCTTGAAACACAGCAAACAGCAGTAGCTTTGGTACCTAGCTGTGTTGAGAGTACTAATACTACATTTGCAACCAGCCTAAATTTCAATCGTGGTAACTTGTTTCATTGTGTTAGAAGTATAGTGTGACTGCATCACTTAATAAGGCAGTCATGAGTGTAAGAGTCAGAATGTGGAACGACTTTCACTGATGGTGACTGAAAACTGTTGAAACACAGTAAACAGCTGTATCTTCGGTACCTAGTTGTGATGAGAGTACAAATACTCTATCGGTTACCAGGATATTTTTCTACCGGGATAGTGTTTTATATTATTTGGTAACTATAGTGTGACTGTGTAAGGTAATAAGACAGTCATGAGTGAGAGAGTCAGAACGTGTCCTGACTTTCTACAATGCTAGTTGAAAACAACTGTTGAAACACAGTAAACAGCTGTTGCTTTGGTACCTAGCTGTGTTGAGAGTACTAATACTCCATTTGCAACCAGCCTAAATTTCAACCGTGGGTATCTTGTTACATTGTATTAGAAGTATAGTGTGACTGCATCACGTAATAAGGCAGTCATGAGTGTGAGAGTCAGAATGTGGCACGACTTTCACTGATGGTGACTGAAAACTGTTGAAACACAGTAAACTGCTGTACCTTCGATACCTAGTTGTGATGAGAGCACTAATACTCTATTGGTTTCAAGAATATTTTCTACTGTGATATGGTGTTATATCATTTTATAAGTATAGTGTGAATGTGTCAGGTAATAAGACAGTCATTCATTAGTTAGCTGTGTTGAGATGACTAACACTCTATTTGCAACCAGCCTAAATTTCAACATTGGTATCAAGCTATATTGTGTTGTCAGTATAGAGTGACTGTATCAGGTAATAAGGCAGTCATGAGTGAGAGAGTCACAACGTGTCTCAACTTTCTACAATGCCAACTGAAAACTGTTGAAACACAGTAAGAAGCTGTAGCTTTCTTACCTAGCTGTGTTGAGAGTACTAATACTCCATTCGCTATCAGCCAAAATTTCAACCGTGGTATTATGTTATATTGTGCTAGAAGTATAGTGTGACTGCAACAGGTAGTAAGGCAGTCATGAGTGTGAGTGTCAGAATGTGCCACGACTTTCAGTGATGCTGACTAAAAACTGTTGAAACACAGTAAAGAGCTGTATATTCAGTAACTAGTTGTGGGGAGAGTACTAATACTCTATTGGTTTCAAGGATATTTTTCTACCATGATATGGTGTTATATCATTTTATAAGTATAGTGTGATGTGCGTCAGATAATCAGACAATCATTCATTAGCTAGCTGTGTTGAGAGTACTAATACTCTACTTGCTACCAGCTTAACTTTGAACTGTGGCATTAAGGTATAATGTGTTAGATATATAGAGTGACTGCGTCAGGTAATAAGGCAGTCATGAGTGAGAGAGTCAGAATGAGTCTCGACTTTCTACAATGATAGCTGAAAATTATTGAAACCCAGTAAACAGCTGTTGGTTTGGTACCTAGCTGCATTGAGAGTACTAATACTCCATTTGCAACCAGCCTAAATTTCAATCGTGGTATCTTGTTACAATTTGTTAGAAGTATAGTGTGACTGCGTCCTTTAATAAGGCAGTCATGAGTGTGAGAGTCAGAATGTGGTACGACTTTCACGGATGGTGACTGAGAACGGTTGAAACACAGTAAACAGCTGTATTTGCGGTACTGAGTTGTGATGAGAGCACTAATACTCTATTGGTTTCCAAAATATTTTCTACTGTGGTATGGTGTTCGATAATTATATAAGTATAATGTGACTGCATCAGGTAATAAGACAGTCATGCACTAGCTGTGTTGAGAGTACTAATACTCTATTTGCTACCAGCCTAAATTTCAACCGTTGTATCATGTTATATTGTGTTAGAAGTATAGTGTGACTGCATCAGGTAATAAGGCAGTCATCAGTGTGAGAGTGATAATGTGGTGCGAGTTTCAGTGATGGTGACTGAAAACTGTTGAAACACAGTAAACAGCTGTATTTTCAGTATGTAATTGTGATCGGAGGACTAATACTCTATTGGTTTCCAGGATATTTTTCTACTGTGATATGATGTTATATCATTTTATAAGTATAGAGTGACTACGTCAGATAATCAGACAGTCATTCATTAGCTAGCAGTGTTGAGAGTACTAATACTCTACTTGCTACCAGCTTAAATTTGAACTGTGCCATCAAGCTATATTGTGTTAGAAATGTAGAGTGACTGTGTCAGGTAATAAGGCAGTCATGAGTGAGAGTCAGAACGAGTCCCGACTTTCTACAATGCTAACCAAAAACTGTTGAAACACAGTAAACAGCTGTTGGTTTGGTAACTAGCTGTGTTGAGAGTACTAATACTCCATTTGCAACCAGCCTAAATTTCAATCGTGGTATCTTGTGACATCGTGTTAGAAGAATAGTGTGACTGCTTTACTTAATAAGGCAGTCATGAGTGTGAGAGTCAGAATGTGGCACGACTTTCACTGATGGTGACTGAAAACTGTTGAAACACAGAAAACAGCTGTATTTTCGGTACCCAGTTGTGATGAGAGCACTAATACTCTATTGGTTTCCAGAATATTTTCTACTATGGTATGGTGTTAAATAATTTTATAAGTATAGTGTGACTGCATCCGGAAATGAGACAGTCATTCATTAGCAAGCTGTGTTGAGAGTACTAATACTCTATTTGTTACCAGCCCAGATTTCAACCGTGGCATCAAGCTATATTGTGTTATAAGTGTAGAGTGACTGCGTCAGGTAATAAGGCAGTCATCAGTGAGAGAGTCAGAACGAGTCTCGCCTATCTACGATGCTAACCAAAACCTGTTAAAACACAGTAAACAGCTGTAGCTTTGGTACCTACCTGTGTTGAGAGTACTAATACTCCATTTGCAAGCAGCCTAAATTTCAATCGTGGTAACTTGTTACATTGTCTTAGAAGTATAGTTTTAGGGCATCACATAATTAGGTAGTCATGAGTGTGAGAGTCAAAATATGGCACGACTTTCACTGATGGTGACTGAAAACCGTTGATACACAGTAAACAGCTGCATCTTCGGTACTTAGTTGTGATTAGAGTACTAATACTCTATTGGTTTCCAGGATATTTTTCCACAATGGAATGGAGTTATATCATTTTATATGTATAGTGTGACTGTGTCAGATAATAAGACAGTCATTCATTAGTTAGCTGTGTTGAGAGTACTAATACTCCATTTGCAACCAGCCTAAATTTCAAACGTGGTATCATGTTAGATTGTGTTAGAAGTATTGTGTGACTGCGACATGTAATAAGGCAGCCATGAGTGTGAGAGTCAGAATGCACCACAACTTTCGGTGATGAAGACTGAAAACTGCTGAAACACAGTAAACAGCTCTATCTTCGGTACCTAGTTGTGATGAGAGTATTAAGACTCTATCGCTCACCAGGATATTTTTCTACCGTGGTATGGTGTTATATTATGTTATAAGCACAGTGTGACTGTGTCAGGTAATAAGACAGTCATGAGTGAGACAGTCAGAACCTGCCTCGACATTCTATTTGCAAACGGCCTAAATTTCAACCATGGAATCTTGTTACATTGTGTTAGAAGTATAGTGTGACTGCATCACTTAATAAGGCAGTCATGAGTGTGACAGTCAGAATGTGTCACGACTTTCACTGATGGTGACTGAAAACTGTTGAAACACAGTAAAGAACTGTATTTTTGGTACTCAGTTGTGATGAGAGCACTAATACTCTATTGCTTTCCAGAATATTTTCTACCGTGGTATGTTGTTAGATTATTTTATAAGTATGGTGCGACTGTGCCAGGAAATAAGACAGTCATTCATTAGCTAGCTGTGTTGAGAGTACTAATACTCTATTTGCTACCAACGTAAATTTCAACCGTGGCATCAAGCTATATTGTATTATAAGTATAGACTGACTGCGTCAGGTAATAAGACGGTCATGAGTGAGAGAATCAGAACATGTCTAGACTTTCTACAATGCTAACTTGAAACTGTTGAAACACAGTAAACAGCTGTAGCTTTGGTACCTAGCTGTGTTGAGAGTACTCTATTTGCTCCCAGCCTTAATTTCCCCCCTGGTATCATGTTATATTGTGTTAGAAGTATTGTGTGACTGCGACAAGTAAGAAGGCAGTCATGAGTGTGAGAGTCAGAATGTGCCACGACTTTCAGTTATGGTGACTGAAAACTGTTGAAAAAGAGTAAACAGCTGTATCTTCAGTACCTAGTTGTGATGAGAGTACTAATACTCTATTGGTTTCCGGGATATTTTTCCTCTATCAAATGGTGTTTTATCATCTTAGAAGTATAGTGTGACTGCGACAGGTAATAAGGCAGTCATGAGTGTGAAAGTAAGAATGTGCCACCACTTTCGGTGATGGTGACTGAAAACTGTTGAAAGACAGTAAACAGCTCTATCTTCAGTACCTAGTCGTGATGAGAGCACTAACACTCTATTGGTTTCCAGGATATTTTTTACAATGGTATAGTGTTAGATAATTTTATAAGTATAGTGTGACTGCATCAGGTAATAAGACAGTCATTCATTAGCTAGCTGTGTTGAGAGTACTAATACGCTATTTGCTACCAGCCTAAATTTCAACCGTTGCATCATGTTATATTGTGTTAGAAGTATAGTGTGACTGCGTCAGGTGATAAGGCAGTCACAAGTGTGAGAGTGATAATGTGTCACGAGTTTCAGTGATGGTGACTGAAAACTGTTGAAACACAGTAAACAGCTGTAGTTTCAGTATCTAATTGTGATCAGAGTACTAATACTCTATTGGTTACCAGGATATTTTTCTACTCTGGTATGGTGTTATATTATTTTATAAGTATAGTGTGACTGCGTAAGGTAATAAGGCAGTCATGAGTGAGAGAGTCAGAACGAGTCTCGACTTTCTGCGAATTGAAAACTGTTGAAACACAGTAAACAGCTGTTGCTTTGGTACCTAGCTGTGTTGAGAGTACTAATACTCCATTTGCAACCAGCCTAAATTTCAATCGCGGTATCTTGTTACATTGTGTTAGAAGTATAGTGTGACTCTGTCACTTAATAAGGCAGTCATGAGTGCGAGAGTCAGAATGTAGCACGACTTTCACTGATGGTGACTGAAAACTGTTGAAACACAGTAAACAGCTGTGTCTTCAGTACCTCGCTGTGATGAGAGTACTAATACTCTATTGGTTTCCAGAATATTTTTCTACTGTGATATGCGTTATATCATTTTATAAGTATAGCGTGACTGCATCAGGTAATAAGAAAGTCATTCATTAGCTAGCTGTGTTGAGAGTACTAATACTCTATTTCCTGCCAGCCTAAATTTCAACCGTGGCATCAAGCTATATTGTGTTATAAGTATAGAGTGACTGCGTCAGGTAATAAGGCAGTCATGAGTGAGAGAGTCAGAACATGTCTAGACTTTCTACAATGCTAACTGGAAACTGTTGAAACACAGTAAACAGCTGTAGCTTTGGTACCTAGCTGTGTTGAGAGTACTCTATTTGCTACCAGCCTTAATTTCCACCCTGGTATCATGTTATATTTTGTTAGAAGTATTGTGTGACTGCGACAAGTAAGAAGGCAGTCATGAGTGTGAGAGTCACAATGTGCCACGACTTTCAGTTATGGTGACTGAAAACTGTTGAAAAAGAGTAAACAGCTGTATCTTCAGTACCTAGTTGTGATGAGAGTACTAATACTCTATTGGTTTCCGGGATATTTTTCCTCTATCGAATGGTATTTTATCATCTTAGAAGTATAGTGTGACTGCGACAGGTAATAAGGCAGTCATGAGTGTGAGAGTAAGAATGTGCCACCACTTTCGGTGATGGTGACTGAAAACTGTTGAAACACAGTAAACAGCTGTATATTCAGTAACTAGTTGTGGGGAGAGTACTAATACTCTATTGGTTTCCAGAATATTTTTCTACTGTGATATGCGTTATATCATTTTATAAGTATAGCGTGACTGCATCAGGTAATAAGAAAGTCATTCATTAGCTAGCTGTGTTGAGAGTACTAATACTCTATTTCCTGCCAGCCTAAATTTCAACCGTGGCATCAAGCTATATTGTGTTATAAGTATAGAGTGACTGCGTCAGGTAATAAGGCAGTCATGAGTGAGAGAGTCAGAACGTGTCTCGACTTTCTACAATGCTAACTGAAAACTGTTGAAACACAGTAAACAGCTGTAGCTTTGGTACCTAGCTGTGTTGAGAGTACTAATACTCCATTTGCTACCAGCTTAAATTTCAACCGTGGTATCATGTAATATTATGTTAGAAGAATAGTGCGACTGCAAAAGGTAATAAGGCAGTCATGAGTGTGAGAGTCAGAATGTGGCACGACTTTCAGTGAGGGTGACTGAAAATTGTTGAAACACAGTAAACAGCTGTATATTCGGTACCTTGTTGTGGTGAGAGTGCTAATACTCTATTGGTTTCCAGGATATTTTTCTACTGTGATATGGTGTTATATAATAAGTATAGTGTGACTGCGTCAGATAATCAGACAGTCAGTCATTAGCTAGCTGTGTTGAGAGTACTAATACTCTACTTGCTACCAGCTTAAATTTGAACTGTGCATCAAGCCATATTGTGTTAGAAATAAAGATTGACTGCGTCAGGTAATAAGACAGTCATGAGTGAGAGAGTCACAACGTGTCTCAACTTTCTACAATGCCAACTGAAAACTGTTGAAACACAATAAACAGCTGAAGCTTTGGTACCTAGATATGTTGAGAGCACTAACACTCCATTTGCCACCAGACTACAATTTCAACCATGGTATCATGTTATATTGTGTTAGAAGTATAGTTTGACTGCGACAGGTAATAAGGCAGTCAGGAGTGAGAGAGTCAGAATGCGCCATGACTTTTGGTGATGGTGTCCGAAAACTGTTGAAACACAGCAAACAGCTCTATCTTCAATCCCCAGTTGTGATGAGATTACTAATACTCTATTGTTTACTAGGATATTTTCTACCATGGTATTGTGTTATATTATTTTATAAGAATAGTTTGACTGCGTAAGGTAATAAGACAGTCATGAGTGAGAGAGTCAGAACGAGTCTCGACTTTCTACAATGCTAACTGAAAACTGTTGAAACACAGTAAACAGCAGTAGCTTTGAGAGTACTAATACTCCATTTGCAACCAGCCTAAAGTTCAATCGTGGTAACTGCGTCAGGTGATAAGGCAGTCATAAGTGTGAGAGTGATAATGTGGCACGAGTTTCACTGATGGTGACTGAAAACTGTTGAAACACAGTAAACAGCTGTAGTTTCAGTATCTAATTGTGATCAGAGTAATAATACTCTATTGGTTACGAGGATATTTTTCTACTCTGGTATGGTGTTATATCATTTAATAAGTATAGTCTGACTGCGAAAGGTAATAAGACAGTCAAGAGTGAAAGAGTCAGAACATGTCTCAACTTTCTACAATGCTGACTGAAAACTGTTGAAACACAGTAACCAGCTGTAGCTTTGGTACCTGGGTGTGTTGAGAGTACTAATACTCCATTTGCTACCAGTCTAAATTTCAACCGTGGTGTCTTGTTACATTGTATTAGAAGTATAGTGTGACTGCATCACTTAATAAGGCAGTCATGAGTGTGTGCGTCAGGTAATAAGACAGTCATTAATTAGCTAGCTGCGTTGAGAGTACTAATACTCTATTTGCTACCAGCCTAAATTTCAACAGTGGCATCAAGCTATATTGTGTTATAAGTATAGAGTGACTGCGTCAGGTAATAAGGCAGCCATGAGTGAGAGAGTCAGAACGTGTCTCGACTTTCAACAATGCTAACTGAAAACTGTTGAAACAAACTAAACCGTTGTAGCTTTGGTACCTAGCTGTGTTTAGAGTACTAATACACCATTTGCTAATTGCCTAAATTTCAACCGTGGTATCATGTTATATTGTGTTAGAAGTACAGTGTGACTGCGACAGGTAATAAGGCAGTCATGAGTATGAGAGTCAGAATGTGCCACGACTTTCAGTGATGGTGACTGAAAACTGTTGAAACACAGTAAACAGCTGTATATTCGGTACCAAGTTCTGGTGAGAGTACTAATACTCTATTGATTTCCAGGATATTTTTCTACTGTGATATGGTGTTATATCATAAGTATAGTGTGACTGCGTCAGATAATCAGACAGTCATTCATTAGCTAGCTGTGTTGAGAGTACTAATAATCTACTTGTTACCAGTTTATATTTGAACTGTGGCATCAAGCTATATTGTGTTAGAAATAAAGAGTGACTGAGTCAGGTAATAAGGCAGTCATGAGTGAGAGAGTCAGAACGTGTCTCGACTTTCTACAATGCTAACTGAAAACTGTTGAAACACAGTAAACAGGTGTAGCTTTGGTACCTAGCTGTGTTGAGAGTACTAATACTCCATTTGCTAACAGCCTAAATTTCAGCCATGGTATCATGTTATATTGTGTTAGAAGTATAGTGTGACTGCGACAGGTAATAAGGCAGTCATGAGTGTGAGAGTCAGAATGTGCCACGACTTACGGTGATAGTGACTGAAAACTGTTGAAACACTGTAAACAGCTCTATCTTTGGTACCTAGTTGCGATTAGAGTACTAATACTCTATCGGTCACCAGGATATTTCTCTACCGTTGTATGGTGTTATATTATTTTATAAGCATAGTGTGACTGCATAAGGTAATAAGACAGTCATGAGTGAGAGAGTCAGAACGTGTCTCGACTTTCTACAATGCTAACTGAAAACTTTTGAAACACAGTAAACAGCTGTTGCTTTGTTACCTCGCTGTGTTGTGAGTACTAATACTCCTTTTGCAACCTGCCTAAATTTCAACCATGGTATCTTGTCACATTGTGTTAGAAGTATAGTGTGACTGCGTCACTCAATAAGGCAGTCATGAGAGTGTGAGTCAGAATGTGGCACGACTGTCACTGATGGTGACTGAAAACTGTTGACACACAGTAAACCGCTGTATTTTCGATACTCAGTTGTGATGAGAGCACTAATACTCTATTGGTTTCCAGAATATTTTCTAATGTGGTATGGCGTTAGATTATTTTATAAGTATGGTGTGACTGCGTCAGGAAATAAGACAGTCATTCATTAGCTAGCTGTTTTGAGAGCCGTAATACTCTATTTGCTACCAGCCTAAATGTCAACCATGGTATCGTGTTATATTGTGTTGGAAGTATAGTGTGACTGCGTGAGGTAATAAGGCAGTCATGAGTGTGAGAGTCAGAATGTGCCGTGACTTTCAGTGATGGTGACTGAAAACTGTTGAAACACACTAAACAGCGGTATTTTCAGTATCTAATTGTGATCAGAGTACTAATACTCTATTGGTTACCAGGACATTTTTCTACTCTGGTATGGTGTTATATCATTTTATAAGTATAGTTTGACTGCGTAAGGTAATAAGACAGTCATGAGTGAGAGAGTGAGAATGTGTCTTGACTTTCTACAATGATAACTGAAAACTGTTGAAACACAGTAAACAGCTGTTGCTTTGGTCCCTAGCTATGTTGAGTGTACTAATACTCCATTTGCAACCAGCCTAAATTTCAACCATGGTATCATGTTACATTGTGTTAGAAGTATAGTGTTATTGCGTCACCTAATTAGGCAGTCATGAGTGTGAGAGTCAAAATGTGGAATGACTTTCACTGATGGTGACTGAAAAACATTGATACACAGTAAACAGCTGCATCTTCGGTACCCAGTTGTGATGAGAGCACTAATACTCTATTGGTTTCCAGGATATTTTCTACTGTGATATGGTGTTATATCATTTTATAAGGATAGTGTGACTGCGTCAGGTAATAAGACAGTCATTAATTAGTGAGCTGTGTTGAGAGTAGTAATACTCCATTTGCTTCCAGCCTAAATTTCAACCGTGGTATCATGTTATATTGTGTTAGAAGTATAGTGTGACTGCAACAGGTGATAAGGCAATCATGAGTGTGAGAGTCAGAATGTGCCACGACTTTCAGTGATGGTGACTGAAAACAGTTGAAACACAGTAAACAGCTGTATATTCAGTACCTAGTTGTGGTGAGAGTACTAATACTCTATTGGTTTCCAGGATATTTTTCTACCGTGATATGGTGTTATATGATTTTATAAGTATAGAGTGACTACGTCAGATAATCAGACAGTCATTCATTAGCTAGCTGTGTTGAGAGTACTAGCACTCTATTTGCAACCAGCCTAAATTTCAACAGTGGCATCAAGCTATATTGTGTTATAAGTATAGAGTGACTGCGTCAGGTTATAAGGCACTCACGAGTTAGAGAGTCAGAACGTGTCTCGACTTTCAACAATGCTAATTGAAAACTGCTGAAACACAGTGAACAGTTGTAGCTTTGGTACCTAGCTGTGTTTGGAGTATTAATACACCATTTGCTACCAGCCTAAATTTCAACAGTGGTATCATGTTATATTGTGTTAGAAGTGTAGTGTTAGTGCGAAACTTAATTAGGCAGTCATGAGCGTGAGAGTCAAAATGTGCCATGACTTTCAGTGATGGTGACTGAAAACTGTTGAAACACAGTAAACAGCTGTAGCTTTGGTACCTAGCTGTTTTGAGAGCACTAATACTCCATTTGCTACCAGCCTACATTTCAACCATGGTATCATGTTATATTGTGTTAGAAGTATAGTGTGACTGCGACAGGTAATAAGGCAGACATGAGTGTCAGAGTCAGAATCCGCCACGACTTTCGGTGATGGTGACTGAAAACTGTTGAAACACGATAAACAGCTCTATCTTCGGTACCTAGTTGTTACGAGAGTACTAATACTCTATTGGTTACTAGGATATTTTTCTACCGTGGTATGGTGTTATATTATTTTATAAGTATAGTGTGACTGCATAAGGTAATAAGACAGTAATGAGTGAGAGAGTCAGAACGTGTCTCGACTTTCTAGAATACTAACTGAAAAGTCTTGAAACACAGCAAACAGCAGTAGCTTTGGTACCTAGCTGTGTTGAGAGTACTAATACTACATTTGCAACCAGCCTAAACTTCAATCGTGGTAACTTGTTACATTGTGTTAGAAGTATAGAGTGACTGCATCACTTAATAAGGCAGTCATGAGTGTAAGAGTCAGAATGTGGAACGACTTTCACTGATGGTGACTGAAAACTGTTGAAACACAGTAAACAGCTGTATCTTCGGTACCTAGTTGTAATGAGAGTACTAATACTCTATCGGTTACCAGGATATTTTTCTACCGGGATAGTGTTTTATATTATTTGGTAACTATAGTGTGACTGTGTAAGGTAATAAGACAGTCATGAGTGAGAGAGTCAGAACGTGTCCTGACTTTCTACAATGCTAGTTGAAAACAACTGTTGAAACACAGTAAACAGCTGTTGCTTTGGTACCGAGCTGTGCTGAGAGTACTAATACTCCATTTGCAACCAGCCTAAATTTAACCATGGTATCTTGTTACATTGTATTAGAAGTATATTGTGACTGCATCACTTCATATGGCAGTCATGAGTGTGAGAGTCAGAATGTGGCACGACTTTCACTGATGGTGACTGAAAACTGTTGAAACACAGTAAAGAGCTGTACCTTCGATACCTAGTTGTGATTAGTGCACTCATACTCTATTGGTTTCCAGAATATTTTCTACTGTGACATTGTGTTATATCATTTTATAAGTATAATGTGACTGTGTCAGGTAATAAGACAGTCATTCATTAGTTACCTGTGTTGAGAGTACTAACACTCTATTTGTAACTAGCCTAAATTTCAACAGTGATATCAAGCTATATTGTGTTGTCAGTAAGAGTGACTGTATCAGGTAATAAGGCAGTCATGAGTGAGAGCGTCACAACGTGTCTCAACTTTCTACAATGCCAAGTGAAAACTGTTGAAACAGAGAAAACAGCTGTAGCTTTGGTACCTAGCTGTGTTGAGAGTACTAATACTCCCTTCGCTATCAGCCTAAATTTCTACCGTGGTATTATGTTATATTGTGTTAGAAGTATAGTGTGACTGCAACAGGTAGTAAGGCAGTCATGAATGTGAGAGTCAGAATGTGCCACGACTTTCAGTGATGGTGACTGAAACTGTTGAAACACAGTAAACAGCTGTATTTTCAGTAACTAGTTGTGGGAAGAGTACTAATACCCTATTGGTTTCAAGGATATTTTTCTTCCATGATATGGTGTTATATCATTTTATAAGTATAGAGTGACTGCGTCAGATAATCAGACAATCATTCATCAGCTAGCTGTGTTGAGAGTACTAATACTCTACTTGCTACCAGCTTAACTTTGAACTGTGGCATCAAGCTATAATGTGTTAGATATATAGAGTGACTGCGTCAGGTAATAAGGCAGTCATGAGTGAGCAAGTCAGAATGAGTCTCGACTTTCTACAATGATAACTGAAAATTGTTGAAACACAGTAAACAGTTTTGGTTTGGTACCTAGCTGTATTGAGAGTACTAATACTCCATTTGCAACCAGCCTAAATTTCAATTGTGGTATCTTGTTACATTGTGTTAGAAGTATAGTCTGACTGCGTCCTTTAATAAGGCAGTCATGAGTGTGAGAGTCAGCATGTGATACGACTTTCACGGATGGTGACTGAAAACCGTTGAAACACAGTAAACAACTGTATTTGCGGTACCGAGTTGTGATGAGAGCACTAATACTCTATTGGATTCCAGAATATTTTGTACTGTGGTATGGTGTTAGATAATTATATAAGTATAATGTGACTGCGTCAGGTAATAAGACAGTCATTCATTAGCTGTGTTGAGAGTACTAATACTCTATTTGCTACCAGCCTAAATTTCAACCGTTGTATCATGTTATATTGTGTTAGAAGTATAGTGTGACTGCGTTAGGTAATAAGGGAGTCATCAGTGTGAGAGTGATAATGTGGCACGAGTTTCAGTGATGGTGACTGAAAACTGTTGAAACACAGTAAACAGCTGTATTTTCAGTATGTAATTGTGATCGGAGGACTAATACTCTATTGGTTTCCAGGATATTTTTCTACCGTGATATGGTGTTATATCATTTTATAAGTATAGAGTGACTACGTCAGATAATCAGACAGTCATTCATTAGCTAGCAGTGTTGAGAGTACTAATACTCTACTTGATACCAGCTTAAATTTGAACAGTGGCATCAAGCTATATTGTGTTGGAAATGTAGAGTGACTGTGTCAGGTAATAAGGCAGTCACGAGTGAGAGAGTCAGAACGAGTCTCGACTTCTCTACAATGCTAACCGAAAACTGTTGAAACACAGTAAACAGCTGTTGGTTTGGTAACTAGCTGTGTTGAGAGTACTAATCCTCCATTTGCAACCAGCCTAAATTTCGATCGTGGTATCTTGTTACATTGGGTTAGAAGAATAGTGTGAATGCTTTACTTAATAAGGCGGTCATGAGTGTGAGAGTCAGAATGTGGCACGACTTTCACTGATGGTGACTGAAAACTGTTGAAACACAGAAAACAGCTGTATTTTCGGTACCCAGTTGTGATGAGAGCACTAATACTCTATTGGTTTCCAGAATATTTTCTACTATGGTATGGTGTTAAATAATTTTATAAGTATAGTGTGACTGCGTCAGGAAATAAGACAGTCATTCATTAGCTAGCTGTGTTGAGAGTACTAATACTCTATTTGTTACCTGCCCAGATTTCAACCGTGGCATCAGGCTATATTGTGTTATAAGTGTAGAGTGACTGCGTCAGGTAATAAGGCAAGCATGAGAGAGAGAGAGTCAGAACGTGTCTTGACTTTCAACAATGCTAACTGAAAACTGTTGAAACAAAGTAAACAGTTGTAGCTTTAGTACCTAGCTGTGTTTCTAGTATTAATACTCCATTTGCTACCAGCCTAAATTTCAACCGTGGCATCATGTTATATTGTGATAGAAGTATAGTGTGACTGCGACAGGTAAAAAGGCAGTGATGTGTATGAGAGTCAGAATGTGCCACGACTTTCAGTGACGGTGACTGAAAACTGTTGAAACAGAGTAAACAGCTGTATATTCTGTACCTAGTTGTGGTGAGAGTACTAATACTCTATTGGTTTCCAGAATATTTTTCTACTGAGATATGCGTTATGTCATTTTATAAGTATAGTGTGACTGCGTCAGGTAATAATACAGACATTCAATAGCTAGCTGTGTTGAGAGTACTAATACTCTATTTCCTACCAACCTAAATTTCAACCGTGGCATCAAGCAATATTGTGTTATAAGTATAGAGTGACTGTATCAGGTAATAAGGCGGTTATGAGTGAGAGAGTCACAACGTGTCTCGACTTTCTACAATGCTAACTGAAAACTGTTGAAACACAGTAAGCAGCTGAAGCTTTGGTACCTAGCTGTGTTGAGAGTACTAATACTCCATTTGCTACCAGCTTAAATTTCAACCGTGGTATCATGTAATATTATGTTAGAAGAATAGTGTGACTGCGAAAGGTAATAAGGCAGTCATGAGTGTGAGAGTCAGAATGTGCCACGACTTTCAGTGAGGGTGACTGAAAACTGTTGAAACACAGTAAACAGCTGTATATTCGGTACCTTGTTGTGGTACTATTACTCTATCGGTCATCAGGATTTTTTTTTTACCGTGGTATGGTGTTATATTATTTTATAAGCATAGTGTGACTGCATAAGGTAATAAGACAGTCATGAGTGAGAGAGTCAGAACGTGTCTCGACTTTCTACAATGCTAACTGAAAACTGTTGAAACACAGTAAACAGCTGTAGCTTTGGTACCTAGCTGTGTTGAGAGTACTAATACTCCATTTGCTACCAGCTTAAATTTCAACCGTGGTATCATGTAATATTATGTTAGAAGAATAGTGTGACTGCGAAAGGTAATAAGGCAGTCATGAGTGTGAGAGTCAGAATGTGCCACGACTTTCAGTGAGGGTGACTGAAAACTGTTGAAACACAGTAAACAGCTGTATATTCGGTACCTTGTTGTGGTGAGAGTGCTAATACTCTATTGGTTTCCAGGATATTTTTCTACTGTGATATGGTTTTATATAATAAGTATAGTGTGACTGCGTCAGATAATCAGACAGTCATTCATTAGCTAGCTGTGTTGACAGTACCAATACTCTACTTGCTACCAGCTTAAATTTGAACTGTGCATCAAGCCATATTGTGTTAGAAATAATGAGTGACTGCGTCAGGTAATAAGGCAGTCATGAGTGAGAGAGTCAGAATGTGTCTCGACTTTCTACAATGCTAACTGAAAACTGTTGAAACACAATAAACAGCTGTAGCTTTGGTACCTAGATATGCTGAGAGCACTAATACTCCATTTCCACCAGACTACAATTTCAACCATGGTATCATGTTATATTGTGTTAGAAGTATAGTTTGACTGCGACAGGTAATAAGGCAGTCAGGAGTGAGAGAGTCAGAATGCGCCATGACTTTTGGTGATGGTGTCTGAAAACTGTTGAAACACAGCAAACAGCTCTATCTTCAATCCCCAGTTGTGATGAGATTACTAATACTCTATTGTTTACTAGGATATTTTCTACCATGGTATGGTGTTATATTATTTTATAAGAATAGTTTGAATGCGTAAGGTAATAAGACAGTCATGAGTGAGAGAGTCAGAACGAGTCTCGACTTTCTACAATGCTAACTGAAAACTGTTGAAACACAGTAAACAGCAGTAGCTTTGGTACTAGGTGTGTTGAAAGTACTAATACTCCATTTGCGACCAGCCTAAAGTTCAATCGTGGTAACTTGTTACATTGTGTTGGAAGTCTAGTGTGACTGCGTCACTTAATAAGGCAGTCATGAGTGTAAGAGTCAGAATGTGGGACGACTTTCACTGATGTTGACTGAAAACTGTTGAAACACAGTAAACAGCTGTATCTTCGGTACCTAGTTGTGATGAGAGTACTAATACTCTATCGGTTACCAGGATATTTTTCTACCGTGGTAGTGTTTTATATTATTTGGTAACTATAGTGTGACTGTGTAAGGTAATAAGGCAGTCATGAGTGAGAGAGTCAGAACGCGTCTCGACTTTCTACAATGCTAGTTGAAAACAACTGTTGAAACACAATAAACAGCTGTTGCTTTGGTACCTAGCTGTGTTGAGAGTACTAATACTCCATTTGCATCATTTGTGGTATCCTGTTACATTGTATTAGAAGTATAGTGTGACTGCATCACTTAATAAGGCAGTCATGAGTGTGAGAGTCAGAATGTGGCACGACTTTCACTGATGGTGACTGAAAACTGTTGAAACACAGTAAACTGCTGTACCTTCGATACCTAGTTGAGATGAGAGCACTAATACTCTATTGGTTTCAAGAATATTTTCTACTGTGATATGGTGTTATATCATTTTATAAGTATAGTGTGAATGTGTCAGGTAATAAGACAGTCATTCATTAGTTAGCTGTGTTGAGACGACTAACACTCTATTTGCAACTAGCCTAAATTTCAACATTGGTATCAAGCTATATTGTGTTGTCAGTATAGAGTGACTGTATCAGGTAATAAGGCAGTCATGAGTGAGAGAGTCACAACGTGTCTCAACTTTCTACAATTCCAACTGAAAACTGTTGAAACACAGTAAGAAGCTGTAGCTTTCGTACCTAGCTGTGTTGAGAGTACTAATACCCCATTCGTTATCAGCCTAAATTTCAACCGTGGTATTATGTTATATTGTGTTAGAAGTATAGTGTGACTGCAACAGGTAGTAAGGCAGTCATGAGTGTGAGTGTCAGAATGTGCCACGACTTTCAGTGATGCTGACTGAAAACTGTTGAAACACAGTAAAGAGCTGTATATTCAGTAACTAGTTGTGGGGAGAGGACTAATACTTTATTGGTTTCAAGGATATTTTTCTACCATGATATGGTGTTATATCATTTTATAAGTATAGTGTGATGTGCGTCAGATAATCAGACAATCATTCATTAGCTACCTGAGTTGAGAGTACTAATACTCTACTTGCTACCAGCTTAACTTTGAACTGTGGCATCAAGCTATAATGTGTTAGATATATAGAGTGACTGCATCAGGTAATAAGGCAGTCATGAGTGAGAGAGTCAGAATGAGTCTCGACTTTCTACAATGATAGCTGAAAATTGTTGAAACCCAGTAAACAGCTGTTGGTTTGGTACCTAGCTGCATTGAGAGTACTAATACTCCATTTGCAACCAGCCTAAATTTCAATCGTGGTATCTTGTTACATTGTGTTAGAAGTATAGAGTGACTGCGTCCTTTAATAAGGCGGTCATGAGTGTGAGAGTCAGAATGTGGCACGACTTTCACTGATGGTGACTGAGAACCGTTGAAACACAGTAAACAGCTGTATTTTCGGTACCCAGTTGTGATGAGAGCACTAATACTCTATTGGTTTCCAAAATATTTTCTACTGTGGTATGGTGTTCGATAATTATATAAGTATAATGTGACTCCATCAGGTAATAAGACAGTCATGCATTAGCTGTGTTGAGAGTACTAATACTCTATTTGCTACCAGCCTAAATTTCAACCGTTGTATCATTTATATTGTGTTAGAAGTATAGTGTGACTGCGTCAGGTAATAAGGCAGTCATCAGTGTGAGAGTGATAATGTGGCGCGAGTTTCAGTGATGGTGACTGAAAACTGTTGAAACACAGTAAACAGCTGTATTTTCAGTATGTAATTGTGATCGGAGGACTAATACTCTATTGGTTTCCACGATATTTTTCTACTGTGATATGGTGTTATATCATTTTATAAGTATAGAGTGACTACGTCAGATAATCAGACAGTCATTCATTAGCTAGCAGTGTTGAGAGTACTAATACTCTACTTGCTACCAGCTTAAATTTGAACTGTGCCATCAAGCTATATTGTGTTAGAAATGTAGAGTGACTGTGTCAGGTAATAAGGCAGTCATGAGTGAGAGAGTCAGAACGAGTCTCGACTTTCTACAATGCTAACCAAAAACCGTTGAAACACAGTAAACAGCTGTTGGTTTGGTAACTAGCTGTGTTGAGAGTACTAATACTCCATTTGCAACCAGCCTAAATTTCAATCGTGGTATCTTGTTACATTGTGTTAGAAGAATAGTGTGACTGCTTTACTTAATAATGCAGTCATGGGTGTGAGAGTCAGAATGTGGCACGACTTTCACTGATGGTGACTGAAAACTGTTGAAACACAGAAAACAGCTGTACTTTCGGTACCCAGTTGTGATGAGAGCACTAATACTCTATTGGTTTCCAGAATATTTTCTACTATGGTATGGTGTTAAATAATTTTATAAGTATAGTGTGACTGCATCCGGAAATAAGACAGTCATTCATTAGCAAGCTGTGTTGAGAGTACTAATACTCTATTTGTTACCAGCCCAGATCTCAACCGTGGCATCAAGCTATATTGTGTTATAAGTGTAGAGTGACTGCGTCAGGTAATAAGGCAGTCATCAGTGAGAGAGTCAGAACGTGTCTCGACTTTCTACAATGCTACCTGAAAACTGTTGAAACACAGTAAACAGCTGTAGCTTTGGTCCCTAGCTGTGTTAAGAGTACTAATACTCTCTTTGTTACCAGCCTAAATTTCAACCGTGGTATCATGTTATATTGTGTTAGAAGTATAGTGTGACTGCATCAGGTAATGAGGCAGCCATGAGAGTGAGAGTCGGAATGTGCCACTACTTTCAGTGATGGTGACTGAAAACTGTTGAAACACAGTAAACAGCTGTATCTTCGGTACCTAGTTGTGATGAGAGCACTAATACTGTATTGGTTTCCACGATATTTTCAACTGTGGTATGGTGTTAGATAATTATATACGTATAGTGTGACTGCGTCAGGTAATAAGGTAGTCATTCATTAGCTAGCTGTGTTGAGAGTACTAATACTCCATTTGCAACCAGCCTAAATTTCAACCCTGGTATCATGTAACATTGTGTTAGAAGTATAGTTTTAGTGCATCACATAATTAGGTAGTCATGAGTGTGAGAGTCAAAATATGGCACGACTTTCACTGATGGTGACTGAAAACCGTTGATACACAGTAAACAGCTGCATCTTCGGTACCTAGTTGTGATTAGAGTACTAATACTTTATTGGTTTTCAGGATATTTTTCCACAATGGAATGGAGTTATATCATTTTATATGTATAGTGTGACTGTGTCAGATAATAAGACATTCATTCATTAGCTAGTGGTGTTGAGAATAGTAATACTCTCTTTGCTACCAACCTAAATTTCAACCGTGGCATCAAGCTATATGGTGTTATGGGTATAGAGTGACTGCGTCAGGTAATAGGGCAGTCATGAGTGAGAGAGTCAGAACATGTCTTGACTTTCTACATTACTAACTGAAAACTGTTGAAACACAGTAAACAGTACTAGCTTTGGTACCTAGCTGTGTTGAGAGTACTAATACTCCATTTGCTAACAGCCTAAATTTCAACCATGGCATCATGTTAGATTGTGTTAGAAGTATTGTGTGACTGCGACAGGTAATAAGGCAGTCATGAGTGTGAGAGTCAGAATGCACCACAACTTTCGGTGATGGTGACTGAAAACTGCTGAAACACAGTAAACAGCTCTATCTTCGGTACCTAGTTGTGATGAGAGTATTAAAACTCTATCGCTCACCAGGATATTTTTCTACCGTGGTATTATGTTATAAGCACAGTGTGACTGCGTCAGGTAATAAGACAGTCATGAGTGAGACAGTCAGAACGTGCCTCGACATTCTATTTGCAAACGGCCTAAATTTCAACCATGGAATCTTGTTACATTGTCTTAGAACTATAGTGTGACTGCATCACTTAATAAGGCAGTCATGAGTGTGACAGTCAGAATGTGTCACGACTTTCACTGATGGTGACTGAAAACTGTTGAAACGCAGTAAAGAGCTGTATTTTTGGTACTCAGTTGTGATGAGAGCACTAATACTCTATTGCTTTCCAGAATATTTTCTACTGTGGTATGTTGTTAGATTATTTTATAAGTATGGTGTGACTGTGCCAGGAAATATAACAGTCATTCATTAGCTAGCTGTGTTGAGAGTACTAATACTCTATTTGCTACCAACGTAAATTTCAACCGTGGCATCAAGCTATATTGTATTATAAGTATAGACTGACTGCGTCAGGTAATAAGACGGTCATGAGTGACAGAATCAGAACATATCTAGACTTTCTACAATGCTAACTGGAAACTGTTGAAACACAGTAAACAGCTCTAGCTTTGGTACCTAGCTGTGTTGAGAGTACTCTATTTGCTACCAGCCTTAATTTCCACCCTGGTATCATGTTATATTGTGTTAGAAGTATTGTGTGACTGCGACAAGTAAGAAGGCAGTCATGAGTGTGAGAGTCACAATGTGCCACGACTTTCAGTTATGGTGACTGAAAACTGTTGAAAAAGAGTAAAGAGCTGTATCTTCAGTACCTAGTTGTGATGAGAGTACTAATACTCTATTGGTTTCCGGGATATTTTTCCTCTATCGAATGGTGTTTTATCATCTTAGAAGTATAGTGTGACTGCGACAGGTGATAAGGCAGTCATGAGTGTGAGAGTAAGAATGTGCCACCACTTTCGGTGATGGTGACTGAAAACTGTTGAAAAAGAGTAAACAGCTCTATCTTCAGTACCTAGTTGTGATGAGAGCACTAATACTCTATTGGTTTCCAGGATATTTTTTACAATGGTATAGTGTTAGATAATTTTATAAGTATAGTGTGACTGCGTCAGGTAATAAGACAGTCATTCATTAGCTAGCTGTGTTGAGAGTACTAATATGCTATTTGCTACCAGCCTAAATATCAACCGTTGCATCATGTTATATTGTGTTAGAAGTATAGTGTGACTGCGTCAGGTGATAAGGCAGTCACAAGTGTGAGAGTGATAATGTGTCACGAGTTTCAGTGATGGTGACTGAAAACTGTTGAAACACAGTAAATAGCTGTAGTTTCAGTATCTAATTGTGATCAGAGTAGTAATACTCTATTGGTTATCAGGATATTTTTCTACTCTGGTATGGTGTTATATTATTTTATAAGCATAGTGTGACTGCATAAGGTAATAAGACAGTCATGAGTGAGAGAGTCAGAACGTGTCTCGACGTTCTACAATGCTAACTGAAAACTGTTGAAACACAGTAAACAGCTGTTGCTTTGGTACCTCGCTGTGTTGAGAGTACTAATACTCCATTTGCAACCAGCCTAAATTTCAATCGCGGTATCTTGTTACATTGTGTTAGAAGTATAGTGTGACTCTGTCACTTAATAAGGCAGTCATGAGTGTGAGAGTCAGAAAGTGGCACGACTTTCACTGATGGTGACTGAAAACTGTTGAAACACAGTAAACAGCTGTGTCTTCAGTACCTCGCTGTGATGAGAGTACTAATACTCTATTGGTTTCCAGAATATTTTTCTACTGTGATATGCGTTATATCATTTTATATATAGTATAGCGTGACTGCATCAGGCAATAAGAAAGTCATTCATTAGCTAGCTGTGTTGAGAGTACTAAAACTCTATTTGCTACTAGCCTAAATTTCAACCGTGGCATCAAGCTATATTGTGTTATAAGTATAGAGTGACTGCGCCAGGTAATAAGGCAGTCATGAGTGAGAGAGTCAGAACGTGTCTCGACTTTCAACAATGCTAACTGAAAACTGCTGAAACAAAGTAAACAGTTGTAGGTTTGGTACCTAGCTGTGTTGAGAGTACTGATACTCCATTTGCTTTCAGCCTAAATTTCAACCATGGTATCATGTTATATTGTGTTAGAAGTATAGTGTGACTGCGGCAGGTGATAAGGCAGTCACAAGTGTGAGAGTGATAATGTGGCACGAGTTTCAGTGATGGTGACTGAAAACTGTTGAAACACAGTAAACAGCTGTAGTTTCAGTATCTAATTGTGATCAGAGTACTAATACTCTATTGGTTACCAGGATATTTTTCTACTCTGGTATGGTGTTATATCATTTTATAAGTATAGTTTGACTGCGAAAGGTAATAAGACAGTCAAGAGTGAAAGTCAGAACATGTCTCAACTTTCTACAATGCTAACTGAAAACTGTTGAAACACAGTAACCAGCTGTAGCTTTGGTACCTAGCTGTGTTGAGAGTACTAATACTCCATTTGCTACCAGTCTAAATTTCAACCGTGGTATTATGTTATATTGTGTTAGAAGTATAGTGTGACTGCGACAGGTAATAAGGCAGTCATGAGTGTGAGATTCAGAATGTGCCACGACTTTCAGTGATGGTGACTGAAACTGTTGAAACACAGTAAACAGCTGTATTTTCAGTAACTAGTTGTGGGAAGAGTACTAATACCCTATTGGTTTCAAGGATATTTTTCTTCCATGATATGGTGTTATATCATTTTATAAGTATAGAGTGACTGCGTCAGATAATCAGACAATCATTCATTAGCTAGCTGTGTTGAGAGTACTAATACTCTACTTGCTACCAGCTTAACTTTGAACTGTGGCATCAAGCTATAATGTGTTAGATATATAGAGTGACTGCGTCAGGTAATAAGGCAGTCATGAGTGAGCAAGTCAGAATGAGTCTCGACTTTCTACGATGATAACTGAAAATTGTTGAAACACAGTAAACAGTTTTGGTTTGGTACCTAGCTGTACTGAGAGTACTAATACTCCATTTGCAACCAGCCTAAATTTCAATTGTGGTATCTTGTTACATTGTGTTAGAAGTATAGTGTGACTGCATCCTTTAATAAGGCAGTCATGAGTGTGAGAGTCAGAATGTGATACGACTTTCACGGATGGTGACTGAAAACCGTTGAAACACAGTAAACAACTGTATTTGCGGTACCGAGTTGTGATGAGAGCACTAATACTCTATTGGTTTCCAGAATATTTTCTACTGTGGTATGGTGTTAGATAATTATATAAGTATAATGTGACTGCGTCAGGTAATAAGACAGTCATTCATTAGCTGTGTTGAGAGTACTAATACTCTATTTGCTACCAGCCTAAATTTCAACCGTTGTATCATGTTATATTGTGTTAGAAGTATAGTGTGACTGCGTCAGGTAATAAGGGAGTCATCAGTGTGAGAGTGATAATGTGGCACGAGTTTCAGTGATGGTGACTGAAAACTGTTGAAACACAGTAAACAGCTGTATTTTCAGTATGTAATTGTGATCGGAGGACTAATACTCTATTGGTTTCCACGATATTTTTCTACTGTGATATGGTGTTATATCATTTTATAAGTATAGAGTGACTACGTCAGATAATCAGACAGTCATTCATTAGCTAGCAGTGTTGAGAGTACTAATACTCTACTTGATACCAGCTTAAATTTGAACAGTGGCATCAAGCTATATTGTGTTGGAAATGTAGAGTGACTGTGTCAGGTAATAAGGCAGTCATGAGTGAGAGAGTCAGAACGAGTCTCAACTTTCTACAATGCTAACCGAAAACTGTTGAAACACAGTAAACAGCTGTTGGTTTGGTAACTAGCTGTGTTGAGAGTACTAATACTCCATTTGCAACCAGCCTAAATTTCAATCGTGGTATCTTGTTACATTGTGTTAGAAGAATAGTGTGAATGCTTTACTTAATAAGGCGGTCATGAGTGTGAGAGTCAGAATGTGGCACGACTTTCACTGATGGTGACTGAAAACTGTTGAAACACAGAAAACAGCTGTATTTTCGGTACCCAGTTGTGATGAGAGCACTAATACTCTATTGGTTTCCAGAATATTTTCTACTATGGTATGGTGTTAAATAATTTTATAAGTATAGTGTGACTGCGTCAGGAAATAAGACAGTCATTCATTAGCTAGCTGTGTTGAGAGTACTAATACTCTATTTGTTACCTGCCCAGATTTCAACCGTGGCATCAGGCTATATTGTGTTATAAGTGTAGAGTGACTGCGTCAGGTAATAAGGCAAGCATGAGAGAGAGAGAGAGTCAGAACGTGTCTTGACTTTCAACAATGCTAACTGAAAACTGTTGAAACAAAGTAAACAGTTGTAGCTTTAGTACCTAGCTGTGTTTCTAGTATTAATACTCCATTTGCTACCAGCCTAAATTTCAACCGTGGCATCATGTTATATTGTGATAGAAGTATAGTGTGACTGCGACAGGTAATAAGGCAGTGATGTGTATGAGAGTCAGAATGTGCCACGACTTTCAGTGAGGGTGACTGAAAACTGTTGAAACAGAGTAAACAGCTGTATATTCTGTACCTAGTTGTGGTGAGAGTACTAATACTCTATTGGTTTCCAGAATATTTTTCTGCTGAGATATGCGTTATGTCATTTTATAAGTATAGTGTGACTGCGTCAGGTAATAATACAGACATTCATTAGCTAGCTGTGTTGAGAGTACTAATACTCTATTTCCTACCAACCTAAATTTCAACCGTGGCATCAAGCAATATTGTGTTATAAGTATAGAGTGACTGTATCAGGTAATAAGGCGGTTATGAGTGAGAGAGTCAGAACGTGTCTCGACTTTCTACAATGCTAACTGAAAACTTTTGAAACACAGTAAACAGCTGTAGCTTTGGTACCTAGCTGTGTTGAGAGTACTAATACTCCATTTGCTACCAGCTTAAATTTCAACCGTGGTATCATGTAATATTATGTTAGAAGAATAGTGTGACTGCGAAAGGTAATAAGGCAGTCATGAGTGTGAGAGTCAGAATGTGCCACGACTTTCAGTGAGGGTGACTGAAAACTGTTGAAACACAGTAAACAGCTGTATATTCGGTACCTTGTTGTGGTGAGAGTGCTAATACTCTATTGGTTTCCAGGATATTTTTCTACTGTGATATGGTTTTATATAATAAGTATAGTGTGACTGCGTCAGATAATCAGACAGTCATTCATTAGCTAGCTGTGTTGACAGTACCAATACTCTACTTGCTACCAGCTTAAATTTGAACTGTGCATCAAGCCATATTGTGTTAGAAATAATGAGTGACTGCGTCAGGTAATAAGGCAGTCATGAGTGAGAGAGTCAGAATGTGTCTCGACTTTCTACAATGCTAACTGAAAACTGTTGAAACACAATAAACAGCTGTAGCTTTGGTACCTAGATATGTTGAGAGCACTAATACTCCATTTCCACCAGACTACAATTTCAACCATGGTATCATGTTATATTGTGTTAGAAGTATAGTTTGACTGCGACAGGTAATAAGGCAGTCAGGAGTGAGAGAGTCAGAATGCGCCATGACTTTTGGTGATGGTGTCTGAAAACTGTTGAAACACAGCAAACAGCTCTATCTTCAATCCCCAGTTGTGATGAGATTACTAATACTCTATTGTTTACTAGGATATTTTCTACCATGGTATGGTGTTATATTATTTTATAAGAATAGTTTGACTGCGTAAAGTAATAAGACAGTCATGAGTGAGAGAGTCAGAACGAGTCTCGACTTTCTAGAATGCTAACTGAAAACTGTTGAAACACAGTAAACAGCAGTAGCTTTGGTACTAGGTGTGTTGAGAGTACTAATACTCCATTTGCGACCAGCCTAAAGTTCAATCGTGGTAACTTGTTACATTTTGTTGGAAGTATAGTGTGACTGCGTCACTTAATAAGCCAGTCATGAGTGTAAGAGTCAGAATGTGGGACGACTTTCACTGATGTTGACTGAAAACTGTTGAAACACAGTAAACAGCTGTATCTTCGGTACCTAGTTGTGATGAGAGTACTAATACTCTATTGGTTACCAGGATATTTTTCTACCGTGGTAGTGTTTTATATTATTTGGTAACTATAGTGTGACTGTGTAAGGTAATAAGGCAGTCATGAGTGAGAGACTCAGAACGCGTCTCGACTTTCTACAATGCTAGTTGAAAACAACTGTTGAAACACAGTAAACAGCTGTTGCTTTAGTACCTAGCTGTGTTGAGAGTACTAATACTCCATTTGCATCATTTGTGGTATCTTGTTACATTGTATTAGAAGTATAGTGTGACTGCATCACTTAATAAGGCAGTCATGAGTGTGAGAGTCAGAATGTGGCACGACTTTCACTGATGGTGACTGAAAACTGTTGAAACACAGTAAACTGCTGTACCTTCGATACCTAGTTGTGATGAGAGCACTAATACTCTATTGGTTTCAAGAATATTTTCTACTGTGATATGGTGTTATATCATTTTATAAGTATAGTGTGAATGTGTCAGGTAATAAGACAGTCATTCATTAGTTAGCTGTGTTGAGACGACTAACACTCTATTTGCAACTAGCCTAAATTTCAACATTGGTATCAAGCTATATTGTGTTGTCAGTACAGAGTGACTGTATCAGGTAATAAGGCAGTCATGAGTGAGAGAGTCACAACGTGTCTCCACTTTCTACAATGCCAACTGAAAACTGTTGAAACACAGTAAGAAGCTGTAGCTTTCGTACCTAGCTGTGTTGAGAGTACTAATACTCCATTCTTTATCAGCCTAAATTTCAACCGTGGTATTATGTTATATTGTGTTAGAAGTATAGTGTGACTGCAACAGGTAGTAAGGCAGTCATGAGTGTGAGTGTCAGAATGTGCCACGACTTTCAGTGATGCTGACTGAAAACTGTTGAAACACAGTAAAGAGCTGTATATTCAGTAACTAGTTGTGGGGAGAGGACTAATACTTTATTGGTTTCAAGGATATTTTTCTACCATGATATGGTGTTATATCATTTTATAAGTATAGTGTGATGTGCGTCAGATAATCAGACAATCATTCATTAGCTAGCTGTGTTGAGAGTACTAATACTCTACTTGCTACCAGCTTAACTTTGAACTGTGGCATCAAGCTATAATGTGTTAGATATATAGAGTGACTGCATCAGGTAATAAGGTAGTCATGAGTGAGAGAGTCAGAATGAGTCTCGACTTTCTACAATGATAGCTGAAAATTGTTGAAACCCAGTAAACAGCTGTTGGTTTGGTACCTAGCTGCATTGAGAGTACTAATACTCCATTTGCAACCAGCCTAAATTTCAATCGTGGTATCTTGTTACATTGTGTTAGAAGTATAGAGTGACAGCGTCCTTTAATAAGGCAGTCATGAGTGAGAGAGTCAGAATGTGGTACGACTTTCACGGATGGTGACTGAGAACCGTTGAAACACAGTAAACAGCTGTATTTTCCGTACCCAGTTGTGATGAGAGCACTAATACTCTATTGGTTTCCAAAATATTTTCTACTGTGGTATGGTGTTCGATAATTATATAAGTATAATGTGACTCCATGAGGTAATAAGACAGTCATGCATTAGCTGTGTTGAGAGTACTAATACTCTATTTGCTACCAGCCTAAATTTCAACCGTTGTATCATGTTATATTGTGTTAGAAGTATAGTGAGACTGCGTCAGGTAATAAGGCAGTCATCAGTGTGAGAGTGATAATGTGGCGCGAGTTTCAGTGATGATGACTGAAAACTGTTGAAACACAGTAAACAGCTGTATTTTCAGTATGTAATTGTGATCGGAGGACTAATACTCTATTGGTTTCCACGATATTTTTCTACTGTGATATGGTGTTATATCATTTTATAAGTATAGAGTGACTACGTCAGATAATCAGACAGTCATTCATTAGCTAGCAGTGTTGAGAGTACTAATACTCTACTTGCTACCAGCTTAAATTTGAACTGTGCCATCAAGCTATATTGTGTTAGAAATGTAGAGTGACTGTGTCAGGTAATAAGGCAGTCATGAGTGAGAGAGTCAGAACGAGTCTCGACTTTCTACAATGCTAACCAAAAACCGTTGAAACACAGTAAACAGCTGTTGGTTTGGTAACTAGCTGTGTTGAGAGTACTAATACTCCATTTGCAACCAGCCTAAATTTCAATCGTGGTATCTTGTTACATTGTGTTAGAAGAATAGTGTGACTGCTTTACTTAATAAGGCAGTCATGGGTGTGAGAGTCAGAATGTGGCACGACTTTCACTGATGGTGACTGAAAACTGTTGAAACACAGAAAACAGCTGTACTTTCGGTACCCAGTTGTGATGAGAGCACTAATACTCTATTGGTTTCCAGAATATTTTCTACTATGGTATGGTGTTAAATAATTTTATAAGTATAGTGTGACTGCATCCGGAAATAAGACAGTCATTCATTAGCAAGCTGTGTTGAGAGTACTAATACTCTATTTGTTACCAGCCCAGATCTCAACCGTGGCATCAAGCTATATTGTGTTATAAGTGTAGAGTGACTGCGTCAGGTAATAAGGCAGTCATCAGTGAGAGAGTCAGAACGTGTCTCGACTTTCTACAATGCTACCTGAAAACTGTTGAAACACAGTAAACAGCTGTAGCTTTGGTACCTAGCTGTGTTGAGAGTACTAATACTCTATTTGTTACCAGCCTAAATTTCAACCGTGGTATCATGTTATATTGTGTTAGAAGTATAGTGTGACTGCATCAGGTAATGAGGCAGCCATGAGTGTGAGAGTCGGAATGTGCCACTACTTTCAGTGATGGTGACTGAAAACTGTTGAAACACAGTAAACAGCTGTATCTTCGGTACCTAGTTGTGATGAGAGCACTAATACTGTATTAGATTCCACGATATTTTCAACTGTGGTATGGTGTTAGATAATTATAAACGTATAGTGTGACTGCGTCAGGTAATAAGGTAGTCATTCATTAGCTAGCTGTGTTGAGAGTACTAATACTCCATTTGCAACCAGCCTAAATTTCAACCCTGGTATCATGTAACATTGTGTTAGAAGTATAGTTTTAGTGCATCACATAATTAGGTAGTCATGAGTGTGAGAGTCAAAATATGGCACGACTTTCACTGATGGTGACTGAAAACCGTTGATACACAGTAAACAGCTGCATCTTCGGTACCTAGTTGTGATTAGAGTACTAATACTTTATTGGTTTCCAGGATATTTTTCCACAATGGAATGGAGTTATATCATTTTATATGTATAGTGTGACTGTGTCAGATAATAAGACATTCATTCATTAGCTAGTGGTGTTGAGAATAGTAATACTCTCTTTGCTACCAACCTAAATTTCAACCGTGGCATCAAGCTATATGGTGTTATGAGTATAGAGTGACTGCGTCAGGTAATAGGGCAGTCATGAGTGAGAGAGTCAGAACATGTCTTGACTTTCTACATTACTAACTGAAAACTGTTGAAACACAGTAAACAGTACTAGCTTTGGTACCTAGCTGTGTTGAGAGTACTAATACTCCATTTGCTAACAGCCTAAATTTCAACCATGGCATCATGTTAGATTGTGTTAGAAGTATTGTGTGACTGCGACAGGTAATAAGGCAGTCATGAGTGTGAGAGTCAGAATGCACCACAACTTTCGGTGATGGTGACTGAAAACTGCTGAAACACAGTAAACAGCTCTATATTCGGTACCTAGTTGTGATGAGAGTATTAAAACTCTATCGCTCACCAGGATATTTTTCTACCATGGTATTATGTTATAAGCACAGTGTGACTGCGTCAGGTAATAAGACAGTCATGAGTGAGACAGTCAGAACGTGCCTCGACATTCTATTTGCAAACGGCCTAAATTTCAACCATTGAATCTTGTTACATTGTGTTAGAACTATAGTGTGACTGCATCACTTAATAAGGCAGTCATGAGTGTGACAGTCAGAATGTGTCACGACTTTCACTGATGGTGACTGAAAACTGTTGAAACGCAGTAAAGAGCTGTATTTTTGGTACTCAGTTGTGATGAGAGCACTAATACTCTATTGCTTTCCAGAATATTTTCTACTGTGGTATGTTGTTAGATTATTTTATAAGTATGGTGTGACTGTGCCAGGAAATATAACAGTCATTCATTAGCTAGCTGTGTTGAGAGTACTAATACTCTATTTGCTACCAACGTAAATTTCAACCGTGGCATCAAGCTATATTGTATTATAAGTATAGACTGACTGTGTCAGGTAATAAGACGGTCATGAGTGACAGAATCAGAACATATCTAGACTTTCTACAATGCTAACTGGAAACTGTTGAAACACAGTAAACAGCTGTAGCTTTGGTACCTAGCTGTGTTGAGAGTACTCTATTTGCTACCAGCCTTAATTTCCACCCTGGTATCATGTTATATTGTGTTAGAAGTATTGTGTGACTGCGACAAGTAAGAAGGCAGTCATGAGTGTGAGAGTCACAATGTGCCACGACTTTCAGTTATGGTGACTGAAAACTGTTGAAAAAGAGTAAAGAGCTGTATCTTCAGTACCTAGTTGTGATGAGAGTACTAATACTCTATTGGTTTCCGGGATATTTTTCCTCTATCGAATGGTGTTTTATCATCTTAGAAGTATAGTGTGACTGCGACAGGTGATAAGGCAGTCATGAGTGTGAGAGTAAGAATGTGCCACCACTTTCGGTGATGGTGACTGAAAACTGTTGAAAAAGAGTAAACAGCTCTATCTTCAGTACCTAGCTGTGATGAGAGCACTAATACTCTATTGGTTTCCAGGATATTTTTTACAATGGTATAGTGTTAGATAATTTTATAAGTATAGTGTGACTGCGTCAGGTAATAAGACAGTCATTCATGAGCTAGCTGTGTTGAGAGTACTAATACGCTATTTGCTACCAGCCTAAATATCAACCGTTGCATCATGTTATATTGTGTTAGAAGTATAGTGTGACTGCATCAGGTGATAAGGCAGTCACAAGTGTGAGAGTGATAATGTGTCACGAGTTTCAGTGATGGTGACTGAAAACTGTTGAAACACAGTAAATAGCTGTAGTTTCAGTATCTAATTGTGATCAGAGTAGTAATACTCTATTGGTTATCAGGATATTTTTCTACTCTGGTATGGTGTTATATTATTTTATAAGCATAGTGTGACTGCGTAAGGTAATAAGACAGTCATGAGTGAGAGAGTCAGAACGTGTCTCGACGTTCTACAATGCTAACTGAAAACTGTTGAAACACAGTAAACAGCTGTTGCTTTGGTACCTAGCTGTGTTGAGAGTACTAATACTCCATTTGCAACCAGCCTAAATTTCAATCGCGGTATCTTGTTACATTGTGTTAGAAGTATAGTGTGACTCTGTCACTTAATAAGGCAGTCATGAGTGTGAGAGTCAGAAAGTGGCACGACTTTCACTGATGGTGACTGAAAACTGTTGAAACACAGTAAACAGCTGTGTCTTCAGTACCTCGCTGTGATGAGAGTACTAATACTCTATTGGTTTCCAGAATATTTTTCTACTGTGATATGCGTTATATCATTTTATAAGTATAGCGTGACTGCATCAGGCAATAAGAAAGTCATTCATTAGCTAGCTGTGTTGAGAGTACAAAAACTCTATTTGCTACTAGCCTAAATTTCAATAGTGGCATCAAGCTATATTGTGTTATAAGTATAGAGTGACTGCGCCAGGTAATAAGGCAGTCATGAGTGAGAGAGTCAGAACGTGTCTCGACTTTCAACAATGCTAACTGAAAACTGCTGAAACAAAGTAAACAGTTGTAGGTTTGGTACCTAGCTGTGTTGAGAGTACTGATACTCCATTTGCTTTCAGCCTAAATTTCAACCATGGTATCATGTTATATTGTGTTAGAAGTATAGTGTGACTGCGGCAGGTGATAAGGCAGTCACAAGTGTGAGAGTGATAATGTGGCACGAGTTTCAGTGATGGTGACTGAAAACTGTTGAAACACAGTAAACAGCTGTAGTTTCAGTATCTAATTGTGATCAGAGTACTAATACTCTATTGGTTACCAGGATATTTTTCTACTCTGGTATGGTGTTATATCATTTTATAAGTATAGTTTGACTGCGAAAGGTAATAAGACAGTCAAGAGTGAAAGTCAGAACATGTCTCAACTTTCTACAATGCTAACTGAAAACTGTTGAAACACAGTAACCAGCTGTAGCTTTGGTACCTAGCTGTGTTGAGAGTACTAATACTCCATTTGCTACCAGTCTAAATTTCAACCGTGGTATCATGTTATATTGTGTTAGAAGTATAGTGTGACTGCGACAGGTAATAAGGCAGTCATGAGTGTGAGATTCAGAATGTGCCACGACTTTCAGTGATGGTGGCTGAAACTGTTGAAACACAGTAAACAGCTGTATTTTCAGTAACTAGTTGTGGGAAGAGTACTAATACCCTATTGGTTTCAAGGATATTTTTCTTCCATGATATGGTGTTATATCATTTTATAAGTATAGAGTGACTGCGTCAGATAATCAGACAATCATTCATTAGCTAGCTGTGTTGAGAGTACTTATACTCTACTTGCTACCAGCTTAACTTTGAACTGTGGCATCAAGCTATAATGTGTTAGATATATAGAGTGACTGCGTCAGGTAATAAGGCAGTCATGAGTGAGCAAGTCAGAATGAGTCTCGACTTTCTACAATGATAACTGAAAATTGTTGAAACACAGTAAACAGTTTTGTTTGGTACCTAGCTGTATTGAGAGTACTAATACTCCATTTGCAACCAGCCTAAATTTCAATTGTGGTATCTTGTTACATTGTGTTAGAAGTATAGTGTGACTGCGTCCTTTAATAAGGCAGTCATGAGTGTGAGAGTCAGAATGTGATACGACTTTCACGGATGGTGACTGAAAACAGTTTAAACACAGTAAACAACTGTATTTGCGGTACCGAGTTGTGATGAGAGCACTAATACTCTATTGGTTTCCAGAATATTTTCTACTGTGGTATGGTGTTAGATAATTATATAAGTATAATGTGACTGCGTCAGGTAATAAGACAGTCATTCATTAGCTGTGTTGAGAGTACTAATACTCTATTTGCTACCAGCCTAAATTTCAACCGTTGTATCATGTTATATTGTGTTAGAAGTATAGTGTGACTGCGTCAGGTAATAAGGGAGTCATCAGTGTGAGAGTGATAATGTGGCACGAGTTTCAGTGATGGTGACTGGAAACTGTTGAAACACAGTAAACAGCTGTATTTTCAGTATGTAATTGTGATCGGAGGACTAATACTCTATTGGTTTCCAGGATATTTTTCTACCGTGATATGGTGTTATATCATTTTATAAGTATAGAGTGACTACGTCAGATAATCAGACAGTCATTCATTAGCTAGCAGTGTTGAGAGTACTAATACTCTACTTGCTACCAGCTTAAATTTGAACTGTGCAATCAAGCTATATTGTGTTAGAAATGTAGAGTGACTGTGTCAGGTAATAAGGCAGTCATGAGTGAGAGAGTCAGAACGAGTCTCGACTTTCTACAATGCTAACCAAAAACCGTTGAAACACAGTAAACAGCTGTTGGTTTGGTAACTAGCTGTGTTGAGAGTACTAATACTCCATTTGCAACCAGCCTAAATTTCAATCGTGGTATCTTGTTACATTGTGTTAGAAGAATAGTGTGACTGCTTTACTTAATAAGGCAGTCATGGGTGTGAGAGTCAGAATGTGGCACGACTTTCACTGATGGTGACTGAAAACTGTTGAAACACAGAAAACAGCTGTATTTTCGGTGCCCAGTTGTGATGAGAGCACTAATACTCTATTGGTTTCCAGAATATTTTCTACTATGGTATAGTGTTAGATAATTTTATAAGTATAGTGTGACTGCGACAGGTAATAAGATAGTCATTCATTAGCTAGCTGTGTTGAGAGTACTAATACTCTATTTGCTACCAACCTAAATATCAACCGTGGCATCAAGCTATATGGTGTTATGAGTATAGAGTGACAGCATCAGGTAATAGGGCAGTCATAAGTGAGAGAGTCAGAACATGTCTTGACTTTCTACATTACTAACTGAAAACTGTTGAAACACAGTAAACAGTACTAGCTTTGGTACCTAGCTGTGTTGAGAGTTCTAATACTCCATTTGCTAACAGCCTAAATTTCAACCATGGCATCATGTTAGATTGTGTTAGAAGTATTGTGTGACTGCGACAGGTAATAAGGCAGTCATGAGTGTGAGAGTCAGAATGCACCACAACTTTCGGTGATGGTGACTGAAAACTGCTGAAACACAGTAAACAGCTCTATCTTCGGTACCTAGTTGTGATGAGAGTATTAAAACTCTATCGCTCACCAGGATATTTTTCTACTGTGGTATTATGTTATAAGCACAGTGTGACTGCGTCAGGTAATAAGACAGTCATGAGTGAGACAGTCAGAACGTGCCTCGACATTCTATTTCCAAACGGCCTAAATTTCAACCATGGAATCTTGTTACATTGTGTTAGAACTATAGTGTGACTGCATCACTTAATAAGGCAGTCATGAGTGTGACAGTCAGAATGTGTCACGACTTTCACTGATGGTGACTGAAAACTGTTGAAACGCAGTAAAGAGCTGTATTTTTGGTACTCAGTTGTGATGAGAGCACTAATACTCTATTGCTTTCCAGAATATTTTCTACTGTGGTATGTTGTTAGATTATTTTATAAGTATGGTGTGACTGTGCCAGGAAATATAACAGTCATTCATTAGCTAGCTGTGTTGAGAGTACTAATACTCTATTTGCTACCAACGTAAATTTCAACCGTGGCATCAAGCTATATTGTATTATAAGTATAGACTGACTGCGTCAGGTAATAAGACGGTCATGAGTGAGAGAATCAGAACATATCTAGACTTTCTACAATGCTAACTGGAAACTGTTGAAACACAGTAAACAGCTGTAGCTTTGGTACCTAGCTGTGTTGAGAGTACTCTATTTGCTACCAGCCTTAATTTCCACCCTGGTATCATGTTATATTGTGTTAGAAGTATTGTGTGACTGCGACAAGTAAGAAGGCAGTCATGAGTGTGAGAGTCACAATGTGCCACGACTTTCAGTTATGGTGACTGAAAACTGTTGAAAAAGAGTAAAGAGCTGTATCTTCAGTACCTAGTTGTGATGAGAGTACTAATACTCTATTGGTTTCCGGGATATTTTTCCTCTATCGAATGGTGTTTTATCATCTTAGAAGTATAGTGTGACTGCGACAGGTGATAAGGCAGTCATGAGTGTGAGAGTAAAAATGTGCCACCACTTTCGGTGATGGTGACTGAAAACTGTTGAAAAAGAGTAAACAGCTCTATCTTCAGTACCTAGTTGTGATGAGAGCACTAATACTCTATTGGTTTCCAGGATATTTTTTACAATGGTATAGTGTTAGATAATTTTATAAGTATAGTGTGACTGCGTCAGGTAATAAGACAGTCATTCATTAGCTAGCTGTGTTGAGAGTACTAATACGCTATTTGCTACCAGCCTAAATATCAACCGTTGCATCATGTTATATTGTGTTAGAAGTATAGTGTGACTGCGTCAGGTGATAAGGCAGTCACAAGTGTGAGAGTGATAATGTGTCACGAGTTTCAGTGATGGTGACTGAAAACTGTTGAAACACAGTAAATAGCTGTAGTTTCAGTATCTAATTGTGATCAGAGTAGTAATACTCTATTGGTTATCAGGATATTTTTCTACTCTGGTATGGTGTTATATTATTTTATAAGCATAGTGTGACTGCGTAAGGTAATAAGACAGTCATGAGTGAGAGAGTCAGAAAGTGTCTCGACATTCTACAATGCTAACTGAAAACTGTTGAAACACAGTAAACAGCTGTTGCTTTGGTACCTAGCTGTGTTGAGAGTACTAATACTCCATTTGCAACCAGCCTAAATTTCAATCGCGGTATCTTGTTACATTGTGTTAGAAGTATAGTGTGACTCTGTCACTTAATAAGGCAGTCATGAGTGTGAGAGTCAGAAAGTGGCACGACTTTCACTGATGGTGACTGAAAACTGTTGAAACACAGTAAACAGCTGTGTCTTCAGTACCTCGCTGTGATGAGAGTACTAATACTCTATTGGTTTCCAGAATATTTTTCTACTGTGATATGCGTTATATCATTTTATAAGTATAGCGTGACTGCATCAGGCAATAAGAAAGTCATTCATTAGCTAGCTGTGTTGAGAGTACTAAAACTCTATTTGCTACTAGCCTAAATTTCAATAGTGGCATCAAGCTATATTGTGTTATAAGTATAGAGTGACTGCGCCAGGTAATAAGGCAGTCATGAGTGAGAGAGTCAGAACGTGTCTCGACTTTCAACAATGCTAACTGAAAACTGCTGAAACAAAGTAAACAGTTGTAGGTTTGGTACCTAGCTGTGTTGAGAGTACTGATACTCCATTTGCTTTCAGCCTAAATTTCAACCATGGTATCATGTTATATTGTGTTAGAAGTATAGTGTGACTGCGGCAGGTGATAAGGCAGTCACAAGTGTGAGAGTGATAATGTGGCACGAGTTTCAGTGATGGTGACTGAAAACTGTTGAAACACAGTAAACAGCTGTAGTTTCAGTATCTAATTGTGATCAGAGTACTAATACTCTATTGGTTACCAGGATATTTTTCTACTCTGGTATGGTGTTATATCATTTTATAAGTATAGTTTGACTGCGAAAGGTAATAAGACAGTCAAGAGTGAAAGTCAGAACATGTCTCAACTTTCTACAATACTAACTGAAAACTGTTGAAACACAGTAACCAGCTGTAGCTTTGGTACCTAGCTGTGTTGAGAGTACTAATACTCCATTTGCTACCAGTCTAAATTTCAACCGTGATATCATGTTATATTGTGTTAGAAGTATAGTGTGACTGCGACAGGTAAAAAGGCAGTCATGAGTGTGAGAGTCAGAATGTGCCACGACTTTCAGTGATGGTGACTGAAAACTGTTGAAACACAGTAAACAGCTGTATATTCAGTAACTAGTTGTGGGGAGAGTACTAATACTCTATTGGTTTCCAGGATATTATTCTACCGTGATATGGTGTTATATCATTTTATAAGAATAGTGTGACTGCGTCAGATAATCAGACAGTCACTCATTAGCAAGCTGGGTTGAGAGTACTAATACTCTACTTGCTACCAGCTTAAATTTGAACTGTGGCATCAGGCTATATTGTGTTAGAAATATAGAGTGACTGCGTCAGGTAATAAGGCAGTCATGAGTGAGAGAGTCAGAACGAGTCTCGACTTTCTACAATGCTAACTGAAAACTGTTGAAACACAGTAAACAGCTGTTGGTTTGGTACCTAGCTGTGTTGAGAGTACTAATACTCCATTTGCTACCATCCTAAATTTCAACCGTGGTATCATGTTATATTGTGTTAAAAGTATAGTGTGACTGCATCACTTAATAAGGCTGTCATGAGTATGAGAGTCAGAATGTGCCACGACTTTCAGTGATGGTGACTGAAAACTGTTGAAACACAGTAAACAGCTGTATATTCGGTACTTAGTTGTGGTGAGAGTACTAATACTCTATTGGTTTCCAGGATATTTTTCTACTGTGATATGGTGTTATATCTTAAGAATAGTGTGACTGTGTCAGATAATCAGACAGTCATTCATTAGCTAGCTGTGTTGAGAGTACTAATACTCTATTTGCTACCAGCTTATATTTGAACTGTGGCATCAAGCTATATTGTGTTAGAAATAAAGAGTGACTGCGTCAGGTAATAAGGCAGTCATGAGTGAAAGAGTCAGAACGTGGCTCGACTTTCTACTATGCTAACTGAAAACTGTTGAAACACAGTAAACAGCTGTAGCTTTGGTACCTAGCTGTGTTGAGAGTACTGATTCACCATTTGCTATCAGCCTAAATTTCAACCGTGGAATCATGTTATATTGTGTTAGAAGTACAGTGTGACAGCAATAGGTAATAAGGCTGACATGAGTGAGAGAGTCAGAATGTGCCATGACGTTCAGTGATGGTGACTGAAAACTGTTGAAACGGAGTAAACAGCTGTATCTCTGGTACATAGTTGTGATGAGAGTACTAATACTCTATTGGTTTCCAGAATATTTTTCTACTGTGATGTGCGTTATATCATTTTATAAGCATAGTGTGACTGTGTCAGGTAATAAGACAGTCATTCATTAGCTAGCTGCGTTGAGAGTACTAATACTCTATTTGCTACCAGCCTAAATTTCAACAGTGGCATCAAGCTATATTGTGTTATAAGTATAGAGTGACTGCGTCAGGTAATAAGGCAGTCATGAGCGAGAGAGTCAGAACGTGTCTCGACTTTCAACAATGCTAACTGAAAACTGTTGAAACAAACTAAACAGTTGTAGCTTTGGTACCTAGCTGTGTATAGAGTACTAATACACCATTTGCTACCAGCCTAAATTTCAACCGTGGTATCATGTTATATTGTGTTAGAAGTACAGTGTGACTGCGACAGGTAATAAGGCAGTCATGAGTATGAGAGTCAGAATGTGCCACGACTTTCAGTGATGGTGACTGAAAACTGTTGAAACACAGTAAACAGCTGTATATTCGGTACCTAGTTCTGGTGAGAGTACTAATACTCTATTGATTTCCAGGATATTTTTTCTACTGTGATATGATGTTATATCATAAGTATAGTGTGACTGCATCAGATAATCAGACAATCATTCATTAGCTAGCTGTGTTGAGAGTACTAATATTCTACTTGCTACCAGTTTATATTTGAACTGTGGCATCAAGCTATATTGTGTTAGAAATAGAGTGACTGAGTCGGGTAATAAGGCAGTCACGAGTGAGAGAGTCAGAACGTGTCTCGACTTTCTACAATGCTAACTGAAAACTGTTGAAACACAGTAAAAAGGTGTAGCTTTGGTACCTAGCTGTGTTGTGAGTACTAATACTCCATTTGCTAACAGCCTAAATTTCAGCCATGGTATCATGTTATATTGTGTTAGAAGTATAGTGTGACTGCGACAGGTAATAAGGCAGTCATGAGTGTGAGAGTCAGAATGTGCCACGACTTACGGTGATAGTGACTGAAAACTGTTGAAACACAGTAAACAGCTCTATCTTTGGTACCTAGTTGCGATGAGAGTACTAATACTCTATCGGTCACCAGGATATTTTTCTACCGTGGTATGGTGTTATTTTATTTTATAAGCATAGTGTGACTGCATAAGGTAATAAGACAGTCATGAGTGAGAGAGTCAGAACGTGTCTCGACTTTCTACAATGCTAACTGAAAACTTTTGAAACACAGTAAACAGCTGTTGCTTTGTTATCTCGCTGTGTTGTGAGTGCTAGTACTCCTTTTGCAACCAGCCTAAATTTCAACCATGGTATCTTGTCACATTGTGTTAGAAGTATAGTGTGACTGCGTCACTCAATAAGGCAGTCATGAGAGTGTGAGTCAGAATGTGGCACGACTGTCACTGATGGTGACTGAAAACTGTTGACACACAGTAAACCGCTGTATTTTCGATACTCAGTTGTGATGAGAGCACTAATACTCTATTGGTTTCCAGAACATTTTCTAATGTGGTATGGCGTTAGATTATTTTATAAGTATGGTGTGACTGCGTCAGGAAATAAGACAGTCATTCATTAGCTAGCTGTTTTGAGAGCCGTAATACTCTATTTGCTACCAGCCTAAATGTCAACCATGGTATCATGTTATATTGTGTTGGAAGTATAGTGTGACTGCGTGAGGTAATAAGGCAGTCATGAGTGTGAGAGTCAGAATGTGCCGTGACTTTCAGTGATGGTGACTGAAAACTGTTGAAACACACTAAACAGCGGTATTTTCAGTATCTAATTGTGATCAGAGTACTAATACTCTATTGGTTACCAGGACATTTTTCTACTCTGGTATGGTGTTATATCATTTTATAAGTATAGTTTGACTGCGTAAGGTAATAAGACAGTCATGAGTGAGAGAGTGAGAATGTGTCTTGACTTTCTACAATGATAACTGAAAACTGTTGAAACACAGTAAACAGCTGTTGCTTTGGTCCCTAGCTATGTTGAGTGTACTAATACTCCATTTGCAACCAGCCTAAATTTCAACCATGGTATCATGTTACATTGTGTTAGAAGTATAGTGTTATTGCGTCACCTAATTAGGCAGTCATGAGTGTGAGAGTCAAAATGTGGAATGACTTTCACTGATGGTGACTGAAAAACATTGATACACAGTAAACAGCTGCATCTTCGGTACCCAGTTGTGATGAGAGCACTAATACTCTACTGGTTTCCAGGATATTTTCTACTGTGATATGGTTTTACATCATTTTATAAGGATAGTGTGACTGCGTCAGGTAATAAGACAGTCATTAATTAGTGAGCTGTGTTGAGATTAGTAATACTCCATTTGCTTCCAGCCTAAATTTCAACCGTGGTATCATGTTATATTGTGTTAGAAGTATAGTGTGACTGCAGCAGGTGATAAGGCAATCATGAGTGTGAGAGTCAGAATGTGCCACGACTTTCAGTGATGGTGACTGAAAACAGTTGAAACATAGTAAACAGCTGTATATTCAGTACCTAGTTGTGTTGAGAGTACTAATACTCTATTGGTTTCCAGGATATTTTTCTACCGTGATATGGTGTTATATGATTTTATAAGTATAGAGTGACTACGTCAGATAATCAGACAGTCATTCATTAGCTAGCTGTGTTGAGAGTACTAGCACTCTATTTGCAACCAGCCTAAATTTCAACAGTGGCATCAAGCTATATTGTGTTATAAGTATAGAGTGACTGCGTCAGGTTATAAGGCACTCACGAGTTAGAGAGTCAGAACGTGTCTCGACTTTCAACAATGCTAATTGAAAACTGCTGAAACACAGTGAACAGTTGTAGCTTTGGTACCTAGCTGTGTTTGGAGTAATAAAACACCATTTGCTACCAGCCTAAATTTCAACAGTGGTATCATGTTATATTGTGTTAGAAGTATAGTGTTAGTGCGTCACTTAATTAGGCAGTCATGAGCGTGAGAGTCAAAATGTGCCATGACTTTCAGTGATGGTGACTGAAAACTGTTGAAACACAGTAAACAGCTGTAGCTTTGGTACCTAGCTGTTTTGAGAGCACTAATACTCCATTTGCTACCAGCCTACATTTCAACCATGGTATCATGTTATATTGTGTTAGAAGTATAGTGTGACTGCGACAGGTAATAAGGCAGTCATGAGTGTCAGAGTCAGATTCCGCCACGACTTTCGGTGATGGTGACTGAAAACTGTTGAAACACGATAAACAGCTCTATCTTCAGTACCTAGTTGTTACGAGAGTACTAATACTCTATTGGTTACTAGGATATTTTTCTACCGTGGTATGGTGTTATATTATTTTATAAGTATAGTGTGACTGCATAAGGTAATAAGACAGTAATGAGTGAGAGAGTCAGAACGTGTCTCGACTTTCTAGAATACTAACTGAAAACTCTTGAAACACAGCAAACAGCAGTAGCTTTGGTACCTAGCTGTGTTGAGAGTACTAATACTACATTTGCAACCAGCCTAAATTTCAATCGTGGTAACTTGTTACATTGTGTTAGAAGTATAGTGTGACTGCATCACTTAATAAGGCAGTCATGAGTGTAAGAGTCAGAATGTGGAACGACTTTCACTGATGGTGACTGAAAACTGTTGAAACACAGTAAACAGCTGTATCTTCGGTACCTAGTTGTGATGAGAGTACTAATACTCTATCGGTTACCAGGATATTTTTCTACCGTGGTAGTGTTTTATATTATTTGGTAACTATAGTGTGACTGCGTAAGGTAATAAGACAGTCATGAGTGAGAGAGTCAGAACGTGTCCTGACTTTCTACAATGCTAGTTGAAAACAACTGTTGAAACACAGTAAACAGCTGTTGCTTTGGTACCTAGCTGTGTTGACAGTACTAATACTCCATTTGCAACCAGCCTAAATTTCAACCATGGTATCTTGTTACATTGTATTAGAAGTATATTGTGACTGCATCACTTCATAAGGCAGTCATGAGTGTGAGAGTCAGAATGTGGCACGACTTTCACTGATGGTGACTGAAAACTGTTGAAACACAGTAAAGAGCTGTACCTTCGATACCTAGTTGTGATGAGAGCACTCATAATCTATTGGTTTCCAGAATATTTTCTACTGTGATATTGTGTTATATCATTTTATAAGTATAGTGTGACTGTGTCAGGTAATAAGACAGTCATTCATTAGTTACCTGTGTTGAGAGTACTAACACTCTATTTGTAACTAGCCTAAATTTCAACAGTGGTATCAAGCTATATTGTGTTGTCAGTAAGAGTGACTGTATCAGGTAATAAGGCAGTCATGAGTGAGAGAGTCACAACGTGTCCTGACTTTCTACAATGCTAACTGAAAACTGTTGAAACACAGTAAACAGCTGTTGCTTTGTTACCTAGCTGTGTTGAGAGTACTAATACTACATTTGCAAACAGCCTAAATTTCAACCATGGTATCTTGTCACATTGTGTTAGAAGTATAGTGTGACTGCGTCACTGAATAAGGCAGTCATGAGAGTGAGAGTCAGAATGTGGCACGACTGTCACTGATGGTGACTGAAAACTGTTGAAACACAGTAAACCACTGTATTTTCGATACTCAGTTGTGATGAGAGCACTAATACTCTATTGGTTTCCAGAATATTTTCTAATGTGGTATGGCGTTGGATTATTTTATAAGTATGGCGTGACTGCGTCAGGAAATAAGACAGTCATTCATTAGCTAGCTGTTTTGAGAGCCGTAATACTCTATTTGCTACCAGCCTAAATATCAACCATGGTATCATGTTATATTGTGTTGGAAGTATAGTGTGACTGCGTGAGGTAATAAGGCAGTCATGAGTGTGAGAGTCAGAATGTGCCGTGACTTTCAGTGATGGTGACTGAAAACTGTTGAAACACACTAAACAGCGGTATTTTCAGTATCTAATTGTAATCAGAGTACTAATGCTCTATTGGTTACCAGGACATTTTTCTACTCTGGTATGGTGTTATATCATTTTATAAGTATAGTTTGACTGCGTAAGGTAATAAGACAGTCATGAGTGAGAGAGTCAGAACGTGTCTTGAGTTTCTACAATGATAACTGAAAACTGTTGAAACACAGTAAACAGCTGTTGCTTTGGTCCCTAGCTATGTTGAGAGTACTAATACTCCATTTGCAACCAGCCTAAATTTGAACCATGGTATCATGTTACATTGTGTTAGAAGTATAGTGTTAGTGCGTCACTTAATTAGGCAGTCATAAGTGTGAGAGTCAAAATGTGGAATGACTTTCCCTGATGGTGACTGAAAAACATTGATACACGGTAAACAGCTATATATTCGGTACCTAGTTGTGGTGAGAGTACTAATACTCTATTGGTTTCCAGGATATTTTTCTACTGTGATTTGGTGTTATATCATAAGTATAGTGCGACTGCTTCAGATAATCAGACAGTCATTCATTAGCTAGCTGTGTTGAGAATACTAATACTCTACTTGCTACCAGCTTAAATGTGAACTGTGGCATCAAGCTACATTGTTTTAGAAATAAAGAGCGACTGCGTCAGGTAATAAGGCAGTCAAGAATGAGAGAATTAGAACGTGTCTGGACTTTCTAGAATGGTAACTGAAAACTGTTGAAACACAGTAAATGGCTGTAGCTTTGGTACCTAGCTGTGTTGAGAGTACTAATACTAATACTCCATTTGCTACCAGCTTAAATTTCAACCATGGTATCATGTTATATTGTGTTAGAAGTACAGTGTTACTGCAACAGGTATGCGACACGACTTTCGGTGATGGTGATTGAAAACTGTTGAAACACAGTAAACAGCTCTATACTCGGTACCTAGTTGTGATGAGAGTACTAATGCTCTATCGGTCACCAGGATATTTTTGTACCGTGGTATGGTGTTATATTATTTTATAAGCGACTGCGCAAGGTAATAAGACAGTCATGAGTGAAAGCGTCAGAACATGTCTCGACTTTCTACAATACTAACTGAAAGCTGTTGAAACACAGTAAACAGCTGTTCCTTTGGTACCTTGCTGTGTTGAGAGTACTAATACTCCATTTGCAACCAGCCTAAATTTCAATCGTGGTATCTCGTTGCATTGTGTTAGAAGTATAGTGTGACTGCCTCAGTTAATAAGGCAGTCATGAGTGTAAACAGTAAACAGCTGTATATTCAGTAACTAGTTGTGATGAGAGCACTAATACTCTATTGGCTTCAAGAAAATTTTCTACTGTGGTATGGTGTTAGATCATTTTATAAGTATAGTGTGACTGCGTCAGGAAATAAGACAGTCATTCATTAGCTAGCTGTGTTGAGAGTACTAATACTCTATTTGTTACCAGCCTACATTGTGTTATAAGTATAGAGTGACTGCGTCAAAGTAAACAGCTGTAGCTTTGGTACCTATCTGTGTTTGGAGTACTAATACTCCATTTGCTACCAGCCTAAATTTCGACCGTGGTATCATGTTATATTGAGTTAGAAGTATAGTGTGACTGCGACAGGTAATAAGGCAGTCATGAGTATGAGAGTCAGAATGTGCCACAACTTTCAGTGATGGTGACTGAAAATTGTTGAAACACAGTAAACAGCTGTATATTCGGTACCTAGTTGTGGTGAGACTAATAATACTCTATTGGTTTCCAGGATATTTTTCTACCGTGATATGGTTTTATATCATTTTATAAGTATAAAGTGACTACGTCAGATAATCAGACACTCATTCATTAGCTAGCAGTGTTGAGAGTACTAATACTCTACTTGCTACCAGCTTAAATTTGAACTGTGGCATCAAGCTATATTGTGTTAGAAATGTAGAGTGACTGCGTCAGATAATAAGGCAGCCATGAGTGAGAGAGTGAGAACGAGTCTCGACTTTCTACAACGCTAACTGAAAACTGTTGAAACACAGTAAACAGCTGTAGCTTTGGTACCTAGATATGTTGAGAACACTAATACTCCATTTGCCACCAGACTACAATTTCAACCATGGTATCATGCTATATTGTGTTAGAAGTATAGTTTGACTGTGACAGGTAATAAGGCAATCAGGAGAGAGAGAGAGTCCGAATGTGCCATGACTTTTGGTGATGGTGTCTGAAAACTGTTGAAACACAGCAAACAGCTCTATCTTCAATACCCAGTTGTGAGGAGATTACTAATACTCTATTGTTTACTAGGATATTTTCTACCATGGTATGATGTTATATTATTTTATAAGATTAGTTTTACTGCGTAAGGTAATAAGACAGTCATGAATGAGAGAGTCAGAATGAGTCTCGACTTTCTACAGTGCTAACTGAAAACTGTTGAAATACAGTAAACAGCAGTAGCTTTGGTACCTAGCTGTGTTGAGAGTACTAATACTCCATTTGCAACCAGCCTAAATTTCAATCGTGGTAACTTGTTACATTGTATTAGAAGTATAGTGTGACTGCATCACTTAATAAGGCAGTCATGAGTGTGAGAGTCAGAATGTGGCAAGACTTTCACTGATGGTGACTGAAAACCGTTGAAACACAGTAAACAGCTCTATCTTCAGTACCTAGTTGTGATGAGAGTACTAATACTCTTGGTTTCCAGGATATTTTCTACTGTGGTATGGTGTTAGATAATTATATAAGTATAATGTGACTGCGTCGGGTAATAAGACAGTCATCCATTAGCTAGCTGTGTTGAGAGTACTAATACTCTATTTTCTACCAGCCTAAATTTCAACCGTTGTATCATGTTATATTGTGTTAGAAGTTTAGTGTGACTGCGTCAGGTAATAAGGCAGTCATCAGTGTGAGAGTGATAATGTGGCACGAGTTTCAGTGATGGTGACTGAAAACTGTTGAAACACAGTAAACAGCTGTATTTTCAGTAGGTAATTGTGATCGGAGGACTAATACTCTATTGGTTTCCATGATATTTTTCTACCGTGATATGGTGTTATATCATTTTATAAGTATACAGTGACTACGTCAGATAATCAGACAGTCATTCATTAGCTAGCAGTGTTGAGAGTACTAATACTCTACTTGCTACCAGCTTAAATTTGAACTGTGGCATCAAGCTATATTGTGTTAGAAATGTAGAGTGACTGTGTAAGGTAATAAGGCAGTCATGAGTGAGAGAGTCAGAACGAGTCTCGACTTTCTACAATGCTAACCAAAAACTGTTGAAACACAGTAAACAGCTGTTGGTTTGGTAACTAGCTGTGTTGACAGTACTAATAATCCATTTGTTAACAGCCCAAATTTCAATCGTGGTATCTTGTTACATTGTGTTAGAAGAACAGTGTGACTGCTTTAATTAATAAGGCAGTCATGAGTGTGAGAGTCAGAATGTGGCACGACTTTCACTGATGGTGACTGAAAACTGTTGAAACACAGAAAACAGCTGTATTTTCGGTACCCAGTTGTGATGAGAGCACTAATACTCTATTGGTTTCCCGAATATTTTCTACTATGGTATGGTGTTAAATAATTTTATAAGTATAGTGTGACTGCGTCAGGAAATAAGACAGTGATTCATTAGCTAGCTGTGTTGAGAGTACTAATACTCTATTTGTTACCAGGCAGATTTCAACCGTGGCATCAAGCTATATTGTGTTATAAGTGTAGAGTGACTGCCTCAGGTAATAAGGCAGACATGAGAGAGAGAGAGAGAGTCAGAACGTGTCTTGACTTTCAACAATGCTAACTGAAAACTGTTGACAAAGTAAACAGTTGTAGCTTTAGTACCTAGCTGTGTTTGTAGTATTAATACTCCATTTGCTACCAGCCTAAATTTCAACCGTGGCATCATGTTATATTGTGATAGAAGTATAGTGTGACTTCGACAGGTAATAAGGCAGTCATGAGTATGAGAGTCAGAATGTGCCACGACTTTCAGTGACGGTGACTGAAAACTGTTGAAACAGAGTAAACAGCTGTATCTTTTGTACCTAGTTGTGATTAGAGTACTAATTCTCGATTGGTTTCCAGAATATTTTTCTAGTGAGATATGCATTATGTCATTTTATAAGTATAGTGTGACTGCGTCAGGTAATAAGACAGTCATTCATTAGCTAGCTGTGTTGAGAGTACTAATACTCTATTTGTTACCAACCTAAATTTCAACCGTGGCATCAAGCAATATTGTGTTATAAGTATAGAGTGACTGCATCAGGTAATAAGGCGGTTGTGAGTGAGAGAGTCAGAACGTGTCTCGACTTTCTACAATGCTAACTGAAAACTGTTGAAACACAGTAAACAGCTGTAGCTTTGGTACCTAGCTGTGTTGAGAGTACTAATACTCCATTTGCTACCAGCCTAAATTTCAACCATGGTATCATGTAATATTATGTTAGAAGAATAGTGTGACTACGAAAGGTAATAAGGCAGTCATGAGTGTGAGAGTCAGAATGTGCCATGACTTTCAGTGAGGGTGACTGAAAACTGTTGAAACACAGTAAACAGCTGTATATTCGGTACCTTGTTGTGGTGAGACTGCAAATACTCTATTGGTTTCCAGGATATTTTTCTACTGTGATATGGTGTTATATCATAAGTATAGTGTGACTGCGTCAGATAATCAGACAGTCATTCATTAGCTAGCTGTGTTGAGAGTACTAATGCTCTATTTGTTACCAGCCCAGATTTCAACCGTGGCATCAAGCTATATTGTGTTATAAGTGTAGAGTGACTGCGTCAGGTAATAAGGCAGGCATGAGTGAGAGAGAGAGAGAGAGTCAGAATGTGTCTTGACTTTCAACAATGCTAACTGAAAACTGTTGAAACAAAGTAAACAGTTGTAGCTTTAGTACCTAGCTGTGTTTGTAGTATTAATACTCCATTTGCTACCAGCCTAAATTTCAACCGTGGCATCATGTTATATTGTGATAGAAGTATAGTGTGACTTCGACAGGTAATAAGGCAGTCATAAGTATGAGAGTCAGAATGTGCCACGACTTTCAGTGACGGTGACTGAAAGCTGTTGAAACAGAATAAACAGCTGTATCTTTTGTACCTAGTTGTGATGAGAGTACTAATTCTCTATTTGTTTCCAGAATATTTTTCTAGTGAGATATGCATTATGTCATTTTATAAGTATAGTGTGACTGCGTCAGGTAATAAGACAGTGATTCATTAGCTAGCTGTGTTGAGAGTACTAATACTCTATTTGCTACCAACCTAAATTTCAACCGTGGCATCAAGCAATATTGTGTTATAAGTATAGAGTGACTGCATCAGGTAATAAGGCGGTTATGAGTGAGAGAGTCAGAACGTGTCTCGACTTTCTACAATGCAAACTGAAAACTGTTGAAACACAGTAAACAGCTGTAGCTTTGGTACCTAGCTGTGTTGAGAGTACTAATACTCCATTTGCTACCAGCCTAAATTTCAACCATGGTATCATGTAATATTATTTTAGAAGAATAGTGTGACTGCGAAAGGTAATAAGGCAGTCATGAGTGTGAGAGTCAGAATGTGCCATGACTTTCTACAATGATAACTGAAAATTGTTGAAACACAGTAAACATCTGTTGGTTTGGTACCTAGCTGTATTGAGAGTACTAATACTCCATTTGCAACCAGCCTAAATTTCAATCGTGGTATCTTGTTACATTGTGTTAGAAGTATAGTGTGACTGCATCCTTTAATAAGGCAGTCATGAGTGTGAGAGTCAGAATGTGGTACGACTTTCACGGATGGTCACTGAAAACCGTTGAAACACAGTAAACAGCTGTATTTGCGGTACCGAGTTGTGATAAGAGCACTAATACTCTATTGGTTTCCTCAATATTTTCTACTGTGGTGTGGTGTTAGATAATTATATAAGTATAATGCGACTGCGTCAGGTAATAAGACAGTCATTCATTAGCTGTGTTGAGAGTACTAATACTCTATTTGCTACAAGCCTAAATTTCAACCGTTGTATCATGTTATATTGTGTTAGAAGTATAGAGTGACTGCGTCAGGTAATAAGGCAGTCATCAGTGTGAGAATGATAATGTGGCACGAGTTTCAGTGATGGCGACTGAAAACTGTTGAAACACAGTAAACAGCTGTATTTTCAGTATGTAATTGTGATCGGAGGACTAATACTCTATTGGTTTCCAGGATATTTTTCTACCGTGATATGGTGTTATATCATTTTGTAAGTATAGAGTGACTACGTCAGATAATCAGACAGTCATTCATTAGCTAGCAGTGTTGAGAGTACTAATACTCTACTTGCTACCAGCTTAAATTTGAACTGTGGCATCAAGCTATATTGTGTTAGAAATGTAGAGTGACTGTGTCAGGTAATAAGGCAGTCATGAGTGAGAGAGTCAGAACGAGTCTCGACTTTCTACAATGCTAACCAAAAACTGTTGAAACACAGTAAACAGCTGTTGGTTTGGTAACTAGCTGTGTTGAGAGTACTAATAATCCATTTGTTAACAGCCTAAATTTCAATCGTGGTATCTTGTTACATTGTGTTAGAAGAACAGTGTGACTGCTTTAATTAATAAGGCAGTCATGAGTGTGAGAGTCAGAATGTGGCACGACTTTCACTGATGGTGACTGAAAACTGTTGAAACACAGAAAACAGCTGTATTTTCGGTACCCAGTTGTGATGAGAGCACTAATACTCTATTCGTTTCCTGAATATTTTCCACTATGGTATGGTGTTAAATAATTTTATAAGTATAGTGTGACTGCGTCAGGAAATAAGACAGTGATTCATTAGCTAGCTGTGTTGAGAGTACTAATACTCTATTTGTTACCAGGCAGATTTCAACCGTGGCATCAAGCTATATTGTGTTATAAGTGTAGAGTGACTGCCTCAGGTAATAAGGCAGACATGAGAGAGAAAGAGAGAGTCAGAACGTGTCTTGACTTTCAACAATGCTAACTGAAAACTGTTGACAAAGTAAACAGTTGTAGCTTTAGTACCTAGCTGTGTTTGTAGTATTAATACTCCATTTGCTACCAGCCTAAATTTCAACCGTGGCATCATGTTATATTGTGATAGAAGTATAGTGTGACTTCGACAGGTAATAAGGCAGTCATGAGTATGAGAGTAAGAATGTGCCACGACTTTCAGTGACGGTGACTGAAAACTGTTGAAACATAGTAAACAGCTGTATCTTTTGTACCTAGTTGTGATGAGAGTACTAATTCTCTATTGGTTTCCAGAATATTTTTCTAGTGAGATATGCATTATGTCATTTTATAAGTATAGTGTGACTGCGTCAGGTAATAAGACAGTCATTCATTAGCTAGCTGTGTTGAGAGTACTAATACTCTATTTGCTACCAACCTAAATTTCAACCGTGGCATCAAGCAATATTGTGTTATAAGTATAGAGTGACTGCATCAGGTAATAAGGCGGTTGTGAGTGAGAGAGTCAGAACGTGTCTCGACTTTCTACAATGCTAACTGAAAACTGTTGAAACACAGTAAACAGCTGTAGCTTTGGTACCTAGCTGTGTTGAGAGTACTAATACTCCATTTGCTACCAGCCTAAATTTCAACCATGGTATCATGTAATATTATGTTAGAAGAATAGTGTGACTACGAAAGGTAATAAGGAAGTCATGAGTGTGAGAGTCAGAATGTGCCATGACTTTCAGTGAGGGTGACTGAAAACTGTTGAAACACAGTAAACAGCTGTATATTTGGTACCTAGTTGTGGTGAGAGTGCTAATACTCTATTGGTTTCCAGGATATTTTTCTACTGTGATATGGTGTTATATCATAAGTATAGTGTGACTGCGTCAGATAATCAGACAGTCATTCATTAGCTAGCTGTGTTGAGAGTACTAATGCTCTATTTGTTACCAGCCCAGATTTCAACCGTGGCATCAAGCTATATTGTGTTATAAGTGTAGAGTGACTGCGTCAGGTAATAAGGCAGGCATGAGTGAGAGAGAGAGAGTCAGAATGTGTCTTGACTTTCAACAATGCTAACTGAAAACTGTTGAAACAAAGTAAACAGTTGTAGCTTTAGTACCTAGCAGTGTTTGTAGTATTAATACTCCATTTGCTACCAGCCTAAATTTCAACCGTGGCATCATGTTATATTGTGATAGAAGTATAGTGTGACTTCGACAGGTAATAAGGCAGTCATGAGTATGAGAGTCAGAATGTGCCACGACTTTCAGTGACGGTGACTGAAAACTGTTGAAACAGAGTAAACAGCTGTATCTTTTGTACCTAGTTGTGATGAGAGTACTAATTCTCTATTTGTTTCCAGAATATTTTTCTAGTGAGATATGCATTATGTCATTTTATAAGTATAGTGTGACTGCGTCGGGTAATAAGACAGTCATTCATTAGCTAGCTGTGTTGAGAGTACTAATACTCTATTTGCTACCAACCTAAATTTCAACCGTGGCATCAAGCAATATTGTGTTATAAGTATAGAGTGAATGCATCAGGTAATAAGGCGGTTATGAGTGAGAGAGTCAGAACGTGTCTCGACTTTCTACAATGCAAACTGAAAACTGTTGAAACACAGTAAACAGCTGTAGCTTTGGTACCCAGCTGTGTTGAGAGTACTAATACTCCATTTGCTACCAGCCTAAATTTCAACCGTGGTATCATGTAATATTATGTAAGAAGAATAGTAAGACTGCGAAAGGTAAAATAAGGCAGTCATGAGTGTGAGAGTCAGAATGTGCCATGACTTTCTACAATGATAACTGAAAATTGTTGAAACACAGTAAACAGCTGTTGGTTTGGTACCTAGCTGTATTGAGAGTACTAATACTCCATTTGCAACCAGCCTAAATTTCAATCGTGGTATCTTGTTACATTGTGTTAGAAGTATAGTGTGACTGCATCCTTTAATAAGGCAGTCATGAGTGTGAGAGTCAGAATGTGGTACGACTTTCACGGATGGTCACTGAAAACCGTTGAAACACAGTAAATAGCTGTATTTGCGGTACCGAGTTGTGATAAGAGCACTAATACTCTATTGGTTTCCTGAATATTTTCTACTGTGGTATGGTGTTAGATAATTATATAAGTATAATGTGACTGCGTCAGGTAATAAGACAGTCATTCATTAGCTGTGTTGAGAGTACTAATAGTCTATTTGCTACCAGCCTAAATTTCAACCGTTGTATCATGTTATATTGTGTTAGAAGTATAGAGTGACTGCGTCAGGTAATAAGGCAGTCATCAGTGTGAGAATGATAATGTGGCACGAGTTTCAGTAATGGTGACTGAAAACTGTTGAAACACAGTAAACAGCTGTATTTTCAGTATGTAATTGTGATCGGAGGACTAATACTCTATTGGTTTCCAGGATATTTTTCTACCGTGATATGGTGTTATATCATTTTGTAAGTATAGAGTGACTACGTCAGATAATCAGACAGTCATTCATTAGCTAGCAGTGTTGAGAGTACTAATACTCTACTTGCTACCAGCTTAAATTTGAACTGTGGCATCAAGCTATATTGTGTTAGAAATGTAGAGTGACTGTGTCAGGTAATAAGGCAGTCATGAGTGAGAGAGTCAGAACGAGTCTCGACTTTCTACAATGCTAACCAAAAACTGTTGAAACACAGTAAACAGCTGTTGGTTTGGTAACTAGCTGTGTTGAGAGTACTAATACTCCATTTGTTAACAGCCTAAATTTCAATCGTGGTATCTTGTTACATTGTGTTAGAAGAACAGTGTGACTGCTTTAATTAATAAGGCAGTCATGAGTGTGAGAGTCAGAATGTGGCACGACTTTCACTGATGGTGACTGAAAACTGTTGAAACACAGAAAACAGCTGTATTTTCGGTACCCAGTTGTGATGAGAGCACTAATACTCTATTGGTTTCCGGAATATTTTCTACTATGGTATGGTGTTAAATAATTTTATAAGTATAGTGTGACTGCGTCAGGAAATAAGACAGTGATTCATTAGCTAGCTGTGTTGAGAGTACTAATACTCTATTTGTTACCAGGCAGATTTCAACCGTGGCATCAAGCTATATTGTGTTATAAGTGTAGAGTGACTGCCTCAGGTAATAAGGCAGACATGAGAGAGAGAGAGAGAGTCAGAACGTGTCTTGACTTTCAACAATGCTAACTGAAAACTGTTGACAAAGTAAACAGTTGTAGCTTTAGTACCTAGCTGTGTTTGTAGTATTAATACTCCATTTGCTACCAGCCTAAATTTCAACCGTGGCATCATGTTATATTGTGATAGAAGTATAGTGTGACTTCGACAGGTAATAAGGCAGTCATGAGTATGAGAGTCAGAATGTGCCACGACTTTCAGTGACGGTGACTGAAAACTGTTGAAACAGAGTAAACAGCTGTATCTTTTGTACCTAGTTGTGATGAGAGTACTAATTCTCTATTGGTTTCCAGAATATTTTTCTAGTGAGATATGCATTATGTCATTTTATAAGTATAGTGTGACTGCGTCAGGTAATAAGACAGTCATTCATTAGCTAGCTGTGTTGAGAGTACTAATACTCTATTTGCTACCAACCTAAATTTCAACCGTGGCATCAAGCAATATTGTGTTATAAGTATAGAGTGACTGCATCAGGTAATAAGGCGGTTGTGAGTGAGAGAGTCAGAACGTGTCTCGACTTTCTACAATGCTAACTGAAAACTGTTGAAACACAGTAAACAGCTGTAGCTTTGGTACCTAGCTGTGTTGAGAGTACTAATACTCCATTTGCTACCAGCCTAAATTTCAACCATGGTATCATGTAATATTATGTTAGAAGAATAGTGTGACTACGAAAGGTAATAAGGAAGTCATGAGTGTGAGAGTCAGAATGTGCCATGACTTTCAGTGAGGGTGACTGAAAACTGTTGAAACACAGTAAACAGCTGTATATTCGGTACCTTGTTGTGGTGAGACTGCTAATACTCTATTGGTTTCCAGGATATTTTTCTACTGTGATATGGTGTTATATCATAAGTATAGTGTGACTGCGTCAGATAATCAGACAGTCATTCATTAGCTAGCTGTGTTGAGAGTACTAATGCTCTATTTGTTACCAGCCCAGATTTCAACCGTGGCATCAAGCTATATTGTGTTATAAGTGTAGAGTGACTGCGTCAGGTAATAAGGCAGGCATGAGTGAGAGAGAGAGAGTCAGAATGTGTCTTGACTTTCAACAATGCTAACTGAAAACTGTTGAAACAAAGTAAACAGTTGTAGCTTTAGTACCTAGCTGTGTTTGTAGTATTAATACTCCATTTGCTACCAGCCTAAATTTCAACCGTGGCATCATGTTATATTGTGATAGAAGTATAGTGTGACTTCGACAGGTAATAAGGCAGTCATGAGTATGAGAGTCAGAATGTGCCACGACTTTCAGTGACGGTGACTGAAAACTGTTGAAACAGAGTAAACAGCTGTATCTTTTGTACCTAGTTGTGATGAGAGTACTAATTCTCTATTTGTTTCCAGAATATTTTTCTAGTGAGATATGCATTATGTCATTTTATAAGTATAGTGTGACTGCGTCAGGTAATAAGACAGTCATTCATTAGCTAGCTGTGTTGAGAGTACTAATACTCTATTTGCTACCAACCTAAATTTCAACCGTGGCATCAAGCAATATTGTGTTATAAGTATAGAGTGACTGCATCAGGTAATAAGGCGGTTATGAGTGAGAGAGTCAGAACGTGTCTCGACTTTCTACAATGCAAACTGAAAACTGTTGAAACACAGTAAACAGCTGTAGCTTTGGTACCCAGCTGTGTTGAGAGTACTAATACTCCATTTGCTACCAGCCTAAATTTCAACCGTGGTATCATGTAATATTATGTAAGAAGAATAGTGTGACTGCGAAAGGTAAAATAAGGCAGTCATGAGTGTGAGAGTCAGAATGTGCCATGGCTTTCTACAATGATAACTGAAAATTGTTGAAACACAGTATACAGCTGTTGGTTTGGTACCTAGCTGTATTGAGAGTACTAATACTCCATTTGCAACCAGCCTAAATTTCAATTGTGGTATCTTGTTACATTGTGTTAGAAGTATAGTGTGACTGCATCCTTTAATAAGGCAGTCATGAGTGTGAGAGTCAGAATGTGGTACGACTTTCACGGATGGTCACTGAAAACCGTTGAAACACAGTAAATAGCTGTATTTGCGGTACCGAGTTGTGATAAGAGCACTAATACTCTATTGGTTTCCTGAATATTTTCTACTGTGGTGTGGTGTTAGATAATTATATAAGTATAATGCGACTGCGTCAGGTAATAAGACAGTCATTCATTAGCTGTGTTGAGAGTACTAATAGTCTATTTGCTACCAGCCTAAATTTCAACCGTTGTATCATGTTATATTGTGTTAGAAGTATAGAGTGACTGCGTCAGGTAATAAGGCAGTCATCAGTGTGAGAATGATAATGTGGCACGAGTTTCAGTAATGGTGACTGAAAACTGTTGAAACACAGTAAACAGCTGTATTTTCAGTATGTAATTGTGATCGGAGGACTAATACTCTATTGGTTTCCAGGATATTTTTCTACCGTGATATGGTGTTATATCATTTTGTAAGTATAGAGTGACTACGTCAGATAATCAGACAGTCATTCATTAGCTAGCAGTGTTGAGAGTACTAATACTCTACTTGCTACCAGCTTAAATTTGAACTGTGGCATCAAGCTATATTGTGTTAGAAATGTAGAGTGACTGTGTCAGGTAATAAGGCAGTCATGAGTGAGAGAGTCAGAACGAGTCTCGACTTTCTACAATGCTAACCGAAAACTGTTGAAACACAGTAAACAGCTGTTGGTTTGGTAACTAGCTGCATTGAGAGTACTAATACTCCATTTGTTAACAGCCTAAATTTCAATCGTGGTATCTTGTTACATTGTGTTAGAAGAACAGTGTGACTGCTTTAATTAATAAGGCAGTCATGAGTGTGAGAGTCAGAATGTGGCACGACTTTCACTGATGGTGACTGAAAACTGTTGAAACACAGAAAACAGCTGTATTTTCGGTACCCAGTTGTGATGAGAGCACTAATACTCTATTGGTTTCCCGAATATTTTCTACTATGGTATGGTGTTAAATAATTTTATAAGTATAGTGTGACTGCGTCAGGAAATAAGACAGTGATTCATTAGCTAGATGTGTTGAGAGTACTAATACTCTATTTGTTACCAGGCAGATTTCAACCGTGGCATCAAGCTATATTGTGTTATAAGTGTAGAGTGACTGCCTCAGGTAATAAGGCAGACATGAGAGAGAGAGAGAGAGAGTCAGAACGTGTCTTGACTTTCAACAATGCTAACTGAAAACTGTTGAAACAAAGTAAACAGTTGTAGCTTTAGTACCTAGCTGTGTTTGTAGTATTAATACTCCATTTGCTACTAACTGAAAACTGTTGAAACAAAGTAAACAGTTGTAGCTTTAGTACCTAGCTGTGTTTGTAGTATTAATACTCCATTTGCTACCAGCCTAAATTTCAACCGTGGCATCATGTTATATTGTGATAGAAGTATAGTGTGACTTCGACAGGTAATAAGGCAGTCATGAGTATGAGAGTCAGAATGTGCCACGACTTTCAGTGACGGTGACTGAAAACTGTTGAAACAGAGTAAACAGCTGTATCTTTTGTACCTAGTTGTGATGAGAGTACTAATTCTCTATTGGTTTCCAGAATATTTTTCTAGTGAGATATGCATTATGTCATTTTATAAGTATAGTGTGACTGCGTCAGGTAATAAGACAGTCATTCATTAGCTAGCTGTGTTGAGAGTACTAATACTCTATTTGTTACCAACCTAAATTTCAACCGTGGCATCAAGCTATAGTGTGTTATAAGTATAGAGTGACTGCATCAGGTAAGAAGGCAGTCATGAGTGAGAGAGTCAGAACATGTCTCGACTTTCTACAATGCTAACTGAAAACTGCTGAAACACAACAAACAGCTGTAGCTTTGGTACCTAGCTGTGTTGAAAGTACTGATACTCCATTTGCTATCAGCATAAATTTCAACCGTGGTATCATGTTATATTGTGTTAGAACTATAGTGTGACTGCGACAGGTAATAAGGCGGTCTTGAGTGAGACAGTCAGAACGTGTCTCGACTTTCTACAAATACTGAGAACTGTTGAAACACAGTAAACAGCTGTAGCTTTGGTACCTAGCTGTGTTGTGAGTACTAATACTCCATTTGCAAGCAGCGTAAATTTCAAGCTTGGTATCAGGTTATATTGTGTTAGAAGTATAGTGTGACTGCGACAGGTAATAAGGCAGTCATGAGTGTGAGAGTCAGAATGTGCCACAACTTTCAGTGATGGTGACTGAAAAGTGTTGAAAAAGAGTAAACAGCTGTATCTTCGGTACCTAGTTGTGATGAGAGTACTAATACTCTATTGGTCTCCAGGATATTTTTCCACTGTGGAATGGTGTTATATCATTTTACAAGTATAGTGTGACTGCGAAAGGTAATAAGACAGCCATGAGTGAAAGAGTCAGAACGTGTCTCGACTTTCTACAATGCTAACTGAAAACTGTTAAACACAGTAAACAGCTGTAGATTTGGTACCTAGCTGTGTTGAGAGTACTAATACTCCATTTGCTACCAGCCTAAATTTCAAACATGGTATCATGTTATATTGTGTTAGAAGTATAGTGTGACTGCGACAGGTAATAAGGCAGTCATGAGTGTGAGAGTCAGAATGTGCCACGACTTTCAGTGATGGTGACTGAAAACTGTTGAAACATAGAAAACAGCTGTATATTTGGTACCTCGTTGTCGTGAGAGTACTAATACTCTATTGGTTTCCAGGATATTTTTCTACTGTGATATGGTGTTATATCATAAGTATAGTGCAACTGCATCAGATAATCAGACAGTCATTCATTAGCTAGCTGTGTTGAGAGTACTAATACTCCACTTGCTACCAGCTTGTATTTGAACTGTGGCATCAAGCTATATTGTGTTAGAAATAAAGAGTGACTGAGTCAGGTAATAAGGCACTCATGAGTGTGAGAGTCAGAATGCGCCACGACTTTCGGTGATGGTAACTGAAAACTGTTGAAACACAGTAAACAGCTCTATCTTCGGTACCTAGTTGTGATGAGAGTACTAATACTCAATCGGTCACCAGGATATTTCTCTACCGTGGTATGGTGTTACATTATTTTATAAGCATAGTGTGACTGCGTAAGGTAATAGGACAGTCATGAGTGAGAGAGTCAGAACGTGTCTCGACGTTCTACAATGCTAACTGAAAACTGTTGAAACACAGTAAACAGCTGTTGCTTTGTTACCTAGCTGTGTTGAGAGTACTAATACTACATTTGTAAACAGCCTAAATTTCAACCATGGTATCTTGTTACATTGTCTTAGAAGTATAGTGTGACTGCATCACTTAATAAGGCAGTTATGAGTGTGAGAGTCAGAATGTGGCACGACTTTCACTGACGGTGACTGAAAGCTGTTGAAACACAGTAAACAGCTGTATATTCGGTACCTAGTTGTGCTGAGAGTGCTAATACTCTATTGGTTTCCATGATATTTTTCTACTGTGATATGGTGTTATATCATAAGTATAGTATGACTGCGTCAGATAATCAGACAGTCATTCATTAGCTAGCTGTGTTGAGAGTACTGATACTCTATTTGCTACCAACCTAAATTTCAAACCTGGCCTCAGGCTCTATTCTGTTATAGCTATAGAATGACTGCGACAGATAATAAGGCGGTCTTGAGTGGGACAGTCAGAACGTGTCTCGACTTTCTACAAATACTGAGAACTGTTGAAACAAAACACAGTAAACAGCTGTAGCTTTGGTACCTAGCTGTGTTGTGAGTACTAATACTCCATTTGCTAGCGGCCTACATTTCAAGCTTGGTATCAGGTTATATTGTGTTAGAAGTATAGTGTGACTGCGACAGGTAATAAGGCAGTCATGAGTGTGAGAGTCAGAATGTGCCACAACTTTCAGTGATGGTGACTGAAAAGTGTTGAAAAAGAGTAAACAGCTGTATCTTCGGTACCTAGTTGTGATGAGAGTACTAATACTCTATTGGTCTCCAGGATATTTTTCCACTGTGGAATGGTGTTATATCATTTTAAAAGTATAGTGTGACTGTGAAAGGTAATAAGACAGCCATGAGTGAAAGAGTCAGAACGTGTCTCGACTTTCTACAATGCTAACTGAAAACTGTTAAACACAGTAAACAGCTGTAGATTTGGTACCTAGCTGTGTTGAGAGTACTAATACTCCATTTGCTACCAGCCTAAATTTCAAACATGGTATCATGTTATATTGTGTTAGAAGTATAGTGTGACTGCGACAGGTAATAAGGCAGTCATGAGTGTGAGAGTAAGAATGTGCCACGACTTTCAGCGATGGTGACTGAAAACTGTTGAAACATAGAAAACAGCTGTATATTCGGTACCTCGTTGTCGTGAGAGTACTAATACTCTATTGGTTTCCAGGATATTTTTCTACTGTGATATGGTGTTATATCATAAGTATAGTGCAAATGCATCAGATTATCAGACAGTCATTCATTAGCTAGCTGTGTTGAGAGTACTAATACTCCACTAGCTACCAGCTTTTATTTGAATTGTGGCATCAAGCTACATTGTGTTAGAAATAAAGAGTGACTGAGTCAGGTAATAAGGCAGTCATGAGTGTGAGAGTCAGAATGCGCCACGACTTTCGGTGATGGTAACTGAAAACTGTTGAAACACAGTAAACAGCTCTATTTTTGGTACCTAGTTGTGATGAGAGTACTAATACTCTATCGGCTACCAGGATATTTCTCTACCGTGGTATGGTGTTACATTATTTTATAAGCATAGTGTGACTGCGTAAGGTAATAAGACAGTCATGAGTGAGAGAGTCAGAACGTAACTCGACGTTCTAAAATGCTAACTGAAAACTGTTGAAACACAGTAAACAGCTGTTGCTTTGTTACCTAGCTGTGTTGAGAGTACTAATACTACAATTGGAAACAGCCTAAATTTCAACCATGGTATCTTGTTACATTGTCTCAGAAGTATAGTGTGACTGCATCACTTAATAAGGCAGTCATGAGTGTGAGAGTCAGAATGTGGCACGACTTTCACTGACAGTGACTGAAAGCTGTTGAAACACAGTAAACAGCTGTATATTCGGTACCTAGTTGTGGTGAGAGTGCTAATACTCTATTGGTTTCCAGGATATTTTTCCACTGTGGAATGGTGTTATATCATTTTACAAGTATAGTGTGACTGCGAAAGGTAATAAGACAGCCATGAGTGAAAGAGTCAGAACGTGTCTCGACTTTCTGCAATGCTAACTGAAAACTGTTAAACACAGTAAACAGCTGTAGATTTGGTACCTAGCTGTGTTGAGAGTACTAATACTCCATTTGCTACCAGCCTAAATTTCAAACATGGTATCATGTTATATTGTGTTAGAAGTATAGTGTGACTGCGACAGGTAATAAGGCAGTCATGAGTGTGAGAGTCAGAATGTGCCACGACTTTCAGTGATGGTGACTGAAAACTGTTGAAACATAGAAAACAGCTGTATATTCGGTACCTTGTTGTCGTGAGAGTACTAATACTCTATTGGTTTCCAGGATATTTTTCTACTGTGATATGGTGTTATATCATAAGTATAGTGCAACTGCATCAGATAATCAGACAGTCATTCATTAGCTAGCTGTGTTGAGAGTACTAATACTCCACTTGCTACCAGCTTGTATTTGAACTGTGGCATCAAGCTATATTGTGTTAGAAATAAAGAGTGACTGAGTCAGGTAATAAGGCACTCATGAGTGTGAGAGTCAGAATGCGCCACGACTTTCGGTGATGGTAACTGAAAACTGTTGAAACACAGTAAACAGCTCTATCTTCGGTACCTAGTTGTGATGAGAGTACTAATACTCAATCGGTCACCAGGATATTTCTCTACCGTGGTATGGTGTTACATTATTTTATAAGCATAGTGTGACTGCATAAGGTAATAGGACAGTCATGAGTGAGAGAGTCAGAATGTGTCTCGACGTTCTACAATGCTAACTGAAAACTGTTGAAACACAGTAAACAGCTGTTGCTTTGTTACCTAGCTGTGTTGAGAGTACTAATACTACATTTGTAAACAGCCTAAATTTCAACCATGGTATCTTGTTACATTGTCTTAGAAGTATAGTGTGACTGCATCACTTAATAAGGCAGTTATGAGTGTGAGAGTCAGAATGTGGCACGACTTTCACTGACGGTGACTGAAAGCTGTTGAAACACAGTAAACAGCTGTATATTCGGTACCTAGTTGTGCTGAGAGTGCTAATACTCTATTGGTTTCCATGATATTTTTCTACTGTGATATGGTGTTATATCATAAGTATAGTATGACTGCGTCAGATAATCAGACAGTCATTCATTAGCTAGCTGTGTTGAGAGTACTGATACTCTATTTGCTACCAACCTAAATTTCAAACATGGCCTCAGGCTCTATTCTGTTATAGCTATAGAATGACTGTGACAGATAATAAGGCGGTCTTGAGTGGGACAGTCAGAACGTGTCTCGACTTTCTACAAATACTGAGAACTGTTGAAACAAAACACAGTAAACAGCTGTAGCTTTGGTACCTAGCTGTGTTGTGAGTACTAATACTCCATTTGCTAGCGGCCTACATTTCAAGCTTGGTATCAGGTTATATTGTGTTAGAAGTATAGTGTGACTGCGACAGGTAATAAGGCAGTCATGAGTGTGAGAGTCAGAATGTGCCACAACTTTCAGTGATGGTGACTGAAAAGTGTTGAAAAAGAGTAAACAGCTGTATCTTCGGTACCTAGTTGTGATGAGAGTACTAATACTCTATTGGTCTCCAGGATATTTTTCCACTGTGGAATGGTGTTATATCATTTTACAAGTATAGTGTGACTGCAAAAGGTAATAAGACAGCCATGAGTGAAAGAGTCAGAACGTGTCTCGACTTTCTACAAGGCTAACTGAAAACTGTTAAACACAGTAAACAGCTGTAGCTTTGGTACCTAGCTGTGTTGAGAGTACTAATACTCTATTTGTTACCAACCTAAATTTCAAAATGGCCTCAGGCTCTATTCTGTTATAGCTATAGACTGACTGCGACAGATAATAAGGCGGTCTTGAGTGAGACAGTCAGAACGTGTCTCGACTTTCTACAAATACTGAGAACTGTTGAAACACAGTAAACAGCTGTAGCCTTGGTACCTAGCTGTGTTGTGAGTACTAATACTCCATTTGCTAGCAGCGTAAATTTCAAGCTTGGTATCAGGTTATATTGTGTTAGAAGTATAGTGTGACTGCGACAGGTAATAAGGCAGTCATGAGTGTGAGAGTCAGAATGTGCCACAACTTTCAGTGATGGTGACTGAAAAGTGTTGAAAAAGAGTAAACAGCTGTATCTTCGGTACCTAGTTGTGATGAGAGTACTAATACTCTATTGGTCTCCAGGATATTTTTCCACTGTGGAATGGTGTTATATCATTTTACAAGTATAGTGTGACTGCGAAAGGTAATAAGACAGCCATGAGTGAAAGAGTCAGAACGTGTCTCGACTTTCTACAATGCTAACTGAAAACTGTTAAACACAGTAAACAGCTGTAGATTTGGTACCTAGCTGTGTTGAGAGTACTAATACTCCATTTGCTACCAGCCTAAATTTCAAACATGGTATCATGTTATATTGTGTTAGAAGTATAGTGTGACTGCGACAGGTGATAAGGCAGTCATGAGTGTGAGAGTCAGAATGTGCCACGGCTTTCAGCGATGGTGACTGAAAACTGTTGAAACATAGAAAACAGCTGTATATTCGGTACCTCGTTGTCGTGAGAGTACTAATACTCTATTGGTTTCCAGGATATTTTTCTACTGTGATATGGTGTTATATCATAAGTATAGTGCAACTGCATTAGATAATCAGACAGTCATTCATTAGCTAGCTGTGTTGAGAGTACTAATATTCCACTTGCTACCAGCTTGTATTTGAACTGTGGCATCAAGCTATATTGTGTTAGAAATAAAGAGTGACTGAGTCAGGTAATAAGGCACTCATGAGTGTGAGAGTCAGAATGCGCCACGACTTTCAGTGATGGTAACTGAAAACTGTTGAAACACAGTAAACAGCTCTATCTTCGGTACCTAGTTGTGATGAGAGTACTTATACTCTATCGGTCACCAGGATATTTCTCTACCGTGGTATGGTGTTACATTATTTTATAAGCATAGTGTGACTGCGTAAGGTAATAAGACAGTCATGAGTGAGAGAGTCAGAATGTGTCTCGACGTTCTACAATGCTACCTGAAAACTGTTGAAACACAGTAAACAGCTGTTGCTTTGTTACCTAGCTGTGTTGAGAGTACTAATACTACATTTGTAAACAGCCTAAATTTCAACCATGGTATCTTGTTACATTGTCTTGGAAGTATAGTGTGATTGCATCACTTAATAAGGCAGTTATGAGTGTGAGAGTCAGAATGTGGCACAACTTTCACTGACGGTGACTGAAAGCTGTTGAAACACAGTAAACAGCTGTATATTCGGTACCTAGTTGTGCTGAGAGTGCTAATACTCTATTGGTTTCCATGATATTTTTCTACTGTGATATGGTGTTATATCATAAGTATAGTATGACTGCGTCAGATAATCAGACAGTCATTCATTAGCTAGCTGTGTTGAGAGTACTAATACTCTATTTCCTACCAACCTAAATTTCAAACATGGCCTCAGGCTCTATTCTGTTATAGCTATAGAATGACTGCGACAGATAATAAGGCGGTCTTGAGTGGGACAGTCAGAACGTGTCTCGACTTTCTACAAATACTGAGAACTGTTGAAACAAAACACAGTAAACAGCTGTGGCTTTGGTACCTAGCTGTGTTGTGAGTACTAATACTCCATTTGCTAGCAGCCTACATTTCAAGCTTGGTATCAGGTTATATTGTGTTAGAAGTATAGTGTGACTGCGACAGGTAATAAGGCAGTCATGAGTGTGAGAGTCAGAATGTGCCACAACTTTCAGTGATGGTGACTGAAAAGTGTTGAAAAAGAGTAAACAGCTGTATCTTCGGTACCTAGTAGTGATGAGAGTACTAATACTCTATTGGTCTCCAGGATATTTTTCCACTGTGGAATGGTGTTATATCATTTTACAAGTATAGTGTGACTGTGAAAGGTAATAAGACAGTCATGAGTGAGAGAGTCAGAATGTGTCTCGATGTTCTACAATGCTAACTGAAAACTGTTAAACACAGTAAACAGCTGTAGATTTGGTACCTAGCTGTGTTGAGAGTACTAATACTCCATTTGCTACCAGCCTAAATTTCAAACATGGTATCATGTTATATTGTGTGAGAAGTATAGTGTGACTGCGACAGGTAATAAGGCAGTCATGAGTGTGAGAGTCAGAATGTGCCACGACTTTCAGTGGTGGTGACTGAAAACAGTTGAAACATAGAAAACAGCTGTATATTCAGTACCTCGTTGTCGTGAGAGTACTAATACTCTATTGGTTTCCAGGATATTTTTCTACTGTGATATGGCGTTATATCATAAGTATAGTGCAACTGCATCAGATAATCAGACAGTCATTCATTAGCTAGCTGTGTTGAGAGTACTAATACTCCACTTGCTACCAGCTTGTATTTGAACTGTGGCATCAAGCTATATTGTGTTAGAAATAAAGAGTGACTGAGTCAGGTAATAAAGCAGTCATGAGTGTGAGAGTCAGAATGCGCCACGACTTTCGGTGATGGTAACTGAAAACTGTTGAAACACAGTAAACAGCTCTATCTTCGGTACCTAGTTGTGATGAGAGTACTAATACTCAATCGGTCACCAGGATATTTCTCTACCGTGGTATGGTGTTACATTATTTTATAAGCATAGTGTGACTGCGTAAGGTAATAAGAGAGTCATGAGTGAGAGAGTCCGAATGTGTCTCGACGTTCTACAATGCTAACTGAAAACTGTTGAAACACAGTAAACAGCTGTTGCTTTGTTACCTAGCTGTGTTGAGAGTACTAATACTACATTTGTAAACAGCCTAAATTTCAACCATGGTATCTTGTTACATTGTCTTGGAAGTATAGTGTAACTGCATCACTTAATAAGGCAGTGATGAGTGTGAGAGTCAGAATGTGGCACGACTTTCACTGACGGTGACTGAAAGCTGTTGAAACACAGTAAACAGCTGTATATTCGGTACCTAGTTGTGGTGAGAGTGCTAATACTCTATTGGTTTCCATGATATTTTTCTACAGTGATATGGTGTTATATCATAAGTATAGTATGACTGCGTCAGGTGATCAGACAATCATTCATTAGCTAGCTGTGTTGAGAGTACTAATACTCTATTTGCTACTAACGTAAATTTCAAACATGGCCTCAGGCTCTATTCTGTTATAGCTATAGCATGACTGCGACAGATAATAAGGCGGTCTTGAGTGAGACAGTCAGAACGTGTCTCGACTTTCTACAAATACTGAGAACTGTTGAAACACAGTAAACAGCTGTAGCTTTGGTACCTAGCTGTGTTGTGAGTACTAATACTCCATTTGCTAGCAGCCTAAATTTCAAGCTTGGTATCGTGTTATATTGTGTTAGAAGTATAGTGTGACTGCGACAGGTAATAAGGCAGTCATGAGTGTGAGAGTCAGAATGTGCCACAACTTTCAGTGATGGTGACTGAAAAGTGTTGAAAAAGAGTAAACAGCTGTATCTTCGGTAGCTAGTTGTGATGAGAGTACTAATACTCTATTGGTCTCCAGGATATTTTTCCACTGTGGAATGGTGTTATATCATTTTACAAGTATAGTTTGACTGTGAAAGGTAATAAGACAGCCATGAGTGAAAGAGTCAGAACGTGTCTCGACTTTCTACAATGCTAACTGAAAACTGTTAAACACAGTAAACAGCTGTAGATTTGGTACCTAGCTGTGTTGATAGTACTAATACTCCATTTGCTACCAGCCTAAATTTCAAACATGGTATCATGTTATATTGTGTTAGAAGTATAGAGTGACTGCGACGGGTAATAAGGCAGTCATGAGTGTGAGAGTCAGAATGTGCGACGACTTTCAGTGATGGTAACTGAAAACTGTTGAAACACAGTAAACAGCTCTATCTTCGGTACCTAGTTGTGATGAGAGTACTAATACTCTATCGGTCACCAGGATATTTCTCTACCGTTGTATGGTGTTACATTATTTTATAAGCATAGTGTGACTGCGTAAGGTAATAAGACAGTCATGAGTGAGAGAGTCAGAATGTGTCTTGATGTTCTACAATGCTAACTGAAAACTGTTGAAACACAGTAAACAGCTGTTGCTTTGTTACCTAGCTGTGTTGAGAGTACTAATACTACATTTGCAAACAGCCTAAACTTCAACCATGGTATCTTGTTACATTGTCTTAGAAGTATAGTGTGACTGCATCACTTAATAAGGCAGTCATGAGTGTGAGAGTCAGAATGTGGCACGACTTTCACTGACGGTGACTGAAAACTGTTGAAACACAGTAAACAGCTGTATATTCGGTACCTAGTTGTGGTGAGAGTGCTAATACTCTATTGGTTTCCATGATATTTTTCTACTCTGATATGGTGTTATATCATAAGTATAGTATGACTGCGTCAGATAATCAGACAGACATTCATTAGCTAGCTGTGTTGAGAGTACTAATACACTATTTGCTACCAACCTAAATTTCAATCATGGCCTCAGGCTCTATTGTGTTATAGCTGTAGAGTGACTGCGACAGGTAATAAGACGGACTTGAGTGAGACAGTCAGAACGTGTCTCGACTTTCTACAATGCTAACTGAGAACTGTTGAAACACAGTAAACAGCTGTAGCTTTGGTACCTAGCTGTGTTGTGAGTACTAATACTCCATTTGCTAGCAGCTTAAGTTTCAAGCGTGGTATCATGTTATATTGTGTTAGAAGTATAGTGTGACTGCGACAGGTAATAAGGCAGTCATGAGTGTGAGAGTCAGAATGTGCCACAACTTTCAGTGATGGTGACTGAAAAGTGTTGAAAAAGAGTAAACAGCTGTATCTTCGGTACCCAGTTGTGATGAGAGTACTAATACTCTATTGGTCTCCAGGATATTTTTCCACTGTGGAATGGTGTTATATCATTTTACGAGTATAGTGTGACTGCGAAAGGTAATAAGACAGCCATAAGTGCAAGAGTCAGAACGTGTCTCGACTTTCTACAATGCTAACTGAAAACTGTTAAACACAGTAAACAGCTGTAGATTTGGTACCTTGCTGTGTTGAGAGTACTAATACTCCATTTGCTACCAGCCTAAATTTCAAACGTGGTATCATGTTATATTGTGTTAGAAGTATAGTGTGACTGAGATAGGTAATAATGCAGTCATGAGTGTGAGAGTCAGAATGTGCCACAACTTTCAGTGATGGTGACTGAAAAGTGTTGAAAAAGAGTAAACAGCTGTATCTTCGGTACCTAGTTGTGATGAGAGTACTAATACTCTACTGGTCTCCAGGATATTTTTCCACTGTGGAATGGTGTTATATCATTTTACAATTATAGTGTGACTGCAAAAGGTAATAAGACAGCCATGAGTGAAAGAGTCAGAACGTGTCTCGACTTTCTACAATGCTAACTGAGAATTGTTCAAACACAGTAAACAGCTGTAGCTTTGGTACCTAGCTGTGTTGTGAGTACTAATACTCCATTTGCTAGCAGCTTAAATTTCAAGCGTGGTATCATGTTATATTGTGTTAGAAGTATAGTGTGACTGCGACAGATAATAAGGCTGCCATGAGTGAAAGAGTCAGAACGTGTCTCGACTTTCTACAATGCTAACTGAAAACTGTTGAAACACACAAAACAGCTGTTGCTTTGTGACCTAGGTTTATTGAAAGTACTAATACTCCATATGCAACCAGCCTAAATTTCGACCATGGTATCTTGTTACATTGTGTTAGAAGTATAGTGTGACAGCGTCGCTTAATAAGACAGTCATGAGTGTGAGAGTCAGAATGTGGCACGACTTTCACTGATGGTGACTGAAAACTGTTGAAGCACAGTAAACAGCTGTATTTTTGGTCCTCAGTTGTGATGAGAGCACTAATACTCTATTGGTTTCCAGAATATTTTCTACTATGGTATAGTGTTAGATAATTTTATAAGTATAGTGTGACTGCGGCAGGTAATAGGACAGTCATTCATTAGCTAGCTGTGTTGAGAGTGCTAATACTCTATTTGCTTCCAGCCTAAATTTAAAAAAAAATGGTATCATGTTATATTGTGTTAGAAGTATAGTGTGACTGCGTCAGCTGATAAGGCAGTAGTGAGTGTGACAGTGATAATGTGGCACGAGTTTCAGTGATGGTGACTGAAAACTGTTGAAACACAGTAAACAGCTGCATTTTCAGTATCTAATTGTGATCAGAGTACTAATACTCTATTGGTTACCAGGATATTTTTCGACTCTGGTATGGTGTTATATCATTTTACAAGTATAGTGTGACTGCGAAAGGTAATAAGACAGCCATGAGTGAAAGAGTCAGAATGTGTCTCGACTTTCTACAATGCTAGCTGAAAACTGTTAAACACAGTAAACAGCTGTAGCTTTGGTACCTAGCTGTGTTGAGAGTACTAATACTCCATTTGCTACCAGCCTAAATTTCAAATGTGGTATCATGTTATATTGTGTTTGAAGTATAGTTTTACTGCGACAGGTAATAAGGCAGTCATGAGTGTGAGAGTCAGAATGTGCCACGACTTTCAGTGATGGTGACAGAAAACTGTTGAAACATAGAATGCAGCTGTATATTCGGTACCTCGTTGTCGTGAGAGTACTAATACTCTATTGGTTTCCAGGATATTTTCCTACTGTGATATGGTGTTATATCATAAGTATAGTGCAACTGCATCAGATAATCAGACAGTCATTCATTAGCTAGCTGTGTTGAGAGTACTAATACTCTACTTGCTATCAGCTTATATTTGAACTGTGGCATCAAGCTATATTGTGTTAGAAATAAAGAGTGACTGTGACAGGTAATAAGGCAGTCATGAGTGTGAGAGTCAGAATGCGCCACGACTTTCGGTGATGGTAACTGAAAACTGTTGAAACACAGTAAACAGCTCTATCTTTGGTACCTAGTTGTGATGAGAGCACTAATACTCTATCGGTCACCAGGATATTTCTCAATCGTGGTATGGTGTTACATTATTTTATAAGCATAGTGTGACTGCATAAGGTAATAAGACAGTCATGAGTGAGAGAGTCAGAATGTGTCTCGACGTTCTACAATGCTAACTGAAAACTGTTGAAACACAGTAAACAGCTGTTGCTTTGTTACCTAGCTGTGTTGAGAGTACTAATACTACATTTGCAAACAGCCTAAATTTCAACCATGGTATCTTGTTACATTGTCTTAGAAGTATAGTGTGACTGCATCACTTAATAAGGCAGTCATGAGTGTGAGAGTCAGAATGTGGCACGACTTTCACTGATGGTGACTGAAAACTGTTGAAACACAGTAAACAGCTGTATATTCGGTACCTAGTTGTGGTGAGAGAGCTAATACTCTATTGGTTTCCATGATGTTTTTCTACAGTGATATGGTGTTATATCATAAGTATAGTATGACTGCGTCAGATAATCAGACAGTCATTCATTAGCTAGCTGTGTTGAGAGTACTAATACTCTATTTGCTACCAACCTAAATTTCAACCATGGCCTCAGGCTCTATTGTGTTATAGCTATAGAGTGACTGCGACAGGTAATAAGGCGGTCTTGAGTGAGACAGTCAGAACGTGTCTCGACTTTCTACAATGCTAACTGAGAACTGTTGAAACACAGTAAACAGCTGTAGCTTTGGTACCTAGCTGTGTTGTGAGTACTAATACTCCATTTGCTAGCAGCCTAAATTTCAAGCGTGGTATCATGTTATATTGTGTTAGAAGTATAGTGTGACTGTGACAGGTAATAAGGCAGTCATGAGTGTGAGAGTCAGAATGTGCCACAACTTTCAGTGATGGTGACTGAAAAGTGTTGAAAAAGAGTAAACAGCTGTATCTTCGGTACCAAGTTGTGATGAGAGTACTAATACTCTATTGGTCTCCAGGATATTTTTCCACTGTGGAATGGTGTTATATCATTTTACAAGTATAGTGTGACTGCGAAAGGTAATAAGACAGCCATGAGTGAAAGAGTCAGAACGTGTCTCGACTTTCTACAATGCTAACTGAAAACTGTTAAACACAGTAAACAGCTGAAGATTTGGTACCTAGCTGTGTTGAGAGTACTAATACTCCATTTGCTACCAGCATAAATTTCAAACATGGTATCATGTTATATTGTGTTAGAAGCATGGTGTGACTGCGACAGGTAATAAGGCAGTCATGAGTGTGAGAGTCAGAATGTGCCACGACTTTCAGTGATGGTGACTGAAAACTGTTGAAACATAGAAAACATCTGTATATTCGGTACCTCGTTGTCGTGAGCATACCAATAGTCTATTGGTTTCCAGGATATTTTTCTACTGTGATATGGTGTTATATCATAAGTATAGTGCAACTGCATCAGATAATCAGACAGTCATTCATTAGCTAGCTGTGTTGAGAGTACTAATACTCTATTTGCTACCAACCTAAATTTCAACCATGGCCTCAGGCTCTATTGTGTTATAGCTATAGAGTGACTTCGACAGGTAATAAGGCGGTCTTGAGTGAGACAGTCAGAACGTGTCTCGACTTTCTACAATGCTAACTGAGAAGTGTTGAAACACAGTAAACAGCTGTAGCTTTGGTACCGTGCTGTGTTGTGAGTACTAATACTCCATTTGCTAGCAGCCTAAATTTCAAGCGTGGTATCATGTTATATTGTGTTAGAAGTATAGTGTGACTGCAACAGGTAATAAGGCAGTCATGAGTGTGAGAGTCAGAATGTGCCACGACTTTCAGTGATGGTGACTGAAAACTGTTGAAACATAGAAAACAGCTGTATATTCGGTACCTCGTTGTCGTGAGAGTACTAATAGTCTATTGGTTTCCAGGATATTTTTCTACTGTGATATGGTGTTATATCATAAGTATAGTGCAACTGCATCAGATAATCAGACAGTCATTCATTAGCTAGCTGTGTTGAGAGTACTAATACTCTACTTGCTACCAGCTTATATTTGAACTGTGGCATCAAGCTATATTGTGTTAGAAATAAAGAGTGACTGCGACAGGTAATAAGGCAGTCATGAGTGTGAGAGTCAGAATGCGCCACAACTTTCGGTGATGGTAACTGAAAACTGTTGAAACACAGTAAACAGCTCTATGTTCGGTACCTAGTTGTGATGAGAGTACTAATACTCTATCGGTCACCAGGATATTTCTCTACCGTGGTATGGTGTTACATTATTTTATAAGCATAGTGTGACTGAGTAATGTAATAAGACAGTCATGATTGAGAGAGTCAGAATGTGTCTCGACGTTCTACAGTGCTAACTGAAAACTGTTGAAACACAGTAAACAGCTGTTGCTTTGTTACCTAGCTGTGTTGAGAGTACTAATACTACATTTGCAAACAGCCTAAATTTCAACCATGGTATCTTGTTACATTGTCTTAGAAGTATAGTGTGACTGCATCACTTAATAAGGCAGTCATGATTATGAGAGTCAGAATGTGGCACGACTTTCACTGACGGTGACTGAAAACTGTTGAAACACAGTAAACAGCTGTATATTCGGTACCTAGTTGTGGTGAGAGTGCTAACACTCTATTGGTTTCCATGATATTTTTCTACTGTGATATGGTGTTAAATCATAAGTATAGTATGACTGCATCAGATAATCAGACAGTCATTCATTAGCTAGCTGTGTTGTGAGTACTAATACTCTATTTGCTACCAACCTAAATTTCAACCATGGCCTCAGGCTCTATTGTGTTATAGGTATAGAGTGACTGCGACAGGTAATAAGGCGGTCTTGAGTGAGACAGTCAGAACGTGTCTCGACTTTCTACAATGCTAACTGAGAACTGTTGAAACACAGTAAACAGCTGTAGCTTTGGTACCTTGCTGTGTTGTGAGTACTAATACTCCATTTGCTAGCAGCCTAAATTTCAAGCGTGGTATCATGTTATATTTTGTTAGAAGTATAGTGTGACTGCGACAGGTAATAAGGCAGTCATGAGTGTGAGAGTCAGAATGTGCCACGACTTTCGGTGATGGTAACTGAAAACTGTTGAAACACAGTAAACAGCTCTATCTTCGGTACCTAGTTGTGATGAGAGTACTAATACTCTATCGGTCACCAGGATATTTCTCTTCCGGGGTATGGTGTTACATTATTTTATATGCATAGTGTGACTGCGTAAGGTAATAAGACAGTCATGAGTGAGAGAGTCGGAATGTGTCTCGACGTTCTATAATGCTAACTGAAAACTGTTGAAACACAGTAAACAGCTGTTGCTTTGTTACCTAGCTGTGTTGAGAGTACTAATACTACATTTGCAAACAGCCTAAATTTCAACCATGGTATCTTGTTACATTGTCTTAGAAGTATAGTGTGACTGCATCACTTAATAAGGCAGTCATGAGTGTGAGAGTCAGAATGTGGCACGACTTTCACTGTGACTGAAAACTGTTGAAACACAGTAAACAGCTGTATATTCGGTACCTAGTTGTGGTGAGAGTGCTAATACTCTATTGGTTTCCATGATATTCTTCTACTGTGATATGGTGTTATATCATAAGTATAGTATGACTGCGTCAGATAATCAGACAGTCATTCATTAGCTAGCTGTGTTGTGAGTACTAATACTCTATTTGCTACCAACCTAAATTTCAACCATGGCCTCAGGCTCTATTGTGTTATAGCTATAAAGTGACTGCGACAGGTAATAAGGCGGTCTTGAGTGAGACAGTCAGAACGTGTCTCGACTTTCTACAATGCTAACTGAGAACTGTTGAAACACAGTAAACAGATGTAGCTTTGGTACCGTGCTGTGTTGTGAGTACTAATACTCCATTTGCTAGCAGCCTAAATTTCAAGCGTGGTATCATGTTATATTGTGTTAGAAGTATAGTGTGACTGCAACAGGTAATAAGGCAGTCATGAGTGTGAGAGTCAGAATGTGCCACGACTTTCAGTGATGGTGACTAAAAACTGTTGAAACATAGAAAACAGCTGTTTATTCGGTACCTCATTGTGATGAGAGTGCTAATACTCTATTGGTTTCCAGGATATTTTTCTACTGTGATATGGTGTTATATCATAAGTATAGTGCAACTGCATCAGATAATCACGTAGTCATTCATTAGCTAGCTGTGTTGAGAGTACTAATACTCCACTTGCTACCAGCTTGTATTTGAACTGTGGCATCAAGCTATATTGTGTTAGAAATAAAGAGTGACTGAGACAGGTAATAAGGCAGTCATGAGTGTGAGAGTCAGAATGCGCCACGACTTTCGGTGATGGTAACTGAAAACTGTTGAAACACAGTAAACAGCTCTATCTTCGGTACCTAGTTGTGATGAGAGTACTAATACTCTATCGGTCACCAGGATATTTCTCTACCGGGGTATGGTGTTACATTATTTTATAAGCATAGTGTGACTGCGTAAGGTAATAAGACAGTCATGAGTGAGAGAGTCAGAATGTGTCTCGACGTTCTACAATGCTAACTAAAAACTGTTGAAACACATTAAACAGCTGTTGCTTTGTTACCTAGCTGTGTTGAGAGTACTAATACTACATTTGCAAACAGCCTAAATTTCAACCATGGTATCTTGTTACATTGTCTTAGAAGTATAGTGTGACTGCATCACTTAATAAGGCAGTCATGAGTGTGAGAGTCAGAATGTGGCACGACTTTCACTGACGGTGACTGAAAACTGTTGAAACACAGTAAACAGAAGTATATTCAGTACCTAGTTGTGGTGAGAGTGCTAATACTCTATTGGTTTCCATGATATTTTTCTACTGTGATATGGTGTTATATCATAAGTATAGAAAGACTGTGTCAGATAATCAGACAGTCATTCTTTAGCTAGCTGTGTTGAGAGTACTAATACTCTATTTGCTACCGACCTAAATTTCAACCATGGCCTCAGGCTCTATTGTGTTATAGCTATAGAGTGACTGCGACAGGTAATAAGGCAGTCTTGAGTGAGACAGTCAGAACGTGTCTCGACTTTCTACAATGCTAACTGAGAACTGTTGAAACACAGTAAACAGCTGTAGCTTTGGTACCTAGCTGTGTTGTGAGGACTAATACTCCATTTGCTAGCAGCCTAAATTTCAAGCGTGGTATCATGTTATATTGTGTTAGAAGTATAGTGTGACTGCGACAGGTAATAAGGCAGTCATGAGTGTGAGAGTCAGAATGTGCCACAACTTTCAGTGATGGTGACTGAAAAGTGTTGAAAAAGAGTAAACAGCTGTATCTTCGGTACCTAGTTGTGATGAGAGTACTAATACTCTATTGGTCTCCAGGATATATTTCCACTGTGGAATGGTGTTATATCATTTTACAAGTATAGTGTGACTGCGAAAGGTAATAAGACAGCCATGAGTGAAAGAGTCAGAACGTGTCTCGACTTTCTACAATGCTAACTGAAAACTGTTGAAACACACAAAACAGCTGTTGCTTTGTGACCTAGGTTTGTTGAGAGTACTAATACTCCATATGCAACCAGCCTAAATTTCGACCATGGTATCTAGTTACATTGTGTTAGAAGTATAGTGTGGCAGCGTCGCTTAATAAGACAGTCATGAGTGTGAGAGTCAGAATGTGGCACGACTTTCACTGATGGTGATTGAAAACTGTTGAAGCACAGTAAACAGCTGCATTTTCGGTCCTCAGTTGTGATGAGAGCACTAATACTCTATTGGTTTCCAGAATATTTTCTACTATGGTATAGTGTTAGATAATTTTATAAGTATAGTGTGACTGCGACAGGTAATAAGACAGTCATTCATTAGCTAGCTGTGTTGAGAGTACTAATACTCTATTTGCTTCCAGCCTAAATTTTAAAAAAAATGGTATCATGTTATATTGTGTTAGAAGTATAGTGTGGCTGCGTCAGCTGATAAGGCAGTCGTGAGTGTGACAGTGATAATGTGGCACGAGTTTCAGTGATGGTGACTGAAAACTGTTGAAACACAGTAAACAGCTGCATTTTCAGTATCTAATTGTGATCAGAGTACTAATACTTTATTGGTTACCAGGATATTTTTCGACTCTGGTATGGTGTTATATCATTTTATAAGTATAGTGTGACTGCGAGCGGTAATAAGACAGCCATGAGTGAAAGAGTCAGAACGTGTCTCGACGTTCTACAATGCTAGCAGAAAACTGTTAAACACAGTAAACAGCTGTAGCTTTGGTACCTAGCTGTGTTGAGAGTACTAATACTCCATTTGCTACCAGCCTAAATTTCAAATGTGGTATCATGTTATATTGTGTTTGAAGTATAGTGTGACTGCGACAGGTAATAAGGCAGTCATGAGTGTGAGAGTCAGAATGTGCCACGACTTTCAGTGATGGTGACAGAAAACTGTTGAAACATAGAAAACACCTGTATATTCGGTACCTCGTTGTGGTGAGAGTACTAATACCCTGTTGGTTTCCAGGATATTTTTCTACTGTGATATGGTGTTATATCATAAGTACATTGCAATTGCATCAGATAATCACATAGTCATTCATTAGCTAGCTGTGTTGAGAGTACTAATACTCCACTTGCTACTAGCTTGTATTTGAACTGTGGCATCAAGCTATATTGTGTTAGAAATAAAGAGTGACTGAGTCAGGTAATAAGGCAGTCATGAGTGTGAGAGACAGAATGCGCCACGACTTTCGGTGATGGTAACTGAAAACTGTTGAAACACAATAAACAGCTCTATCTTCGGTACCTAGTTGTGATGAGAGTACTAATACTCTATCGGTCACCAGGATATTTCTCTACCGTGGTATGGTGTTACATTATTTTATAAGCATAGTGTGACTGCGTAAGGTAATAAGACAGCCATGAGTGAAAGAGTCAGAACGTGTCTCGACTTTCTACAATGCTAACTGAAAACTGTTAAACACAGTAAACAGCTGTAGCTTTGGTACCTAGCTGTGTTGAGAATACTAATACTCCATTTGCTATCAGCCTAAATTTCAAACGTATCATGTTATATTGTGTTAGAAGTATAGTGTGACTGCGACAGGTAATAAGGCAGTCATGAGTGTGAGAGTCAGAATGTGCCACGACTTTCAGTGTTGGTGACTGAAAACTGTTGAAACATAGAAAACAGCTGTATATTCGGTACCTCGTTGTCGTGAGAGTACTAATACTCTATTGGTTTCCAGGATATTTTTCTACTGTGATATGGTGTTATATCATAAGTATAGTGCAACTGCATCAGATAATCAGACAGTCATTCATTAGCTAGCTGTGTTGAGAGTACTAATACTCTACTTGCTATCAGCTTATATTTGAACTGTGGCATCAAGCTATATTGTGTTAGAAATAAAGAGTGACTGCGACAGGTAATAAGGCAGTCATGAGTGTGAGAGTCAGAATGTGCCACGACTTTCGGTGACGGTAACTAAAAACTGTTGAAACACAGGAAACAGCTCTATCTTTGGTACCTAGTTGTGATGAGAGTACTAATACTCTATCGGTCACCAGGATATTTCTCAATCGTGGTATGGTGTTACATTATTTTATAAGCATAGTGTGACTGCATAAGGTAATAAGACAGTCATGAGTGAGAGAGTCAGAATGTGTCTCGACGTTCTACAATGCTAACTGAGAACTGTTGAAACACAGTAAACAGCTGTTGCTTTGTTACCTAGCTGTGTTGAGAGTACTAATACTACATTTGCAAACAGCCTAAATTTCAACCATGGTATCTTGTTACATTGGCTTAGAAGTATGGTGTGACTGCATCACTTAATAAGGCAGTCATGAGTGTGAGAGTCAGAATGTGGCACGACTTTCACTGACGGTGACTGAAAACTGTTGAAACACAGTAAACAGCTGTATATTCGGTACCTAGTTGTGGTGAGAGTGCTAATACTCTATTGGTTTCCATGATATTTTTCTACTATGATATGCTGTTATATCATAAGTATAGTATGACTGCGTCAGATAATCAGACAGTCATTCATTAGCTAGCTGTGTTGAGAGTACTAATACTCTATTTGCTACCTACCTAAATTTCAACCATGGCCTCAGGCTCTATTGTGTTATAGCTATAGAGTGACTGTGACAGGTAATAAGGTGGTCTTGAGTGAGACAGTCAGAACGTTTCTCGACTTTCTACAATGCTGAGAACTGTTGAAACACAGAAAACAGCTGTAGCTTTGGTACCTAGCTGTGTTGTGAGTACTAATACTCCATTTGCTAGCAGCCTAAATTTCAAGCGTGGTATCATGTTATATTGTGTTAGAAGTATAGTGTGACTGCGACAGGTAATAAGGCAGTCATGAGTGTGAGAGTCAGAATGTGCCACAACTTTCAGTGATGGTGACTGAAAAGTGTTGAAAAAGAGTAAACAGCTGTATCTTCGGTACCTAGTTGTGATGAGAGTACTAATACTCTATTGGTCTCCAGGATATTTTTCCAATGTGGAATGGTGTTATATCATTTTACAAGTATAGTGTGACTGCGAAAGGTAATAAGACAGCCATGAGTGAAAGAGTCAGAATGTGTCTCGACTTTCTACAATGCTAACTGAAAACTGTTAAACACAGTAAACAGCTGTAGATTTGGTACCTAGCTGTGTTGAGAGTACTAATACTCCATTTGCTACCAGCCTAAATTTCAAACATGGTATCATGTTATATTGTGTTAGAAGCATGGTGTGACTGCGACAGGTAATAAGGCAGTCATGAGTGTGAGAGTCAGAATGTGCCACGACTTTCAGTGATGGTGACTGAAAACTGTTGAAATATAGAAAACAGCTGTATATTCGGTACCTCGTTGTCGTGAGAGTACTAATACTCTACTGGTTTCCAGGATATTTTTCTACTGTGATATGGTGTTATATCATAAGTATAGTGCAACTGCATCAGATAATCAGACAGTCATTCATTAGCTAGCTGTGTTGAGAGTACTAATACTCTACTTGCTACCAGATTATATTTGAACTGTGGCATGAAGCTATATTGTGTTAGAAATAAAGAGTGACTGCGACAGGTAATAAGGCAGTCATGAGTGTGAGAGTCAGAATGCGCCACGACTTTCGGTGATGGTAACTGAAAACTGTTGAAACACGGTAAACAGCTCTATCTTCGGTACCTAGTTGTGATGAGAGTACTAATACTCTATCAGTCACCAGGATATTTCTCTACCATGGTATGGTGTTACATTATTTTATACACATAGTGTGACTGTGTAAGGTAATAAGACAGTCATGAGTGAGAGAGTCAGAATGTGTCTCGACGTTCTACAATGCTAACTGAAAACTGTTGAAACACAGTAAACAGCTGTTGCTTTGTTACCTAGCTGTGTTGAGAGTACTAATACTACATTTGCAAACAGCCTAAATTTCAACCATGGTATCTTGTTACATTGTCTTAGAAGTATAGTGTGACTGCATCACCTAATAAGGCAGTCATGAGTGTGCGAGTCAGAATGTGGCACGACTTTCACTGTGACTGAAAACTGTTGAAACACAGTAAACAGCTGTATATTCGGTACCTAGTTGTGGTGAGAGTGCTAACACTCTATTGGTTTCCATGATATTTTTCTACTGCGATATGGTGTTATATCATAAGTATAGTATGACTGCGTCAGATAATCAGACAGTCATTCATTAGCTAGCTGTGTTGTGAGTACTAATACTCTATTTGCTACCAACCTAAATTTCAAACATGGCCTCAGGGTCTATTGTGTTATAGCTATAGAGTGACTGCGACAGGTAATAAGGCGGTCTTGAGTGAGACAGTCAGAACGTGTTTCGACTTTCTACGATGCTAACTGAGAACTGTTGAAACACAGTAAACAGCTGTAGCTTTGGTACCGTGCTGTGTTGTGAGTACTAATACTTCATTTGCTAGCAGCCTAAATTTCAAGCGTGGTATCATGTTATATTGTGTTAGAAGTATAGTGTGACTGCGACAGGTAATAAGGCAGTCATGAGTGTGAGAGTCAGAATGTGCCACGACTTTCAGTGATGGTGACTGAAAACTGTTGAAACATAGAAAACAGCTGTATATTCGGTACCTCGTTGTGGTGAGAGTACTAATACTCTATTGGTTTCCAGGATATTTTTCTACTGTGATATGGTGTTATATCATAAGTATAGTGCAACTGCATCAGATAATCACAAAGTCATTCATTAGCTAGCTGTGTTGAGAGTACTAATACTCCACTTGCTACCAGCTTGTATTTGAACTGTGGCATCAAGCTATATTGTGTTAGAAATAAAGAGTGACTAACTCAGGTAATAAGGCAGTCATGAGTGTGAGAGTCAGAATGCGCCACGACTTTCGGTGATGGTAACTGAAAACTGTTGAAACACAGTAAACAGCTCTATCTTCGGTACCTAGTTGTGATGAGAGTACTAATACTCTATCGGTCACCAGGATATTTCTCTACCGTGGTATGGTGTTACATTATTTTATAAGCATAGTGTGACTGTGTACGGTAATAAGACAGTCATGAGTGAGAGAGTCAGAATGTGCCACAACTTTCAGTGATGGTGACTGAAAAGTGTTGAAAAAGAGTAAACAGCTGTATCTTCGGTACCTAGTTGTGATGAGAGTACTAATACTCTATTGGTCTCCAGGATATTTTTCCAATGTGGAATGGTGTTATATCATTTTACAAGTATAGTGTGACTGCGAAAGGTAATAAGACAGCCATGAGTGAAAGAGTCAGAATGTGTCTCGACTTTCTACAATGCTAACTGAAAACTGTTAAACACAGTAAACAGCTGTAGATTTGGTACCTAGCTGTGTTGAGAGTACTAATACTCCATTTGCTACCAGCCTAAATTTCAAACATGGTATCATGTTATATTGTGTTAGAAGCATGGTGTGACTGCGACAGGTAATAAGGCAGTCATGAGTGTGAGAGTCAGAATGTGCCACGACTTTCAGTGATGGTGACTGAAAACTGTTGAAATATAGAAAACAGCTGTATATTCGGTACCTCGTTGTCGTGAGAGTACTAATACTCTACTGGTTTCCAGGATATTTTTCTACTGTGATATGGTGTTATATCATAAGTATAGTGCAACTGCATCAGATAATCAGACAGTCATTCATTAGCTAGCTGTGTTGAGAGTACTAATACTCTACTTGCTACCAGATTATATTTGAACTGTGGCATGAAGCTATATTGTGTTAGAAATAAAGAGTGACTGCGACAGGTAATAAGGCAGTCATGAGTGTGAGAGTCAGAATGCGCCACGACTTTCGGTGATGGTAACTGAAAACTGTTGAAACACGGTAAACAGCTCTATCTTCGGTACCTAGTTGTGATGAGAGTACTAATACTCTATCAGTCACCAGGATATTTCTCTACCATGGTATGGTGTTACATTATTTTATACACATAGTGTGACTGTGTAAGGTAATAAGACAGTCATGAGTGAGAGAGTCAGAATGTGTCTCGACGTTCTACAATGCTAACTGAAAACTGTTGAAACACAGTAAACAGCTGTTGCTTTGTTACCTAGCTGTGTTGAGAGTACTAATACTACATTTGCAAACAGCCTAAATTTCAACCATGGTATCTTGTTACATTGTCTTAGAAGTATAGTGTGACTGCATCAGCTAATAAGGCAGTCATGAGTGTGCGAGTCAGAATGTGGCACGACTTTCACTGTGACTGAAAACTGTTGAAACACAGTAAACAGCTGTATATTCGGTACCTAGTTGTGGTGAGAGTGCTAACACTCTATTGGTTTCCATGATATTTTTCTACTGCGATATGGTGTTATATCATAAGTATAGTATGACTGCGTCAGATAATCAGACAGTCATTCATTAGCTAGCTGTGTTGTGAGTACTAATACTCTATTTGCTACCAACCTAAATTTCAAACATGGCCTCAGGGTCTATTGTGTTATAGCTATAGAGTGACTGCGACAGGTAATAAGGCGGTCTTGAGTGAGACAGTCAGAACGTGTTTCGACTTTCTACGATGCTAACTGAGAACTGTTGAAACACAGTAAACAGCTGTAGCTTTGGTACCGTGCTGTGTTGTGAGTACTAATACTTCATTTGCTAGCAGCCTAAATTTCAAGCGTGGTATCATGTTATATTGTGTTAGAAGTATAGTGTGACTGCGACAGGTAATAAGGCAGTCATGAGTGTGAGAGTCAGAATGTGCCACGACTTTCAGTGATGGTGACTGAAAACTGTTGAAACATAGAAAACAGCTGTATATTCGGTACCTCGTTGTGGTGAGAGTACTAATACTCTATTGGTTTCCAGGATATTTTTCTACTGTGATATGGTGTTATATCATAAGTATAGTGCAACTGCATCAGATAATCACAAAGTCATTCATTAGCTAGCTGTGTTGAGAGTACTAATACTCCACTTGCTACCAGCTTGTATTTGAACTGTGGCATCAAGCTATATTGTGTTAGAAATAAAGAGTGACTAACTCAGGTAATAAGGCAGTCATGAGTGTGAGAGTCAGAATGCGCCACGACTTTCGGTGATGGTAACTGAAAACTGTTGAAACACAGTAAACAGCTCTATCTTCGGTACCTAGTTGTGATGAGAGTACTAATACTCTATCGGTCACCAGGATATTTCTCTACCGTGGTATGGTGTTACATTATTTTATAAGCATAGTGTGACTGTGTACGGTAATAAGACAGTCATGAGTGAGAGAGTCAGAACGTGTCTCGACATTCTACAATGCTAACGGAAAACTGTTGAAACACAGTAAACAGCTGTTGCTTTGTTACCTAGCTGTGTTGTGAGTACTAATACTACATTTGTAAACAGCCTAAATTTCAACCATGGTATCTTGTTACATTGTCTTAGAAGTATAGTGTGACTGCATCACTTAATAAGGCAGTCATGAGTGTGAGAGTCAGAATGTGGCACGACTTTCACTGACGGTGACTGAAAACTGTTGAAACACAGTTAACAGCTGTATATTCTGTACCTAGTTGTGGTGAGTGGGCTAATACTCTATTGGTTTCCATGAAATTTTTCTACTGTGATATGGTGTTATATCATAAGTATAGTATGACTGCGTCAGATAATCAGACAGTCATTCATTAGCTAGCTGTGTTGAGAGTACTAATACTCTATTTGCTGCCAACCTAAATTTCAACCGTGGCATCAGGCTCTATTGTGTTATAGCTATAGAGTGACTGCGACAGGTAATAAGGCGGTCTTGAGTGAGACAGTCAGAACGTGTCTCGACTTTCTACAATGTTAACTGAGAACTTTTGAAACACAGTAAACAGCTGTAGCTTTGGAACCTAGCTGTGTTGTGAGTACTAATACTCCAGTTGCTAGCAGCCTAAATTTCAAGCGTGGTAGTTGTGATGAGAGTACTAATACTCTATTGGTCTCCAGGATATTTCTCCACTATGGAATGGTGTTATATCATTTTATAAGTATAGTGTGATTGCGACAGGTAATAAGGCAGTCATTCAGCAGCTAGCTGTGTTGAGAGTACTAATACTCTATTTCCTTCCAGCCTAAATTTCACCTGTTGTATCATGTTATGTTGTGTTAGAAGTAGTGTGACTGCGTCAGGCAATAAGGCATTCATGAGTGTGAGAGTGATAATGTGGCACGAGTTTCAGTGATGGTGACAGAAAACTGTTGAAACACAGTAAACAGCTGTATTTTCAGTATGTAATTGTGATCAGAGGACTGATACTCTATTGGTTTCCAGGATATTTTTATACCGTGATATGGTGTTATATAATTTTATAAGTATAGAGTTACTACAACAGATAATCAGAAAGTCATTGATTAGCTAGCAGTGTTGAGAGTACTAATACTCTACTTGCTACCAGCTTATATGGGAACTGTGGCATCAAGCTATATTGTGTTAGAAATGTAGAGTGACTGCGTCAGGTAAAAAGGCAGTCATGAGTGAGAGAGTCAGAATGAGTCTCGACTTTCTACAATTCTAACCGAAAACTGTTAAAACACAGTAAACAGCTGTAGCTTTGGTACCTAGCTGTGTTGAGAGTACTAATACTCCATTTGCTACCAGCCTAAATTTCAAATGCGGTATCATGTTATATTGTGTTAGAAGTATAGTGTGACTGCGACAGGTAATAAGGCAGTCATGAGTGTGAGAGTCAGAACGTGTCTCGACTTTCAGTGAAGGTGACTGAAAACTGTTGAAACATAGAAAACAGCTGTATATTCGGTACCTCGTTGAGGTGAGAGTACTAATATTCTGTTGGTTTCCAGGACATTTTTCTACTGTGATATGGTGTTATATCATAAGTATAGTGCAACTGTGTCAGATAATCAGACAGTCATTCATTAGCTAGCTGTGTTGAGAGTACTAATACTCTACTTGCTACCAGCTTATATTTGAACTGTGGCATCAAGCTATATTGTGTTAGAAATAAAGAGTGACTGAGTCAGGTAATAAGGCAGGTATGAGTGAGAGAGTCAGAACGTGTCTCGACTTTCTACAATGCTAGCTTAAAACTGTTGAAACACAGTAAACAGCTGTAGCTTTCGTACCTAGCTGTGTTGAGAGTACTAATACTCCATTTGCTAACAGCCTAAATTCCAACCATGGTATCATATTATATTGTGTTGGAAGTACAGTGTGACTGCGACAGGTAATAAGGCAGTCATGAGTGTGAGAGTCAGAATGTGCCACGACATTTGGTGATGGTGCCTGAAAAAGGCTGAAACACAGTAAACAGCTCTATCCTCGGTACCTAGTTGTGATGAGAGTACTAATACTCTATCGGTCACCAGTCAGAATATGCCACAACTTTCAGTGAGGCTGACTGAAAACTGTTGAAACACAGTAAACAGCTGTATATTTGGTACCTTGTTGTGGTGAGAGTGCTAATACTCTATTGTTTCCAGGATATTTTTCTACTGTGATATGGTGTTATATCATAAGTATAGTGTGTCTGCGTCAGATAATCAGACAGTCATTCATTAGCTAGCTGTGTTGAGAGTACTAATACTCTACTTGCTACCAGCTTAAATTTGAACTGTGCATCAAGCCATATTGTGTTAGAAATAAAGAGTGACTGCGTCAGGTAATAAGACAGTCATGAGTGAGAGAGTCAGAACGTGTCTCGACTTTCTACAATGCTAACTGAAAACTGTTGAAACAAAGTAAACAGCTGTAGCTTTGGTACCTAGATATGTTGAGAGCACTAATACTCCATTTGCCACCAGACTACAATTTCAACCATGGTATCATGTTATATTGTGTTAGAAGTATAGTTTGACTGCGACAGGTAATAAGGCAGTCAGGAGTGAGAGAGTCAAAATGTGCCATGACTTTTGGTGATGGTGTCTGAAAACTGTTGAAACACAGCAAACAGCTCTATCTTCAATACCCAGTTGTGTTGAGATTACTAATACTCCATTGTTTACTAGGATATTTTCTGCCATGGAATGGTGTTATATTAATTGATAAGAATAGTTTGACTGCGTAAGGTAACAAGACAGTCATGAATGAGAGAGTCAGAACGAGTCTCGACTTTCTACAATGCTAACTGAAAACTGTTGAAACACAGTAAACAGCAGTAGCTTTGGTACCTAGCTGTGTTGAGAGTACTAATACTCCATTTGCAACCAGCCCAAATTTCAATCGTGGTAACCTGTTACATTGTGTTAGAAGTATAGTGTGATTGCGTCACTTAATAAGGCAGTCATGAGTGTAAGATACTCTACTTGCTACCAGCTTATATTTGAACTGTGGCATCAAGCTATATTGTGCTAGAAATAAAGAGTGACTGCGACAGGTAATAAGGCAGTCATGAGTGTGAGAGTCAGAATGTGGCACGACTTTCACTGATGGTGACTGAAAACTGTTGAAACACAGTAAACAGCTGTATCTTCGGTACCTAGTTGTGATGAGAGTACTAATAGTCTATTGGTTTCCAGGATATGTAGCTTTTGTACCTAGCTGTGTTGAGAGTACTAATACTCCATTCGCTATCAGCCTAAATTTCAACCGTGGTATTATGTTATATTGTGTTAGAAGTATAGTGTGACTGCAACAGGTAGTAAGGCAGTCATGAGTGTGAGAGTCAGAATGTGCCACGACTTTCAGTGATGGTGACTAAAAACTGTTGAAACACAGTAAACAGCTGTATATTCAGTAACTAGTTGTGGGGAGAGTACTAATACCCTATTGGTTTCAAGGATATTTTTCTACCATGATATGGTGTTATATCATTTTATAAGTATAGTGTGACTGCGTCAGATAATCAGACAATCATTCATTAGCAAGCTGTGATGAGAGTACTAATACTCTACTTGCTACCAGCTTAACTTTGAACTGTGGCATCAAGCTATAATGTGTTAGATATATAGAGTGACTGCGTCAGGTAATAAGGCAGTCATGAGTGAGAGAGTCAGAATGAGTCTCGACTTTCTACAATGATAACTGAAAATTGTTGAAACACAGTAAACAGCTGTTGGTTTGGTACCTAGCTGTATTGAGAGTACTAATACTCCATTTGCAACCAGCCTAAATTTCAATCGTGGTATCTTGTTACATTGTGTTAGAAGTATAGTGTGACTGCATCCTTTAATAAGGCAGTCATGAGTGTGAGAGTCAGAATGTGGCACGACTTTCACTGACGGTGACTGAAAACTGTTGAAACAGGGTAAACAGCTGTATATTCGGTACCCAGTTGTGGTGAGAGTGCTAATACTCTATTGGTTTCCATGATATTTTTCTACTGTGATATGGTGTTATATCATAAGTATAGTATGACTGCGTCAGATAATCAGACAGTCATTCATTAGCTAGCTGTGTTGAGAGTACTAATACTCTATTTGCTACCAACCTAAATTTCAACCATGGCCTCAGGCTCTATTGTGTTATAGCTATAGAGTGACCGCGACAGGTAATAAGGCGATCTTGAGTGAGACAGTCAGAACGTGTCTCGACTTTCTACAATGCTGAGAACTGTTGAAACACAGTAAACAGCTGTAGCTTTGGTACCTAGCTGTGTTGTGAGGACTAATACTCCATTTGCTAGCAGCCTAAATTTCAAGCGTGGTATCATGTTATATTGTGTTAGAAGTATAGTGTGACTGCGACATGAAATAAGGCAGTCATGAGTGTGAGAGTCAGAATGTGCCACAACTTTCAGTGATGGTGACTGAAAAGTGTTGAAAAAGAGTAAACAGCTGTATCTTCGGTACCTAGTTGTCATGAGAGTACTAATACTCTATTGGTCTCCAGGATATTTTTCCACTGTGGAATGGTGTTATATCATTTTACAAGTACAGTGTGACTGCGAAAGGTAATAAGACAGCCATGAGTGAAAGAGTCAGGACGTGTCTCGACTTTCTACAATGCTAACTGAAAACTGTTAAACACAGTAAACAGCTGTAGCTTTGGTACCTAGCTGTGTTGAGAGTACTAATACTCCATTTGCTACCAGCCTAAATTTTAAACGTGGTATCATGTTATATTGTGTTAGAAGTATAGTGTGACTGCGTCAGATAATCAGACAATCATTCATTAGCAAGCTGTGATGAGAGTACTAATACTCTGCTTGCTACCAGCTTAACTTTGAACTGTGGCATCAAGCTATAATGTGTTAGATATATAGAGTGACTGCGTCAGGTAATAAGGCAGTCATGAGTGAGAGAGTCAGAATGAGTCTCGACTTTCTACAATGATAACTGAAAATTGTTGAAACACAGTAAACAGCTGTTGGTTTGGTACCTAGCTGTATTGAGAGTACTAATACTCCATTTGCAACCAGCCTAAATTTCAATCGTGGTATCTTGTTACATTGTGTTAGAAGTATAGTGTGACTGCATCCTTTAATAAGGCAGTCATGAGTGTGAGAGTCAGAATGTGGTACGACTTTCACGGATGGTCACTGAAAACCGTTGAAACACAGTAAACAGCTGTATTTGCGGTACCCAGTTGTGATGAGAGCACTAATACTCTATTGGTTTCCAGAATATTTTCTACTGTGCTATGGTGTTAGATAATTATATCAGTATAATGTGACTTCATCAGGGAATAAGACAAGTCATTCATTAGCTGTGTTGAGAGTACTAATACTCCATTTGCTACTAGCCTAAATTTCAACCGTTGTATCATGTTATATTGTGTTAGAAGTAGAGTGTGACTGCATCAGGTAATAAGGCAGTCATCAGTGTGAGAGTGATAATGTGGCACGAGTTTCAGTGATGGTGACTGAAAACTGTTGAAACACAGTAAACAGCTGTATTTTCAGTATGTAATTGTGATCGGAGGACTAATACTCTATTGGTTTCCAGGATATTTTTCTACCGTGATATGGTGTTATATCATTTTGTAAGTATAGAGTGACTACGTCAGATAATCAGACAGTCATTCATTAGCTAGCAGTGTTGAGAGTACTAATACTCTACTTGCTACCAGCAAAAATTTGAAATGTGGCATCAAGCTATATTGTGTTAGAAATGTAGAGTGACTGTGTCAGGTAATAAGGCAGTCATGAGTGAGAGAGTCAGAACGAGTCTGGACTTTCTACAATGCTAACCGAAAACTGTTGAAACACAGTAAACAGCTGTAGCTTTGGTACCTAGCTGTGTTGAGAGTACTAATACTCCATTTGTTAACAGCCTAAATTTCAACGATGGTATCATGTTACATTGTGTTAGAAGAATAGTGTGACTGCTTTAATTAATAAGGCAGTCATGAGTGTGAGAGTCAGAATGTGGCACGACTTTCACTGATGGAGACTGAAAACTATTGAAACACAGAAAACAGCTGTATTTTCGGTACCCAGTTGTGATGAGAGCACTAATACTCTATTGGTTTCCAGAATATTTTCTACTATGGTATGGTGTTAAATAATTTTATAAGTATAGTGTGACTGCGTCAGGAAATAAGACAGTCATTCATTAGCTAGCTGTGTTGAGAGTACTAATACTCTATTTGTTACCAGCCCAGATTTCAACCGTGGCATCAAGCTATATTGTGTTATAAGTGTAGAGTGACTGCTTCAGGTAATAAGGCAGGCATGAGAGAGAGAGAGAGAGAGAGAGAGAGTCAGAACGTGTCTTGACTTTCACCAATGCTAACTGAAAACTGTTGAAACATAGTAAACAGCTGTAGCTTTGATACCTAGCTGTGTTGAGAGTACTAATACTCCATTTGCTACCAGCCTAAATTTCAACCGTGGTATCATGTAATATCATGTTAGAAGAATAGTGTGACTGCGAAAGGTAATAAGGCAGTCATGAGTGTGAGAGTCAGAATGTGCCATGACTTTCAGTGAGGGTGACTGAAAACTGTTGAAACACAGTAAACAGCTGTATATTCGGTACCTTGTTGTGGTGAGAGTACTAATACTCTATTGGTTTCCAGGATATTTTTCTACTGTGATATGGTGTTATATCATAAGTATAGTGTGACTGCGTCAGATAATCAGACAGTCATTCATTAGCTAGCTGTGTTGAGAGTACTAATACTCTACTTGCTACCAGCTTAAATTTGAACTGTGCATCAAGCCATATTGTGTTAGAAATAAAGAGTGACTGCGTCAGGTAATAAGGCAATCATGAGTGAGTGAGTCAGAACGTGTCTCGACTTTCTACAATGCTAACTGAAAACTGTTGAAACACAGTAAACAGCTGTAGCTTTGGTACCTAGATATGTTGAGAGCACTAATACTCCATTTGCCACCAGACAACAATTTCAACCACGGTATCATGTTTTATTGTGTTACAAGTATAGTTTGACTGCTACAGGTAATAAGGCAGACAGGAGTGAGAGAGTCAGAATGCGCCATGACTTTTGGTGATGGTGTCTGAAAACTGTTGAAACACACCAAACAGCTCTATCTTCAATACCCAGTTGTGATGAGATTACTAATACTCTATTGTTTACTAGGATATTTTCTACCATGGTATGGTGTTATATTATTTTATAAGAAAAGTTTGATGGCGTAAGGTAATAAGACAGTCATGAGTGAGAGAGTCAGAACGAGTCTCGACTTTCTACAATGCTAACTGAAAACTGTTGAAACAGAGTAAACAGCAGTAGCTTTGGTACCTAGCTGTGTTGAGAGTACTAATACTCCATTTGCAACCAGCCTAAAGTTCAATCGTGGTATCTTGTTACATTGTGTTAGAAGTGTAGTGTGACTGCGTCACTTAATAAGGCAGTCATGAGTGTGAGAGTCAGAATGTGGCACGACTTTCACTGATGGTGACTGAAAACTGTTGAAACACAGAAAACAGCTGTATTTTCGGTCCTCAGTTGTGATGAGAGCACTAATACTCTATTGGTTTCCAGAATATTTTCTACTATGGTATAGTGTTAGATAATTTTATAAGTATAGTGTGACTGCGACAGGTAATAAGACAGTCATTCATTAGCTAGCTGTGTTGAGAGTACTAATACTCTATTTGTTACCGGCCCAGACTTCAACCGTGGCATCAAGCTATATTGTGTTATAAGTGTAGAGTGACTGCTTCAGGTAATAAGGCAGGCATGAGGGAGAGAGAGAGTCAGAACCTGTCTTGACATTCAACAATGCTAACTGAAAACTGTTGAAACAAAGTAAACAGTTGTAGCTTTAGTACCTAGCTGTGTTTGGAGTATTAATACTCCATTTGCTACCAGGCTAAATTTCAACCGTGGCATCATGTTATATTGTGATAGAAGTATAGTGTGACTGCGACAGGTAATAAGGTAGTCATGAGTATGAGAGTCAGAATGTGCCACGACTTTAAGTGACGGTGACTGAAAACTGTTGAAACAGAGTAAACAGGTGTATCTTCTGTACCTAGTTGTGATGAGAGTACTAATACTCTATTGGTTTCCAGAATATTTTTCTAGTGAGATATGCGTTATGTCATTTTATAAGTATAGTGTGACTGCGTCAGGTAATAAGACAGTCATTCATTAGCTAGCTGTGTTGAGAGTACTAATACTCTATTTGCTACCAACCTAAATTTCAACCGTGGCATCAAGCAATATTGTGTTATAAGAATAGAGTGACTGCATCAGGTAATAAGGCGGTTATGAGTGAGAGAGTCAGAACGTGTCTCGACTTGCTACAATGCTAACTGAAAACTGTTGAAACACAGTAAACAGCTGTAGCTTTGGTACCTAGCTGTGTTGAGAGTACTAATACTCCATTTGCTACCAGCCTAAATTTCAACCGTGGTATCATGTAATATCATGTTAGAACAATATTGTGTAACTCCGAAAGGTAATAAGGCAGTCATGAGTGTGAGAGTCAGAATGTGCCACGACTTTCAGTGAGGGTGACTGAAAACTGTTGAAACACAGTAAACAGCTGTATATTCGGTACCTTGTTGTGGTGAGAGTGCCAATACTCTATTGGTTTCCAGGATATTTTTCTACTGTGATATGGTGTTATATCATAAGTATAGTGTGACTGCGTCAGATAATCAGACAGTCATTCATTAGCTAGCTGTGTTGAGAGTACTAATACTCTACTTCCTACCAGCTTAAATTTGAACTGTGCATCAAGCCGTATTGTGTTAGAAATAAAGAGTGACTGCGTCAGGTAATAAGGCAGTCGTGAGTGAGAGAGTCAGAACGTGTCTCTACTTTCTACAATGCTAACTGAAAACTGTTGAAACACAGTAAACAGCTGTAGCTTTGGTACCTAGATATGTTGAGGGCACTAATACTCCATTTGCCACCAGACTACAATTTCAACCATGGTATCATGTTATATTGTGTTAGAAGTATAGTTTGACAGCTACAGGTAATAAGCCAGTCAGGAGTGAGAGTGTCAGAATGCGCCATGACTTTTGGTGATGGTGTCTGAAAACTGTTGAAACACACCAAACAGCTCTATCGTCAATACCCAGTTGTGATGAGATTTCTAATACTCTATTGTTTACTAGGATATATTCTACCATGGTATGGTGTTATATTATTTTATAAGAAAAGTTTGACTGCGTAAGGTAATAAGACAGCCATGAGTGAGAGAGTCAGAACGAGTCTCGACTTTCTACAATGCTAACTGAAAACTGTTGAAACACAGTAAACAGCAGTAGCTTTGGTTCCTAGCTGTGTTGAGAGTACTAATACTCCATTTGAAACCAGCCTAAAGTTGAATCGTGGTAACTTGTTACATTGTGTTAGAAGTATAGTGTGACTGCGTCACTTAATAAGGCAGTCATGAGTATGAGAGTCAGAATGTGCCACGACTTTCAGTGACGGTGACTGAAAACTGTTGAAACAGAGTAAACAGCTGTATCTTCTGTACCTAGTTGTGATGAGAGTACTAATACTCTATTGGTTTCCACAATATTTTTCTTTTGAGATATGCGTTATGTCATTTTATAAGTATACTGTGACTGCGTCAGGTAATAAGACAGTCATTCATTAGCTAGCTGTGTTGAGAGTACTAATACTCTATTTGGTACAAGCCTAAATTTCAACCGAGGCATCAAGCTATATTGTGTTATAAGTATAGAGTGACTGCATCAGGTAAGAAGGCAGTCATGAGTGAGAGAGTCAGAACATGTCTCGACTTTCTACAATGCTAACTGAAAACTGCTGAAACACAGCAAACAGCTGTAGCTTTGGTACCTAGCTGTGTTGAGAATACTGATACTCCATTTGCTATCAGCATAAATTTCAACCGTGGTATCATGTTATATTCTGTTAGAACTATAGTGTGACTGCGACAGGTAATAAGGCAGTCATGAGTTTGGGGGTCAGAATATTTGGAGTACTAATACACCATTTGCAACCAAACTAAATTTCAACTGTGGTATTCTGTTATATTTTGTTAGAAGTATAGTGTGACTGCGACAGGTAATAAGGCAGACATGAATATGAGAGTCAGTATGTGCTACGACTCTCAATGATGGTGACTAAAAACTGTTGAAACACAATAAAGAGTACTAATACTCTATTGGTTTCCAGGATATTTTTGTACTGTGATATGGTGTTATATCATAAGTATAGTGCAACTGCATCAGATAATCAGACAGTCATTCATTAGCTAGCTGTGTTCAGAGTACTAATACTCTACTTTCTACCAGATTAAATTTGAACTGTGGCATCAAGCTACATTGTTTTAGAAATAAAGAGCGACTGCGTCAGGTAATAAGGCAGTCAAGAATGAGAGAGTCAGAACGTGTCTGAACTTTCTAGAATTCTAACTGAAAACTGTTGAAACACAGTGAACAGCTGTAGCTTTGGTACCTAGCTGTGTTGAGAGTACTAATACTCCATTTGCTACCCGCATAAATATCAACCATGGTATCATGTTATATTGTGTTGGAAGTATATTGTGAATGCGACAGGTAATAAGTCAGTCATGAGTGTGAGAGTCAGAATGCACCACGACTTTCGGTGATGGTGATTGAAAACCGTTGAAACACAGTAAACAGCTCTATCTTCGGTACCTAGTTGTGATGAGAGCACTAATACTCTATTGGTTTCCAGGATATTTTCTACTATGGTATGGGGTTAGATAATTTTATAAGTATAGTGTGACTGCGACAGGTAATAAGACAGTCATTCATTAGCAAGCTGTGTTGAGAGTACTAATTACTCTATTTGCTACCAGCCTAAATTTCAACCGTGGTATCATGTTATATTGTGTTAGAAGTACAGTGTGACTGCGTCAGGTGATAAGGCAGTCATGAGTGTGAGAGTGATAATGTGGCACGAGTTTCAGTGATGGTGACTGAAAACTGTTGAAACAAAGTAAGCAGCTGTATTTTCAGTATCTAATTGTGATCCGAGTACTAATACTCTTTCGGTTACCAGGATATTTTTCTACTGTGGTATGGTGTTATATCATTTTATAAATATAGTGTGACTGCGAAAGGTAATAAGACAGTCATGAGTGAAAGAGTCAGAACGTGTCTCGACTTTCTACAATGCTAACTGAAAACTGTTAAACACAGTAAGCAGCTGTAGCTTTGGTACCTAGCTGTGTTGAGAGTACTCATACTCCATTTGCTACCAGCCTAAATTTCAAACGTGGTATCATGCTATATTGTGTTAGAAGTATAGTGTGACTGCGACAGGTAATAAGGCAGTCATGAGTGTGAAAGTCAGAATGTGCCACGACTTTCAGTGATGGTGACTGAAAACTGTTGAAACATAGAAAACAGCTGTATATTCGTAACCTCGTTGTGGTGAGAGTGCTAATACTCTATTGGTTTCCAGGATATTTTTCTACTGTGATTGGTGTTATATCATAAGTATAGTGCAACTGCGTCAGATAATCAGACAGTCAATCATTAGCTAGCTGTTTTGAGAGTACTAATACTCTACTTGCTACCTGCTTATATTTGAACTGTGGGATCAAGCTATATTGTGTTAGAAATAAAGAGTGACTGAGTCAGGTAATAAGGCAGACATGAGTGAGAGAGTGAAAATGTGGCATGCGTTTCAGTGATGGTGACTGAAAACTGTTGAAACACAGTAAACAGCTGTATTTTCAGTATGTAATTGTGATCAGAGGACTAATACTCTATTGGTTTCCAGGATATTTTTCTACCGTGATATGGTGTTATATCATTTTATAAGTATAGAGTGACTACGTCAGATAATCAGACAGTCATTCATTAGCTAGCAGTGTTGAGAGTACTAATACTCTACCCGCTACCAGCTTAAATTTGAACTGTGGCATCAAGCTATATTGTGTTAGAAATGTAGATTGACTCTGTCACGTAATAAGACAGTCATGAGTGAGAGAGTCAGAACGAGTCTCGACTTTCTACAATGCTAACCGAAAAGTGTTGAAACACAGTAAGCAGCTGTTGGTTTGGTACCTAGCTGTGTTGAGAGTACTAATACTCCATTTGCAACCAGCCCAAATTTCAATCGTGGTATCTTATTACATTGTGTTAGAAGCAAAGTGTGACTGCTTCACTTAATAAGGCAGTCATGAGTGCGAGAGTCAGAATGTGGCCCGACTTTCACTGATGGTGACTGGAAACTGTTGAAACACAGTAAACAGCTGTATTTTCGGTACCCAGTTGTGATGAGAGCACTAATACTCTATTGGTTTCCAGAATATTTTCTACTGTGGTATGGTGTTAAATCATTTTATAAGTATAGTGTGACTGCGCCAGGAAATGACACAGTCATTCATTAGCTAGCTGTGTTGAGAGTACTAATACTCTATTTGTTACCAGCCTAGATTTCAACCGTGGCATCAAGCTATATTGTGTTATAAGTATAGAGTGACTGCGTCAGGTAATAAGGCAGGCATGAGTGAGAGAGTGAGAACGTGTCTTGACTTTCAACAATGCTAACTGTAAACAGTTGAAACAAAGTAAACAGTTGTAGCTTTAGTACCTAGCGGTGTTATATTGTGTTAGAACAATAGTGTGACTGTGATAGGTAATAAGGCAGTCATGAGTGTGAGAGTCAGAATGTGCCACAGTTTTCAGGGATGGTCACTGAAAACTGTTGAAACACAGTAAACAGCTGTAGCTTTGGTACCTATCTGTGTTGAGAGTACTAATACTCCATTTCCAACCAGCCTAAATTTCAACCGTGGTATCTTGTTACATTGTGTTATAAGTATAGTGTGACTGCATCACTTAATAAGGCAGTCATGAGTGTGAGAGTCAGAATGTGGCACGACTTTCACTGATGGTGACTGAAAACTGTTGAAACACAGTAAACAGCTGTATATTCGGTACCTAGTTGTGGTGAGAGTACTAATACTCTATTGGTTTCCAGGATATTTTTCTATTTTGATATGGTGTTATATCATAAGTATAGTGTGACTGCGTCAGATAATCAGACGGTCATTCATTAGCTAGCTGTGTTGAGAGTACTAATACTCTACTTGCTACCAGCCTATATTTGAACTGTGGCATCAAGCTATATTGTGTTAGAAATAAAGAGTGACTGAGTAAGGTAATATGGCAGTCATGAGTGAGAGAGTCAGAACGTGTCTCGACTTTCTACAATGCTACCTGAATACTGTTGAAACACAGTGAACAGCTGTAGCTTTGGTACCTAGCTGTGTTGAGAGTACTAATACTCCATTTGTTAACAGCCTAAATTTCAACCATGGTATCATGTTATATTGTGTTAGAAGTATAATGTGACTGCAACAGGTAATAAGGCAGTCATGAGTGTGAGAGTCAGAATGCACCACGACTTTCGGTGATGGTGACTGAAAACTGCTGAAACACAGTAAACAGCTCTATCTTCGGTACCTAGTTGTGATTAGAGTACTAATACTATATCGGTCACCAGGATATTTTTCTACCGTGGTATGGTGTTATATTATTTTATAAGCATAGTGTGACTGCGTAAGGTAATAAGACAGTCATGAGTGAGAGTCGGAACGTGTCTCGACTTTCTACAATGCTAACTGAAAACTGTTGAAACACACAAAACAGCTGTTGCTTTGTGACCTAGGTTTGTTGAGAGTACTAATACTCCATATGGAACCGGCCTAAATTTCAACCATGGTATATTGTTACATTGTCTTAGAAGTATAGGGTGACTGCATCACTTAATAAGGCAGTCATGAGTGTGAGAGTCAGAATGTGGCACGACTTTCACTGACGGTGACTGAAAACTGTTGAAACAGGGTAAACAGCTGTATATTCGGTACCCAGTTGTGGTGAGAGTGCTAATACTCTATTGGTTTCCATGATATTTTTCTACTGTGATATGGTGTTATATCATAAGTATAGTATGACTGCGTCAGATAATCAGACAGTCATTCATTAGCTAGCTGTGTTGAGAGTACTAATACTCTATTTGCTACCAACCTAAATTTCAACCATGGCCTCAGGCTCTATTGTGTTATAGCTATAGAGTGACTGCGACAGGTAATAAGGCGATCTTGAGTGAGACAGTCAGAACGTGTCTCGACTTTCTACAATGCTGAGAACTGTTGAAACACAGTAAACAGCTGTAGCTTTGGTACCTAGCTGTGTTGTGAGGACTAATACTCCATTTGCTAGCAGCCTAAATTTCAAGCGTGGTATCATGTTATATTGTGTTAGAAGGATAGTGTGACTGCGACAGGAAATAAGGCAGTCATGAGTGTGAGAGTCAGAATGTGCCACAACTTTCAGTGATGGTGACTGAAAAGTGTTGAAAAAGATTAAACAGCTGTATCTTCGGTACCTAGTTGTGATGAGGGTACTAATACTCTATTGGTCTCCAGGATATTTTTCCACTGTGGAATGGTGTTATATCATTTTACAAGTATAGTGTGACTGCGAAAGGTAATAAGACAGCCATGAGTGAAAGAGTCAGGACGTGTCTCGACTTTCTACAATGCTAACTGAAAACTGTTAAACACAGTAAACAGCTGTAGCTTTGGTACCTAGCTGTGTTGAGGGTACTAATACTCCATTTGCTACCAGCCTAAATTTTAAACGTGGTATCATGTTATATTGTGTTAGAAGTATAGTGTGACTGCGACAGGTAATAAGGCAGTCATGAGTGTGAGAGTCAGAATGTGTCTCGACATTCTACAATGCTAACTGAAAACTGTTGAAACACAGTAAACAGCTGTTGCTTTGTTACCTAGATGTGTTGAGAGTACTAATACTACATTTGCAAACAGCCTAAATTTCAAGCATGGTATCTTGTTACATTGTCTTAGAAGTATAGTGTGACTGCATCATTTAATAAGGCAGTCATGAGTGTGAGAGTCAGAATGTGGCACGACTTTCACTGTGACTGAAAACTGTTGAAACACAGTAAACAGCTGTATATTCGGTACCTAGTTGTGGTGAGAGTGCTAATACTCTATTGGTTTCCATGATATTTTTCTACTGTGATATGGTGTTATATCATAAGTATAGTATGACTGCGTCAGATAATCAGACAGTCATTCATTAGCTAGCTGTGTTGTGAGTACTAATACTCTATTTGCTACCAACCTAAATTTCAACCATGGCCTCAGGCTCTATTGTGTTATAGCTTTTGAGTGATTGCGACAGGTAATAAGGCGGTCTTGAGTGTGAGAGTCAGAATGTGCCACAACTTTCAGTGATGGTGACCGAAAAGTGTTGAAAAAGAGTAAACAGCTGTATCTTCGGTACCTAGTTGTGATGAGAGTACTAATACACTATTGGTCTCCAGGATATTTTTCCACTGTGGAATGGTGTTATATCATTTTACAAGTATAGTGTGACTGCGAAAGGTAATAAGACAGCCATGAGTGAAAGAGTCAGAACGTGTCTCGACTTTCTACAATGCTAACTGAAAACTGTTAAACACAGTAAACAGCTGTAGATTTGGTACCTAGCTGTGTTGAGAGTACTAATACTCCTTTTGCTACCAGCCTAAATTTCAAACATGGTATCATGTTATATTGTGTTAGAAGGATAGTGTGACTGCGACAGGTAATAAGGCAGTCATGAGTGTGAGAGTCAGAATGTGCCACGACTTTCAGTGATGGTGACTGAAAACTGTTGAAACACAGAAAACAGCTGTATATTCGGTACCTCGTTGTGGTGAGAGTACTAATAGACTCTATTGGTTTCCAGGATATTTTTCTACTGTGATATGGTGTTATATCATAAGTATAGTGCAACTGCATCAGATAATCACACAGTCATTCATTAGCTAGCTGTGTTGAGAGTACTAATACTCCACTTGCTACCAGCTTGTATTTGAACTGTGGCATCAATCTATATTGTGTTAGAAATAAAGAGTGACTGAGTCAGGTAATAAGGCAGTCATGAGTGTGAGAATCAGAATGCGCCACGACTTTCGATGATGGTAACTGAAAACTGTTGAAACACCGTAAACAGCTCTATCTTCGGTACCTAGTTGTGATGAGAGTACTAATACTCTATTGGTCCCCAGGATACTTCTCTACCGTGGTATGGTGTTATATTATTTTATAAGCATAGTGTGACTGCATAAGGTAATAAGACAGTCATGAGTGAGCGAGTCAGAACGTGTCTCGACGTTCTACAATGCTAACTGAAAACTGTTGAAACACAGTAAACAGCTGCTGCTTTGTTACCTAGCTGTGTTGAGAGTACTAATACTACATTTGCAAACAGCCTAAATTTCAACCATGGTATCTTGTTACATTGGCTTAGAAGTATAGTGTGACTGCATCACTTAATAAGGCAGCCATGAGTGTGAGAGTCAGAATGTGGCACGACTTTCACTGACGGTGACTGAAAACTGTTGAAACAGGGTAAACAGCTGTATATTCGGTACCCAGTTGTGGTGAGAGTGCTAATACTCTATTGGTTTCCATGATATTTTTCTACTGTGATATGGTGTTATATCATAAGTATAGTATGACTGCGTCAGATAATCAGACAGTCATTCATTAGCTAGCTGTGTTGAGAGTAATAATACTCTATTTGCTACCAACCTAAATTTCAACCATGGCCTCAGGCTCTATTGTGTTATAGCTATAGAGTGACTGCTACAGGTAATAAGGCGATCTTGAGTGAGACAGTCAGAACGTGTCTCGACTTTCTACAATGCTGAGAACTGTTGAAACACAGTAAACAGCTGTAGCTTTGGTACCTAGCTGTGTTGTGAGGACTAATACTCCATTTGCTAGCAGCCTAAATTTCAAGCGTGGTATCATGTTATATTGTGTTAGAAGTATAGTGTGACTGCGACAGGAAATAAGGCAGTCATGAGTGTGAGAGTCAGAATGTGCCACAACTTTCAGTGATGGTGACTGAAAAGTGTTGAAAAAGATTAAACAGCTGTATCTTCGGTACCTAGTTGTGATGAGAGTACTAATACTCTATTGGGCTCCAGGATATTTTTCCACTGTGGAATGGTGTTATATCATTTTACAAGTATAGTGTGACTGCGAAAGGTAATAAGACAGCCATGAGTGAAAGAGTCAGGACGTGTCTCGACTTTCTACAATGCTAACTGAAAACTGTTAAACACAGTAAACAGTTGTAGCTTTGGTACCTAGCAGTGTTGAGAGTACTAATACTCCATTTGCTACCAGCCTAAATTTTAAACGTGGTATCATGTTATATTGTGTTAGAAGTATAGTGTGACTGCGACAGGTAATAAGGCAGTCATGAGTGGGAGAGTCAGAATGTGTCTCGACGTTCTACAATGCTAACTGAAAACTGTTGAAACACAGTAAACAGCTGTTGCTTTGTTACCTAGCTGTGTTGAGAGTACTAATACTACATTTGCAAACAGCCTAAATTTCAACCATGGTATCTTGTTATATTGTCTTAGAAGTATAGTGTGACTGCATCACTTAATAAGGCAGTCATGAGTGTGAGAGTAAGAATGTGGCACGACTTTCACTGTGACTGAAAACTGTTGAAACACAGTTAACAGCTGTATATTCGGTACCTAGTTGTGGTGAGAGTGCTAATACTCTATTGGTTTCCATCATATTTTTCTACTGTGATATGGTGTTATATCATAAGTATAGTATGACTGCGTCAGATAATCAGACAGTCATTCATTAGCTAGCTGTGTTGTGAGTACTAATACTCTATTTGCTACCAACCTAAATTTCAACCATGGCCTCAGGCTCTATTGTGTTATAGCTATAGAGTGATTGCGACAGGTAATAAGGCGGTCTTGAGTGTGAGAGTCAGAATGTGCCACAACTTTCAGTGATGGTGACCGAAAAGTGTTGAAAAAAGAGTAAACAGCTGTATCTTCGGTACCTAGTTGTGATGAGAGTACTAATACTCTATTGGTCTCCAGGATATTTTTCCACTGTGGAATGGTGTTATATCATTTTACAAGTATAGTGTGACTGCGAAAGGTAATAAGACAGCCATGAGTGAAAGAGTCAGAACGTGTCTCGACTTTCTATCATGCTAACTGAAAACTGTTAAACACAGTAAACAGCTGTAGATTTGGTACCTAGCTGTGTTGAGAGTACTAATACTCCTTTTGCTACCAGCCTAAATTTCAAACATGGTATCATGTTATATTGTGTTAGAAGGATAGTGTGACTGCGACAGGTAATAAGGCAGTCACGAGTGTGAGAGTCAGAATGTGCCACAACTTTCAGTGATGGTGACTGAAAAGTGTTGAAAAAGAGTAAACAGCTGTATCTTCGGTACCTAGTTGTGATGAGAGTACTAATACTCCTTTTGCTACCAGCCTAAATTTCAAACATGGTATCATGTTATATTGTGTTAGAAGGATAGTGTGACTGCGACAGGTAATAAGGCAGTCATGAGTGTGAGAGTCAGAATGTGCCACGACTTTCAGTCATGGTGCCTGAAAACTGTTGAAACATAGAAAACAGCTGTATATTCGGTACCGGGTTGTGGTGAGAGTACTAATACTCTATTGGTTTCCAGGATATTTTTCTACTGTGATATGGTGTTATATCATAAGTATAGTGCAACTGCATCAGATAATCAGACAGTCATTCATTAGCTAGCTGTGTTGAGAGTACTAATACTCTACTTGCTACCAACTTATATTTGAACTGTGGCATCAAGTTATATTGTGTTAGAAATAAAGAGTGACTGCGACAGGTAATAAGGCAGTCAAGAGTGTGAGAGTCAGAATGCGCCACGACTTTCGGTGATGGTAACTGAAAACTGTTGAAATACAGTAAACAGCTCTATCTTCGGTACCTAGTTGTGATGAGAGTACTAATACTCTATCGGTCACCAGGATATTTCTCTACTGTGGTATGGTGTTACATTATTTTATAAGCATAGTGTGACTGCGTAAGGTAATAAGACAGTCATGAGTGAGAGAGTCAGAATGTGTCTCGACGTTCTACAATGCTAACTGAAAACTGTTGAAACACAGTAAACAGCTGTTGCTTTGTTACCTAGCTGTGTTGAGAGTACTAATACTACATTTGCAAACAGCCTAAATTTCAACCATGGTATCTTGTTACATTGTCTTACAAGTATAGTGTGACTGCATCACTTATTAAGGCAGTCATGAGTGTGAGAGTCAGAATGTGGCACGACTTTCACTGACGGTGACTGAGAACTGTTGAAACACAGTAAACAGTTGTATATTCGGTACCTAGTTGTGGTGAGAGTACTAATACTCTATTGGTTTCCATGATATTTTTCTACTGTGATATGGTGTTATATCATAAGTATAGTATGACTGCGTCAGATAATCAGACAGTCATTCATTAGCTAGCTGTGTTGTGAGTACTAATACTCTATTTGCTACCAACCTAAATTTCAACCATGGCCTCAGGCTCTATTGTGTTATAGCAAAAGAGTGACTGCGACAGGTAATAAGGCGGTCTTGAGTGAGACAGTCAGAACGTGTCTCGACTTTCTACAATGCTAACTGAGAACTGTTGAAACACAGTAAACAGCTGTAGATTTGGTACCTAGCTGTGTTGTGAGTACTAATACTCCATTTGCTAGCAGCCTAAATTTCAAGCGTCTTATCATGTTATATTGTGTTAGAAGTATAGTGTGACTGCGACAGGTAATAAGGCAGTCATGAGTGTGAGAGTCAGAATGTGCCACAACTTTCAGTGATGGTGACTGAAAAGTGTTGAAAAAGAGTAAACAGCTGTATCTTCGGTACCTAGTTGTGATGAGAGTACTAATACTCTATTGGTCTCCAGGATATTTTTCCACTGTGGAATGGTGTTATATCATTTTACAAGTATAGTGTGACTGCGAAAGGTAATAAGACAACCATGAGTGAAAGAGTCAGAACGTGTCTCGACTTTCTACAATGCTAACTGAAAACTGTTGAAACACACAAAACAGCTGTTGCATTGTGACCTAGGTTTGTTGAGAGTACTAATACTCCATATGCAACCAACCTAAATTTCGACCATGGTATCTTGTTACATTGTGTTGGAAGTATAGTGTGACTGCATCGCTTAATAAGACAGTCATGAGTGTGAGAGTCAGAATGTGGCACGACTTTCACTGATGGTGACTGAAAACTGTTGAAGCACAGTAAACAGCTGTATTTTTGGTCCTCAGTTGTGATGAGAGCACTAATACTCTATTGGTTTCCAGAATATTTTCTACTATGGTATAGTGTTAGATAATTTTATAAGTATAGTGTGACTGCGACAGGTAATAAGACAGTCATTCATTAGCTAGCTGTGTTGAGAGTACTAATACTCTATTTGCTACCAGCCTAAATTTAAAAAAAAAAATGGTATCATGTTATATTGTGTTAGAAGTATAGTGTGACTGCGTCAGCTGATAAAGCAGTCGTGAGTGTGACAGTGATAATGTGGCACGAGTTTCAGTGATGGTGACTGAAAACTGTAGAAACACAGAAACAGCTGCATTTTCAGTATCTAATTGTGATGAGAGTACTAATACTCTATTGGTTACCAGGATATTTTTCGACTCTGGTATGGTGTTATATCATTTTATAAGTATAGTGTGACTGCGAAAGGTAATAAGACAGCCATGAGTGAAAGAGTCAGAACGTGTCTCGACTTTCTACAATGCTAGCTGAAAACTGTTAAACACAGTAAACAGCTGTAGCTTTGGTACCTAGCTGTGTTGAGAGTACTAATACTCCATTTGCTACCAGCCTAAATTTCAAATGTGATATCATGTTATATTGTGTTAGAAGTATAGTGTGACTGCGACAGGTAATAAGGCAATCATGAGTGTGAGAGTCAGAATGTGCCACGACTTTCAGTGATGGTGACTGAAAACTGTTGAAACATAGTAAACAGCTGTATATTCGGTACCTCGTTGTGGTGAGAGTACTAATACTCTATTGGTTTCCAGGATATTTTTCTACTGTGATATGGTGTTATATCATAAGTATAGTGCAACTGCATCAGATAATCACATAGTCATTCATTAGCTAGCTGTGTTGAGAGTAATAATACTCCACTTGCTACCGGCTTGTATTTGAACTGTGGCATCAAGCTATATTGTGTTAGAAATAAAGAGTGACTGAGTCAGGTAATAAGGCAGTCATGAGTGTGAGAGTCACAATTCGCCACGACTTTCGGAGATAGTAACTGAAAACTGTTGAAACACAGTAAACAGCTCTATCTTCGGTACCTAGCTGTGATGAGAGTACTAATACTCTATCGGTCACCAGGATATTTCTCTACCGTGGTATGGTGTTACATTATTTTATAAGCATAGTGTGACTGTGTAAGGTAATAAGACAGTCATGAGTGAGAGAGTCAGAATGTGTCTCGACGTTCTACAATGCTAACTGAAAACTGTTGAAACACAGTAAGCAGCTGTTGCTTTGTTACCTAGCTGTGTTGAGAGTACTAACACTACATTTGCAAACAGCCTAAATTTCAACCATAGTATCTTGTTACATTGTCTTAGAAGTATAGTGTGACTGCATCACTTAATAAGGCAGTCATGAGTGTGAGAGTCAGAATGTGGCACGACTTTAACTGACGGTGACTGAAAACTGTTGAAACACAGTAAACAGCTGTATATTCGGTACCTAGTTGTGGTGAGAGTGCTAACACTCTATTGATTTCCATGATACTTTTCTACTGTGATATGGTGTTATATCATAAGTATAGTATGACTGCGTCAGATAATCAGACAGTCATTCAGAACGTGTCTCGACTTTCTACAGTGCTAACTGAGAACTGTTGAAACACAGTAAACAGCTGTAGCTTTGGTACCTAGCTGTGTTGTGAGTACTAATACTCCATTTCCTGGCAGCTTAAATTTCAAGCGTGGTATCATGTTATATTGTGTTAGAAGTATAGTGTTACTGCGACAGGTAATAAGGCAGTCATGAGTGTGAGAGTCAGAATGTGCCACAACTTTCAGTGATGGTGACTGAAAAGTGTTGAAAAACAGTAAACAGCTGTATCTTCGGTACCTAGTTGTGATGAGAGTACTAATACTCTATTGGTCTCCAGGATATTTTTCCACTGTGGAATGGTGTTATATCATTTTACAAGTATAGTGTGACTGCGAAAGGTAATAAGACAGCCATGAGTGAAAGAGTCAGAACGTGTCTCGACTTTCTACAATGCTAACTGAAAACTGTTGAAACACACAAAACAGCTGTTGCTTTGTGACCTAGGTTTGTTGAGAGTACTAATACTCCATATGCAACCAGCCTAAATTTCGACCATGGTATCTTGTTACATTGTGTTAGAAGTATAGTGTGACTGCGTCGCTTAATAAGACAGTCATGAGTGTGAGAGTCAGAATGTGGCACGACTTTCACTGATGGTGACTGAAAACTGTTGAAGCACAGTAAAAAGCTGTATTTTCTGTCCTCAGTTGTGATGAGAGCACTAATACTCTATTGGTTTCCAGAATATATTCTACTATGGTATAGTGTTAGATAATTTTATAAGTATAGTGTGACTGCGACAGGTAATAAGACAGTCATTCATTAGCTAGCTGTGTTGAGAGTACTAATACTCTATTTGCTACCAGCCTAAATTTAAAAAAAAAATGGTATCATGTTATATTGTGTTAGAAGTGTAGTGTGACTGCGTCAGCTGATAAAGCAGTCGTGAGTGTGACAGTGATAATGTGGCACGAGTTTCAGTGATGGTGACTGAAAACTGTTGAAACACAGAAACAGCTGCATTTTCAGTATCCAATTGTGATCAGAGTACTAATACTCTATTGGTTACCAGGATATTTTTCGACTCTGGTATGGTGTTATATCATTTTATAAGTATAGTGTGACTGCGAAAGGTAATAAGACAGCCATGAGTGAAAGAGTCAGAACGTGTCTCGACTTTCTACAATGCTAGCTGAAAACTGTTAAACACAGTAAACAGCTGTAGCTTTGGTACCTAGCTGTGTTGAGAGTACTAATACTCCATTTGCTACCAGCCTAAATTTCAAATGTGATATCATGTTATATTGTGTTAGAAGTATAGTGTGACTGCGACAGGTAATAAGGCAGTCATGAGTGTGAGAGTCAGAATGTGCCACGACTTTCAGTGATGGTGACTGAAAACTGTTGAAACATAGATAACAACTGTATATTCGGTACCTCGTTGTGGTGAGAGTACTAATACTCTATTGGTTTCCAGGATATTTTTCTACTGTGATATGGTGTTATATCATAAGTATAGTGCAACTGCATCAGATAATCACATAGTCATTCATTAGCTAGCTGTGTTGAGAGTACTAATACTCCACTTGCTACCAGCTTGTATTTGAACTGTGGCATCAAGCTATATTGTTTTAGAAATAAAGAGTGACTGAGTCGAGTAATAAGGCAGTCATGAGTGTGAGAGTCACAATGCGCCACGACTTTCGGAGATAGTAACTGAAAACTGTTGAAACACAGAAAACAGCTCTATCTTCGGTACCTAGTTGAGATGAGAGTACTAATACTCTATCGGTCACCAGGATATTTCTCTACCGTGGTATGGTGTTACATTATTTTATAAGCATAGTGTGACTGTGTAAGGTAATAAGACAGTCATGAGTGAGAGAGTCAGAACGTGTCTCGATGTTCTAGAATGCTAACTGAAAACTGTTGAAACACAGTAAACAGCTGTTGCTTTGTTACCTAGCTGTGTTGCGAGTACTGATACTACATTTGTAAACAGTCTAAATTTCAACCATGGTATCTTGTTACATTGTCTTAGAAGTATAGTGTGACTGCATCACTTAATAAGGCAGTCATGAGTGTGAGAGTCAGAATGTGGCACGACTTTCACTGACGGTGACTGAAAACTGTTGAAACACAGTTAACAGCTGTAAATTCTGTACCTAGTTGTGGTGAGTGGGCTAATACTCTATTGGTTTCCATGATATTTTTCTACTGTGACATGGTGTTATATCATAAGTATAGTATGACTGCGTCAGATAATCAGACAGTCATTCATTAGCTAGCTGTGTTGAGAGTACTAATACTCTATTTGCTACCAACCTAAATTTCAACCATGGCCTCAGGCTCTATTGTGTTATAGCTATAGAGTGACTTCGACAGGTAATAAGGCGCTCTTGAGTGAGACAGTCAGAACGTGTCTCGACTTTCTACAATGCTAACTGAGAACTGTTGAAACACAGTAAACAGCTGTAGCTTTGGTACCTAGCTGTGTTGTGAGTACTAATACTCCATTTGCTAGCAGCCTAAATTTCAAGCATGGTATCATGTTATATTGTGTTAGAAGTATAGTGTGACTGCGACAGGTAATAAGGCAGTCATGAGTGTGAGAGTCAGAATGTTCCACAACTTTCAGTGATCGTGACTGAAAAGTGTTGAAAAAGAGTAAACAGCTGTATCTTCGGTACCTAGTTGTGATGAGAGTACTAATACTCTATTGGTCTCCAGGATATTTTTCCACTGTGGAATGGTGTTATATCATTTTACAAGCATAGTGTGACTGCGAAAGGTAATAAGACAGCCATGAGTGAAAGAGTGAGAACGTGTCTCGACTTTCTACAATGCTAACTGAAAACTGCTAAACACAGTAAACAGCTGTAGCTTTGGTACCTAGCTGTGTTGAGAGTACTAATACTCCATTTGCTACCAGCCTAAATTTCAAACGTGGTATCATGTTATATTGTGTTAGAAGTATAGTGTGACTGCGACAGGTAATAAGGCAGTCATGAGTGTGAGAGTCAGAATGTGCCACGACTTTCAGTGATGGTGACTGAAAACTGTTGGAAACATAGAAAACAGCTGTATATTCGGTACCTTGTTGTCGTGAGAGTACTAATAGTCTATTGGTTTCCAGGATATTTTTCTACTGTGATATGGTGTTATATCATAAGTAGAGTGCAACTGCATCAGATAATCACATAGTCATTCATTAGCTAGCTGTGTTGAGAGTACTAATACTCCACTTGCTACCAGCTTGTATTTGAACTGTGGCTTCAAGCTATATTGTGTTAGAAATAAAGAGTGACTGAGTCAGGTAATAAGGCAGTCATGAGTGTGAGAGTCACAATGCGCCATGACTTTCGGTGATGGTAACTGAAAACTGTTGAAACACAGTAAACAGCTCTATCTTCGGTACCTAGTTGTGATGAGAGTACTAATACTCTATCGGTCAGCAGGATATTTCTCCACCGTGGTATGGTGTTACATTATTTTATAAGCATAGTGTGACTGCGTAAGGTAATAAGACAGTCATGAGTGAGAGAGTCAGGACGTGTCTCGACGTTCTACATTGCTATCTGAAAACTGTTGAAACACAGTAACAGCTGTTGCTTTGTTACCTAGCTGTGTTGGGAGTACTAATACTACATTTGTAAACAGCCTAAATTTCAAACATGGTATCTTGTTACATTGTCTTAGAAGTATAGTGTGACTGCATCACTTAATAAGGCAGTCATGAGTGTGAGAGTCAGAATATGGAACGACTTTCACGGACGGTGACTGAAAACTGTTGAAACAGTTAACAGCTGTATATTCTGTACCTAGTTGTGGTGAGTGGGCTAATACTCTATTGGTTTCCATGATATTTTTCTACTGTGATATGGTGTTATATCATAAGTAAAGTATGACTGCGTCAGATAATCAGACAGTCATTCATTATCTAGCTGTGTTGAGAGTACTAATACTCTATTTGCTACCAACCTAAATTTCAACCATGGCCTCAGGCTCTATTGTGTTATAGCTATAGAGTGACTGCGACAGGTAATAAGGCAGTCTTGAGTGAGACAGTCAGAACGTGTCTCGACCTTCTACAATGCTGAGAACTGTTGAAACACAGTAAACAGCTGTAGCTTTGGTACCTAGCTGTGTTGTGAGTACTAATACACCATTTGCTAGCAGCCTAAATTTCAAGCATGGTATCATGATATATTGTGTTAGAAGTATAGTGTGACTGCGACAGGTAATAAGGCAGTCATGAGTGTGAGAGTCAGAATGTGCCACAACTTTCAGTGATGGTGACTGAAAAGTGTTGAAAAAGAGTAAACAGCTGTATCTTCGGTACCTAGTTGTGATGAGAGTACTAATACTCTATTGGTCTCCAGGATATTTTTCCACTGTGGAATGGTGTTATATCATTTTACAAGTATAGTGTGACTGCGAAAGGTAATAAGACAGCCATGAGTGAAAGAGTCAGAACGTGTCTCGACTTTCTACAATGCTAACTGAAAACTGTTGAAACACACAAAACAGATGTTGCTTTGTGACCTAGGTTTGTTGAGAGTACTAATACTCCATATGCAACCAGCCTAAATTTCGACCATGGTATCTTGTTACATTGTGTTAGAAGTATAGTGTGACTGCGTCGCTTAATAAGACAGTCATGAGTGTGAGAGTCAGAATGTGGCACGACTTTCACTGATGGTGACTAAAAACTGATGAAGCACAGTAAACAGCTGTATTTTCGGTCCTCAGTTGTGATGAGAGCACTAATACTCTATTGGTTTCCAGAATATTTTCTACTATGGTATAGTGTTAGATAATTTTATAAGTATAGTGTGACTGCGACAGGTAATAAGACAGTCATTCATTAGCTAGCTGTGTTGAGAGTACTAATACTCTATTTGCTACCAGCCTAAATTTTAAAAATTGGTATCATGTTATATTCTGTTAGAAGTATAGTGTGACTGCGTCAGCTGATAAGGCAGTCGTGAGTGTGACAGTGATAATGTGGCACGAGTTTCAGTGATGGTGACTGAAAACTGTTGAAACACAGTAAACAGCTGCATTTTCAGTATCTAATTGTGATCAGAGTACTAATACTCTATTGGTTACCAGGATATTTTTCGACTCTGGTATGGTGTTATATCATTTTATAAGTATAGTGTGACTGCGAAAGGTAATAAGACAGCCATGAGTGAAAGAGTCAGAACGTGTCTCGACTTTCTACAATGCTAGCTGAAAACTGTTAAACACAGTAAACAGCTGTAGCTTTGGTACCTAGCTGTGTTGAGAGTACTAATACTCCATTTGCTACCAGCCTAAATTTCAAATGTGATATCATGTTATATTGTGTTAGAAGTATAGTGTGACTGCGACAGGTAATAAGGCAGTCATGAGTGTGAGAGTCAGAATGTGCCACGACTTTCAGTGATCGTGACTGAAAACTGTTGAAACATAGAAAACAGCTGTATATTCGGTACCTCGTTGTCGTGAGAGTACTAATACTCTATTGGTTTCCAGGATATTTTTCTACTGTGATATGGTGTTATATCATAAGTATAGTGCAACTGCATCAGATAATCACATAGTCATTCATTAGCTAGCTGTGTTGAGAGTACTAATACTCCACTTGCTACCAGCTTGTATTTGAACTGTGGCTTCAAGCTATATTGTGTTAGAAATAAAGAGTGACTGAGTCAGGTAATAAGGCAGTCATGAGTGTGAGAGTCACAATGCGCCATGACTTTCGGTGATGGTAACTGAAAACTGTTGAAACACAGTAAACAGCTCTATCTTCGGTACCTAGTTGTGATGAGAGTACTAATACTCTATCGGTCAGCAGGATATTTCTCCACCGTGGTATGGTGTTACATTATTTTATAAGCATAGTGTGACTGCGTAAGGTAATAAGACAGTCATGAGTGAGAGAGTCAGGACGTGTCTCGACGTTCTACATTGCTAACTGAAAACTGTTGAAACACAGTAAACAGCTGTTGCTTTGTTACCTAGCTGTGTTGGGAGTACTAATACTACATTTGTAAACAGCCTAAATTTCAAACATGGTATCTTGTTACATTGTCTTCGAAGTATAGTGTGACTGCATCACTTAATAAGGCAGTCATGAGTGTGAGAGTCAGAATATGGAACGACTTTCACGGACGGTGACTGAAAACTGTTGAAACAGTTAACAGCTGTATATTCTGTACCTAGTTGTGGTGAGTGGGCTAATACTCTATTGGTTTCCATGATATTTTTCTACTGTGATATGGTGTTATATCATAAGTAAAGTATGACTGCGTCAGATAATCAGACAGTCATTCATTATCTAGCTGTGTTGAGAGTACTAATACTCTATTTGCTACCAACCTAAATTTCAACCATGGCCTCAGGCTCTATTGTGTTATAGCTATAGAGTGACTGCGACAGGTAATAAGGCAGTCTTGAGTGAGACAGTCAGAACGTGTCTCGACCTTCTACAATGCTGAGAACTGTTGAAACACAGTAAACAGCTGTAGCTTTGGTACCTAGCTGTGTTGTGAGTACTAATACACCATTTGCTAGCAGCCTAAATTTCAAGCATGGTATCATGATATATTGTGTTAGAAGTATAGTGTGACTGCGACAGGTAATAAGGCAGTCATGAGTGTGAGAGTCAGAATGTGCCACAACTTTCAGTGATGGTGACTGAAAAGTGTTGAAAAAGAGTAAACAGCTGTATCTTCGGTACCTAGTTGTGATGAGAGTACTAATACTCTATTGGTCTCCAGGATATTTTTCCACTGTGGAATGGTGTTATATCATTTTACAAGTATAGTGTGACTGCGAAAGGTAATAAGACAGCCATGAGTGAAAGAGTCAGAACGTGTCTCGACTTTCTACAATGCTAACTGAAAACTGTTAAACACCGTAAACAGCTGTAGCTTTGGTACCTAGCTGTGTTGAGAATACTAATACTCCATTTGCTACCAGCCTAAATTTCAAACGTGGTATCATGTTATATTGTGTTAGAAGTATAGTGTGACTGCGACAGGTAATAAGGCAGTCATGAGTGTGAGAGTCAGAATGTGCCACGACTTTCAGTGATGGTGACTGAAAACTGTTGAAACATAGAAAACAGCTGTATATTCGGTACCTCGTTGTGGTGAGAGGACTAATACTCTATTGGTTTCCAGGATATTTTTCTACTGCGATATGGTGTTATATCATAAGTATAGTGCAACTGCATCAGATAATCAGACAGTCATTCATTAGCTAGCTGTGCTGAGAGTACTAATACTCTACTTGCTACCAGCTTATATTTGAACTGTGGCATCAAGCTATATTGTGTTAGAAATAAAGAGTGACTGCGACAGGTAATAAGGCAGTCATGAGTGTGAGAGTCAGAATGCGCCACGACTTTCGGTGATGGTAACTGAAAACTGTTGAAACACAGTAAACAGCTCTATCTTTGGTACCTAGTTGTGATGAGAGTACTAATACTCTATCGGTCACCAGGATATTTCTCTACCGTGGTATGGTGTTACATTATTTTATAAGCATAGTGTGACTGCGTAAGGTAATAAGACAGTCATGAGTGAGAGAGTCAGAACGTGTCTCGACGTTCTACAATGCTAACTGAAAACTGTTGAAACACAGTAAGCAGCTGTTGCTTTGTTACCTAGCTGTGTTGAGAGTACTAATACTACATTTGCAAACAGCCTAAATTTCAACCATGGTATCTTGTTACATTGTCTTAGAAGTATAGTGTGACCGCATCACTTAATAAGGCAGTCATGAGTGTGAGAGTCAGAATGTGGTACGACTTTCACTGACGGTGACTGAAAACTGTTGACACACAGTAAACAGCTGTATATTCGGTACCTAGTTGTGGTGAGAGTGCTAATACTCTATTGGTTTCCATGATATTTTTCTACTGTGATATGGTGTTATATCATAAGTATAGTATGACTGCGTCAGATAATCAGACAGTCATTCATTAGCTAGCTGTGTTGAGGGTACTAATACTCTATTTGCTACCAACCTAAATTTCAACCATGGCCTCAGGCTCTATTGTGTTATAGCTATAGAGTGACTGCGACAGGTAATAAGGCGGTCTTGAGTGAGACAGTCAGAACGTGTCTCGACTTTCTACAATGCTAACTGAGAACTGTTGAAACACAGTAAACAGCTGTAGATTTGGTACCTAGCTGTGTTGTGAGAACTAATACTCCATTTGCTAGCAGCCTAAATTTCAAGCGTGGTATCATGTTATATTGTGGTAGAAGTATAGTGTGACTGCGACAGGTAATAAGGCAGTCATGAGTGTGAGAGTCAGAATGTGCCACAACTTTCAGTGATGGTGACTGAAAAGTGTTGAAAAAGAGTAAACAGATGTATCTTCGGTACCTAGTTGTGATGAGAGTACTAATACTCTATTGGTCTCCAGGATATTTTTCCACTGTGGAATGGTGTTATATCATTTTACAAGTATAGTGTGACTGCGAAAGGTAATAAGACAGCCATGAGTGAAAGAGTCAGAACGTGTCTCGACTTTCTACAATGCTAACTGAAAACTGTTGAAACACACAAAACAGCTGTTGCTTTGTGACCTAGGTTTGTTGAGAGTACTAATACTCCATATGCAACCAGCCTAAATTTCGACCATGGTATCTTGTTACATTCTGTTAGAAGTATAGTGTGACTGCATCGCTTAATAAGACAGTCATGAGTGTGAGAGTCAGAATGCGGCACGACTTTCACTTTACAAGTGTAGTGTGACTGCGAAAGGTAATAAGACAGCCATGAGTGAAAGAGTCAGAACGTGTCTCGACTTTCTACAATGCTAACTGAAAACTGTTGAAACACACAAAACAGCTGATGCTTTGTGACCTAGGTTTGTTGAGAGTACTAATACTCCATATGCAACCAGCCTAAATTTCGACCATGGTATCTTGTTACATTGTGTTAGAAGTATAGTGTGACTGCGTCACTTAATAAGACAGTCATGAGTGTGAGAGTCAGAATGTGGCACGACTTTCACTGATGGTGACTAAAAACTGATGAAGCACAGTAAACAGCTGTATTTTCGGTCCTCAGTTGTGATGAGAGCACTAATACTCTATTGGTTTCCAGAATATTTTCTACTATGGTATAGTGTTAGATAATTTTATAAGTATAGTGTGACTGCGACAGGTAATAAGACAGTCATTCATTAGCTAGCTGTGTTGAGAGTACTAATACTCTATTTGCTACCAGCCTAAATTTAAAAAAAAAATGGTATCATGTTATATTGTGTTAGAAGTATAGTGTGACTGCGTCAGCTGATAAGGCAGTCGTGAGTGTGACAGTGATAATGTGGCACGAGTTTCAGTGATGGTGACTGAAAACTGTTGAAACACAGTAAACAGCTGCATTTTCAGTATCTAATTCTGATCAGAGTACTAATACTCTATTGGTTACCAGGATATTTTTCGACTCTGGTATGGTGTTATATCATTTTATAAGTATAGTGTGACTTTGAAAGGTAATAAGACAGCCATGAGTGAAAGAGTCAGAACGTGTCTCGACTTTCTACAATGCTAGCTGAAAACTGTTAAACACAGTAAACAGCTGTAGCTTTGGTACCTAGCTGTGTTGAGAGTACTAATACTCCATTTGCTACCAGCCTAAATTTCAAATGTGATATCATGTTATATTGTGTTAGAAGTATAGTGTGACTGCGACAGGTAATAAGGCAGTCATGAGTGTGAGAGTCAGAATGTGCCACGACTTTCAGTGATGGTGACTGAAAACTGTTGAAACATAGAAAACAGCTGTATATTCGGTACCTCGTTGTCGTGAGAGTACTAATACTCTATTGGTTTCCAGGATATTTTTCTACTGTGATATGGTGTTATATCATAAGTATAGTGCAACTGCATCAGATAATCACATAGTCATTCATTAGCTAGCTGTGTTGAGAGTACTAATACTCCACTTGCTACCAGCTTGTATTTGAACTGTGGCATCAAGCTATATTGTGTTAGAAATAAAGAGTGACTGAGTCAGGTAATAAGGCAGTCATGAGTGTGAGAGTCACAATGCGCCACGACTTTCGGTGATGGTCACCTGAAAACTGTTGAAACACAGTAAACAGATCTATCTTCGGCACCTAGTTGTGATGAGAGTACTAATACTCTATCGGTCACCAGGATATTTCTCTACCGTGGTATGGTGTTACATTATTTTATAAGCATAGTGTGACTGCGTAAGGTAATAAGACAGTCATGAGTGAGAGAGTCAGAACGTGTCTCGACGTTCTACATTGCTAACTGAAAACTGTTGAAACACAGTAAACAGCTGTTGCTTTGTTACCTAGCTGTGTTGAGAGTACTAATACTACATTTGCAAACAGCCTAAATTTCAACCATGGTATCTTGTTACATTGTCTTAGAAGTATAGTGTGACTGCATCACTTAATAAGGCAGTCATGAGTGTGAGAGTCAGAATGTGGCACGACTTTCACTGACAGTGACTGAAAACTGTTGAAACACAGTAAACAGCTGTATATTCGGTACCTAGTTGTGGTGAGAGTGCTAATACTCTATTGGTTTCCATGATATTTTTCTACTGTGATATGGTGTTATATCATAAGTATAGTGCAACTGCATCAGATAATCAGACAGTCATTCATTAGCTAGCTGTGTTGAGAGTACTAATACTCTACTTGCTACCAGCTTATATTTGAACTGTGGCATCAAGCTATATCGTGTTAGAAATAAAGAGTGACTGCGACAGGTAATAAGGCAGTCATGAGTGTGAGAGTCAGAATGCGCCACGACTTTCGGTGATGGTAACTGAAAACTGTTGAAACACAGTAAACAGCTCTATCTTTGGTACCTAGTTGTGATGAGAGTACTAATACTCTATCGGTCACCAGGATATTTCTCTACCGTGGTATGGTGTTACATTATTTTATAAGCATAGTGTGACTGCGTAAGGTAATAAGACAGTCATGAGTGAGAGAGTCAGAACGTGTCTCGACGTTCTACAATGCTAACTGAAAACTGTTGAAACACAGTAAGCAGCTGTTGCTTTGTTACCTAGCTGTGTTGAGAGTACTAATACTACATTTGCAAACAGCCTAAATTTCAACCATGGTATCTTGTTACATTGTCTTAGAAGTATAGTGTGACCGCATCACTTAATAAGGCAGTCATGAGTGTGAGAGTCAGAATGTGGTACGACTTTCACTGACGGTGACTGAAAACTGTTGACACACAGTAAACAGCTGTATATTCGGTACCTAGTTGTGGTGAGAGTGCTAATACTCTATTGGTTTCCATGATATTTTTCTACTGTGATATGGTGTTATATCACAAGTATAGTATGACTGCGTCAGATAATCAGACAGTCATTCATTAGCTAGCTGTGTTGAGGGTACTAATACTCTATTTGCTACCAACCTAAATTTCAACCATGGCCTCAGGCTCTATTGTGTTATAGCTATAGAGTGACTGCGACAGGTAATAAGGCGGTCTTGAGTGAGACAGTCAGAACGTGTCTCGACTTTCTACAATGCTAACTGAGAACTGTTGAAACACAGTAAACAGCTGTAGATTTGGTACCTAGCTGTGTTGTGAGAACTAATACTCCATTTGCTAGCAGCCTAAATTTCAAGCGTGGTATCATGTTATATTGTGGTAGAAGTATAGTGTGACTGCGACAGGTAATAAGGCAGTCATGAGTGTGAGAGTCAGAATGTGCCACAACTTTCAGTGATGGTGACTGAAAAGTGTTGAAAAAGAGTAAACAGATGTATCTTCGGTACCTAGTTGTGATGAGAGTACTAATACTCTATTGGTCTCCAGGATATTTTTCCACTGTGGAATGGTGTTATATCATTTTACAAGTATAGTGTGACTGCGAAAGGTAATAAGACAGCCATGAGTGAAAGAGTCAGAACGTGTCTCGACTTTCTACAATGCTAACTGAAAACTGTTGAAACACACAAAACAGCTGTTGCTTTGTGACCTAGGTTTGTTGAGAGTACTAATACTCCATATGCAACCAGCCTAAATTTCGACCATGGTATCTTGTTACATTGTGTTAGAAGTATAGTGTGACTGCGTCACTTAATAAGACAGTCATGAGTGTGGGAGTCAGAATGTGGCACGACTTTCACTGATGGTGACTAAAAACTGATGAAGCACAGTAAACAGCTGTATTTTCGGTCCTCAGTTGTGATGAGAGCACTAATACTCTATTGGTTTCCAGAATATTTTCTACTATGGTATAGTGTTAGATAATTTTATAAGTATAGTGTGACTGCGACAGGTAATAAGACAGTCATTCATTAGCTAGCTGTGTTGAGAGTACTAATACTCTATTTGCTACGAGCCTAAATTTAAAAAAAAAATGGTATCATGTTATATTGTGTTAGAAGTATAGTGTGACTGCGTCAGCTGATAAGGCAGTCGTGAGTGTGACAGTGATAATGTGGCACGAGTTTCAGTGATGGTGACTGAAAACTGTTGAAACACAGTAAACAGCTGCATTTTTAGTATCTAATTCTGATCAGAGTACTAATACTCTATTGGTTACCAGGATATTTTTCGACTCTGGTATGGTGTTATATCATTTTATAAGTATAGTGTGACTTTGAAAGGTAATAAGACAGCCATGAGTGAAAGAGTCAGAACGTGTCTCGACTTTCTACAATGCTAGCTGAAAACTGTTAAACACAGTAAACAGCTGTAGCTTTGGTACCTAGCTGTGTTGAGAGTACTAATACTCCATTTGCTACCAGCCTAAATTTCAAATGTGATATCATGTTATATTGTGTTAGAAGTATAGTGTGACTGCGACAGGTAATAAGGCAGTCATGAGTGTGAGAGTCAGAATGTGCCACGACTTTCAGTGATGGTGACTGAAAACTGTTGAAACATAGAAAACAGCTGTATATTCGGTACCTCGTTGTCGTGAGAGTACTAATACTCTATTGGTTTCCAGGATATTTTTCTACTGTGATATGGTGTTATATCATAAGTATAGTGCAACTGCATCAGATAATCACAAAGTCATTCATTAGCTAGCTGTGTTGAGAGTACTAATACTCCACTTGCTACCAGCTTGTATTTGAACTGTGGCATCAAGCTATATTGTGTTAGAAATAAAGAGTGACTGAGTCAGGTAATAAGGCAGTCATGAGTGTGAGAGTCACAATGCGCCACGACTTTCGGTGATGGTCACCTGAAAACTGTTGAAACACAGTAAACAGATCTATCTTCGGCACCTAGTTGTGATGAGAGTACTAATACTCTATCGGTCACCAGGATATTTCTCTACCGTGGTATGGTGTTACATTATTTTATAAGCATAGTGTGACTGCGTAAGGTAATAAGACAGTCATGAGTGAGAGAGTCAGAACGTGTCTCGACGTTCTACATTGCTAACTGAAAACTGTTGAAACACAGTAAACAGCTGTTGCTTTGTTACCTAGCTGTGTTGAGAGTACTAATACTACATTTGCAAACAGCCTAAATTTCAACCATGGTATCTTGTTACATTGTCTTAGAAGTATAGTGTGACTGCATCACTTAATAAGGCAGTCATGAGTGTGAGAGTCAGAATGTGGCACGACTTTCACTGACAGTGACTGAAAACTGTTGAAACACAGTAAACAGCTGTATATTCGGTACCTAGTTGTGGTGAGAGTGCTAATACTCTATTGGTTTCCATGATATTTTTCTACTGTGATATGGTGTTATATCATAAGTATAGTATGACTGCGTCAGATAATCAGACAGTCATTCATTAGCTAGCTGTGTTGAGCGTACTAATACTCTATTTGCTACCAACCTAAATTTCAACCATGGCCTCAGGCTCTATTGTGTTATAGCTATAGAGCGACTGCGACAGGTAATAAGGCGGTCTTGAGTGAGACAGTCAGATTGTGTCTCGACTTTCTACAATGCTAACTGAGAACTGTTGAAACACAGTAAACAGCTGTAGCTTTGGTACCTAGCGGTGTTGTGAGTACTAATTCTCCATTTGCTAGCATCCTAAATTTCAAGCGTGGTATCATGTTATATTGTGTTAGAAGTATAGTGTGACTGCGACAGGTAATAAGGCAGCCATGAGTGTGAGAGTCAGAACGTGCCACAACTTTCAGTGATGGTGACTGAAAAGTGTTGAAAAAGAGTAAACAGCTGTATCTTCGGTACCTAGTTGTGATGAGAGTACTAATACTCTATTGGTCTCCAGGATATTTTTCCACTGTGGAATGGTGTTATATCATTTTACAAGTATAGTGTGACTGCGAAAGGTAATAAGACAGCCATGAGTGAAAGAGTCAGAACGTGTCTCGACTTTCTACAATGCTAACTGAAAACCGTTAAACACAGTAAATAGCTGTAGCTTTGGTACCTAGCTGTGTTGAGAGTACTAATACTCCATTTGCTACTAGCCTAAATTTCAAACGTGGTATCATGTTATATTGTGTTAGAAGTATAGTGTGACTGCGACAGGTAATAAGTCAGTCATGAGTGTGCGAGTCAGAATGTGCTACGACTTTCAGTGATGGTAACTGAAAACTGTTGAAATATAGAAAACAGCTGTATATTCGGTACCTCGTTGTCGTGAGAGTATTAATACTCTATTGGTTTCCAGGATATTTTTCTTCTGTGATATGGTGTTATATCATAAGTATAGTGCAACTGCATCAGATAATCAGACAGTCATTCATTAGCTAGCTGTGTTGTGAGTACTAATACTCTATTTGCTACCAACCTAAATTTCAACCATGGCCTCAGGCTCTATTGTGTTATAGCTATAGAGTGACTGCGACAGGTAATAAGGCGGTCTTGAGTGAGACAGTCAGAACGTGTCTCGACTTTCTACAATGCTAACTGAGAACTGTTGAAACACAGTAAACAGCTGTAGATTTGGTACCTAGCTGTGTTGTGAGAACTAATACTCCATTTGCGAGCAGCCTAAATTTCAAGCGTGGTATCATGTTATATTGTGGTAGAAGTATAGCGTGACTGAGACAGGTAATAAGCAGTCATGAGTGTGAGAGTCAGAATGTGCCACAACTTTCAGTGATGGTGACTGAAAAGTGTTGAAAAAGAGTAAACAGCTGTATCTTCGGTACCTAGTTGTGATGAGAGTACTAATACTTTATTGGTCTCCAGGATATTTTTCCACTGTGGAATGGTGTTATATCATTTTACAAGTATAGTGTGACTGCGAAAGGTAATAAGACAGTCATGAGTGAAAGAGTCAGAACGTGTCTCGACTTTCTACAATGCTAACTGAAAACTGTTGAAACACACAAAACAGCTGTTGCATTGTGACCTAGGTTTGTTGAGAGTACTAATACTCCATATGCAACCAGCCTAAATTTCGACCATGGTATCTTGTTACATTGTGTTAGAAGTATAGTGTGACTGCATCGCTTAATAAGACAGTCATGAGTGTGAGAGTCAGAATGTGGCACGACTTTCACTGATGGTGACTGAAAACTGTTGAAGCACAGTAAACAGCTGTGTTTTCGGTCCTCAGTTGTGATGAGAGCACTAATACTCTATTGGTTTCCAGAATATTTTCTACTATGGTATAGTGTTAGATAATTTTATAAGTATAGTGTGACTGTGACAGGTAATAAGACAGTCATTCATTAGCAAGCTGTGTTGAGAGTACTAATTACTCTATTTGCTACCAGCCTAAATTTCAAGCGTGGTATCATGTTATATTGTGTTAGAAGTACAGTGTGACTGCGTCAGGTGATAAGGCAGTCACGAGTGTGAGAGTGATAATGTGGCACGAGTTTCAGTGATGGTGACTGAAAACTGTTGAAACAAAGTAAGCAGCTGTATTTTCAGTATCTAATTGTGATCAGAGTACTAATACTCTTTTGGTTACCAGGATATTTTTCTACTGTGGTATGGTGTTATATCATTTTATAAATATAGTGTGACTGCGAAAGGTAGTAAGACAGTCATGAGTGAAAGAGTCAGAACGTGTCTCGACTTTCTACAATGCTAACTGAAAACTGTTAAACACAGTAAACAGCTGTAGCTTTGGTACCTAGCTGTGTTGAGAGTACTCATACTCCATTTGCTACCAGCCTAAATTTCAAACGTGGTATCATGCTATATTGTGTTAGAAGTATAGTGTGACTGCGACAGGAAATAAGGCAGTCATGAGTGTGAAAGTCAGAATGTGCCACGACTTTCAGTGATGGTGACTGAAAACTGTTGAAACATAGAAAACAGCTGTATATTCGTTACCTCGTTGTGGTGAGAGTGCTAATACTCTATTGGTTTCCAGGATATTTTTCTACTGTGATTGGTGTTATATCATAAGTATAGTGCAACTGCGTCAGATAATCAGACAGTCAATCATTAGCTAGCTGTGTTGAGAGTACTAATACTCTACTTGCTACCCGCTTATATTTGAACTGTGGGATCAAGCTATATTGTGTTAGAAATAAAGAGTGACTGAGTCAGGTAATAAGGCAGACATGAGTGAGAGAGTGAAAATGTGGCATGCGTTTCAGTGATGGTGACTGAAAACTGTTGAAACACAGTAAACAGCTGTATTTTCAGTATGTAATTGTGATCAGAGGACTAATACTCTATTGGTTTCCAGGATATTTTTCTACCGTGATATGGTGTTATATCATTTTATAAGTATAGAGTGACTACGTCAGATAATCAGACAGTCATTCATTAGCTAGCAGTGTTGAGAGTACTAATACTCTACCTGCTACCAGCTTAAATTTGAACTGTGGCATCAAGCTATATTGTGTTAGAAATGTAGATTGACTCTGTCACGTAATAAGACAGTCATGAGTGAGAGAGTCAGAACGAGTCTCGACTTTCTACAATGCTAACCGAAAACTGTTGAAACACAGTAAGCAGCTGTTGGTTTGGTACCTAGCTGTGTTGAGAGTACTAATACTCCATTTGCAACCAGCCTAAATTTCAATCGTGGTATCTTATTACATTGTGTTAGAAGCAAAGTGTGACTGCTTCACTTAATAAGACAGTCATGAGTGCGAGAGTCAGAATGTGGCACGACTTTCACTGATGGTGACTGGAAACTGTTGAAACACAGTAAACAGCTGTATTTTCGGTCCTCAGTTGTGATGAGAGCACTAATACTCTATTGGTTTCCAGAATATTTTCTACTGTGGTATGGTGTTAAATCATTTTATAAGTATAGTGTAACTGCGCCAGGAAATGACACAGTCATTCATTAGCTAGCTGTGTTGAGAGTACTAATACTCTATTTGTTACCAGCCTAGATTTCAACCGTGGCATCAAGCTATATTGTGTTATAAGTATAGAGTGACTGCGTCAGGTAATAAGGCAGGCATGAGTGAGAGAGTGAGAACGTGTCTTGACTTTCAACAATGCTAACTGTAAACAGTTGAAACAAAGTAAACAGTTGTAGCTTTAGTACCTAGCGGTGTTATATTGTGTTAGAACTATAGTGTGACTGTGATAGGTAATAAGGCAGTCATGAGTGTGAGAGTCAGAATGTGCCACAGTTTTCAGGGATGGTCACTGAAAACTGTTGAAACACAGTAAACAGCTGTAGCTTTGGTACCTATCTGTGTTGAGAGTACTAATACTCCATTTCAAACCAGCCTAAATTTCAACCGTGGTATCTTGTTACATTGTGTTATAAGTATAGTGTGACTGCATCACTTAATCAGGCAGTCATGAGTGTGAGAGTCAGAATGTGGCACGACTTTCACTGATGGTGACTGAAAACTGTTGAAACACAGTAAACAGCTGTATATTCGGTACCTAGTTGTGGTGAGAGTACTAATACTCTATTGGTTTCCAGGATATTTTTCTATTTTGATATGGTGTTATATCATAAGTATAGTGTGACTGCGTCAGATAATCAGACGGTCATTCATTAGCTAGCTGTGTTGAGAGTACTAATACTCTACTTGCTACCAGCCTATATTTGAACTGTGGCATCAAGCTATATTGTGTTAGAAATAAAGAGTGACTGAGTAAGGTAATATGGCAGTCAGGAGTGAGAGAGTCAGAACGTGTCTCGACTTTCTACAACGCTACCTGAATACTGTTGAAACAAAGTAAACAGTTGTAGCTTTGGTCCCTAGCTGTGTTGAGAGTACTAATACTCCATTTGTTAACAGCCTAAATTTCAACCATGATATCATGTTATAATGAGTTAGAAGTATAATGTGACTGCAACAGGTAATAAGGCAGTCATGAGTGTGAGAGTCAGAATGCACCACGACTTTCGGTGATGGTGACTGAAAACTGCTGAAACACAGTAAACAGCTCTATCTTCGGTACCTAGTTGTGATTAGAGTACTAATACTATATCGGTCACCAGGATATTTTTCTACCGTGGTATGGTGTTATATTATTTTATAAGCATAGTGTGACTGCGTAAGGTAATAAGACAGTCATGAGTGAGAGTCGGAACGTGTCTCGACTTTCTACAATGCTAACTGAAAACTGTTGAAACACACAAAACAGCTGTTGCTTTGTGACCTAGGTTTGTTGAGAGTACTAATACTCCATATGGAACCGGCCTAAATTTCAACCATGGTATATTGTTACATTGTGTTAGAAGTATAGTGTGACTGCGTCGCTTAATAAGACAGTCATGAGTGTGAGAGTCAGAAAGTGGCACGACTTTCACTGATGGTGACTGAAAACTGTTGAAGCACAGTAAACAGCTGTATTTTCGGTCCTCCGTTGTGATGAGAGTACTAATACTCTATTGGTCCCCAGGATACTTCTCTACCGTGGTATGGTGTTACATTATTTTATAAGCATAGTGTGACTGCATAAGGTAATAAGACAAGTCATGAGTGAGCGAGTCAGAACGTGTCTCGACGTTCTACAATGCTAACTGAAAACTGTTGAAACACAGTAAACAGCTGCTGCTTTGTTACCTAGCTGTGTTGAGAGTACTAATACTACATTTGCAAACAGCCTAAATTTCAACCATGGTATCTTCTTACATTGGCTTAGAAGTATAGCGTGACTGCATCACTTAATAAGGCAGCCATGAGTGTGAGAGTCAGAATGTGGCAACGACTTTCACTGACGGTGACTGAAAACTGTTGAAACAGGGTAAACAGCTGTATATTCGGTACCCAGTTGTGGTGAGAGTGCTAATACTCTATTGGTTTCCATGATATTTTTCTACTGTGATATGGTGTTATATCATAAGTATAGTATGACTGCGTCAGATAATCAGACAGTCATTCATTAGCTAGCTGTGTTGTGAGTACTAATACTCTATTTGCTACCAACCTAAATTTCAACCATGGCCTCAGGCTCTATTGTGTTATAGCTATAGAGTGACTGCGACAGGTAATAAGGCGGTCTTGAGTGAGACAGTCAGAACGTGTCTCGACTTTCTACAATGGTAACTGAGAACTGTTGAAACACAGTAAACAGCTGTAGATTTGGTACCTAGCTGTGTTGTGAGTACTAATACTCCATTTGCGAGCAGCCTAAATTTCAAGCGTCTTATCATGTTATATTGTGTTAGAAGTATAGTGTGACTGCGACAGGTAATAAGGCAGTCATGAGTGTGAGAGTCAGAATGTGCCACAACTTTCAGTGATGGTGACTGAAAAGTGTTGAAAAAGAGTAAACAGCTGTATCTTCGGTACCTAGTTGTGATGAGAGTACTAATACTCTATTGGTCTCCAGGATATTTTTCCACTGTGGAATGGTGTTATATCATTTTACAAGTATAGTGTGACTGCGAAAGGTAATAAGACAACCATGAGTGAAAGAGTCAGAACGTGTCTCGACTTTCTACAATGCTAACTGAAAACTGTTGAAACACACAAAACAGCTGTTGCTTTGTGACCTAGGTTTGTTGAGAGTACTAATACTCCATATGCAACCAGCCTAAATTTCGACCATGGTATCTTGTTACATTGTGTTAGAAGTATAGTGTGACTGCATCGCTTAATAAGACAGTCATGAGTGTGAGAGTCAGAATGTGGCACGACTTTCACTGATGGTGACTGAAAACTGTTGAAGCACAGTAAACAGCTGTATTTTCGGTCCTCAGTTGTGATGAGAGCACTAATACTCTATTGGTTTCCAGAATATTTTCTACTATGGTATAGTGTTAGATAATTTTATAAGTATAGTGTGACTGCGACAGGTAATAAGACAGTCATTCATTAGCTAGCTGTGTTGAGAGTACTAATACTGTATTTGCTACCAGCCTAAATTTAAAAAAAAAAATGGTATCATGTTATATTGTGTTAGAAGTATAGTGTGACTGCGTCAGCTGATAAAGCAGTCGTGAGTGTGACAGTGATAATGTGGCACGAGTTTCAGTGATGGTGACTGAAAACTGTACAAACACAGAAACAGCTGCATTTTCAGTATCTAATTGTGATGAGAGTACTAATACTCTATTGGTTACCAGGATATTTTTCGACTCTGGTATGGTGTTATATCATTTTATAAGTATAGTGTGACTGCGAAAGGTAATAAGACAGCCATGAGTGAAAGAGTCAGAACGTGTCTCGACTTTCTACAATGCTAGCTGAAAACTGTTAAACACAGTAAACAGCTGTAGCTTTGGTACCTAGCTGTGTTGAGAGTACTAATACTCCATTTGCTACCAGCCTAAATTTCAAATGTGATATCATGTTATATTGTGTTAGAAGTATAGTGTGACTGCGACAGGTAATAAGGCAATCATGAGTGTGAGAGTCAGAATGTGCCACGACTTTCAGTGATGGTGACTGAAAACTGTTGAAACATAGAAAACAGCTGTATATTCGGTACCTCGTTGTGGTGAGAGTACTAATACTCTATTGGTTTCCAGGATATTTTTCTACTGTGATATGGTGTTATATCATAAGTATAGTGCAACTGCATCAGATAATCACATAGTCATTCATTAGCTAGCTGTGTTGAGAGTAATAATACTCCACTTGCTACCAGCTTGTATTTGAACTGTGGCATCAAGCTATATTGTGTTAGAAATAAAGAGTGACTGAGTCAGGTAATAAGGCAGTCATGAGTGTGAGAGTCACAATTCGCCACGACTTTCGGAGATAGTAACTGAAAACTGTTGAAACACAGTAAACAGCTCTATCTTCGGTACCTAGCTGTGATGAGAGTACTAATACTCTATCGGTCACCAGGATATTTCTCTACCGTGGTATGGTGTTACATTATTTTATAAGCATAGTGTGACTGTGTAAGGTAATAAGACAGTCATGAGTGAGAGAGTCAGAACGTGTCTCGATATTCTAGAATGCTAACTGAAAACTGTTGAAACACAGTAAACAGCTGTTGCTTTGTTACCTAGCTGTGTTGGGAGTACTAATACTACATTTGTAAACAGTCTAAATTTCAACCATGGTATCTTGTTACATTGTCTTAGAAGTATAGTGTGACTGCATCACTTAATAAGGCAGTCATGAGTGTGAGAGTCAGAATGTGGCACGACTTTCACTGACGGTGACTGAAAACTGTTCAAACACAGTTAACAGCCGTATATTCTGTACCTAGTTGTGGTGAGTGGGCTAATACTCTATTGGTTTCCATGATATTTTTCTACTGTGATATGGTGTTATATCATAAGTATAGTATGACTGCATCAGATAATCAGACAGTCATTCATTAGCTAGCTGTGTTGAGAGTACTAATACTCTATTTGCTACCAACCTAAATTTCAACCATGGCCTCAGGCTCTATTGTGTTATAGCTATAGAGTGACTGTGACAGGTAATAAGGCGGTCTTGAGTGAGACAGTCAGAACGTGTCTCGACTTTCTACAATGCTAACTGAGAACTGTTGAAACACAGTAAACAGCTGTAGCTTTGGTACCTAGCTGTCTTGTGAGTACTAATACGCCATTTGCTAGCAGCCTAAATTTCAAGCGTGGTATCATGTTATATTGTGTTAGAAGTATAGTGTGACTGCGACAGGTAATAAGGCAGTCATGAGTGTGAGAGTCAGAATGTGCCACAACTTTCAGTGATCGTGACTGAAAAGTGTTGAAAAAGAGTAAACAGCTGTATCTTCGGTACCTAGTTGTGATGAGAGTACTAATACTCTATTGGTCTCCAGGATATTTTTCCACTGTGGAATGGTGTTATATCATTTTACAAGTATAGTGTGACTGCGAAAGGTAATAAGACAGCGATGAGTGAAAGAGTCAGAACGTGTCTCGACTTGCTACAATGCTAACTGAAAACTGTTAAACACAGTAAACAGCTGTAGCTTTGGTACCTAGCTGTGTTGAGAGTACTAATACTCCATTTGCTACCAGCCTAAATTTCAAACGTGGTATCATGTTATATTGTGTTAGAAGTATAGTGTGACTGCGACAGGTAATAAGGCAGTCATGAGTGTGAGAGTCAGAATGTGCCACGACTTTCAGTGATGGTGACTGAAAACTGTTGAAACATAGAAAACAGCTGTATATTCGGTACCTCGTTGTCGTGAGAGTACTAATACTCTATTGGTTTCCAGGATATTTTTCTACTGTGATATGGTGTTATATCATAAGTATAGTGCAACTGCATCAGATAATCAGACAGTCATTCATTAACTAGCTGTGTTGAGAGTACTAATACTCTACTTTCTACCAGCTTATATTTGAACTGTGGCATCAAGCTATATTGTGTTAGAAATAAAGAGTGACTGCGACAGGTAATAAGGCAGTCATGAGTGTGAGAGTCAGAAAGTGCCACGACTTTCGGTGATGGTAACTGAAAACTGTTGAAACACAATAAACAGCTCTATCTTCGGTACCTAGTTGTGATGAGAGTACTAATACTCTATCGGTCACCAGGATATTTCTCTACCGTGGTATGGTGTTACATTATTTTATAAGCATAGTGTGACTGCGTAAGGTAATAAGACAGTCATGAGTGAGAGAGTCAGAATGTGTCTCGACGTTCTACAATGCTAACTGAAAACTGTTGAAACACAGTAAGCAGCTGTTGCTTTGTTACCTAGCTGTGTTGAGAGTACTAACACTACATTTGCAAACAGCCTAAATTTCAACCATGATATCTTGTTACATTGTCTTAGAAGTATAGTGTGACTGCATCACTTAATAAGGCAGTCATGAGTGTGAGAGTCAGAATGTGGCACGACTTTCACTGACGGTGACTGAAAACTGTTGAAACACAGTAAACAGCTGTATATTCGGTACCTAGTTGTGGTGAGAGTGCTAACACTCTATTGGTTTCCATGATACTTTTCTACTGTGATATGGTGTTATATCATAAGTATAGTATGACTGCGTCAGATAATCAGACAGTCATTCAGAACGTGTCTCGACTTTCTACAGTGCTGAGAACTGTTGAAACACAGTAAACAGCTGTAGCTTTGGTACCTAGCTGTGTTGTGAGTACTAATACTCCATTTTCTAGCAGCTTAAATTTCAAGCGTGGTATCATGTTATATTGTGTTAGAAGTATAGTGTTACTGCGACAGGTAATAAGGCAGTCATGAGTGTGAGAGTCAGAATGTGCCATAACTTTCAGTGATGGTGACTGAAAAGTGTTGAAAAAGAGTAAACAGCTGTATCTTCGGTACCTAGTTGTGATGAGAGTACTAATACTCTATTGGTCTCCAGGATATTTTTCCACTGTGGAATGGTGTTATATCATTTTACAAGTATAGTGTGACTGCGAAAGGTAATAAGACAGCCATGAGTGAAAGAGTCAGAACGTGTCTCGACTTTCTACAATGCTAACTGAAAACTGTTGAAACACACAAAACAGCTGTTGCTTTGTGACCTAGGTTTGTTGAGAGTACTAATACTCCATATGCAACCAGCCTAAATTTCGACCATGGTATCTTGTTACATTGTGTTAGAAGTATAGTGTGACTGCGTCGCTTAATAAGACAGTCATGAGTGTGAGAGTCAGAATGTGGCACGACTTTCACTTTACAAGCATAGTGTGACTGCGAAAGGTAATAAGACAGCCATGAGTGAAAGAGTCAGAATGTGTCTCGACTTTCTACAATGCTAACTGAAAACTGTTGAAACACACAAAACAGCTGTTGCTTTGTGACCTAGGTTTGTTGAGAGTACTAATACTCCATATGCAACCAGCCTAAATTTCGACCATGGTATCTTGTTACATTGTGTTAGAAGTATAGTGTGACTGCGTCGCTTAATAAGACAGTCATGAGTGTGAGAGTCAGAATGTGGCACGACTTTCACTGATGGTGACTGAAAACTGATGAAGCACAGTAAACCGCTGTATTTTCGGTCCTCAGTTGTGATGAGAGCACTAATACTCTATTGGTTTCCAGAATATTTTCTACTATGGTATAGTGTTAGATAATTTTATAAGTATAGTGTGACTGCGACAGGTAATAAGACAGTCATTCATTAGCTAGCTGTGTTGAGAGTACTAATACTCTATTTGCTACCAGCCTAAATTTGAAAAAAAAATGGTATCATGTTATATTGTGTTAGAAGTATAGTGTGACTGCATCAGCTGATAAGGCAGTCGTGAGTGTGACAGTGATAATGTGGCACGAGTTTCAGTGATGGTGACTGAAAACTGTTGAAACACAGTAAACAGCTGCATTTTCACCATCTAATTGTAATCAGAGTACTAATACTCTATTGGTTACCAGGATATTCTTCGACTCTGGTATGGTGTTATATCATTTTATAAGTATAGTGTGACTGCGAAAGGTAATAAGACAGCCATGAGTGAAAGAGTCAGAACGTGTCTCGACTTTCTACAATGCTAGCTGAAAACTGTTAAACACAGTAAACAGCTGTAGCTTTGGTACCTAGCTGTGTTGAGAGTACTAATACTCCATTTGCTACCAGCCTAAATTTCAAATGTGATATCATGTTATATTGTGTTAGAAGTATAGTGTGACTGCGACAGGTAATAAGGCAGTCATGAGTGTGAGAGTCAGAATGTGCCACGACTTTCAGTGATGGTGACTGAAAACTGTTGAAACATAGAAAACAGCTGTATATTCGGAACCTTGTTGTGGTGAGTACTAATACTCTATTGGTTTCCAGGATATTTTTCTACTGTGATATGGTGTTATATCATAAGTATAGTGCAACTGCATCAGATAATCACATAGTCATTCATTAGCTAGCTGTGTTGAGAGTACTAATACTCCACTTGCTACCAGCTTGTATTTGAACTGTGGCATCAAGCTATATTGTGTTAGAAATAAAGAGTGACTGAGTCAGGTAATAAGGCAGTCATGAGTGTGAGAGTCACAATGCGCCACGACTTTCGGTGATGGTAACTGAAAACTGTTGAAACACAGTAAACAGCTCTATCTTCGGTACCTAGTTGTGATGAGAGTACTAATACTCTATCGGTCACCAGGATATTTCTCTACCGTGGTATGGTGTTACATTATTTTATAAGCATAGTGTGACTGTGTAAGGTAATAAGACAGTCATGAGTGAGAGAGTCAGAACGTGTCTTGACGTTCTACATTGCTAACTGAAAACTGTTGAAACACAGTAAACAGCTGTTGCTTTGTTACCTAGCTGTGTTGGGAGTACTAATACTACATTTGTAAACAGCCTAAATTTCAACCATGGTATCTTGTTACATTGTCTTAGAAGTATAGTGTGACTGCATCACTTAATAAGGCAGTCATGAGTGTGAGAGTCAGAATGTGGCACGACTTTCACTGACGGCGACTGAAAACTGTTGAAACACAGTTAACAGCTGTATATTCTGTACCTAGTTGTGGTGAGTGGGCTAATTATCTATTGGTTTCCATGATATTTTTCTACTGTGATATGGTGTTATATCATAAGTATAGTATGACTGCGTCAGATAATCAGACAGTCATTCATTAGCTAGCTGTGTTGAGAGTACTAATACTCTATTTGCTACCAACCTAAATTTCAACCATGGCCTCAGGCTCTATTGTGTTATAGCTATAGAGTGACTTCGACAGGTAATAAGGCGCTCTTGAGTGAGAGAGTCAGAACGTGTCTCGACTTTCTACAATGCTAACTGAGAACTGTTGAAACACAGTAAACAGCTGTAGCTTTGGTACCTAGCTGTGTTGTGAGTACTAATACTCCATTTGCTAGCAGCCTAAATTTCAAGCATGGTATCATGTTATATTGTGTTAGAAGTATAGTGTGACTGCGACAGGTAATAAGGCAGTCATGAGTGTGAGAGTCAGAATGTTCCACAACTTTCAGTGATCGTGACTGAAAAGTGTTGAAAAAGAGTAAACAGCTGTATCTTCGGTACCTAGTTGTGATGAGGGTACTAATACTCTATTGGTCTCCAGGATATTTTTCCACTGTGGAATGGTGTTATATCATTTTACAAGTATAGTGTGACTGCGAAAGGTAATAAGACAGCCATGAGTGAAAGAGTCAGAACGTGTCTCGACTTTCTACAATGCTAACTGAAAACTGCTAAACACAGTAAACAGCTGTAGCTTTGGTACCTAGCTGTGTTGAGAGTACTAATACTCCATTTGCTACCAGCTAAATTTCGACCATGGTATCATGTTATATTGTGTTAGAAGTATAGTGTGACTGCGACAGGTAATAAGGCAGTCATGAGTGTGAGAGTCAGAATGTGCCACGACTTTCAGTGATGGTGACTGAAAACTGTTGAAACATAGAAAACAGCTGTATATTCGGTACCTTGTTGTCGTGAGAGTACTAATACTCTATTGGTTTCCAGGATATTTGTCTACTGTGATATGGTGTTATATCATAAGTAGAGTGCAACTGCATCAGATAATCAGACAGTCATTCATTAACTAGCTGTGTTGAGAGTACTAATACTCTACTTGCTACCAGCTTATATTCGAACTGTGGCATCAAGCTATATTGTGTTAGAAATAAAGAGTGACTGCGACAGGTAATAAGGCACTCATGAGTGTGAGAGTCAGAATGCGCCACGACTTTCGGTGATGGTAACTGAAAACTGTTGAAACACAGTAAACAGCTCTATCTTCGGTACCTAGTTGTAATGAGAGTACTAATACTCTATCGGTCACCAGGATATTTCTCTACCGTGGTATGGTGTTACATTATTTTATAAGCATAGTGTGACTGCGTAAGGTAATAAGACAGTCATGAGTGAGAGAGTCAGAATGTGTCTCGACGTTCTACAATGCTAACTGAAAACTGTTGAAACACAGTAAGCAGCTGTTGCTTTGTTACCTAGCTGTGTTGAGAGTACTAATACTACATTTGCAAACAGCCTAAATTTCAACCATGGTATCTTGTTACATTGTCTTAGAAGTATAGTGTGACTGCATCACTTAATAAGGCAGTCATGAGTGTGAGAGTCAGAATGTGGCACGACTTTCACTGACGGTGACTGAAAACTGTTGAAACACAGTAAACAGCTGTATATTCGGTACCTAGTTGTGGTGAGAGTGCTAATGCTCTATTGGTTTCCATGATATTTTTCTACTGTGATATGGTGTTATATCATAAGTATAGTATGACTGTGTCAGATAATCAGACAGTCATTCATTAGCTAGCTGTGTTGAGAGTACTAATACTCTATTTGCTACGAACCTAAATTTCAACCATGGCCTCAGGCTCTATTGTGTTATAGCTATAGAGTGACTGCGACAGGTAATAAGGCGGTCTTGAGTGAGACAGTCAGAACGTGTCTCGACTTTCTACAATGCTAACTAAGAACTGTTGAAACACAGTAAACAGCTGTACCTTTGGTACCTAGCTGTGTTGTGAGTACTAATACTCCATTTGCTAGCAGCCTAAATTTCAAGCGTGGTATCATGTTATATTGTGTTAGAAGCATAGTGTGACGGCGACAGGTAATAAGGCAGTCATGAGTTTGAGAGTCAGAATGTGCCACAACTTTCAGTGATGGTGACTGAAAAGTGTTGAAAAAGAGTAAACAGCTGTATCTTCGGTACCTAGTTGTGATGAGAGTACTAATACTCTATTGGTCTCCAGGATATTTTTCCACTGTGGAATGGAGTTATATCACTTTACAAGTATAGTGTGACTGCGAAAGGTAATAAGACAGCCATGAGTGAAAGAGTCAGAACGTGTCTCGACTTTCTACAATGCTAACTGAAAACTGTTAAACACATTAAATACCTGTAGCTTTGGTACCTAGCTGTGTTGAGAGTACTAATACTCCATTTGCTACCAGCCAAAATTTCAAAGGTGGTATCATGTTATATTGTGTTAGAAGTATAGTGTGACTGCGACAGGTAACAAGTCAGTCATGAGTGTGCGAGTCAGAATGTGCCACGACTTTCAGTGATGATGACTGAAAACTGTTGAAACATAGAAAACAGCTGTATATTCGGTACCTAGTTGTGGTGAGAGTGCTAATACTCTATTGGTTTCCATGATATTTTTCTACTGTGATATGGTGTTATATCATAAGTATAGTATGACTGCGTCAGATAATCAGACAGTCATTCATTAGCTAGCTGTGTTGTGAGTACTAATACTCTATTTGCTACCAACCTAAATTTCAACCATGGCCTCAGGCTCTATTGTGTTATAGCTATAGAGTGACTGCGACAGGTAATAAGGCGGTCTTGAATGAGACAGTCAGAACGTGTCTCGACTTTCTACAATGCTAACTGAGAACTGTTGAAACACAGTAAACAGCTGTAGATTTGGTACCTAGCTGTGTTGTGAGTACTAATACTCCATTTGCTAGCAGCCTAAATTTCAAGCGTCGTATCATGTTATATTGCATTAGAAGTATAGTGTGACTGCGACAGGTAATAAGGCAGTCATGAGTGTGAGAGTCAGAATGTGCCACAGCTTTCAGTGATGGTGACTGAAAAGTGTTGAAAAAGAGTAAACAGCTGTATCTTCGGTACCTAGTTGTGATGAGAGTACTAATACTCTATTGGTCTCCAGGATATTTTTCCACTGTGGAATGGTGTTATATCATTTTACAAGTATAGTGTGACTGCGAAAGGTAATAAGACAGCCATGAGTGAAAGAGTCAGAACGTGTCTCGACTTTCTACAATGCTAACTGAAAACTGTTAAAACACACAAAACAGCTGTTGCTTTGTGACCTAGGTTTGTTGAGAGTACTAATACTCCATATGCAACCAGCCTAAATTTCGACCATGGTATCTTGTTACATTGTGTTAGAAGTATAGTGTGACTGCGTCGCTTAATAAGACAGTCATGAGTGTGAGAGTCAGAATGTGGCACGACTTTCACTGATGGTGACTGAAAACTGTTAAAGCACAGTAAACAGCTGTATTTTCGGTCCTCAGTTGTGATGAGAGCACTAATACTCTATTGGTTTCCAGAATATTTTCTACTATGGTATAGTGTTAGATAATTTTATAAGTATAGTGTGACTGCGACAGGTAATAAGACAGTCATTCATTAGCTAGCTGTGTTGAGAGTACTAATACTCTATTTGCTACCAGCCTAAATTTAAAAAAAAAATGGTATCATGTTATATTGTGTTAGAAGTGTAGTGTGACTGCATCAGCTGATAAAGCAGTCGTGAGTGTGACAGTGATAATGTGGCACGAGTTTCAGTGACGGTGACTGAAAACTGTTGAAACACAGAAACAGCTGCATTTTCAGTATCCAATTGTGATCAGAGTACTAATACTCTATTGGTTACCAGGATATTTTTCGACTCTGGTATGGTGTTATATCATTTTATAAGTATAGTGTGACTGCGAAAGGTAATAAGACAGCCATGAGTGAAAGAGTCAGAACGTGTCTCGACTTTCTACAATGCTAACTGAAAACTGTTAAACACCGTAAACAGCTGTAGCTTTGGTACCTAGCTGTGTTGAGAGTACTAATACTCCATTTGCTACCAGCCTAAATTTCAAACGTGGTATCATGTTATATTGTGTTAGAAGTATAGTGTGACTGCGACAGGTAATAAGGCAGTCATGAGTGTGAGAGTCAGAATGTGCCACGACTTTCAGTGATGGTGACTGAAAACTGTTGAAACATAGAAAACAGCTGTATATTCGGTACCTCGTTGTGGTGAGAGGACTAATACTCTATTGGTTTCCAGGATATTTTTCTACTGTGATATGGTGTTATATCATAAGTATAGTGCAACTGCATCAGATAATCAGACAGTCATTCATTAGCTAGCTGTGTTGAGAGTACTAATACTCTACTTGCTACCAGCTTATATTTGAACTGTGGCATCAAGCTATATTGTGTTAGAAATAAAGAGTGACTGCGACAGGTAATAAGGCAGTCATGAGTGTGAGAGTCGGAATGCGCCACGACTTTCGGTGATGGTAACTGAAAACTGTTGAAACACAGTAAACAGCTGTATCTTCGGTACCTAGTTGTGATGAGAGTACTAATACTCTATCGGTCACCAGGATATTTCTCTACCGTGGTATGGTGTTACATTATTTTATAAGCATAGTGTGACTGCGTAAGGTAATAAGACAGTCATGAGTGAGAGAGTCAGAACGTGTCTCGACGTTCTACAATGCTAACTGAAAACTGTTGAAACACAGTAAGCAGCTGTTGCTTTGTTACCTAGCTGTGTTGAGAGTACTAATACTACATTTGCAAACAGCCTAAATTTCAACCATGGTATCTTGTTACATTGTCTTAGAAGTATAGTGTGACCGCATCACTTAATAAGGCAGTCATGAGTGTGAGAGTCAGAATGTGGCACGACTTTCACTGACGGTGACTGAAAACTGTTGAAACACAGTAAACAGCTGTATATTCGGTACCTAGTTGTGGTGAGAGTGCTAATACTCTATTGGTTTCCATGATATTTTTCTACTGTGATATGGTGTTATATCATAAGTATAGTATGACTGCGTCAGATAATCAGACAGTCATTCATTAGCTAGCTGTGTTGAGGGTACTAATACTCTATTTGCTACCAACCTAAATTTCAACCATGGCCTCAGGCTCTATTGTGTTATAGCTATAGAGTGACTGCGACAGGTAATAAGGCGGTCTTGAGTGAGACAGTCAGAACGTGTCTCGACTTTCTACAATGCTAACTGAGAACTGTTGAAACACAGTAAACAGCTGTAGATTTGGTACCTAGCTGTGTTGTGAGAACTAATACTCCATTTGCTAGCAGCCTAAATTTCAAGCGTGGTATCATGTTATATTGTGTTAGAAGTATAGTGTGACTGCGACAGGTAATAAGGCAGTCATGAGTGTGAGAGTCAGAATGTGCCACAACTTTCAGTGATGGTGACTGAAAAGTGTTGAAAAAGACTAAATAGATGTATCTTCAGTACCTAGTTGTGATGAGAGTACTAATACTCTATTGGTCTCCAGGATATTTTTCCACTGTGGAATGGTGTTATATCATTTTACAAGTATAGTGTGACTGCGAAAGGTAATAAGACAGCCATGAGTGAAAGAGTCAGAACGTGTCTCGACTTTCTACAATGCTAACTGAAAACTGTTGAAACACACAAAACAGCTGTTGCTTTGTGACCTAGGTTTGTTGAGAGTACTAATACTCCATATGCAACCAGCCTAAATTTCGACCATGGTATCTTGTTACATTCTGTTAGAAGTATAGTGTGACTGCGTCGCTTAATAAGACAGTCATGAGTGTGAGAGTCAGAATGCGGCACGACTTTCACTTTACAAGTATAGTGTGACTGTGAAAGGTAATAAGACAGCCATGAGTGAAAGAGTCAGAACGTGTTTCGACTTTCTACAATGCTAACTGAAAACTGTTGAAACACACAAAACAGCTGTTGCTTTGTGACCTAGGTTTGTTGAGAGTACTAATACTCCATATGCAACCAGCCTAAATTTCGACCATGGTATCTTGTGACATTGTGTTAGAAGTATAGTGTGACTGCGTCGCTTAATAAGACAGTCATGAGTGTGAGAGTCAGAATGTGGCACGACTTTCACTGATGGTGACTAAAAACTGATGAAGCACAGTAAACAGCTGTATTTTCGGTCCTCAGTTGTGATGAGAGCACTAATACTCTATTGGTTTCCAGAATATTTTCTACTATGGTATAGTGTTAGATAATTTTATAAGTATAGTGTGACTGCGACAGGTAATAAGACAGTCATTCATTAGCTAGCTGTGTTGAGAGTACTAATACTCTATTTGCTACCAGCGTAAATTTAAAAAAAAAATGGTATCATGTTATATTGTGTTAGAAGTATAGTGTGACTGCGTCAGCTGATAAGGCAGTCGTGAGTGTGACAGTGATAATGTGGCACGAGTTTCAGTGATGGTGACTGAAAACTGTTGAAACACAGTAAACAGCTGCATTTTCAGTATCTAATTCTGATCAGAGTACTAATACTCTATTGGTTACCAGGATATTTTTCGACTCTGGTATGGTGTTATATCATTTTATAAGTATAGTGTGACTGCGCCAGGAAATGACACAGTCATTCATTAGCTAGCTGTGTTGAGAGTACTAATACTCTATTGGTCTCCAGGATATTTTTCCACTGTGGAATGGTGTTATATCATTTTACATGTATAGTGTGACTGCGAAAGGTAATAAGACAGCCATGAGTGAAAGAGTCAGAACGTGTCTCGACTTTCTACAATGCTAACTGAAAACCGTTAAACACATTAAATAGCTGTAGCTTTGGTACCTAGCTGTGTTGAGAGTACTAATACTCCATTTGCTACCAGCCTAAATTTCAAACGTGGTATCATGTTATATTGTGTTAGAAGTATAGTGTGACTGCGACAGGTAATAAGTCAGTCATGAGTGTGCGAGTCAGAATGTGCCACGACTTTCAGTGATGGTAACTGAAAACTGTTGAAATATAGAAAACAGCTGTATATTCGGTACCTCGTCGTGAGAGTATTAATACTCTATTGGTTTCCAGGATATTTTTCTTCTGTGATATGGTGTTATATCATAAGTATAGTGCAACTGCATCAGATAATCAGACAGTCATTCATTAGCTTGCTGTGTTGTGAGTACTAATACTCTATTTGCTACCAACCTAAATTTCAACCATGGCCTCAGGCTCTATTGTGTTATAGCTATAGAGTGACTGCGACAGGTAATAAGGCGGTCTTGAGTGAGACAGTCAGAACGTGTCTCGACTTTCTACAATGCTAACTGAGAACTGTTGAAACACAGTAAACAGCTGTAGATTTGGTACCTAGCTGTGTTGTGAGAACTAATACTCCATTTGCTAGCAGCCTAAATTTCAAGCGTGGTATCATGTTATATTGTGGTAGAAGTATAGCGTGACTGAGACAGGTAATAAGGCAGTCATGAGTGTAAGAGTCAGAATGTGCCACAACTTTCAGTGATAGTGACTGAAAAGTGTTGAAAAAGAGTAAACAGCTGTATCTTCGGTACCTAGTTGTGATGAGAGTACTAATACTCTATTGGTCTCCAGGATATTTTTCCACTGTGGAATGGTGTTATATCATTTTACAAGTATAGTGTGACTGCGAAAGGTAATAAGACAGTCATGAGTGAAAGAGTCAGAACGTGTCTCGACTTTCTACAATGCTAACTGAAAACTGTTGAAACACACAAAACAGCTGTTGCATTGTGACCTAGGTTTGTTGAGAGTACTAATACTCCATATGCAACCAGCCTAAATTTCGACCATGGTATCTTGTTACATTGTGTTAGAAGTATAGTGTGACTGCATCGCTTAATAAGACAGTCATGAGTGTGAGAGTCAGAATGTGGCACGACTTTCACTGATGGTGACTGAAAACTGTTGAAGCACAGTAAACAGCTGTGTTTTCGGTCCTCAGTTGTGATGAGAGCACTAATACTCTATTGGTTTCCAGAATATTTTCTACTATGGTATAGTGTTAGATAATTTTATAAGTATAGTGTGACTGTGACAGGTAATAAGACAGTCATTCATTAGCAAGCTGTGTTGAGAGTACTAATTACTCTATTTGCTACCAGCCTAAATTTCAACCGCGGTATCATGTTATATTGTGTTAGAAGTACAGTGTGACTGCGTCAGGTGATAAGGCAGTCACGAGTGTGAGAGTGATAATGTGGCACGAGTTTCAGTGATGGTGACTGAAAACTGTTGAAACAAAGTAAGCAGCTGTATTTTCAGTATCTAATTGTGATCAGAGTACTAATACTCTTTTGGTTACCAGGATATTTTTCTACTGTGGTATGGTGTTATATCATTTTATAAATATAGTGTGACTGCGAAAGGTAGTAAGACAGTCATGAGTGAAAGAGTCAGAACGTGTCTCGACTTTCTACAATGCTAACTGAAAACTGTTAAACACAGTAAACAGCTGTAGCTTTGGCACCTAGCTGTGTTGAGAGTACTCATACTCCATTTGCTACCAGCCTAAATTTCAAACGTGGTATCATGCTATATTGTGTTAGAAGTATAGTGTGACTGCGACAGGTAATAAGGCAGTCATGAGTGTGAAAGTCAGAATGTGCCACGACTTTCAGTGATGGTGACTGAAAACTGTTGAAACATAGAAAACAGCTGTATATTCGTTACCTCGTTGTGGTGAGCGTGCTAATACTCTATTGGTTTCCAGGATATTTTTCTACTGTGATTGGTGTTATATCATAAGTATAGTGCAACTGCGTCAGATAATCAGACAGTCAATCATTAGCTAGCTGTGTTGAGAGTACTAATACTCTACTTGCTACCTGCTTATATTTGAACTGTGGGATCAAGCTATATTGTGTTGGAAATAAAGAGTGACTGAGTCAGGTAATAAGGCAGACATGAGTGAGAGAGTGAAAATGTGGCATGCGTTTCAGTGATGGTGACTGAAAACTGTTGAAACACAGTAAACAGCTGTATTTTCAGTATGTAATTGTGATCAGAGGACTAATACTCTATTGGTTTCCAGGATATTTTTCTACCGTGATATGGTGTTATATCATTTTATAAGTATAGAGTGACTACGTCAGATAATCAGACAGTCATTCATTAGCTAGCAGTGTTGAGAGTACTAATACTCTACCCGCTACCAGCTTAAATTTGAACTGTGGCATCAAGCTATATTGTGTTAGAAATGTAGATTGACTCTGTCACGTAATAAGACAGTCATGAGTGAGAGAGTCAGAACGAGTCTCGACTTTCTACAATGCTAACCGAAAACTGTTGAAACACAGTAAGCAGCTGTTGGTTTGGTACCTAGCTGTGTTGAGAGTACTAATACTCCATTTGCAACCAGCCTAAATTTCAATCGTGGTATCTTATTACATTGTGTTAGAAGCAAAGTGTGACTGCTTCACTTAATAAGACAGTCATGAGTGCGAGAGTCAGAATGTGGCACGACTTTCACTGATGGTGACTGGAAACTGTTGAAACACAGTAAACAGCTGTATTTTTGGTCCTCAGTTGTGATGAGAGCACTAATACTCTATTGGTTTCCAGAATATTTTCTACTGTGGTATGGTGTTAAATCATTTTATAAGTATAGTGTAACTGCGCCAGGAAATGACACAGTCATTCATTAGCTAGCTGTGTTGAGAGTACTAATACTCTATTTGTTACCAGCCTAGATTTCAACCGTGGCATCAAGCTATATTGTGTTATAAGTATAGAGTGACTGCGTCAGGTAATAAGGCAGGCATGAGTGAGAGAGTGAGAACGTGTCTTGACTTTCAACAATGCTAACTGTAAACAGTTGAAACAAAGTAAACAGTTGTAGCTTTAGTACCTAGCGGTGTTATATTGTGTTAGAACTATAGTGTGACTGTGATAGGTAATAAGGCAGTCATGAGTGTGAGAGTCAGAATGTGCCACAGCTTTCAGGGATGGTCACTGAAAACTGTTGAAACACAGTAAACAGCTGTAGCTTTGGTACCTATCTGTGTTGAGAGTACTAATACTCCATTTCAAACCAGCCTAAATTTCAACCGTGGTATCTTGTTACATTGTGTTATAACTATAGTGTGACTGCATCACTTAATAAGGCAGTCATGAGTGTGAGAGTCAGAATGTGGCACGACTTTCACTGATGGTGACTCAAAACTGTTGAAACACAGTAAACAGCTGTATATTCGGTACCTAGTTGTGGTGAGAGTACTAATACTCTATTGGTTTCCAGGATATTTTTCTATTTTGATATGGTGTTATATCATAAGTATAGTGTGACTGCGTCAGATAATCAGACGGTCATTCATTAGCTAGCTGTGTTGAGAGTACTAATACTCTACTTGCTACCAGCCTATATTTGAACTGTGGCATCAAGCTATATTGTGTTAGGAATAAAGAGTGACTGAGTAAGGTAATATGGCAGTCATGAGTGAGAGAGTCAGAACGTGTCTCGACTTTCTACAATGCTACCTGAATACTGTTGAAACACAGTAAACAGCTGTAGCTTTACTACCTAGCTGTGTTGAGAGTACTAATACTCCATTTGTTAACAGCCTAAATTTCAACCATGGTATCATGTTATAATGTGTTAGAAGTATAATGTGACTGCAACAGGTAATAAGGCAGTCATGAGTGTGAGAGTCAGAATGCACCACGACTTTCGGTGATGGTGACTGAAAACTGCTGAAACACAGTAAACAGCTCTATCTTCGGTACCTAGTTGTGATTAGAGTACTAATACTATATCGGTCACCAGGATATTTTTCTACCGTGGTATGGTGTTATATTATTTTATAAGCATAGTGTGACTGCGTAAGGTAATAAGACAGTCATGAGTGAGAGTCGGAACGTGTCTCGACTTTCTACAATGCTAACTGAAAACTGTTGAAACACACAAAACAGCTGTTGCTTCGTGACCTAGGTTTGTTGAGAGTACTAATACTCCATATGCAACCAGCCTAAATTTCAACCATGGTATATTGTTACATTGTGTTAGAAGTATAGTGTGACTGCGTCGCTTAATAAGACAGTCATGAGTTTGAGAGTCAGAAAGTGGCACGACTTTCACTGATGGTGACTGAAAACTGTTGAAGCACAGGAAACAGCTGTATTTTCGGTCCTCAGTTGTGATGAGAGTACTAATACTCTATTGGTCCCCAGGATACTTCTCTACCGTGGTATGGTGTTACATTATTTTATAAGCATAGTGTGACTGCATAAGGTAATAAGACAGTCATGAGTGAGCGAGTCAGAACGTGTCTCGACGTTCTACAATGCTAACTGAAAACTGTTGAAACACAGTAAACAGCTGCTGCTTTGTTACCTAGCTGTGTTGAGAGTACTAATACTACATTTGCAAACAGCCTAAATTTCAACCATGGTATCTTGTTACATTGGCTTAGAAGTATAGTGCGACTGCATCACTTAATAAGGCAGTCATGAGTGTGAGAGTCAGAATGTGGCACGACTTTCACTGACAGTGACTGAAAACTGTTGAAAAAGAGTAAACAGCTGTATCTTCGGTACCTAGTTGTGATGAGGGTACTAATACTCTATTGGTCTCCAGGATATTTTTCCACTGTGGAATGGTGTTATATCATTTTACAAGTATAGTGTGACTGCGAAAGGAAATAAGACAGCCATGAGTGAAAGAGTCAGGACGTGTCTCGACTTTCTACAATGCTAACTGAAAACTGTTAAACACAGTAAACAGCTGTAGCTTTGGTACCTAGCTGTGTTTAGGGTACTAATACTCCATTTGCTACCAGCCTAAATTTTAAACGTGGTATCATGTTATATTGTGTTAGAAGTATAGTGTGACTGCGACAGGTAATAAGGCAGTCATGAGTGTGAGAGTCAGAATGTGTCTCGACGTTCTACAATGCTAACTGAAAACTGTTGAAACACAGTAAACAGCTGTTGCTTTGTTACCTAGCTGTGTTGAGAGTACTAATACTACATTTGCAAACAGCCTAAATTTCAACCATGGTATCTTGTTACAATGTCTTAGAAGTATAGTGTGACTGCATCATTTAATAAGGCAGTCATGAGTGTGAGAGTCAGAATGTGGCACGACTTTCACTGTGACTGAAAACTGTTGAAACACAGTAAACAGCTGTATATTCGGTACCTAGTTGTGGTGAGAGTGCTAATACTCTATTGGTTTCCATGATATTTTTCTACTGTGATATGGTGTTATATCATAAGTATAGTATGACTGCGTCAGATAATCAGACAGTCATTCATTAGCTAGCTGTGTTGTGAGTACTAATACTCTATTTGCTACCAACCTAAATTTCAACCATGGCCTCAGGCTCTATTGTGTTATAGCTATAGAGTGATTGCGACAGGTAATAAGGCGGTCTTGAGTGTGAGAGTCAGAATGTGCCACAACTTCAGTGATGGTGACCGAAAAGTGTTGAAAAAGAGTAAACAGCTGTATCTTCGGTACCTAGTTGTGATGAGAGTACTAATATTCTATTGGTCTCCAGGATATTTTTCCACTGTGGAATGGTGTTATATCATTTTACAAGTATAGTGTGACTGCGAAAGGTAATAAGACAGCCATGAGTGAAAGAGTCAGAACGTGTCTCGACTTTCTATAATGCTAACTGAAAACTTTTAAACACAGTAAACAGCTGTAGATTTGGTACCTAGCTGTGTTGAGAGTACTAATACTCCTTTTGCTACCAGCCTAAATTTCAAACATGGTATCATGTTATATTGTGTTAGAAGGATAGTGTGACTGCGACAGGTAATAAGGCAGTCATGAGTGTGAGAGTCAGAATGTGCCACAACTTTCAGTGATGGCGACTGAAAAGTGTTGAAAAAGAGTAAACAGCTGTATCTTCGGTACCTAGTTGTGATGAGAGTACTAATACTCCTTTTGCTACCAGCCTAAATTTCAAACATGGTATCATGTTATATTGTGTTAGAAGGATAGTGTGACTGCGACAGGTAATAAGGCAGTCATGAGTGTGAGAGTCAGAATGTGCCACGACTTTCAGTGATGGTGCCTGAAAACTGTTGAAACATAGAAAACAGCTGTATATTCGGTACCAGGTTGTGGTGAGAGTACTAATACTCTATTGGTTTCCAGGATATTTTTCTACTGTGATATGGTGTTATATCATAAGTATAGTGCAACCGCATCAGATAATCAGACAGTCATTCATTAGCTAGCTGTGTTGAGAGTACTAATACTCTACTTGCTACCAACTTATATTTGAACTGTGGCATCAAGTTATATTGTGTTAGAAATAAAGAGTGACTGCGACAGGTAATAAGGCAGTCAAGAGTGTGAGAGTCAGAATGTGCCACGACTTTCAGTGATCGTGACTGAAAACTGTTGAAACATAGAAAACAGCTGTAGCTTTGGTACCTAGCTGTGTTGAGAGTACTAATACTCCATTTGCTACCAACCTAAATTTCAAATGTGATATCATGTTATATTGTGTTAGAAGTATAGTGTGACTGTGACAGGTAATAAGGCAGTCATGAGTGTGAGAGTCAGAATCTGCCACGACTTTCAGTGATGGTGACTGAAAACTGTTGAAACATAGAAAACAGCTGTATATTCGGTACGTCGTTGTCGTGAGAGTACTAATACTCTATTAGTTTCCAGGATATTTTTCTACTGTGATATGGTGTTATATCATAAGTATAGTGCAACTGCATCAGATAATCACATAGTCATTCATTAGCTAGCTGTGTTGAGAGTAATAATACTCCACTTGCTACCAGCTTGTATTTGAACTGTGGCATCAAGCTATATTGTGTTAGAAATAAAGAGTGACTGAGTCAGGTAATAAGGCGGCCATGAGTGTGAGAGTCACAATGCGCCACCACTTTCGGAGATGGTAACTGAAAACTGTTGAAACACAGTAAACAGCTCTATCTTCGGTACCTAGTTGTGATGAGAGTACTAATACTCTATCGGTCACCAGGATATTTCTCAACCATGGTATGGTGTTACATTATTTTATAAGCATAGTGTGACTGCGTAAGGTAATAAGACAGTCATGAGTGAGAGAGTCAGAACGTGTCTCGACGTTCTACAATGCTAACTGAAAACTGTTGAAACACAGTAAACAGCTGTTGCTTTGTTACCTAGCTGTGTTGGGAGTACTAATACTACATTTGCAAACAGCCTAAATTTCAACCATGGTATCTTGTTACATTGTCTTAGAAGTATAGCGTGACTGCATCACTTAATAAGGCAGTCATGAGTGTGAGAGTCAGAATGTGGCATGACCTTCACTGACGGTGACTGAAAACTGTTGAAACACAGTTAACAGCTGTATATTCTGTACCTAGTTGTGGTGAGTGGGCTAATGCTCTATTGGTTTCCATGATATTTTTCTACTGTGATATGGTGTTATATCATAAGTATAGTATGACTGCATCAGATAATCAGACAGTCATTCATTAGCTAGCTGTGTTGAGAGTACTAATACTCTATTTGCTACCAACCTAAATTTCAACCATGGCCTCAGGCTCTATTGTGTTATAGCTATAGAGTGACTGTGACAGGTAATAAGGCGGTCTTGAGTGAGACAGTCAGAACGTGTCTCAACTTTCTACAATGCTAACTGAGAACTGTTGAAACACAGTAAACAGCTGTAGCTTTGGTACCTAGCTGTCTTGTGAGTACTAATACGCCATTTGCTAGCAGCCTAACTTTCAAGCGGGGTATCATGTTATATTGTGTTAGAAGTATAGTGTGACTGCGACAGGTAATAAGGCAGTCATGAGTGTGAGAGTCAGAATGTGCCACAACATTCAGTGATGGTGACTGAAAAGTGTTGAAAAAGAGTAAACAGCTGTATCTTCGGTACCTAGATGTGATGAGAGTACTAATACTCTATTGGTCTCCAGGATATTTTTCCACTGTGGAATGGTGTTATATCATTTTACAACTATAGTGTGACTGCGAAAGGTAATAAGACAGCCATGAGTGAAAGAGTCAGAACGTGTCTCGACTTTCTACAATGCTAACTGAAAACTGTTATACACAGTAAACAATTGTAGCTTTGGTACCTAGCTGTGTTGAGAGTACTAATACTCCATTTGCTACCAGCCTAAATTTCAAACGTGGTATCATGTTATATTGTGTTAGAAGTATAGCGTGACTGCGACAGGTAATAAGTCAGTCATGAGTGTGCGAGTCAGAATGTGCCACGACTTTCAGTGATGGTGACTGAAAACTGTTGAAACATAGAAAACAGCTGTATATTCGGTACCTCGTTGTAGTTAGAGTATTAATACTCTATTGGTGTCCAGGATATTTTTCTTCTGTGATATGGTGTTATATCATAAGTATAGTGCAACTGCATCAGAAAATCAGACAGTCATTCATTAGCTAGCTGTGTTGTGAGTACTAATACTCTATTTGCTACCAACCTAAATTTCAACCATGGCCTCAGGCTCTATTGTGTTATAGCTATAGAGTGACTGCGACAGGTAATAAGGCGGTCTTGAGTGAGACAGTCAGAACGTGTCTCGGCTTTCTACAATGCTAACTGAGAACTGTTGAAACACAGTAAACAGCTGTAGATTTGGTACCTAGCTGTGTTGTGAGTACTAATACTCCATTTGCTAGCAGCCTAAATTTCAAGCGTGGTATCATGTTATATTGTGGTAGAAGTATAGTGTGACTGCGACAGGTAATAAGGCAGTCATGAGTGTGAGAGTCAGAATGTGCCACAACTTTCAGTGATGGTGACTGAAAAGTGTTGAAAAGGAGTAAAGAGCTGTATCTTCGGTACCTACTTGTGATGAGAGTACTAATACTCTATTGGTCTGCAGGATATTTTTCCACTGTGGAATGGTGTTATATCATTTTACAAGTATAGTGTGACTGCGAAAGGTAATAAGACAGCCATGAGTGAAAGAGTCAGAACGTGTCTCGACTTTCTACAATGCTAACTGAAAACTGTTGAAACACACAAAACAGCTGTTGCTTTGTGACCTAGGTTTGTTGAGAGTACTAATACTCCATATGCAACCAGCCTAAATTTCGACCATGGTATCTTGTTACATTGTGTTAGAAGTATAGTGTGACTGCGTCGCTTAATAAGACAGTCATGAGTTTGAGAGTCAGAATGTGGCACGACTTTCACTGATGGTGACTGAAAACTGTTGAAGCACAGTAAACAGCTGTGTTTTCGGTCCTCAGTTGTGATGAGAGCACTAATACTCTATTGGTTTCCAGAATATTTTCTACTATGGTATAGTGTTAGATAATTTTATAAGTATAGTGTGACTGCGACAGGTAATAAGACAGTCATTCATTAGCTAGCTGTGTTGAGAGTACTAATACTCTATTTGCTACCAGCCTAAATTTAAAAAAAAAAATGGTATCATGTTATATTGTGTTAGAAGTATAGTGTGACTGCGTCAGCTGATAAAGCAGTCGTGAGTGTGACAGTGATAATGTGGCACGAGTTTCAGTGATGGTGACTGAAAACTGTTGAAACACAGAAACAGCTGCATTTTCAGTATCTAATTGTGATCAGAGTACTAATACTCTATTGGTTACCAGGATATTTTTCGACTCTGGTATGGTGTTATATCATTTTATAAGTATAGTGTGACTGCGAAAGGTAATAAGACAGCCATGAGTGAAAGAGTCAGAACGTGTCTCGACTTTCTACAATGCTAGCTGAAAACTGTTAAACACAGTAAACAGCTGTAGCTTTGGTACCTAGCTGTGTTGAGAGTACTAATACTCCATTTGCTACCAACCTAAATTTCAAATGTGATATCATGTTATATTGTGTTAGAAGTATAGTGTGACTGCGACAGGTAATACGGCAGTCATGAGTGTGAGAGTCAGAATCTGCCACGACTTTCAGTGATGGTGACTGAAAACTGTTGAAACATAGAAAACAGCTGTATATTCGGTACGTCGTTGTCGTGAGAGTACTAATACTCTATTAGTTTCCAGGATATTTTTCTACTGTGATATGGTGTTATATCATAAGTATAGTGCAACTGCATCAGATAATCACATAGTCATTCATTAGCTAGCTGTGTTGAGAGTAATAATACTCCACTTGCTACCAGCTTGTATTTGAACTGTGGCATCAAGCTATATTGTGTTAGAAATAAAGAGTGACTGAGTCAGGTAATAAGGCGGCCATGAGTGTGAGAGTCACAATGCGCCACCACTTTCGGAGATGGTAACTGAAAACTGTTGAAACACAGTAAACAGCTCTATCTTCGGTACCTAGTTGTGATGAGAGTACTAATACTCTATCGGTCACCAGGATATTTCTCAACCATGGTATGGTGTTACATTATTTTATAAGCATAGTGTGACTGCGTAAGGTAATAAGACAGTCATGAGTGAGAGAGTCAGAACGTGTCTCGACGTTCTACAATGCTAACTGAAAACTGTTGAAACACAGTAAACAGCTGTTGCTTTGTTACCTAGCTGTGTTGGGAGTACTAATAATACATTTGCAAACAGCCTAAATTTCAACCATGGTATCTTGTTACATTGTGTTAGAAGTATAGCGTGACTGCATCACTTAATAAGGCAGTCATGAGTGTGAGAGTCAGAATGTGGCATGACTTTCACTGACGGTGACTGAAAACTGTTGAAACACAGTTAACAGCTGTATATTCTGTACCTAGTTGTGGTGAGTGGGCTAATACTCTATTGGTTTCCATGATATTTTTCTACTGTGATATGGTGTTATATCATAAGTATAGTATGACTGCATCAGATAATCAGACAGTCATTCATTAGCTAGCTGTGTTGAGAGTACTAATACTCTATTTGCTACCAACCTAAATTTCAACCATGGCCTCAGGCTCTATTGTGTTATAGCTATAGAGTGACTGTGACAGGTAATAAGGCGGTCTTGAGTGAGACAGTCAGAACGTGTCTCAACTTTCTACAATGCTAACTGAGAACTGTTGAAACACAGTAAACAGCTGTAGCTTTGGTACCTAGCTGTCTTGTGAGTACTAATACGCCATTTGCTAGCAGCCTAAATTTCAAGCATGGTATCATGTTATATTGTGTTAGAAGTATAGTGTGACTGCGACAGGTAATAAGGCAGTCATGAGTGTGAGAGTCAGAATGTGCCACAACTTTCAGTGATGGTGACTGAAAAATGTTGAAAAAGAGTAAACAGCTGAATCTCCGGTACCTAGTTGTGATGAGAGTACTAATACTCTATTGGTCTCCAGGATATTTTTCCCCTGTGGAATGGTGTTATATCATTTTACAAGTATAGTGTGACTGCGAAAGGTAATAAGACAGCCATGAGTGAAAGAGTCAGAACGTGTCTCGACTTTCTACAATGCTAACTGAAAACTGTTATACACAGTAAACAGTTGTAGCTTTGGTACCTAGCTGTGTTGAGAGTACTAATACTCCATTTGCTACCAGCCTAAATTTCAAACGTGGTATCATGTTATATTGTGTTAGAAGTATAGTGCGACGGCGACAGGTAATAAGGCAGTCATGAGTGTGAGAGTCAGAATGTGCCACGATTTTCAGTGATGGTGACTGAAAACTGTTGAAACATAGAAAACAGCTGTATATTCGGTACCTGGTTGTCGTGAGAGTACTAATACTCTATTGGTTTCCAGGATATTTTTTCTACTGTGATATGGTGTTATATCATAAGAAAAGTGCAACTGCATCAGAAAATCAGACAGTCATTCATTAGCTAGCTGTGTTGTGAGTACTAATACTCTATTTGCTACCAACCTAAATTTCAACCATGGCCTCAGGCTCTATTGTGTTATAGCTATAGAGTGACTGCGACAGGTAATAAGGCGGTCTTGAGTGAGACAGTCAGAACGTGTCTCGGCTTTCTACAATGCTAACTGAGAACTGTTGAAACACAGTAAACAGCTGTAGATTTGGTACCTAGCTGTGTTGTGAGTACTAATACTCCATTTGCTAGCAGCCTAAATTTCAAGCGTGGTATCATGTTATATTGTGGTAGAAGTATAGTGTGACTGCGACAGGTAATAAGGCAGTCATGAGTGTGAGAGTCAGAATGTGCCACAACTTTCAGTGATGGTGACTGAAAAGTGTTGAAAAGGAGTAAAGAGCTGTATCTTCGGTACCTACTTGTGATGAGAGTACTAATACTCTATTGGTCTGCAGGATATTTTTCCACTGTGGAATGGTGTTATATCATTTTACAAGTATAGTGTGACTGCGAAAGGTAATAAGACAGCCATGAGTGAAAGAGTCAGAACGTGTCTCGACTTTCTACAATGCTAACTGAAAACTGTTGAAACACACAAAACAGCTGTTGCTTTGTGACCTAGGTTTGTTGAGAGTACTAATACTCCATATGCAACCAGCCTAAATTTCGACCATGGTATCTTGTTACATTGTGTTAGAAGTATAGTGTGACTGCGTCGCTTAATAAGACAGTCATGAGTTTGAGAGTCAGAATGTGGCACGACTTTCACTGATGGTGACTGAAAACTGTTGAAGCACAGTAAACAGCTGTGTTTTCGGTCCTCAGTTGTGATGAGAGCACTAATACTCTATTGGTTTCCAGAATATTTTCTACTATGGTATAGTGTTAGATAATTTTATAAGTATAGTGTGACTGCGACAGGTAATAAGACAGTCATTCATTAGCTAGCTGTGTTGAGAGTACTAATACTCTATTTGCTACCAGCCTAAATTTAAAAAAAAAAATGGTATCATGTTATATTGTGTTAGAAGTATAGTGTGACTGCGTCAGCTGATAAAGCAGTCGTGAGTGTGACAGTGATAATGTGGCACGAGTTTCAGTGATGGTGACTGAAAACTGTTGAAACACAGAAACAGCTGCATTTTCAGTATCTAATTGTGATCAGAGTACTAATACTCTATTGGTTACCAGGATATTTTTCGACTCTGGTATGGTGTTATATCATTTTATAAGTATAGTGTGACTGCGAAAGGTAATAAGACAGCCATGAGTGAAAGAGTCAGAACGTGTCTCGACTTTCTACAATGCTAGCTGAAAACTGTTAAACACAGTAAACAGCTGTAGCTTTGGTACCTAGCTGTGTTGAGAGTACTAATACTCCATTTGCTACCAACCTAAATTTCAAATGTGATATCATGTTATATTGTGTTAGAAGTATAGTGTGACTGCGACAGGTAATACGGCAGTCATGAGTGTGAGAGTCAGAATCTGCCACGACTTTCAGTGATGGTGACTGAAAACTGTTGAAACATAGAAAACAGCTGTATATTCGGTACGTCGTTGTCGTGAGAGTACTAATACTCTATTAGTTTCCAGGATATTTTTCTACTGTGATATGGTGTTATATCATAAGTATAGTGCAACTGCATCAGATAATCACATAGTCATTCATTAGCTAGCTGTGTTGAGAGTAATAATACTCCACTTGCTACCAGCTTGTATTTGAACTGTGGCATCAAGCTATATTGTGTTAGAAATAAAGAGTGACTGAGTCAGGTAATAAGGCGGCCATGAGTGTGAGAGTCACAATGCGCCACCACTTTCGGAGATGGTAACTGAAAACTGTTGAAACACAGTAAACAGCTCTATCTTCGGTACCTAGTTGTGATGAGAGTACTAATACTCTATCGGTCACCAGGATATTTCTCAACCATGGTATGGTGTTACATTATTTTATAAGCATAGTGTGACTGCGTAAGGTAATAAGACAGTCATGAGTGAGAGAGTCAGAACGTGTCTCGACGTTCTACAATGCTAACTGAAAACTGTTGAAACACAGTAAACAGCTGTTGCTTTGTTACCTAGCTGTGTTGGGAGTACTAATAATACATTTGCAAACAGCCTAAATTTCAACCATGGTATCTTGTTACATTGTGTTAGAAGTATAGCGTGACTGCATCACTTAATAAGGCAGTCATGAGTGTGAGAGTCAGAATGTGGCATGACTTTCACTGACGGTGACTGAAAACTGTTGAAACACAGTTAACAGCTGTATATTCTGTACCTAGTTGTGGTGAGTGGGCTAATACTCTATTGGTTTCCATGATATTTTTCTACTGTGATATGGTGTTATATCATAAGTATAGTATGACTGCATCAGATAATCAGACAGTCATTCATTAGCTAGCTGTGTTGAGAGTACTAATACTCTATTTGCTACCAACCTAAATTTCAACCATGGCCTCAGGCTCTATTGTGTTATAGCTATAGAGTGACTGTGACAGGTAATAAGGCGGTCTTGAGTGAGACAGTCAGAACGTGTCTCAACTTTCTACAATGCTAACTGAGAACTGTTGAAACACAGTAAACAGCTGTAGCTTTGGTACCTAGCTGTCTTGTGAGTACTAATACGCCATTTGCTAGCAGCCTAAATTTCAAGCATGGTATCATGTTATATTGTGTTAGAAGTATAGTGTGACTGCGACAGGTAATAAGGCAGTCATGAGTGTGAGAGTCAGAATGTGCCACAACTTTCAGTGATGGTGACTGAAAAATGTTGAAAAAGAGTAAACAGCTGAATCTCCGGTACCTAGTTGTGATGAGAGTACTAATACTCTATTGGTCTCCAGGATATTTTTCCCCTGTGGAATGGTGTTATATCATTTTACAAGTATAGTGTGACTGCGAAAGGTAATAAGACAGCCATGAGTGAAAGAGTCAGAACGTGTCTCGACTTTCTACAATGCTAACTGAAAACTGTTATACACAGTAAACAGTTGTAGCTTTGGTACCTAGCTGTGTTGAGAGTACTAATACTCCATTTGCTACCAGCCTAAATTTCAAACGTGGTATCATGTTATATTGTGTTAGAAGTATAGTGCGACGGCGACAGGTAATAAGGCAGTCATGAGTGTGAGAGTCAGAATGTGCCACGATTTTCAGTGATGGTGACTGAAAACTGTTGAAACATAGAAAACAGCTGTATATTCGGTACCTGGTTGTCGTGAGAGTACTAATACTCTATTGGTTTCCAGGATATTTTTTCTACTGTGATATGGTGTTATATCATAAGTATAGTGCAACTGCATCAGATAATCAGACAGTCATTTATTAGCTAGCTGTGTTGAGAGTACTAATACTCTACTTGCTACCAGCTTATATTTGAACTGTGGCATCAAGCTATATTGTGTTAGAAATAAAGAGTGACTGCGACAGGTAATAAGGCAGTCATGAGAGTGAGAGTCAGAATGCGCCACGACTTTCAGTGATGGTAACTGAAAACTGTTGAAACACAGTAAACAGCTCTATCTTCGGTACCTAGTTGTGATGAGAGTACTAATACTCTATCGGTCACCAGGATATTTCTCTACCGTGGTATGGTTACATTATTTTATAAGCATAGTGTGACTGCGTAAGGTAATAAGACAATCATGAGTGAGAGAGTCAGAATGTGTCTCGACGTTCTACAATGCTAACTGAAAACTGTTGAAACACAGTAAGCAGCTGTTGCTTTGTTACCTAGCTGTGTTGAGAGTACTAATCCTACATTTGCAAACAGCCTAAATTTCAACCATGGTATCTTGTTACATTGTCTTAGAAGTATAGTGTGACTGCATCACTTAATAAGGCAGTCATGAGTGTGAGAGTCAGAATGTGGCACGACTTTCACTGACGGTGACTGAAAACTGTTGAAACACAGTAAACAGCTGTATATTCGGTACCTAGTTGTGGTGAGAGTGCTAATACTCTATTGGTTTCCATGATATTTTTCTACTGTGATATGGTGTTATATCATAAGTATAGTATGACTGCGTCAGATAATCAGACAGTCATTCATTAGCTAGCTGTGTTGAGAGTACTAATACACTATTTGCTACCAGCCTAAATTTAAAAAAAAAATGGTATCATGTTATATTGTGTTAGAAGTATAGTGTGACTGCGTCCACTGATAAAGCAGTCGTGAGTGTGACAGTGATAATGTGGCACGAGTTTCAGTGATGGTGACTGAAAACTGTTGAAACACAGTAAACAGCTGCATTTTCAGTATCTAATTGTGATCAGAGTACTAATACTCTATTGGTTACCAGGATATTTTTCGACTCTGGTATGGTGTTATATCATTTTATAAGTATAGTGTGACTGCGAAAGGTAATAAGGCAGCCATGAGTGAAAGAGTCAGAACGTGTCTCGACTTTCTACAATGCTAGCTGAAAACTGTTAAACACAGTAAACAGCTGTAGCTTTGGTACCTAGCTGTGTTGAGAGTACTAATACTCCATTTGCTACCAGCCTAAATTTCAAATGTGACATCATGTTATATTGTGTTAGAAGTATTGTGTGACTGCGACAGGTAATAAGGCAGTCATGAGTGTGAGAGTCAGAATGTGCCACGACTTTCAGTGATGGTGACTGAAAACTGTTGAAACATAGAAAACAGCTGTATATTCGGTACCTCGTTGTGGTGAGAGTACTAATACTCTATTGGTTTCCAGGATATTTTTCTACTGTGATATGGTGTTATATCATAAGTATAGTGCAACTGCATCAGATAATCACATAGTCATTCATTAGCTAGCTGTGAAGAGAGTACTAATACTCCACTTGCTACCAGCTTGTATTTAAACTGTGGCATCAAGCTATATTGTGTTAGAAATAAAGAGTGACTGAGTTAGGTAATAAGGCAGTCATGAGTGTGAGAGTCACAATGCGCCACGACTTTCGGTGATGGTAACTGAAAACTGTTCAAACACAATAAACAGCTCTATCTTCGGTACCTAGTTGTGATGAGAGTACTAATACTCTATCGGTCACCAGGATATTTCTCTACCGTGGTATGGGGTTACATTATTTTATAAGCATAGTGTGACTGCGTAAGGTAATAAGACAGCCATGAGTGAGAGAGTCAGAACGTGTCTCGACTTTCTACAATGCTAGCTGAAAACTGTTAAACACAGTAAACAGCTGTAGGTTTGGTACCTAGCTGTGTTGAGAGTACTAATACTCCATTTGCTACCAGCCTAAATTTCAAATGTGACATCATGTTATATTGTGTTAGAAGTATTGTGTGACTGCGACAGGTAATAAGGCAGTCATGAGTGTGAGAGTCAGAATGTGCCACGACTTTCAGTGATGGTGACTGAAAACTGTTGAAACATAGAAAACAGCTGTATATTCGGTACCTCGTTGTGGTGAGAGTACTAATACTCTATTGGTTTCCAGGATATTTTTCTACTGTGATATGGTGTTATATCATAAGTATAGTGCAACTGCATCAGATAATCACATAGTCATTCATTAGCTAGCTGTGAAGAGAGTACTAATACTCCACTTGCTACCAGCTTGTATTTAAACTGTGGCATCAAGCTATATTGTGTTAGAAATAAAGAGTGACTGCGACAGGTAATAAGGCAGTCATGAGTGTGAGAGTCACAATGCGCCACGACTTTCGGTGATGGTAACTGAAAACTGTTCAAACACAATAAACAGCTCTATCTTCGGTACCTAGTTGTGATGAGAGTACTAATACTCTATCGGTCACCAGGATATTTCTCTACCGTGGTATGGGGTTACATTATTTTATAAGCATAGTGTGACTGCGTAAGGTAATAAGACAGCCATGAGTGAGAGAGTCAGAACGTGTCTCGACGTTCTACAAAGCTAGCTGAAAACTGTTGAAACACAGTAAACAGCTGTTGCTTTGTTACCTAGCTGTGTTGGGAGTACTAATACTACATTTGTAAACAGCCTAAATTTCAACCATGGTATCTTGTTACATTGTCTTAGAAGAATAGTGTGACTGCATCACTTAATAAGGCAGTCATGAGTGTGAGATTCAGAATGTGGCACGACTTTCACTGACGGTGACAGAAAAGTGTTGAAACACAGTTAACAGCTGTATATTCTGTACCTAGTTGTGGTGAGTGGGCTAATACTCTATTGGTTTCCATGATATTTTTCTACTGTGATATGGTGTTATATCATAAGTATAGTATGACTGCATCAGATAATCAGACAGTTATTCATTAGCTAGCTGTGTTGAGAGTACTAGTACTCTACTTGCTAGCAGCTTATATTTGAACTGTGGCATCAAGCTATATTCTGTTAGAAATAAAGAGTGACTGCGACAGGTAATAAGGCAGTCATGAGTGTGAGAGTCAGAATGCGCCACGACTTTCGGTGATGGTAACTGAAAACTGTTGAAACACAGTAAACAGCTCTATCTTCGGTGCCTAGTTGTGATGAGAGTACTAATACTCTATCGGTCACCAGGATATTTCTCTACCGTGGTATGGTGTTACATTATTTTATAAGCATAGTGTGACTGCGTAAGGTAATAAGACAGTCATGAGTGAGAGAGTCAGAATGTGTCTCGACGTTCTACAATGCTAACTGAAAACTGTTGAAACACAGTAAGCAGCTGTTGCTTTGTTACCTAGCTGTGTTGAGAGTACTAATACTACATTTGCAAACAGGCTAAATTTCAACCATGGTATCTTCTTACATTGTCTTAGAAGTATAGTGTGACTGCATCACTTAATAAGGCAGTCATGAGTGTGAGAGTCAGAATGTGGCACGACTTTCACTGACGGTGACTGAAAACTGTTGAAACACAGTAAACAGCTGTATATTCGGTACCTAGTTGTGGTGAGAGTGCTAATACTCTATTGGTTTCCAGGATATTTTTCTACTGTGATATGGTGTTATATCATAAGTATAGTATGACTGCATCAGATAATCAGACAGTCATTCATTAGCTAGCTGTGTTGAGAGTACTAATACTCTATTTGCTACCAACCTAAATTTCAACCATGGCCTCAGGGTCTATTGTGTTATAGCTATAGAGTGACTGCGACAGGTAATAAGGTGGTCTTGAGTGAGACAGTCAGAACGTGTCTCGACTTTCTACAATGCTAACTGAGAACTGTTGAAACACAGTAAACAGCTGTAGCTTTGGTACCTAGCTGTGTTGTGAGTACTAATACTCCATTTGCTAGCAGCCTAAATTTCAAGCGTGGTATCATGTTATATTGTGTTAGAAGTATAGTGTGACTGCGACAGGTAATAAGGCAGTCATGAGTGTGAGAGTCAGAATGTGCCACAACTTTCAGTGATGGTGACTGACAATTGTTGAAAAAGAGTAAACAGCTGTATCTTCGGTACCTAGTTGTGATGAGAGGACTAATACTCTATTGGTCTCCAGGATATTTTTCCACTGTGGAATGGTGTTATATCATTTTACAAGTATAGTGTGACTGCGAAAGGTAATAAGACAGCCATGAGTGAAAGAGTCAGAACGTGTCTCGACTTTCTACAATGCTAACTGAAAACTGTTAAACACAGTAAACAGCTGTAGCTTTGGTACCTAGCTGTGTTGAGAGTACTAATACTCCATTTGCTACCAGCCTAAATTTCAAACGTGGTATCATGTTATATTGTGTTAGAAGTATAGTGTGACTGCGACAGGTAATAAGGCAGTCATGAGTGTGAGAGTCAGAATGTGCCACGACTTTCAGTGATGGTGACTGAAAACTGTTGAAAGATAGAAAACAGCTGTACATTCGGTACCTCATTGTCGTGAGAGTACTAATACTCTATTGGTTTCCAGGATATTTTTCTACTGTGATATGGTGTTACATCATCAGTATAGTGCAACTGCATCAGATAATCAGACAGTCATTCATTAGCTAGCTGTGTTGAGAGTACTAATACTCTACTTGCTACCAGCTTATATTTGAACTGTGGCATCAAGCTATATTGTGTTAGAAATAAAGAGTGACTACGACAGGTAATAAGGCAGTCATGAGTGTGAGAGTCAGAATGCGCCACGACTTTCGGTGATGGTAACTGAAAACTGTTGAAACACAGTAAACAGCTCTACCTTCGGTACCTAGTTGCGATGAGAGTACTAATACTCTATCGGTCACCAGGATATTTCTCTACCGTGGTATGGTGTTACATTATTTTATAAGCATAGTGTGACTGCGTAAGGTAATAAGACAGTCATGAGTGAGAGAGTCAGAATGTGTCTCGACGTTCTACAATGCTAACTGAAAACTGTTGAAACACAGTAAGCAGCTGTTGCTTTGTTACCTAGCTGTGTTGAGAGTACTAATACTACATTTGCAAACAGCCTAAATTTCAACGATGGTATCTTGTTACATTGTCTTAGAAGTATAGTGTGACTGCATCACTTAATAAGGCAGTCATGAGTGTGAGAGTCAGAATGTGGCACGACTTTCACTGACGGTGACTGAAAACTGTTGAAACACAGTAAACAGCTGTATATTCGGTACCTAGTTGTGGTGAGAGTACTAATACTCTATTGGTTTCCATGATATTTTTCTTCTGTGATATGGTGTTATATCAGAAGTATAGTATGACTGCGTCAGATAATCAAACAGTCATTCATTAGCTAGCTGTGTTGAGAGTACTAATACTCTATTTGCTACCAACCTAAATTTCAACCACGGCCTCAGGCTCTATTGTGTTATAGTTATAGAGTGACTGCGACAGGTAATAAGGCAGTCTTGAGTGAGACAGTCAGAACGTGTCTCGACTTTCTACAATGCTAACTGAAAACTGTTAAACACAGTAAACAGCTGTAGCTTTGGTACCTAGCTGTGTTGAGAGTACTAATACTCCATTTGCTACCAGCCTCAATTTCAAACGTGGTATCATGTTATATTGTGTTAGAAGTATAGTGTGTCTGCGACAGGTAATAAGGCAGTCATGAGTGTGAGAGTCAGAATGTGCCACGACTTTCAGTGATGGTGACTGAAAACTGTTGATACATAGAAAACAGCTGTATATTCAGTACCTCGTTGTTGTGAGAGTACTGATACTCTATTGGTTTCCAGGATATTTTTCTACTGTGATATGGTGTTATATCATAAGTATAGTGCAACTGCATCAGATAATCAGACAGTCATTCATTAGCTAGCTGTGTTGAGAGTACTAATACTCTACTTGCTACCAGCTTATATTTGAACTGTGGCATCAAGCTATATTGTGTTAGAAATAAAGAGTGACTGCGACAGGTAATAAGGCAGTCATGAGTGTGAGAGTCAGAATGCGCCACGACTTTCGGTGGGTGATGGTAACTGAAAACTTTTGAAACACAGTAAACAGCTCTATCTTCGGTACCTAGTTGTGATGAGAGTACTAATACTCTATCGGTCACCAGGATATTTCTCTACCGTGGTATGGTGTTACATTATTTTATAAGCATAGTGTGACTGCGTAAGGTAATAAGACAGTTATGAGTGAGAGAGTCAGAATGTGTCTCGACGTTCTACAATGCTAACTGAAAACTGTTGAAACACAGTAAACAGCTGTTGCTTTGTTACCTAGCTGTGTTGAGAGTACTAATACTACATTTGCAAACAGCCTAAATTTCAACCATGGTATCTTGTTACATTGTCTTAGAAGTATAGTGTGACTGCATCACTTAATAAGGCAGTCATGAGTGTGAGAGTCAGAACGTGGCACGACTTTCACTGACGGTGACTGAAAACTGTTGAAACACAGTAAACAGCTGTATATTCGGTACCTAGTTGTGGTGAGAGTGCTAATACTCTATTGGTTTCCATGATATTTTTCTACTGTGATATGGTGTTATATCATAAGTATAGTATGACTGCGTCAGATAATCAGACAGTCATTCATTAGCTAGCTGTGTTGAGAGTACTAATACTCTATTTGCTACCAACCTAAATTTCAACCACGGCCTCAGGCTCTATTGTGTTATAGCTATAGAGTGACTGCGACAGGTAATAAGGCGGTCTTGAGTGAGACAGTCAGAACGTGTCTCGACTTTCTACAATGCTGACTGAGAACTGTTGAAACACAGTAAACAGCTGTAGCTTTGGTACCTAGCTGTGTTGTGAGTACTAATACTCCATTTGCTAGCAGCCTAAATTTCAAGCGTGGTATCAAGTTATATTGTGTTAGAAGTATATTGTGACTGCGACAGGTAATAAGGCAGTCATGAGTGTGAGAGTCAGAATGTGCCACAACTTTCAGTGATGGCGACTGAAAAGTGTTGAAAAACAGTAAACAGCTGTATCTTTGGTACCTAGTTGTGATGAGAGTACTAATACTCTATTGGTCTCCAGGATATTTTTCCACTGTGGAATGGTGTTATATCATTTTACAAGTATAGTGTGACTGCTAAAGGTAATAAGACAGCCATGAGTGAAAGAGTCAGAACGTGTCTCGACTTTCAACAATGCTAACTGAAAACTGTTGAAAGAGAGTAAACAGCTGTAGCTTTGGTACCTGGCTGTGTTGAGAGTACTAATACTCTACTTGCTACCAGCCTATATTTGAACTGTGGCATCAAGCTATATTGTGTTAGAAATAAAGAGTGACTGAGTAAGGTAATATGGCAGTCATGAGTGAGAGAGTCAGAACGTGTCTCGACTTTCTACAATGCTACCTGAATACTGTTGAAACACAGTAAACACCTGTAGCTTTGGTACCTGGCTGTGTTGAGAGTACCAATACTCCATTTGTTAACAGCCTAAATTTCAACGAAGGTATCATGTTATATTGTGTTAGAAGAATAGTGTGACTGCTTTAATTAATAAGGCAGTCATGAGTGTGAGAGTCAGAATGTGGCATGACTTTCACTGATGGTGACTGAAAACTGTTGAAACACAGAAAACAGCTGTATTTTCGGTACCCAATTGTGATGAGAGCACTAATACTCTATTGGTTTCCAGAATATTTTCTACTATGGTATGGTGTTAAATAATTTTGTAAGTATAGTGTGACTGCGTCGGGAAATAAGACAGTCATTCATTAGCTAGATGTGTTGAGAGTACTAATACTCTATTTGTTACCAGCCCAGATTTCAACCGTGGCATCAAGCTATATTGTGTTATAAGTGTAGAGTGACTGCGTCCGGTAATAAGGCAGGCATGAGAGAGAGAGATAGAGTCGGAACGTGTCTTGACTTTCAACAATGCTAACTGAAAACTGTTGAAACAAAGTAAACAGTTGTAACTTTAGTACCTAGCTGTGTTTGGAGTATTAATACTCCATTTGCTACCAGCCTAAATTTCAACCGTGGCATCAAGTTATGTTGTGATAGAAGTATAGTGTGACTGCGACAGGTAATAAGGCAGTCATGAGTATGAGAGTCAGAATGTGCCACGACTTTCAGTGACGGTGAATGAAAACTGTTGAAACACAGTAAACAGCTGTATCTTTTGTACCTAGTTGTGATGAGAGTACTAATACTCTATTGGTTTCCAGAAGATTTTTCTAGTGAGATATGCGTTATGTCATTTTATAAGTATAGTGTGACTGCGTCAGGTAATAAGACAGTCATTCATTAGCTAGCTGTGTTGAGAGTACTAATACTCTATTTGCTACCAACCTAAATTTCAACCGTGGCATCAAGCAATATTGTGTTATAAGTATAGAGTGACTGTATCAGGTAATAAGGCGGTTATGAGTGAGAGAGTCAGAACGTGTCTCGACTTTCTACAATGCTAACTGAAAACTGTTGAAACAAAGTAAACAGCTGTAGCTTTGGTACCTAGCTGTGTTGAGAGTACTAATACTCCATTTGCTACCAGCCTAAATTTCAACTGCGGTATCATGTAATATTATGTTCGAAGAATAGTGTGACTGTGAAAGGTAATAAGGCAGTCATGAGTGTGAGAGTCAGAATGTGCCATGACTTTCAGTGAGGGTGACTGAAAACTGTTGAAACACAGTAAACAGCTGTATATTCGGTACCTTGTTGTGGTGAGACTGCTAATATTCTATTGGTTTCCAGGATATTTTTCTACTGTGATATGGTGTTATATCATTAGTGTGACTGCGTCAGATAATCAGACAGTCAATCATTAGCTAGCTGTGTTGAGAGTACTAATACTCTATTTGTTACCAGCCCAGATTTCAACCGTGGCATCAAGCTATATTGTGTTATAAGTGTAGAGTGACTGCGTCCGGTAATAAGGCAGGCATGAGTGAGAGAGAGAGAGTCAGAATGTGTCTTGACTTTCAACAATGCTAACTGAAAACTGTTGAAACAAAGTAAACAGTTGTAGCTTTAGTACCTAGCTGTTTGGAGTATTAATACTCCATTTGCTACCAGCCTAAATTTCAACCGTGGCATCAAGTTATGTTGTGATAGAAGTATAGTGTGACTGCGACAGGTAATAAGGCAGTCATGAGTATGAGAGTCAGAATGTGCCACGACTTTCAGTGACGGTGACTGAAAACTGTTGAAACAGAGTAAACAGCTGTATCTTCTGTACCTAGTTGTGATGAGAGTACTAATACTCTATTGGTTTCCAGAATATTTTTCTACTGAGATATGCGTTATGTCATTTTATAAGTATAGTGTGACTGCATCAGGTAATAAGACAGTCATTCATTAGCTAGCTGTGTTGAGAGTACTAACACTCTATTTGCTACCAACTTAAATTTCAACCGTGGCATGAAGCAATATTGTGTTATAAGTATAGAGTGACTGCATCAGGTAATAAGGCGGTTATGAGTGACAGAGTCAGAACGTGTCTCGAATTTCTACAATGCTAACTGAAAACTGTTGAAACACAGTAAACAGATGTAGCTTTGGTACCTAGCTGTGTTGAGAGTACTAATACTCCATTTGCTACCAGCCTAAATTTCAACCGTGGTATCATGTAATATTATGTTAGAAGAATAGTGTGACTGCAAAAGGTAATAAGGCAGTCATGAGTGTGAGAATCAGAATGTGCCATGACTTTCAGTGAGGGTGACTGAAAACTGTTGAAACACAGTAAACAGCTGTATATTCGGTACCTTGTTGTGGTGAGACTGCTAATACTCTATTGGTTTCCAGGATATTTTTCTACTGTGATATGGTGTTATATCATAAGTATAGTGTGACTGCGTCAGATAATGAGACAGGCATTCATTAGCTAGCTGTGTTGAGAGTACTAATACTCTACTTGCTACCAGCTTAAATTTGAACTGTGGCATCAAGCTATATTGTGTTAGAAATAAAGAGTGACTGCGTCAGGTAATAAGGCAGTCATGAGTGAGAGAGTCAGAATGCGCCACGACTTTCGGTGATGGTAACTGAAAACTGTTGAAACACAGTAAACAGCTCTATTTTCGGTACCTAGTTGTGATGAGAGTACTAATACTCTATCGGTCACCAGGATATTTCTCTACCGTGGTATGGTGTTACATTATTTTATAAGCATATTGTGACTGCGTAAGGTAATAAGACAGTCATGAGGGAGAGAGTCAGAACGAGTCTCGACTTTCTACAATGCGAACTGAAAACTGTTGAAACACAGTAAACAGCTGTAGCTTTGGTACCTAGATATGTTGAGAGCACTAATACTCCATTTGCCACCAGACTACAATTTCAACCATGGTGTCATGTTATATTGTGTTAGAAGTATAGTTTGACTGCGACAGGTAATAAGGCAGTCAGGAGTGAGAGTGTCAGAATGCGCCATGACTTTTGGTGATGGTGTCTGAAAACAGTTCAAACACACCAAACAGCTCTATCTTCAATACCCAGTTGTGATGAGATTACTAATACTCTATTGTTTACTAGGATATATTCTACCCTGGTATGGTGTTATATTATTTTATAAGAAAAGTTTGACTGCCTAAGGTAATAAGACAGCCATGAGTGAGAGAGTCGGAACGAGTCTCGACTTTCTACAATGCTAACTGAAAACTGTTGAAACACAGTAAACAGCAGTAGCTTTGGTACCTAGCTGTGTTGAGAGCACTAATACTCCATTTGCAACCAGCCTAAAGTTCAATTGTGGTACTTGTTACATTGTGTTAGAAGTATAGTGTGACTGCGTCACTTAATAAGGCAGTCATGAGTATGAGAGTCAGAATGTGCCATGACTTTCAGTGACGGTGACTGAAAACTGTTGAAACAGGGTAAACAGCTGTATCTTCTGTACCTAGTTGTGATGAGAGTATTAATACTCTATTGGTTTCCAGAATATCTTTCTACTGAGATATGCGTTATGTCATTTTATAACTATAGTGTGACTGCGTCAGGTAATAAGACAGTCATTCATTAGCTAGCAGTGTTGAGAGTACTAATACTCTACTTGCTACCAGCTTAAATTTGAACTGTGGCATCAAGCTATATTGTGTTAGAAATGTAGATTGACGGTGTCAGGTAATAAGGCAGTCAAGAGTGAGAGAGTCAGAACGAGTCTCGACTTTCTACAATGCTAACTGAAAACTGTTGATACACAGTAAACAGCTGTTGGTTTGGTACCTAGCTGTGTTGAGAGTACTAATACTCCATTTGCAACCAGCCTAAATTTCAATTGTGGTGTCTTGTTACATTGTGTTAGATGCAAAGTGTGACCGCTTCACTTAATAAGGCAGTCATGAGTGCAAGAGTCAGAATGTGGCACGACTTTCACTGATGGTGACTGAAAACTGTTGAAACACAGTAAACAGCTGTATTTTCGGTACCCAGTTGTGATGAGAGCACTAATACTCTATTGGTTTCCAGAATATTTTCTACTGTGGTATGGTGTTAAATCATTTCATAAGTATAGTGTGACTGCGCCAGGAAATGACACAGTCATTCATTAGCTAGCTGTGTTGAGAGTACTAATACTCTATTTGTTACCAGCCTAGATTTCAGCCGTGGCATCAAGCTATATTGTGTTATAAGTATAGAGTGACTGCGTCAGGTAATAAGGCAGGCATGAGTGAGAGAGTGAGAACGTGTCTTGACTTTCAGTAATGCTAACTGTAAACTGTTGAAACAAAGTAAACAGTTGTAGCTTTAAGACCTAGCTGTGTTATATTGTGTTAGAACTATAGTGTGACTGTGATAGGTAATAAGGCAGTCATGAGTGTGAGAGTCAGAATGTGCCACGGTTTTCAGTGATGGTCACTGAAAACTGTTGAAACACAATAAACAGCTGTAGCTTTGGTACCTGGCTGTGTTGAGAGTACTAATACTCCATTTCCAACCAGCCTAAATTTCAATCGTGGTATCTTATTACATTGTGTTAGAAGTATAGTGTGACTGCATCACTTAATAAGGCAGTCATGAGTGTGAGAGTCAGAATGTGGCACGACTTTCACTGATGGTGACTGAAAACTGTTGAAACACAGTAAACAGCTGTATATTCGGTACCTAGTTGTGGTGAGAGTACTAATACTCTATTGGTTTCCAGGATATTTTTCTATTTTGATATGGTGTTATATCATAAGTATAGTGTGACTGCGTCAGATAATCAAACGGTCATTCATTAGCTAGGTGTGTTGAGAGTACGAATGCTCTACTTGCTACCAGCCTATATTTGAACTGTGGCATCAAGCTATATTGTGTTAGAAATAAAGAGTGACTGAGTAAGGTAATATGGCAGTCATGAGTGAGAGAGTCAGAACGTGTCTCGACTTTCTACAATGCTACCTGAATACTGTTGAAACACAGTAAACAGCTGTAGCTTTGGTACCTAGCTGTGTTGAGAGTACTAATACTCCATTTGTTAACAGCCTAAATTTCAACGAAGGTATCATGTTATATTGTGTTAAAAGTATAGTGTGACTGCTTTAATTAATAAGGCAGTCATGAGTGTGAGAGTCAGAAAGTGGCATGACTTTCACTGATGGTGACTGAAAACTGTTGAAACACAGAAAACAGCTGTATTTTCGGTACCCAGTTGTGATGAGAGCACTAATACTCTATTGGTTTCCAGAATATTTTATACTATGGTATGGTGTTAAATAATTTTGTAAGTATAGTGTGACTGCGTCAGGAAATAAGACAGTCATTCATTAGCTAGCTGTGTTGAGAGTACTAATACTCTATTTGTTACCAGCCCAGATTTCAACCGTGGCATCAAGCTATATTGTGTTATAAGTGTAGAGTGACTGCTTCAGGTAATAAGGCAGGCATAAGAGAGAGAGAGAGTCAGAACGTGTCTTGACTTTCAACAATGCTAACTGAAAACTGTTGAAACAAAGTAAACAGTTGTAGCTTTAGTACCTAGCTGTGTTTGGAGTATTAATACTACATTGGCTACCAGCCTAAATTTCAACCGTGGCATCATGTTATATTGTGATAGAAGTATAGTGTGACTGCGACAGGTAATAAGGCAGTCATGAGTGTGAGAGTCAGAATGTGCCACGACTTTCAGTGATGGTGACTGAAAACTGTTGAAACATAGAAAACAGCTGTATATTCGGTACCTCGTAGTCGTGAGAGTACTAATACTCTATTGGTTTCCAGGATATTTTTCTACTGTGATATGGTGTTACATCATAAGTATAGTGCAACTGCATCAGATTATCAGACAGTCATTCATTAGCTAGCTGTGTTGAGAGTACTAATTCTCCACTTGCTACCAGCTTATATTTGAACTGTGGCATCAAGCTATATTGTGTTAGAAATAAAGAGTGACTGAGTCAGGTAATAAGGCAGTCATGAGTGTGAGAGTCAGAATGCGCCACGACTTTCGGTGATGGTAACTGAAAACTGTTGAAACACAGTAAACAGCTCTATTTTCGGTACCTAGTTGTGATGAGAGTACTAATACTCTATCGGTCACCAGGATATTTCTCTACCGTGGTATGGTGTTACATTATTTTATAAGCATATTGTGACTGCGTAAGGTAATAAGACAGTCATGAGGGAGAGAGTCAGAACGAGTCTCGACTTTCTACAATGCTAACTGAAAACTGTTGAAACACAGTAAACAGCTGTAGCTTTGGTACCTAGATATGTTGAGAGCACTAATACTCCATTTGCCACCAGACTACAATTTCAACCATGGTGTCATGTTATATTGTGTTAGAAGTATAGTTTGACTGCGACAGGTAATAAGGCAGTCAGGAGTGAGAGTGTCAGAATGCGCCATGACTTTTGGTGATGGTGTCTGAAAACTGTTCAAACACACCAAACAGCTCTATCTTCAATACCCAGTTGTGATGAGATTACTAATACTCTATTGTTTACTAGGATATATTCTACCATGGTATGGTGTTATATTATTTTATAAGAAAAGTTTGACTGCCTAAGGTAATAAGACAGCCATGAGTGAGAGAGTCAGAACGAGTCTCGACTTTCTACAATGCTAACTGAAAACTGTTGAAACACAGTAAACAGCAGTAGCTTTGGTACCTAGCTGTGTTGAGAGCACTAATACTCCATTTGCAACCAGCCTAAAGTTCAATCGTGGTACTTGTTACATTGTGTTAGAAGTATAGTGTGACTGCATCACTTAATAAGGCAGTCATGAGTATGAGAGTCAGAATGTGCCACGACTTTCAGTGACGGTGACTGAAAACTGTTGAAACAGGGTAAACAGCTGTATCTTCTGTACCTAGTTCTACAATGCTAACTGAAAACTGTTGAAACACAGTAAACAGCTGTATATTCGGTACCTAGTTGTGGTGAGAGTGCTAATAATCTATTGGTTTCCATGATATTTTTCTACTGTGATATGGTGTTATATCATAAGTATAGTATGACTGCGTCAGACAATCAGACAGTCATTCATTAGCTAGCTGTGTTGAGAGTACTAATACTCTATTTGCTACCAACCTAAATTTCAACCATGGCCTCAGGCTCTATTGTGTTATAGCTATAGAGTGACTGCGACAGATAATAAGGTGGTCTTGAGTGAGACAGTCAGAACGTGTCTCGACTTTCTACAAATACTGAGAACTGTTGAAACACAGTAAACAGCTGTAGCTTTGGTACCTAGCTGTGTTGTGAGTACTAATACTCCATTTACTGGCAGCCTAAATTTCAAGCGTGGTATCATGTTATATTGTGTTAGAAGTATAGTGCGACTGCGACAGGTAATAAGGCAGTCATGAGTGTGAGAGTCAGAATGTGCCACAACTTTCAGTGATGGTGACTGAAAAGTGTTGAAAAAGAGTAAACAGCTGTATCTTCGGTACCTAGTTGTGATGAGAGTACTAATACTCTATTGGTCTCCAGGATATTTTTCCACTGTGGAATGGTGTTATATCATTTTATAAGTATAGTGTGATTGCGACAGGTAATAAGGCAGTCATTCAGTAGCTAGCTGTATTGAGAGTACTAATACTCTATTTGCTTCCAGCCTAAATTTGACCTGTTGTATCATGTTATGTTGTGTTAGAAGTATAGTGTGACTGCGTCAGGTAATAAGGCAGTCATGAGTGTGAGAGTGATAATGTGGCACGAGTTTCAGTGATGGTGACAGAAAACTGTTGAAACACAGTAAACAGCTGTATCTTCGGTACCTAGTTGTGATGAGAGTACTAATACTCTATCGGTCACCAGGATATTTTTCTACCATGGTATGGTGTTATATTATTTCATAAGCATAGTGTGACTGCATAAGGTAATAAGACAGTCATGAGTGAGAGAGTCGGAACGTGTCTCGACTTTCTACAATGCTAACTGAAAACTGTTGAAACACACAAAAGAGCTGTTGCATTGTGACCTAGGTTTGTTGATAGTACTAATACTCCATATGCAACTAGCCTAAATTTCAACCATGGTATCTTGTTACATTGTGTTAGAAGTATAGTGTGACTACGTCGCTTAATAAGACAGTCATGAGTGTGAGAGTCAGAATGTGGCACGACTTTCAGTGATGGTGACTGAAAACTGTTGAAGCACAGTAAACAGCTGTATTTTCGGTCCTCAGTTGTGATGAGAGCACTAATACTCTATTGGTTTTCAGAATATTTTCTACTACGGTATAGTGTTAGATAATTTTATAAGTATAGTGTGACTGCAACAGGTAATAAGACAGTCATTCATTAGCTAGCTGTGTTGAGAGTACTAATACTCTATTTGCTACCAGCCTCAATTTCAAAAATGGTATCATGTTATATTGTGTTAGAAGTATAGTGCGATTGCGTCAGGTGATAAGTCAGTCATGAGTGTGACAGTGATAATGTGGCACGAGTTTCAGTGATGGTGACTGAAAACTGTCGAAACACAGTAAACAGCTGTATTTGCAGTATGTAATTGTGATCAGAGGACTAATACTCTTTTGGTTTCCAGGATATTTTTCTACCGTGATATGGTGTTATATCATTTTATAAGTATAGAGTGACTACGTCAGATAATCAGACAGTCATTCATTAGCTAGCAGAGTTGAGAGTACTAATACTCTACTTGCTACCAGCTTAAATTTCATCTGTGGCATCAAGCTATATTGTGTTAGAAATGTAGATTGACTGTGTCAGGTAATAAGGCAGTCATGAGTGAGAGAGTCAGAACGAGTCTCGACTTTCTACAATGCTAACCGAAAACTGTTGAAACACAGTAAACAGCTGTTGGTTTGGTACCTAGCTGTGTTGAGAGTACTAATACTCCATTTGCAACCAGCCTAAATTTCAATATTGGTATCTTGTTACATTGTGTTAGAAGCAAAGTGTGACTGCTTCACTTAATAAGGCAGTCATGAGTGTGAGAGTCAGAATGTGGCACGACTTTCACTGATGGTCACTGAAAACTGTTGAAACACAGTAAACAGCTGTATTTTCGGTACCCAGTTGTGATGAGAGCACTAATACTCTATTGGTTTCCAGAATATTTTCTACTGTCATATGGTGTTAAATCATTTTATAAGTATAGTGTGACTGCACCAGGAAATGACACAGTCTTTCATTAGCTAGCTGTGTTGAGAGTACTAATACTCTATTTGTTACCAGCCTAGATTTCAATCGTGGCATCAAGCTATATTGTGTTATAAGTATAGAGTCACTGCGTCAGGTAATAAGGCAGTCAGGAGTGAGAGAGTCAGAACGTGTCTCGACTTTCAACAATGCCAACTGTAAATTGTTGAAACAAAGTAAACAGTTGTAGCTTTAGTGCCTAGCTGTGTTATATTGTGTTAGAACTATAGTGTGACTGTGATAGGTAATAAGGCAGTCATGAGTGTGAGAGTCAGAATGTGCCATGGTTGTCAGTGATGGCCACTGAAAACTGTTGAAACACAGTAAACAGCTGTAGCTTTGGTACCTAGCTGTGTTGAGAGTACTAATACTCCATTTCCAACCAGCCTAAATTTCAACCGTGGTATCTTGTTACATTGTGTTAGAAGTATAGTGTGACTGCATCACTTAATAAGGCAGTCATGAGTGTGAGAGTCAGAATGTGGCACGGCTTTCACTGATGGTGACTGAAAACTGTTAAAACACAGTAAACAGCTGTATATTCGGTACCTAGTTGTGGTGAGAGTACTAATACTCTATTGGTTTCCAGGATATTTTTCTATTTTGATATGGTGTTATATCATAAGTATAGTGTGACTGCATCAGATAATCAGACGGTCATTCATTAGCTAGCTGTGTTGAGAGTACTAATACTCTACTTGCTACCAGCCTATATTTGAACTGTGGCATCAAGCTATATTGTGTTAGAAATAAAGAGTGACTGAGTAAGGTAATATGGCAGTCAGGAGTGAGAGAGTCAGAACGTGTCTCGACTTTCTACAATGCTACCTGAATACTGGTGAAACACAGTAAACAGCTGTAGCTTTGGTACCTAGCTGTGTTGTGAGTACTAATACTCCATTTGCTAGCAGCCTAAATTTCAAGCGTGGTATCATGTTATATTGTGTTAGAAGTATAGTGTGACTGCGACAGGTAATAAGGCAGTCATGAGTGTGAGAGTCAGAATGTGCCACAACTTTCAGTGATGGTGACTGAAAAGTGTTGAAAAAGAGTAAACAGCTGTATCTTCGGTACCTAGTTGTGATGAGAGTACTAATACTCTATTGGTCTCCAGGATATTTTTCCACTGTGGAATGGTTTTATATCATTTTACAAGTATAGTGTGACTGCGAAAGGTAATAAGACAGCCATGAGTGAAAGAGTCAGAACGTGTCTCGACTTTCTACAATGCTAACTGAAAACTGTTAAACACAGTAAACAGCTATAGCTTTGGTACCTAGCTGTGTTGAGAGTACTAATACTCCATTTGCTACCAGCCTAAATTTCAAACGTGGTATCATGTTATATTGTGTTAGAAGTATAGTGTGACTGCGACAGGTAATAAGGCAGTCATGAGTGTGAGAGTCAGAATGTGCCACGACTTTCAGTGATGGTGACTGAAAACTGTTGAAACATAGAAAACAGCTGTATATTCGGTACCTCGTTGTGGTGAGAGTACTAATACTCAATTGGTTTCCAGGATATTTTTCTACTGTGATAAGGTGTTATATCATAAGTATAGTGTGACTGCGTCAGATAATGAGACAGTCATCATTAGCTAGCTGTGTTGAGAGTACTAATACTCTACTTGCTACCAGCTTAAAGTTGAAGTGTGCATCAAGCCATATTGTGTTAGAAATAAAGAGTGACTGCGTCAGGTAATAAGGCAGTCACGAGTGAGAGAGTCAGAACGTGTCTCGACTTTATACAATGCTAACTGAAAACTGTTGAAACACAGTAAACAGCTGTAGCTTTGGTACCTAGATATGTTGAGAGCACTAATACTCCATTTGCCACCAGACTACAATTTCAACCATGGTGTCATGTTATATTGTGTTAGAAGTATAGTTTGACTGCGACAGGTAATAAGGCAGTCAGGAGTGAGAGTGTCAGAATGCGCCATGACTTTTGGTGATGGTGTCTGAAAACTGTTGAAACACACCAAACAGCTCTATCTTCAATACCCAGTTGTGATGAGATTACTAATACTCTATTGTTTACTAGGATATATTCTACCATGGTATGGTGTTATATTATTTTATAAGAAAAGTTTGACTGCGTAAGGTAATAAGACAGCCATGAGTGAGAGAGTCAGAACGAGTCTCGACTTTCTACAATGCTTACTGAAAACTGTTGAAACACCGTAAACAGCAGTAGCTTTGGTACCTAGCTGTGTTGAGAGTACTAATACTCCATTTCCAACCAGCCTAAAGTTCAATCGTGGTAACTTGTTACATTGTGTTAGAAGTATAGTGTGACTGCATCACTTAATAAGGTAGTCATGAGTATGAGAGTCAGAATGTGCCACGACTTTCAGTGACGGTGACTGAAAACTGTTGAAACAGGGTAAACAGCTGTATCTTCTGTACCTAGTTGTGATGAGAGTACTAATACTCTATTGCTTTCCAGAATATTTTTGTACTGAGATATGCGTTATGTCATTTTATAAGTATAGTGTGACTGCGTCAGGTAATAAGACAGTCATTCATTAGCTAGCAGTGTTGAGAGTACTAATACTCTACTTGCCACCAGCTTAAATTTGAACTGTGGCATCAAGCTATATTGTGTTAGAAATGTAGATTGACTTTGTCAGGTAATAAGGCAGTCATGAGTGAGAGAGTCAGAACAGGTCTCGACTTTCTACAATGCTAACCGAAAACTGTTGAAACACAGTAAACAGCTGTTGGTTTGGTACCTAGCTGTGTTGAGAGTATTAATACTCCATTTGCAACCAGCCTAAATTTCAATCGTGGTATCTTGTTACATTGTGTTAGAAGCAAAGTGTGACTGCTTCACTTAATAAGGCAGTCATGAGTGCGAGAGTCAGCATGTGGCACGACTTTCACTGATGGTGACTGAAAACTGTTGAAACAGAGTAAACAGCTGTATTTTCGGAACCCAGTTGTGATGAGAGCACTAATACTCTATTGGTTTCCAGAATATTTTCTACTGTGGTATGGTGTTAAATCATTTTATAAGTATAGTGTGACTGTGCCAGGAAATGACACAGTCATTCATTAGCTAGCTGTGTTGAGAGTACTAATACTCTATTTGTTACCAGCCTAGATTTCAACCGTGGCATCAAGCTATATTGTGTTATAAGAATAGAGTGACTGCGTCAGGTAATAAGGCAGGTATGAGTGAGAGAGTTAGAACGTGTCTTGACTTTCAGTAACGCTAACTGGCTAACTGTAAACTGTTGAAACAAAGTAAACAGTTGTAGCTTTAAGACCTAGCTGTGTTATATTGTGTTAGAACTATATTGTGACTGTGATAGGTAATAAGGCAGTCATGAGTATGAGAGTCAGTATGTGCCACGACTTTCAGTGACGGTGACTGAAAACTGTTAAAACATAGAAAACAGCTGTATATTCGGTACCTCGTTGTCGTGAGAGTACTAATACTCTATTGGTTTCCAGGATATTTTTCTATTTTGATATGGTGTTATATCATAAGTATAGTGTGACTGCATCAGATAATCAGACGGTCATTCATTAGCTAGCTGTGTTGAGAGTATTAATACTCTACTTGCTGCCAGCCTATATTTGAACTGTGGCATCAAGCTATATTGTGTCAGAATAAAGAGTGACTGAGTAAGGTAATATGGCAGTCATGAGTGAGAGAGTCAGAACGTATCTCGACTTTCTACAATGCTACCTGAATACTGTTGAAACACAGTAAACAGCTGTAGCTTTGGTACCTAGCTGTGTTGAGAGTACTAATATTCCATTTGTTAACAGCCTAAATTTCAACGAAGGTATCATGTTATATTGTGTTAGAAGAATAGTGTGACTGCTTTAATTAATAAGGCAGTCATGAGTGTGTGAGTCAGAATGTGGCATGACTTTCACTGATGGTGACTGAAAACTGTTGAAACACAGAAAACAGCTGTATTTTCGGTACCCAATTGTGATGAGAGCACTAATACTCTATTGGTTTCCAGAATATTTTCTACTATGGTATGGTGTTAAATAATTTTGTAAGTATAGTGTGACTGCGACAGGTAATAAGACAGTCATTCATTAGCTAGCTGTGTTGAGAGTACTAATACTCTATTTGTTACCAGCCCAGATTTCAACCGTGGCATCAAGCTATATTGTGTTATAAGTGTAGAGTGACTGCTTCAGGTAATAAGGCAGGCATGAGAGAGAGAGAGAGTCAGAATGTGTCTTGACTTTCAACAATGCTAACTGAAAACTGTTGAAACAAAGTAAACAGTTGTAGCTTTAGTACCTAGCTGTGTTTGGAGTATTAATACTCCATTTGCTACCAGCCTAAATTTCAACCGTGGCATCATGTTATATTGTGATAGAAGTATAGTGTGACTGCGACAGGTAATAAGGCAGTCATAAGTATGAGAGTCAGAATGTGCCACGACTTTCAGTGACGGTGACTGAAAACTGTTGAAACACAGTAAACAGCTGTATGTTTTGTACCTAGTTGTGATGAGAGTACTAATACTCTATTGGTTTCCAGAAGATTTTTCTAGTGAGATATGCGTTATGTCATTTTATAAGTATAGTGTGACTGCGTTAGGTAATAAGACAGTCATTCATTAGCTAGCTGTGTTGAGAGTACTAATACTCTATTTGCTACCAACCTAAATTTCAACCGTGGCATCAAGCAATATTGTGTTATAAGTATAGAGTGACTGCATCAGGTAATAAGGCAGTTATGAGTGAGAGAGTCAGAACGTGTCTCGACTTTCTACAATGCTAACTGAAAACTATTGAAACACAGTAAACAGCTCTAGCTTTGGTACCTAGCTGTGTTGTTAGTACTAATACTCCATTTGCTACCAGCCTAAATTTCAACCGTGGTATCATGTAATATTATGTTAGAAGAATAGTGTGACTGCGAAAGGTAATAAGGCAGTCATGAGTGTGAGAGTCAGAATGTGCCATGACTTTCAGTGAGGGTGACTGAAAACTGTTGAAACACAGTAAACAGCTGTATATTCGGTACCTTGTTGTGGTGAGACTGCTAATACTCTATTGGTTTCCAGGATATCTTTCTACTGTGATATGGTTTTATATCATAAGTATACTATGACTGTGTCAGATAATCAGACAGTCATTCATTAGCTAGCTGTGTTGAGAGTACTAATACTCTATTTGCTACCAACCTAAATTTCAACCATGGCCTCAGGCTCTATTGTGTTATAGCTATAGAGTGACTGCGACAGGTAATAAGGCGGTCTTGAGTGAGACAGTCAGAACGTGTCTCGACTTTCTACAATGCTAACTGAGAACTGTTGAAACACAGTAAACAGCTGTAGCTTTGGTACCTAGCTGTGTTGTGAGTACTAATACTCCATTTGCTAGCAGCCTAAATTTCAAGCGTGGTATCATGTTATATTGTGTTAGAAGTATAGTGTGACTGCGACAGGTAATAAGGCAGTCATGAGTGTGAGAGTCAGAATGTGCCACAACTTTCAGTGATGGTGACTGAAAAGTGTTGAAAAAGAGTAAACAGCTGTATCTTCGGTACCTAGTTGTGATGAGAGTACTAATACTCTATTGGTCTCCAGGATATTTTTCCACTGTGGAATGGTGTTATATCATTTTACAAGTATAGTGTGACTGCGAAAGGTAATAAGACAGCCATGAGTGAAAGAGTCAAAACGTGTCTCGACTTTCTACAATGCTAACTGAAAACTGTTAAACACAGCTGTAGCTTTGGTACCTAGCTGTGTTGAGAGTACTAATACTCCATTTGCTACCAGCCTAAATTTCAAATGTGGTATCATGTTATATTGTGTTAGAAGTATAGTGTGACTGCGACAGGTAATAAGGCAGTCATGAGTGTGAGAGTCAGAATGTGCCACGACTTTCAGTGATGGTGACTGAAAACTGTTGAAACATAGAAAACAGCTGTATATTCGGTACCTCGTTGTGGTGAGAGTACTAATACTCTATTGGTTTCCAGGATATTTTTCTACTGTGATATGGTGTTATATCATAAGTATAGTGTGACTGCGTCAGATAATGAGACAGTCATTCATTAGCTAGCTGTGTTGAGAGTACTAATACTCTACTTGCTACCAGCTTAAAGTTGAACTGTGCATCAAGCCATATTGTGTTAGAAATAAAGAGTGACTGCGTCAGGTAATAAGGCAGTCATGAGTGAGAGAGTCAGAACGTGTCTCGACTTTCTACAATGCTAACTGAAAACTGTTGAAACACAGTAAACAGCTGTAGCTTTGGTACCTTTAATACTCCATTTGCCACCAGACTACAATTTCAACCATGGTGTCAAGTTATATTGTGTTAGAAGTATAGTTTGACTGCGACAGGTAATAAGGCAGTCAGGAGTGAGAGTGTCAGAATGCGCCATGACTTTTGGTGATGGTGTCTGAAAACTGTTGAAACACACCAAACAGCTCTATCTTCAATACCCAGTTGTGATGAGATTACTAATACTCTATTGTTTACTAGGATATATTCTACCATGGTATGGTGTTATATTATTTTATAAGAAAAGTTTGACTGCGTAAGGTAATAAGACAGCCATGAGTGAGAGAGTCAGAACGAGTCTCGACTTTCTACAATGCTTACTGAAAACTGTTGAAACACCGTAAACAGCAGTAGCTTTGGTACCTAGCTGTGTTGAGAGTACTAATACTCCATTTCCAACCAGCCTAAAGTTCAATCGTGGTAACTTGTTACATTGTGTTAGAAGTATAGTGTGACTGCGTCACTTAATAAGGTAGTCATGAGTATGAGAGTCAGAATGTGCCGACTTTCAGTGACGGTGACTGAAAACTGTTGAAACAGGGTAAACAGCTGTATCTTCTGTACCTAGTTGTGATGAGAGTACTAATACTCTATTGGTTTCCAGAATATTTTTCTACTGAGATATGCGTTATGTCATTTTATAAGTATAGTGTGACTGCGTCAGGTAATAAGACAGTCATTCATTAGCTAGCAGTGTTGAGAGTACTAATACTCTACTTGCCACCAGCTTAAATTTGAACTGTGGCATCAAGCTATATTGTGTTAGAAATGTAGATTGACTTTGTCAGGTAATAAGGCAGTCATGAGTGAGAGAGTCAGAACAGGTCTCGACTTTCTACAATGCTAACCGAAAACTGTTGAAACACAGTAAACAGCTGTTGGTTTGGTACCTAGCTGTGTTGAGAGTACTAATACTCCATTTGCAACCAGCCTAAATTTCAATCGTGGTATCTTGTTACATTGTGTTAGAAGCAAAGTGTGACTGCTTCACTTAATAAGGCAGTCATGAGTGCGAGAGTCAGAATGTGGCACGACTTTCACTGATGGTGACTGAAAACTGTTGAAACAGAGTAAACAGCTGTATTTTCGGAACCCAGTTGTGATGAGAGCACTAATACTCTATTGGTTTCCAGAATATTTTCTACTGTGGTATGGTGTTAAATCATTTTATAAGTATAGTGTGACTGTGCCAGGAAATGACACAGTCATTCATTAGCTAGCTGTGTTGAGAGTACTAATACTCTATTTGTTACCAGCCTAGATTTCAACCGTGGCATCAAGCTATATTGTGTTATAAGAATAGAGTGACTGCGTCAGGTAATAAGGCAGGTATGAGTGAGAGAGTTAGAACGTGTCTTGACTTTCAGTAACGCTAACTGTAAACTGTTGAAACAAAGTAAACAGTTGCAGCTTTAAGACCTAGCTGTGTTATATTGTGTTAGAACTATATTGTGACTGTGATAGGTAATAAGGCAGTCATGAGTATGAGAGTCAGTATGTGCCACGACTTTCAGTGACGGTGACTGAAAACTGTTAAAACATAGAAAACAGCTGTATATTCGGTACCTCGTTGTCGTGAGAGTACTAATACTCTATTGGTTTCCAGGATATTTTTCTATTTTGATATGGTGTTATATCATAAGTATAGTGTGACTGCATCAGATAATCAGACGGTCATTCATTAGCTAGCTGTGTTGAGAGTATTAATACTCTACTTGCTGCCAGCCTATATTTGAACTGTGGCATCAAGCTATATTGTGTTAGAAATAAAGAGTGACTGAGTAAGGTAATATGGCAGTCATGAGTGAGAGAGTCAGAACGTATCTCGACTTTCTACAATGCTACCTGAATACTGTTGAAACACAGTAAACAGCTGTAGCTTTGGTACCTAGCTGTGTTGAGAGTACTAATATTCCATTTGTTAACAGCCTAATTTTCAGCGAAGGTATCATGTTATATTGTGTTAGAAGAATAGTGTGACTGCTTTAATTAATAAGGCAGTCATGAGTGTGAGAGTCAGAATGTGGCATGACTTTCACTGATGGTGACTGAAAACTGTTGAAACACAGAAAACAGCTGTATTTTCGGTACCCAATTGTGATGAGAGCACTAATACTCTATTGGTTTCCAGAATATTTTCTACTATGGTATGGTGTTAAATAATTTTGTAAGTATAGTGTGACTGCGACAGGTAATAAGACAGTCATTCATTAGCTAGCTGTGTTGAGAGTACTAATACTCTATTTGTTACCAGCCCAGATTTCAACCGTGGCATCAAGCTATATTGTGTTATAAGTGTAGAGTGACTGCTTCAGGTAATAAGGCAGGCATGAGAGAGAGAGAGAGTCAGAATGTGTCTTGACTTTCAACAATGCTAACTGAAAACTGTTGAAACAAAGTAAACAGTTGTAGCTTTAGTACCTAGCTGTGTTTGGAGTATTAATACTCCATTTGCTACCAGCCTAAATTTCAACCGTGGCATCATGTTATATTGTGATAGAAGTATAGTGTGACTGCGACAGGTAATAAGGCAGTCATAAGTATGAGAGTCAGAATGTGCCACGACTTTCAGTGACGGTGACTGAAAACTGTTGAAACACAGTAAACAGCTGTATATTCGGTACCTTGTTGTGGTGAGACTGCTAATACTCTATTGGTTTCCAGGATATCTTTCTACTGTGATATGGTTTTATATCATAAGTATAGTGTGACTGCGTCAGATAATCAGACAGTCATTCATTAGCTAGCTGTGTTGAGAGTACTAATACTCTACTTGCTACCAGCTTAAATTTGAACTGTGCATCAAGCCGTATTGTGTTAGAAATAATGAGTGACTGCGTCAGGTAATAAGGCAATCATGAGTGAGAGAGTCAGAACGTGTCTTGATTTTCTACAATGCTAACTGAAAACTGTTGAAACACAGTAAACAGCTGTAGCTTTGGTACCTAGTTTTGTTGAGAGCACTAATACTCCATTTGCCACCAGACTACAATTTCAACCATGGTATCATGTTTTACTGTGTTAGAAGTATAGTTTGACTGCTACAGGTAATAAGGCAGACCGGAGTGAGAGAGTCAGAATGCGCCATGACTTTTGGTGATGGTGTCTGAAAACTGTTGAAACACACCAAACAGCTCTATCTTCAATACCCAGTTGTGATGAGATTACTAATACTCTATTGTTTACTAGGATATTTTCTACCATGGTATGGTGTTATATTATTTTATAAGAATAGTTTGACTGCGTAAGGTAATAAGACAGCCATGAGTGAGAGAGTCAGAACGAGTCTCGACTTTCTACAATGCTAACTGAAAACTGTTGAAACACAGTAAACAGCAGTAGCTCTGGTACCTAGTTGTGTTGAGAGTACTAATACTCCATTTGCAACCAGCCTAAAGTTCAATCGTGGTATCTTGTTACATTGTGTTAGAAGTATAGTGTGACTGCGTCACTTAATAAGGCAGTCATGAGTGTGAGAGTCAGAATGTGGCACGACTTTCACTGATGGTGACTGAAAACTGTTGAAACTCAGAAAACAGCTGTATTTTCGGTACCCAGTTGTGATGAGAGCACTAATACTCTATTGGTTTCCAGAATATTTTCTACTATGGTATGGTGTTAAATAATTTTATAAGTATAGTGTGACTGCGTCAGGAAATAAGACAGTCATTCATTAGCTAGCTGTGTTGAGAGTACTAATACTCTATTTGGTACCAGCCCAGATTTCAACCGTGGCATCAAGCTATATTGTGTTATAAGTGTAGAGTGACTGCTTCAGGTAATAAGGCAGGCATGAGAGAGAGAGAGAGTCAGAACGTGTCTCGACCTTCTACAATGCTAACTGAAAACTGTTGAAACACAGTAAACAGCTGTAGCTTTGGTACCTAGATATGTTGAGGGCACTAATACTCCATTTGCCACCAGACTACAATTTCAACCATGGTACCATGTTATATTGTGTTAGAAGTATAGTTTGACTGCTACAGGTAATAAGGCAGTCAGGAGTGAGAGTGTCAGAATGCGCCATGACTTTTGGTGATGGTGTCTGAAAACTGTTGAAACCAAACAGCTCTATCTTCAATACCCAGTTGTGATGAGATTACTAATACTCTATTGTTTACTAGGATATATTCTACCATGTTATGGTGTTATATTATTTTATAAGAAAAGTTTGACTGCGTAAGGTAATAAGACAGCCATGAGTGAGAGAGTCAGGACGAGTCTCGACTTTCTACAATGCTAACTGAAAACTGTTGAAACAGAGTAAACAGCAGTAGCTTTGGTTCCTAGCTGTGTTGAGAGTACTAATACTCCATTTGCAACCAGCCTAAAGTTGAATCGTGGTAACTTGTTACATTGTGTTAGAAGTACAGTGTGACTGCGTCACTTAATAAGGCAGTCATGAGTATGAGAGTCAGAATGTGCCACGACTTTCAGTGACGGTGACTGAAAACTGTTGAAACAGAGCAAACAGCTGTATCTTCAGTACCTAGTTGTGACGAGAGTACTAATACTCTATTGGTTTCCAGAATATTTTTCTACTGAGATATGCGTTATGTCATTTTATAAGTATACTGTGACTGCGTCAGGTAATAAGACAGTCATTCATTAGCTAGCTGTGTTGAAAGTACTAATACTCTATTTGGTACCAGCCTAAATTTCAACTGTGGCATCAAGCTATATTGTGTTATAAGTATAGAGTGACTGCACTAGGTAAGAAGGCAGTCATGAGTGAGAGAGTCAGAACATGTCTCGACTTTCTACAATGCTAACTGAAAACTGCTGAAACACAGCAAACAGCTGTAGCTTTAGTACCTAGCTGTGTTGAGAGTACTGATACTCCATTTGCTATCAGCATAAATTTCAACCGTGGTATCATGTTATATTGTGTTAGAACTATAGTGTGACTGCGACAGGTAATAAGGCAGTCATGAGTTTGGGAGTCAGAATATTTGGAGTACTAATACACCATTTGCAACCAAACTAAATTTCAACTGTGGTATTATGGTATATTTTGTTAGAAGTATAGTGTGACTGCGACAGGTAATAAGGCAGTCATGAGTATGAGAGTCAGTATGTGCTACGACTTTCAATGATGGTGACTAAAAACTGTTGAAACACAATAAACAGCTATATATTCGGTACCTAGTTGTGGTGAGAGTACTAATAATCTATTGGTTTCCAGGATATTTTTGTACTGTGATATGGTGTTATATCATAAGTATAGTGTGACTGTGTCAGATAATCAGACAGTCATTCATTAGCTAGCTGTGTTGAGAGTACTAATACTCTACTTGCTACCAGCTTAAATTTGAACTGTGGCATCAAGCTACATTGTTTTAGAAATAAAGAGCGACTGCGTCAGGTAATAAGGCAGTCAAGAATGAGAGAGTCAGAACGGGTCTGAACTTTCTAGAATTCTAACTGAAAACTGTTGAAACACAGTGAACAGCTGTAGCTTTGGTACCTAGCTGTGTTGCGAGTACTAATACTCCATTTGCTACCAGCATAAATATCAACCATGGTATCATGTTATATTGTGTTGGAAGTATATTGTGAATGCGACAGGTAATATGTCAGTCATGAGTGTGAGAGTCAGAATGCACCACGACTTTCAGTGATGGTGATTGAAAACCGTTGAAACACAGTAAACAGCTCTATCTTCGGCACCTAGTTTTGATGAGAGCACTAATACTCTATTGGTTTCCAGGATATTTTCTACTATGGTATGGGGTTAGATAATTTTATAAGTATAGTGTGACTGCGACAGGTAATAAGACAGTCATTCATTAGCAAGCTGTGTTGAGAGTACTAATTACTCTATTTGCTACCAGCCTAAATTTCAACCGTGGTATCATGTAATATTGTGTTAGAAGTACAGAGTGACTGCGTCAGGTAATAAGGCAGGCATGAGTGAGAGAGTGAGAACGTGTCTTGACTTTCAACAATCCTAACTGTAAACTGTTGAAACAAAGTAAACAGTTGTAGCTTTAGTACCTAGCTGTGTTATATTGTGTTAGAACTATAGTGTGACTGTGATAGGTAATATTATTTATATTTATTTATTGGTGTTTAAGGTCACATACTTATGCACAATGGCTAATCGTGACCGTGACAGTTTTACGGGTGGAGGAAGCCGGAGTACCCGGAGAGAACCACCGAGTAACGACGAGCAGCTGTCAGCTCTCCAACATCGTAACTCTAAACTCTGCACCGCAGCACAGGCAAGGTTAGATTGGTTGAAGACATGCGCACCATCGACGTGCAGTACGCCTCAGTACACAGCGTCATCGTGCCCCCATGTAGGCAATCGGGGTGAAGTGTCTTGCCCAAGGACACAACGCGGTTGCCGAAGGTGGGATTCGAACCGAGGACCTCTCGGCTTGCAGCCTGCACCTCTACCAACTGAGCCACCGCGCCCCGTGATAGGTAATAAGGCAGTCATGAGTGTGAGAGTCAGAATGTGCCACGGTTTTAAGTGATGGTCACTGAAAACTGTTGAAACACAGTAAACAGCTGTAGCTTTGGTACCTAGCTGTGTTGAGAGTACTAATACTCCATTTACAACCAGCCTAAATTTCAACCGTGGTATCTTGTTACATTGTGTTATAAGTATAGTGTGACTGCATCACTTAATAAGGCAGTCATGAGTGTGAGAGTCAGAATGTGGCACGACTTTCAGTGATGGTGACTGAAAACTGTTGAAACATAGAAAACAGCTGTATATTCGGTACCTAGTTGTGGTCAAAGTACTAATACCCTATTGGTTTCCAGGATATTTTTCTATTTTGATATGGTGTTATATCATAAGTATAGTGTGACTGCGTCAGATAATCAGACGGTCATTCATTATCTAGCTGTGTTGAGAGTACTAATACTCTACTTGCTACCAGCCTATATTTGAACTGTGGCATCAAGCTATATTGTGTTAGAAATAAAGAGTGACTGAGTTAGGTAATATGGCAGACATGAGTGAGAGAGTCAGAACGTGTCACGACTTTCTACAATGCTACCTGAATACTGTTGAAACACAGTAAACACCTGTAGCTTTGGTACCTAGCTGTGTTGAGAGTACTAATACTCTACTTGCTACCAGCTTATATTTGAACTGTGGCTTCAAGCTATATTGTGTTAGAAATAAAGAGTGACTGCGACAGGTAATAAGGCAGTCATGAGGGTGAGAGTCAGAATGCGCCACGACATTCGGTGATGGTAACTGAAAACTGTTGAAACACAGTAAACAGTTCTATCTTCGGTACCTAGTTGTGATGAGAGTACTAATACTCTGTCGGTCACCAGGATATTTCTCTATCATGGAATGGTGTTACATTATTTTATAAGCATAGTGTGACTGCGTAAGGTAATAAGACAGTCATGAGTGAGAGAGTCGGAATGTGTCTCGACGTTCTACAAGGCTAACTGAAAGCTGTTGAAACACAGTAAGCAGCTGTTGCTTTGTTACCTAGCTGTGTTGAGAGTACTAAAACTACATTTGCAAACAGCCTAAATTTCAACCATGGTATCTTGTTACATTGTCTTAGAAGTATAGTGTGACTGCATCACTTAATAAGGCAGTCATGAGTGTGAGAGTCAGAATGTGGCACGACTTTCACTGACGGTGACTGAAAACTGTTGAAACACAGTAAACAGCTGTATATTCGGTACCTAGTTGTGGTGTGAGTACTAATACTCCATTTGCTAGCAGCCTAAATTTCAAGCGTGGTATCATGTTATATTGTGTTAGAAGAATAGTGTGACTGCGACAGGTAATAAGGCAGTCATGAGTGTGAGAGTCAGAATGTGCCACAACTTTCAGTGATGGCGACTGAAAAGTGTTGAAAAAGAGTAAGCAGCTGTATCTTCGGTACCTAGTTGTGATGAGAGTACTAATACTCTATTGGTCTCCAGGATATTTTTCCACTGTGGAATGGTGTTATATCATTTTACAAGTATAGTGTGACAGCGAAAGGTAATAAGACAACCATGAGTGAAAGAGTCAGAACGTGTCTCGACTTTCTACAATGCTAACTGAAAACTGTTAAACACAGTAAACAGCTGTAGCTTTGGTGCCTAGCTGTGTTGAGAGAACTAATACTGCATTTGCTACCAGCCTAAATTTCAAACGTGGTATCATGTTATATTGTGTTAGAAGAATAGTGTGACTGCGACAGGTAATAAGGCAGTCATGAGTGTGAGAGTCAGAATGTGCCACGACTTTCAGTGATGGTGGCTGAAAACTGTTGAAACATAGAAAACAGCTGTATATTCAGTACCTCGTTGTCGTGAGAGTACTAATACTCTATTGGTTTCCAGGATATTTTTCTACTGTGATATGGTGTTATATCATAAGTATAGTGCAACTGCACCAGATAATCAGACAGTCATTCATTAGCTAGCTGTGTTGAGAGTACTAATACTCTACTTGCTACCAGCTTATATTTGAACTGTGGCATCGAGCTATATTGTGTTAGAAATAAAGAGTGACTGCGACAGGTAATAAGGCAGTCATGAATGTGAGAGAATGCACCACGACTTTCGGTGATGGTAACTGAAAACTGTTGAAATACAGTAAACAGCTCTATCTTCGGTACCTAGTTGTGATGAGAGTACTAATACTCTATCGGTCACCAGGATATTTCTCTATCATGGTATGGTGTTACATTATTTTATAAGCATAGTGTGACTGCGTAAGGTAATAAGACAGTCATGAGTGAGAGAGTCAGAATATGTCTCGACGTTCTACAATGCTAACTGAAAACTGTTGAAACACAGTAAACAGCTGTTGCTTTGTTACCTAGCTGTGTTGAGAGTACTAATACTACATTTGCAAACAGCCTAAATTTCAACCATGGTATCTTGTTACATTGTCTTAGAAGTATAGTGTGACTGCATCACTTAATAAGGCAGTCATGAATGTGAGAGTCAGAATGTGGCACGACTTTCACTGACGGTGACTGAAAACTGATGAAACACAATAAACAGCTGTATATTCGGTACCTAGTTGTGGTGAGAGTGCTAATACTCTATTGGTTTCCATGATATTTTTCTTCTGTGATATAGTGTTATATCAGAAGTATAGTATGACTGCGTCAGATAGTCAGACAGTCATGCATTAGCTAGCTGTGTTGAGAGTACTAATACTCTATTTGCTACCAACCTAAATTTCAACCATGGCCTCAGGCTCTATTGTGTTATAGCTATAGAGTGACTGCGACAGGTAATAAGGCGGTCTTGAGTGAGACAGTCAGAACGTGTCTCGACTTTCTACAATGCTAACTGAGAACTGTTGAAACACAGTAAACAGCTGTAGCTTTGGTACCTAGCTGTGTTGTGAGTACTAATACTACATTTGCAAACAGCCTAAATTTCAACCATGGTATCTTGTTACATTGTCTTAGAAGTATAGTGTGACTGCATCACTTAATAAGGCAGTCATGAGTGTAAGAGTCAGAATGTGGCACGACTTTCACTGATGGTGACTGAAAACTGTTGAAACACAGTAAACAGCTGTATATTCGGTACCTAGTTGTGGTGAGAGTGCTAATACTCTATTGGTTTCCATGATATTTTTCTTCTGTGATATGGTGTTATATCAGAAGTATAGTATGACTGCGTCAGATAGTCAGACAGTCATTCATTAGCTAGCTGTGTTGAGAGTACTAATACTCTATTTGCTACCAACCTAAATTTCAACCATGGCCTCAGGCTCTATTGTGTTATAGCTATAGAGTGACTGCGACAGGTAATAAGGCGGTCTTGAGTGAGACAGTCAGAACGTGTCTCGACTTTCTACAATGCTGAGAACTGTTGAAACACAGTAAACAGCTGTAGCTTTGGTACCTAGCTGTGTTGTGAGTACTAATACTCCATTTGCTAGCAGCCTAAATTTCAAGCGTGGTATCATGTTATATTGTGTTAGAAGTATAGTGTGACTGCGACAGGTAATAAGGCAGTCATGAGTGTGAGAGTCAGAATGTGCCACAACATTCAGTGATGGTGACTGAAAAGTGTTGAAAAAGAGTAAACAGCTGTATCTTCGGTACCTAGTTGTGATGAGAGCACTAATACTCTATTGGTCTCCAGGATATTTCTCCACTGTGGAATGGTGTTATATCATTTTACAAGTATAGTGTGACTGCGAAAGGTAATAAGACAGCCATGAGTGAAAGAGTCAGAACGTGTCTCGACTTTCTACAATTCTAACTGAAAACTGTTAAACACAGTAAACAGCTGTAGCTTTGGTACATAGCTGTGTTGAGAGTACTAATACTCCATTTGCTACCAGCCTAAATTTCAAATGTGGTATCATGTTATATTGTGTTAGAAGTATAGTGTCACTGCGACAGGTAATAAGGCAGTCATGAGTGTGAGAGTCAGAATGTGCCACGACTTTCAGCGATGATGACTGAAAACTGTTGAAACATAGAAAACAGCTGAATATTCGGTACCTAGTTGTGGTGAGAGTGCTAATACTCTATTGGTTTCCATGATATTTTTCTTCTGTGATATAGTGTTATATCAGAAGTATAGTATGACTGCGTCAGATAGTCAGACAGTCATTCATTAGCTAGCTGTGTTGAGAGTACTAATACTCTATTTGCTACCAACCTAAATTTCAACCATGGCCTCAGGCTCTATTGTGTTATAGCTATAGAGTGACTGCGACAGGTAATAAGGCGGTCTTGAGTGAGACAGTCAGAACGTGTCTCGACTTTCTACAATGTTAACTGAGAACTGTTGAAACACAGTAAACAGCTGTATCTTTGGTACCTAGCTGTGTTGTGAGTACAAATACTACATTTGCAAACAGCCTAAATTTCAACCATGGTATCTTGTTACATTGTCTTAGAAGTATAGTGTGACTGCATCACTTAATAAGGCAGTCATGAGTGTGAGAGTCAGAATGTGGCACGACTTTCACTGATGGTGACTGAAAACTGTTGAAACACAGTAAACAGCTGTATATTCGGTACCTAGTTGTGGTGAGAGTGCTAATACTCTATTGGTTTCCATGATATTTTTCTACTGTGATATGGTGTTATATCATAAGTAAAGTATGACTGCGTCAGATAATCAGACAGTCATTCATTAGCTAGCTGTGTTGGGAGTACTAATATTCTATTTCCTCCCAACCTAAATTTCAACCATGGCCTCAGGCTCTATTGTGTTATAGCTATAGAGTGACTGCGACAGGCAATAAGGCGGTCTTGAGTGAGACAGTCAGAACGTGTCTCGACTTTCTACAATGCTAACTGAGAACTGTTGAAACACAGTAAACAGCTGTAGCTTTGGTACCTAGCTGTGTTGTGAGTACTAATACTCCATTTGCTAGCAGCCTAAATTTTAAGCGTTGTATCATGTTATATTGTGTTAGAAGTATAGTGTGACTGCGACAGGTAATAAGGCAGTATTGAGTGTGAGAGTCAGAATGTGCCACAACTTTCAGTGATGGTGACTGAAAAGTGTTGAAAAAGAGTAAACAGCTGTATCTTCGGTACCTAGTTGTGATGAGAGTACTAATACTCTATTGGTCTCCAGGATATTTTTCCACTGTGGAATGGTGTTATATCATTTTACAAGTATAGTCTGACTGCGGAAGGTAATAAGACAGCCATGAGTGAAAGAGTCAGAACGTGTCTCGACTTTCTACAATGCTAACTGAAAACTGTTAAACACAGTAAACAGCTGTAGCTTTGGTACCTAGCTGTGTTGAGAGTACTAATACTCCATTTGCTACCAGCCTAAATTTCAAACGTGGTATCATGTTATATTGTGTTAGAAGTATAGTGTGACTGCGACAGGTAATAAGGCAGTCATGAGTGTGAGAGTCAGAATGTGCCACGACTTTCAATGATGGTGACTGAAAACTGTTGAAACATAGAAAACAGCTGTATATTCGGTACCTCGTTGTCGTGAGAGTACTAATACTCTATTGGTTTCCAGGATATTTTTCTACTGTGATATGGTGTTATATCATAAGTATAGTGCAACTGCATCAGATAATCAGACAGTCATTCTTCATTAGCTAGCTGTGTTGAGAGTACTAATACTCTACTTGCTACCAGCTTATACTTGAACTGTGGCATCAAGCTATATTGTGTTAGAAATAAAGAGTGACTGCGACAGGTAATAAGGCAGTCATGAGTGTGAGAGTCAGAATGCGCCACGACTTTCGGTGATGGTAACTGAAAACTATTGAAACACAGTAAACAGCTCAATCTTCGGTACCTAGTTGTGATGAGAGTACTAATACTCTATCGGTCACCAGGATATTTCTCTACCGTGGTATGGTGTTACATTATTTTATAAGCATAGTGTGACTGCGTAAGGTAATAAGACAGTCATGAGTGAGAGAGTCAGAATGTGTCTCGACGTTCTACAATGCTAACTGAAAACTGTTGAAACACAGTAAACAGCTGTTGCTTTGTTACCTAGCTGTGTTGAGAGTACTAATACTACATTTGCAAACAGCCTAAATTTCAACCATGGTATCTTGTTACATTGTCTTAGAAGAATAGTGTGACTGCATCACTTAATAAGGCAGTCATGAGTGTGAGAGTCAGAATGTGGCAAGACTTTCACTGATGGTGACTGAAAACTGTTGAAACACAGTAAACAGCTGTATATTCGGTACCTAGTTGTGGTGAGAGTGCTAATACTCTATTGGTTTCCATGATATTTTTCTACTGTGATATGGTGTTATATCATAAGTATAGTATGACTGCGTCAGATAATCAGACAGTCATTCATTAGCTAGCTGTGTTGTGAGTACTAATACTCTATTTGCTCCAAGCCTAAATTTCAACCATGGCCTCAGGCTCTATTGTGTTATAGCTATAGAGTGACTGCGACAGGTAATAAGGCGGTCTTGAGTGAGACAGTCAGAACGTGCCTCGACTTTCTACAATGCTAACTGAGAACTGTTGAAACACAGTAAACAGCTGTAGCTTTGGTGCCTAGCTGTGTTGTGAGTACTAATACTCCATTTGCTAGCAGCCTAAATTTCAAGCGTGGTATCATGTTATATTGTGTTTGAAGTATAGTGTGACTGCGATAGGTAATAAGGCAGTCATGAGTGTGAGAGTCAGAATGTGCCACAATTTTCAGTGATGGTACTGAAAAGTGTTGAAAAAGAGTAAACAGCTGTATCTTTGGTACCTAGTTGTGATGAGAGTACTAATACTCTATTGGTCTCCAGGATATTTTTCCACTGTGGAATGGTGTTATATCATTTTACAAGTATAGTGTGATTGCGAAAGGTAATAAGACAGCCATGAGTGAAAGAGTCAGAACGTGTCTCGACTTTCTACAATGCTAACTGAAAACTGTTAAACACAATAAACAGCTGTAGCTTTGGTACCTAGCTGTGTTGAGAGTACTAATACTCCATTTGCTATCAGCCTAAATTTCAAACGTGGTATCATGTTATATTGTGTTAGAAGTATAGTGTGACTGCAACAGGTAATAAGGCAGTCATGAGTGTGAGAGTCAGAATGTGCCACGACTTTCAGTGATGGTGACTGAAAACTGTTGAAACATAGAAAACAGCTGTATATTCGGTACCTCGTTGTCGTGAGAGTACTAATACTCTATTGGTTTCCAGGATATTTTACTACTGTGATATGGTGTTATATCATAAGTATAGTGCAACTGCATCAGATAATCAGACAGTCATTCATTAGCTAGCTGTGTTGAGAGTACTAATACTCTACTTGCTACCAGCTTATATTTGAACTGTGGCATCAAGTTATATTGTCTTAGAAATAAAGAGTGACTGCGACAGGTAATAAGGCAGTCATGAGTGTGAGAGTCAGAATGCGCCACGACTTTCGGTGATGGTAACTGAAAACTGTTGAAACACAGTAAACAGCTCTATCTTCGGTACCTAGTTGTGATGAGAGTACTAATACTCTATCGGTTACCAGGATATTTCTCTACCGTGGTATGGTGTTACATTATTTTATAAGCATAGTGTGACTGCGTAAGGTAATAAGACAGTCATGAGTGAGAGAGTCAGAATGTGTCTCGACGTTCTATAATGCTAACTGAAAACTGTTGAAACACAGTAAACAGCTGTTGCTTTGTTACCTAGCTGTGTTGAGAGTACTAATACTACATTTGCAAACAGCCTAAATTTCAACCATGGTATCTTGTTACATTGTCTTAGAAGTATAGTGTGACTGCATCACTTAATAAGGCAGTCATGAGTGTGAGAGTCAGAATGTGGCACGACTTTCACTGACGGTGACTGAAAACTGTTGAAACACAGTAAACAGCTGTATATTCGGTACCTAGTTGTGGTGAGAGTGCTAATACTCTATTGCTTTCCATGATATTTTTCTTCTGTGATATGGTGTTATATCAGAAGTATAGTATGACTGCGTCAGATAGTCAGACAGTCATTCATTAGCTGGCTGTGTTGAGAGTACTAATACTCTATTTGCTACCAACCTAAATTTCAACCATGGCCTCAGGCTCTATTGTGTTATAGCTATAGAGTGACTGCGACAGGTAATAAGGCGGACTTGAGTGAGACAGTCAGAACGTGTCTCGACTTTCTACAATGCTAACTGAGAACTGTTGAAACACAGTAAACAGCTGTAGCTTTGGTACCTAGCTGTGTTGTGAGTACTAATACTACATTTGCAAACAGCCTAAATTTCAACCATGGTATCTTGTTACATTGTCTTAGAAGTATAGTGTGACTGCATCACTTAATAAGGCAGTCATGAGTGTGAGAGTCAAAATGTGGCACGACTTTCACTGACGGTGACTGAAAACTGTTGAAACACAGTAAACAGCTGTATATTCGGTACCTAGTTGTGGTGAGAGTGCTAATACTCTATTGGTTTCCATGATATTTTTCTTCTGTGATATGGTGTTATATCAGAAGTATAGTATGACTGCGTCAGATAGTCAGACAGTCATTCATTAGCTAGCTGTGTTGAGAGTACTAATACTCTATTTGCTACCAACCTAAATTTCAACCATGGCCTCAGGCTCTATTGTGTTATAGCTATAGAGTGACTGCGACAGGTAATAAGGCGGTCTTGAGTGAGACAGTCAGAACGTATCTCGACTTTCTACAATGCTAACTGAGAACTGTTGAAACACAGTAAACAGCTGTAGCTTTGGTACCTAGCTGTGTTGTGAGTACTAATACTCCATTTGCTAGCAGCCTAAATTTCAAGCGTGGTATCATGTTATATTGTGCTAGAAGTATAGTGTGACTGCGACAGGTAATAAGGCAGTCATGAGTGTGAGAGTCAGAATGTGCCACAACTTTCAGTGATGGTGACTGAAAAGTGTTGAAAAAGAGTAAACAGCTGTATCTTCGGTACCTAGTTGTGATGAGAGTACTAATACTCTATTGGTCTCCAGGATATTTTTCCACTGTGGAATGGTGTTATATCATTTTACAAGTATAGTGTGATTGCGAAAGGTAATAAGACAGCCATGAGTGAAAGAGTCAGAACGTGTCTCGACTTTCTACAATGCTAACTGAGAACTGTTGAAACAGTAAACAGCTGTAGCTTTGGTACCTAGCTGTGTTGTGAGTACTAATACTCCATTTGCTAGCAGCCTAAATTTCAAGCGTGGTATCATGTTATATTGTGTTAGAAGTATAGTGTGACTGCGACAGGTAATAAGGCAGTCATGAGTGTGAGAGTCAGAATGTGCCACGACTTTCAGTGATGATGACTGAAAACTGTTGAAACATAGAAAACAGCTGTATATTTGGTACCTCGTTGTCGTGAGAGTACTAATACTCTATTGGTTTCCAGGATATTTTTCTACTGTGATATGGAGTTATATCATAAGTATAGTGCAACTGCATCAGATAATCAGACAGTCATTCTTCATTAGCTAGCTGTGTTGAGAGTACTAATACTCTACTTGCTACCAGCTTATACTTGAACTGTGGCATCAAGCTATATTGTGTTAGAAATAAAGAGTGACTGCGACAGGTAATAAGGCAGTCATGAGTGTGAGAGTCAGAATGCGCCACGACTTTCGGTGATGGTAACTGAAAACTGTTGAAACACAGTAAACAGCTCTATCTTCGGTACCTAGTTGTGATGAGAGTATTAATACTCTATCGGTCACCAGGATATTTCTCTACCGTGGTATGGTGTTACATTATTTTATAAGCATAGTGTGACTGCGTAAGGTAATAAGACAGTCAGGAGTGAGAGAGTCAGAATGTGTCTCGACGTTCTACAATGCTAACTGAAAACTGTTGAAACACAGTAAACAGCTGTTGCTTTGTTACCTAGCTGTGTTGAGAGTACTAATACTACATTTGCAAACAGCCTAAATTTCAACCATGGTATCTTGTTACATTGTCTTAGAAGTATAGTGTGACTGCATCACTTAATAAGGCAGTCATGAGTGTGAGAGTCAGAATGTGGCACGACTTTCACTGACGGTGACTGAAAACTGTTGAAACACAGTAAACAGCTGTATATTCGGTACCTAGTTGTGGTGAGAGTGCTAATACTCTATTGGTTTCCATGATATTTTTCTACTGTGATATGGTGTTATATCATAAGTATAGTATGACTGCGTCAGATAATCAGACAGTCATTCATTAGCTAGCTGTGTTGAGAGTACTAATACTCTATTTGCTACCAACCTAAATTTCAACCATGGCCTCAGGCTCTATTGTGTTATAGCTATAGAGTGACTGTGACAGGTAATAAGGCGGTCTTGAGGGAGACAGTCAGAACGTGTCTCGACTTTCTACAATGCTAACTGAAAACTGTTGAAACACAGTAAACAGCTGTAGCTTTGGTACTTAGCTGTGGTGTGAGTACTAATACTCCATTTGCTAGCAGCCTAAATTTCAAGCGTGGTATCATGTTATATTGTGTTAGAAGTATAGTGGGACTGCGACAGGCAATAAGGCAGTCATGAGTGTGAGAGTCAGAATGTGCCACAACTTTCAGTGATGGCGACTGAAAAGTGTTGAAAAAGAGTAAACAGCTGTATCTTCGGTACCTAGTTGTGATGAGAGTACTAATACTCTATTGGTCTCCAGGATATTTTTCCACTGTGGAATGGTGTTATATCATTTTACAAGTATAGTGTGACAGCGAAAGGTAATAAGACAGCCATGAGTGAAAGAGTCAGAACGTGTCTCGACTTTCTACAATGCTAACTGAAAACTGTTAAACACAGTAAACAGCTGTAGCTTTGGTGCCTAGCTGTGTTGAGAGAACTAATACTGCATTTGCTACCAGCCTAAATTTCAAACGTGGTATCATGTTATATTGTGTTAGAAGAATAGTGTGACTGCGACAGGTAATAAGGCAGTCATGAGTGTGAGAGTCAGAATGTGCCACGACTTTCAGTGATGGTGGCTGAAAACTGTTGAAACATAGAAAACAGCTGTATATTCAGTACCTCGTTGTCGTGAGAGTACTAATACTCTATTGGTTTCCAGGATATTTTTCTACTGTGATATGGTGTTATATCATAAGTATAGTGCAACTGCACCAGATAATCAGACAGTCATTCATTAGCTAGCTGTGTTGAGAGTACTAATACTCTACTTGCTACCAGCTTATATTTGAACTGTGGCATCGAGCTATATTGTGTTAGAAATAAAGAGTGACTGCGACAGGTAATAAGGCAGTCATGAATGTGAGAGTCAGAATGCACCACGACTTTCGGTGATGGTAACTGAAAACTGTTGAAATACAGTAAACAGCTCTATCTTCGGTACCTAGTTGTGATGAGAGTACTAATACTCTATCGGTCACCAGGATATTTCTCTATCATGGTATGGTGTTACATTATTTTATAAGCATAGTGTGACTGCGTAAGGTAATAAGACAGTCATGAGTGAGAGAGTCAGAATATGTCTCGACGTTCTACAATGCTAACTGAAAACTGTTGAAACACAGTAAACAGCTGTTGCTTTGTTACCTAGCTGTGTTGAGAGTACTAATACTACATTTGCAAACAGCCTAAATTTCAACCATGGTATCTTGTTACATTGTCTTAGAAGTATAGTGTGACTGCATCACTTAATAAGGCAGTCATGAATGTGAGAGTCAGAATGTGGCACGACTTTCACTGACGGTGACTGAAAACTGTTGAAACACAGTAAACAGCTGTATATTCGGTACCTAGTTGTGGTGAGAGTGCTAATACTCTATTGGTTTCCATGATATTTTTCTTCTGTGATATAGTGTTATATCAGAAGTATAGTATGACTGCGTCAGATAGTCAGACAGTCATGCATTAGCTAGCTGTGTTGAGAGTACTAATACTCTATTTGCTACCAACCTAAATTTCAACCATGGCCTCAGGCTCTATTGTGTTATAGCTATAGAGTGACTGCGACAGGTAATAAGGAGGTCTTGAGTGAGACAGTCAGAACGTGTCTCGACTTTCTACAATGCTAACTGAGAACTGTTGAAACACAGTAAACAGCTGTAGCTTTGGTACCTAGCTGTGTTGTGAGTACTAATACTACATTTGCAAACAGCCTAAATTTCAACCATGGTATCTTGTTACATTGTCTTAGAAGTATAGTGTGACTGCATCACTTAATAAGGCAGTCATGAGTGTGAGAGTCAGAATGTGGCACGACTTTCACTGATGGTGACTGAAAACTGTTGAAACACAGTAAACAGCTGTATATTCGGTACCTAGTTGTGGTGAGAGTGCTAATACTCTATTGGTTTCCATGATATTTTTCTTCTGTGATATGGTGTTATATCAGAAGTATAGTATGACTGCGTCAGATAGTCAGACAGTCATTCATTAGCTAGCTGTGTTGAGAGTACTAATACTCTATTTGCTACCAACCTAAATTTCAACCATGGCCTCAGGCTCTATTGTGTTATAGCTATAGAGTGACTGCGACAGGTAATAAGGCGGTCTTGAGTGAGACAGTCAGAACGTGTCTCGACTTTCTACAATGCTGAGAACTGTTGAAACACAGTAAACAGCTGTAGCTTTGGTACCTAGCTGTGTTGTGAGTACTAATACTCCATTTGCTAGCAGCCTAAATTTCAAGCGTGGTATCATGTTATATTGTGTTAGAAGTATAGTGTGACTGCGACAGGTAATAAGGCAGTCATGAGTGTGAGAGTCAGAATGTGCCACAACATTCAGTGATGGTGACTGAAAAGTGTTGAAAAAGAGTAAACAGCTGTAACTTCGGTACCTAGTTGTGATGAGAGCACTAATACTCTATTGGTCTCCAGGATATTTCTCCACTGTGGAATGGTGTTATATCATTTTACAAGTATAGTGTGACTGCGAAAGGTAATAAGACAGCCATGAGTGAAAGAGTCAGAACGTGTCTCGACTTTCTACAATTCTAACTGAAAACTGTTAAACACAGTAAACAGCTGTAGCTTTGGTACATAGCTGTGTTGAGAGTACTAATACTCCATTTGCTACCAGCCTAAATTTCAAATGTGGTATCATGTTATATTGTGTTAGAAGTATAGTGTGACTGCGACAGGTAATAAGGCAGTCATGAGTGTGAGAGTCCGAATGTGCCACGACTTTCAGCGATGATGACTGAAAACTGTTGAAACATAGAAAACAGCTGTATATTCGGTACCTAGTTGTGGTGAGAGTGCTAATACTCTATTGGTTTCCATGATATTTTTCTTCTGTGATATAGTGTTATATCAGAAGTATAGTATGACTGCGTCAGATAGTCAGACAGTCATTCATTAGCTAGCTGTGTTGAGAGTACTAATACTCTATTTGCTATCAACCTAAATTTCAACCATGGCCTCAGGCTCTATTGTGTTATAGCTATAGAGTGACTGCGACAGGTAATAAGGCGGTCTTGAGTGAGACAGTCAGATCGTGTCTCGACTTTCTACAATGCTAACTGAGAACTGTTGAAACACAGTAAACAGCTGTATCTTTGGTACCTAGCTGTGTTGTGAGTACAAATACTACATTTGCAAACAGCCTAAATTTCAACCATGGTATCTTGTTACATTGTCTTAGAAGTATAGTGTGACTGCATCACTTAATAAGGCAGTCATGAGTGTGAGAGTCAGAATGTGGCACGACTTTCACTGATGGTGACTGAAAACTGTTGAAACACAGTAAACAGCTGTATATTCGGTACCTAGTTGTGGTGAGAGTGCTAATACTCTATAGGTTTCCATGATATTTTTCTACTGTGATATGGTGTTATATCATAAGTATAGTATGACTGCGTCAGATAATCAGACAGTCATTCATTAGCTAGCTGTGTTGGGAGTACTAATATTCTATTTCCTCCCAACCTAAATTTCAACCATGGCCTCAGGCTCTATTGTGTTATAGCTATAGAGTGACTGCGACAGGTAATAAGGCGGTCTTGAGTGAGACAGTCAGAACGTGTCTCGACCTTCTACAATGCTAACTGAGAACTGTTGAAACACAGTAAACAGCTGTAGCTTTGGTACCTAGCTGTGTTGTGAGTACTAATACTCCATTTGCTAGCAGCCTAAATTTTAAGCGTTGTATCATGTTATATTGTGTTAGAAGTATAGTGTGACTGCGACAGGTAATAAGGCAGTCATGAGTGTGAGAGTCAGAATGTGCCACAACTTTCAGTGATGGTGACTGAAAAGTGTTGAAAAAGAGTAAACAGCTGTATCTTCGGTACCTAGTTGTGATGAGAGTACTAATACTCGATTGGTCTCCAGGATATTTTTCCACTGTGGAATGGTGTTATATCATTTTACAAGTATAGTCTGACTGCAGAAGGTAATAAGACAGCCATGAGTGAAAGAGTCAGAACGTGTCTCGACTTTCTACAATGCTAACTGAAAACTGTTAAACACAGTAAACAGCTGTAGCTTTGGTGCCTAGCTGTGTTGAGAGAACTAATACTGCATTTGCTACCAGCCTAAATTTCAAACGTGGTATCATGTTATATTGTGTTAGAAGAATAGTGTGACTGCGACAGGTAATAAGGCAGTCATGAGTGTGAGAGTCAGAATGTGCCACGACTTTCAGTGATGGTGGCTGAAAACTGTTGAAACATAGAAAACAGCTGTATATTCAGTACCTCGTTGTCGTGAGAGTACTAATACTCTATTGGTTTCCAGGATATTTTTCTACTGTGATATGGTGTTATATCATAAGTATAGTGCAACTGCACCAGATAATCAGACAGTCATTCATTAGCTAGCTGTGTTGAGAGTACTAATACTCTACTTGCTACCAGCTTATATTTGAACTGTGGCATCGAGCTATATTGTGTTAGAAATAAAGAGTGACTGCGACAGGTAATAAGGCAGTCATGAATGTGAGAGTCAGAATGCACCACGACTTTCGGTGATGGTAACTGAAAACTGTTGAAATACAGTAAACAGCTCTATCTTCGGTACCTAGTTGTGATGAGAGTACTAATACTCTATCGGTCACCAGGATATTTCTCTATCATGGTATGGTGTTACATTATTTTATAAGCATAGTGTGACTGCGTAAGGTAATAAGACAGTCATGAGTGAGAGAGTCAGAATATGTCTCGACGTTCTACAATGCTAACTGAAAACTGTTGAAACACAGTAAACAGCTGTTGCTTTGTTACCTAGCTGTGTTGAGAGTACTAATACTACATTTGCAAACAGCCTAAATTTCAACCATGGTATCTTGTTACATTGTCTTAGAAGTATAGTGTGACTGCATCACTTAATAAGGCAGTCATGAATGTGAGAGTCAGAATGTGGCACGACTTTCACTGACGGTGACTGAAAACTGTTGAAACACAGTAAACAGCTGTATATTCGGTACCTAGTTGTGGTGAGAGTGCTAATACTCTATTGGTTTCCATGATATTTTTCTTCTGTGATATAGTGTTATATCAGAAGTATAGTATGACTGCGTCAGATAGTCAGACAGTCATGCATTAGCTAGCTGTGTTGAGAGTACTAATACTCTATTTGCTACCAACCTAAATTTCAACCATGGCCTCAGGCTCTATTGTGTTATAGCTATAGAGTGACTGCGACAGGTAATAAGGAGGTCTTGAGTGAGACAGTCAGAACGTGTCTCGACTTTCTACAATGCTAACTGAGAACTGTTGAAACACAGTAAACAGCTGTAGCTTTGGTACCTAGCTGTGTTGTGAGTACTAATACTACATTTGCAAACAGCCTAAATTTCAACCATGGTATCTTGTTACATTGTCTTAGAAGTATAGTGTGACTGCATCACTTAATAAGGCAGTCATGAGTGTGAGAGTCAGAATGTGGCACGACTTTCACTGATGGTGACTGAAAACTGTTGAAACACAGTAAACAGCTGTATATTCGGTACCTAGTTGTGGTGAGAGTGCTAATACTCTATTGGTTTCCATGATATTTTTCTTCTGTGATATGGTGTTATATCAGAAGTATAGTATGACTGCGTCAGATAGTCAGACAGTCATTCATTAGCTAGCTGTGTTGAGAGTACTAATACTCTATTTGCTACCAACCTAAATTTCAACCATGGCCTCAGGCTCTATTGTGTTATAGCTATAGAGTGACTGCGACAGGTAATAAGGCGGTCTTGAGTGAGACAGTCAGAACGTGTCTCGACTTTCTACAATGCTGAGAACTGTTGAAACACAGTAAACAGCTGTAGCTTTGGTACCTAGCTGTGTTGTGAGTACTAATACTCCATTTGCTAGCAGCCTAAATTTCAAGCGTGGTATCATGTTATATTGTGTTAGAAGTATAGTGTGACTGCGACAGGTAATAAGGCAGTCATGAGTGTGAGAGTCAGAATGTGCCACAACATTCAGTGATGGTGACTGAAAAGTGTTGAAAAAGAGTAAACAGCTGTAACTTCGGTACCTAGTTGTGATGACAGCACTAATACTCTATTGGTCTCCAGGATATTTCTCCACTGTGGAATGGTGTTATATCATTTTACAAGTATAGTGTGACTGCGAAAGGTAATAAGACAGCCATGAGTGAAAGAGTCAGAACGTGTCTCGACTTTCTACAATTCTAACTGAAAACTGTTAAACACAGTAAACAGCTGTAGCTTTGGTACATAGCTGTGTTGAGAGTACTAATACTCCATTTGCTACCAGCCTAAATTTCAAATGTGGTATCATGTTATATTGTGTTAGAAGTATAGTGTGACTGCGACAGGTAATAAGGCAGTCATGAGTGTGAGAGTCCGAATGTGCCACGACTTTCAGCGATGATGACTGAAAACTGTTGAAACATAGAAAACAGCTGTATATTCGGTACCTAGTTGTGGTGAGAGTGCTAATACTCTATTGGTTTCCATGATATTTTTCTTCTGTGATATAGTGTTATATCAGAAGTATAGTATGACTGCGTCAGATAGTCAGACAGTCATTCATTAGCTAGCTGTGTTGAGAGTACTAATACTCTATTTGCTATCAACCTAAATTTCAACCATGGCCTCAGGCTCTATTGTGTTATAGCTATAGAGTGACTGCGACAGGTAATAAGGCGGTCTTGAGTGAGACAGTCAGATCGTGTCTCGACTTTCTACAATGCTAACTGAGAACTGTTGAAACACAGTAAACAGCTGTATCTTTGGTACCTAGCTGTGTTGTGAGTACAAATACTACATTTGCAAACAGCCTAAATTTCAACCATGGTATCTTGTTACATTGTCTTAGAAGTATAGTGTGACTGCATCACTTAATAAGGCAGTCATGAGTGTGAGAGTCAGAATGTGGCACGACTTTCACTGATGGTGACTGAAAACTGTTGAAACACAGTAAACAGCTGTATATTCGGTACCTAGTTGTGGTGAGAGTGCTAATACTCTATTGGTTTCCATGATATTTTTCTACTGTGATATGGTGTTATATCATAAGTATAGTATGACTGCGTCAGATAATCAGACAGTCATTCATTAGCTAGCTGTGTTGGGAGTACTAATATTCTATTTCCTCCCAACCTAAATTTCAACCATGGCCTCAGGCTCTATTGTGTTATAGCTATAGAGTGACTGCGACAGGTAATAAGGCGGTCTTGAGTGAGACAGTCAGAACGTGTCTCGACCTTCTACAATGCTAACTGAGAACTGTTGAAACACAGTAAACAGCTGTAGCTTTGGTACCTAGCTGTGTTGTGAGTACTAATACTCCATTTGCTAGCAGCCTAAATTTTAAGCGTTGTATCATGTTATATTGTGTTAGAAGTATAGTGTGACTGCGACAGGTAATAAGGCAGTCATGAGTGTGAGAGTCAGAATGTGCCACAACTTTCAGTGATGGTGACTGAAAAGTGTTGAAAAAGAGTAAACAGCTGTATCTTCGGTACCTAGTTGTGATGAGAGTACTAATACTCTATTGGTCTCCAGGATATTTTTCCACTGTGGAATGGTGTTATATCATTTTACAAGTATAGTCTGACTGCGGAAGGTAATAAGACAGCCATGAGTGAAAGAGTCAGAACGTGTCTCGACTTTCTACAATGCTAACTGAAAACTGTTAAACACAGTAAACAGCTGTAGCTTTGGTACCTAGCTGTGTTGAGAGTACTAATACTCCATTTGCTACCAGCCTAAATTTCAAACGTGGTATCATGTTATATTGTGTTAGAAGTATAGTGTGACTGCGACAGGTAATAAGGCAGTCATGAGTGTGAGAGTCAGAATGTGCCACGACTTTCAATGATGGTGACTGAAAACTGTTGAAACATAGAAAACAGCTGTATATTCGGTACCTCGTTGTCGTGAGAGTACTAATACTCTATTGGTTTCCAGGATATTTTTCTACTGTGATATGGTGTTATATCATAAGTATAGTGCAACTGCATCAGATAATCAGACAGTCATTCTTCATTAGCTAGCTGTGTTGAGAGTACTAATACTCTACTTGCTACCAGCTTATACTTGAACTGTGGCATCAAGCTATATTGTGTTAGAAATAAAGAGTGACTGCGACAGGTAATAAGGCAGTCATGAGTGTGAGAGTCAGAATGCGCCACGACTTTCGGTGATGGTAACTGAAAACTGTTGAAACACAGTAAACAGCTCTATCTTCGGTACCTAGTTGTGATGAGAGTACTAATACTCTATCGGTTACCAGGATATTTCTCTACCGTGGTATGGTGTTACATTATTTTATAAGCATAGTGTGACTGCATAAGGTAATAAGACAGTCATGAGTGAGAGAGTCAGAATGTGTCTCGACGTTCTACAATGCTAACTGAAAACTGTTGAAACACAGTAAACAGCTGTTGCTTTGTTACCTAGCTGTGTTGAGAGTACTAATACTACATTTGCAAACAGCCTAAATTTCAACCATGGTATCTTGTTACATTGTCTTAGAAGTATAGTGTGACTGCATCACTTAATAAGGCAGTCATGAGTGTGAGAGTCAGAATGTGGCACGACTTTCACTGACGGTGACTGAAAACTGTTGAAACACAGTGAACAGCTGTATATTCGGTACCTAGTTGTGGTGAGAGTGCTAATACTCTATTGGTTTCCATGATATTTTTCTTCTGTGATATGGTGTTATATCAGAAGTATAGTATGACTGCGTCAGATAGTCAGACAGTCATTCATTAGCTGGCTGTGTTGAGAGTACTAGTACTCTATTTGCTACCAACCTAAATTTCAACCATGGCCTCAGGCTCTATTGTGTTATAGCTATAGAGTGACTGCGACAGGTAATAAGGCGGACTTGAGTGAGACAGTCAGAACGTGTCTCGACTTTCTACAATGCTAACTGAGAACTGTTGAAACACAGTAAACAGCTGTAGCTTTGGTACCTAGCTGTGTTGTGAGTACTAATACTACATTTGCAAACAGCCTAAATTTCAACCATGGTATCTTGTTACATTGTCTTAGAAGTATAGTGTGACTGCATCACTTAATAAGGCAGTCATGAGTGTGAGAGTGAGAATGTGGCACGACTTTCACTGACGGTGACTGAAAACTGTTGAAACACAGTAAACAGCTGTATATTCGGTACCTAGTTGTGGTGAGAGTGCTAATACTCTATTGGTTTCCATGATATTTTTCTTCTGTGATATGGTGTTATATCAGAAGTATAGTATGACTGCGTCAGATAGTCAGACAGTCATTCATTAGCTAGCTGTGTTGAGAGTACTAATACTCTATTTGCTACCAACCTAAATTTCAACCATGGCCTCAGGCTCTATTGTGTTATAGCTATAGAGTGACTGCGACAGGTAATAAGGCGGTCTTGAGTGAGACAGTCAGAACGTATCTCGACTTTCTACAATGCTAACAGAGAACTGTTGAAACACAGTAAACAGCTGTAGCTTTGGTACCTAGCTGTGTTGTGAGTACTAATACTCCATTTGCTAGCAGCCTAAATTTCAAGCGTGGTATCATGTTATATTGTGCTAGAAGTATAGTGTGACTGCGACAGGTAATAAGGCAGTCATGAGTGTGAGAGTCAGAATGTGCCACAACTTTCAGTGATGGTGACTGAAAAGTGTTGAAAAAGAGTAAACAGCTGTATCTTCGGTACCTAGTTGTGATGAGAGTACTAATACTCTATTGGTCTCCAGGATATTTTTCCACTGTGGAATGGTGTTATATCATTTTACAAGTATAGTGTGACTGCGAAAGGTAATAAGACGGCCATGAGTGAAAGAGTCAGAATGTGTCTCGACTTTCTACAATGCTAACTGAGAACTGTTGAAACAGTAAACAGCTGTAGCTTTGGTACCTAGCTGTGTTGTGAGTACTAATACTCCATTTGCTAGCAGCCTAAATTTCAAGCGTGGTATCATGTTATATTGTGTTAGAAGTATAGTGTGACTGCGACAGGTAATAAGGCAGTCATGAGTGTGAGAGTCAGAATGTGCCACGACTTTCAGTGATGATGACTGAAAACTGTTGAAACATAGAAAACAGCTGTATATTTGGTACCTCGTTGTCGTGAGAGTACTAATACTCTATTGGTTTCCAGGATATTTTTCTACTGTGATATGGAGTTATATCATAAGTATAGTGCAACTGCATCAGATAATCAGACAGTCATTCTTCATTAGCTAGCTGTGTTGAGAGTACTAATACTCTACTTGCTACCAGCTTATACTTGAACTGTGGCATCAAGCTATATTGTGTTAGAAATAAAGAGTGACTGCGACAGGTAATAAGGCAGTCATGAGTGTGAGAGTCAGAATGCGCCACGACTTTCGGTGATGGTAACTGAAAACTGTTGAAACACAGTAAACAGCTCTATCTTCGGTACCTAGTTGTGATGAGAGTACTAATACTCTATCGGTCACCAGGATATTTCTGTACCGTGGTATGGTGTTACATTATTATATAAGCATAGTGTGACTGCGTAAGGTAATAAGACAGTCATGAGTGAGAGAGTCAGAATGTGTCTCGACGTTCTACAATGCTAACAGAAAACTGTTGAAACACAGTAAACAGCTGTTGCTTTGTTACCTAGCTGTGTTGAGAGTACTAATACTACATTTGCAAACAGCCTAAATTTCAACCATGGTATCTTGTTTCATTGTCTTAGAAGTATAGTGTGACTGCATCACTTAATAAGGCAGTCATGAGTGTGAGAGTCAGAATGTGGCACGACATTCACTGATGGTGACTGAAAACTGTTGAAACACAGTAAACAGCTGTATATTCGGTACCTAGTTGTGGTGAGAGTGCTAATACTCTATTGGTTTCCATGATATTTTTCTACTGTGATATGGTGTTATATCATAAGTATAGTATGACTGCGTCAGATAATCAGACAGTCATTCATTAGCTAGCTGTGTTGTGAGTACTAATACTCTATTTCCTGCCAACCTAAATTTCAACCATGGCCTCAGGCTCTATTGTGTTATAGCTATAGAGTGACTGCGACAGGTAATAAGGCGGTCTTGAGTGAGACAGTCAGATCGTGTCTCGACTTTCTACAATGCTAACTGAGAACTGTTGAAACACAGTAAACAGCTGTATCTTTGGTACCTAGCTGTGTTGTGAGTACAAATACTACATTTGCAAACAGCCTAAATTTCAACCATGGTATCTTGTTACATTGTCTTAGAAGTATAGTGTGACTGCATCACTTAATAAGGCAGTCATGAGTGTGAGAGTCAGAATGTGGCACGACTTTCACTGATGGTGACTGAAAACTGTTGAAACACAGTAAACAGCTGTATATTCGGTACCTAGTTGTGATGAGAGTACTAATACTCTATTGGTCTCCAGGATATTTTTCCACTGTGGAATGGTGTTATATCATTTTACAAGTATAGTGTGACTGCGAAAGGTAATAAGACAGCCATGAGTGAAAGAGTCAGAACGTGTCTCGACTTTCTACAATGCTAACTGAGAACTGTTGAAACAGTAAACAGCTGTAGCTTTGGTACCTAGCTGTGTTGTGAGTACTAATACTCCATTTGCTAGCAGCCTAAATTTCAAGCGTGGTATCATGTTATATTGTGTTAGAAGTGTAGTGTGACTGCGACAGGTAATAAGGCAGTCATGAGTGTGAGAGTCAGAATGTGCCACGCCTTTCAGTGATGATGACTGAAAACTGTTGAAACATAGAAAACAGCTGTATATTTGGTACCTCGTTGTCGTGAGAGTACTAATACTCTATTGGTTTCCAGGATATTTTTGTACTGTGATATGGAGTTATATCATAAGTATAGTGCAACTGCATCAGATAATCAGACAGTCATTCTTCATTAGCTAGCTGTGTTGTGAGTACTAATACTCTACTTGCTACCAGCTTATACTTGAACTGTGGCATCAAGCTATATTGTGTTAGAAATAAAGAGTGACTGCGACAGGTAATAAGGCAGTCATGAGTGTGAGAGTCAGAATGCGCCACGACTTTCGGTGATGGTAACTGAAAACTGTTGAAACACAGTAAACAGCTCTATCTTCGGTACCTAGTTGTGATGAGAGTATTAATACTCTATCGGTCACCAGGATATTTCTCTACCGTGGTATGGTGTTACATTAATTTATAAGCATAGTGTGACTGCGTAAGGTAATAAGACAGTCAGGAGTGAGAGAGTCAGAATGTGTCTCGACGTTCTACAATGCTAACTGAAAACTGTTGAAACACAGTAAACAGCTGTTGCTTTGTTACCTAGCTGTGTTGAGAGTACTAATACTACATTTGCAAACAGCCTAAATTTCAACCATGGTATCTTGTTACATTGTCTTAGAAGTATAGTGTGACTGCATCACTTAATAAGGCAGTCATGAGTGTGAGAGTCAGAATGTGGCACGACTTTCACTGACGGTGACTGAAAACTGTTGAAACACAGTAAACAGCTGTATATTCGGGACCTAGTTGTGGAGAGAGTGCTAATACTCTATTGGTTTCCATGATATTTTTCTACTGTGATATGGTGTTATATCATAAGTATAGTATGACTGCGTCAGATAATCAGACAGTCATTCATTAGCTAGCTGTGTTGAGAGTACTAATACTCTATTTGCTACCAACCTAAATTTCAACCATGGCCTCAGGCTCTATTGTGTTATAGCTATAGAGTGACTGTGACATGTAATAAGGCGGTCTTGAGGGAGACAGTCAGAACGTGTCTCGACTTTCTACAATGCTAACTGAAAACTGTTGAAACACAGTAAACAGCTGTAGCTTTGGTACTTAGCTGTGGTGTGAGTACTAATACTCCATTTGCTAGCAGCCTAAATTTCAAGCGTGGTATCATGTTATATTGTGTTAGAAGTATAGTGGGACTGCGACAGGTAATAAGGCAGTCATGAGTGTGAGAGTCAGAATGTGCCACAACTTTCAGTGATGGCGACTGAAAAGTGTTGAAAAAGAGTAAACAGCTGTATCTTCGGTACCTAGTTGTGATGAGAGTACTAATACTCTATTGGTCTCCAGGATATTTTTCCACTGTGGAATGGTGTTATATCATTTTACAAGTATAGTGTGACAGCGAAAGGTAATAAGACAGCCATGAGTGAAAGAGTCAGAACGTGTCTCGACTTTCTACAATGCTAACTGAAAACTGTTAAACACAGTAAACAGCTGTAGCTTTGGTGCCTAGCTGTGTTGAGAGAACTAATACTGCATTTGCTACCAGCCTAAATTTCAAATGTGGTATCATGTTATATTGTGTTAGAAGAATAGTGTGACTGCGACAGGTAATAAGGCAGTCATGAGTGTGAGAGTCAGAATGTGCCACGACTTTCAGTGATGGTGGCTGAAAACTGTTGAAACATAGAAAACAGCTGTATATTCAGTACCTCGTTGTCGTGAGAGTACTAATACTCTATTGGTTTCCAGGATATTTTTCTACTGTGATATGGTGTTATATCATAAGTATAGTGCAACTGCACCAGATAATCAGACAGTCATTCATTAGCTAGCTGTGTTGAGAGTACTAATACTCTACTTGCTACCAGCTTATATTTGAACTGTGGCATCGAGCTATATTGTGTTAGAAATAAAGAGTGACTGCGACAGGTAATAAGGCAGTCATGAATGTGAGAGTCAGAATGCACCACGACTTTCGGTGATGGTAACTGAAAACTGTTGAAATACAGTAAACAGCTCTATCTTCGGTACCTAGTTGTGATGAGAGTACTAATACTCTATCGGTCACCAGGATATTTCTCTATCATGGTATGGTGTTACATTATTTTATAAGCATAGTGTGACTGCGTAAGGTAATAAGACAGTCATGAGTGAGAGAGTCAGAATATGTCTCGACGTTCTACAATGCTAACTGAAAACTGTTGAAACACAGTAAACAGCTGTTGCTTTGTTACCTAGCTGTGTTGAGAGTACTAATACTACATTTGCAAACAGCCTAAATTTCAACCATGGTATCTTGTTACATTGTCTTAGAAGTATAGTGTGACTGCATCACTTAATAAGGCAGTCATGAGTGTGAGAGTCAGAATGTGGCACGACTTTCACTGACGGTGACTGAAAACTGTTGAAACACAGTAAACAGCTGTATATTCGGTACCTAGTTGTGGTGAGAGTGCTAACACTCTATTGGTTTCCATGATACTTCTCTACTGTGATATGGTGTTATATCATAAGTATAGTATGACTGCGTCAGATAATCAGACAGTCATTCAGAACGTGTCTCGACTTTCTACAGTGCTAACTGAGAACTGTTGAAACACAGTAAACAGCTGTAGCTTTGGTACCTAGCTGTGTTGTGAGTACTAATACTCCATTTTCTAGCAGCTTAAATTTCAAGCGTGGTATCATGTTATATTGTGTTAGAAGTATAGTGTTACTGCGACAGGTAATAAGGCAGTCATGAGTGTGAGAGTCAGAATGTGCCACAACTTTCAGTGATGGTGACTGAAAAGTGTTGAAAAAGAGTAAACAGCTGTATCTTCGGTACCTAGTTGTGATGAGAGTACTAATACTCTATTGGTCTCCAGGATATTTTTCCACTGTGGAATGGTGTTATATCATTTTACAAGTATAGTGTGACTGCGAAAGGTAATAAGACAGCCATGAGTGAAAGAGTCAGAACGTGTCTCGACTTTCTACAATGCTAACTGAAAACTGTTGAAACACACAAAACAGCTGTTGCTTTGTGACCTAGGTTTGTTGAGAGTACTAATACTCCATATGCAACCAGCCTAAATTTCGACCATGGTATCTTGTTACATTGTGTTAGAAGTATAGTGTGACTGCGTCGCTTAATAAGACAGTCATGAGTGTGAGAGTCAGAATGTGGCACGACTTTCACTTTACAAGTATAGTGTGACTACGAAAGGTAATAAGACAGCCATGAGTGAAAGAGTCAGAATGTGTCTCGACTTTCTACAATGCTAACTGAAAACTGTTGAAACACACAAAACAGCTGTTGCTTTGTGACCTAGGTTTGTTGAGAGTACTAATACTCCATATGCAACCAGCCTAAATTTCGACCATGGTATCTTGTTACATTGTGTTAGAAGTATAGTGTGACTGCGTCACTTAATAAGACAGTCATGAGTGTGAGAGTCAGAATGTGGCACGACTTTCACTGATGGTGACTGAAAACTGATGAAGCACAGTAAACAGCTGTATTTTCGGTCCTCAGTTGTGATGAGAGCACTAATACTCTATTGGTTTCCAGAATATTTTCTACTATGGTATAGTGTTAGATAATTTTATAAGTATAGTGTGACTGCGACAGGTAATAAGACAGTCATTCATTAGCTAGCTGTGTTGAGAGTACTAATACTCTATTTGCTACCAGCCTAAATTTGAAAAAAAAATGGTATCATGTTATATTGTGTTAGAAGTATAGTGTGACTGCATCAGCTGATAAGGCAGTCGTGAGTGTGACAGTGATAATGTGGCACGAGTTTCAGTGATGGTGACTGAAAACTGTTGAAACACAGTAAACAGCTGCATTTTCACCATCTAATTGTAATCAGAGTACTAATACTCTATTGGTTACCAGGATATTTTTTCGACTCTGGTATGGTGTTATATCATTTTATAAGTATAGTGTGACTGCGAAAGGTAATAAGACAGCCATGAGTGAAAGAGTCAGAACGTGTCTCGACTTTCTACAATGCTAGCTGAAAACTGTTAAACACAGTAAACAGCTGTAGCTTTGGTACCTAGCTGTGTTGAGAGTACTAATACTCCATTTGCTACCAGCCTAAATTTCAAATGTGATATCATGTTATATTGTGTTAGAAGTATAGTGTGACTGCGACAGGTAATAAGGCAGTCATGAGTGTGAGAGTCAGAATGTGCCACGACTTTCAGTGATGGTGACTGAAAACTGTTGAAACATAGAAAACAGCTGTATATTCGGAACCTTGTTGTGGTGAGAGTACTAATACTCTATTGGTTTCCAGGATATTTTTCTACTGTGATATGGTGTTATATCATAAGTATAGTGCAACTGCATCAGATAATCACATAGTCATTCATTAGCTAGCTGTGTTGAGAGTACTAATACTCCACTTGCTACCAGCTTGTATTTGAACTGTGGCATCAAGCTATATTGTGTTAGAAATAAAGAGTGACTGAGTCAGGTAATAAGGCAGTCATGAGTGTGAGAGTCACAATGCGCCACGACTTTCGGTGATGGTAACTGAAAACTGTTGAAACACAGTAAACAGCTCTATCTTCGGTACCTAGTTGTGATGAGAGTACTAATACTCTATCGGTCACCAGGATATTTCTCTACCGTGGTATGGTGTTACATTATTTTATAAGCATAGTGTGACTGCGTAAGGTAATAAGACAGTCATGAGTGAGAGAGTCAGAATATGTCTCGACGTTCTACAATGCTAACTGAAAACTGTTGAAACACAGTAAACAGCTGTTGCTTTGTTACCTAGCTGTGTTGAGAGTACTAATACTACATTTGCAAACAGCCTAAATTTCAACCATGGTATCTTGTTACATTGTCTTAGAAGTATAGTGTGACTGCATCACTTAATAAGGCAGTCATGAATGTGAGAGTCAGAATGTGGCACGACTTTCACTGACGGTGACTGAAAACTGTTGAAACACAGTAAACAGCTGTATATTCGGTACCTAGTTGTGGTGAGAGTGCTAATACTCTATTGGTTTCCATGATATTTTTCTTCTGTGATATAGTGTTATATCAGAAGTATAGTATGACTGCGTCAGATAGTCAGACAGTCATGCATTAGCTAGCTGTGTTGAGAGTACTGATACTCTATTTGCTACCAACCTAAATTTCAACCATGGCCTCAGGCTCTATTGTGTTATAGCTATAGAGTGACTGCGACAGGTAATAAGGAGGTCTTGAGTGAGACAGTCAGAACGTGCCTCGACTTTCTACAATGCTAACTGAGAACTGTTGAAACACAGTAAACAGCTGTAGCTTTGGTGCCTAGCTGTGTTGTGAGTACTAATACTCCATTTGCTAGCAGCCTAAATTTCAAGCGTGGTATCATGTTATATTGTGTTAGAAGTATAGTGTGACTGCGACAGGTAATAAGGCAGTCATGAGTGTGAGAGTCAGAATGTGCCACAATTTTCAGTGATGGTACTGAAAAGTGTTGAAAAAGAGTAAACAGCTGTATCTTTGGTACCTAGTTGTGATGAGAGTACTAATACTCTATTGGTCTCCAGGATATTTTTCCACTGTGGAATGGTGTTATATCATTTTACAAGTATAGTGTGATTGCGAAAGGTAATAAGACAGCCATGAGTGAAAGAGTCAGAACGTGTCTCGACTTTCTACAATGCTAACTGAAAACTGTTAAACACAATAAACAGCTGTAGCTTTGGTACCTAGCTGTGTTGAGAGTACTAATACTCCATTTGCTATCAGCCTAAATTTCAAACGTGGTATCATGTTATATTGTGTTAGAAGTATAGTGTGACTGCGACAGGTAATAAGGCAGTCATGAGTGTGAGAGTCAGAATGTGCCACGACTTTCAGTGATGGTGACTGAAAACTGTTGAAACATAGAAAACAGCTGTATATTCGGTACCTCGTTGTCGTGAGAGTACTAATACTCTATTGGTTTCCAGGATATTTTACTACTGTGATATGGTGTTATATCATAAGTATAGTGCAACTGCATCAGATAATCAGACAGTCATTCATTAGCTAGCTGTGTTGAGAGTACTAATACTCTACATGCTACCAGCTTATATTTGAACTGTGGCATCAAGTTATATTGTCTTAGAAATAAAGAGTGACTGCGACAGGTAATAAGGCAGTCATGAGTGTGAGGGTCAGAATGCGCCACGACTTTCGGTGATGGTAACTGAAAACTGTTGAAACACAGTAAACAGCTCTATCTTCGGTACCTAGTTGTGATGAGAGTACTAATACTCTATCGGTCACCAGGATATTTCTCTACCGTGGTATGGTGTTACATTATTTTATAAGCATAGTGTCACTGCGTAAGGTAATAAGACAGTCATGAGTGAGAGAGTCAGAATGTGTCTCGACGTTCTACAATGCTAACTGAAAACTGTTGAAACACAGTAAGCAGCTGTTGCTTTGTTACCTAGCTGTGTTGAGAGTACTAACACTACATTTGCAAACAGCCTAAATTTCAACCATGGTATCTTGTTACATTGTCTTAGAAGTATAGTGTGACTGCATCACTTAATAAGGCAGTCATGAGTGTGAGAGTCAGAATGTGGCACGACTTTCACTGACGGTGACTGAAAACTGTTGAAACACAGTAAACAGCTGTATATTCGGTACCTAGTTGTGGTGAGAGTGCTAACACTCTATTGGTTTCCATGATACTTTTCTACTGTGATATGGTGTTATATCATAAGTATAGTATGACTGCGTCAGATAATCAGACAATCATTCAGAACGTGTCTCGACTTTCTACAGTGCTAACTGAGAACTGTTGAAACACAGTAAACAGCTGTAGCTTTGGTACCTAGCTGTGTTGTGAGTACTAATACTCCATTTTCTAGCAGCTTAAATTTCAAGCGTGGTATCATGTTATATTGTGTTAGAAGTATAGTGTTACTGCGACAGGTAATAAGGCAGTCATGAGTGTGAGAGTCAGAATGTGCCACAACTTTCAGTGATGGTGACTGAAAAGTGTTGAAAAAGAGTAAACAGCTGTATCTTCGGTACCTAGTTGTGATGAGAGTACTAATACTCTATTGGTCTCCAGGATATTTTTCCACTGTGGAATGGTGTTATATCATTTTACAAGTATAGTGTGACTGCGAAAGGTAATAAGACAGCCATGAGTGAAAGAGTCAGAACGTGTCTCGACTTTATACAATGCTAACTGAAAACTGTTGAAACACACAAAACAGCTGTTGCTTTGTGACCTAGGTTTGTTGAGAGTACTAATACTCCATATGCAACCAGCCTAAATTTCGACCATGGTATCTTGTTACATTGTGTTAGAAGTATAGTGTGACTGCGTCGCTTAATAAGACAGTCATGAGTGTGAGAGTCAGAATGTGGCACGACTTTCACTGATGGTGACTGAAAACTGATGAAGCACAGTAAACAGCTGTATTTTCGGTCCTCAGTTGTGATGAGAGCACTAATACTCTATTGGTTTCCAGAATATTTTCTACTATGGTATAGTGTTAGATAATTTTATAAGTATAGTGTGACTGCGACAGGTAATAAGACAGTCATTCATTAGCTAGCTGTGTTGAGAGTACTAATACTCTATTTGCTACCAGCCTAAATTTGAAAAAAAAATGGTATCATGTTATATTGTGTTAGAAGTATAGTGTGACTGCATCAGCTGATAAGGCAGTCGTGAGTGTGACAGTGATAATGTGGCACGAGTTTCAGTGATGGTGACTGAAAACTGTTGAAACACAGTAAACAGCTGCATTTTCACCATCTAATTGTAATCAGAGTACTAATACTCTATTGGTTACCAGGATATTTTTTCGACTCTGGTATGGTGTTATATCATTTTATAAGTATAGTGTGACTGCGAAAGGTAATAAGACAGCCATGAGTGAAAGAGTCAGAACGTGTCTCGACTTTCTACAATGCTAGCTGAAAACTGTTAAACACAGTAAACAGCTGTAGCTTTGGTACCTAGCTGTGTTGAGAGTACTAATACTCCATTTGCTACCAGTCTAAATTTCAAATGTGATATCATGTTATATTGTGTTAGAAGTATAGTGTGACTGCGACAGGTAATAAGGCAGTCATGAGTGTGAGAGTCAGAATGTGCCACGACTTTCAGTGATGGTGACTGAAAACTGTTGAAACATAGAAAACAGCTGTATATTCGGAACCTTGTTGTGGTGAGAGTACTAATACTCTATTGGTTTCCAGGATATTTTGCTACTGTGATATGGTGTTATATCATAAGTATAGTGCAACTGCATCAGATAATCACATAGTCATTCATTAGCTAGCTGTGTTGAGAGTACTAATACTCCACTTGCTACCAGCTTGTATTTGAACTGTGGCATCAAGCTATATTGTGTTAGAAATAAAGAGTGACTGAGTCAGGTAATAAGGCAGTCATGAGTGTGAGAGTCACAATGCGCCACGACTTTCGGTGATGGTAACTGAAAACTGTTGAAACACAGTAAACAGCTCTATCTTCGGTACCTAGTTGTGATGAGAGTACTAATACTCTATCGGTCACCAGGATATTTCTCTACCGTGGTATGGTGTTACATTATTTTATAAGCATAGTGTGACTGCGTAAACAGGTAATAAGGCAGTCATGAGTGTGAGAGTCAGAATGTGCCACGACTTTCAGTGATGGTGACTGAAAACTGTTGAAACATAGAAAACAGCTGTATATTCGGAACCTTGTTGTGGTGAGAGTACTAATACTCTATTGGTTTCCAGGATATTTTGCTACTGTGATATGGTGTTATATCATAAGTATAGTGCAACTGCATCAGATAATCACATAGTCATTCATTAGCTAGCTGTGTTGAGAGTACTAATACTCCACTTGCTACCAGCTTGTATTTGAACTGTGGCATCAAGCTATATTGTGTTAGAAATAAAGAGTGACTGAGTCAGGTAATAAGGCAGTCATGAGTGTGAGAGTCACAATGCGCCACGACTTTCGGTGATGGTAACTGAAAACTGTTGAAACACAGTAAACAGCTCTATCTTCGGTACCTAGTTGTGATGAGAGTACTAATACTCTATCGGTCACCAGGATATTTCTCTACCGTGGTATGGTGTTACATTATTTTATAAGCATAGTGTGACTGCGTAAGGTAATAAGACAGTCATGAGTGAGAGAGTCAGAACGTGTCTCGACGTTCTACATTGCTAACTGAAAACTGTTGAAACACAGTAAACAGCTGTTGCTTTGTTACCTAGCTGTGTTGGGAGTACTAATACTACATTTGTAAACAGCCTAAATTTCAACCATGGTATCTTGTTACATTGTCTTAGAAGTATAGTGTGACTGCATCACTTAATAAGGCAGTCATGAGTGTGAGAGTCAGAATGTGGCACGACTTTCACTGACGGCGACTGAAAACTGTTGAAACACAGTTAACAGCTGTATATTCTGTACCTAGTTGTGGTGAGTGGGCTAATAATCTATTGGTTTCCATGATATTTTTCTACTGTGATATGGTGTTATATCATAAGTATAGTATGACTGCGTCAGATAATCAGACAGTCATTCATTAGCTAGCTGTGTTGAGAGTACTAATACTCTATTTGCTACCAACCTAAATTTCAACCATGGCCTCAGGCTCTATTGTGTTATAGCTATAGAGTGACTTCGACAGGTAATAAGGCGCTCTTGAGTGAGACAGTCAGAACGTGTCTCGACTTTCTACAATGCTAACTGAGAACTGTTGAAACACAGTAAACAGCTGTAGCTTTGGTACCTAGCTGTGTTGTGAGTACTAATACTCCATTTGCTAGCAGCCTAAATTTCAAGCATGGTATCATGTTATATTGTGTTAGAAGTATAGTGTGACTGCGACAGGTAATAAGGCAGTCATGAGTGTGAGAGTCAGAATGTTCCACAACTTTCAGTGATCGTGACTGAAAAGTGTTGAAAAAGAGTAAACAGCTGTATCTTCGGTACCTAGTTGTGATGAGAGTACTAATACTCTATTGGTCTCCAGGATATTTTTCCACTGTGGAATGGTGTTATATCATTTTACAAGTATAGTGTGACTGCGAAAGGTAATAAGACAGCCATGAGTGAAAGAGTGAGAACGTGTCTCGACTTTCTACAATGCTAACTGAAAACTGCTAAACACAGTAAACAGCTGTAGCTTTGGTACCTAGCTGTGTTGAGAGTACTAATACTCCATTTGCTACCAGCCTAAATTTCGACCATGGTATCATGTTATATTGTGTTAGAAGTATAGTGTGACTGCGACAGGTCATAAGGCAGTCATGAGTGTGAGAGTCAGAATGTACCACCACTTTCAGTGATGGTGACTGAAAACTGTTGAAACATAGAAAACAGCTGTATATTCGGTACCTTGTTGTCGTGAGAGTACTAATACTCTATTGGTTTCCAGGATATTTGTCTACTGTGATATGGTGTTATATCATAAGTAGAGTGCAACTGCATCAGATAATCAGACAGTCATTCATTAACTAGCTGTGTTGAGAGTACTAATACTCTACTTGCTACCAGCTTATATTTGAACTGTGGCATCAAGCTATATTGTGTTAGAAATAAAGAGTGACTGCGACAGGTAATAAGGCACTCATGAGTGTGAGAGTCAGAATGCGCCACGACTTTCGGTGATGGTAACTGAAAACTGTTGAAACACAGTAAACAGCTCTATCTTCGGTACCTAGTTGTAATGAGAGTACTAATACTCTATCGGTCACCAGGATATTTCTCTACCGTGGTATGGTGTTACATTATTTTATAAGCATAGTGTGACTGCGTAAGGTAATAAGACAGTCATGAGTGAGAGAGTCAGAATGTGTCTCGACGTTCTACAATGCTAACTGAAAACTGTTGAAACACAGTAAGCAGCTGTTGCTTTGTTACCTAGCTGTGTTGAGAGTACTAATACTACATTTGCAAACAGCCTAAATTTCAACCATGGTATCTTGTTACATTGTCTTAGAAGTATAGTGTGACTGCATCACTTAATAAGGCAGTCATGAGTGTGAGAGTCAGAATGTGGCACGACTTTCACTGACGGTGACTGAAAACTGTTGAAACACAGTAAACAGCTGTATATTCGGTACCTAGTTGTGGTGAGAGTGCTAATACTCTATTGGTTTCCATGATATTTTTCTACTGTGATATGGTGTTATATCATAAGTATAGTATGACTGCGTCAGATAATCAGACAGTCATTCATTAGCTAGCTGTGTTGTGAGTACTAATACTCTATTTGCTACCAACCTAAATTTCAACCATGGCCTCAGGCTCTATTGTGTTATAGCTATAGAGTGACTGCGACAGGTAATAAGGCGGTCTTGAGTGAGACAGTCAGAACGTGTCTCGACTTTCTACAATGCTAACTGAGAACTGTTGAAACACAGTAAACAGCTGTAGATTTGGTACCTAGCTGTGTTGTGAGTACTAATACTCCATTTGCTAGCAGCCTAAATTTCAAGCGTCGTATCATGTTATATTGCGTTAGAAGTATAGTGTGACTGCGACAGGTAATAAGGCAGTCATGAGTGTGAGAGTCAGAATGTGCCACAACTTTCAGTGATGGTGACTGAAAAGTGTTGAAAAAGAGTAAACAGCTGTATCTTCGGTACCTAGTTGTGATGAGAGTACTAATACTCTATTGGTCTCCAGGATATTTTTCCACTGTGGAATGGTGTTATATCATTTTACAAGTATAGTGTGACTGCGAAAGGTAATAAGACAGCCATGAGTGAAAGAGTCAGAACGTGTCTCGACTTTCTACAATGCTAACTGAAAACTGTTGAAACACACAAAACAGCTGTTGCTTTGTGACCTAGGTTTGTTGAGAGTACTAATACTCCATATGCAACCAGCCTAAATTTCGACCATGGTATCTTGTTACATTGTGTTAGAAGTATAGTGTGACTGCGTCGCTTAATAAGACAGTCATGAGTGTGAGAGTCAGAATGTGGCACGACTTTCACTGATGGTGACTGAAAACTGTTAAAGCACAGTAAACAGCTGTATTTTCGGTCCTCAGTTGTGATGAGAGCACTAATACTCTATTGGTTTCCAGAATATTTTCTACTATGGTATAGTGTTAGATAATTTTATAAGTATAGTGTGACTGCGACAGCTAATAAGACAGTCATTCATTAGCTAGCTGTGTTGAGAGTACTAATACTCTATTTGCTACCAGCCTAAATTTAAAAAAAAAATGGTATCATGTTATATTGTGTTAGAAGTGTAGTGTGACTGCATCAGCTGATAAAGCAGTCGTGAGTGTGACAGTGATAATGTGGCACGAGTTTCAGTGATGGTGACTGAAAACTGTTGAAACACAGAAACAGCTGCATTTTCAGTATCCAATTGTGATCAGAGTACTAATACTCTATTGGTTACCAGGATATTTTTCGACTCTGGAATGGTGTTATATCATTTTATAAGTATAGTGTGACTGCGAAAGGTAATAAGACAGCCATGAGTGAAAGAGTCAGAACGTGTCTCGACTTTCTACAATGCTAACTGAAAACTGTTAAACACCGTAAACAGCTGTAGCTTTGGTACCTAGCTGTGTTGAGAGTACTAATACTCCATTTGCTACCAGCCTAAATTTCAAACGTGGTATCATGTTATATTGTGTTAGAAGTATAGTGTGACTGCGACAGGTAATAAGGCAGTCATGAGTGCGAGAGTCAGAATGTGCCACGACTTTCAGTGATGGTGACTGAAAACTGTTGAAACATAGAAAACAGCTGTATATTCGGTACCTCGTTGTGGTGAGAGGACTAATACTCTATTGGTTTCCAGGATATTTTTCTACTGTGATATGGTGTTATATCATAAGTATAATGCAACTGCATCAGATAATCAGACAGTCATTCATTAGCTAGCTGTGTTGAGAGTACTAATACTCTACTTGCTACCAGCTTATATTTGAACTGTGGCATCAAGCTATATTGTGTTAGAAATAAAGAGTGACTGCGACAGGTAATAAGGCAGTCATGAGTGTGAGAGTCAGAATGCGCCACGACTTTCGGTGATGGTAACTGAAAACTGTTGAAACACAGTAAACAGCTCTATCTTCGGTACCTAGTTGTGATGAGAGTACTAATACTCTATCGGTCACCAGGATATTTCTCTACCGTGGTATGGTGTTACATTATTTTATACGCATAGTGTGACTGCGTAAGGTAATAAGACAGTCATGAGTGAGAGAGTCAGAACGTGTCTCGACGTTCTACAATGCTAACTGAAAACTGTTGAAACACAGTAAGCAGCTGTTGCTTTGTTACCTAGCTGTGTTGAGAGTACTAATACTACATTTGCAAACAGCCTAAATTTCAACCATGGTATCTTGTTACATTGTCTTAGAAGTATAGTGTGACCGCATCACTTAATAAGGCAGTCATGAGTGTGAGAGTCAGAATGTGGCACGACTTTCACTGACGGTGACTGAAAACTGTTGAAACACAGTAAACAGCTGTATATTCGGTACCTAGTTGTGGTGAGAGTGCTAATACTCTATTGGTTTCCATGATATTTTTCTACTGTGATATGGTGTTATATCATAAGTATAGTATGACTGCGTCAGATAATCAGACAGTCATTCATTAGCTAGCTGTGTTGAGGGTACTAATACTCTATTTGCTACCAACCTAAATTTCAACCATGGCCTCAGGCTCTATTGTGTAATAGCTATAGAGTGACTGCGACAGGTAATAAGGCGGTCTTGAGTGAGACAGTCAGAACGTGTCTCGACTTTCTACAATGCTAACTGAGAACTGTTGAAACACAGTAAACAGCTGTAGATTTGGTACCTAGCTGTGTTGTGAGAACTAATACTCCATTTGCTAGCAGCCTAAATTTCAAGCGTGGTATCATGTTATATTGTGTTAGAAGTATAGTGTGACTGCGACAGGTAATAAGGCAGTCATGAGTGTGAGAGTCAGAATGTGCCACAACTTTCAGTGATGGTGACTGAAAAGTGTTGAAAAAGACTAAACAGATGTATCTTCAGTACCTAGTTGTGATGAGAGTACTAATACTCTATTGGTCTCCAGGATATTTTTCCACTGTGGAATGGTATTATATCATTTTACAAGTATAGTGTGACTGCGAAAGGTAATAAGACAGCCATGAGTGAAAGAGTCAGAACGTGTCTCGACTTTCTACAATGCTAACTGAAAACTGTTGAAACACACAAAACAGCTGTTGCTTTGTGACCTAGGTTTGTTGAGAGTACTAATACTCCATATGCAACCAGCCTAAATTTCGACCATGGTATCTTGTTACATTCTGTTAGAAGTATAGTGTGACTGCGTCGCTTAATAAGACAGTCATGAGTGTGAGAGTCAGAATGCGGCACGACTTTCACTTTACAAGTATAGTGTGACTGCGAAAGGTAATAAGACAGCCATGAGTGAAAGAGTCAGAACGTGTCTCGACTTTCTACAATGCTAACTGAAAACTGTTGAAACACACAAAACAGCTGTTGCTTTGTGACCTAGGTTTGTTGAGAGTACTAATACTCCATATGCAACCAGCCTAAATTTCGACCATGGTATCTTGTGACATTGTGTTAGAAGTATAGTGTGACTGCGTCGCTTAATAAGACAGTCATGAGTGTGAGAGTCAGAATGTGGCACGACTTTCACTGATGGTGACTAAAAACTGATGAAGCACAGTAAACAGCTGTATTTTCAGCCCTCAGTTGTGATGAGAGCACTAATACTCTATTGGTTTCCAGAATATTTTCTACTATGGTATAGTGTTAGATAATTTTATAAGTATAGTGTGACTGCGACAGGTAATAAGACAGTCATTCATTAGCTAGCTGTGTTGAGAGTACTAATACTCTATTTGCTACCAGCGTAAATTTAAAAAAAAAATGGTATCATGTTATATTGTGTTAGAAGTATAGTGTGACTGCGTCAGCTGATAAGGCAGTCGTGAGTGTGACAGTGATAATGTGGCACGAGTTTCAGTGATGGTGACTGAAAACTGTTGAAACACAGTAAACAGCTGCATTTTCAGTATCTAATTCTGATCAGAGTACTAATACTCTATTGGTTACCAGGATATTTTTCGACTCTGGTATGGTGTTATATCATTTTATAAGTATAGTGTGACTGCGAAAGGTAATAAGACAGCCATGAGTGAAAGAGTCAGAACGTGTCTCGACTTTCTACAATGCAAGCTGAAAACTGTTAAACAGAGTAAACAGCTGTAGCTTTGGTACCTAGCTGTGTTGAGAGTACTAATACTCCATTTGCTACCAGCCTAAATTTCAAATGTGATATCATGTTATATTGTGTTAGAAGTATAGTGTGACTGCGACAGGTAATAAGGCAGTCATGAGTGTGAGAGTCAGAATGTGCCACGACTTTCAGTGATGGTGACTGAAAACTGTTGAAACATAGAAAACAGCTGTATATTCGGTACCTCGTTGTCGTGAGAGTACTAATACTCTATTGGTTTCCAGGATATTTTTCTACTGTGATATGGTGTTATATCATAAGTATAGTGCAACTGCATCAGATAATCACATAGTCATTCATTAGCTAGCTGTGTTGAGAGTACTAATACTCCACTTGCTACCAGCTTGTATTTGAACTGTGGCATCAAGCTATATTGTGTTAGAAATAAAGAGTGACTGAGTCAGGTAATAAGGCAGTCATGAGTGTGAGAGTCACAATGCGCCACGACTTTCGGTGATGGTCACCTGAAAACTGTTGAAACACAGTAAACAGATTAATCTTCGGTACCTAGTTGTGATGAGAGTACTAATACTCTATCGGTCACCAGGATATTTCTCTACCGTGGTATGGTGTTACATTATTTTATAAGCATAGTGTGACTGCGTAAGGTAATAAGACAGTCATGAGTGAGAGAGTCAGAACGTGTCTCGACGTTCTACATTGCTAACTGAAAACTGTTGAAACACAGTAAACAGCTGTTGCTTTGTTACCTAGCTGTGTTGAGAGTACTAATACTACATTTGCAAACAGCCTAAATTTCAACCATGGTATCTTGTTACATTGTCTTAGAAGTATAGTGTGACTGCATCACTTAATAAGGCAGTCATGAGTGTGAGAGTCAGAATGTGGCACGACTTTCACTGACAGTGACTGAAAACTGTTGAAACACAGTAAACAGCTGTATATTCGGTACCTAGTTGTGGTGAGAGTGCTAATACTCTATTGGTTTCCATGATATTTTTCTACTGTGATATGGTGTTATATCATAAGTATAGTATGACTGCGTCAGATAATCAGACAGTCATTCATTAGCTAGCTGTGTTGAGGGTACTAATACTCTATTTGCTACCAACCTAAATTTCAACCATGGCCTCAGGCTCTATTGTGTAATAGCTATAGAGTGACTGCGACAGGTAATAAGGCGGTCTTGAGTGAGACAGTCAGAACGTGTCTCGACTTTCTACAATGCTAACTGAGAACTGTTGAAACACAGTAAACAGCTGTAGATTTGGTACCTAGCTGTGTTGTGAGAACTAATACTCCATTTGCTAGCAGCCTAAATTTCAAGCGTGGTATCATGTTATATAGTGTTAGAAGTATAGTGTGACTGCGACAGGTAATAAGGCAGCCATGAGTGTGAGAGTCAGAATGTGCCACAACTTTCAGTGATGGTGACTGAAAAGTGTTGAAAAAGAGTAAACAGCTGTATCTTCGGTACCTAGTTGTGATGAGAGTACTAATACTCTATTGGTCTCCAGGATATTTTTCCACTGTGGAATGGTGTTATATCATTTTACAAGTATAGTGTGACAGCGAAAGGTAATAAGACAGCCATGAGTGAAAGAGTCAGAACGTGTCTCGACTTTCTACAATGCTAACTGAAAACCGTTAAACACATTAAATAGCTGTAGGTTTGGTACCTAGCTGTGTTGAGAGTACTAATACTCCATTTGCTAGCAGCCTAAATTTCAAACGTGGTATCATGTTATATTGTGTTAGAAGTATAGTGTGACTGCGACAGGTAATAAGGCAGCCATGAGTGTGAGAGTCAGAATGTGCCACAACTTTCAGTGATGGTGACTGAAAAGTGTTGAAAAAGAGTAAACAGCTGTATCTTCGGTACCTAGCTGTATATTCGGTACCTCGTTGTCGTGAGAGTATTAATACTCTATTGGTTTCCAGGATATTTTTCTTCTGTGATATGGTGTTATATCATAAGTATAGTGCAACTGCATCAGATAATCAGACAGTCATTCATTAGCTAGCTGTGTTGTGAGTACTAATACTCTATTTGCTACCAACCTAAATTTCAACCATGGCCTCAGGCTCTATTGTGTTATTAGCTATAGAGTGAGTGCGACAGGTAATAAGGCGGTCTTGAGTGAGACAGTCAGAACGTGTCTCGACTTTCTACAATGCTAACTGAGAACTGTTGAAACACAGTAAACAGCTGTAGATTTGGTACCTAGCTGTGTTGTGAGAACTAATACTCCATTTGCTAGCAGCCTAAATTTCAAGCATGGTATCATGTTATATTGTGGTAGAAGTATAGCGTGACTGAGACAGGTAATAAGGCAGTCATGAGTGTAAGAGTCAGAATGTGCCACAACTTTCAGTGATAGTGACTGAAAAGTGTTGAAAAAGAGTAAACAGCTGTATCTTTGGTACCTAGTTGTGATGAGAGTACTAATACTCTATTGGTCTCCAGGATATTTTTCCACTGTGGAATGGTGTTATATCATTTTACAAGTATAGTGTGACTGCGAAAGGTAATAAGACAGTCATGAGTGAAAGAGTCAGAACGTGTCTCGACTTTCTACAATGCTAACTGAAAACTGTTGAAACACACAAAACAGCTGTTGCATTGTGACCTAGGTTTGTTGAGAGTACTAATACTCCATATGCAACCAGCCTAAATTTCGACCATGGTATCTTGTTACATTGTGTTAGAAGTATAGTGTGACTGCATCGCTTAATAAGACAGTCATGAGTGTGAGAGTCAGAATGTGGCACGACTTTCACTGATGGTGACTGAAAACTGTTGAAGCACAGTAAACAGCTGTGTTTTCGGTCCTCAGTTGTGATGAGAGCACTAATACTCTATTGGTTTCCAGAATATTTTCTACTATGGTATAGTGTTAGATAATTTTATAAGTATAGTGTGACTGTGACAGGTAATAAGACAGTCATTCATTAGCAAGCTGTGTTGAGAGTACTAATTACTCTATTTGCTACCAGCCTAAATTTCAACGGCGGTATCATGTTATATTGTGTTAGAAGTACAGTGTGACTGCGTCAGGTGATAAGGCAGTCACGAGTGTGAGAGTGATAATGTGGCACGAGTTTCAGTGATGGTGACTGAAAACTGTTGAAACAAAGTAAGCAGCTGTATTTTCAGTATCTAATTGTGATCAGAGTACTAATACTCTTTTGGTTACCAGGATATTTTTCTACTGTGGTATGGTGTTATATCATTTTATAAATATAGTGTGACTGCGAAAGGTAGTAAGACAGTCATGAGTGAAAGAGTCAGAACGTGTCTCGACTTTCTACAATGCTAACTGAAAACTGTTAAACACAGTAAACAGCTGTAGCTTTGGCACCTAGCTGTGTTGAGAGTACTAATACTCCATTTGCTACCAGCCTAAATTTCAAATGTGATATCATGTTATATTGTGTTAGAAGTATAGTGTGACTGCGACAGGTAATAAGTCAGTTATGAGTGTGCGAGTCAGAATGTGCCACGACTTTCAGTGATGGTGACTGAAAACTGTTGAAACATAGAAAACAGCTGTATATTCGATACCTCGTTGTGGTGAGAGTGCTATAATACTCTATTGGTTTCCAGGATATTTTTCTACTGTGATTGGTGTTATATCATAAGTATAGTGCAACTGCGTCAGATAATCAGACAGTCAATCATTAGCTAGCTGTGTTGAGAGTACTAATACTCTACTTGCTACCTGCTTATATTTGAACTGTGGGATCAAGCTATATTGTGTTAGAAATAAAGAGTGACTGAGTCAGGTAATAAGGCAGACATGAGTGAGAGAGTGAAAATGTGGCATGCGTTTCAGTGATGGTGACTGAAAACTGTTGAAACACAGTAAACAGCTGTATTTTCAGTATGTAATTGTGATCAGAGGACTAATACTCTATTGGTTTCCAGGATATTTTTCTACTGTGATATGGTGTTATATCATTTTATAAGTATAGAGTGACTACGTCAGATAATCAGACAGTCATTCATTAGCTAGCAGTGTTGAGAGTACTAATACTCTACCCGCTACCAGCTTAAATTTGAACTGTGGCATCAAGCTATATTGTGTTAGAAATGTAGATTGACTCTGTCACGTAATAAGACAGTCATGAGTGAGAGAGTCAGAACGAGTCTCGACTTTCTACAATGCTAACCGAAAACTGTTGAAACACAGTAAGCAGCTGTTGGTTTGGTACCTAGCTGTGTTGAGAGTACTAATACTCCATTTGCAACCAGCCTAAATTTCAATCGTGGTATCTTATTACATTGTGTTAGAAGCAAAGTGTGACTGCTTCACTTAATAAGACAGTCATGAGTGCGAGAGTCAGAATGTGGCACGACTTTCACTGATGGTGACTGGAAACTGTTGAAACACAGTAAACAGCTGTATTTTTGGTCCTCAGTTGTGATGAGAGCACTAATACTCTATTGGTTTCCAGAATATTTTCTACTGTGGTATGGTGTTAAATCATTTTATAAGTATAGTGTAACTGCGCCAGGAAATGACACAGTCATTCATTAGCTAGCTGTGTTGAGAGTACTAATACTCTATTTGCTACCAGCCTAGATTTCAACCGTGGCATCAAGCTATATTGTGTTATAAGTATAGAGTGACTGCGTCAGGTAATAAGGCAGGCATGAGTGAGAGAGTGAGAACGTGTCTTGACTTTCAACAATGCTAACTGTAAACAGTTGAAACAAAGTAAACAGTTGTAGCTTTAGTACCTAGCGGTGTTATATTGTGTTAGAACTATAGTGTGACTGTGATAGGTAATAAGGCAGTCATGAGTGTGAGAGTCAGAATGTGCCACAGTTTTCAGGGATGGTCACTGAAAACTGTTGAAACACAGTAAACAGCTGTAGCTTTGGTACCTATCTGTGTTGAGAGTACTAATACTCCATTTCAAACCAGCCTAAATTTCAACCGTGGTATCTTGTTACATTGTGTTATAACTATAGTGTGACTGCATCACTTAATAAGGCAGTCATGAGTGTGAGAGTCAGAATGTGGCACGACTTTCACTGATGGTGACTCAAAACTGTTGAAACACAGTAAACAGCTGTATATTCGGTACCTAGTTGTGGTGAGAGTACTAATACTCTATTGGTTTCCAGGATATTTTTCTATTTTGATATGGTGTTATATCATAAGTATAGTGTGACTGCGTCAGATAATCAGACGGTCATTCATTAGCTAGCTGTGTTGAGAGTACTAATACTCTACTTGCTACCAGCCTATATTTGAACTGTGGCATCAAGCTATATTGTGTTAGGAATAAAGAGTGACTGAGTAAGGTAATATGGCAGTCATGAGTGAGAGAGTCAGAACGTGTCTCGACTTTCTACAATGCTACCTGAATACTGTTGAAACACAGTAAACAGCTGTAGCTTTGGTACCTAGCTGTGTTGAGAGTACTAATACTCCATTTGTTAACAGCCTAAATTTCAACCATGGTATCATGTTATAATGTGTTAGAAGTATAATGTGACTGCAACAGGTAATAAGGCAGTCATGAGTGTGAGAGTCAGAATGCACCACGACTTTCGGTGATGGTGACTGAAAACTGCTGAAACACAGTAAACAGCTCTATCTTCGGTACCTAGTTGTGATTAGAGTACTAATACTATATCGGTCACCAGGATATTTTTCTACCGTGGTATGGTGTTATATTATTTTATAAGCATAGTGTGACTGCGTAAGGTAATAAGACAGTCATGAGTGAGAGTCGGAACGTGTCTCGACTTTCTACAATGCTAACTGAAAACTGTTGAAACACACAAAACAGCTGTTGCTTCGTGACCTAGGTTTGTTGAGAGTACTAATACTCCATATGCAACCAGCCTAAATTTCAACCATGGTATATTGTTACATTGTGTTAGAAGTATAGTGTGACTGCGTCGCTTAATAAGACAGTCATGAGTTTGAGAGTCAGAAAGTGGCACGACTTTCACTGATGGTGACTGAAAACTGTTGAAGCACAGTAAACAGCTGTATTTTCGGTCCTCAGTTGTGATGAGAGTACTAATACTCTATTGGTCCCCAGGATACTTCTCTACCGTGGTATGGTGTTACATTATTTTATAAGCATAGTGTGACTGCATAAGATAATAAGACAGTCATGAGTGAGCGAGTCAGAACGTGTCTCGACGTTCTACAATGCTAACTGAAAACTGTTGAAACACAGTAAACAGCTGCTGCTTTGTTACCTAGCTGTGTTGAGAGTACTAATACTACATTTGCAAACAGCCTAAATTTCAACCATGGTATCTTGTTACATTGGCTTAGAAGTATAGTGCGACTGCATCACTTAATAAGGCAGTCATGAGTGTGAGAGTCAGAATGTGGCACGACTTTCACTGACAGTGACTGAAAACTGTTGAAAAAGAGTAAACAGCTGTATCTTCGGTACCTAGTTGTGATGAGGGTACTAATACTCTATTGGTCTCCAGGATATTTTTCCACTGTGGAATGGTGTTATATCATTTTACAAGTATAGTGTGACTGCGAAAGGAAATAAGACAGCCATGAGTGAAAGAGTCAGGACGTGTCTCGACTTTCTACAATGCGAACTGAAAACTGTTAAACACAGTAAACAGCTGTAGCTTTGGTACCTAGCTGTGTTGAGGGTACTAATACTCCATTTGCTACCAGCCTAAATTTTAAACGTGGTATCATGTTATATTGTGTTAGAAGTATAGTGTGACTGCGACAGGTAATAAGGCAGTCATGAGTGTGAGAGTCAGAATGTGTCTCGACGTTCTACAATGCTAACTGAAAACTGTTGAAACACAGTAAACAGCTGTTGCTTTGTTACCTAGCTGTGTTGAGAGTACTAATACTACATTTGCAAACAGCCTAAATTTCAACCATGGTATCTTGTTACAATGTCTTAGAAGTATAGTGTGACTGCATCATTTAATAAGGCAGTCATGAGTGTGAGAGTCAGAATGTGGCACGACTTTCACTGTGACTGAAAACTGTTGAAACACAGTAAACAGCTGTATATTCGGTACCTAGTTGTGGTGAGAGTGCTAATACTCTATTGGTTTCCATGATATTTTTCTACTGTGATATGGTGTTATATCATAAGTATAGTATGACTGCGTCAGATAATCAGACAGTCATTCATTAGCTAGCTGTGTTGTGAGTACTAATACTCTATTTGCTACCAACCTAAATTTCAACCATGGCCTCAGGCTCTATTGTGTTATAGCTATAGAGTGATTGCGACAGGTAATAAGGCGGTCTTGAGTGTGAGAGTCAGAATGTGCCACAACTTTCAGTGATGGTGACCGAAAAGTGTTGAAAAAGAGTAAACAGCTGTATCTTCGGTACCTAGTTGTGATGAGAGTACTAATATTCTATTGGTCTCCAGGATATTTTTCCACTGTGGAATGGTGTTATATCATTTTACAAGTATAGTGTGACTGCGAAAGGTAATAAGACAGCCATGAGTGAAAGAGTCAGAACGTGTCTCGACTTTCTACAATGCTAACTGAAAACTGTTAAACACGGTAAACAGCTGTAGATTTGGTACCTAGCTGTGTTGAGAGTACTAATACTCCTTTTGCTAGCAGCCTAAATTTCAAACATGGTATCATGTTATATTGTGTTAGAAGGATAGTGTGACTGCGACAGGTAATAAGGCAGTCATGAGTGTGAGAGTCAGAATGTGCCACGACTTTCAGTGATGGTGACTGAAACTGTTGAAACACAGGAAACAGCTGCATTTTCAGTATCTAATGGTGATCAGAGTACTAATACTCTATTGGTTACCAGGATATTTTTCTACTCTGGTATGGTGTTATATCATTTTATAAGTACAGTGTGACTGCAAAAGGTAATAAGACAGCCATGAGTGAAAGAGTCAGAACGTGTCTCGACTTTCTACAATGCTAGCTGAAAACTGTTAAACACAGTAAACAGCTGTAGCTTTGGTACCTAGCTGTGTTGAGAGTACTAATACTCCATTTGCTACCAACCTAAATTTCAAATGTGGTATCATGTTATATTGTGTTAGAAGTATAGTGTGACTGCGACAGGTAATAAGGCAGTCATGAGTGTGAGAGTCAGAATGTGCCACGACTTTCAGTGATGGTGACTGAAAACTGTTGAAACATAGAAAACAGCTGTATATTCGGTACCTCGTTGTGGTGAGAGTACTAATAGACTCTATTGGTTTCCAGGATATTTTTCTACTGTGATATGGTGTTATATCATAAGTATAGTGCAACTGCATCAGATAATCAGACAGTCATTCATTAGCTAGCTGTGTTGAGAGTACTAATACTCCACTTGCTACCAGCTTGTATTTGAACTGTGGCATCAATCTATATTGTGTTAGAAATAAAGAGTGACTGAGTCAGGTAATAAGGCAGTCATGGGTGTGAGAGTCAGAATGCGCCACGACTTTCGATGATGGTAACTGAAAACTGTTGAAACACAGTAAACAGCTCTATCTTCGGTACCTAGTTGTGATGAGAGTACTAATACTCTATTGGTCCCCAGGATACTTCTCTACCGTGGTATGGTGTTACATTATTTTATAAGCATAGTGTGACTGCATAAGGTAATAAGACAGTCATGAGTGAGCGAGTCAGAACGTGTCTCGACGTTCTACAGTGCTAACTGAAAACTGTTGAAACACAGTAAACAGCTGCTGCTTTGTTACCTAGCTGTGTTGAGAGTACTAATACTACATTTGCAAACAGCCTAAATTTCAACCATGGTATCTTGTTACATTGGCTTAGAAGTATAGTGTGACTGCATCACTTAATAAGGCAGCCATGAGTGTGAGAGTCAGAATGTGGCACGACTTTCACTGACGGTGACTGAAAACTGTTGAAACAGGGTAAACAGCTGTATATTCGGTACCCAGTTGTGGTGAGAGTGCTAATACTCTATTGGTTTCCATGATAGTTTTCTACTGTGATATGGTGTTATATCATAAGTATAGTATGACTGTGTCAGATAATCAGACAGTCATTCATTAGCTAGCTGTGTTGAGAGTACTAATACTCTATTTGCTACCAACCTAAATTTCAACCATGGCCTCAGGCTCTATTGTGTTATAGCTATAGAGTGACTGCGACAGGTAATAAGGCAGTCTTGAGTGAGACAGTCAGAACGTGTCTCGACTTTCTACAATGCTGAGAACTGTTGAAACACAGTAAACAGCTGTAGCTTTGGTACCTAGCTGTGTTGTGAGGACTAATAACTCCATTTGCTAGCAGCCTAAATTTCAAGCGTGGTATCATGTTATATTGTGTTAGAAGTATAGTGTGACTGTGACAGGAAATAAGGCAGTCATGAGTGTGAGAGTCAGAATGTGCCACAACTTTCAGTGATGGTGACTGAAAAGTGTAGAAAAAGAGTAAACAGCTGTATCTTCGGTACCTAGTTGTGATGAGAGTACTAATACTCTATTGGTCTCCAGGATATTTTTCCACTGTGGAATGGTGTTATATCATTTTACAAGTATAGTGTGACTGCGAAAGGTAATAAGACAGCCATGAGTGAAAGAGTCAGGACGTGTCTCGACTTTCTACAATGCTAACTGAAAACAGTTAAACACAGTAAACAGCTGTAGCTTTGGTACCTAGCTGTGTTGAGAGTACTAATACTCCATTTGCTTCCAGCCTAAATTTTAAACGTGGTATCATGTTATATTGTGTTAGAAGTATAGTGTGACTGCGACAGGTAATAAGGCAGTCATGAGTGTGAGAGTCAGAATGTGTCTCGACGTTCTACAATGCTAACTGAAAACTGTTGAAACACAGTAAACAGCTGTTGCTTTGTTACCTAGCTGTGTTGAGAGTACTAATACTACATTTGCAAACAGCCTAAATTTCAACCATGGTATCTTGTTACATTGTGTTAGAAGTATAGTGTGACTGCATCATTTAATAAGGCAGTCATGAGTGTGAGATTCAGAATGTGGCACGACTTTCACTGTGACTCAAAACTGTTGAAACACAGTAAACAGCTGTATATTCGGTATCTAGTTGTGGTGAGAGGGCTAATACTCTATTGGTTTCCATGATATTTTTCTACTGTGATATGGTGTTATATCATAAGTATAGTATGACTGCGTCAGATAATCAGACAGTCATTCATTAGCTAGCTGTGTTGAGAGTACTAATACTCTATTTGCTACCAACCTAAATTTCAACCATGGCCTCAGGCTCTATTGTGTTATAGCTATAGAGTGATTGCGACAGGTAATAAGGCAGTCATGAGTGTGAGAGTCAGAATGTGCCACAACTTTCAGTGATGGTGACCGAAAGGTGTTGAAAAAGAGTAAACAGCTGTATCTTCGGTACCTAGTTGTGATGAGAGTACTAATACTCTATTGGTCTCCAGGATATTTTTCCACTGTGGAATGGTGGTATATCATTTTACAAGTATAGTGTGACTGCGAAAGGTAATAAGACAGCCATGAGTGGAAGAGTCAGAACGTGTCTCGACTTTCTACAATGCTAACTGAAAATTGTTGAAACACACAAAACAGCTGTTGCTTTGTGACCTAGGTTTGTTGAGAGTACTAATACTCCATATGCAACCAGCCTAAATTTCGACCATGGTATCTTGTTACATTGTGTTAGAAGAATAGTGTGACTGCGCCGCTTAATAAGACAGTCATGAGTGTGAGAGTCAGAATGTGGCACGACTTTCACTGATGGTGACTGAAAACTATAGAAGCACAGTAAACAGCTGTATTTTCGGTCTTCAGTTGTGATGAGAGCACTAATACTCTATTGGTTTCCAGCAGAATATTTTCTACTATGGTATAGTGTTAGATAATTTTATAAGTATAGTGTGACTGTGACAGGTAATAAGACAGTCATTCATTAGCTAGCTGTGTTGAGAGTACTAATACTCTATTTGCTACCAGCCTAAATTTAAAAAAAAAATGGTATCATGTTATATTGTGTTAGAAGCATAGTGTGATTGCGTCAGCTGATAAGGCAGTCGTGAGTGTGACAGTGATAATGTGGCACGAGTTTCAGTGATGGTGACTGAAAACTATTGAAACACAGTAAACAGCTGCATTTTCAGTATCTAATTGTGATCAGAGTACTAATACTCTATTGGTTACCAGGATATTTTACGACTCTGGTATGGTGTTATATCATTTTATAAATATAGTGTGACTGCGAAAGGTAATAAGACAGCCATGAGTGAAAGAGTCAGAACGTGTCTCGACTTTCTACAATGCTAGCTGAAAACTGTTAAACACAGTAAACAGCTGTAGCTTCGGTACCTAGCTGTGTTGAGAGTACTAATACTCCATTTGCTACCAGCCTAAATTTCAAATGTGGTATCATGTTATATTGTGTTAGAAGTATAGTGTGACTGCGACAGGCAATAAGGCAGTCATCAGAGTGAGAGTCAGAATGTGCCACGACTTTCAGTGATGGTGACTGAAAACTGTTGAAACATATAAAACAGCTGTATATTCGGTACCTCGTTGTGGTGAGAGTACTAATACTCTATTGGTTTCCAGGATATTTTTCTACTGTGATATGGTGTTATATCATAAGTATAGTGCAACTGCATCAGATAATCACACAGTCATTCATTAGCTAGCTGTGCTGAGAGTACTAATAATCCACTTGCTACTAGCTTGTATTTGAACTGTGGCAACAAGCTATATTGTGTTAGAAATAAAGAGTGACTGAGTCAGGTAATAAGGCAGTCATGAGTGTGAGAGTCAGAATGTGCCCCGACTTTCGGTGATGGTAACTGAAAACTGTTGAAACACAGTAAACAGCTCTATCTTCGGTACCTAGTTGTGATGAGAGTACTAATACTCTATCGGTCACCAGGATATTTCTCTATCTTGGCATGGTGTTACATTATTTCATAAGCATAGTGTGACTGCGTAAGGTAATAAGACAGTCATGAGTGAGAGAGTCAGAATGTGTCTCGACGTTCTACAATGCTAACTGAAAACTGTTGAAACACAGTAAACAGCTGTTGCTTTGTTACCTAGCTGTGTTGAGAGTACTAATACTACATTTGCAAACAGCCTAAATTTCAACCATGTTATCTTGTTACATTGTCTTAGAAGTATAGTGTTACTGCATCACTTAATAAGGCAGTCATGAGTGTGAGTCAGAATGTGGCACGACGTTCACTGACGGTGACTGAAAACTGTTGAAACACAGTAAACAGCTGTATATTCGGTACCTAGTTGTGGTGAGAGTGTTAATGCTCTATTGGTTTCCATGATATTTTTCTACTGTGATATGGTGTTATATCATAAGTATAGTATGACTGCGTCAGATAATCAGACAGTCATTCATTAGCTAGCTGCGTTGAGAGTACTAATACTCTATTTGCTACCAACCTAAATTTCAACCATGGCCTCAGGCTCTATTGTGTTATAGCTATAGAGTGACTGCGACAGGTAATAAGGCAGTCTTGAGTGAGACAGTCAGAACGTGTCTCAACTTTCCACAATGCTAACTGAGAACTGTTGAAACACAGTAAACAGCTGTAGCTTTGGTACCTAGCTGTGTTGTGAGTACTAATACTCCATTTGCTAGCAGCCTAAATTTCAAGCGTGGTATCATGTTATATTGTGTTAGAAGTATAGTGTGACTGCGACAGGTAATAAGGCAGTCATGAGTGTGAGAGTCAGAATGTGCCACAACTTTCAGTGATGGTGACTGAAAAGTGTTAAAAAAGATTAAACAGCTGTATCTTCGGTACCTAGTTGTGATGAGAGTACTAATACTCTATTGGTCTCCAGGATATTTTTCCACTCTGGAATGGTCTTATATCATTTTACAAGTATAGTGTGACTGCGAAAGGTAATAAGACAGCCATGAGTGAAAGAGTCAGAACGTGTCTCGACTTTCTACAATGCTAACTGAAAACTGTGAAACACAGTAAACAGCTGTAGATTTGGTACGTAGCTGTGTTGAGAGTACTACCAGCCTAAATTTCAAACATGGTATCATGTTATATTGTGTTAGAAGGATACTGTGACTGCGACAGGTAATAAGGCAGTCATGAGTGTGAGAGTCAGAATGTGCCACGACTTTCAGTGATGGTGCCAGAAAACTGTTGAAAGATAGAAAACAGCTGCATATTTGGTACCGGGTTGTCGTGAGAGTGCTAATACTCTATTGGTTTCCAGGATATTTTTCTACTGTGATATGGTGTTATGTCATAAGTATAGTGCAACTGCATCAGATAATCAGACAGTCATTCATTAGCTAGCTGTGTTGAGAGTACTAATACTCTACTTGCTACCAGCTTATATTTGAACTGTGGCATCAAGCTATATTGTGTTAGAAATAAAGAGTGACTGCGACAGGTAATAAGGCAGTCATGAGTGTGAGAGTCAGAATGCGCCACGACTTTCGGTGATGGTAACTGAAAACTGTTGAAACACAGTAAACAGCTCTATCTTCGGTACCTAGTTGTGATGAGAGTACTAATACTCTATCGGTCACCAGGATATTTCTCTACCGTGGTATGGTGTTACATTATTTTATAAGCATAGTGTGACTGCGTAAGGTGATAAGACAGTCATGAGTGAGAGAGTCAGAATGTGTCTCGACCTTCTACAATGCTAACTGAAAACTGTTGAAACACAGTAAACAGCTGTTGCTTTGTTACCTAGCTGTGTTGAGAGTTCAAATACTACATTTGCAAACAGCCTAAATTTCAACCATGGTATCTTGTTACATTGTCTTAGAAGTATAGTGTGACTGCATCACTTAATAAGGCAGTCATGAGTGTGAGAGTCAGAATGTGGCACGACTTTCACTGATGGTGACTGAAAACTGTTGAAACACAGTAAACAGCTGTATATTCGGTATCTAGTTGTGGTGAGAGTGCTAATACTCTATTGGTTTCCAGGATATTTTCCTACTGTGATATGGTGTTATATCATAAGTATAGTATGACTGCGTCAGATAATCAGACAGTCATTCATTAGCTAGCAGTGTTCAGAGTACTAATACTCTATTTGCTACCAACCTAAATTTCAACCATGGCCTCAGGCTCTATTGTGTTAGAGCTATAGAGTGACTGCGACAGGTAATAAGGCGATCTTGAGTGAGACAGTCAGAACGTGTCTCGACTTTCTACAATGCTAACTGAGAACTGATGAAACACAGTAAACAGCTGTAGCTTTGGTACCTAGCTGTGTTGTGAGTAATAATACTCCATTTGCTAGCAGCCTAAATTTCAAGCGTGGTATCATGTTATATTGTGTTAGAAGCATAGTGTGACTGCGACAGGTAATAAGGCAGTCATGAGTGTGAGAGTCAGAATGTGCCACAACTTTCAGTGATGGTGACTGAAAAGTGTTGAAAAAGAGTAAACAGCTGTATCTTCGGTACCTAGTTGTGATGAGAGTACTAATACTCTATTGGTCTCCAGGATATTTTTCCACTGTGGAATGGTGTTATATCATTTTACAAGTATAGTGTGACTGGGAAAGGTAATAAGACAGCCATGAGTGAAAGAGTCAGAACGTGTCTCGACTTTCTACAATGCTAACTGAAAACAGTTAAACACATTAAATAGCTGTAGCTTTGGTACCTAGCTGTGTTGAGAGTACTAATACTCCATTTGCTACCAGCCTAAATTTCAAACGTGGTATCATGTTATATTGTGTTAGAAGTATAGTGTGACTGCGACAGGTAATAAGGCAGTCATGAGTGGGAGAGTCAGAATGTGTCTCGACGTTCTACAATGCTAACTGAAAACTGTTGAAACACAGTAAACAGCTGTTGCTTTGTTACCTAGCTGTGTTGAGAGTACTAATACTACATTTGCAAACAGCCTAAATTTCAACCATGGTATCTTGTTACATTGTCTTAGAAGTATAGTGTGACTGCATCACTTAATAAGGCAGTCATGAGTGTGAGAGTAAGAATGTGGCACGACTTTCACTGTGACTGAAAACTGTTGAAACACAGTAAACAGCTGTATATTCGGTACCTAGTTGTGCTGAGTGTGCTAATACTCTATTGGTTTCCATCATATTTTTCTACTATGATATGGTGTTATATCATAAGTATAGTATGACTGCGTCAGATAATCAGACATTCATTAGCTAGCTGTGTTGTGAGTACTAATACTCTATTTGCTACCAACCTAAATTTCAACCATGGCCTCAGGCTCTATTGTGTTATAGCTATAGAGTGATTGCGACAGGTAATAAGGCGGTCTTGAGTGTGAGAGTCAGAATGTGCCACAACTTTCAGTGATGGTGACCGAAAAGTGTTGAAAAAAGAGTAAACAGCTGTATCTTCCGTACCTAGTTGTGATGAGAGTACTAATACTCTATTGGTCTCCAGGATATTTTTCCACTGTGGAATGGTGTTATATCATTTTACAAGTATAGTGTGACTGCGAAAGGTAATAAGACAGCCATGAGTGAAAGAGTCAGAACGTGTCTCGACTTTCTATAATGCTAACTGAAAACTTTTAAACACAGTAAACAGCTGTAGATTTGGTACCTAGCTGTGTTGAGAGTACTAATACTCCTTTTGCTACCAGCCTAAATTTCAAACATGGCATCATGTTATATTGTGTTAGAAGGATAGTGTGACTGCGACAGGTAATAAGGCAGTCATGAGTGTGAGAGTCAGAATGTGCCACAACTTTCAGTGATGGTGACTGAAAAGTGTTGAAAAAGAGTAAACAGCTGTATCTTCGGTACCTAGTTGTGATGAGAGTACTAATACTCCTTTTGCTACCAGCCTAAATTTCAAACATGGTATCATGTTATATTGTGTTAGAAGGATAGTGTGACTGCGACAGGTAATAAGGCAGTCATGAGTGTGAGAGTCAGAATGTGCCACGACTTTCAGTGATGGTGCCTGAAAACTGTTGAAACATAGAAAACAGCTGTATATTCGGTACCGGGTTGTGGTGAGAGTACTAATACAATATTGGTTTCCAGGATATTTTTCTACTGTGATATGGTGTTATATCATAAGTATAGTGCAACCGCATCAGATAATCAGACAGTCATTCATTAGCTAGTTGTGTTGAGAGTACTAATACTCTACTTGCTACCAACTTATATTTGAACTGTGGCATCAAGATATATTGTGTTAGAAATAAAGAGTGACTGCGACAGGTAATAAGGCAGTCAAGAGTGTGAGAGTCAGAATGCGCCACGACTTTCGGTGATGGTAACTGAAAACTGTTGAAATACAGTAAACAGCTCTATCTTCGGTACCTAGTTGTGATGAGAGTACTAATACTCTATCGGTCACCAGGATATTTCTCTACTGTGGTATGGTGTTACATTATTTTATAAGCATAGTGTGACTGCGTAAGGTAATAAGACAGTCATGAGTGAGAGAGTCAGAATGTGTCTCGACGTTCTACAATGCTAACTGAAAACTGTTGAAACACAGTAAACAGCTGTTGCTTTGTTACCTAGCTGTGTTGAGAGTACTAATACTACATTTGCAAACAGCCTAAATTTCAACCATGGTATCTTGTTACATTGTCTTACAAGTATAGTGTGACTGCATCACTTATTAAGGCAGTCATGAGTGTGAGAGTCAGAATGTGGCACGACTTTCACTGACGGTGACTGAGAACTGTTGAAACACAGTAAACAGTTGTATATTCGGTACCTAGTTGTGGTGAGAGTACTAATACTCTATTGGTTTCCATGATATTTTTCTACTGTGATATGGTGTTATATCATAAGTATAGTATGACTGCGTCAGATAATCAGACAGTCATTCATTAGCTAGCTGTGTTGTGAGTACTAATACTCTATTTGCTACCAACCTAAATTTCAACCATGGCCTCAGGCTCTATTGTGTTATAGCAAAAGAGTGACTGCGACAGGTAATAAGGCGGTCTTGAGTGAGACAGTCAGAACGTGTCTCGACTTTCTACAATGCTAACTGAGAACTGTTGAAACACAGTAAACAGCTGTAGATTTGGTACCTAGCTGTGTTGTGAGTACTAATACTCCATTTGCTAGCAGCCTAAATTTCAAGCGTCTTATCATGTTATATTGTGTTAGAAGTATAGTGTGACTGCGACAGGTAATAAGGCAGTCATGAGTGTGAGAGTCAGAATGTGCCACAACTTTCAGTGATGGTGACTGAAAAGTGTTGAAAAAGAGTAAACAGCTGTATCTTCGGTACCTAGTTGTGATGAGAGTACTAATACTCTATTGGTCTCCAGGATATTTTTCCACTGTGGAATGGTGTTATATCATTTTACAAGTATAGTGTGACTGCGAAAGGTAATAAGACAACCATGAGTGAAAGAGTCAGAACGTGTCTCGACTTTCTACAATGCTAACTGAAAACTGTTGAAACACACAAAACAGCTGTTGCATTGTGACCTAGGTTTGTTGAGAGTACTAATACTCCATATGCAACCAACCTAAATTTCGACCATGGTATCTTGTTACATTGTGTTGGAAGTATAGTGTGACTGCATCGCTTAATAAGACAGTCATGAGTGTGAGAGTCAGAATGTGGCACGACTTTCACTGATGGTGACTGAAAACTGTTGAAGCACAGTAAACAGCTGTATTTTTGGTCCTCAGTTGTGATGAGAGCACTAATACTCTATTGGTTTCCAGAATATTTTCTACTATGGTATAGTGTTAGATAATTTTATAAGTATAGTGTGACTGCGACAGGTAATAAGACAGTCATTCATTAGCTAGCTGTGTTGAGAGTACTAATACTCTATTTGCTACCAGCCTAAATTTAAAAAAAAAAATGGTATCATGTTATATTGTGTTAGAAGTATAGTGTGACTGCGTCAGCTGATAAAGCAGTCGTGAGTGTGACAGTGATAATGTGGCACGAGTTTCAGTGATGGTGACTGAAAACTGTAGAAACACAGAAACAGCTGCATTTTCAGTATCTAATTGTGATGAGAGTACTAATACTCTATTGGTTACCAGGATATTTTTCGACTCTGGTATGGTGTTATATCATTTTATAAGTATAGTGTGACTGCGAAAGGTAATAAGACAGCCATGAGTGAAAGAGTCAGAACGTGTCTCGACTTTCTACAATGCTAGCTGAAAACTGTTAAACACAGTAAACAGCTGTAGCTTTGGTACCTAGCTGTGTTGAGAGTACTAATACTCCATTTGCTACCAGCCTAAATTTCAAATGTGATATCATGTTATATTGTGTTAGAAGTATAGTGTGACTGCGACAGGTAATAAGGCAATCATGAGTGTGAGAGTCAGAATGTGCCACGACTTTCAGTGATGGTGACTGAAAACTGTTGAAACATAGTAAACAGCTGTATATTCGGTACCTCGTTGTGGTGAGAGTACTAATACTCTATTGGTTTCCAGGATATTTTTCTACTGTGATATGGTGTTATATCATAAGTATAGTGCAACTGCATCAGATAATCACATAGTCATTCATTAGCTAGCTGTGTTGAGAGTAATAATACTCCACTTGCTACCGGCTTGTATTTGAACTGTGGCATCAAGCTATATTGTGTTAGAAATAAAGAGTGACTGAGTCAGGTAATAAGGCAGTCATGAGTGTGAGAGTCACAATTCGCCACGACTTTCGGAGATAGTAACTGAAAACTGTTGAAACACAGTAAACAGCTCTATCTTCGGTACCTAGCTGTGATGAGAGTACTAATACTCTATCGGTCACCAGGATATTTCTCTACCGTGGTATGGTGTTACATTATTTTATAAGCATAGTGTGACTGTGTAAGGTAATAAGACAGTCATGAGTGAGAGAGTCAGAACGTGTCTCGATGTTCTAGAATGCTAACTGAACAGCTGCTGCTTTGTTACCTAGCTGTGTTGGGAGTACTAATACTACATTTGTAAACAGTCTAAATTTCAACCATGGTATCTTGTTACATTGTCTTAGAAGTATAGTGTGACTGCATCACTTAATAAGGCAGTCATGAGTGTGAGAGTCAGAATGTGGCACGACTTTCACTGACGGTGACTGAAAACTGTTCAAACACAGTTAACAGCCGTATATTCTGTACCTAGTTGTGGTGAGTGGGCTAATACTCTATTGGTTTCCATGATATTTTTCTACTGTGATATGGTGTTATATCATAAGTATAGTATGACTGCATCAGATAATCAGACAGTCATTCATTAGCTAGCTGTGTTGAGAGTACTAATACTCTATTTGCTACCAACCTAAATTTCAACCATGGCCTCAGGCTCTATTGTGTTATAGCTATAGAGTGACTGTGACAGGTAATAAGGCGGTCTTGAGTGAGACAGTCAGAATGTGTCTCGACTTTCTACAATGCTAACTGAGAACTGTTGAAACACAGTAAACAGCTGTAGCTTTGGTACCTAGCTGTCTTGTGAGTACTAATACGCCATTTGCTAGCAGCCTAAATTTCAAGCGTGGTATCATGTTATATTGTGTTAGAAGTATAGTGTGACTGCGACAGGTAATAAGGCAGTCATGAGTGTGAGAGTCAGAATGTGCCACAACTTTCAGTGATCGTGACTGAAAAGTGTTGAAAAAGAGTAAACAGCTGTATCTTCGGTACCTAGTTGTGATGAGAGTACTAATACTCTATTGGTCTCCAGGATATTTTTCCACTGTGGAATGGTGTTATATCATTTTACAAGCATAGTGTGACTGCGAAAGGTAATAAGACAGCCATTAGTGAAAGAGTCAGAACGTGTCTCGACTTTCTACAATGCTAACTGAAAACTGTTAAACACAGTAAACAGCTGTAGCTTTGGTACCTAGCTGTGTTGAGAGTACTAATACTCCATTTGCTACCAGCCTAAATTTCAAACGTGGTATCATGTTATATTGTGTTAGAAGTATAGTGTGACTGCGACAGGTAATAAGGCAGTCATGAGTGTGAGAGTCAGAATGTGCCACGACTTTCAGTGATGGTGACTGAAAACTGTTGAAACATAGAAAACAGCTGTATATTCGGTACCTCGTTGTCGTGAGAGTACTAATACTCTATTGGTTTCCAGGATATTTTTCTACTGTGATATGGTGTTATATCATAAGTATAGTGCAACTGCATCAGATAATCAGACAGTCATTCATTAACTAGCTGTGTTGAGAGTACTAATACTCTACTTGCTACCAGCTTATATTTGAACTGTGGCATCAAGCTATATTGTGTTAGAAATAAAGAGTGACTGCGACAGGTAATAAGGCAGTCATGAGTGTGAGAGTCAGAATGTGCCACGACTTTCGGTGATGGTAACTGAAAACTGTTGAAACACAGTAAACAGCTCTATCTTCGGTACCTAGTTGTGATGAGAGTACTAATACTCTATCGGTCACCAGGATATTTCTCTACCGTGGTATGGTGTTACATTATTTTATAAGCATAGTGTGACTGCGTAAGGTAATAAGACAGTCATGAGTGAGAGAGTCAGAATGTGTCTCGACGTTCTACAATGCTAACTGAAAACTGTTGAAACACAGTAAGCAGCTGTTGCTTTGTTACCTAGCTGTGTTGAGAGTACTAACACTACATTTGCAAACAGCCTAAATTTCAACCATAGTATCTTGTTACATTGTCTTAGAAGTATAGTGTGACTGCATCACTTAATAAGGCAGTCATGAGTGTGAGAGTCAGAATGTGGCACGACTTTAACTGACGGTGACTGAAAACTGTTGAAACACAGTAAACAGCTGTATATTCGGTACCTAGTTGTGGTGAGAGTGCTAACACTCTATTGATTTCCATGATACTTTTCTACTGTGATATGGTGTTATATCATAAGTATAGTATGACTGCGTCAGATAATCAGACAGTCATTCAGAACGTGTCTCGACTTTCTACAGTGCTAACTGAGAACTGTTGAAACACAGTAAACAGCTGTAGCTTTGGTACCTAGCTGTGTTGTGAGTACTAATACTCCATTTCCTGGCAGCTTAAATTTCAAGCGTGGTATCATGTTATATTGTGTTAGAAGTATAGTGTTACTGCGACAGGTAATAAGGCAGTCATGAGTGTGAGAGTCAGAATGTGCCACAACTTTCAGTGATGGTGACTGAAAAGTGTTGAAAAACAGTAAACAGCTGTATCTTCGGTACCTAGTTGTGATGAGAGTACTAATACTCTATTGGTCTCCAGGATATTTTTCCACTGTGGAATGGTGTTATATCATTTTACAAGTATAGTGTGACTGCGAAAGGTAATAAGACAGCCATGAGTGAAAGAGTCAGAACGTGTCTCGACTTTCTACAATGCTAACTGAAAACTGTTGAAACACACAAAACAGCTGTTGCTTTGTGACCTAGGTTTGTTGAGAGTACTAATACTCCATATGCAACCAGCCTAAATTTCGACCATGGTATCTTGTTACATTGTGTTAGAAGTATGGTGTGACTGCGTCGCTTAATAAGACAGTCATGAGTGTGAGAGTCAGAATGTGGCACGACTTTCACTGATGGTGACTGAAAACTGTTGAAGCACAGTAAAAAGCTGTATTTTCTGTCCTCAGTTGTGATGAGAGCACTAATACTCTATTGGTTTCCAGAATATATTCTACTATGGTATAGTGTTAGATAATTTTATAAGTATAGTGTGACTGCGACAGGTAATAAGACAGTCATTCATTAGCTAGCTGTGTTGAGAGTACTAATACTCTATTTGCTACCAGCCTAAATTTAAAAAAAAAATGGTATCATGTTATATTGTGTTAGAAGTGTAGTGTGACTGCGTCAGCTGATAAAGCAGTCGTGAGTGTGACAGTGATAATGTGGCACGAGTTTCAGTGATGGTGACTGAAAACTGTTGAAACACAGAAACAGCTGCATTTTCAGTATCCAATTGTGATCAGAGTACTAATACTCTATTGGTTACCAGGATATTTTTCGACTCTGGTATGGTGTTATATCATTTTATAAGTATAGTGTGACTGCGAAAGGTAATAAGACAGCCATGAGTGAAAGAGTCAGAACGTGTCTCGACTTTCTACAATGATAGCTGAAAACTGTTAAACACAGTAAACAGCTGTAGCTTTGGTACCTAGCTGTGTTGAGAGTACTAATACTCCATTTGCTACCAGCCTAAATTTCAAATGTGATATCATGTTATATTGTGTTAGAAGTATAGTGTGACTGCGACAGGTAATAAGGCAGTCATGAGTGTGAGAGTCAGAATGTGCCACGACTTTCAGTGATGGTGACTGAAAACTGTTGAAACATAGAAAACAACTGTATATTCGGTACCTCGTTGTGGTGAGAGTACTAATACTCTATTGGTTTCCAGGATATTTTTCTACTGTGATATGGTGTTATATCATAAGTATAGTGCAACTGCATCAGATAATCACATAGTCATTCATCAGCTAGCTGTGTTGAGAGTACTAATACTCCACTTGCTACCAGCTTGTATTTGAACTGTGGCATCAAGCTATATTGTGTTAGAAATAAAGAGTGACTGAGTCAAGTAATAAGGCAGTCATGAGTGTGAGAGTCACAATGCGCCACGACTTTCGGAGATAGTAACTGAAAACTGTTGAAACACAGAAAACAGCTCTATCTTCGGTACCTAGTTGAGATGAGAGTACTAATACTCTATCGGTCACCAGGATATTTCTCTACCGTGGTATGGTGTTACATTATTTTATAAGCATAGTGTGACTGTGTAAGGTAATAAGACAGTCATGAGAGAGAGAGTCAGAACGTGTCTCGATGTTCTAGAATGCTAACTGAAAACTGTTGAAACACAGTAAACAGCTGTTGCTTTGTTACCTAGCTGTGTTGCGAGTACTGATACTACATTTGTAAACAGTCTAAACTTCAACCATGGTATCTTGTTACATTGTCTTAGAAGTATAGTGTGACTGCATCACTTAATAAGGCAGTCATGAGTGTGAGAGTCAGAATGTGGCACGACTTTCACTGACGGTGACTGAAAACTGTTGAAACACAGTTAACAGCTGTAAATTCTGTACCTAGTTGTGGTGAGTGGGCTAATACTCTATTGGTTTCCATGATATTTTTCTACTGTGATATGGTGTTATATCATAAGTATAGTATGACTGCGTCAGATAATCAGACAGTCATTCATTAGCTAGCTGTGTTGAGAGTACTAATACTCTATTTGCTACCAACCTAAATTTCAACCATGGCCTCAGGCTCTATTGTGTTATAGCTATAGAGTGACTTCGACAGGTAATAAGGCGCTCTTGAGTGAGACAGTCAGAACGTGTCTCGACTTTCTACAATGCTAACTGAGAACTGTTGAAACACAGTAAACAGCTGTAGCTTTGGTACCTAGCTGTGTTGTGAGTACTAATACTCCATTTGCTAGCAGCCTAAATTTCAAGCATGGTATCATGTTATATTGTGTTAGAAGTATAGTGTGACTGCGACAGGTAATAAGGCAGTCATGAGTGTGAGAGTCAGAATGTTCCACAACTTTCAGTGATCGTGACTGAAAAGTGTTGAAAAAGAGTAAACAGCTGTATCTTCGGTACCTAGTTGTGATGAGAGTACTAATACTCTATTGGTCTCCAGGATATTTTTCCACTGTGGAATGGTGTTATATCATTTTACAAGCATAGTGTGACTGCGAAAGGTAATAAGACAGCCATGAGTGAAAGAGTGAGAACGTGTCTCGACTTTCTACAATGCTAACTGAAAACTGCTAAACACAGTAAACAGCTGTAGCTTTGGTACCTAGCTGTGTTGAGAGTACTAATACTCCATTTGCTACCAGCCTAAATTTCAAACGTGGTATCATGTTATATTGTGTTAGAAGTATAGTGTGACTGCGACAGGTAATAAGGCAGTCATGAGTGTGAGAGTCAGAATGTGCCACGACTTTCAGTGATGGTGACTGAAAACTGTTGGAAACATAGAAAACAGCTGTATATTCGGTACCTTGTTGTCGTGAGAGTACTAATAGTCTATTGGTTTCCAGGATATTTTTCTACTGTGATATGGTGTTATATCATAAGTAGAGTGCAACTGCATCAGATAATCACATAGTCATTCATTAGCTAGCTGTGTTGAGAGTACTAATACTCCACTTGCTACCAGCTTGTATTTGAACTGTGGCTTCAAGCTATATTGTGTTAGAAATAAAGAGTGACTGAGTCAGGTAATAAGGCAGTCATGAGTGTGAGAGTCACAATGCGCCATGACTTTCGGTGATGGTAACTGAAAACTGTTGAAACACAGTAAACAGCTCTATCTTCGGTACCTAGTTGTGATGAGAGTACTAATACTCTATCGGTCAGCAGGATATTTCTCCACCGTGGTATGGTGTTACATTATTTTATAAGCATAGTGTGACTGCGTAAGGTAATAAGACAGTCATGAGTGAGAGAGTCAGGACATGTCTCGACGTTCTACATTGCTAACTGAAAACTGTTGAAACATAGTAAACAGCTGTTGCTTTGTTACCTAGCTGTGTTGGGAGTACTAATACTACATTTGTAAACAGCCTAAATTTCAAACATGGTATCTTGTTACATTGTCTTAGAAGTATAGTGTGACTGCATCACTTAATAAGGCAGTCATGAGTGTGAGAGTCAGAATATGGAACGACTTTCACGGACGGTGACTGAAAACTGTTGAAACAGTTAACAGCTGTATATTCTGTACCTAGTTGTGGTGAGTGGGCTAATACTCTATTGGTTTCCATGATATTTTTCTACTGTGATATGGTGTTATATCATAAGTAAAGTATGACTGCGTCAGATAATCAGACAGTCATTCATTATCTAGCTGTGTTGAGAGTACTAATACTCTATTTGCTACCAACCTAAATTTCAACCATGGCCTCAGGCTCTATTGTGTTATAGCTATAGAGTGACTGCGACAGGTAATAAGGCAGTCTTGAGTGAGACAGTCAGAACGTGTCTCGACCTTCTACAATGCTGAGAACTGTTGAAACACAGTAAACAGCTGTAGCTTTGGTACCTAGCTGTGTTGTGAGTACTAATACACCATTTGCTAGCAGCCTAAATTTCAAGCATGGTATCATGATATATTGTGTTAGAAGTATAGTGTGACTGCGACAGGTAATAAGGCAGTCATGAGTGTGAGAGTCAGAATGTGCCACAACTTTCAGTGATGGTGACTGAAAAGTGTTGAAAAAGAGTAAACAGCTGTATCTTCGGTACCTAGTTGTGATGAGAGTACTAATACTCTATTGGTCTCCAGGATATTTTTCCACTGTGGAATGGTGTTATATCATTTTACAAGTATAGTGTGACTGCGAAAGGTAATAAGACAGCCATGAGTGAAAGAGTCAGAACGTGTCTCGACTTTCTACAATGCTAACTGAAAACTGTTGAAACACACAAAACAGATGTTGCTTTGTGACCTAGGTTTGTTGAGAGTACTAATACTCCATATGCAACCAGCCTAAATTTCGACCATGGTATCTTGTTACATTGTGTTAGAAGTATAGTGTGACTGCGTCGCTTAATAAGACAGTCATGAGTGTGAGAGTCAGAATGTGGCACGACTTTCACTGATGGTGACTAAAAACTGATGAAGCACAGTAAACAGCTGTATTTTCGGTCCTCAGTTGTGATGAGAGCACTAATACTCTATTGGTTTCCAGAATATTTTCTACTATGGTATAGTGTTAGATAATTTTATAAGTATAGTGTGACTGCGACAGGTAATAAGACAGTCATTCATTAGCTAGCTGTGTTGAGAGTACTAATACTCTATTTGCTACCAGCCTAAATTTTAAAAATTGGTATCATGTTATATTCTGTTAGAAGTATAGTGTGACTGCGTCAGCTGATAAGGCAGTCGTGAGTGTGACAGTGATAATGTGGCACGAGTTTCAGTGATGGTGACTGAAAACTGTTGAAACACAGTAAACAGCTGCATTTTCAGTATCTAATTGTGATCAGAGTACTAATACTCTATTGGTTACCAGGATATTTTTCGACTCTGGTATGGTGTTATATCATTTTATAAGTATAGTGTGACTGCGAAAGGTAATAAGACAGCCATGAGTGAAAGAGTCAGAACGTGTCTCGACTTTCTACAATGCTAGCTGAAAACTGTTAAACACAGTAAACAGCTGTAGCTTTGGTACCTAGCTGTGTTGAGAGTACTAATACTCCATTTGCTACCAGCCTAAATTTCAAATGTGATATCATGTTATATTGTGTTAGAAGTATAGTGTGACTGCGACAGGTAATAAGGCAGTCATGAGTGTGAGAGTCAGAATGTGCCACGACTTTCAGTGATCGTGACTGAAAACTGTTGAAACATAGAAAACAGCTGTATATTCGGTACCTCGTTGTCGTGAGAGTACTAATACTCTATTGGTTTCCAGGATATTTTTCTACTGTGATATGGTGTTATATCATAAGTATAGTGCAACTGCATCAGATAATCACATAGTCATTCATTAGCTAGCTGTGTTGAGAGTACTAATACTCCACTTGCTACCAGCTTGTATTTGAACTGTGGCTTCAAGCTATATTGTGTTAGAAATAAAGAGTGACTGAGTCAGGTAATAAGGCAGTCATGAGGGTGAGAGTCACAATGCGCCATGACTTTCGGTGATGGTAACTGAAAACTGTTGAAACACAGTAAACAGCTCTATCTTCGGTACCTAGTTGTGATGAGAGTACTAATACTCTATCGGTCAGCAGGATATTTATCCACCGTGGTATGGTGTTACATTATTTTATAAGCATAGTGTGACTGCGTAAGGTAATAAGACAGTCATGAGTGAGAGAGTCAGGACGTGTCTCGACGTTCTACATTGCTAACTGAAAACTGTTGAAACACAGAAACAGCTGTTGCTTTGTTACCTAGCTGTGTTGGGAGTACTAATACTACATTTGTAAACAGCCTAAATTTCAAACATGGTATCTTGTTACATTGTCTTCGAAGTATAGTGTGACTGCATCACTTAATAAGGCAGTCATGAGTGTGAGAGTCAGAATATGGAACGACTTTCACGGACGGTGACTGAAAACTGTTGAAACAGTTAACAGCTGTATATTCTGTACCTAGTTGTGGTGAGTGGGCTAATACTCTATTGGTTTCCATGATATTTTTCTACTGTGATATGGTGTTATATCATAAGTAAAGTATGACTGCGTCAGATAATCAGACAGTCATTCATTATCTAGCTGTGTTGAGAGTACTAATACTCTATTTGCTACCAACCTAAATTTCAACCATGGCCTCAGGCTCTATTGTGTTATAGCTATAGAGTGACTGCGACAGGTAATAAGGCAGTCTTGAGTGAGACAGTCAGAACGTGTCTCGACCTTCTACAATGCTGAGAACTGTTGAAACACAGTAAACAGCTGTAGCTTTGGTACCTAGCTGTGTTGTGAGTACTAATACACCATTTGCTAGCAGCCTAAATTTCAAGCATGGTATCATGATATATTGTGTTAGAAGTATAGTGTGACTGCGACAGGTAATAAGGCAGTCATGAGTGTGAGAGTCAGAATGCGCCACGACTTTCGGTGATGGTAACTGAAAACTGTTGAAACACAGTAAACAGCTCTATCTTCGGTACCTAGTTGTGATGAGAGTACTAATACTCAATCGGTCACCAGGATATTTCTCTACCGTGGTATGGTGTTACATTATTTTATAAGCATAGTGTGACTGCGTAAGGTAATAGGACAGTCATGAGTGAGAGAGTCAGAACGTGTCTCGACGTTCTACAATGCTAACTGAAAACTGTTGAAACACAGTAAACAGCTGTTGCTTTGTTACCTAGCTGTGTTGAGAGTACTAATACTACATTTGTAAACAGCCTAAATTTCAACCATGGTATCTTGTTACATTGTCTTAGAAGTATAGTGTGACTGCATCACTTAATAAGGCAGTTATGAGTGTGAGAGTCAGAATGTGGCACGACTTTCACTGACGGTGACTGAAAGCTGTTGAAACACAGTAAACAGCTGTATATTCGGTACCTAGTTGTGCTGAGAGTGCTAATACTCTATTGGTTTCCATGATATTTTTCTACTGTGATATGGTGTTATATCATAAGTATAGTATGACTGCGTCAGATAATCAGACAGTCATTCATTAGCTAGCTGTGTTGAGAGTACTGATACTCTATTTGCTACCAACCTAAATTTCAAACCTGGCCTCAGGCTCTATTCTGTTATAGCTATAGAATGACTGCGACAGATAATAAGGCGGTCTTGAGTGGGACAGTCAGAACGTGTCTCGACTTTCTACAAATACTGAGAACTGTTGAAACAAAACACAGTAAACAGCTGTAGCTTTGGTACCTAGCTGTGTTGTGAGTACTAATACTCCATTTGCTAGCGGCCTACATTTCAAGCTTGGTATCAGGTTATATTGTGTTAGAAGTATAGTGTGACTGCGACAGGTAATAAGGCAGTCATGAGTGTGAGAGTCAGAATGTGCCACAACTTTCAGTGATGGTGACTGAAAAGTGTTGAAAAAGAGTAAACAGCTGTATCTTCGGTACCTAGTTGTGATGAGAGTACTAATACTCTATTGGTCTCCAGGATATTTTTCCACTGTGGAATGGTGTTATATCATTTTAAAAGTATAGTGTGACTGTGAAAGGTAATAAGACAGCCATGAGTGAAAGAGTCAGAACGTGTCTCGACTTTCTACAATGCTAACTGAAAACTGTTAAACACAGTAAACAGCTGTAGATTTGGTACCTAGCTGTGTTGAGAGTACTAATACTCCATTTGCTACCAGCCTAAATTTCAAACATGGTATCATGTTATATTGTGTTAGAAGTATAGTGTGACTGCGACAGGTAATAAGGCAGTCATGAGTGTGAGAGTAAGAATGTGCCACGACTTTCAGCGATGGTGACTGAAAACTGTTGAAACATAGAAAACAGCTGTATATTCGGTACCTCGTTGTCGTGAGAGTACTAATACTCTATTGGTTTCCAGGATATTTTTCTACTGTGATATGGTGTTATATCATAAGTATAGTGCAAATGCATCAGATTATCAGACAGTCATTCATTAGCTAGCTGTGTTGAGAGTACTAATACTCCACTAGCTACCAGCTTTTATTTGAATTGTGGCATCAAGCTACATTGTGTTAGAAATAAAGAGTGACTGAGTCAGGTAATAAGGCAGTCATGAGTGTGAGAGTCAGAATGCGCCACGACTTTCGGTGATGGTAACTGAAAACTGTTGAAACACAGTAAACAGCTCTATTTTTGGTACCTAGTTGTGATGAGAGTACTAATACTCTATCGGCTACCAGGATATTTCTCTACCGTGGTATGGTGTTACATTATTTTATAAGCATAGTGTGACTGCGTAAGGTAATAAGACAGTCATGAGTGAGAGAGTCAGAACGTGTCTCGACGTTCTAAAATGCTAACTGAAAACTGTTGAAACACAGTAAACAGCTGTTGCTTTGTTACCTAGCTGTGTTGAGAGTACTAATACTACAATTGGAAACAGCCTAAATTTCAACCATGGTATCTTGTTACATTGTCTCAGAAGTATAGTGTGACTGCATCACTTAATAAGGCAGTCATGAGTGTGAGAGTCAGAATGTGGCACGACTTTCACTGACAGTGACTGAAAGCTGTTGAAACACAGTAAACAGCTGTATATTCGGTACCTAGTTGTGGTGAGAGTGCTAATACTCTATTGGTTTCCAGGATATTTTTCCACTGTGGAATGGTGTTATATCATTTTACAAGTATAGTGTGACTGCGAAAGGTAATAAGACAGCCATGAGTGAAAGAGTCAGAACGTGTCTCGACTTTCTGCAATGCTAACTGAAAACTGTTAAACACAGTAAACAGCTGTAGATTTGGTACCTAGCTGTGTTGAGAGTACTAATACTCCATTTGCTACCAGCCTAAATTTCAAACATGGTATCATGTTATATTGTGTTAGAAGTATAGTGTGACTGCGACAGGTAATAAGGCAGTCATGAGTGTGAGAGTCAGAATGTGCCACGACTTTCAGTGATGGTGACTGAAAACTGTTGAAACATAGAAAACAGCTGTATATTCGGTACCTTGTTGTCGTGAGAGTACTAATACTCTATTGGTTTCCAGGATATTTTTCTACTGTGATATGGTGTTATATCATAAGTATAGTGCAACTGCATCAGATAATCAGACAGTCATTCATTAGCTAGCTGTGTTGAGAGTACTAATACTCCACTTGCTACCAGCTTGTATTTGAACTGTGGCATCAAGCTATATTGTGTTAGAAATAAAGAGTGACTGAGTCAGGTAATAAGGCACTCATGAGTGTGAGAGTCAGAATGCGCCACGACTTTCGGTGATGGTAACTGAAAACTGTTGAAACACAGTAAACAGCTCTATCTTCGGTACCTAGTTGTGATGAGAGTACTAATACTCAATCGGTCACCAGGATATTTCTCTACCGTGGTATGGTGTTACATTATTTTATAAGCATAGTGTGACTGCATAAGGTAATAGGACAGTCATGAGTGAGAGAGTCAGAATGTGTCTCGACGTTCTACAATGCTAACTGAAAACTGTTGAAACACAGTAAACAGCTGTTGCTTTGTTACCTAGCTGTGTTGAGAGTACTAATACTACATTTGTAAACAGCCTAAATTTCAACCATGGTATCTTGTTACATTGTCTTAGAAGTATAGTGTGACTGCATCACTTAATAAGGCAGTTATGAGTGTGAGAGTCAGAATGTGGCACGACTTTCACTGACGGTGACTGAAAGCTGTTGAAACACAGTAAACAGCTGTATATTCGGTACCTAGTTGTGCTGAGAGTGCTAATACTCTATTGGTTTCCATGATATTTTTCTACTGTGATATGGTGTTATATCATAAGTATAGTATGACTGCGTCAGATAATCAGACAGTCATTCATTAGCTAGCTGTGTTGAGAGTACTGATACTCTATTTGCTACCAACCTAAATTTCAAACATGGCCTCAGGCTCTATTCTGTTATAGCTATAGAATGACTGTGACAGATAATAAGGCGGTCTTGAGTGGGACAGTCAGAACGTGTCTCGACTTTCTACAAATACTGAGAACTGTTGAAACAAAACACAGTAAACAGCTGTAGCTTTGGTACCTAGCTGTGTTGTGAGTACTAATACTCCATTTGCTAGCGGCCTACATTTCAAGCTTGGTATCAGGTTATATTGTGTTAGAAGTATAGTGTGACTGCGACAGGTAATAAGGCAGTCATGAGTGTGAGAGTCAGAATGTGCCACAACTTTCAGTGATGGTGACTGAAAAGTGTTGAAAAAGAGTAAACAGCTGTATCTTCGGTACCTAGTTGTGATGAGAGTACTAATACTCTATTGGTCTCCAGGATATTTTTCCACTGTGGAATGGTGTTATATCATTTTACAAGTATAGTGTGACTGCAAAAGGTAATAAGACAGCCATGAGTGAAAGAGTCAGAACGTGTCTCGACTTTCTACAAGGCTAACTGAAAACTGTTAAACACAGTAAACAGCTGTAGCTTTGGTACCTAGCTGTGTTGAGAGTACTAATACTCTATTTGCTACCAACCTAAATTTCAAAATGGCCTCAGGCTCTATTCTGTTATAGCTATAGACTGACTGCGACAGATAATAAGGCGGTCTTGAGTGAGACAGTCAGAACGTGTCTCGACTTTCTACAAATACTGAGAACTGTTGAAACAAAACACAGTAAACAGCTGTGGCTTTGGTACCTAGCTGTGTTGTGAGTACTAATACTCCATTTGCTAGCAGCCTACATTTCAAGCTTGGTATCAGGTTATATTGTGTTAGAAGTATAGTGTGACTGCGACAGGTAATAAGGCAGTCATGAGTGTGAGAGTCAGAATGTGCCACAACTTTCAGTGATGGTGACTGAAAAGTGTTGAAAAAGAGTAAACAGCTGTATCTTCGGTACCTAGTAGTGATGAGAGTACTAATACTCTATTGGTCTCCAGGATATTTTTCCACTGTGGAATGGTGTTATATCATTTTACAAGTATAGTGTGACTGTGAAAGGTAATAAGACAGTCATGAGTGAGAGAGTCAGAATGTGTCTCGATGTTCTACAATGCTAACTGAAAACTGTTAAACACAGTAAACAGCTGTAGATTTGGTACCTAGCTGTGTTGAGAGTACTAATACTCCATTTGCTACCAGCCTAAATTTCAAACATGGTATCATGTTATATTGTGTGAGAAGTATAGTGTGACTGCGACAGGTAATAAGGCAGTCATGAGTGTGAGAGTCAGAATGTGCCACGACTTTCAGTGGTGGTGACTGAAAACTGTTGAAACATAGAAAACAGCTGTATATTCAGTACCTCGTTGTCGTGAGAGTACTAATACTCTATTGGTTTCCAGGATATTTTTCTACTGTGATATGGCGTTATATCATAAGTATAGTGCAACTGCATCAGATAATCAGACAGTCATTCATTAGCTAGCTGTGTTGACAGTACTAATACTCCACTTGCTACCAGCTTGTATTTGAACTGTGGCATCAAGCTATATTGTGTTAGAAATAAAGAGTGACTGAGTCAGGTAATAAAGCAGTCATGAGTGTGAGAGTCAGAATGCGCCACGACTTTCGGTGATGGTAACTGAAAACTGTTGAAACACAGTAAACAGCTCTATCTTCGGTACCTAGTTGTGATGAGAGTACTAATACTCAATCGGTCACCAGGATATTTCTCTACCGTGGTATGGTGTTACATTATTTTATAAGCATAGTGTGACTGCGTAAGGTAATAAGAGAGTCATGAGTGAGAGAGTCCGAATGTGTCTCGACGTTCTACAATGCTAACTGAAAACTGTTGAAACACAGTAAACAGCTGTTGCTTTGTTACCTAGCTGTGTTGAGAGTACTAATACTACATTTGTAAACAGCCTAAATTTCAACCATGGTATCTTGTTACATTGTCTTGGAAGTATAGTGTGACTGCATCACTTAATAAGGCAGTCATGAGTGTGAGAGTCAGAATGTGGCACGACTTTCACTGACGGTGACTGAAAGCTGTTGAAACACAGTAAACAGCTGTATATTCGGTACCTAGTTGTGGTGAGAGTGCTAATACTCTATTGGTTTCCATGATATTTTTCTACAGTGATATGGTGTTATATCATAAGTATAGTATGACTGCGTCAGGTGATCAGACAATCATTCATTAGCTAGCTGTGTTGAGAGTACTAATACTCTATTTGCTACTAACGTAAATTTCAAACATGGCCTCAGGCTCTATTCTGTTATAGCTATAGCATGACTGCGACAGATAATAAGGCGGTCTTGAGTGAGACAGTCAGAACGTGTCTCGACTTTCTACAAATACTGAGAACTGTTGAAACACAGTAAACAGCTGTAGCTTTGGTACCTAGCTGTGTTGTGAGTACTAATACTCCATTTGCTAGCAGCCTAAATTTCAAGCTTGGTATCGTGTTATATTGTGTTAGAAGTATAGTGTGACTGCGACAGGTAATAAGGCAGTCATGAGTGTGAGAGTCAGAATGTGCCACAACTTTCAGTGATGGTGACTGAAAAGTGTTGAAAAAGAGTAAACAGCTGTATCTTCGGTAGCTAGTTGTGATGAGAGTACTAATACTCTATTGGTCTCCAGGATATTTTTCCACTGTGGAATGGTGTTATATCATTTTACAAGTATAGTTTGACTGTGAAAGGTAATAAGACAGCCATGAGTGAAAGAGTCAGAACGTGTCTCGACTTTCTACAATGCTAACTGAAAACTGTTAAACACAGTAAACAGCTGTAGATTTGGTACCTAGCTGTGTTGATAGTACTAATACTCCATTTGCTACCAGCCTAAATTTCAAACATGGTATCATGTTATATTGTGTTAGAAGTATAGAGTGACTGCGACGGGTAATAAGGCAGTCATGAGTGTGAGAGTCAGAATGTGCGACGACTTTCAGTGATGGTAACTGAAAACTGTTGAAACACAGTAAACAGCTCTATCTTCGGTACCTAGTTGTGATGAGAGTACTAATACTCTATCGGTCACCAGGATATTTCTCTACCGTTGTATGGTGTTACATTATTTTATAAGCATAGTGTGACTGCGTAAGGTAATAAGACAGTCATGAGTGAGAGAGTCAGAATGTGTCTTGATGTTCTACAATGCTAACTGAAAACTGTTGAAACACAGTAAACAGCTGTTGCTTTGTTACCTAGCTGTGTTGAGAGTACTAATACTACATTTGCAAACAGCCTAAACTTCAACCATGGTATCTTGTTACATTGTCTTAGAAGTATAGTGTGACTGCATCACTTAATAAGGCAGTCATGAGTGTGAGAGTCAGAATGTGGCACGACTTTCACTGACGGTGACTGAAAACTGTTGAAACACAGTAAACAGCTGTATATTCGGTACCTAGTTGTGGTGAGAGTGCTAATACTCTATTGGTTTCCATGATATTTTTCTACTCTGATATGGTGTTATATCATAAGTATAGTATGACTGCGTCAGATAATCAGACAGACATTCATTAGCTAGCTGTGTTGAGAGTACTAATACACTATTTGCTACCAACCTAAATTTCAATCATGGCCTCAGGCTCTATTGTGTTATAGCTGTAGAGTGACTGCGACAGGTAATAAGACGGACTTGAGTGAGACAGTCAGAACGTGTCTCGACTTTCTACAATGCTAACTGAGAACTGTTGAAACACAGTAAACAGCTGTAGCTTTGGTACCTAGCTGTGTTGTGAGTACTAATACTCCATTTGCTAGCAGCTTAAGTTTCAAGCGTGGTATCATGTTATATTGTGTTAGAAGTATAGTGTGACTGCGACAGGTAATAAGGCAGTCATGAGTGTGAGAGTCAGAATGTGCCACAACTTTCAGTGATGGTGACTGAAAAGTGTTGAAAAAGAGTAAACAGCTGTATCTTCGGTACCCAGTTGTGATGAGAGTACTAATACTCTATTGGTCTCCAGGATATTTTTCCACTGTGGAATGGTGTTATATCATTTTACAAGTATAGTGTGACTGCGAAAGGTAATAAGACAGCCATAAGTGCAAGAGTCAGAACGTGTCTCGACTTTCTACAATGCTAACTGAAAACTGTTAAACACAGTAAACAGCTGTAGATTTGGTACCTAGCTGTGTTGAGAGTACTAATACTCCATTTGCTACCAGCCTAAATTTCAAACGTGGTATCATGTTATATTGTGTTAGAAGTATAGTGTGACTGAGATAGGTAATAATGCAGTCATGAGTGTGAGAGTCAGAATGTGCCACAACTTTCAGTGATGGTGACTGAAAAGTGTTGAAAAAGAGTAAACAGCTGTATCTTCGGTACCTAGTTGTGATGAGAGTACTAATACTCTACTGGTCTCCAGGATATTTTTCCACTGTGGAATGGTGTTATATCATTTTACAATTATAGTGTGACTGCAAAAGGTAATAAGACAGCCATGAGTGAAAGAGTCAGAACGTGTCTCGACTTTCTACAATGCTAACTGAGAATTGTTCAAACACAGTAAACAGCTGTAGCTTTGGTACCTAGCTGTGTTGTGAGTACTAATACTCCATTTGCTAGCAGCTTAAATTTCAAGCGTGGTATCATGTTATATTGTGTTAGAAGTATAGTGTGACTGCGACAGATAATAAGGCTGCCATGAGTGAAAGAGTCAGAACGTGTCTCGACTTTCTACAATGCTAACTGAAAACTGTTGAAACACACAAAACAGCTGTTGCTTTGTGACCTAGGTTTATTGAAAGTACTAATACTCCATATGCAACCAGCCTAAATTTCGACCATGGTATCTTGTTACATTGTGTTAGAAGTATAGTGTGACAGCGTCGCTTAATAAGACAGTCATGAGTGTGAGAGTCAGAATGTGGCACGACTTTCACTGATGGTGACTGAAAACTGTTGAAGCACAGTAAACAGCTGTATTTTTGGTCCTCAGTTGTGATGAGAGCACTAATACTCTATTGGTTTCCAGAATATTTTCTACTATGGTATAGTGTTAGATAATTTTATAAGTATAGTGTGACTGCGGCAGGTAATAGGACAGTCATTCATTAGCTAGCTGTGTTGAGAGTGCTAATACTCTATTTGCTTCCAGCCTAAATTTAAAAAAAAATGGTATCATGTTATATTGTGTTAGAAGTATAGTGTGACTGCGTCAGCTGATAAGGCAGTCGTGAGTGTGACAGTGATAATGTGGCACGAGTTTCAGTGATGGTGACTGAAAACTGTTGAAACACAGTAAACAGCTGCATTTTCAGTATCTAATTGTGATCAGAGTACTAATACTCTATTGGTTACCAGGATATTTTTCGACTCTGGTATGGTGTTATATCATTTTATAAGTATAGTGTGACTGCGAAAGGTAATAAGACAGCCATGAGTGAAAGAGTCAGAATGTGTCTCGACTTTCTACAATGCTAGCTGAAAACTGTTAAACACAGTAAACAGCTGTAGCTTTGGTACCTAGCTGTGTTGAGAGTACTAATACTCCATTTGCTACCAGCCTAAATTTCAAATGTGGTATCATGTTATATTGTGTTTGAAGTATAGTTTTACTGCGACAGGTAATAAGGCAGTCATGAGTGTGAGAGTCAGAATGTGCCACGACTTTCAGTGATGGTGACAGAAAACTGTTGAAACATAGAATGCAGCTGTATATTCGGTACCTCGTTGTCGTGAGAGTACTAATACTCTATTGGTTTCCAGGATATTTTTCTAAATTTCAAATGTGGTATCATGTTATATTGTGTTTGAAGTATAGTTTTACTGCGACAGGTAATAAGGCAGTCATGAGTGTGAGAGTCAGAATGCGCCACGACTTTCGGTGATGGTAACTGAAAACTGTTGAAACACAGTAAACAGCTCTATCTTCGGTACCTAGTTGTGATGAGAGTACTAATACTCTATCAGTCACCAGGATATTTCTCTACCGGGGTATGGTGTTACATTATTTTATAAGCATAGTGTGACTGTGTAAGGTAATAAGACAGTCATGAGTGAGAGAGTCAGAATGTGTCTCGACGTTCTACAATGCTAACTGAAAACTGTTGAAACACAGTAAACAGCTGTTGCTTTGTTACCTAGCTGTGTTGAGAGTACTAATACTACATTTGCAAACAGCCTAAATTTCAACCATGGTATCTTGTTACATTGTCTTAGAAGTATAGTGTGACTGCATCACCTAATAAGGCAGTCATGAGTGTGCGAGTCAGAATGTGGCACGACTTTCACTGTGACTGAAAACTGTTGAAACACAGTAAACAGCTGTATATTCGGTACCTAGTTGTGGTGAGAGTGCTAACACTCTATTGGTTTCCATGATATTTTTCTACTGCGATATGGTGTTATATCATAAGTATAGTATGACTGCGTCAGATAATCAGACAGTCATTCATTAGCTAGCTGTGTTGTGAGTACTAATACTCTATTTGCTACCAACCTAAATTTCAAACATGGCCTCAGGGTCTATTGTGTTATAGCTATAGAGTGACTGCGACAGGTAATAAGGCGGTCTTGAGTGAGACAGTCAGAACGTGTTTCGACTTTCTACGATGCTAACTGAGAACTGTTGAAACACAGTAAACAGCTGTAGCTTTGGTACCGTGCTGTGTTGTGAGTACTAATACTTCATTTGCTAGCAGCCTAAATTTCAAGCGTGGTATCATGTTATATTGTGTTAGAAGTATAGTGTGACTGCGACAGGTAATAAGGCAGTCATGAGTGTGAGAGTCAGAATGTGCCACGACTTTCAGTGATGGTGACTGAAAACTGTTGAAACATAGAAAACAGCTGTATATTCGGTACCTCGTTGTGGTGAGAGTACTAATACTCTATTGGTTTCCAGGATATTTTTCTACTGTGATATGGTGTTATATCGTAAGTATAGTGCAACTGCATCAGATAATCACAAAGTCATTCATTAGCTAGCTGTGTTGAGAGTACTAATACTCCACTTGCTACCAGCTTGTATTTGAACTGTGGCATCAAGCTATATTGTGTTAGAAATAAAGAGTGACTAACTCAGGTAATAAGGCAGTCATGAGTGTGAGAGTCAGAATGCGCCACGACTTTCGGTGATGGTAACTGAAAACTGTTGAAACACAGTAAACAGCTCTATCTTCGGTACCTAGTTGTGATGAGAGTACTAATACTCTATCGGTCACCAGGATATTTCTCTACCGTGGTATGGTGTTACATTATTTTATAAGCATAGTGTGACTGTGTACGGTAATAAGACAGTCATGAGTGAGAGAGTCAGAATGTGCCACAACTTTCAGTGATGGTGACTGAAAAGTGTTGAAAAAGAGTAAACAGCTGTATCTTCGGTACCTAGTTGTGATGAGAGTACTAATACTCTATTGGTCTCCAGGATATTTTTCCAATGTGGAATGGTGTTATATCATTTTACAAGTATAGTGTGACTGCGAAAGGTAATAAGACAGCCATGAGTGAAAGAGTCAGAATGTGTCTCGACTTTCTACAATGCTAACTGAAAACTGTTAAACACAGTAAACAGCTGTAGATTTGGTACCTAGCTGTGTTGAGAGTACTAATACTCCATTTGCTACCAGCCTAAATTTCAAACATGGTATCATGTTATATTGTGTTAGAAGCATGGTGTGACTGCGACAGGTAATAAGGCAGTCATGAGTGTGAGAGTCAGAATGTGCCACGACTTTCAGTGATGGTGACTGAAAACTGTTGAAATATAGAAAACAGCTGTATATTCGGTACCTCGTTGTCGTGAGAGTACTAATACTCTACTGGTTTCCAGGATATTTTTCTACTGTGATATGGTGTTATATCATAAGTATAGTGCAACTGCATCAGATAATCAGACAGTCATTCATTAGCTAGCTGTGTTGAGAGTACTAATACTCTACTTGCTACCAGATTATATTTGAACTGTGGCATGAAGCTATATTGTGTTAGAAATAAAGAGTGACTGCGACAGGTAATAAGGCAGTCATGAGTGTGAGAGTCAGAATGCGCCACGACTTTCGGTGATGGTAACTGAAAACTGTTGAAACACGGTAAACAGCTCTATCTTCGGTACCTAGTTGTGATGAGAGTACTAATACTCTATCAGTCACCAGGATATTTCTCTACCATGGTATGGTGTTACATTATTTTATACACATAGTGTGACTGTGTAAGGTAATAAGACAGTCATGAGTGAGAGAGTCAGAATGTGTCTCGACGTTCTACAATGCTAACTGAAAACTGTTGAAACACAGTAAACAGCTGTTGCTTTGTTACCTAGCTGTGTTGAGAGTACTAATACTACATTTGCAAACAGCCTAAATTTCAACCATGGTATCTTGTTACATTGTCTTAGAAGTATAGTGTGACTGCATCACCTAATAAGGCAGTCATGAGTGTGCGAGTCAGAATGTGGCACGACTTTCACTGTGACTGAAAACTGTTGAAACACAGTAAACAGCTGTATATTCGGTACCTAGTTATGGTGAGAGTGCTAACACTCTATTGGTTTCCATGATATTTTTCTACTGCGATATGGTGTTATATCATAAGTATAGTATGACTGCGTCAGATAATCAGACAGTCATTCATTAGCTAGCTGTGTTGTGAGTACTAATACTCTATTTGCTACCAACCTAAATTTCAAACATGGCCTCAGGGTCTATTGTGTTATAGCTATAGAGTGACTGCGACAGGTAATAAGGCGGTCTTGAGTGAGACAGTCAGAACGTGTTTCGACTTTCTACGATGCTAACTGAGAACTGTTGAAACACAGTAAACAGCTGTAGCTTTGGTACCGTGCTGTGTTGTGAGTACTAATACTTCATTTGCTAGCAGCCTAAATTTCAAGCGTGGTATCATGTTATATTGTGTTAGAAGTATAGTGTGACTGCGACAGGTAATAAGGCAGTCATGAGTGTGAGAGTCAGAATGTGCCACGACTTTCAGTGATGGTGACTGAAAACTGTTGAAACATAGAAAACAGCTGTATATTCGGTACCTCGTTGTGGTGAGAGTACTAATACTCTATTGGTTTCCAGGATATTTTTCTACTGTGATATGGTGTTATATCATAAGTATAGTGCAACTGCATCAGATAATCACAAAGTCATTCATTAGCTAGCTGTGTTGAGAGTACTAATACTCCACTTGCTACCAGCTTGTATTTGAACTGTGGCATCAAGCTATATTGTGTTAGAAATAAAGAGTGACTAACTCAGGTAATAAGGCAGTCATGAGTGTGAGAGTCAGAATGCGCCACGACTTTCGGTGATGGTAACTGAAAACTGTTGAAACACAGTAAACAGCTCTATCTTCGGTACCTAGTTGTGATGAGAGTACTAATACTCTATCGGTCACCAGGATATTTCTCTACCGTGGTATGGTGTTACATTATTTTATAAGCATAGTGTGACTGTGTACGGTAATAAGACAGTCATGAGTGAGAGAGTCAGAACGTGTCTCGACGTTCTACAATGCTAACGGAAAACTGTTGAAACACAGTAAACAGCTGTTGCTTTGTTACCTAGCTGTGTTGCGAGTACTAATACTACATTTGTAAACAGCCTAAATTTCAACCATGGTATCTTGTTACATTGTCTTAGAAGTATAGTGTGACTGCATCACTTAATAAGGCAGTCATGAGTGTGAGAGTCAGAATGTGGCACGACTTTCACTGACGGTGACTGAAAACTGTTGAAACACAGTTAACAGCTGTATATTCTGTACCTAGTTGTGGTGAGTGGGCTAATACTCTATTGGTTTCCATGAAATTTTTCTACTGTGATATGGTGTTATATCATAAGTATAGTATGACTGCGTCAGATAATCAGACAGTCATTCATTAGCTAGCTGTGTTGAGAGTACTAATACTCTATTTGCTGCCAACCTAAATTTCAACCGTGGCATCAGGCTCTATTGTGTTATAGCTATAGAGTGACTGCGACAGGTAATAAGGCGGTCTTGAGTGAGACAGTCAGAACGTGTCTCGACTTTCTACAATGTTAACTGAGAACTTTTGAAACACAGTAAACAGCTGTAGCTTTGGAACCTAGCTGTGTTGTGAGTACTAATACTCCAGTTGCTAGCAGCCTAAATTTCAAGCGTGGTAGTTGTGATGAGAGTACTAATACTCTATTGGTCTCCAGGATATTTCTCCACTATGGAATGGTGTTATATCATTTTATAAGTATAGTGTGATTGCGACAGGTAATAAGGCAGTCATTCAGCAGCTAGCTGTGTTGAGAGTACTAATACTCTATTTCCTTCCAGCCTAAATTTCACCTGTTGTATCATGTTATGTTGTGTTAGAAGTAGTGTGACTGCGTCAGGCAATAAGGCATTCATGAGTGTGAGAGTGATAATGTGGCACGAGTTTCAGTGATGGTGACAGAAAACTGTTGAAACACAGTAAACAGCTGTATTTTCAGTATGTAATTGTGATCAGAGGACTGATACTCTATTGGTTTCCAGGATATTTTTATACCGTGATATGGTGTTATATAATTTTATAAGTATAGAGTTACTACAACAGATAATCAGAAAGTCATTGATTAGCTAGCAGTGTTGAGAGTACTAATACTCTACTTGCTACCAGCTTATATGGGAACTGTGGCATCAAGCTATATTGTGTTAGAAATGTAGAGTGACTGCGTCAGGTAAAAAGGCAGTCATGAGTGAGAGAGTCAGAATGAGTCTCGACTTTCTACAATTCTAACCGAAAACTGTTAAAACACAGTAAACAGCTGTAGCTTTGGTACCTAGCTGTGTTGAGAGTACTAATACTCCATTTGCTACCAGCCTAAATTTCAAATGCGGTATCATGTTATATTGTGTTAGAAGTATAGTGTGACTGCGACAGGTAATAAGGCAGTTATGAGTGAGAGAGTCAGAACGTGTCTCGACTTTCAGTGATGGTGACTGAAAACTGTTGAAACATAGAAAACAGCTGTATATTCGGTACCTCGTTGAGGTGAGAGTACTAATATTCTGTTGGTTTCCAGGACATTTTTCTACTGTGATATGGTGTTATATCATAAGTATAGTGCAACTGTGTCAGATAATCAGACAGTCATTCATTAGCTAGCTGTGTTGAGAGTACTAATACTCTACTTGCTACCAGCTTATATTTGAACTGTGGCATCAAGCTATATTGTGTTAGAAATAAAGAGTGACTGAGTCAGGTAATAAGGCAGGTATGAGTGAGAGAGTCAGAACGTGTCTCGACTTTCTACAATGCTAGCTTAAAACTGTTGAAACACAGTAAACAGCTGTAGCTTTCGTACCTAGCTGTGTTGAGAGTACTAATACTCCATTTGCTAACAGCCTAAATTCCAACCATGGTATCATATTATATTGTGTTGGAAGTACAGTGTGACTGCGACAGGTAATAAGGCAGTCATGAGTGTGAGAGTCAGAATGTGCCACGACATTTGGTGATGGTGCCTGAAAACGGCTGAAACACAGTAAACAGCTCTATCCTCGGTACCTAGTTGTGATGAGAGTACTAATACTCTATCGGTCACCAGTCAGAATATGCCACAACTTTCAGTGAGGCTGACTGAAAACTGTTGAAACACAGTAAACAGCTGTATATTTGGTACCTTGTTGTGGTGAGAGTGCTAATACTCTATTGTTTCCAGGATATTTTTCTACTGTGATATGGTGTTATATCATAAGTATAGTGTGTCTGCGTCAGATAATCAGACAGTCATTCATTAGCTAGCTGTGTTGAGAGTACTAATACTCTACTTGCTACCAGCTTAAATTTGAACTGTGCATCAAGCCATATTGTGTTAGAAATAAAGAGTGACTGCGTCAGGTAATAAGACAGTCATGAGTGAGAGAGTCAGAACGTGTCTCGACTTTCTACAATGCTAACTGAAAACTGTTGAAACAAAGTAAACAGCTGTAGCTTTGGTACCTAGATATGTTGAGAGCACTAATACTCCATTTGCCACCAGACTACAATTTCAACCATGGTATCATGTTATATTGTGTTAGAAGTATAGTTTGACTGCGACAGGTAATAAGGCAGTCAGGAGTGAGAGAGTCAAAATGTGCCATGACTTTTGGTGATGGTGTCTGAAAACTGTTGAAACACAGCAAACAGCTCTATCTTCAATACCCAGTTGTGTTGAGATTACTAATACTCCATTGTTTACTAGGATATTTTCTGCCATGGAATGGTGTTATATTAATTGATAAGAATAGTTTGACTGCGTAAGGTAACAAGACAGTCATGAATGAGAGAGTCAGAACGAGTCTCGACTTTCTACAATGCTAACTGAAAACTGTTGAAACACAGTAAACAGCAGTAGCTTTGGTACCTAGCTGTGTTGAGAGTACTAATACTCCATTTGCAACCAGCCCAAATTTCAATCGTGGTAACTTGTTACATTGTGTTAGAAGTATAGTGTGATTGCGTCACTTAATAAGGCAGTCATGAGTGTAAGATACTCTACTTGCTACCAGCTTATATTTGAACTGTGGCATCAAGCTATATTGTGCTAGAAATAAAGAGTGACTGCGACAGGTAATAAGGCAGTCATGAGTGTGAGAGTCAGAATGTGGCACGACTTTCACTGATGGTGACTGAAAACTGTTGAAACACAGTAAACAGCTGTATCTTCGGTACCTAGTTGTGATGAGAGTACTAATAGTCTATTGGTTTCCAGGATATGTAGCTTTTGTACCTAGCTGTGTTGAGAGTACTAATACTCCATTCGCTATCAGCCTAAATTTCAACCGTGGTATTATGTTATATTGTGTTAGAAGTATAGTGTGACTGCAACAGGTAGTAAGGCAGTCATGAGTGTGAGAGTCAGAATGTGCCACGACTTTCAGTGATGGTGACTAAAAACTGTTGAAACACAGTAAACAGCTGTATATTCAGTAACTAGTTGTGGGGAGAGTACTAATACCCTATTGGTTTCAAGGATATTTTTCTACCATGATATGGTGTTATATCATTTTATAAGTATAGTGTGACTGCGTCAGATAATCAGACAATCATTCATTAGCAAGCTGTGATGAGAGTACTAATACTCTACTTGCTACCAGCTTAACTTTGAACTGTGGCATCAAGCTATAATGTGTTAGATATATAGAGTGACTGCGTCAGGTAATAAGGCAGTCATGAGTGAGAGAGTCAGAATGAGTCTCGACTTTCTACAATGATAACTGAAAATTGTTGAAACACAGTAAACAGCTGTTGGTTTGGTACCTAGCTGTATTGAGAGTACTAATACTCCATTTGCAACCAGCCTAAATTTCAATCGTGGTATCTTGTTACATTGTGTTAGAAGTATAGTGTGACTGCATCCTTTAATAAGGCAGTCATGAGTGTGAGAGTCAGAATGTGGCACGACCTTCACTGACGGTGACTGAAAACTGTTGAAACAGGGTAAACAGCTGTATATTCGGTACCCAGTTGTGGTGAGAGTGCTAATACTCTATTGGTTTCCATGATATTTTTCTACTGTGATATGGTGTTATATCATAAGTATAGTATGACTGCGTCAGATAATCAGACAGTCATTCATTAGCTAGCTGTGTTGAGAGTACTAATACTCTATTTGCTACCAACCTAAATTTCAACCATGGCCTCAGGCTCTATTGTGTTATAGCTATAGAGTGACCGCGACAGGTAATAAGGCGATCTTGAGTGAGACAGTCAGAACGTGTCTCGACTTTCTACAATGCTGAGAACTGTTGAAACACAGTAAACAGCTGTAGCTTTGGTACCTAGCTGTGTTGTGAGGACTAATACTCCATTTGCTAGCAGCCTAAATTTCAAGCGTGGTATCATGTTATATTGTGTTAGAAGTATAGTGTGACTGCGACATGAAATAAGGCAGTCATGAGTGTGAGAGTCAGAATGTGCCACAACTTTCAGTGATGGTGACTGAAAAGTGTTGAAAAAGAGTAAACAGCTGTATCTTCGGTACCTAGTTGTCATGAGAGTACTAATACTCTATTGGTCTCCAGGATATTTTTCCACTGTGGAATGGTGTTATATCATTTTACAAGTATAGTGTGACTGCGAAAGGTAATAAGACAGCCATGAGTGAAAGAGTCAGGACGTGTCTCGACTTTCTACAATGCTAACTGAAAACTGTTAAACACAGTAAACAGCTGTAGCTTTGGTACCTAGCTGTGTTGAGAGTACTAATACTCCATTTGCTACCAGCCTAAATTTTAAACGTGGTATCATGTTATATTGTGTTAGAAGTATAGTGTGACTGCGTCAGATAATCAGACAATCATTCATTAGCAAGCTGTGATGAGAGTACTAATACTCTGCTTGCTACCAGCTTAACTTTGAACTGTGGCATCAAGCTATAATGTGTTAGATATATAGAGTGACTGCGTCAGATAATAAGGCAGTCATGAGTGAGAGAGTCAGAATGAGTCTCGACTTTCTACAATGATAACTGAAAATTGTTGAAACACAGTAAACAGCTGTTGGTTTGGTACCTAGCTGTATTGAGAGTACTAATACTCCATTTGCAACCAGCCTAAATTTCAATCGTGGTATCTTGTTACATTGTGTTAGAAGTATAGTGTGACTGCATCCTTTAATAAGGCAGTCATGAGTGTGAGAGTCAGAATGTGGTACGACTTTCACGGATGGTCACTGAAAACCGTTGAAACACAGTAAACAGCTGTATTTGCGGTACCCAGTTGTGATGAGAGCACTAATACTCTATTGGTTTCCAGAATATTTTCTACTGTGCTATGGTGTTAGATAATTATATCAGTATAATGTGACTTCATCAGGGAATAAGACAAGTCATTCATTAGCTGTGTTGAGAGTACTAATACTCCATTTGCTACTAGCCTAAATTTCAACCGTTGTATCATGTTATATTGTGTTAGAAGTAGAGTGTGACTGCATCAGGTAATAAGGCAGTCATCAGTGTGAGAGTGATAATGTGGCACGAGTTTCAGTGATGGTGACTGAAAACTGTTGAAACACAGTAAACAGCTGTATTTTCAGTATGTAATTGTGATCGGAGGACTAATACTCTATTGGTTTCCAGGATATTTTTCTACCGTGATATGGTGTTATATCATTTTGTAAGTATAGAGTGACTACGTCAGATAATCAGACAGTCATTCATTAGCTAGCAGTGTTGAGAGTACTAATACTCTACTTGCTACCAGCAAAAATTTGAAATGTGGCATCAAGCTATATTGTGTTAGAAATGTAGAGTGACTGTGTCAGGTAATAAGGCAGTCATGAGTGAGAGAGTCAGAACGAGTCTGGACTTTCTACAATGCTAACCGAAAACTGTTGAAACACAGTAAACAGCTGTAGCTTTGGTACCTAGCTGTGTTGAGAGTACTAATACTCCATTTGTTAACAGCCTAAATTTCAACGATGGTATCATGTTACATTGTGTTAGAAGAATAGTGTGACTGCTTTAATTAATAAGGCAGTCATGAGTGTGAGAGTCAGAATGTGGCACGACTTTCACTGATGGAGACTGAAAACTATTGAAACACAGAAAACAGCTGTATTTTCGGAACCCAGTTGTGATGAGAGCACTAATACTCTATTGGTTTCCAGAATATTTTCTACTATGGTATGGTGTTAAATAATTTTATAAGTATAGTGTGACTGCGTCAGGAAATAAGACAGTCATTCATTAGCTAGCTGTGTTGAGAGTACTAATACTCTATTTGTTACCAGCCCAGATTTCAACCGTGGCATCAAGCTATATTGTGTTATAAGTGTAGAGTGACTGCTTCAGGTAATAAGGCAGGCATGAGAGAGAGAGAGAGAGAGAGAGAGAGAGTCAGAACGTGTCTTGACTTTCACCAATGCTAACTGAAAACTGTTGAAACATAGTAAACAGCTGTAGCTTTGATACCTAGCTGTGTTGAGAGTACTAATACTCCATTTGCTACCAGCCTAAATTTCAACCGTGGTATCATGTAATATCATGTTAGAAGAATAGTGTGACTGCGAAAGGTAATAAGGCAGTCATGAGTGTGAGAGTCAGAATGTGCCATGACTTTCAGTGAGGGTGACTGAAAACTGTTGAAACACAGTAAACAGCTGTATATTCGGTACCTTGTTGTGGTGAGAGTACTAATACTCTATTGGTTTCCAGGATATTTTTCTACTGTGATATGGTGTTATATCATAAGTATAGTGTGACTGCGTCAGATAATCAGACAGTCATTCATTAGCTAGCTGTGTTGAGAGTACTAATACTCTACTTGCTACCAGCTTAAATTTGAACTGTGCATCAAGCCATATTGTGTTAGAAATAAAGAGTGACTGCGTCAGGTAATAAGGCAATCATGAGTGAGTGAGTCAGAACGTGTCTCGACTTTCTACAATGCTAACTGAAAACTGTTGAAACACAGTAAACAGCTGTGGCTTTGGTACCTAGATATGTTGAGAGCACTAATACTCCATTTGCCACCAGACAACAATTTCAACCACGGTATCATGTTTTATTGTGTTACAAGTATAGTTTGACTGCTACAGGTAATAAGGCAGACAGGAGTGAGAGAGTCAGAATGCGCCATGACTTTTGGTGATGGTGTCTGAAAACTGTTGAAACACACCAAACAGCTCTATCTTCAATACCCAGTTGTGATGAGATTACTAATACTCTATTGTTTACTAGGATATTTTCTACCATGGTATGGTGTTATATTATTTTGTAAGAAAAGTTTGATGGCGTAAGGTAATAAGACAGTCATGAGTGAGAGAGTCAGAACGAGTCTCGACTTTCTACAATGCTAACTGAAAACTGTTGAAACAGAGTAAACAGCAGTAGCTTTGGTACCTAGCTGTGTTGAGAGTACTAATACTCCATTTGCAACCAGCCTAAAGTTCAATCGTGGTATCTTGTTACATTGTGTTAGAAGTGTAGTGTGACTGCGTCACTTAATAAGGCAGTCATGAGTGTGAGAGTCAGAATGTGGCACGACTTTCACTGATGGTGACTGAAAACTGTTGAAACACAGAAAACAGCTGTATTTTCGGTCCTCAGTTGTGATGAGAGCACTAATACTCTATTGGTTTCCAGAATATTTTCTACTATGGTATAGTGTTAGATAATTTTATAAGTATAGTGTGACTGCGACAGGTAATAAGACAGTCATTCATTAGCTAGCTGTGTTGAGAGTACTAATACTCTATTTGTTACCGGCCCAGACTTCAACCGTGGCATCAAGCTATATTGTGTTATAAGTGTAGAGTGACTGCTTCAGGTAATAAGGCAGGCATGAGGGAGAGAGAGAGTCAGAACCTGTCTTGACATTCAACAATGCTAACTGAAAACTGTGGAAACAAAGTAAACAGTTGTAGCTTTAGTACCTAGCTGTGTTTGGAGTATTAATACTCCATTTGCTACCAGGCTAAATTTCAACCGTGGCATCATGTTATATTGTGATAGAAGTATAGTGTGACTGCGACAGGTAATAAGGTAGTCATGAGTATGAGAGTCAGAATGTGCCACGACTTTAAGTGACGGTGACTGAAAACTGTTGAAACAGAGTAAACAGGTGTATCTTCTGTACCTAGTTGTGATGAGAGTACTAATACTCTATTGGTTTCCAGAATATTTTTCTAGTGAGATATGCGTTATGTCATTTTATAAGTATAGTGTGACTGCGTCAGGTAATAAGACAGTCATTCATTAGCTAGCTGTGTTGAGAGTACTAATACTCTATTTGCTACCAACCTAAATTTCAACCGTGGCATCAAGCAATATTGTGTTATAAGAATAGAGTGACTGCATCAGGTAATAAGGCGGTTATGAGTGAGAGAGTCAGAACGTGTCTCGACTTGCTACAATGCTAACTGAAAACTGTTGAAACACAGTAAACAGCTGTAGCTTTGGTACCTAGCTGTGTTGAGAGTACTAATACTCCATTTGCTACCAGCCTAAATTTCAACCGTGGTATCATGTAATATCATGTTAGAACAATATTGTGTAACTCCGAAAGGTAATAAGGCAGTCATGAGTGTGAGAGTCAGAATGTGCCACGACTTTCAGTGAGGGTGACTGAAAACTGTTGAAACACAGTAAACAGCTGTATATTCGGTACCTTGTTGTGGTGAGAGTGCCAATACTCTATTGGTTTCCAGGATATTTTTCTACTGTGATATGGTGTTATATCATAAGTATAGTGTGACTGCGTCAGATAATCAGACAGTCATTCATTAGCTAGCTGTGTTGAGAGTACTAATACTCTACTTCCTACCAGCTTAAATTTGAACTGTGCATCAAGCCGTATTGTGTTAGAAATAAAGAGTGACTGCGTCAGGTAATAAGGCAGTCGTGAGTGAGAGAGTCAGAACGTGTCTCTACTTTCTACAATGCTAACTGAAAACTGTTGAAACACAGTAAACAGCTGTAGCTTTGGTACCTAGATATGTTGAGGGCACTAATACTCCATTTGCCACCAGACTACAATTTCAACCATGGTATCATGTTATATTGTGTTAGAAGTATAGTTTGACAGCTACAGGTAATAAGCCAGTCAGGAGTGAGAGTGTCAGAATGCGCCATGACTTTTGGTGATGGTGTCTGAAAACTGTTGAAACACACCAAACAGCTCTATCGTCAATACCCAGTTGTGATGAGATTTTTAATACTCTATTGTTTACTAGGATATATTCTACCATGGTATGGTGTTATATTATTTTATAAGAAAAGTTTGACTGCGTAAGGTAATAAGACAGCCATGAGTGAGAGAGTCAGAACGAGTCTCGACTTTCTACAATGCTAACTGAAAACTGTTGAAACACAGTAAACAGCAGTAGCTTTGGTTCCTAGCTGTGTTGAGAGTACTAATACTCCATTTGAAACCAGCCTAAAGTTGAATCGTGGTAACTTGTTACATTGTGTTAGAAGTATAGTGTGACTGCGTCACTTAATAAGGCAGTCATGAGTATGAGAGTCAGAATGTGCCACGACTTTCAGTGACGGTGACTGAAAACTGTTGAAACAGAGTAAACAGCTGTATCTTCTGTACCTAGTTGTGATGAGAGTACTAATACTCTATTGGTTTCCACAATATTTTTCTTTTGAGATATGCGTTATGTCATTTTATAAGTATACTGTGACTGCGTCAGGTAATAAGACAGTCATTCATTAGCTAGCTGTGTTGAGAGTACTAATACTCTATTTGGTACAAGCCTAAATTTCAACCGAGGCATCAAGCTATATTGTGTTATAAGTATAGAGTGACTGCATCAGGTAAGAAGGCAGTCATGAGTGAGAGAGTCAGAACATGTCTCGACTTTCTACAATGCTAACTGAAAACTGCTGAAACACAGCAAACAGCTGTAGCTTTGGTACCTAGCTGTGTTGAGAATACTGATACTCCATTTGCTATCAGCATAAATTTCAACCGTGGTATCATGTTATATTCTGTTAGAACTATAGTGTGACTGCGACAGGTAATAAGGCAGTCATGAGTTTGGGGGTCAGAATATTTGGAGTACTAATACACCATTTGCAACCAAACTAAATTTCAACTGTGGTATTCTGTTATATTTTGTTAGAAGTATAGTGTGACTGCGACAGGTAATAAGGCAGACATGAATATGAGAGTCAGTATGTGCTACGACTCTCAATGATGGTGACTAAAAACTGTTGAAACACAATAAAGAGTACTAATACTCTATTGGTTTCCAGGATATTTTTGTACTGTGATATGGTGTTATATCATAAGTATAGTGCAACTGCATCAGATAATCAGACAGTCATTCATTAGCTAGCTGTGTTCAGAGTACTAATACTCTACTTTCTACCAGATTAAATTTGAACTGTGGCATCAAGCTACATTGTTTTAGAAATAAAGAGCGACTGCGTCAGGTAATAAGGCAGTCAAGAATGAGAGAGTCAGAACGTGTCTGAACTTTCTAGAATTCTAACTGAAAACTGTTGAAACACAGTGAACAGCTGTAGCTTTGGTACCTAGCTGTGTTGAGAGTACTAATACTCCATTTGCTACCCGCATAAATATCAACCATGGTATCATGTTATATTGTGTTGGAAGTATATTGTGAATGCGACAGGTAATAAGTCAGTCATGAGTGTGAGAGTCAGAATGCACCACGACTTTCGGTGATGGTGATTGAAAACCGTTGAAACACAGTAAACAGCTCTATCTTCGGTACCTAGTTGTGATGAGAGCACTAATACTCTATTGGTTTCCAGGATATTTTCTACTATGGTATGGGGTTAGATAATTTTATAAGTATAGTGTGACTGCGACAGGTAATAAGACAGTCATTCATTAGCAAGCTGTGTTGAGAGTACTAATTACTCTATTTGCTACCAGCCTAAATTTCAACCGTGGTATCATGTTATATTGTGTTAGAAGTACAGTGTGACTGCATCAGGTGATAAGGCAGTCATGAGTGTGAGAGTGATAATGTGGCACGAGTTTCAGTGATGGTGACTGAAAACTGTTGAAACAAAGTAAGCAGCTGTATTTTCAGTATCTAATTGTGATCCGAGTACTAATACTCTTTCGGTTACCAGGATATTTTTCTACTGTGGTATGGTGTTATATCATTTTATAAATATAGTGTGACTGCGAAAGGTAATAAGACAGTCATGAGTGAAAGAGTCAGAACGTGTCTCGACTTTCTACAATGCTAACTGAAAACTGTTAAACACAGTAAACAGCTGTAGCTTTGGTACCTAGCTGTGTTGAGAGTACTCATACTCCATTTGCTACCAGCCTAAATTTCAAACGTGGTATCATGCTATATTGTGTTAGAAGTATAGTGTGACTGCGACAGGTAATAAGGCAGTCATGAGTGTGAAAGTCAGAATGTGCCACGACTTTCAGTGATGGTGACTGAAAACTGTTGAAACATAGAAAACAGCTGTATATTCGTAACCTCGTTGTGGTGAGAGTGCTAATACTCTATTGGTTTCCAGGATATTTTTCTACTGTGATTGGTGTTATATCATAAGTATAGTGCAACTGCGTCAGATAATCAGACAGTCAATCATTAGCTAGCTGTTTTGAGAGTACTAATACTCTACTTGCTACCTGCTTATATTTGAACTGTGGGATCAAGCTATATTGTGTTAGAAATAAAGAGTGACTGAGTCAGGTAATAAGGCAGACATGAGTGAGAGAGTGAAAATGTGGCATGCGTTTCAGTGATGGTGACTGAAAACTGTTGAAACACAGTAAACAGCTGTATTTTCAGTATGTAATTGTGATCAGAGGACTAATACTCTATTGGTTTCCAGGATATTTTTCTACCGTGATATGGTGTTATATCATTTTATAAGTATAGAGTGACTACGTCAGATAATCAGACAGTCATTCATTAGCTAGCAGTGTTGAGAGTACTAATACTCTACCCGCTACCAGCTTAAATTTGAACTGTGGCATCAAGCTATATTGTGTTAGAAATGTAGATTGACTCTGTCACGTAATAAGACAGTCATGAGTGAGAGAGTCAGAACGAGTCTCGACTTTCTACAATGCTAACCGAAAAGTGTTGAAACACAGTAAGCAGCTGTTGGTTTGGTACCTAGCTGTGTTGAGAGTACTAATACTCCATTTGCAACCAGCCCAAATTTCAATCGTGGTATCTTATTACATTGTGTTAGAAGCAAAGTGTGACTGCTTCACTTAATAAGGCAGTCATGAGTGCGAGAGTCAGAATGTGGCACGACTTTCACTGATGGTGACTGGAAACTGTTGAAACACAGTAAACAGCTGTATTTTCGGTACCCAGTTGTGATGAGAGCACTAATACTCTATTGGTTTCCAGAATATTTTCTACTGTGGTATGGTGTTAAATCATTTTATAAGTATAGTGTGACTGCGCCAGGAAATGACACAGTCATTCATTAGCTAGCTGTGTTGAGAGTACTAATACTCTATTTGTTACCAGCCTAGATTTCAACCGTGGCATCAAGCTATATTGTGTTATAAGTATAGAGTGACTGCGTCAGGTAATAAGGCAGGCATGAGTGAGAGAGTGAGAACGTGTCTTGACTTTCAACAATGCTAACTGTAAACAGTTGAAACAAAGTAAACAGTTGTAGCTTTAGTACCTAGCGGTGTTATATTGTGTTAGAACAATAGTGTGACTGTGATAGGTAATAAGGCAGTCATGAGTGTGAGAGTCAGAATGTGCCACAGTTTTCAGGGATGGTCACTGAAAACTGTTGAAACACAGTAAACAGCTGTAGCTTTGGTACCTATCTGTGTTGAGAGTACTAATACTCCATTTCCAACCAGCCTAAATTTCAACCGTGGTATCTTGTTACATTGTGTTATAAGTATAGTGTGACTGCATCACTTAATAAGGCAGTCATGAGTGTGAGAGTCAGAATGTGGCACGACTTTCACTGATGGTGACTGAAAACTGTTGAAACACAGTAAACAGCTGTATATTCGGTACCTAGTTGTGGTGAGAGTACTAATACTCTATTGGTTTCCAGGATATTTTTCTATTTTGATATGGTGTTATATCATAAGTATAGTGTGACTGCGTCAGATAATCAGACGGTCATTCATTAGCTAGCTGTGTTGAGAGTACTAATACTCTACTTGCTACCAGCCTATATTTGAACTGTGGCATCAAGCTATATTGTGTTAGAAATAAAGAGTGACTGAGTAAGGTAATATGGCAGTCATGAGTGAGAGAGTCAGAACGTGTCTCGACTTTCTACAATGCTACCTGAATACTGTTGAAACACAGTGAACAGCTGTAGCTTTGGTACCTAGCTGTGTTGAGAGTACTAATACTCCATTTGTTAACAGCCTAAATTTCAACCATGGTATCATGTTATATTGTGTTAGAAGTATAATGTGACTGCAACAGGTAATAAGGCAGTCATGAGTGTGAGAGTCAGAATGCACCACGACTTTCGGTGATGGTGACTGAAAACTGCTGAAACACAGTAAACAGCTCTATCTTCGGTACCTAGTTGTGATTAGAGTACTAATACTATATCGGTCACCAGGATATTTTTCTACCGTGGTATGGTGTTATATTATTTTATAAGCATAGTGTGACTGCGTAAGGTAATAAGACAGTCATGAGTGAGAGTCGGAACGTGTCTCGACTTTCTACAATGCTAACTGAAAACTGTTGAAACACACAAAACAGCTGTTGCTTTGTGACCTAGGTTTGTTGAGAGTACTAATACTCCATATGGAACCGGCCTAAATTTCAACCATGGTATATTGTTACATTGTCTTAGAAGTATAGGGTGACTGCATCACTTAATAAGGCAGTCATGAGTGTGAGAGTCAGAATGTGGCACGACTTTCACTGACGGTGACTGAAAACTGTTGAAACAGGGTAAACAGCTGTATATTCGGTACCCAGTTGTGGTGAGAGTGCTAATACTCTATTGGTTTCCATGATATTTTTCTACTGTGATATGGTGTTATATCATAAGTATAGTATGACTGCGTCAGATAATCAGACAGTCATTCATTAGCTAGCTGTGTTGAGAGTACTAATACTCTATTTGCTACCAACCTAAATTTCAACCATGGCCTCAGGCTCTATTGTGTTATAGCTATAGAGTGACTGCGACAGGTAATAAGGCGATCTTGAGTGAGACAGTCAGAACGTGTCTCGACTTTCTACAATGCTGAGAACTGTTGAAACACAGTAAACAGCTGTAGCTTTGGTACCTAGCTGTGTTGTGAGGACTAATACTCCATTTGCTAGCAGCCTAAATTTCAAGCGTGGTATCATGTTATATTGTGTTAGAAGGATAGTGTGACTGCGACAGGAAATAAGGCAGTCATGAGTGTGAGAGTCAGAATGTGCCACAACTTTCAGTGATGGTGACTGAAAAGTGTTGAAAAAGAGTAAACAGCTGTATCTTCGGTACCTAGTTGTGATGAGGGTACTAATACTCTATTGGTCTCCAGGATATTTTTCCACTGTGGAATGGTGTTATATCATTTTACAAGTATAGTGTGACTGCGAAAGGTAATAAGACAGCCATGAGTGAAAGAGTCAGGACGTGTCTCGACTTTCTACAATGCTAACTGAAAACTGTTAAACACAGTAAACAGCTGTAGCTTTGGTACCTAGCTGTGTTGAGGGTACTAATACTCCATTTGCTACCAGCCTAAATTTTAAACGTGGTATCATGTTATATTGTGTTAGAAGTATAGTGTGACTGCGACAGGTAATAAGGCAGTCATGAGTGTGAGAGTCAGAATGTGTCTCGACATTCTACAATGCTAACTGAAAACTGTTGAAACACAGTAAACAGCTGTTGCTTTGTTACCTAGATGTGTTGAGAGTACTAATACTACATTTGCAAACAGCCTAAATTTCAAGCATGGTATCTTGTTACATTGTCTTAGAAGTATAGTGTGACTGCATCATTTAATAAGGCAGTCATGAGTGTGAGAGTCAGAATGTGGCACGACTTTCACTGTGACTGAAAACTGTTGAAACACAGTAAACAGCTGTATATTCGGTACCTAGTTGTGGTGAGAGTGCTAATACTCTATTGGTTTCCATGATATTTTTCTACTGTGATATGGTGTTATATCATAAGTATAGTATGACTGCGTCAGATAATCAGACAGTCATTCATTAGCTAGCTGTGTTGTGAGTACTAATACTCTATTTGCTACCAACCTAAATTTCAACCATGGCCTCAGGCTCTATTGTGTTATAGCTTTTGAGTGATTGCGACAGGTAATAAGGCGGTCTTGAGTGTGAGAGTCAGAATGTGCCACAACTTTCAGTGATGGTGACCGAAAAGTGTTGAAAAAGAGTAAACAGCTGTATCTTCGGTACCTAGTTGTGATGAGAGTACTAATACACTATTGGTCTCCAGGATATTTTTCCACTGTGGAATGGTGTTATATCATTTTACAAGTATAGTGTGACTGCGAAAGGTAATAAGACAGCCATGAGTGAAAGAGTCAGAACGTGTCTCGACTTTCTACAATGCTAACTGAAAACTGTTAAACACAGTAAACAGCTGTAGATTTGGTACCTAGCTGTGTTGAGAGTACTAATACTCCTTTTGCTACCAGCCTAAATTTCAAACATGGTATCATGTTATATTGTGTTAGAAGGATAGTGTGACTGCGACAGGTAATAAGGCAGTCATGAGTGTGAGAGTCAGAATGTGCCACGACTTTCAGTGATGGTGACTGAAAACTGTTGAAACACAGAAAACAGCTGTATATTCGGTACCTCGTTGTGGTGAGAGTACTAATAGACTCTATTGGTTTCCAGGATATTTTTCTACTGTGATATGGTGTTATATCATAAGTATAGTGCAACTGCATCAGATAATCACACAGTCATTCATTAGCTAGCTGTGTTGAGAGTACTAATACTCCACTTGCTACCAGCTTGTATTTGAACTGTGGCATCAATCTATATTGTGTTAGAAATAAAGAGTGACTGAGTCAGGTAATAAGGCAGTCATGAGTGTGAGAATCAGAATGCGCCACGACTTTCGATGATGGTAACTGAAAACTGTTGAAACACCGTAAACAGCTCTATCTTCGGTACCTAGTTGTGATGAGAGTACTAATACTCTATTGGTCCCCAGGATACTTCTCTACCGTGGTATGGTGTTATATTATTTTATAAGCATAGTGTGACTGCATAAGGTAATAAGACAGTCATGAGTGAGCGAGTCAGAACGTGTCTCGACGTTCTACAATGCTAACTGAAAACTGTTGAAACACAGTAAACAGCTGCTGCTTTGTTACCTAGCTGTGTTGAGAGTACTAATACTACATTTGCAAACAGCCTAAATTTCAACCATGGTATCTTGTTACATTGGCTTAGAAGTATAGTGTGACTGCATCACTTAATAAGGCAGCCATGAGTGTGAGAGTCAGAATGTGGCACGACTTTCACTGACGGTGACTGAAAACTGTTGAAACAGGGTAAACAGCTGTATATTCGGTACCCAGTTGTGGTGAGAGTGCTAATACTCTATTGGTTTCCATGATATTTTTCTACTTTGATATGGTGTTATATCATAAGTATAGTATGACTGCGTCAGATAATCAGACAGTCATTCATTAGCTAGCTGTGTTGAGAGTAATAATACTCTATTTGCTACCAACCTAAATTTCAACCATGGCCTCAGGCTCTATTGTGTTATAGCTATAGAGTGACTGCTACAGGTAATAAGGCGATCTTGAGTGAGACAGTCAGAACGTGTCTCGACTTTCTACAATGCTGAGAACTGTTGAAACACAGTAAACAGCTGTAGCTTTGGTACCTAGCTGTGTTGTGAGGACTAATACTCCATTTGCTAGCAGCCTAAATTTCAAGCGTGGTATCATGTTATATTGTGTTAGAAGTATAGTGTGACTGCGACAGGAAATAAGGCAGTCATGAGTGTGAGAGTCAGAATGTGCCACAACTTTCAGTGATGGTGACTGAAAAGTGTTGAAAAAGATTAAACAGCTGTATCTTCGGTACCTAGTTGTGATGAGAGTACTAATACTCTATTGGGCTCCAGGATATTTTTCCACTGTGGAATGGTGTTATATCATTTTACAAGTATAGTGTGACTGCGAAAGGTAATAAGACAGCCATGAGTGAAAGAGTCAGGACGTGTCTCGACTTTCTACAATGCTAACTGAAAACTGTTAAACACAGTAAACAGTTGTAGCTTTGGTACCTAGCAGTGTTGAGAGTACTAATACTCCATTTGCTACCAGCCTAAATTTTAAACGTGGTATCATGTTATATTGTGTTAGAAGTATAGTGTGACTGCGACAGGTAATAAGGCAGTCATGAGTGGGAGAGTCAGAATGTGTCTCGACGTTCTACAATGCTAACTGAAAACTGTTGAAACACAGTAAACAGCTGTTGCTTTGTTACCTAGCTGTGTTGAGAGTACTAATACTACATTTGCAAACAGCCTAAATTTCAACCATGGTATCTTGTTATATTGTCTTAGAAGTATAGTGTGACTGCATCACTTAATAAGGCAGTCATGAGTGTGAGAGTAAGAATGTGGCACGACTTTCACTGTGACTGAAAACTGTTGAAACACAGTTAACAGCTGTATATTCGGTACCTAGTTGTGGTGAGAGTGCTAATACTCTATTGGTTTCCATCATATTTTTCTACTGTGATATGGTGTTATATCATAAGTATAGTATGACTGCGTCAGATAATCAGACAGTCATTCATTAGCTAGCTGTGTTGTGAGTACTAATACTCTATTTGCTACCAACCTAAATTTCAACCATGGCCTCAGGCTCTATTGTGTTATAGCTATAGAGTGATTGCGACAGGTAATAAGGCGGTCTTGAGTGTGAGAGTCAGAATGTGCCACAACTTTCAGTGATGGTGACTGAAAAGTGTTGAAAAAGAGTAAACAGCTGTATCTTCGGTACCTAGTTGTCATGAGAGTACTAATACTCTATTGGTCTCCAGGATATTTTTCCACTGTGGAATGGTGTTATATCATTTTACAAGTATAGTGTGACTGCGAAAGGTAATAAGACAGCCATGAGTGAAAGAGTCAGGACGTGTCTCGACTTTCTACAATGCTAACTGAAAACTGTTAAACACAGTAAACAGCTGTAGCTTTGGTACCTAGCTGTGTTGAGAGTACTAATACTCCATTTGCTACCAGCCTAAATTTTAAACGTGGTATCATGTTATATTGTGTTAGAAGTATAGTGTGACTGCGTCAGATAATCAGACAATCATTCATTAGCAAGCTGTGATGAGAGTACTAATACTCTGCTTGCTACCAGCTTAACTTTGAACTGTGGCATCAAGCTATAATGTGTTAGATATATAGAGTGACTGCGTCAGATAATAAGGCAGTCATGAGTGAGAGAGTCAGAATGAGTCTCGACTTTCTACAATGATAACTGAAAATTGTTGAAACACAGTAAACAGCTGTTGGTTTGGTACCTAGCTGTATTGAGAGTACTAATACTCCATTTGCAACCAGCCTAAATTTCAATCGTGGTATCTTGTTACATTGTGTTAGAAGTATAGTGTGACTGCATCCTTTAATAAGGCAGTCATGAGTGTGAGAGTCAGAATGTGGTACGACTTTCACGGATGGTCACTGAAAACCGTTGAAACACAGTAAACAGCTGTATTTGCGGTACCCAGTTGTGATGAGAGCACTAATACTCTATTGGTTTCCAGAATATTTTCTACTGTGCTATGGTGTTAGATAATTATATCAGTATAATGTGACTTCATCAGGGAATAAGACAAGTCATTCATTAGCTGTGTTGAGAGTACTAATACTCCATTTGCTACTAGCCTAAATTTCAACCGTTGTATCATGTTATATTGTGTTAGAAGTAGAGTGTGACTGCATCAGGTAATAAGGCAGTCATCAGTGTGAGAGTGATAATGTGGCACGAGTTTCAGTGATGGTGACTGAAAACTGTTGAAACACAGTAAACAGCTGTATTTTCAGTATGTAATTGTGATCGGAGGACTAATACTCTATTGGTTTCCAGGATATTTTTCTACCGTGATATGGTGTTATATCATTTTGTAAGTATAGAGTGACTACGTCAGATAATCAGACAGTCATTCATTAGCTAGCAGTGTTGAGAGTACTAATACTCTACTTGCTACCAGCAAAAATTTGAAATGTGGCATCAAGCTATATTGTGTTAGAAATGTAGAGTGACTGTGTCAGGTAATAAGGCAGTCATGAGTGAGAGAGTCAGAACGAGTCTGGACTTTCTACAATGCTAACCGAAAACTGTTGAAACACAGTAAACAGCTGTAGCTTTGGTACCTAGCTGTGTTGAGAGTACTAATACTCCATTTGTTAACAGCCTAAATTTCAACGATGGTATCATGTTACATTGTGTTAGAAGAATAGTGTGACTGCTTTAATTAATAAGGCAGTCATGAGTGTGAGAGTCAGAATGTGGCACGACTTTCACTGATGGAGACTGAAAACTATTGAAACACAGAAAACAGCTGTATTTTCGGAACCCAGTTGTGATGAGAGCACTAATACTCTATTGGTTTCCAGAATATTTTCTACTATGGTATGGTGTTAAATAATTTTATAAGTATAGTGTGACTGCGTCAGGAAATAAGACAGTCATTCATTAGCTAGCTGTGTTGAGAGTACTAATACTCTATTTGTTACCAGCCCAGATTTCAACCGTGGCATCAAGCTATATTGTGTTATAAGTGTAGAGTGACTGCTTCAGGTAATAAGGCAGGCATGAGAGAGAGAGAGAGAGAGAGAGTCAGAACGTGTCTTGACTTTCACCAATGCTAACTGAAAACTGTTGAAACATAGTAAACAGCTGTAGCTTTGATACCTAGCTGTGTTGAGAGTACTAATACTCCATTTGCTACCAGCCTAAATTTCAACCGTGGTATCATGTAATATCATGTTAGAAGAATAGTGTGACTGCGAAAGGTAATAAGGCAGTCATGAGTGTGAGAGTCAGAATGTGCCATGACTTTCAGTGAGGGTGACTGAAAACTGTTGAAACACAGTAAACAGCTGTATATTCGGTACCTTGTTGTGGTGAGAGTACTAATACTCTATTGGTTTCCAGGATATTTTTCTACTGTGATATGGTGTTATATCATAAGTATAGTGTGACTGCGTCAGATAATCAGACAGTCATTCATTAGCTAGCTGTGTTGAGAGTACTAATACTCTACTTGCTACCAGCTTAAATTTGAACTGTGCATCAAGCCATATTGTGTTAGAAATAAAGAGTGACTGCGTCAGGTAATAAGGCAATCATGAGTGAGTGAGTCAGAACGTGTCTCGACTTTCTACAATGCTAACTGAAAACTGTTGAAACACAGTAAACAGCTGTGGCTTTGGTACCTAGATATGTTGAGAGCACTAATACTCCATTTGCCACCAGACAACAATTTCAACCACGGTATCATGTTTTATTGTGTTACAAGTATAGTTTGACTGCTACAGGTAATAAGGCAGACAGGAGTGAGAGAGTCAGAATGCGCCATGACTTTTGGTGATGGTGTCTGAAAACTGTTGAAACACACCAAACAGCTCTATCTTCAATACCCAGTTGTGATGAGATTACTAATACTCTATTGTTTACTAGGATATTTTCTACCATGGTATGGTGTTATATTATTTTGTAAGAAAAGTTTGATGGCGTAAGGTAATAAGACAGTCATGAGTGAGAGAGTCAGAACGAGTCTCGACTTTCTACAATGCTAACTGAAAACTGTTGAAACAGAGTAAACAGCAGTAGCTTTGGTACCTAGCTGTGTTGAGAGTACTAATACTCCATTTGCAACCAGCCTAAAGTTCAATCGTGGTATCTTGTTACATTGTGTTAGAAGTGTAGTGTGACTGCGTCACTTAATAAGGCAGTCATGAGTGTGAGAGTCAGAATGTGGCACGACTTTCACTGATGGTGACTGAAAACTGTTGAAACACAGAAAACAGCTGTATTTTCGGTCCTCAGTTGTGATGAGAGCACTAATACTCTATTGGTTTCCAGAATATTTTCTACTATGGTATAGTGTTAGATAATTTTATAAGTATAGTGTGACTGCGACAGGTAATAAGACAGTCATTCATTAGCTAGCTGTGTTGAGAGTACTAATACTCTATTTGTTACCGGCCCAGACTTCAACCGTGGCATCAAGCTATATTGTGTTATAAGTGTAGAGTGACTGCTTCAGGTAATAAGGCAGGCATGAGGGAGAGAGAGAGTCAGAACCTGTCTTGACATTCAACAATGCTAACTGAAAACTGTGGAAACAAAGTAAACAGTTGTAGCTTTAGTACCTAGCTGTGTTTGGAGTATTAATACTCCATTTGCTACCAGGCTAAATTTCAACCGTGGCATCATGTTATATTGTGATAGAAGTATAGTGTGACTGCGACAGGTAATAAGGTAGTCATGAGTATGAGAGTCAGAATGTGCCACGACTTTAAGTGACGGTGACTGAAAACTGTTGAAACAGAGTAAACAGGTGTATCTTCTGTACCTAGTTGTGATGAGAGTACTAATACTCTATTGGTTTCCAGAATATTTTTCTAGTGAGATATGCGTTATGTCATTTTATAAGTATAGTGTGACTGCGTCAGGTAATAAGACAGTCATTCATTAGCTAGCTGTGTTGAGAGTACTAATACTCTATTTGCTACCAACCTAAATTTCAACCGTGGCATCAAGCAATATTGTGTTATAAGAATAGAGTGACTGCATCAGGTAATAAGGCGGTTATGAGTGAGAGAGTCAGAACGTGTCTCGACTTGCTACAATGCTAACTGAAAACTGTTGAAACACAGTAAACAGCTGTAGCTTTGGTACCTAGCTGTGTTGAGAGTACTAATACTCCATTTGCTACCAGCCTAAATTTCAACCGTGGTATCATGTAATATCATGTTAGAACAATATTGTGTAACTCCGAAAGGTAATAAGGCAGTCATGAGTGTGAGAGTCAGAATGTGCCACGACTTTCAGTGAGGGTGACTGAAAACTGTTGAAACACAGTAAACAGCTGTATATTCGGTACCTTGTTGTGGTGAGAGTGCCAATACTCTATTGGTTTCCAGGATATTTTTCTACTGTGATATGGTGTTATATCATAAGTATAGTGTGACTGCGTCAGATAATCAGACAGTCATTCATTAGCTAGCTGTGTTGAGAGTACTAATACTCTACTTCCTACCAGCTTAAATTTGAACTGTGCATCAAGCCGTATTGTGTTAGAAATAAAGAGTGACTGCGTCAGGTAATAAGGCAGTCGTGAGTGAGAGAGTCAGAACGTGTCTCTACTTTCTACAATGCTAACTGAAAACTGTTGAAACACAGTAAACAGCTGTAGCTTTGGTACCTAGATATGTTGAGGGCACTAATACTCCATTTGCCACCAGACTACAATTTCAACCATGGTATCATGTTATATTGTGTTAGAAGTATAGTTTGACAGCTACAGGTAATAAGCCAGTCAGGAGTGAGAGTGTCAGAATGCGCCATGACTTTTGGTGATGGTGTCTGAAAACTGTTGAAACACACCAAACAGCTCTATCGTCAATACCCAGTTGTGATGAGATTTTTAATACTCTATTGTTTACTAGGATATATTCTACCATGGTATGGTGTTATATTATTTTATAAGAAAAGTTTGACTGCGTAAGGTAATAAGACAGCCATGAGTGAGAGAGTCAGAACGAGTCTCGACTTTCTACAATGCTAACTGAAAACTGTTGAAACACAGTAAACAGCAGTAGCTTTGGTTCCTAGCTGTGTTGAGAGTACTAATACTCCATTTGAAACCAGCCTAAAGTTGAATCGTGGTAACTTGTTACATTGTGTTAGAAGTATAGTGTGACTGCGTCACTTAATAAGGCAGTCATGAGTATGAGAGTCAGAATGTGCCACGACTTTCAGTGACGGTGACTGAAAACTGTTGAAACAGAGTAAACAGCTGTATCTTCTGTACCTAGTTGTGATGAGAGTACTAATACTCTATTGGTTTCCACAATATTTTTCTTTTGAGATATGCGTTATGTCATTTTATAAGTATACTGTGACTGCGTCAGGTAATAAGACAGTCATTCATTAGCTAGCTGTGTTGAGAGTACTAATACTCTATTTGGTACAAGCCTAAATTTCAACCGAGGCATCAAGCTATATTGTGTTATAAGTATAGAGTGACTGCATCAGGTAAGAAGGCAGTCATGAGTGAGAGAGTCAGAACATGTCTCGACTTTCTACAATGCTAACTGAAAACTGCTGAAACACAGCAAACAGCTGTAGCTTTGGTACCTAGCTGTGTTGAGAATACTGATACTCCATTTGCTATCAGCATAAATTTCAACCGTGGTATCATGTTATATTCTGTTAGAACTATAGTGTGACTGCGACAGGTAATAAGGCAGTCATGAGTTTGGGGGTCAGAATATTTGGAGTACTAATACACCATTTGCAACCAAACTAAATTTCAACTGTGGTATTCTGTTATATTTTGTTAGAAGTATAGTGTGACTGCGACAGGTAATAAGGCAGACATGAATATGAGAGTCAGTATGTGCTACGACTCTCAATGATGGTGACTAAAAACTGTTGAAACACAATAAAGAGTACTAATACTCTATTGGTTTCCAGGATATTTTTGTACTGTGATATGGTGTTATATCATAAGTATAGTGCAACTGCATCAGATAATCAGACAGTCATTCATTAGCTAGCTGTGTTCAGAGTACTAATACTCTACTTTCTACCAGATTAAATTTGAACTGTGGCATCAAGCTACATTGTTTTAGAAATAAAGAGCGACTGCGTCAGGTAATAAGGCAGTCAAGAATGAGAGAGTCAGAACGTGTCTGAACTTTCTAGAATTCTAACTGAAAACTGTTGAAACACAGTGAACAGCTGTAGCTTTGGTACCTAGCTGTGTTGAGAGTACTAATACTCCATTTGCTACCCGCATAAATATCAACCATGGTATCATGTTATATTGTGTTGGAAGTATATTGTGAATGCGACAGGTAATAAGTCAGTCATGAGTGTGAGAGTCAGAATGCACCACGACTTTCGGTGATGGTGATTGAAAACCGTTGAAACACAGTAAACAGCTCTATCTTCGGTACCTAGTTGTGATGAGAGCACTAATACTCTATTGGTTTCCAGGATATTTTCTACTATGGTATGGGGTTAGATAATTTTATAAGTATAGTGTGACTGCGACAGGTAATAAGACAGTCATTCATTAGCAAGCTGTGTTGAGAGTACTAATTACTCTATTTGCTACCAGCCTAAATTTCAACCGTGGTATCATGTTATATTGTGTTAGAAGTACAGTGTGACTGCATCAGGTGATAAGGCAGTCATGAGTGTGAGAGTGATAATGTGGCACGAGTTTCAGTGATGGTGACTGAAAACTGTTGAAACAAAGTAAGCAGCTGTATTTTCAGTATCTAATTGTGATCCGAGTACTAATACTCTTTCGGTTACCAGGATATTTTTCTACTGTGGTATGGTGTTATATCATTTTATAAATATAGTGTGACTGCGAAAGGTAATAAGACAGTCATGAGTGAAAGAGTCAGAACGTGTCTCGACTTTCTACAATGCTAACTGAAAACTGTTAAACACAGTAAACAGCTGTAGCTTTGGTACCTAGCTGTGTTGAGAGTACTCATACTCCATTTGCTACCAGCCTAAATTTCAAACGTGGTATCATGCTATATTGTGTTAGAAGTATAGTGTGACTGCGACAGGTAATAAGGCAGTCATGAGTGTGAAAGTCAGAATGTGCCACGACTTTCAGTGATGGTGACTGAAAACTGTTGAAACATAGAAAACAGCTGTATATTCGTAACCTCGTTGTGGTGAGAGTGCTAATACTCTATTGGTTTCCAGGATATTTTTCTACTGTGATTGGTGTTATATCATAAGTATAGTGCAACTGCGTCAGATAATCAGACAGTCAATCATTAGCTAGCTGTTTTGAGAGTACTAATACTCTACTTGCTACCTGCTTATATTTGAACTGTGGGATCAAGCTATATTGTGTTAGAAATAAAGAGTGACTGAGTCAGGTAATAAGGCAGACATGAGTGAGAGAGTGAAAATGTGGCATGCGTTTCAGTGATGGTGACTGAAAACTGTTGAAACACAGTAAACAGCTGTATTTTCAGTATGTAATTGTGATCAGAGGACTAATACTCTATTGGTTTCCAGGATATTTTTCTACCGTGATATGGTGTTATATCATTTTATAAGTATAGAGTGACTACGTCAGATAATCAGACAGTCATTCATTAGCTAGCAGTGTTGAGAGTACTAATACTCTACCCGCTACCAGCTTAAATTTGAACTGTGGCATCAAGCTATATTGTGTTAGAAATGTAGATTGACTCTGTCACGTAATAAGACAGTCATGAGTGAGAGAGTCAGAACGAGTCTCGACTTTCTACAATGCTAACCGAAAAGTGTTGAAACACAGTAAGCAGCTGTTGGTTTGGTACCTAGCTGTGTTGAGAGTACTAATACTCCATTTGCAACCAGCCCAAATTTCAATCGTGGTATCTTATTACATTGTGTTAGAAGCAAAGTGTGACTGCTTCACTTAATAAGGCAGTCATGAGTGCGAGAGTCAGAATGTGGCACGACTTTCACTGATGGTGACTGGAAACTGTTGAAACACAGTAAACAGCTGTATTTTCGGTACCCAGTTGTGATGAGAGCACTAATACTCTATTGGTTTCCAGAATATTTTCTACTGTGGTATGGTGTTAAATCATTTTATAAGTATAGTGTGACTGCGCCAGGAAATGACACAGTCATTCATTAGCTAGCTGTGTTGAGAGTACTAATACTCTATTTGTTACCAGCCTAGATTTCAACCGTGGCATCAAGCTATATTGTGTTATAAGTATAGAGTGACTGCGTCAGGTAATAAGGCAGGCATGAGTGAGAGAGTGAGAACGTGTCTTGACTTTCAACAATGCTAACTGTAAACAGTTGAAACAAAGTAAACAGTTGTAGCTTTAGTACCTAGCGGTGTTATATTGTGTTAGAACAATAGTGTGACTGTGATAGGTAATAAGGCAGTCATGAGTGTGAGAGTCAGAATGTGCCACAGTTTTCAGGGATGGTCACTGAAAACTGTTGAAACACAGTAAACAGCTGTAGCTTTGGTACCTATCTGTGTTGAGAGTACTAATACTCCATTTCCAACCAGCCTAAATTTCAACCGTGGTATCTTGTTACATTGTGTTATAAGTATAGTGTGACTGCATCACTTAATAAGGCAGTCATGAGTGTGAGAGTCAGAATGTGGCACGACTTTCACTGATGGTGACTGAAAACTGTTGAAACACAGTAAACAGCTGTATATTCGGTACCTAGTTGTGGTGAGAGTACTAATACTCTATTGGTTTCCAGGATATTTTTCTATTTTGATATGGTGTTATATCATAAGTATAGTGTGACTGCGTCAGATAATCAGACGGTCATTCATTAGCTAGCTGTGTTGAGAGTACTAATACTCTACTTGCTACCAGCCTATATTTGAACTGTGGCATCAAGCTATATTGTGTTAGAAATAAAGAGTGACTGAGTAAGGTAATATGGCAGTCATGAGTGAGAGAGTCAGAACGTGTCTCGACTTTCTACAATGCTACCTGAATACTGTTGAAACACAGTGAACAGCTGTAGCTTTGGTACCTAGCTGTGTTGAGAGTACTAATACTCCATTTGTTAACAGCCTAAATTTCAACCATGGTATCATGTTATATTGTGTTAGAAGTATAATGTGACTGCAACAGGTAATAAGGCAGTCATGAGTGTGAGAGTCAGAATGCACCACGACTTTCGGTGATGGTGACTGAAAACTGCTGAAACACAGTAAACAGCTCTATCTTCGGTACCTAGTTGTGATTAGAGTACTAATACTATATCGGTCACCAGGATATTTTTCTACCGTGGTATGGTGTTATATTATTTTATAAGCATAGTGTGACTGCGTAAGGTAATAAGACAGTCATGAGTGAGAGTCGGAACGTGTCTCGACTTTCTACAATGCTAACTGAAAACTGTTGAAACACACAAAACAGCTGTTGCTTTGTGACCTAGGTTTGTTGAGAGTACTAATACTCCATATGGAACCGGCCTAAATTTCAACCATGGTATATTGTTACATTGTCTTAGAAGTATAGGGTGACTGCATCACTTAATAAGGCAGTCATGAGTGTGAGAGTCAGAATGTGGCACGACTTTCACTGACGGTGACTGAAAACTGTTGAAACAGGGTAAACAGCTGTATATTCGGTACCCAGTTGTGGTGAGAGTGCTAATACTCTATTGGTTTCCATGATATTTTTCTACTGTGATATGGTGTTATATCATAAGTATAGTATGACTGCGTCAGATAATCAGACAGTCATTCATTAGCTAGCTGTGTTGAGAGTACTAATACTCTATTTGCTACCAACCTAAATTTCAACCATGGCCTCAGGCTCTATTGTGTTATAGCTATAGAGTGACTGCGACAGGTAATAAGGCGATCTTGAGTGAGACAGTCAGAACGTGTCTCGACTTTCTACAATGCTGAGAACTGTTGAAACACAGTAAACAGCTGTAGCTTTGGTACCTAGCTGTGTTGTGAGGACTAATACTCCATTTGCTAGCAGCCTAAATTTCAAGCGTGGTATCATGTTATATTGTGTTAGAAGGATAGTGTGACTGCGACAGGAAATAAGGCAGTCATGAGTGTGAGAGTCAGAATGTGCCACAACTTTCAGTGATGGTGACTGAAAAGTGTTGAAAAAGAGTAAACAGCTGTATCTTCGGTACCTAGTTGTGATGAGGGTACTAATACTCTATTGGTCTCCAGGATATTTTTCCACTGTGGAATGGTGTTATATCATTTTACAAGTATAGTGTGACTGCGAAAGGTAATAAGACAGCCATGAGTGAAAGAGTCAGGACGTGTCTCGACTTTCTACAATGCTAACTGAAAACTGTTAAACACAGTAAACAGCTGTAGCTTTGGTACCTAGCTGTGTTGAGGGTACTAATACTCCATTTGCTACCAGCCTAAATTTTAAACGTGGTATCATGTTATATTGTGTTAGAAGTATAGTGTGACTGCGACAGGTAATAAGGCAGTCATGAGTGTGAGAGTCAGAATGTGTCTCGACATTCTACAATGCTAACTGAAAACTGTTGAAACACAGTAAACAGCTGTTGCTTTGTTACCTAGATGTGTTGAGAGTACTAATACTACATTTGCAAACAGCCTAAATTTCAAGCATGGTATCTTGTTACATTGTCTTAGAAGTATAGTGTGACTGCATCATTTAATAAGGCAGTCATGAGTGTGAGAGTCAGAATGTGGCACGACTTTCACTGTGACTGAAAACTGTTGAAACACAGTAAACAGCTGTATATTCGGTACCTAGTTGTGGTGAGAGTGCTAATACTCTATTGGTTTCCATGATATTTTTCTACTGTGATATGGTGTTATATCATAAGTATAGTATGACTGCGTCAGATAATCAGACAGTCATTCATTAGCTAGCTGTGTTGTGAGTACTAATACTCTATTTGCTACCAACCTAAATTTCAACCATGGCCTCAGGCTCTATTGTGTTATAGCTTTTGAGTGATTGCGACAGGTAATAAGGCGGTCTTGAGTGTGAGAGTCAGAATGTGCCACAACTTTCAGTGATGGTGACCGAAAAGTGTTGAAAAAGAGTAAACAGCTGTATCTTCGGTACCTAGTTGTGATGAGAGTACTAATACACTATTGGTCTCCAGGATATTTTTCCACTGTGGAATGGTGTTATATCATTTTACAAGTATAGTGTGACTGCGAAAGGTAATAAGACAGCCATGAGTGAAAGAGTCAGAACGTGTCTCGACTTTCTACAATGCTAACTGAAAACTGTTAAACACAGTAAACAGCTGTAGATTTGGTACCTAGCTGTGTTGAGAGTACTAATACTCCTTTTGCTACCAGCCTAAATTTCAAACATGGTATCATGTTATATTGTGTTAGAAGGATAGTGTGACTGCGACAGGTAATAAGGCAGTCATGAGTGTGAGAGTCAGAATGTGCCACGACTTTCAGTGATGGTGACTGAAAACTGTTGAAACACAGAAAACAGCTGTATATTCGGTACCTCGTTGTGGTGAGAGTACTAATAGACTCTATTGGTTTCCAGGATATTTTTCTACTGTGATATGGTGTTATATCATAAGTATAGTGCAACTGCATCAGATAATCACACAGTCATTCATTAGCTAGCTGTGTTGAGAGTACTAATACTCCACTTGCTACCAGCTTGTATTTGAACTGTGGCATCAATCTATATTGTGTTAGAAATAAAGAGTGACTGAGTCAGGTAATAAGGCAGTCATGAGTGTGAGAATCAGAATGCGCCACGACTTTCGATGATGGTAACTGAAAACTGTTGAAACACCGTAAACAGCTCTATCTTCGGTACCTAGTTGTGATGAGAGTACTAATACTCTATTGGTCCCCAGGATACTTCTCTACCGTGGTATGGTGTTATATTATTTTATAAGCATAGTGTGACTGCATAAGGTAATAAGACAGTCATGAGTGAGCGAGTCAGAACGTGTCTCGACGTTCTACAATGCTAACTGAAAACTGTTGAAACACAGTAAACAGCTGCTGCTTTGTTACCTAGCTGTGTTGAGAGTACTAATACTACATTTGCAAACAGCCTAAATTTCAACCATGGTATCTTGTTACATTGGCTTAGAAGTATAGTGTGACTGCATCACTTAATAAGGCAGCCATGAGTGTGAGAGTCAGAATGTGGCACGACTTTCACTGACGGTGACTGAAAACTGTTGAAACAGGGTAAACAGCTGTATATTCGGTACCCAGTTGTGGTGAGAGTGCTAATACTCTATTGGTTTCCATGATATTTTTCTACTTTGATATGGTGTTATATCATAAGTATAGTATGACTGCGTCAGATAATCAGACAGTCATTCATTAGCTAGCTGTGTTGAGAGTAATAATACTCTATTTGCTACCAACCTAAATTTCAACCATGGCCTCAGGCTCTATTGTGTTATAGCTATAGAGTGACTGCTACAGGTAATAAGGCGATCTTGAGTGAGACAGTCAGAACGTGTCTCGACTTTCTACAATGCTGAGAACTGTTGAAACACAGTAAACAGCTGTAGCTTTGGTACCTAGCTGTGTTGTGAGGACTAATACTCCATTTGCTAGCAGCCTAAATTTCAAGCGTGGTATCATGTTATATTGTGTTAGAAGTATAGTGTGACTGCGACAGGAAATAAGGCAGTCATGAGTGTGAGAGTCAGAATGTGCCACAACTTTCAGTGATGGTGACTGAAAAGTGTTGAAAAAGATTAAACAGCTGTATCTTCGGTACCTAGTTGTGATGAGAGTACTAATACTCTATTGGGCTCCAGGATATTTTTCCACTGTGGAATGGTGTTATATCATTTTACAAGTATAGTGTGACTGCGAAAGGTAATAAGACAGCCATGAGTGAAAGAGTCAGGACGTGTCTCGACTTTCTACAATGCTAACTGAAAACTGTTAAACACAGTAAACAGTTGTAGCTTTGGTACCTAGCAGTGTTGAGAGTACTAATACTCCATTTGCTACCAGCCTAAATTTTAAACGTGGTATCATGTTATATTGTGTTAGAAGTATAGTGTGACTGCGACAGGTAATAAGGCAGTCATGAGTGGGAGAGTCAGAATGTGTCTCGACGTTCTACAATGCTAACTGAAAACTGTTGAAACACAGTAAACAGCTGTTGCTTTGTTACCTAGCTGTGTTGAGAGTACTAATACTACATTTGCAAACAGCCTAAATTTCAACCATGGTATCTTGTTATATTGTCTTAGAAGTATAGTGTGACTGCATCACTTAATAAGGCAGTCATGAGTGTGAGAGTAAGAATGTGGCACGACTTTCACTGTGACTGAAAACTGTTGAAACACAGTTAACAGCTGTATATTCGGTACCTAGTTGTGGTGAGAGTGCTAATACTCTATTGGTTTCCATCATATTTTTCTACTGTGATATGGTGTTATATCATAAGTATAGTATGACTGCGTCAGATAATCAGACAGTCATTCATTAGCTAGCTGTGTTGTGAGTACTAATACTCTATTTGCTACCAACCTAAATTTCAACCATGGCCTCAGGCTCTATTGTGTTATAGCTATAGAGTGATTGCGACAGGTAATAAGGCGGTCTTGAGTGTGAGAGTCAGAATGTGCCACAACTTTCAGTGATGGTGACCGAAAAGTGTTGAAAAAAGAGTAAACAGCTGTATCTTCGGTACCTAGTTGTGATGAGAGTACTAATACTCTATTGGTCTCCAGGATATTTTTCCACTGTGGAATGGTGTTATATCATTTTACAAGTATAGTGTGACTGCGAAAGGTAATAAGACAGCCATGAGTGAAAGAGTCAGAACGTGTCTCGACTTTCTATCATGCTAACTGAAAACTGTTAAACACAGTAAACAGCTGTAGATTTGGTACCTAGCTGTGTTGAGAGTACTAATACTCCTTTTGCTACCAGCCTAAATTTCAAACATGGTATCATGTTATATTGTGTTAGAAGGATAGTGTGACTGCGACAGGTAATAAGGCAGTCACGAGTGTGAGAGTCAGAATGTGCCACAACTTTCAGTGATGGTGACTGAAAAGTGTTGAAAAAGAGTAAACAGCTGTATCTTCGGTACCTAGTTGTGATGAGAGTACTAATACTCCTTTTGCTACCAGCCTAAATTTCAAACATGGTATCATGTTATATTGTGTTAGAAGGATAGTGTGACTGCGACAGGTAATAAGGCAGTCATGAGTGTGAGAGTCAGAATGTGCCACGACTTTCAGTCATGGTGCCTGAAAACTGTTGAAACATAGAAAACAGCTGTATATTCGGTACCGGGTTGTGGTGAGAGTACTAATACTCTATTGGTTTCCAGGATATTTTTCTACTGTGATATGGTGTTATATCATAAGTATAGTGCAACTGCATCAGATAATCAGACAGTCATTCATTAGCTAGCTGTGTTGAGAGTACTAATACTCTACTTGCTACCAACTTATATTTGAACTGTGGCATCAAGTTATATTGTGTTAGAAATAAAGAGTGACTGCGACAGGTAATAAGGCAGTCAAGAGTGTGAGAGTCAGAATGCGCCACGACTTTCGGTGATGGTAACTGAAAACTGTTGAAATACAGTAAACAGCTCTATCTTCGGTACCTAGTTGTGATGAGAGTACTAATACTCTATCGGTCACCAGGATATTTCTCTACTGTGGTATGGTGTTACATTATTTTATAAGCATAGTGTGACTGCGTAAGGTAATAAGACAGTCATGAGTGAGAGAGTCAGAATGTGTCTCGACGTTCTACAATGCTAACTGAAAACTGTTGAAACACAGTAAACAGCTGTTGCTTTGTTACCTAGCTGTGTTGAGAGTACTAATACTACATTTGCAAACAGCCTAAATTTCAACCATGGTATCTTGTTACATTGTCTTACAAGTATAGTGTGACTGCATCACTTATTAAGGCAGTCATGAGTGTGAGAGTCAGAATGTGGCACGACTTTCACTGACGGTGACTGAGAACTGTTGAAACACAGTAAACAGTTGTATATTCGGTACCTAGTTGTGGTGAGAGTACTAATACTCTATTCGTTTCCATGATATTTTTCTACTGTGATATGGTGTTATATCATAAGTATAGTATGACTGCGTCAGATAATCAGACAGTCATTCATTAGCTAGCTGTGTTGTGAGTACTAATACTCTATTTGCTACCAACCTAAATTTCAACCATGGCCTCAGGCTCTATTGTGTTATAGCAAAAGAGTGACTGCGACAGGTAATAAGGCGGTCTTGAGTGAGACAGTCAGAACGTGTCTCGACTTTCTACAATGCTAACTGAGAACTGTTGAAACACAGTAAACAGCTGTAGATTTGGTACCTAGCTGTGTTGTGAGTACTAATACTCCATTTGCTAGCAGCCTAAATTTCAAGCGTCTTATCATGTTATATTGTGTTAGAAGTATAGTGTGACTGCGACAGGTAATAAGGCAGTCATGAGTGTGAGAGTCAGAATGTGCCACAACTTTCAGTGATGGTGACTGAAAAGTGTTGAAAAAGAGTAAACAGCTGTATCTTCGGTACCTAGTTGTGATGAGAGTACTAATACTCTATTGGTCTCCAGGATATTTTTCCACTGTGGAATGGTGTTATATCATTTTACAAGTATAGTGTGACTGCGAAAGGTAATAAGACAACCATGAGTGAAAGAGTCAGAACGTGTCTCGACTTTCTACAATGCTAACTGAAAACTGTTGAAACACACAAAACAGCTGTTGCATTGTGACCTAGGTTTGTTGAGAGTACTAATACTCCATATGCAACCAACCTAAATTTCGACCATGGTATCTTGTTACATTGTGTTGGAAGTATAGTGTGACTGCATCGCTTAATAAGACAGTCATGAGTGTGAGAGTCAGAATGTGGCACGACTTTCACTGATGGTGACTGAAAACTGATGAAGCACAGTAAACAGCTGTATTTTCGGTCCTCAGTTGTGATGAGAGCACTAATACTCTATTGGTTTCCAGAATATTTTCTACTATGGTATAGTGTTAGATAATTTTATAAGTATAGTGTGACTGCGACAGGTAATAAGACAGTCATTCATTAGCTAGCTGTGTTGAGAGTACTAATACTCTATTTGCTACCAGCCTAAATTTAAAAAAAAAAATGGTATCATGTTATATTGTGTTAGAAGTATAGTGTGACTGCGTCAGCTGATAAAGCAGTCGTGAGTGTGACAGTGATAATGTGGCACGAGTTTCAGTGATGGTGACTGAAAACTGTAGAAACACAGAAACAGCTGCATTTTCAGTATCTAATTGTGATGAGAGTACTAATACTCTATTGGTTACCAGGATATTTTTCGACTCTGGTATGGTGTTATATCATTTTATAAGTATAGTGTGACTGCGAAAGGTAATAAGACAGCCATGAGTGAAAGAGTCAGAACGTGTCTCGACTTTCTACAATGCTAGCTGAAAACTGTTAAACACAGTAAACAGCTGTAGCTTTGGTACCTAGCTGTGTTGAGAGTACTAATACTCCATTTGCTACCAGCCTAAATTTCAAATGTGATATCATGTTATATTGTGTTAGAAGTATAGTGTGACTGCGACAGGTAATAAGGCAATCATGAGTGTGAGAGTCAGAATGTGCCACGACTTTCAGTGATGGTGACTGAAAACTGTTGAAACATAGTAAACAGCTGTATATTCGGTACCTCGTTGTGGTGAGAGTACTAATACTCTATTGGTTTCCAGGATATTTTTCTACTGTGATATGGTGTTATATCATAAGTATAGTGCAACTGCATCAGATAATCACATAGTCATTCATTAGCTAGCTGTGTTGAGAGTAATAATACTCCACTTGCTACCGGCTTGTATTTGAACTGTGGCATCAAGCTATATTGTGTTAGAAATAAAGAGTGACTGAGTCAGGTAATAAGGCAGTCATGAGTGTGAGAGTCACAATTCGCCACGACTTTCGGAGATAGTAACTGAAAACTGTTGAAACACAGTAAACAGCTCTATCTTCGGTACCTAGCTGTGATGAGAGTACTAATACTCTATCGGTCACCAGGATATTTCTCTACCGTGGTATGGTGTTACATTATTTTATAAGCATAGTGTGACTGTGTAAGGTAATAAGACAGTCATGAGTGAGAGAGTCAGAACGTGTCTCGATGTTCTAGAATGCTAACTGAACAGCTGCTGCTTTGTTACCTAGCTGTGTTGGGAGTACTAATACTACATTTGTAAACAGTCTAAATTTCAACCATGGTATCTTGTTACATTGTCTTAGAAGTATAGTGTGACTGCATCACTTAATAAGGCAGTCATGAGTGTGAGAGTCAGAATGTGGCACGACTTTCACTGACGGTGACTGAAAACTGTTCAAACACAGTTAACAGCCGTATATTCTGTACCTAGTTGTGGTGAGTGGGCTAATACTCTATTGGTTTCCATGATATTTTTCTACTGTGAGATGGTGTTATATCATAAGTATAGTATGACTGCATCAGATAATCAGACAGTCATTCATTAGCTAGCTGTGTTGAGAGTACTAATACTCTATTTGCTACCAACCTAAATTTCAACCATGGCCTCAGGCTCTATTGTGTTATAGCTATAGAGTGACTGTGACAGGTAATAAGGCGGTCTTGAGTGAGACAGTCAGAATGTGTCTCGACTTTCTACAATGCTAACTGAGAACTGTTGAAACACAGTAAACAGCTGTAGCTTTGGTACCTAGCTGTCTTGTGAGTACTAATACGCCATTTGCTAGCAGCCTAAATTTCAAGCGTGGTATCATGTTATATTGTGTTAGAAGGATAGTGTGACTGCGACAGGTAATAAGGCAGTCATGAGTGTGAGAGTCAGAATGTGCCACAACTTTCAGTGATCGTGACTGAAAAGTGTTGAAAAAGAGTAAACAGCTGTATCTTCGGTACCTAGTTGTGATGAGAGTACTAATACTCTATTGGTCTCCAGGATATTTTTCCACTGTGGAATGGTGTTATATCATTTTACAAGCATAGTGTGACTGCGAAAGGTAATAAGACAGCCATTAGTGAAAGAGTCAGAACGTGTCTCGACTTTCTACAATGCTAACTGAAAACTGTTAAACACAGTAAACAGCTGTAGCTTTGGTACCTAGCTGTGTTGAGAGTACTAATACTCCATTTGCTACCAGCCTAAATTTCAAACGTGGTATCATGTTATATTGTGTTAGAAGTATAGTGTGACTGCGACAGGTAATAAGGCAGTCATGAGTGTGAGAGTCAGAATGTGCCACGACTTTCAGTGATGGTGACTGAAAACTGTTGAAACATAGAAAACAGCTGTATATTCGGTACCTCGTTGTCGTGAGAGTACTAATACTCTATTGGTTTCCAGGATATTTTTCTACTGTGATATGGTGTTATATCATAAGTATAGTGCAACTGCATCAGATAATCAGACAGTCATTCATTAACTAGCTGTGTTGAGAGTACTAATACTCTACTTGCTACCAGCTTATATTTGAACTGTGGCATCAAGCTATATTGTGTTAGAAATAAAGAGTGACTGCGACAGGTAATAAGGCAGTCATGAGTGTGAGAGTCAGAATGTGCCACGACTTTCGGTGATGGTAACTGAAAACTGTTGAAACACAGTAAACAGCTCTATCTTCGGTACCTAGTTGTGATGAGAGTACTAATACTCTATCGGTCACCAGGATATTTCTCTACCGTGGTATGGTGTTACATTATTTTATAAGCATAGTGTGACTGCGTAAGGTAATAAGACAGTCATGAGTGAGAGAGTCAGAATGTGTCTCGACGTTCTACAATGCTAACTGAAAACTGTTGAAACACAGTAAGCAGCTGTTGCTTTGTTACCTAGCTGTGTTGAGAGTACTAACACTACATTTGCAAACAGCCTAAATTTCAACCATAGTATCTTGTTACATTGTCTTAGAAGTATAGTGTGACTGCATCACTTAATAAGGCAGTCATGAGTGTGAGAGTCAGAATGTGGCACGACTTTAACTGACGGTGACTGAAAACTGTTGAAACACAGTAAACAGCTGTATATTCGGTACCTAGTTGTGGTGAGAGTGCTAACACTCTATTGATTTCCATGATACTTTTCTACTGTGATATGGTGTTATATCATAAGTATAGTATGACTGCGTCAGATAATCAGACAGTCATTCAGAACGTGTCTCGACTTTCTACAGTGCTAACTGAGAACTGTTGAAACACAGTAAACAGCTGTAGCTTTGGTACCTAGCTGTGTTGTGAGTACTAATACTCCATTTCCTGGCAGCTTAAATTTCAAGCGTGGTATCATGTTATATTGTGTTAGAAGTATAGTGTTACTGCGACAGGTAATAAGGCAGTCATGAGTGTGAGAGTCAGAATGTGCCACAACTTTCAGTGATGGTGACTGAAAAGTGTTGAAAAACAGTAAACAGCTGTATCTTCGGTACCTAGTTGTGATGAGAGTACTAATACTCTATTGGTCTCCAGGATATTTTTCCACTGTGGAATGGTGTTATATCATTTTACAAGTATAGTGTGACTGCGAAAGGTAATAAGACAGCCATGAGTGAAAGAGTCAGAACGTGTCTCGACTTTCTACAATGCTAACTGAAAACTGTTGAAACACACAAAACAGCTGTTGCTTTGTGACCTAGGTTTGTTGAGAGTACTAATACTCCATATGCAACCAGCCTAAATTTCGACCATGGTATCTTGTTACATTGTGTTAGAAGTATAGTGTGACTGCGTCGCTTAATAAGACAGTCATGAGTGTGAGAGTCAGAATGTGGCACGACTTTCACTGATGGTGACTGAAAACTGTTGAAGCACAGTAAAAAGCTGTATTTTCTGTCCTCAGTTGTGATGAGAGCACTAATACTCTATTGGTTTCCAGAATATATTCTACTATGGTATAGTGTTAGATAATTTTATAAGTATAGTGTGACTGCGACAGGTAATAAGACAGTCATTCATTAGCTAGCTGTGTTGAGAGTACTAATACTCTATTTGCTACCAGCCTAAATTTAAAAAAAAAATGGTATCATGTTATATTGTGTTAGAAGTGTAGTGTGACTGCGTCAGCTGATAAAGCAGTCGTGAGTGTGACAGTGATAATGTGGCACGAGTTTCAGTGATGGTGACTGAAAACTGTTGAAACACAGAAACAGCTGCATTTTCAGTATCCAATTGTGATCAGAGTACTAATACTCTATTGGTTACCAGGATATTTTTCGACTCTGGTATGGTGTTATATCATTTTATAAGTATAGTGTGACTGCGAAAGGTAATAAGACAGCCATGAGTGAAAGAGTCAGAACGTGTCTCGACTTTCTACAATGCTAGCTGAAAACTGTTAAACACAGTAAACAGCTGTAGCTTTGGTACCTAGCTGTGTTGAGAGTACTAATACTCCATTTGCTACCAGCCTAAATTTCAAATGTGATATCATGTTATATTGTGTTAGAAGTATAGTGTGACTGCGACAGGTAATAAGGCAGTCATGAGTGTGAGAGTCAGAATGTGCCACGACTTTCAGTGATGGTGACTGAAAACTGTTGAAACATAGAAAACAACTGTATATTCGGTACCTCGTTGTGGTGAGAGTACTAATACTCTATTGGTTTCCAGGATATTTTTCTACTGTGATATGGTGTTATATCATAAGTATAGTGCAACTGCATCAGATAATCACATAGTCATTCATTAGCTAGCTGTGTTGAGAGTACTAATACTCCACTTGCTACCAGCTTGTATTTGAACTGTGGCATCAAGCTATATTGTGTTAGAAATAAAGAGTGACTGAGTCGAGTAATAAGGCAGTCATGAGTGTGAGAGTCACAATGCGCCACGACTTTCGGAGATAGTAACTGAAAACTGTTGAAACACAGAAAACAGCTCTATCTTCGGTACCTAGTTGAGATGAGAGTACTAATACTCTATCGGTCACCAGGATATTTCTCTACCGTGGTATGGTGTTACATTATTTTATAAGCATAGTGTGACTGTGTAAGGTAATAAGACAGTCATGAGTGAGAGAGTCAGAACGTGTCTCGATGTTCTAGAATGCTAACTGAAAACTGTTGAAACACAGTAAACAGCTGTTGCTTTGTTACCTAGCTGTGTTGCGAGTACTGATACTACATTTGTAAACAGTCTAAATTTCAACCATGGTATCTTGTTACATTGTCTTAGAAGTATAGTGTGACTGCATCACTTAATAAGGCAGTCATGAGTGTGAGAGTCAGAATGTGGCACGACTTTCACTGACGGTGACTGAAAACTGTTGAAACACAGTTAACAGCTGTAAATTCTGTACCTAGTTGTGGTGAGTGGGCTAATACTCTATTGGTTTCCATGATATTTTTCTACTGTGATATGGTGTTATATCATAAGTATAGTATGACTGCGTCAGATAATCAGACAGTCATTCATTAGCTAGCTGTGTTGAGAGTACTAATACTCTATTTGCTACCAACCTAAATTTCAACCATGGCCTCAGGCTCTATTGTGTTATAGCTATAGAGTGACTTCGACAGGTAATAAGGCGCTCTTGAGTGAGACAGTCAGAACGTGTCTCGACTTTCTACAATGCTAACTGAGAACTGTTGAAACACAGTAAACAGCTGTAGCTTTGGTACCTAGCTGTGTTGTGAGTACTAATACTCCATTTGCTAGCAGCCTAAATTTCAAGCATGGTATCATGTTATATTGTGTTAGAAGTATAGTGTGACTGCGACAGGTAATAAGGCAGTCATGAGTGTGAGAGTCAGAATGTTCCACAACTTTCAGTGATCGTGACTGAAAAGTGTTGAAAAAGAGTAAACAGCTGTATCTTCGGTACCTAGTTGTGATGAGAGTACTAATACTCTATTGGTCTCCAGGATATTTCTCCACTGTGGAATGGTGTTATATCATTTTACAAGCATAGTGTGACTGCGAAAGGTAATAAGACAGCCATGAGTGAAAGAGTGAGAACGTGTCTCGACTTTCTACAATGCTAACTGAAAACTGCTAAACACAGTAAACAGCTGTAGCTTTGGTACCTAGCTGTGTTGAGAGTACTAATACTCCATTTGCTACCAGCCTAAATTTCAAACGTGGTATCATGTTATATTGTGTTAGAAGTATAGTGTGACTGCGACAGGTAATAAGGCAGTCATGAGTGTGAGAGTCAGAATGTGCCACGACTTTCAGTGATGGTGACTGAAAACTGTTGGAAACATAGAAAACAGCTGTATATTCGGTACCTTGTTGTCGTGAGAGTACTAATAGTCTATTGGTTTCCAGGATATTTTTCTACTGTGATATGGTGTTATATCATAAGTAGAGTGCAACTGCATCAGATAATCACATAGTCATTCATTAGCTAGCTGTGTTGAGAGTACTAATACTCCACTTGCTACCAGCTTGTATTTGAACTGTGGCTTCAAGCTATATTGTGTTAGAAATAAAGAGTGACTGAGTCAGGTAATAAGGCAGTCATGAGTGTGAGAGTCACAATGCGCCATGACTTTCGGTGATGGTAACTGAAAACTGTTGAAACACAGTAAACAGCTCTATCTTCGGTACCTAGTTGTGATGAGAGTACTAATACTCTATCGGTCAGCAGGATATTTCTCCACCGTGGTATGGTGTTACATTATTTTATAAGCATAGTGTGACTGCGTAAGGTAATAAGACAGTCATGAGTGAGAGAGTCAGGACGTGTCTCGACGTTCTACATTGCTAACTGAAAACTGTTGAAACACAGTAAACAGCTGTTGCTTTGTTACCTAGCTGTGTTGGGAGTACTAATACTACATTTGTAAACAGCCTAAATTTCAAACATGGTATCTTGTTACATTGTCTTAGAAGTATAGTGTGACTGCATCACTTAATAAGGCAGTCATGAGTGTGAGAGTCAGAATATGGAACGACTTTCACGGACGGTGACTGAAAACTGTTGAAACAGTTAACAGCTGTATATTCTGTACCTAGTTGTGGTGAGTGGGCTAATACTCTATTGGTTTCCATGATATTTTTCTACTGTGATATGGTGTTATATCATAAGTAAAGTATGACTGCGTCAGATAATCAGACAGTCATTCATTATCTAGCTGTGTTGAGAGTACTAATACTCTATTTGCTACCAACCTAAATTTCAACCATGGCCTCAGGCTCTATTGTGTTATAGCTATAGAGTGACTGCGACAGGTAATAAGGCAGTCTTGAGTGAGACAGTCAGAACGTGTTTCGACCTTCTACAATGCTGAGAACTGTTGAAACACAGTAAACAGCTGTAGCTTTGGTACCTAGCTGTGTTGTGAGTACTAATACACCATTTGCTAGCAGCCTAAATTTCAAGCATGGTATCATGATATATTGTGTTAGAAGTATAGTGTGACTGCGACAGGTAATAAGGCAGTCATGAGTGTGAGAGTCAGAATGTGCCACAACTTTCAGTGATGGTGACTGAAAAGTGTTGAAAAAGAGTAAACAGCTGTATCTTCGGTACCTAGTTGTGATGAGAGTACTAATACTCTATTGGTCTCCAGGATATTTTTCCACTGTGGAATGGTGTTATATCATTTTACAAGTATAGTGTGACTGCGAAAGGTAATAAGACAGCCATGAGTGAAAGAGTCAGAACGTGTCTCGACTTTCTACAATGCTAACTGAAAACTGTTGAAACACACAAAACAGATGTTGCTTTGTGACCTAGGTTTGTTGAGAGTACTAATACTCCATATGCAACCAGCCTAAATTTCGACCATGGTATCTTGTTACATTGTGTTAGAAGTATAGTGTGACTGCGTCGCTTAATAAGACAGTCATGAGTGTGAGAGTCAGAATGTGGCACGACTTTCACTGATGGTGACTAAAAACTGATGAAGCACAGTAAACAGCTGTATTTTCGGTCCTCAGTTGTGATGAGAGCACTAATACTCTATTGGTTTCCAGAATATTTTCTACTATGGTATAGTGTTAGATAATTTTATAAGTATAGTGTGACTGCGACAGGTAATAAGACAGTCATTCATTAGCTAGCTGTGTTGAGAGTACTAATACTCTATTTGCTACCAGCCTAAATTTTAAAAATTGGTATCATGTTATATTCTGTTAGAAGTATAGTGTGACTGCGTCAGCTGATAAGGCAGTCGTGAGTGTGACAGTGATAATGTGGCACGAGTTTCAGTGATGGTGACTGAAAACTGTTGAAACACAGTAAACAGCTGCATTTTCAGTATCTAATTGTGATCAGAGTACTAATACTCTATTGGTTACCAGGATATTTTTCGACTCTGGTATGGTGTTATATCATTTTATAAGTATAGTGTGACTGCGAAAGGTAATAAGACAGCCATGAGTGAAAGAGTCAGAACGTGTCTCGACTTTCTACAATGCTAGCTGAAAACTGTTAAACACAGTAAACAGCTGTAGCTTTGGTACCTAGCTGTGTTGAGAGTACTAATACTCCATTTGCTACCAGCCTAAATTTCAAATGTGATATCATGTTATATTGTGTTAGAAGTATAGTGTGACTGCGACAGGTAATAAGGCAGTCATGAGTGTGAGAGTCAGAATGTGCCACGACTTTCAGTGATCGTGACTGAAAACTGTTGAAACATAGAAAACAGCTGTATATTCGGTACCTCGTTGTCGTGAGAGTACTAATACTCTATTGGTTTCCAGGATATTTTTCTACTGTGATATGGTGTTATATCATAAGTATAGTGCAACTGCATCAGATAATCACATAGTCATTCATTAGCTAGCTGTGTTGAGAGTACTAATACTCCACTTGCTACCAGCTTGTATTTGAACTGTGGCTTCAAGCTATATTGTGTTAGAAATAAAGAGTGACTGAGTCAGGTAATAAGGCAGTCATGAGGGTGAGAGTCACAATGCGCCATGACTTTCGGTGATGGTAACTGAAAACTGTTGAAACACAGTAAACAGCTCTATCTTCGGTACCTAGTTGTGATGAGAGTACTAATACTCTATCGGTCAGCAGGATATTTCTCCACCGTGGTATGGTGTTACATTATTTTATAAGCATAGTGTGACTGCGTAAGGTAATAAGACAGTAATGAGTGAGAGAGTCAGGACGTGTCTCGACGTTCTACATTGCTAACTGAAAACTGTTGAAACACAGTAAACAGCTGTTGCTTTGTTACCTAGCTGTGTTGGGAGTACTAATACTACATTTGTAAACAGCCTAAATTTCAAACATGGTATCTTGTTACATTGTCTTCGAAGTATAGTGTGACTGCATCACTTAATAAGGCAGTCATGAGTGTGAGAGTCAGAATATGGAACGACTTTCACGGACGGTGACTGAAAACTGTTGAAACAGTTAACAGCTGTATATTCTGTACCTAGTTGTGGTGAGTGGGCTAATACTCTATTGGTTTCCATGATATTTTTCTACTGTGATATGGTGTTATATCATAAGTAAAGTATGACTGCGTCAGATAATCAGACAGTCATTCATTATCTAGCTGTGTTGAGAGTACTAATACTCTATTTGCTACCAACCTAAATTTCAACCATGGCCTCAGGCTCTATTGTGTTATAGCTATAGAGTGACTGCGACAGGTAATAAGGCAGTCTTGAGTGAGACAGTCAGAACGTGTCTCGACCTTCTACAATGCTGAGAACTGTTGAAACACAGTAAACAGCTGTAGCTTTGGTACCTAGCTGTGTTGTGAGTACTAATACACCATTTGCTAGCAGCCTAAATTTCAAGCATGGTATCATGATATATTGTGTTAGAAGTATAGTGTGACTGCGACAGGTAATAAGGCAGTCATGAGTGTGAGAGTCAGAATGTGCCACAACTTTCAGTGATGGTGACTGAAAAGTGTTGAAAAAGAGTAAACAGCTGTATCTTCGGTACCTAGTTGTGATGAGAGTACTAATACTCTATTGGTCTCCAGGATATTTTTCCACTGTGGAATGGTGTTATATCATTTTACAAGTATAGTGTGACTGCGAAAGGTAATAAGACAGCCATGAGTGAAAGAGTCAGAACGTGTCTCGACTTTCTACAATGCTAACTGAAAACTGTTAAACACCGTAAACAGCTGTAGCTTTGGTACCTAGCTGTGTTGAGAATACTAATACTCCATTTGCTACCAGCCTAAATTTCAAACGTGGTATCATGTTATATTGTGTTAGAAGTATAGTGTGACTGCGACAGGTAATAAGGCAGTCATGAGTGTGAGAGTCAGAATGTGCCACGACTTTCAGTGATGGTGACTGAAAACTGTTGAAACATAGAAAACAGCTGTATATTCGGTACCTCGTTGTGGTGAGAGGACTAATACTCTATTGGTTTCCAGGATATTTTTCTACTGCGATATGGTGTTATATCATAAGTATAGTGCAACTGCATCAGATAATCAGACAGTCATTCATTAGCTAGCTGTGCTGAGAGTACTAATACTCTACTTGCTACCAGCTTATATTTGAACTGTGGCATCAAGCTATATTGTGTTAGAAATAAAGAGTGACTGCGACAGGTAATAAGGCAGTCATGAGTGTGAGAGTCAGAATGTGCCACGACTTTCGGTGATGGTAACTGAAAACTGTTGAAACACAGTAAACAGCTCTATCTTCGGTACCTAGTTGTGATGAGAGTACTAATACTCTATCGGTCACCAGGATATTTCTCTACCGTGGTATGGTGTTACATTATTTTATAAGCATAGTGTGACTGCGTAAGGTAATAAGACAGTCATGAGTGAGAGAGTCAGAATGTGTCTCGACGTTCTACAATGCTAACTGAAAACTGTTGAAACACAGTAAGCAGCTGTTGCTTTGTTACCTAGCTGTGTTGAGAGTACTAACACTACATTTGCAAACAGCCTAAATTTCAACCATAGTATCTTGTTACATTGTCTTAGAAGTATAGTGTGACTGCATCACTTAATAAGGCAGTCATGAGTGTGAGAGTCAGAATGTGGCACGACTTTAACTGACGGTGACTGAAAACTGTTGAAACACAGTAAACAGCTGTATATTCGGTACCTAGTTGTGGTGAGAGTGCTAACACTCTATTGATTTCCATGATACTTTTCTACTGTGATATGGTGTTATATCATAAGTATAGTATGACTGCGTCAGATAATCAGACAGTCATTCAGAACGTGTCTCGACTTTCTACAGTGCTAACTGAGAACTGTTGAAACACAGTAAACAGCTGTAGCTTTGGTACCTAGCTGTGTTGTGAGTACTAATACTCCATTTCCTGGCAGCTTAAATTTCAAGCGTGGTATCATGTTATATTGTGTTAGAAGTATAGTGTTACTGCGACAGGTAATAAGGCAGTCATGAGTGTGAGAGTCAGAATGTGCCACAACTTTCAGTGATGGTGACTGAAAAGTGTTGAAAAACAGTAAACAGCTGTATCTTCGGTACCTAGTTGTGATGAGAGTACTAATACTCTATTGGTCTCCAGGATATTTTTCCACTGTGGAATGGTGTTATATCATTTTACAAGTATAGTGTGACTGCGAAAGGTAATAAGACAGCCATGAGTGAAAGAGTCAGAACGTGTCTCGACTTTCTACAATGCTAACTGAAAACTGTTGAAACACACAAAACAGCTGTTGCTTTGTGACCTAGGTTTGTTGAGAGTACTAATACTCCATATGCAACCAGCCTAAATTTCGACCATGGTATCTTGTTACATTGTGTTAGAAGTATAGTGTGACTGCGTCGCTTAATAAGACAGTCATGAGTGTGAGAGTCAGAATGTGGCACGACTTTCACTGATGGTGACTGAAAACTGTTGAAGCACAGTAAAAAGCTGTATTTTCTGTCCTCAGTTGTGATGAGAGCACTAATACTCTATTGGTTTCCAGAATATATTCTACTATGGTATAGTGTTAGATAATTTTATAAGTATAGTGTGACTTCGACAGGTAATAAGACAGTCATTCATTAGCTAGCTGTGTTGAGAGTACTAATACTCTATTTGCTACCAGCCTAAATTTAAAAAAAAAATGGTATCATGTTATATTGTGTTAGAAGTGTAGTGTGACTGCGTCAGCTGATAAAGCAGTCGTGAGTGTGACAGTGATAATGTGGCACGAGTTTCAGTGATGGTGACTGAAAACTGTTGAAACACAGAAACAGCTGCATTTTCAGTATCCAATTGTGATCAGAGTACTAATACTCTATTGGTTACCAGGATATTTTTCGACTCTGGTATGGTGTTATATCATTTTATAAGTATAGTGTGACTGCGAAAGGTAATAAGACAGCCATGAGTGAAAGAGTCAGAACGTGTCTCGACTTTCTACAATGCTAGCTGAAAACTGTTAAACACAGTAAACAGCTGTAGCTTTGGTACCTAGCTGTGTTGAGAGTACTAATACTCCATTTGCTACCAGCCTAAATTTCAAATGTGATATCATGTTATATTGTGTTAGAAGTATAGTGTGACTGCGACAGGTAATAAGGCAGTCTTGAGTGTGAGAGTCAGAATGTGCCACGACTTTCAGTGATGGTGACTGAAAACTGTTGAAACATAGAAAACAACTGTATATTCGGTACCTCGTTGTGGTGAGAGTACTAATACTCTATTGGTTTCCAGGATATTTTTCTACTGTGATATGGTGTTATATCATAAGTATAGTGCAACTGCATCAGATAATCACATAGTCATTCATTAGCTAGCTGTGTTGAGAGTACTAATACTCCACTTGCTACCAGCTTGTATTTGAACTGTGGCATCAAGCTATATTGTGTTAGAAATAAAGAGTGACTGAGTCGAGTAATAAGGCAGTCATGAGTGTGAGAGTCACAATGCGCCACGACTTTCGGAGATAGTAACTGAAAACTGTTGAAACACAGAAAACAGCTCTATCTTCGGTACCTAGTTGAGATGAGAGTACTAATACTCTATCGGTCACCAGGATATTTCTCTACCGTGGTATGGTGTTACATTATTTTATAAGCATAGTGTGACTGTGTAAGGTAATAAGACAGTCATGAGTGAGAGAGTCAGAACGTGTCTCGATGTTCTAGAATGCTAACTGAAAACTGTTGAAACACAGTAAACAGCTGTTGCTTTGTTACCTAGCTGTGTTGCGAGTACTGATACTACATTTGTAAACAGTCTAAATTTCAACCATGGTATCTTGTTACATTGTCTTAGAAGTATAGTGTGACTGCATCACTTAATAAGGCAGTCATGAGTGTGAGAGTCAGAATGTGGCACGACTTTCACTGACGGTGACTGAAAACTGTTGAAACACAGTTAACAGCTGTAAATTCTGTACCTAGTTGTGGTGAGTGGGCTAATACTCTATTGGTTTCCATGATATTTTTCTACTGTGATATGGTGTTATATCATAAGTATAGTATGACTGCGTCAGATAATCAGACAGTCATTCATTAGCTAGCTGTGTTGAGAGTACTAATACTCTATTTGCTACCAACCTAAATTTCAACCATGGCCTCAGGCTCTATTGTGTTATAGCTATAGAGTGACTTCGACAGGTAATAAGGCGCTCTTGAGTGAGACAGTCAGAACGTGTCTCGACTTTCTACAATGCTAACTGAGAACTGTTGAAACACAGTAAACAGCTGTAGCTTTGGTACCTAGCTGTGTTGTGAGTACTAATACTCCATTTGCTAGCAGCCTAAATTTCAAGCATGGTATCATGTTATATTGTGTTAGAAGTATAGTGTGACTGCGACAGGTAATAAGGCAGTCATGAGTGTGAGAGTCAGAATGTTCCACAACTTTCAGTGATCGTGACTGAAAAGTGTTGAAAAAGAGTAAACAGCTGTATCTTCGGTACCTAGTTGTGATGAGAGTACTAATACTCTATTGGTCTCCAGGATATTTTTCCACTGTGGAATGGTGTTATATCATTTTACAAGCATAGTGTGACTGCGAAAGGTAATAAGACAGCCATGAGTGAAAGAGTGAGAACGTGTCTCGACTTTCTACAATGCTAACTGAAAACTGCTAAACACAGTAAACAGCTGTAGCTTTGGTACCTAGCTGTGTTGAGAGTACTAATACTCCATTTGCTACCAGCCTAAATTTCAAACGTGGTATCATGTTATATTGTGTTAGAAGTATAGTGTGACTGCGACAGGTAATAAGGCAGTCATGAGTGTGAGAGTCAGAATGTGCCACGACTTTCAGTGATGGTGACTGAAAACTGTTGGAAACATAGAAAACAGCTGTATATTCGGTACCTTGTTGTCGTGAGAGTACTAATAGTCTATTGGTTTCCAGGATATTTTTCTACTGTGATATGGTGTTATATCATAAGTAGAGTGCAACTGCATCAGATAATCACATAGTCATTCATTAGCTAGCTGTGTTGAGAGTACTAATACTCCACTTGCTACCAGCTTGTATTTGAACTGTGGCTTCAAGCTATATTGTGTTAGAAATAAAGAGTGACTGAGTCAGGTAATAAGGCAGTCATGAGTGTGAGAGTCACAATGCGCCATGACTTTCGGTGATGGTAACTGAAAACTGTTGAAACACAGTAAACAGCTCTATCTTCGGTACCTAGTTGTGATGAGAGTACTAATACTCTATCGGTCAGCAGGATATTTCTCCACCGTGGTATGGTGTTACATTATTTTATAAGCATAGTGTGACTGCGTAAGGTAATAAGACAGTCATGAGTGAGAGAGTCAGGACGTGTCTCGACGTTCTACATTGCTAACTGAAAACTGTTGAAACACAGTAAACAGCTGTTGCTTTGTTACCTAGCTGTGTTGGGAGTACTAATACTACATTTGTAAACAGCCTAAATTTCAAACATGGTATCTTGTTACATTGTCTTAGAAGTATAGTGTGACTGCATCACTTAATAAGGCAGTCATGAGTGTGAGAGTCAGAATATGGAACGACTTTCACGGACGGTGACTGAAAACTGTTGAAACAGTTAACAGCTGTATATTCTGTACCTAGTTGTGGTGAGTGGGCTAATACTCTATTGGTTTCCATGATATTTTTCTACTGTGATATGGTGTTATATCATAAGTAAAGTATGACTGCGTCAGATAATCAGACAGTCATTCATTATCTAGCTGTGTTGAGAGTACTAATACTCTATTTGCTACCAACCTAAATTTCAACCATGGCCTCAGGCTCTATTGTGTTATAGCTATAGAGTGACTGCGACAGGTAATAAGGCAGTCTTGAGTGAGACAGTCAGAACGTGTTTCGACCTTCTACAATGCTGAGAACTGTTGAAACACAGTAAACAGCTGTAGCTTTGGTACCTAGCTGTGTTGTGAGTACTAATACACCATTTGCTAGCAGCCTAAATTTCAAGCATGGTATCATGATATATTGTGTTAGAAGTATAGTGTGACTGCGACAGGTAATAAGGCAGTCATGAGTGTGAGAGTCAGAATGTGCCACAACTTTCAGTGATGGTGACTGAAAAGTGTTGAAAAAGAGTAAACAGCTGTATCTTCGGTACCTAGTTGTGATGAGAGTACTAATACTCTATTGGTCTCCAGGATATTTTTCCACTGTGGAATGGTGTTATATCATTTTACAAGTATAGTGTGACTGCGAAAGGTAATAAGACAGCCATGAGTGAAAGAGTCAGAACGTGTCTCGACTTTCTACAATGCTAACTGAAAACTGTTGAAACACACAAAACAGATGTTGCTTTGTGACCTAGGTTTGTTGAGAGTACTAATACTCCATATGCAACCAGCCTAAATTTCGACCATGGTATCTTGTTACATTGTGTTAGAAGTATAGTGTGACTGCGTCGCTTAATAAGACAGTCATGAGTGTGAGAGTCAGAATGTGGCACGACTTTCACTGATGGTGACTAAAAACTGATGAAGCACAGTAAACAGCTGTATTTTCGGTCCTCAGTTGTGATGAGAGCACTAATACTCTATTGGTTTCCAGAATATTTTCTACTATGGTATAGTGTTAGATAATTTTATAAGTATAGTGTGACTGCGACAGGTAATAAGACAGTCATTCATTAGCTAGCTGTGTTGAGAGTACTAATACTCTATTTGCTACCAGCCTAAATTTTAAAAATTGGTATCATGTTATATTCTGTTAGAAGTATAGTGTGACTGCGTCAGCTGATAAGGCAGTCGTGAGTGTGACAGTGATAATGTGGCACGAGTTTCAGTGATGGTGACTGAAAACTGTTGAAACACAGTAAACAGCTGCATTTTCAGTATCTAATTGTGATCAGAGTACTAATACTCTATTGGTTACCAGGATATTTTTCGACTCTGGTATGGTGTTATATCATTTTATAAGTATAGTGTGACTGCGAAAGGTAATAAGACAGCCATGAGTGAAAGAGTCAGAACGTGTCTCGACTTTCTACAATGCTAGCTGAAAACTGTTAAACACAGTAAACAGCTGTAGCTTTGGTACCTAGCTGTGTTGAGAGTACTAATACTCCATTTGCTACCAGCCTAAATTTCAAATGTGATATCATGTTATATTGTGTTAGAAGTATAGTGTGACTGCGACAGGTAATAAGGCAGTCATGAGTGTGAGAGTCAGAATGTGCCACGACTTTCAGTGATCGTGACTGAAAACTGTTGAAACATAGAAAACAGCTGTATATTCGGTACCTCGTTGTCGTGAGAGTACTAATACTCTATTGGTTTCCAGGATATTTTTCTACTGTGATATGGTGTTATATCATAAGTATAGTGCAACTGCATCAGATAATCACATAGTCATTCATTAGCTAGCTGTGTTGAGAGTACTAATACTCCACTTGCTACCAGCTTGTATTTGAACTGTGGCTTCAAGCTATATTGTGTTAGAAATAAAGAGTGACTGAGTCAGGTAATAAGGCAGTCATGAGGGTGAGAGTCACAATGCGCCATGACTTTCGGTGATGGTAACTGAAAACTGTTGAAACACAGTAAACAGCTCTATCTTCGGTACCTAGTTGTGATGAGAGTACTAATACTCTATCGGTCAGCAGGATATTTCTCCACCGTGGTATGGTGTTACATTATTTTATAAGCATAGTGTGACTGCGTAAGGTAATAAGACAGTAATGAGTGAGAGAGTCAGGACGTGTCTCGACGTTCTACATTGCTAACTGAAAACTGTTGAAACACAGTAAACAGCTGTTGCTTTGTTACCTAGCTGTGTTGGGAGTACTAATACTACATTTGTAAACAGCCTAAATTTCAAACATGGTATCTTGTTACATTGTCTTCGAAGTATAGTGTGACTGCATCACTTAATAAGGCAGTCATGAGTGTGAGAGTCAGAATATGGAACGACTTTCACGGACGGTGACTGAAAACTGTTGAAACAGTTAACAGCTGTATATTCTGTACCTAGTTGTGGTGAGTGGGCTAATACTCTATTGGTTTCCATGATATTTTTCTACTGTGATATGGTGTTATATCATAAGTAAAGTATGACTGCGTCAGATAATCAGACAGTCATTCATTATCTAGCTGTGTTGAGAGTACTAATACTCTATTTGCTACCAACCTAAATTTCAACCATGGCCTCAGGCTCTATTGTGTTATAGCTATAGAGTGACTGCGACAGGTAATAAGGCAGTCTTGAGTGAGACAGTCAGAACGTGTCTCGACCTTCTACAATGCTGAGAACTGTTGAAACACAGTAAACAGCTGTAGCTTTGGTACCTAGCTGTGTTGTGAGTACTAATACACCATTTGCTAGCAGCCTAAATTTCAAGCATGGTATCATGATATATTGTGTTAGAAGTATAGTGTGACTGCGACAGGTAATAAGGCAGTCATGAGTGTGAGAGTCAGAATGTGCCACAACTTTCAGTGATGGTGACTGAAAAGTGTTGAAAAAGAGTAAACAGCTGTATCTTCGGTACCTAGTTGTGATGAGAGTACTAATACTCTATTGGTCTCCAGGATATTTTTCCACTGTGGAATGGTGTTATATCATTTTACAAGTATAGTGTGACTGCGAAAGGTAATAAGACAGCCATGAGTGAAAGAGTCAGAACGTGTCTCGACTTTCTACAATGCTAACTGAAAACTGTTAAACACCGTAAACAGCTGTAGCTTTGGTACCTAGCTGTGTTGAGAATACTAATACTCCATTTGCTACCAGCCTAAATTTCAAACGTGGTATCATGTTATATTGTGTTAGAAGTATAGTGTGACTGCGACAGGTAATAAGGCAGTCATGAGTGTGAGAGTCAGAATGTGCCACGACTTTCAGTGATGGTGACTGAAAACTGTTGAAACATAGAAAACAGCTGTATATTCGGTACCTCGTTGTGGTGAGAGGACTAATACTCTATTGGTTTCCAGGATATTTTTCTACTGCGATATGGTGTTATATCATAAGTATAGTGCAACTGCATCAGATAATCAGACAGTCATTCATTAGCTAGCTGTGCTGAGAGTACTAATACTCTACTTGCTACCAGCTTATATTTGAACTGTGGCATCAAGCTATATTGTGTTAGAAATAAAGAGTGACTGCGACAGGTAATAAGGCAGTCATGAGTGTGAGAGTCAGAATGCGCCACGACTTTCGGTGATGGTAACTGAAAACTGTTGAAACACAGTAAACAGCTCTATCTTTGGTACCTAGTTGTGATGAGAGTACTAATACTCTATCGGTCACCAGGATATTTCTCTACCGTGGTATGGTGTTACATTATTTTATAAGCATAGTGTGACTGCGTAAGGTAATAAGACAGTCATGAGTGAGAGAGTCAGAACGTGTCTCGACGTTCTACAATGCTAACTGAAAACTGTTGAAACACAGTAAGCAGCTGTTGCTTTGTTACCTAGCTGTGTTGAGAGTACTAATACTACATTTGCAAACAGCCTAAATTTCAACCATGGTATCTTGTTACATTGTCTTAGAAGTATAGTGTGACCGCATCACTTAATAAGGCAGTCATGAGTGTGAGAGTCAGAATGTGGTACGACTTTCACTGACGGTGACTGAAAACTGTTGACACACAGTAAACAGCTGTATATTCGGTACCTAGTTGTGGTGAGAGTGCTAATACTCTATTGGTTTCCATGATATTTTTCTACTGTGATATGGTGTTATATCATAAGTATAGTATGACTGCGTCAGATAATCAGACAGTCATTCATTAGCTAGCTGTGTTGAGGGTACTAATACTCTATTTGCTACCAACCTAAATTTCAACCATGGCCTCAGGCTCTATTGTGTTATAGCTATAGAGTGACTGCGACAGGTAATAAGGCGGTCTTGAGTGAGACAGTCAGAACGTGTCTCGACTTTCTACAATGCTAACTGAGAACTGTTGAAACACAGTAAACAGCTGTAGATTTGGTACCTAGCTGTGTTGTGAGAACTAATACTCCATTTGCTAGCAGCCTAAATTTCAAGCGTGGTATCATGTTATATTGTGGTAGAAGTATAGTGTGACTGCGACAGGTAATAAGGCAGTCATGAGTGTGAGAGTCAGAATGTGCCACAACTTTCAGTGATGGTGACTGAAAAGTGTTGAAAAAGAGTAAACAGATGTATCTTCGGTACCTAGTTGTGATGAGAGTACTAATACTCTATTGGTCTCCAGGATATTTTTCCACTGTGGAATGGTGTTATATCATTTTACAAGTATAGTGTGACTGCGAAAGGTAATAAGACAGCCATGAGTGAAAGAGTCAGAACGTGTCTCGACTTTCTACAATGCTAACTGAAAACTGTTGAAACACACAAAACAGCTGTTGCTTTGTGACCTAGGTTTGTTGAGAGTACTAATACTCCATATGCAACCAGCCTAAATTTCGACCATGGTATCTTGTTACATTCTGTTAGAAGTATAGTGTGACTGCATCGCTTAATAAGACAGTCATGAGTGTGAGAGTCAGAATGCGGCACGACTTTCACTTTACAAGTGTAGTGTGACTGCGAAAGGTAATAAGACAGCCATGAGTGAAAGAGTCAGAACGTGTCTCGACTTTCTACAATGCTAACTGAAAACTGTTGAAACACACAAAACAGCTGATGCTTTGTGACCTAGGTTTGTTGAGAGTACTAATACTCCATATGCAACCAGCCTAAATTTCGACCATGGTATCTTGTTACATTGTGTTAGAAGTATAGTGTGACTGCGTCACTTAATAAGACAGTCATGAGTGTGAGAGTCAGAATGTGGCACGACTTTCACTGATGGTGACTAAAAACTGATGAAGCACAGTAAACAGCTGTATTTTCGGTCCTCAGTTGTGATGAGAGCACTAATACTCTATTGGTTTCCAGAATATTTTCTACTATGGTATAGTGTTAGATAATTTTATAAGTATAGTGTGACTGCGACAGGTAATAAGACAGTCATTCATTAGCTAGCTGTGTTGAGAGTACTAATACTCTATTTGCTACCAGCCTAAATTTAAAAAAAAAATGGTATCATGTTATATTGTGTTAGAAGTATAGTGTGACTGCGTCAGCTGATAAGGCAGTCGTGAGTGTGACAGTGATAATGTGGCACGAGTTTCAGTGATGGTGACTGAAAACTGTTGAAACACAGTAAACAGCTGCATTTTCAGTATCTAATTGTGATCAGAGTACTAATACTCTATTGGTTACCAGGATATTTTTCGACTCTGGTATGGTGTTATATCATTTTATAAGTATAGTGTGACTTTGAAAGGTAATAAGACAGCCATGAGTGAAAGAGTCAGAACGTGTCTCGACTTTCTACAATGCTAGCTGAAAACTGTTAAACACAGTAAACAGCTGTAGCTTTGGTACCTAGCTGTGTTGAGAGTACTAATACTCCATTTGCTACCAGCCTAAATTTCAAATGTGATATCATGTTATATTGTGTTAGAAGTATAGTGTGACTGCGACAGGTAATAAGGCAGTCATGAGTGTGAGAGTCAGAATGTGCCACGACTTTCAGTGATGGTGACTGAAAACTGTTGAAACATAGAAAACAGCTGTATATTCGGTACCTCGTTGTCGTGAGAGTACTAATACTCTATTGGTTTCCAGGATATTTTTCTACTGTGATATGGTGTTATATCATAAGTATAGTGCAACTGCATCAGATAATCACATAGTCATTCATTAGCTAGCTGTGTTGAGAGTACTAATACTCCACTTGCTACCAGCTTGTATTTGAACTGTGGCATCAAGCTATATTGTGTTAGAAATAAAGAGTGACTGAGTCAGGTAATAAGGCAGTCATGAGTGTGAGAGTCACAATGCGCCACGACTTTCGGTGATGGTCACCTGAAAACTGTTGAAACACAGTAAACAGATCTATCTTCGGCACCTAGTTGTGATGAGAGTACTAATACTCTATCGGTCACCAGGATATTTCTCTACCGTGGTATGGTGTTACATTATTTTATAAGCATAGTGTGACTGCGTAAGGTAATAAGACAGTCATGAGTGAGAGAGTCAGAACGTGTCTCGACGTTCTACATTGCTAACTGAAAACTGTTGAAACACAGTAAACAGCTGTTGCTTTGTTACCTAGCTGTGTTGAGAGTACTAATACTACATTTGCAAACAGCCTAAATTTCAACCATGGTATCTTGTTACATTGTCTTAGAAGTATAGTGTGACTGCATCACTTAATAAGGCAGTCATGAGTGTGAGAGTCAGAATGTGGCACGACTTTCACTGACAGTGACTGAAAACTGTTGAAACACAGTAAACAGCTGTATATTCGGTACCTAGTTGTGGTGAGAGTGCTAATACTCTATTGGTTTCCATGATATTTTTCTACTGTGATATGGTGTTATATCATAAGTATAGTGCAACTGCATCAGATAATCAGACAGTCATTCATTAGCTAGCTGTGTTGAGAGTACTAATACTCTACTTGCTACCAGCTTATATTTGAACTGTGGCATCAAGCTATATTGTGTTAGAAATAAAGAGTGACTGCGACAGGTAATAAGGCAGTCATGAGTGTGAGAGTCAGAATGCGCCACGACTTTCGGTGATGGTAACTGAAAACTGTTGAAACACAGTAAACAGCTCTATCTTTGGTACCTAGTTGTGATGAGAGTACTAATACTCTATCGGTCACCAGGATATTTCTCTACCGTGGTATGGTGTTACATTATTTTATAAGCATAGTGTGACTGCGTAAGGTAATAAGACAGTCATGAGTGAGAGAGTCAGATCGTGTCTCGACGTTCTACAATGCTAACTGAAAACTGTTGAAACACAGTAAGCAGCTGTCGCTTTGTTACCTAGCTGTGTTGAGAGTACTAATACTACATTTGCAAACAGCCTAAATTTCAACCATGGTATCTTGTTACATTGTCTTAGAAGTATAGTGTGACCGCATCACTTAATAAGGCAGTCATGGGTGTGAGAGTCAGAATGTGGTACGACTTTCACTGACGGTGACTGAAAACTGTTGACACACAGTAAACAGCTGTATATTCGGTACCTAGTTGTGGTGAGAGTGCTAATACTCTATTGGTTTCCATGATATTTTTCTACTGTGATATGGTGTTATATCACAAGTATAGTATGACTGCGTCAGATAATCAGACAGTCATTCATTAGCTAGCTGTGTTGAGGGTACTAATACTCTATTTGCTACCAACCTAAATTTCAACCATGGCCTCAGGCTCTATTGTGTTATAGCTATAGAGTGACTGCGACAGGTAATAAGGCGGTCTTGAGTGAGACAGTCAGAACGTGTCTCGACTTTCTACAATGCTAACTGAGAACTGTTGAAACACAGTAAACAGCTGTAGATTTGGTACCTAGCTGTGTTGTGAGAACTAATACTCCATTTGCTAGCAGCCTAAATTTCAAGCGTGGTATCATGTTATATTGTGGTAGAAGTATAGTGTGACTGCGACAGGTAATAAGGCAGTCATGAGTGTGAGAGTCAGAATGTGCCACAACTTTCAGTGATGGTGACTGAAAAGTGTTGAAAAAGAGTAAACAGATGTATCTTCGGTACCTAGTTGTGATGAGAGTACTAATACTCTATTGGTCTCCAGGATATTTTTCCACTGTGGAATGGTGTTATATCATTTTACAAGTATAGTGTGACTGCGAAAGGTAATAAGACAGCCATGAGTGAAAGAGTCAGAACGTGTCTCGACTTTCTACAATGCTAACTGAAAACTGTTGAAACACACAAAACAGCTGTTGCTTTGTGACCTAGGTTTGTTGAGAGTACTAATACTCCATATGCAACCAGCCTAAATTTCGACCATGGTATCTTGTTACATTGTGTTAGAAGTATAGTGTGACTGCGTCACTTAATAAGACAGTCATGAGTGTGGGAGTCAGAATGTGGCACGACTTTCACTGATGGTGACTAAAAACTGATGAAGCACAGTAAACAGCTGTATTTTCGGTCCTCAGTTGTGATGAGAGCACTAATACTCTATTGGTTTCCAGAATATTTTCTACTATGGTATAGTGTTAGATAATTTTATAAGTATAGTGTGACTGCGACAGGTAATAAGACAGTCATTCATTAGCTAGCTGTGTTGAGAGTACTAATACTCTATTTGCTACGAGCCTAAATTTAAAAAAAAAATGGTATCATGTTATATTGTGTTAGAAGTATAGTGTGACTGCGTCAGCTGATAAGGCAGTCGTGAGTGTGACAGTGATAATGTGGCACGAGTTTCAGTGATGGTGACTGAAAACTGTTGAAACACAGTAAACAGCTGCATTTTCAGTATCTAATTCTGATCAGAGTACTAATACTCTATTGGTTACCAGGATATTTTTCGACTCTGGTATGGTGTTATATCATTTTATAAGTATAGTGTGACTTTGAAAGGTAATAAGACAGCCATGAGTGAAAGAGTCAGAACGTGTCTCGACTTTCTACAATGCTAGCTGAAAACTGTTAAACACAGTAAACAGCTGTAGCTTTGGTACCTAGCTGTGTTGAGAGTACTAATACTCCATTTGCTACCAGCCTAAATTTCAAATGTGATATCATGTTATATTGTGTTAGAAGTATAGTGTGACTGCGACAGGTAATAAGGCAGTCATGAGTGTGAGAGTCAGAATGTGCCACGACTTTCAGTGATGGTGACTGAAAACTGTTGAAACATAGAAAACAGCTGTATATTCGGTACCTCGTTGTCGTGAGAGTACTAATACTCTATTGGTTTCCAGGATATTTTTCTACTGTGATATGGTGTTATATCATAAGTATAGTGCAACTGCATCAGATAATCACATAGTCATTCATTAGCTAGCTGTGTTGAGAGTACTAATACTCCACTTGCTACCAGCTTGTATTTGAACTGTGGCATCAAGCTATATTGTGTTAGAAATAAAGAGTGACTGAGTCAGGTAATAAGGCAGTCATGAGTGTGAGAGTCACAATGCGCCACGACTTTCGGTGATGGTCACCTGAAAACTGTTGAAACACAGTAAACAGATCTATCTTCGGCACCTAGTTGTGATGAGAGTACTAATACTCTATCGGTCACCAGCATATTTCTCTACCGTGGTATGGTGTTACATTATTTTATAAGCATAGTGTGACTGCGTAAGGTAATAAGACAGTCATGAGTGAGAGAGTCAGAACGTGTCTCGACGTTCTACATTGCTAACTGAAAACTGTTGAAACACAGTAAACAGCTGTTGCTTTGTTACCTAGCTGTGTTGAGAGTACTAATACTACATTTGCAAACAGCCTAAATTTCAACCATGGTATCTTGTTACATTGTCTTAGAAGTATAGTGTGACTGCATCACTTAATAAGGCAGTCATGAGTGTGAGAGTCAGAATGTGGCACGACTTTCACTGACAGTGACTGAAAACTGTTGAAACACAGTAAACAGCTGTATATTCGGTACCTAGTTGTGGTGAGAGTGCTAATACTCTATTGGTTTCCATGATATTTTTCTACTGTGATATGGTGTTATATCATAAGTATAGTATGACTGCGTCAGATAATCAGACAGTCATTCATTAGCTAGCTGTGTTGAGCGTACTAATACTCTATTTGCTACCAACCTAAATTTCAACCATGGCCTCAGGCTCTATTGTGTTATAGCTATAGAGCGACTGCGACAGGTAATAAGGCGGTCTTGAGTGAGACAGTCAGATTGTGTCTCGACTTTCTACAATGCTAACTGAGAACTGTTGAAACACAGTAAACAGCTGTAGCTTTGGTACCTAGCGGTGTTGTGAGTACTAATTCTCCATTTGCTAGCATCCTAAATTTCAAGCGTGGTATCATGTTATATTGTGTTAGAAGTATAGTGTGACTGCGACAGGTAATAAGGCAGCCATGAGTGTGAGAGTCAGAACGTGCCACAACTTTCAGTGATGGTGACTGAAAAGTGTTGAAAAAGAGTAAACAGCTGTATCTTCGGTACCTAGTTGTGATGAGAGTACTAATACTCTATTGGTCTCCAGGATATTTTTCCACTGTGGAATGGTGTTATATCATTTTACAAGTATAGTGTGACTGCGAAAGGTAATAAGACAGCCATGAGTGAAAGAGTCAGAACGTGTCTCGACTTTCTACAATGCTAACTGAAAACCGTTAAACACATTAAATAGCTGTAGCTTTGGTACCTAGCTGTGTTGAGAGTACTAATACTCCATTTGCTACTAGCCTAAATTTCAAACGTGGTATCATGTTATATTGTGTTAGAAGTATAGTGTGACTGCGACAGGTAATAAGTCAGTCATGAGTGTGCGAGTCAGAATGTGCTACGACTTTCAGTGATGGTAACTGAAAACTGTTGAAATATAGAAAACAGCTGTATATTCGGTACCTCGTTGTCGTGAGAGTATTAATACTCTATTGGTTTCCAGGATATTTTTCTTCTGTGATATGGTGTTATATCATAAGTATAGTGCAACTGCATCAGATAATCAGACAGTCATTCATTAGCTAGCTGTGTTGTGAGTACTAATACTCTATTTGCTACCAACCTAAATTTCAACCATGGCCTCAGGCTCTATTGTGTTATAGCTATAGAGTGACTGCGACAGGTAATAAGGCGGTCTTGAGTGAGACAGTCAGAACGTGTCTCGACTTTCTACAATGCTAACTGAGAACTGTTGAAACACAGTAAACAGCTGTAGATTTGGTACCTAGCTGTGTTGTGAGAACTAATACTCCATTTGCGAGCAGCCTAAATTTCAAGCGTGGTATCATGTTATATTGTGGTAGAAGTATAGCGTGACTGAGACAGGTAATAAGCAGTCATGAGTGTGAGAGTCAGAATGTGCCACAACTTTCAGTGATGGTGACTGAAAAGTGTTGAAAAAGAGTAAACAGCTGTATCTTCGGTACCTAGTTGTGATGAGAGTACTAATACTTTATTGGTCTCCAGGATATTTTTCCACTGTGGAATGGTGTTATATCATTTTACAAGTATAGTGTGACTGCGAAAGGTAATAAGACAGTCATGAGTGAAAGAGTCAGAACGTGTCTCGACTTTCTACAATGCTAACTGAAAACTGTTGAAACACACAAAACAGCTGTTGCATTGTGACCTAGGTTTGTTGAGAGTACTAATACTCCATATGCAACCAGCCTAAATTTCGACCATGGTATCTTGTTACATTGTGTTAGAAGTATAGTGTGACTGCATCGCTTAATAAGACAGTCATGAGTGTGAGAGTCAGAATGTGGCACGACTTTCACTGATGGTGACTGAAAACTGTTGAAGCACAGTAAACAGCTGTGTTTTCGGTCCTCAGTTGTGATGAGAGCACTAATACTCTATTGGTTTCCAGAATATTTTCTACTATGGTATAGTGTTAGATAATTTTATAAGTATAGTGTGACTGTGACAGGTAATAAGACAGTCATTCATTAGCAAGCTGTGTTGAGAGTACTAATTACTCTATTTGCTACCAGCCTAAATTTCAAGCGTGGTATCATGTTATATTGTGTTAGAAGTACAGTGTGACTGCGTCAGGTGATAAGGCAGTCACGAGTGTGAGAGTGATAATGTGGCACGAGTTTCAGTGATGGTGACTGAAAACTGTTGAAACAAAGTAAGCAGCTGTATTTTCAGTATCTAATTGTGATCAGAGTACTAATACTCTTTTGGTTACCAGGATATTTTTCTACTGTGGTATGGTGTTATATCATTTTATAAATATAGTGTGACTGCGAAAGGTAGTAAGACAGTCATGAGTGAAAGAGTCAGAACGTGTCTCGACTTTCTACAATGCTAACTGAAAACTGTTAAACACAGTAAACAGCTGTAGCTTTGGTACCTAGCTGTGTTGAGAGTACTCATACTCCATTTGCTACCAGCCTAAATTTCAAACATGGTATCATGCTATATTGTGTTAGAAGTATAGTGTGACTGCGACAGGAAATAAGGCAGTCATGAGTGTGAAAGTCAGAATGTGCCACGACTTTCAGTGATGGTGACTGAAAACTGTTGAAACATAGAAAACAGCTGTATATTCGTTACCTCGTTGTGGTGAGAGTGCTAATACTCTATTGGTTTCCAGGATATTTTTCTACTGTGATTGGTGTTATATCATAAGTATAGTGCAACTGCGTCAGATAATCAGACAGTCAATCATTAGCTAGCTGTGTTGAGAGTACTAATACTCTACTTGCTACCCGCTTATATTTGAACTGTGGGATCAAGCTATATTGTGTTAGAAATAAAGAGTGACTGAGTCAGGTAATAAGGCAGACATGAGTGAGAGAGTGAAAATGTGGCATGCGTTTCAGTGATGGTGACTGAAAACTGTTGAAACACAGTAAACAGCTGTATTTTCAGTATGTAATTGTGATCAGAGGACTAATACTCTATTGGTTTCCAGGATATTTTTCTGCCGTGATATGGTGTTATATCATTTTATAAGTATAGAGTGACTACGTCAGATAATCAGACAGTCATTCATTAGCTAGCAGTGTTGAGAGTACTAATACTCTACCTGCTACCAGCTTAAATTTGAACTGTGGCATCAAGCTATATTGTGTTAGAAATGTAGATTGACTCTGTCACGTAATAAGACAGTCATGAGTGAGAGAGTCAGAACGAGTCTCGACTTTCTACAATGCTAACCGAAAACTGTTGAAACACAGTAAGCAGCTGTTGGTTTGGTACCTAGCTGTGTTGAGAGTACTAATACTCCATTTGCAACCAGCCTAAATTTCAATCGTGGTATCTTATTACATTGTGTTAGAAGCAAAGTGTGACTGCTTCACTTAATAAGACAGTCATGAGTGCGAGAGTCAGAATGTGGCACGACTTTCACTGATGGTGACTGGAAACTGTTGAAACACAGTAAACAGCTGTATTTTCGGTCCTCAGTTGTGATGAGAGCACTAATACTCTATTGGTTTCCAGAATATTTTCTACTGTGGTATGGTGTTAAATCATTTTATAAGTATAGTGTAACTGCGCCAGGAAATGACACAGTCATTCATTAGCTAGCTGTGTTGAGAGTACTAATACTCTATTTGCTACGAGCCTAAATTTAAAAAAAAAATGGTATCATGTTATATTGTGTTAGAAGTATAGTGTGACTGCGTCAGCTGATAAGGCAGTCGTGAGTGTGACAGTGATAATGTGGCACGAGTTTCAGTGATGGTGACTGAAAACTGTTGAAACACAGTAAACAGCTGCATTTTCAGTATCTAATTCTGATCAGAGTACTAATACTCTATTGGTTACCAGGATATTTTTCGACTCTGGTATGGTGTTATATCATTTTATAAGTATAGTGTGACTTTGAAAGGTAATAAGACAGCCATGAGTGAAAGAGTCAGAACGTGTCTCGACTTTCTACAATGCTAGCTGAAAACTGTTAAACACAGTAAACAGCTGTAGCTTTGGTACCTAGCTGTGTTGAGAGTACTAATACTCCATTTGCTACCAGCCTAAATTTCAAATGTGATATCATGTTATATTGTGTTAGAAGTATAGTGTGACTGCGACAGGTAATAAGGCAGTCATGAGTGTGAGAGTCAGAATGTGCCACGACTTTCAGTGATGGTGACTGAAAACTGTTGAAACATAGAAAACAGCTGTATATTCGGTACCTCGTTGTCGTGAGAGTACTAATACTCTATTGGTTTCCAGGATATTTTTCTACTGTGATATGGTGTTATATCATAAGTATAGTGCAACTGCATCAGATAATCACATAGTCATTCATTAGCTAGCTGTGTTGAGAGTACTAATACTCCACTTGCTACCAGCTTGTATTTGAACTGTGGCATCAAGCTATATTGTGTTAGAAATAAAGAGTGACTGAGTCAGGTAATAAGGCAGTCATGAGTGTGAGAGTCACAATGCGCCACGACTTTCGGTGATGGTCACCTGAAAACTGTTGAAACACAGTAAACAGATCTATCTTCGGCACCTAGTTGTGATGAGAGTACTAATACTCTATCGGTCACCAGGATATTTCTCTACCGTGGTATGGTGTTACATTATTTTATAAGCATAGTGTGACTGCGTAAGGTAATAAGACAGTCATGAGTGAGAGAGTCAGAACGTGTCTCGACGTTCTACATTGCTAACTGAAAACTGTTGAAACACAGTAAACAGCTGTTGCTTTGTTACCTAGCTGTGTTGAGAGTACTAATACTACATTTGCAAACAGCCTAAATTTCAACCATGGTATCTTGTTACATTGTCTTAGAAGTATAGTGTGACTGCATCACTTAATAAGGCAGTCATGAGTGTGAGAGTCAGAATGTGGCACGACTTTCACTGACAGTGACTGAAAACTGTTGAAACACAGTAAACAGCTGTATATTCGGTACCTAGTTGTGGTGAGAGTGCTAATACTCTATTGGTTTCCATGATATTTTTCTACTGTGATATGGTGTTATATCATAAGTATAGTATGACTGCGTCAGATAATCAGACAGTCATTCATTAGCTAGCTGTGTTGAGCGTACTAATACTCTATTTGCTACCAACCTAAATTTCAACCATGGCCTCAGGCTCTATTGTGTTATAGCTATAGAGCGACTGCGACAGGTAATAAGGCGGTCTTGAGTGAGACAGTCAGATTGTGTCTCGACTTTCTACAATGCTAACTGAGAACTGTTGAAACACAGTAAACAGCTGTAGCTTTGGTACCTAGCGGTGTTGTGAGTACTAATTCTCCATTTGCTAGCATCCTAAATTTCAAGCGTGGTATCATGTTATATTGTGTTAGAAGTATAGTGTGACTGCGACAGGTAATAAGGCAGCCATGAGTGTGAGAGTCAGAACGTGCCACAACTTTCAGTGATGGTGACTGAAAAGTGTTGAAAAAGAGTAAACAGCTGTATCTTCGGTACCTAGTTGTGATGAGAGTACTAATACTCTATTGGTCTCCAGGATATTTTTCCACTGTGGAATGGTGTTATATCATTTTACAAGTATAGTGTGACTGCGAAAGGTAATAAGACAGCCATGAGTGAAAGAGTCAGAACGTGTCTCGACTTTCTACAATGCTAACTGAAAACCGTTAAACACATTAAATAGCTGTAGCTTTGGTACCTAGCTGTGTTGAGAGTACTAATACTCCATTTGCTACTAGCCTAAATTTCAAACGTGGTATCATGTTATATTGTGTTAGAAGTATAGTGTGACTGCGACAGGTAATAAGTCAGTCATGAGTGTGCGAGTCAGAATGTGCTACGACTTTCAGTGATGGTAACTGAAAACTGTTGAAATATAGAAAACAGCTGTATATTCGGTACCTCGTTGTCGTGAGAGTATTAATACTCTATTGGTTTCCAGGATATTTTTCTTCTGTGATATGGTGTTATATCATAAGTATAGTGCAACTGCATCAGATAATCAGACAGTCATTCATTAGCTAGCTGTGTTGTGAGTACTAATACTCTATTTGCTACCAACCTAAATTTCAACCATGGCCTCAGGCTCTATTGTGTTATAGCTATAGAGTGACTGCGACAGGTAATAAGGCGGTCTTGAGTGAGACAGTCAGAACGTGTCTCGACTTTCTACAATGCTAACTGAGAACTGTTGAAACACAGTAAACAGCTGTAGATTTGGTACCTAGCTGTGTTGTGAGAACTAATACTCCATTTGCGAGCAGCCTAAATTTCAAGCGTGGTATCATGTTATATTGTGGTAGAAGTATAGCGTGACTGAGACAGGTAATAAGCAGTCATGAGTGTGAGAGTCAGAATGTGCCACAACTTTCAGTGATGGTGACTGAAAAGTGTTGAAAAAGAGTAAACAGCTGTATCTTCGGTACCTAGTTGTGATGAGAGTACTAATACTTTATTGGTCTCCAGGATATTTTTCCACTGTGGAATGGTGTTATATCATTTTACAAGTATAGTGTGACTGCGAAAGGTAATAAGACAGTCATGAGTGAAAGAGTCAGAACGTGTCTCGACTTTCTACAATGCTAACTGAAAACTGTTGAAACACACAAAACAGCTGTTGCATTGTGACCTAGGTTTGTTGAGAGTACTAATACTCCATATGCAACCAGCCTAAATTTCGACCATGGTATCTTGTTACATTGTGTTAGAAGTATAGTGTGACTGCATCGCTTAATAAGACAGTCATGAGTGTGAGAGTCAGAATGTGGCACGACTTTCACTGATGGTGACTGAAAACTGTTGAAGCACAGTAAACAGCTGTGTTTTCGGTCCTCAGTTGTGATGAGAGCACTAATACTCTATTGGTTTCCAGAATATTTTCTACTATGGTATAGTGTTAGATAATTTTATAAGTATAGTGTGACTGTGACAGGTAATAAGACAGTCATTCATTAGCAAGCTGTGTTGAGAGTACTAATTACTCTATTTGCTACCAGCCTAAATTTCAAGCGTGGTATCATGTTATATTGTGTTAGAAGTACAGTGTGACTGCGTCAGGTGATAAGGCAGTCACGAGTGTGAGAGTGATAATGTGGCACGAGTTTCAGTGATGGTGACTGAAAACTGTTGAAACAAAGTAAGCAGCTGTATTTTCAGTATCTAATTGTGATCAGAGTACTAATACTCTTTTGGTTACCAGGATATTTTTCTACTGTGGTATGGTGTTATATCATTTTATAAATATAGTGTGACTGCGAAAGGTAGTAAGACAGTCATGAGTGAAAGAGTCAGAACGTGTCTCGACTTTCTACAATGCTAACTGAAAACTGTTAAACACAGTAAACAGCTGTAGCTTTGGTACCTAGCTGTGTTGAGAGTACTCATACTCCATTTGCTACCAGCCTAAATTTCAAACGTGGTATCATGCTATATTGTGTTAGAAGTATAGTGTGACTGCGACAGGAAATAAGGCAGTCATGAGTGTGAAAGTCAGAATGTGCCACGACTTTCAGTGATGGTGACTGAAAACTGTTGAAACATAGAAAACAGCTGTATATTCGTTACCTCGTTGTGGTGAGAGTGCTAATACTCTATTGGTTTCCAGGATATTTTTCTACTGTGATTGGTGTTATATCATAAGTATAGTGCAACTGCGTCAGATAATCAGACAGTCAATCATTAGCTAGCTGTGTTGAGAGTACTAATACTCTACTTGCTACCCGCTTATATTTGAACTGTGGGATCAAGCTATATTGTGTTAGAAATAAAGAGTGACTGAGTCAGGTAATAAGGCAGACATGAGTGAGAGAGTGAAAATGTGGCATGCGTTTCAGTGATGGTGACTGAAAACTGTTGAAACACAGTAAACAGCTGTATTTTCAGTATGTAATTGTGATCAGAGGACTAATACTCTATTGGTTTCCAGGATATTTTTCTACCGTGATATGGTGTTATATCATTTTATAAGTATAGAGTGACTACGTCAGATAATCAGACAGTCATTCATTAGCTAGCAGTGTTGAGAGTACTAATACTCTACCTGCTACCAGCTTAAATTTGAACTGTGGCATCAAGCTATATTGTGTTAGAAATGTAGATTGACTCTGTCACGTAATAAGACAGTCATGAGTGAGAGAGTCAGAACGAGTCTCGACTTTCTACAATGCTAACCGAAAACTGTTGAAACACAGTAAGCAGCTGTTGGTTTGGTACCTAGCTGTGTTGAGAGTACTAATACTCCATTTGCAACCAGCCTAAATTTCAATCGTGGTATCTTATTACATTGTGTTAGAAGCAAAGTGTGACTGCTTCACTTAATAAGACAGTCATGAGTGCGAGAGTCAGAATGTGGCACGACTTTCACTGATGGTGACTGGAAACTGTTGAAACACAGTAAACAGCTGTATTTTCGGTCCTCAGTTGTGATGAGAGCACTAATACTCTATTGGTTTCCAGAATATTTTCTACTGTGGTATGGTGTTAAATCATTTTATAAGTATAGTGTAACTGCGCCAGGAAATGACACAGTCATTCATTAGCTAGCTGTGTTGAGAGTACTAATACTCTATTTGTTACCAGCCTAGATTTCAACCGTGGCATCAAGCTATATTGTGTTATAAGTATAGAGTGACTGCGTCAGGTAATAAGGCAGGCATGAGTGAGAGAGTGAGAACGTGTCTTGACTTTCAACAATGCTAACTGTAAACAGTTGAAACAAAGTAAACAGTTGTAGCTTTAGTACCTAGCGGTGTTATATTGTGTGAGAACTATAGTGTGACTGTGATAGGTAATAAGGCAGTCATGAGTGTGAGAGTCAGAATGTGCCACAGTTTTCAGGGATGGTCACTGAAAACTGTTGAAACACAGTAAACAGCTGTAGCTTTGGTACCTATCTGTGTTGAGAGTACTAATACTCCATTTCAAACCAGCCTAAATTTCAACCGTGGTATCTTGTTACATTGTGTTATAAGTATAGTGTGACTGCATCACTTAATCAGGCAGTCATGAGTGTGAGAGTCAGAATGTGGCACGACTTTCACTGATGGTGACTGAAAACTGTTGAAACACAGTAAACAGCTGTATATTCGGTACCTAGTTGTGGTGAGAGTACTAATACTCTATTGGTTTCCAGGATATTTTTCTATTTTGATATGGTGTTATATCATAAGTATAGTGTGACTGCGTCAGATAATCAGACGGTCATTCATTAGCTAGCTGTGTTGAGAGTACTAATACTCTACTTGCTACCAGCCTATATTTGAACTGTGGCATCAAGCTATATTGTGTTAGAAATAAAGAGTGACTGAGTAAGGTAATATGGCAGTCAGGAGTGAGAGAGTCAGAACGTGTCTCGACTTTCTACAACGCTACCTGAATACTGTTGAAACAAAGTAAACAGTTGTAGCTTTGGTCCCTAGCTGTGTTGAGAGTACTAATACTCCATTTGTTAACAGCCTAAATTTCAACCATGATATCATGTTATAATGAGTTAGAAGTATAATGTGACTGCAACAGGTAATAAGGCAGTCATGAGTGTGAGAGTCAGAATGCACCACGACTTTCGGTGATGGTGACTGAAAACTGCTGAAACACAGTAAACAGCTCTATCTTCGGTACCTAGTTGTGATTAGAGTACTAATACTATATCGGTCACCAGGATATTTTTCTACCGTGGTATGGTGTTATATTATTTTATAAGCATAGTGTGACTGCGTAAGGTAATAAGACAGTCATGAGTGAGAGTCGGAACGTGTCTCGACTTTCTACAATGCTAACTGAAAACTGTTGAAACACACAAAACAGCTGTTGCTTTGTGACCTAGGTTTGTTGAGAGTACTAATACTCCATATGGAACCGGCCTAAATTTCAACCATGGTATATTGTTACATTGTGTTAGAAGTATAGTGTGACTGCGTCGCTTAATAAGACAGTCATGAGTGTGAGAGTCAGAAAGTGGCACGACTTTCACTGATGGTGACTGAAAACTGTTGAAGCACAGTAAACAGCTGTATTTTCGGTCCTCCGTTGTGATGAGAGTACTAATACTCTATTGGTCCCCAGGATACTTCTCTACCGTGGTATGGTGTTACATTATTTTATAAGCATAGTGTGACTGCATAAGGTAATAAGACAAGTCATGAGTGAGCGAGTCAGAACGTGTCTCGACGTTCTACAATGCTAACTGAAAACTGTTGAAACACAGTAAACAGCTGCTGCTTTGTTACCTAGCTGTGTTGAGAGTACTAATACTACATTTGCAAACAGCCTAAATTTCAACCATGGTATCTTCTTACATTGGCTTAGAAGTATAGCGTGACTGCATCACTTAATAAGGCAGCCATGAGTGTGAGAGTCAGAATGTGGCAACGACTTTCACTGACGGTGACTGAAAACTGTTGAAACAGGGTAAACAGCTGTATATTCGGTACCCAGTTGTGGTGAGAGTGCTAATACTCTATTGGTTTCCATGATATTTTTCTACTGTGATATGGTGTTATATCATAAGTATAGTATGACTGCGTCAGATAATCAGACAGTCATTCATTAGCTAGCTGTGTTGTGAGTACTAATACTCTATTTGCTACCAACCTAAATTTCAACCATGGCCTCAGGCTCTATTGTGTTATAGCTATAGAGTGACTGCGACAGGTAATAAGGCGGTCTTGAGTGAGACAGTCAGAACGTGTCTCGACTTTCTACAATGGTAACTGAGAACTGTTGAAACACAGTAAACAGCTGTAGATTTGGTACCTAGCTGTGTTGTGAGTACTAATACTCCATTTGCGAGCAGCCTAAATTTCAAGCGTCTTATCATGTTATATTGTGTTAGAAGTATAGTGTGACTGCGACAGGTAATAAGGCAGTCATGAGTGTGAGAGTCAGAATGTGCCACAACTTTCAGTGATGGTGACTGAAAAGTGTTGAAAAAGAGTAAACAGCTGTATCTTCGGTACCTAGTTGTGATGAGAGTACTAATACTCTATTGGTCTCCAGGATATTTTTCCACTGTGGAATGGTGTTATATCATTTTACAAGTATAGTGTGACTGCGAAAGGTAATAAGACAACCATGAGTGAAAGAGTCAGAACGTGTCTCGACTTTCTACAATGCTAACTGAAAACTGTTGAAACACACAAAACAGCTGTTGCTTTGTGACCTAGGTTTGTTGAGAGTACTAATACTCCATATGCAACCAGCCTAAATTTCGACCATGGTATCTTGTTACATTGTGTTAGAAGTATAGTGTGACTGCATCGCTTAATAAGACAGTCATGAGTGTGAGAGTCAGAATGTGGCACGACTTTCACTGATGGTGACTGAAAACTGTTGAAGCACAGTAAACAGCTGTATTTTCGGTCCTCAGTTGTGATGAGAGCACTAATACTCTATTGGTTTCCAGAATATTTTCTACTATGGTATAGTGTTAGATAATTTTATAAGTATAGTGTGACTGCGACAGGTAATAAGACAGTCATTCATTAGCTAGCTGTGTTGAGAGTACTAATACTCTATTTGCTACCAGCCTAAATTTAAAAAAAAAAATGGTATCATGTTATATTGTGTTAGAAGTATAGTGTGACTGCGTCAGCTGATAAAGCAGTCGTGAGTGTGACAGTGATAATGTGGCACGAGTTTCAGTGATGGTGACTGAAAACTGTACAAACACAGAAACAGCTGCATTTTCAGTATCTAATTGTGATGAGAGTACTAATACTCTATTGGTTACCAGGATATTTTTCGACTCTGGTATGGTGTTATATCATTTTATAAGTATAGTGTGACTGCGAAAGGTAATAAGACAGCCATGAGTGAAAGAGTCAGAACGTGTCTCGACTTTCTACAATGCTAGCTGAAAACTGTTAAACACAGTAAACAGCTGTAGCTTTGGTACCTAGCTGTGTTGAGAGTACTAATACTCCATTTGCTACCAGCCTAAATTTCAAATGTGATATCATGTTATATTGTGTTAGAAGTATAGTGTGACTGCGACAGGTAATAAGGCAATCATGAGTGTGAGAGTCAGAATGTGCCACGACTTTCAGTGATGGTGACTGAAAACTGTTGAAACATAGAAAACAGCTGTATATTCGGTACCTCGTTGTGGTGAGAGTACTAATACTCTATTGGTTTCCAGGATATTTTTCTACTGTGATATGGTGTTATATCATAAGTATAGTGCAACTGCATCAGATAATCACATAGTCATTCATTAGCTAGCTGTGTTGAGAGTAATAATACTCCACTTGCTACCAGCTTGTATTTGAACTGTGGCATCAAGCTATATTGTGTTAGAAATAAAGAGTGACTGAGTCAGGTAATAAGGCAGTCATGAGTGTGAGAGTCACAATTCGCCACGACTTTCGGAGATAGTAACTGAAAACTGTTGAAACACAGTAAACAGCTCTATCTTCGGTACCTAGCTGTGATGAGAGTACTAATACTCTATCGGTCACCAGGATATTTCTCTACCGTGGTATGGTGTTACATTATTTTATAAGCATAGTGTGACTGTGTAAGGTAATAAGACAGTCATGAGTGAGAGAGTCAGAACGTGTCTCGATATTCTAGAATGCTAACTGAAAACTGTTGAAACACAGTAAACAGCTGTTGCTTTGTTACCTAGCTGTGTTGGGAGTACTAATACTACATTTGTAAACAGTCTAAATTTCAACCATGGTATCTTGTTACATTGTCTTAGAAGTATAGTGTGACTGCATCACTTAATAAGGCAGTCATGAGTGTGAGAGTCAGAATGTGGCACGACTTTCACTGACGGTGACTGAAAACTGTTCAAACACAGTTAACAGCCGTATATTCTGTACCTAGTTGTGGTGAGTGGGCTAATACTCTATTGGTTTCCATGATATTTTTCTACTGTGATATGGTGTTATATCATAAGTATAGTATGACTGCATCAGATAATCAGACAGTCATTCATTAGCTAGCTGTGTTGAGAGTACTAATACTCTATTTGCTACCAACCTAAATTTCAACCATGGCCTCAGGCTCTATTGTGTTATAGCTATAGAGTGACTGTGACAGGTAATAAGGCGGGCTTGAGTGAGACAGTCAGAACGTGTCTCGACTTTCTACAATGCTAAGTGAGAACTGTTGAAACACAGTAAACAGCTGTAGCTTTGGTACCTAGCTGTCTTGTGAGTACTAATACGCCATTTGCTAGCAGCCTAAATTTCAAGCGTGGTATCATGTTATATTGTGTTAGAAGTATAGTGTGACTGCGACAGGTCATAAGGCAGTCATGAGTGTGAGAGTCAGAATGTGCCACAACTTTCAGTGATCGTGACTGAAAAGTGTTGAAAAAGAGTAAACAGCTGTATCTTCGGTACCTAGTTGTGATGAGAGTACTAATACTCTATTGGTCTCCAGGATATTTTTCCACTGTGGAATGGTGTTATATCATTTTACAAGTATAGTGTGACTGCGAAAGGTAATAAGACAGCGATGAGTGAAAGAGTCAGAACGTGTCTCGACTTTCTACAATGCTAACTGAAAACTGTTAAACACAGTAAACAGCTGTAGCTTTGGTACCTAGCTGTGTTGAGAGTACTAATACTCCATTTGCTACCAGCCTAAATTTCAAACGTGGTATCATGTTATATTGTGTTAGAAGTATAGTGTGACTGCGACAGGTAATAAGGCAGTCATGAGTGTGAGAGTCAGAATGTGCCACGACTTTCAGTGATGGTGACTGAAAACTGTTGAAACATAGAAAACAGCTGTATATTCGGTACCTCGTTGTCGTGAGAGTACTAATACTCTATTGGTTTCCAGGATATTTTTCTACTGTGATATGGTGTTATATCATAAGTATAGTGCAACTGCATCAGATAATCAGACAGTCATTCATTAACTAGCTGTGTTGAGAGTACTAATACTCTACTTTCTACCAGCTTATATTTGAACTGTGGCATCAAGCTATATTGTGTTAGAAATAAAGAGTGACTGCGACAGGTAATAAGGCAGTCATGAGTGTGAGAGTCAGAAAGTGCCACGACTTTCGGTGATGGTAACTGAAAACTGTTGAAACACAATAAACAGCTCTATCTTCGGTACCTAGTTGTGATGAGAGTACTAATACTCTATCGGTCACCAGGATATTTCTCTACCGTGGTATGGTGTTACATTATTTTATAAGCATAGTGTGACTGCGTAAGGTAATAAGACAGTCATGAGTGAGAGAGTCAGAATGTGTCTCGACGTTCTACAATGCTAACTGAAAACTGTTGAAACACAGTAAGCAGCTGTTGCTTTGTTACCTAGCTGTGTTGAGAGTACTAACACTACATTTGCAAACAGCCTAAATTTCAACCATGGTATCTTGTTACATTGTCTTAGAAGTATAGTGTGACTGCATCACTTAATAAGGCAGTCATGAGTGTGAGAGTCAGAATGTGGCACGACTTTCACTGACGGTGACTGAAAACTGTTGAAACACAGTAAACAGCTGTATATTCGGTACCTAGTTGTGGTGAGAGTGCTAACACTCTATTGGTTTCCATGATACTTTTCTACTGTGATATGGTGTTATATCATAAGTATAGTATGACTGCGTCAGATAATCAGACAGTCATTCAGAACGTGTCTCGACTTTCTACAGTGCTGAGAACTGTTGAAACACAGTAAACAGCTGTAGCTTTGGTACCTAGCTGTGTTGTGAGTACTAATACTCCATTTTCTAGCAGCTTAAATTTCAAGCGTGGTATCATGTTATATTGTGTTAGAAGTATAGTGTTACTGCGACAGGTAATAAGGCAGTCATGAGTGTGAGAGTCAGAATGTGCCATAACTTTCAGTGATGGTGACTGAAAAGTGTTGAAAAAGAGTAAACAGCTGTATCTTCGGTACCTAGTTGTGATGAGAGTACTAATACTCTATTGGTCTCCAGGATATTTTTCCACTGTGGAATGGTGTTATATCATTTTACAAGTATAGTGTGACTGCGAAAGGTAATAAGACAGCCATGAGTGAAAGAGTCAGAACGTGTCTCGACTTTCTACAATGCTAACTGAAAACTGTTGAAACACACAAAACAGCTGTTGCTTTGTGACCTAGGTTTGTTGAGAGTACTAATACTCCATATGCAACCAGCCTAAATTTCGACCATGGTATCTTGTTACATTGTGTTAGAAGTATAGTGTGACTGCGTCGCTTAATAAGACAGTCATGAGTGTGAGAGTCAGAATGTGGCACGACTTTCACTTTACAAGTATAGTGTGACTGCGAAAGGTAATAAGACAGCCATGAGTGAAAGAGTCAGAATGTGTCTCGACTTTCTACAATGCTAACTGAAAACTGTTGAAACACACAAAACAGCTGTTGCTTTGTGACCTAGGTTTGTTGAGAGTACTAATACTCCATATGCAACCAGCCTAAATTTCGACCATGGTATCTTGTTACATTGTGTTAGAAGTATAGTGTGACTGCGTCGCTTAATAAGACAGTCATGAGTGTGAGAGTCAGAATGTGGCACGACTTTCACTGATGGTGACTGAAAACTGATGAAGCACAGTAAACAGCTGTATTTTCGGTCCTCAGTTGTGATGAGAGCACTAATACTCTATTGGTTTCCAGAATATTTTCTACTATGGTATAGTGTTAGATAATTTTATAAGTATAGTGTGACTGCGACAGGTAATAAGACAGTCATTCATTAGCTAGCTGTGTTGAGAGTACTAATACTCTATTTGCTACCAGCCTAAATTTGAAAAAAAAATGGTATCATGTTATATTGTGTTAGAAGTATAGTGTGACTGCATCAGCTGATAAGGCAGTCGTGAGTGTGACAGTGATAATGTGGCACGAGTTTCAGTGATGGTGACTGAAAACTGTTGAAACACAGTAAACAGCTGCATTTTCACCATCTAATTGTAATCAGAGTACTAATACTCTATTGGTTACCAGGATATTTTTTCGACTCTGGTATGGTGTTATATCATTTTATAAGTATAGTGTGACTGCGAAAGGTAATAAGACAGCCATGAGTGAAAGAGTCAGAACGTGTCTCGACTTTCTACAATGCTAGCTGAAAACTGTTAAACACAGTAAACAGCTGTAGCTTTGGTACCTAGCTGTGTTGAGAGTACTAATACTCCATTTGCTACCAGCCTAAATTTCAAATGTGATATCATGTTATATTGTGTTAGAAGTATAGTGTGACTGCGACAGGTAATAAGGCAGTCATGAGTGTGAGAGTCAGAATGTGCCACGACTTTCAGTGATGGTGACTGAAAACTGTTGAAACATAGAAAACAGCTGTATATTCGGAACCTTGTTGTGGTGAGTACTAATACTCTATTGGTTTCCAGGATATTTTTCTACTGTGATATGGTGTTATATCATAAGTATAGTGCAACTGCATCAGATAATCACATAGTCATTCATTAGCTAGCTGTGTTGAGAGTACTAATACTCCACTTGCTACCAGCTTGTATTTGAACTGTGGCATCAAGCTATATTGTGTTAGAAATAAAGAGTGACTGAGTCAGGTAATAAGGCAGTCATGAGTGTGAGAGTCACAATGCGCCACGACTTTCGGTGATGGTAACTGAAAACTGTTGAAACACAGTAAACAGCTCTATCTTCGGTACCTAGTTGTGATGAGAGTACTAATACTCTATCGGTCACCAGGATATTTCTCTACCGTGGTATGGTGTTACATTATTTTATAAGCATAGTGTGACTGTGTAAGGTAATAAGACAGTCATGAGTGAGAGAGTCAGAACGTGTCTTGACGTTCTACATTGCTAACTGAAAACTGTTGAAACACAGTAAACAGCTGTTGCTTTGTTACCTAGCTGTGTTGGGAGTACTAATACTACATTTGTAAACAGCCTAAATTTCAACCATGGTATCTTCTTACATTGTCTTAGAAGTATAGTGTGACTGCATCACTTAATAAGGCAGTCATGAGTGTGAGAGTCAGAATGTGGCACGACTTTCACTGACGGCGACTGAAAACTGTTGAAACACAGTTAACAGCTGTATATTCTGTACCTAGTTGTGGTGAGTGGGCTAATTATCTATTGGTTTCCATGATATTTTTCTACTGTGATATGGTGTTATATCATAAGTATAGTATGACTGCGTCAGATAATCAGACAGTCATTCATTAGCTAGCTGTGTTGAGAGTACTAATACTCTATTTGCTACCAACCTAAATTTCAACCATGGCCTCAGGCTCTATTGTGTTATAGCTATTGAGTGACTTCGACAGGTAATAAGGCGCTCTTGAGTGAGAGAGTCAGAACGTGTCTCGACTTTCTACAATGCTAACTGAGAACTGTTGAAACACAGTAAACAGCTGTAGCTTTGGTACCTAGCTGTGTTGTGAGTACTAATACTCCATTTGCTAGCAGCCTAAATTTCAAGCATGGTATCATGTTATATTGTGTTAGAAGTATAGTGTGACTGCGACAGGTAATAAGGCAGTCATGAGTGTGAGAGTCAGAATGTTCCACAACTTTCAGTGATCGTGACTGAAAAGTGTTGAAAAAGAGTAAACAGCTGTATCTTCGGTACCTAGTTGTGATGAGGGTACTAATACTCTATTGGTCTCCAGGATATTTTTCCACTGTGGAATGGTGTTATATCATTTTACAAGTATAGTGTGACTGCGAAAGGTAATAAGACAGCCATGAGTGAAAGAGTCAGAACGTGTCTCGACTTTCTACAATGCTAACTGAAAACTGCTAAACACAGTAAACAGCTGTAGCTTTGGTACCTAGCTGTGTTGAGAGTACTAATACTCCATTTGCTACCAGCTAAATTTCGACCATGGTATCATGTTATATTGTGTTAGAAGTATAGTGTGACTGCGACAGGTAATAAGGCAGTCATGAGTGTGAGAGTCAGAATGTGCCACGACTTTCAGTGATGGTGACTGAAAACTGTTGAAACATAGAAAACAGCTGTATATTCGGTACCTTGTTGTCGTGAGAGTACTAATACTCTATTGGTTTCCAGGATATTTGTCTACTGTGATATGGTGTTATATCATAAGTAGAGTGCAACTGCATCAGATAATCAGACAGTCATTCATTAACTAGCTGTGTTGAGAGTACTAATACTCTACTTGCTACCAGCTTATATTCGAACTGTGGCATCAAGCTATATTGTGTTAGAAATAAAGAGTGACTGCGACAGGTAATAAGGCACTCATGAGTGTGAGAGTCAGAATGCGCCACGACTTTCGGTGATGGTAACTGAAAACTGTTGAAACACAGTAAACAGCTCTATCTTCGGTACCTAGTTGTAATGAGAGTACTAATACTCTATCGGTCACCAGGATATTTCTCTACCGTGGTATGGTGTTACATTATTTTATAAGCATAGTGTGACTGCGTAAGGTAATAAGACAGTCATGAGTGAGAGAGTCAGAATGTGTCTCGACGTTCTACAATGCTAACTGAAAACTGTTGAAACACAGTAAGCAGCTGTTGCTTTGTTACCTAGCTGTGTTGAGAGTACTAATACTACATTTGCAAACAGCCTAAATTTCAACCATGGTATCTTGTTACATTGTCTTAGAAGTATAGTGTGACTGCATCACTTAATAAGGCAGTCATGAGTGTGAGAGTCAGAATGTGGCACGACTTTCACTGACGGTGACTGAAAACTGTTGAAACACAGTAAACAGCTGTATATTCGGTACCTAGTTGTGGTGAGAGTGCTAATGCTCTATTGGTTTCCATGATATTTTTCTACTGTGATATGGTGTTATATCATAAGTATAGTATGACTGTGTCAGATAATCAGACAGTCATTCATTAGCTAGCTGTGTTGAGAGTACTAATACTCTATTTGCTACGAACCTAAATTTCAACCATGGCCTCAGGCTCTATTGTGTTATAGCTATAGAGTGACTGCGACAGGTAATAAGGCGGTCTTGAGTGAGACAGTCAGAACGTGTCTCGACTTTCTACAATGCTAACTAAGAACTGTTGAAACACAGTAAACAGCTGTACCTTTGGTACCTAGCTGTGTTGTGAGTACTAATACTCCATTTGCTAGCAGCCTAAATTTCAAGCGTGGTATCATGTTATATTGTGTTAGAAGCATAGTGTGACGGCGACAGGTAATAAGGCAGTCATGAGTTTGAGAGTCAGAATGTGCCACAACTTTCAGTGATGGTGACTGAAAAGTGTTGAAAAAGAGTAAACAGCTGTATCTTCGGTACCTAGTTGTGATGAGAGTACTAATACTCTATTGGTCTCCAGGATATTTTTCCACTGTGGAATGGAGTTATATCACTTTACAAGTATAGTGTGACTGCGAAAGGTAATAAGACAGCCATGAGTGAAAGAGTCAGAACGTGTCTCGACTTTCTACAATGCTAACTGAAAACTGTTAAACACATTAAATACCTGTAGCTTTGGTACCTAGCTGTGTTGAGAGTACTAATACTCCATTTGCTACCAGCCAAAATTTCAAAGGTGGTATCATGTTATATTGTGTTAGAAGTATAGTGTGACTGCGACAGGTAACAAGTCAGTCATGAGTGTGCGAGTCAGAATGTGCCACGACTTTCAGTGATGATGACTGAAAACTGTTGAAACATAGAAAACAGCTGTATATTCGGTACCTAGTTGTGGTGAGAGTGCTAATACTCTATTGGTTTCCATGATATTTTTCTACTGTGATATGGTGTTATATCATAAGTATAGTATGACTGCGTCAGATAATCAGACAGTCATTCATTAGCTAGCTGTGTTGTGAGTACTAATACTCTATTTGCTACCAACCTAAATTTCAACCATGGCCTCAGGCTCTATTGTGTTATAGCTATAGAGTGACTGCGACAGGTAATAAGGCGGTCTTGAATGAGACAGTCAGAACGTGTCTCGACTTTCTACAATGCTAACTGAGAACTGTTGAAACACAGTAAACAGCTGTAGATTTGGTACCTAGCTGTGTTGTGAGTACTAATACTCCATTTGCTAGCAGCCTAAATTTCAAGCGTCGTATCATGTTATATTGCATTAGAAGTATAGTGTGACTGCGACAGGTAATAAGGCAGTCATGAGTGCAAGAGTCAGAATGTGCCACAGCTTTCAGTGATGGTGACTGAAAAGTGTTGAAAAAGAGTAAACAGCTGTATCTTCGGTACCTAGTTGTGATGAGAGTACTAATACTCTATTGGTCTCCAGGATATTTTTCCACTGTGGAATGGTGTTATATCATTTTACAAGTATAGTGTGACTGCGAAAGGTAATAAGACAGCCATGAGTGAAAGAGTCAGAACGTGTCTCGACTTTCTACAATGCTAACTGAAAACTGTTAAAACACACAAAACAGCTGTTGCTTTGTGACCTAGGTTTGTTGAGAGTACTAATACTCCATATGCAACCAGCCTAAATTTCGACCATGGTATCTTGTTACATTGTGTTAGAAGTATAGTGTGACTGCGTCGCTTAATAAGACAGTCATGAGTGTGAGAGTCAGAATGTGGCACGACTTTCACTGATGGTGACTGAAAACTGTTAAAGCACAGTAAACAGCTGTATTTTCGGTCCTCAGTTGTGATGAGAGCACTAATACTCTATTGGTTTCCAGAATATTTTCTACTATGGTATAGTGTTAGATAATTTTATAAGTATAGTGTGACTGCGACAGGTAATAAGACAGTCATTCATTAGCTAGCTGTGTTGAGAGTACTAATACTCTATTTGCTACCAGCCTAAATTTAAAAAAAAAATGGTGTCATGTTATATTGTGTTAGAAGTGTAGTGTGACTGCATCAGCTGATAAAGCAGTCGTGAGTGTGACAGTGATAATGTGGCACGAGTTTCAGTGACGGTGACTGAAAACTGTTGAAACACAGAAACAGCTGCATTTTCAGTATCCAATTGTGATCAGAGTACTAATACTCTATTGGTTACCAGGATATTTTTCGACTCTGGTATGGTGTTATATCATTTTATAAGTATAGTGTGACTGCGAAAGGTAATAAGACAGCCATGAGTGAAAGAGTCAGAACGTGTCTCGACTTTCTACAATGCTAGCTGAAAACTGTTAAACACAGTAAACAGCTGTAGCTTTGGTACCTAGCTGTGTTGAGAGTACTAATACTCCATTTGCTACCAGCCTAAATTTCAAATGTGATATCATGTTATATTGTGTTAGAAGTATAGTGTGACTGCGACAGGTAATAAGGCAGTCATGAGTGTGAGAGTCAGAATGTGCCACGACTTTCAGTGATCGTGACTGAAAACTGTTGAAACATAGAAAACAGCTGTATATTCGGTACCTCGTTGTCGTGAGAGTACTAATACTCTATTGGTTTCCAGGATATTTTTCTACTGTGATATGGTGTTATATCATAAGTATAGTGCAACTGCATCAGATAATCACATAGTCATTCATTAGCTAGCTGTGTTGAGAGTACTAATACTCCACTTGCTACCAGCTTGTATTTGAACTGTGGCTTCAAGCTATATTGTGTTAGAAATAAAGAGTGACTGAGTCAGGTAATAAGGCAGTCATGAGGGTGAGAGTCACAATGCGCCATGACTTTCGGTGATGGTAACTGAAAACTGTTGAAACACAGTAAACAGCTCTATCTTCGGTACCTAGTTGTGATGAGAGTACTAATACTCTATCGGTCAGCAGGATATTTATCCACCGTGGTATGGTGTTACATTATTTTATAAGCATAGTGTGACTGCGTAAGGTAATAAGACAGTCATGAGTGAGAGAGTCAGGACGTGTCTCGACGTTCTACATTGCTAACTGAAAACTGTTGAAACACAGTAAACAGCTGTTGCTTTGTTACCTAGCTGTGTTGGGAGTACTAATACTACATTTGTAAACAGCCTAAATTTCAAACATGGTATCTTGTTACATTGTCTTCGAAGTATAGTGTGACTGCATCACTTAATAAGGCAGTCATGAGTGTGAGAGTCAGAATATGGAACGACTTTCACGGACGGTGACTGAAAACTGTTGAAACAGTTAACAGCTGTATATTCTGTACCTAGTTGTGGTGAGTGGGCTAATACTCTATTGGTTTCCATGATATTTTTCTACTGTGATATGGTGTTATATCATAAGTAAAGTATGACTGCGTCAGATAATCAGACAGTCATTCATTATCTAGCTGTGTTGAGAGTACTAATACTCTATTTGCTACCAACCTAAATTTCAACCATGGCCTCAGGCTCTATTGTGTTATAGCTATAGAGTGACTGCGACAGGTAATAAGGCAGTCTTGAGTGAGACAGTCAGAACGTGTCTCGACCTTCTACAATGCTGAGAACTGTTGAAACACAGTAAACAGCTGTAGCTTTGGTACCTAGCTGTGTTGTGAGTACTAATACACCATTTGCTAGCAGCCTAAATTTCAAGCATGGTATCATGATATATTGTGTTAGAAGTATAGTGTGACTGCGACAGGTAATAAGGCAGTCATGAGTGTGAGAGTCAGAATGCGCCACGACTTTCGGTGATGGTAACTGAAAACTGTTGAAACACAGTAAACAGCTCTATCTTCGGTACCTAGTTGTGATGAGAGTACTAATACTCAATCGGTCACCAGGATATTTCTCTACCGTGGTATGGTGTTACATTATTTTATAAGCATAGTGTGACTGCGTAAGGTAATAGGACAGTCATGAGTGAGAGAGTCAGAACGTGTCTCGACGTTCTACAATGCTAACTGAAAACTGTTGAAACACAGTAAACAGCTGTTGCTTTGTTACCTAGCTGTGTTGAGAGTACTAATACTACATTTGTAAACAGCCTAAATTTCAACCATAGTATCTTGTTACATTGTCTTAGAAGTATAGTGTGACTGCATCACTTAATAAGGCAGTTATGAGTGTGAGAGTCAGAATGTGGCACGACTTTCACTGACGGTGACTGAAAGCTGTTGAAACACAGTAAACAGCTGTATATTCGGTACCTAGTTGTGCTGAGAGTGCTAATACTCTATTGGTTTCCATGATATTTTTCTACTGTGATATGGTGTTATATCATAAGTATAGTATGACTGCGTCAGATAATCAGACAGTCATTCATTAGCTAGCTGTGTTGAGAGTACTGATACTCTATTTGCTACCAACCTAAATTTCAAACCTGGCCTCAGGCTCTATTCTGTTATAGCTATAGAATGACTGCGACAGATAATAAGGCGGTCTTGAGTGGGACAGTCAGAACGTGTCTCGACTTTCTACAAATACTGAGAACTGTTGAAACAAAACACAGTAAACAGCTGTAGCTTTGGTACCTAGCTGTGTTGTGAGTACTAATACTCCATTTGCTAGCGGCCTACATTTCAAGCTTGGTATCAGGTTATATTGTGTTAGAAGTATAGTGTGACTGCGACAGGTAATAAGGCAGTCATGAGTGTGAGAGTCAGAATGTGCCACAACTTTCAGTGATGGTGACTGAAAAGTGTTGAAAAAGAGTAAACAGCTGTATCTTCGGTACCTAGTTGTGATGAGAGTACTAATACTCTATTGGTCTCCAGGATATTTTTCCACTGTGGAATGGTGTTATATCATTTTAAAAGTATAGTGTGACTGTGAAAGGTAATAAGACAGCCATGAGTGAAAGAGTCAGAACGTGTCTCGACTTTCTACAATGCTAACTGAAAACTGTTAAACACAGTAAACAGCTGTAGATTTGGTACCTAGCTGTGTTGAGAGTACTAATACTCCATTTGCTACCAGCCTAAATTTCAAACATGGTATCATGTTATATTGTGTTAGAAGTATAGTGTGACTGCGACAGGTAATAAGGCAGTCATGAGTGTGAGAGTAAGAATGTGCCACGACTTTCAGCGATGGTGACTGAAAACTGTTGAAACATAGAAAACAGCTGTATATTCGGTACCTCGTTGTCGTGAGAGTACTAATACTCTATTGGTTTCCAGGATATTTTTCTACTGTGATATGGTGTTATATCATAAGTATAGTGCAAATGCATCAGATTATCAGACAGTCATTCATTAGCTAGCTGTGTTGAGAGTACTAATACTCCACTAGCTACCAGCTTTTATTTGAATTGTGGCATCAAGCTACATTGTGTTAGAAATAAAGAGTGACTGAGTCAGGTAATAAGGCAGTCATGAGTGTGAGAGTCAGAATGCGCCACGACTTTCGGTGATGGTAACTGAAAACTGTTGAAACACAGTAAACAGCTCTATTTTTGGTACCTAGTTGTGATGAGAGTACTAATACTCTATCGGCTACCAGGATATTTCTCTACCGTGGTATGGTGTTACATTATTTTATAAGCATAGTGTGACTGCGTAAGGTAATAAGACAGTCATGAGTGAGAGAGTCAGAACGTGTCTCGACGTTCTAAAATGCTAACTGAAAACTGTTGAAACACAGTAAACAGCTGTTGCTTTGTTACCTAGCTGTGTTGAGAGTACTAATACTACAATTGGAAACAGCCTAAATTTCAACCATGGTATCTTGTTACATTGTCTCAGAAGTATAGTGTGACTGCATCACTTAATAAGGCAGTCATGAGTGTGAGAGTCAGAATGTGGCACGACTTTCACTGACAGTGACTGAAAGCTGTTGAAACACAGTAAACAGCTGTATATTCGGTACCTAGTTGTGGTGAGAGTGCTAATACTCTATTGGTTTCCAGGATATTTTTCCACTGTGGAATGGTGTTATATCATTTTACAAGTATAGTGTGACTGCGAAAGGTAATAAGACAGCCATGAGTGAAAGAGTCAGAACGTGTCTCGACTTTCTGCAATGCTAACTGAAAACTGTTAAACACAGTAAACAGCTGTAGATTTGGTACCTAGCTGTGTTGAGAGTACTAATACTCCATTTGCTACCAGCCTAAATTTCAAACATGGTATCATGTTATATTGTGTTAGAAGTATAGTGTGACTGCGACAGGTAATAAGGCAGTCATGAGTGTGAGAGTCAGAATGTGCCACGACTTTCAGTGATGGTGACTGAAAACTGTTGAAACATAGAAAACAGCTGTATATTCGGTACCTTGTTGTCGTGAGAGTACTGATACTCTATTGGTTTCCAGGATATTTTTCTACTGTGATATGGTGTTATATCATAAGTATAGTGCAACTGCATCAGATAATCAGACAGTCATTCATTAGCTAGCTGTGTTGAGAGTACTAATACTCCACTTGCTACCAGCTTGTATTTGAACTGTGGCATCAAGCTATATTGTGTTAGAAATAAAGAGTGACTGAGTCAGGTAATAAGGCACTCATGAGTGTGAGAGTCAGAATGCGCCACGACTTTCGGTGATGGTAACTGAAAACTGTTGAAACACAGTAAACAGCTCTATCTTCGGTACCTAGTTGTGATGAGAGTACTAATACTCAATCGGTCACCAGGATATTTCTCTACCGTGGTATGGTGTTACATTATTTTATAAGCATAGTGTGACTGCATAAGGTAATAGGACAGTCATGAGTGAGAGAGTCAGAATGTGTCTCGACGTTCTACAATGCTAACTGAAAACTGTTGAAACACAGTAAACAGCTGTTGCTTTGTTACCTAGCTGTGTTGAGAGTACTAATACTACATTTGTAAACAGCCTAAATTTCAACCATGGTATCTTGTTACATTGTCTTAGAAGTATAGTGTGACTGCATCACTTAATAAGGCAGTTATGAGTGTGAGAGTCAGAATGTGGCACGACTTTCACTGACGGTGACTGAAAGCTGTTGAAACACAGTAAACAGCTGTATATTCGGTACCTAGTTGTGCTGAGAGTGCTAATACTCTATTGGTTTCCATGATATTTTTCTACTGTGATATGGTGTTATATCATAAGTATAGTATGACTGCGTCAGATAATCAGACAGTCATTCATTAGCTAGCTGTGTTGAGAGTACTGATACTCTATTTGCTACCAACCTAAATTTCAAACATGGCCTCAGGCTCTATTCTGTTATAGCTATAGAATGACTGTGACAGATAATAAGGCGGTCTTGAGTGGGACAGTCAGAACGTGTCTCGACTTTCTACAAATACTGAGAACTGTTGAAACAAAACACAGTAAACAGCTGTAGCTTTGGTACCTAGCTGTGTTGTGAGTACTAATACTCCATTTGCTAGCGGCCTACATTTCAAGCTTGGTATCAGGTTATATTGTGTTAGAAGTATAGTGTGACTGCGACAGGTAATAAGGCAGTCATGAGTGTGAGAGTCAGAATGTGCCACAACTTTCAGTGATGGTGACTGAAAAGTGTTGAAAAAGAGTAAACAGCTGTATCTTCGGTACCTAGTTGTGATGAGAGTACTAATACTCTATTGGTCTCCAGGATATTTTTCCACTGTGGAATGGTGTTATATCATTTTACAAGTATAGTGTGACTGCAAAAGGTAATAAGACAGCCATGAGTGAAAGAGTCAGAACGTGTCTCGACTTTCTACAAGGCTAACTGAAAACTGTTAAACACAGTAAACAGCTGTAGCTTTGGTACCTAGCTGTGTTGAGAGTACTAATACTCTATTTGCTACCAACCTAAATTTCAAAATGGCCTCAGGCTCTATTCTGTTATAGCTATAGACTGACTGCGACAGATAATAAGGCGGTCTTGAGTGAGACAGTCAGAACGTGTCTCGACTTTCTACAAATACTGAGAACTGTTGAAACACAGTAAACAGCTGTAGCTTTGGTACCTAGCTGTGTTGTGAGTACTAATACTCCATTTGCTAGCAGCGTAAATTTCAAGCTTGGTATCAGGTTATATTGTGTTAGAAGTATAGTGTGACTGCGACAGGTAATAAGGCAGTCATGAGTGTGAGAGTCAGAATGTGCCACAACTTTCAGTGATGGTGACTGAAAAGTGTTGAAAAAGAGTAAACAGCTGTATCTTCGGTACCTAGTTGTGATGAGAGTACTAATACTCTATTGGTCTCCAGGATATTTTTCCACTGTGGAATGGTGTTATATCATTTTACAAGTATAGTGTGACTGCGAAAGGTAATAAGACAGCCATGAGTGAAAGAGTCAGAACGTGTCTCGACTTTCTACAATGCTAACTGAAAACTGTTAAACACAGTAAACAGCTGTAGATTTGGTACCTAGCTGTGTTGAGAGTACTAATACTCCATTTGCTACCAGCCTAAATTTCAAACATGGTATCATGTTATATTGTGTTAGAAGTATAGTGTGACTGCGACAGGTGATAAGGCAGTCATGAGTGTGAGAGTCAGAATGTGCCACGACTTTCAGCGATGGTGACTGAAAACTGTTGAAACATAGAAAACAGCTGTATATTCGGTACCTCGTTGTCGTGAGAGTACTAATACTCTATTGGTTTCCAGGATATTTTTCTACTGTGATATGGTGTTATATCATAAGTATAGTGCAACTGCATTAGATAATCAGACAGTCATTCATTAGCTAGCTGTGTTGAGAGTACTAATATTCCACTTGCTACCAGCTTGTATTTGAACTGTGGCATCAAGCTATATTGTGTTAGAAATAAAGAGTGACTGAGTCAGGTAATAAGGCACTCATGAGTGTGAGAGTCAGAATGCGCCACGACTTTCAGTGATGGTAACTGAAAACTGTTGAAACACAGTAAACAGCTCTATCTTCGGTACCTAGTTGTGATGAGAGTACTAATACTCTATCGGTCACCAGGATATTTCTCTACCGTGGTATGGTGTTACATTATTTTATAAGCATAGTGTGACTGCGTAAGGTAATAAGACAGTCATGAGTGAGAGAGTCAGAATGTGTCTCGACGTTCTACAATGCTACCTGAAAACTGTTGAAACACAGTAAACAGCTGTTGCTTTGTTACCTAGCTGTGTTGAGAGTACTAATACTACATTTGTAAACAGCCTAAATTTCAACCATGGTATCTTGTTACATTGTCTTGGAAGTATAGTGTGATTGCATCACTTAATAAGGCAGTTATGAGTGTGAGAGTCAGAATGTGGCACGACTTTCACTGACGGTGACTGAAAGCTGTTGAAACACAGTAAACAGCTGTATATTCGGTACCTAGTTGTGGTGAGAGTGCTAATACTCTATTGGTTTCCATGATATTTTTCTACTGTGATATGGTGTTATATCATAAGTATAGTATGACTGCGTCAGATAATCAGACAGTCATTCATTAGCTAGCTGTGTTGAGAGTACTAATACTCTATTTCCTACCAACCTAAATTTCAAACATGGCCTCAGGCTCTATTCTGTTATAGCTATAGAATGACTGCGACAGATAATAAGGCGGTCTTGAGTGGGACAGTCAGAACGTGTCTCGACTTTCTACAAATACTGAGAACTGTTGAAACAAAACACAGTAAACAGCTGTGGCTTTGGTACCTAGCTGTGTTGTGAGTACTAATACTCCATTTGCTAGCAGCCTACATTTCAAGCTTGGTATCAGGTTATATTGTGTTAGAAGTATAGTGTGACTGCGACAGGTAATAAGGCAGTCATGAGTGTGAGAGTCAGAATGTGCCACAACTTTCAGTGATGGTGACTGAAAAGTGTTGAAAAAGAGTAAACAGCTGTATCTTCGGTACCTAGTAGTGATGAGAGTACTAATACTCTATTGGTCTCCAGGATATTTTTCCACTGTGGAATGGTGTTATATCATTTTACAAGTATAGTGTGACTGTGAAAGGTAATAAGACAGTCATGAGTGAGAGAGTCAGAATGTGTCTCGATGTTCTACAATGCTAACTGAAAACTGTTAAACACAGTAAACAGCTGTAGATTTGGTACCTAGCTGTGTTGAGAGTACTAATACTCCATTTGCTACCAGCCTAAATTTCAAACATGGTATCATGTTATATTGTGTGAGAAGTATAGTGTGACTGCGACAGGTAATAAGGCAGTCATGAGTGTGAGAGTCAGAATGTGCCACGACTTTCAGTGGTGGTGACTGAAAACTGTTGAAACATAGAAAACAGCTGTATATTCAGTACCTCGTTGTCGTGAGAGTACTAATACTCTATTGGTTTCCAGGATATTTTTCTACTGTGATATGGCGTTATATCATAAGTATAGTGCAACTGCATCAGATAATCAGACAGTCATTCATTAGCTAGCTGTGTTGACAGTACTAATACTCCACTTGCTACCAGCTTGTATTTGAACTGTGGCATCAAGCTATATTGTGTTAGAAATAAAGAGTGACTGAGTCAGGTAATAAAGCAGTCATGAGTGTGAGAGTCAGAATGCGCCACGACTTTCGGTGATGGTAACTGAAAACTGTTGAAACACAGTAAACAGCTCTATCTTCGGTACCTAGTTGTGATGAGAGTACTAATACTCAATCGGTCACCAGGATATTTCTCTACCGTGGTATGGTGTTACATTATTTTATAAGCATAGTGTGACTGCGTAAGGTAATAAGAGAGTCATGAGTGAGAGAGTCCGAATGTGTCTCGACGTTCTACAATGCTAACTGAAAACTGTTGAAACACAGTAAACAGCTGTTGCTTTGTTACCTAGCTGTGTTGAGAGTACTAATACTACATTTGTAAACAGCCTAAATTTCAACCATGGTATCTTGTTACATTGTCTTGGAAGTATAGTGTGACTGCATCACTTAATAAGGCAGTCATGAGTGTGAGAGTCAGAATGTGGCACGACTTTCACTGACGGTGACTGAAAGCTGTTGAAACACAGTAAACAGCTGTATATTCGGTACCTAGTTGTGGTGAGAGTGCTAATACTCTATTGGTTTCCATGATATTTTTCTACAGTGATATGGTGTTATATCATAAGTATAGTATGACTGCGTCAGGTGATCAGACAATCATTCATTAGCTAGCTGTGTTGAGAGTACTAATACTCTATTTGCTACTAACGTAAATTTCAAACATGGCCTCAGGCTCTATTCTGTTATAGCTATAGCATGACTGCGACAGATAATAAGGCGGTCTTGAGTGAGACAGTCAGAACGTGTCTCGACTTTCTACAAATACTGAGAACTGTTGAAACACAGTAAACAGCTGTAGCTTTGGTACCTAGCTGTGTTGTGAGTACTAATACTCCATTTGCTAGCAGCCTAAATTTCAAGCTTGGTATCGTGTTATATTGTGTTAGAAGTATAGTGTGACTGCGACAGGTAATAAGGCAGTCATGAGTGTGAGAGTCAGAATGTGCCACAACTTTCAGTGATGGTGACTGAAAAGTGTTGAAAAAGAGTAAACAGCTGTATCTTCGGTAGCTAGTTGTGATGAGAGTACTAATACTCTATTGGTCTCCAGGATATTTTTCCACTGTGGAATGGTGTTATATCATTTTACAAGTATAGTTTGACTGTGAAAGGTAATAAGACAGCCATGAGTGAAAGAGTCAGAACGTGTCTCGACTTTCTACAATGCTAACTGAAAACTGTTAAACACAGTAAACAGCTGTAGATTTGGTACCTAGCTGTGTTGATAGTACTAATACTCCATTTGCTACCAGCCTAAATTTCAAACATGGTATCATGTTATATTGTGTTAGAAGTATAGAGTGACTGCGACGGGTAATAAGGCAGTCATGAGTGTGAGAGTCAGAATGTGCGACGACTTTCAGTGATGGTAACTGAAAACTGTTGAAACACAGTAAACAGCTCTATCTTCGGTACCTAGTTGTGATGAGAGTACTAATACTCTATCGGTCACCAGGATATTTCTCTACCGTTGTATGGTGTTACATTATTTTATAAGCATAGTGTGACTGCGTAAGGTAATAAGACAGTCATGAGTGAGAGAGTCAGAATGTGTCTTGATGTTCTACAATGCTAACTGAAAACTGTTGAAACACAGTAAACAGCTGTTGCTTTGTTACCTAGCTGTGTTGAGAGTACTAATACTACATTTGCAAACAGCCTAAACTTCAACCATGGTATCTTGTTACATTGTCTTAGAAGTATAGTGTGACTGCATCACTTAATAAGGCAGTCATGAGTGTGAGAGTCAGAATGTGGCACGACTTTCACTGACGGTGACTGAAAACTGTTGAAACACAGTAAACAGCTGTATATTCGGTACCTAGTTGTGGTGAGAGTGCTAATACTCTATTGGTTTCCATGATATTTTTCTACTCTGATATGGTGTTATATCATAAGTATAGTATGACTGCGTCAGATAATCAGACAGACATTCATTAGCTAGCTGTGTTGAGAGTACTAATACACTATTTGCTACCAACCTAAATTTCAATCATGGCCTCAGGCTCTATTGTGTTATAGCTGTAGAGTGACTGCGACAGGTAATAAGACGGACTTGAGTGAGACAGTCAGAACGTGTCTCGACTTTCTACAATGCTAACTGAGAACTGTTGAAACACAGTAAACAGCTGTAGCTTTGGTACCTAGCTGTGTTGTGAGTACTAATACTCCATTTGCTAGCAGCTTAAGTTTCAAGCGTGGTATCATGTTATATTGTGTTAGAAGTATAGTGTGACTGCGACAGGTAATAAGGCAGTCATGAGTGTGAGAGTCAGAATGTGCCACAACTTTCAGTGATGGTGACTGAAAAGTGTTGAAAAAGAGTAAACAGCTGTATCTTCGGTACCCAGTTGTGATGAGAGTACTAATACTCTATTGGTCTCCAGGATATTTTTCCACTGTGGAATGGTGTTATATCATTTTACAAGTATAGTGTGACTGCGAAAGGTAATAAGACAGCCATAAGTGCAAGAGTCAGAACGTGTCTCGACTTTCTACAATGCTAACTGAAAACTGTTAAACACAGTAAACAGCTGTAGATTTGGTACCTAGCTGTGTTGAGAGTACTAATACTCCATTTGCTACCAGCCTAAATTTCAAACGTGGTATCATGTTATATTGTGTTAGAAGTATAGTGTGACTGAGATAGGTAATAATGCAGTCATGAGTGTGAGAGTCAGAATGTGCCACAACTTTCAGTGATGGTGACTGAAAAGTGTTGAAAAAGAGTAAACAGCTGTATCTTCGGTACCTAGTTGTGATGAGAGTACTAATACTCTACTGGTCTCCAGGATATTTTTCCACTGTGGAATGGTGTTATATCATTTTACAATTATAGTGTGACTGCAAAAGGTAATAAGACAGCCATGAGTGAAAGAGTCAGAACGTGTCTCGACTTTCTACAATGCTAACTGAGAATTGTTCAAACACAGTAAACAGCTGTAGCTTTGGTACCTAGCTGTGTTGTGAGTACTAATACTCCATTTGCTAGCAGCTTAAATTTCAAGCGTGGTATCATGTTATATTGTGTTAGAAGTATAGTGTGACTGCGACAGATAATAAGGCTGCCATGAGTGAAAGAGTCAGAACGTGTCTCGACTTTCTACAATGCTAACTGAAAACTGTTGAAACACACAAAACAGCTGTTGCTTTGTGACCTAGGTTTATTGAAAGTACTAATACTCCATATGCAACCAGCCTAAATTTCGACCATGGTATCTTGTTACATTGTGTTAGAAGTATAGTGTGACAGCGTCGCTTAATAAGACAGTCATGAGTGTGAGAGTCAGAATGTGGCACGACTTTCACTGATGGTGACTGAAAACTGTTGAAGCACAGTAAACAGCTGTATTTTTGGTCCTCAGTTGTGATGAGAGCACTAATACTCTATTGGTTTCCAGAATATTTTCTACTATGGTATAGTGTTAGATAATTTTATAAGTATAGTGTGACTGCGGCAGGTAATAGGACAGTCATTCATTAGCTAGCTGTGTTGAGAGTGCTAATACTCTATTTGCTTCCAGCCTAAATTTAAAAAAAAATGGTATCATGTTATATTGTGTTAGAAGTATAGTGTGACTGCGTCAGCTGATAAGGCAGTCGTGAGTGTGACAGTGATAATGTGGCACGAGTTTCAGTGATGGTGACTGAAAACTGTTGAAACACAGTAAACAGCTGCATTTTCAGTATCTAATTGTGATCAGAGTACTAATACTCTATTGGTTACCAGGATATTTTTCGACTCTGGTATGGTGTTATATCATTTTATAAGTATAGTGTGACTGCGAAAGGTAATAAGACAGCCATGAGTGAAAGAGTCAGAATGTGTCTCGACTTTCTACAATGCTAGCTGAAAACTGTTAAACACAGTAAACAGCTGTAGCTTTGGTACCTAGCTGTGTTGAGAGTACTAATACTCCATTTGCTACCAGCCTAAATTTCAAATGTGGTATCATGTTATATTGTGTTTGAAGTATAGTTTTACTGCGACAGGTAATAAGGCAGTCATGAGTGTGAGAGTCAGAATGTGCCATGACTTTCAGTGATGGTGACAGAAAACTGTTGAAACATAGAATGCAGCTGTATATTCGGTACCTCGTTGTCGTGAGAGTACTAATACTCTATTGGTTTCCAGGATATTTTCCTACTGTGATATGGTGTTATATCATAAGTATAGTGCAACTGCATCAGATAATCAGACAGTCATTCATTAGCTAGCTGTGTTGAGAGTACTAATACTCTACTTGCTATCAGCTTATATTTGAACTGTGGCATCAAGCTATATTGTGTTAGAAATAAAGAGTGACTGTGACAGGTAATAAGGCAGTCATGAGTGTGAGAGTCAGAATGCGCCACGACTTTCGGTGATGGTAACTGAAAACTGTTGAAACACAGTAAACAGCTCTATCTTTGGTACCTAGTTGTGATGAGAGCACTAATACTCTATCGGTCACCAGGATATTTCTCAATCGTGGTATGGTGTTACATTATTTTATAAGCATAGTGTGACTGCATAAAGTAATAAGACAGTCATGAGTGAGAGAGTCAGAATGTGTCTCGACGTTCTACAATGCTAACTGAAAACTGTTGAAACACAGTAAACAGCTGTTGCTTTGTTACCTAGCTGTGTTGAGAGTACTAATACTACATTTGCAAACAGCCTAAATTTCAACCATGGTATCTTGTTACATTGTCTTAGAAGTATAGTGTGACTGCATCACTTAATAAGGCAGTCATGAGTGTGAGAGTCAGAATGTGGCACGACTTTCACTGACGGTGACTGAAAACTGTTGAAACACAGTAAACAGCTGTATATTCGGTACCTAGTTGTGGTGAGAGAGCTAATACTCTATTGGTTTCCATGATGTTTTTCTACAGTGATATGGTGTTATATCATAAGTATAGTATGACTGCGTCAGATAATCAGACAGTCATTCATTAGCTAGCTGTGTTGAGAGTACTAATACTCTATTTGCTACCAACCTAAATTTCAACCATGGCCTCAGGCTCTATTGTGTTATAGCTATAGAGTGACTGCGACAGGTAATAAGGCGGTCTTGAGTGAGACAGTCAGAACGTGTCTCGACTTTCTACAATGCTAACTGAGAACTGTTGAAACACAGTAAACAGCTGTAGCTTTGGTACCTAGCTGTGTTGTGAGTACTAATACTCCATTTGCTAGCAGCCTAAATTTCAAGCGTGGTATCATGTTATATTGTGTTAGAAGTATAGTGTGACTGTGACAGGTAATAAGGCAGTCATGAGTGTGAGAGTCAGAATGTGCCACAACTTTCAGTGATGGTGACTGAAAAGTGTTGAAAAAGAGTAAACAGCTGTATCTTCGGTACCAAGTTGTGATGAGAGTACTAATACTCTATTGGTCTCCAGGATATTTTTCCACTGTGGAATGGTGTTATATCATTTTACAAGTATAGTGTGACTGCGAAAGGTAATAAGACAGCCATGAGTGAAAGAGTCAGAACGTGTCTCGACTTTCTACAATGCTAACTGAAAACTGTTAAACACAGTAAACAGCTGAAGATTTGGTACCTAGCTGTGTTGAGAGTACTAATACTCCATTTGCTACCAGCATAAATTTCAAACATGGTATCATGTTATATTGTGTTAGAAGCATGGTGTGACTGCGACAGGTAATAAGGCAGTCATGAGTGTGAGAGTCAGAATGTGCCACGACTTTCAGTGATGGTGACTGAAAACTGTTGAAACATAGAAAACATCTGTATATTCGGTACCTCGTTGTCGTGAGCATACCAATAGTCTATTGGTTTCCAGGATATTTTTCTACTGTGATATGGTGTTATATCATAAGTATAGTGCAACTGCATCAGATAATCAGACAGTCATTCATTAGCTAGCTGTGTTGAGAGTACTAATACTCTATTTGCTACCAACCTAAATTTCAACCATGGCCTCAGGCTCTATTGTGTTATAGCTATAGAGTGACTTCGACAGGTAATAAGGCGGTCTTGAGTGAGACAGTCAGAACGTGTCTCGACTTTCTACAATGCTAACTGAGAAGTGTTGAAACACAGTAAACAGCTGTAGCTTTGGTACCGTGCTGTGTTGTGAGTACTAATACTCCATTTGCTACCAGCCTAAATTTCAAGCGTGGTATCATGTTATATTGTGTTAGAAGTATAGTGTGACTGCAACAGGTAATAAGGCAGTCATGAGTGTGAGAGTCAGAATGTGCCACGACTTTCAGTGATGGTGACTGAAAACTGTTGAAACATAGAAAACAGCTGTATATTCGGTACCTCGTTGTCGTGAGAGTACTAATAGTCTATTGGTTTCCAGGATATTTTTCTACTGTGATATGGTGTTATATCATAAGTATAGTGCAACTGCATCAGATAATCAGACAGTCATTCATTAGCTAGCTGTGTTGAGAGTACTAATACTCTACTTGCTACCAGCTTATATTTGAACTGTGGCATCAAGCTATATTGTGTTAGAAATAAAGAGTGACTGCGACAGGTAATAAGGCAGTCATGAGTGTGAGAGTCAGAATGCGCCACAACTTTCGGTGATGGTAACTGAAAACTGTTGAAACACAGTAAACAGCTCTATGTTCGGTACCTAGTTGTGATGAGAGTACTAATACTCTATCGGTCACCAGGATATTTCTCTACCGTGGTATGGTGTTACATTATTTTATAAGCATAGTGTGACTGAGTAATGTAATAAGACAGTCATGATTGAGAGAGTCAGAATGTGTCTCGACGTTCTACAGTGCTAACTGAAAACTGTTGAAACACAGTAAACAGCTGTTGCTTTGTTACCTAGCTGTGTTGAGAGTACTAATACTACATTTGCAAACAGCCTAAATTTCAACCATGGTATCTTGTTACATTGTCTTAGAAGTATAGTGTGACTGCATCACTTAATAAGGCAGTCATGATTATGAGAGTCAGAATGTGGCACGACTTTCACTGACGGTGACTGAAAACTGTTGAAACACAGTAAACAGCTGTATATTCGGTACCTAGTTGTGGTGAGAGTGCTAACACTCTATTGGTTTCCATGATACTTTTCTACTGTGATATGGTGTTAAATCATAAGTATAGTATGACTGCATCAGATAATCAGACAGTCATTCATTAGCTAGCTGTGTTGTGAGTACTAATACTCTATTTGCTACCAACCTAAATTTCAACCATGGCCTCAGGCTCTATTGTGTTATAGGTATAGAGTGACTGCGACAGGTAATAAGGCGGTCTTGAGTGAGACAGTCAGAACGTGTCTCGACTTTCTACAATGCTAACTGAGAACTGTTGAAACACAGTAAACAGCTGTAGCTTTGGTACCTTGCTGTGTTGTGAGTACTAATACTCCATTTGCTAGCAGCCTAAATTTCAAGCGTGGTATCATGTTATATTTTGTTAGAAGTATAGTGTGACTGCGACAGGTAATAAGGCAGTCATGAGTGTGAGAGTCAGAATGTGCCACGACTTTCGGTGATGGTAACTGAAAACTGTTGAAACACAGTAAACAGCTCTATCTTCGGTACCTAGTTGTGATGAGAGTACTAATACTCTATCGGTCACCAGGATATTTCTCTTCCGGGGTATGGTGTTACATTATTTTATATGCATAGTGTGACTGCGTAAGGTAATAAGACAGTCATGAGTGAGAGAGTCGGAATGTGTCTCGACGTTCTATAATGCTAACTGAAAACTGTTGAAACACAGTAAACAGCTGTTGCTTTGTTACCTAGCTGTGTTGAGAGTACTAATACTACATTTGCAAACAGCCTAAATTTCAACCATGGTATCTTGTTACATTGTCTTAGAAGTATAGTGTGACTGCATCACTTAATAAGGCAGTCATGAGTGTGAGAGTCAGAATGTGGCACGACTTTCACTGTGACTGAAAACTGTTGAAACACAGTAAACAGCTGTATATTCGGTACCTAGTTGTGGTGAGAGTGCTAATACTCTATTGGTTTCCATGATATTCTTCTACTGTGATATGGTGTTATATCATAAGTATAGTATGACTGCGTCAGATAATCAGACAGTCATTCATTAGCTAGCTGTGTTGTGAGTACTAATACTCTATTTGCTACCAACCTAAATTTCAACCATGGCCTCAGGCTCTATTGTGTTATAGCTATAAAGTGACTGCGACAGGTAATAAGGCGGTCTTGAGTGAGACAGTCAGAACGTGTCTCGACTTTCTACAATGCTAACTGAGAAATGTTGAAACACAGTAAACAGATGTAGCTTTGGTACCGTGCTGTGTTGTGAGTACTAATACTCCATTTGCTAGCAGCCTAAATTTCAAGCGTGGTATCATGTTATATTGTGTTAGAAGTATAGTGTGACTGCAACAGGTAATAAGGCAGTCATGAGTGTGAGAGTCAGAATGTGCCACGACTTTCAGTGATGGTGACTAAAAACTGTTGAAACATAGAAAACAGCTGTTTATTCGGTACCTCATTGTGATGAGAGTGCTAATACTCTATTGGTTTCCAGGATATTTTTCTACTGTGATATGGTGTTATATCATAAGTATAGTGCAACTGCATCAGATAATCACGTAGTCATTCATTAGCTAGCTGTGTTGAGAGTACTAATACTCCACTTGCTACCAGCTTGTATTTGAACTGTGGCATCAAGCTATATTGTGTTAGAAATAAAGAGTGACTGAGACAGGTAATAAGGCAGTCATGAGTGTGAGAGTCAGAATGCGCCACGACTTTCGGTGATGGTAACTGAAAACTGTTGAAACACAGTAAACAGCTCTATCTTCGGTACCTAGTTGTGATGAGAGTACTAATACTCTATCGGTCACCAGGATATTTCTCTACCGGGGTATGGTGTTACATTATTTTATAAGCATAGTGTGACTGCGTAAGGTAATAAAACAGTCATGAGTGAGAGAGTCAGAATGTGTCTCGACGTTCTACAATGCTAACTAAAAACTGTTGAAACACATTAAACAGCTGTTGCTTTGTTACCTAGCTGTGTTGAGAGTACTAATACTACATTTGCAAACAGCCTAAATTTCAACCATGGTATCTTGTTACATTGTCTTAGAAGTATAGTGTGACTGCATCACTTAATAAGGCAGTCATGAGTGTGAGAGTCAGAATGTGGCACGACTTTCACTGACGGTGACTGAAAACTGTTGAAACACAGTAAACAGAAGTATATTCAGTACCTAGTTGTGGTGAGAGTGCTAATACTCTATTGGTTTCCATGATATTTTTCTACTGTGATATGGTGTTATATCATAAGTATAGAAAGACTGTGTCAGATAATCAGACAGTCATTCTTTAGCTAGCTGTGTTGAGAGTACTAATACTCTATTTGCTACCGACCTAAATTTCAACCATGGCCTCAGGCTCTATTGTGTTATAGCTATAGAGTGACTGCGACAGGTAATAAGGCAGTCTTGAGTGAGACAGTCAGAACGTGTCTCGACTTTCTACAATGCTAACTGAGAACTGTTGAAACACAGTAAACAGCTGTAGCTTTGGTACCTAGCTGTGTTGTGAGGACTAATACTCCATTTGCTAGCAGCCTAAATTTCAAGCGTGGTATCATGTTATATTGTGTTAGAAGTATAGTGTGACTGCGACAGGTAATAAGGCAGTCATGAGTGTGAGAGTCAGAATGTGCCACAACTTTCAGTGATGGTGACTGAAAAGTGTTGAAAAAGAGTAAACAGCTGTATCTTCGGTACCTAGTTGTGATGAGAGTACTAATACTCTATTGGTCTCCAGGATATATTTCCACTGTGGAATGGTGTTATATCATTTTACAAGTATAGTGTGACTGCGAAAGGTAATAAGACAGCCATGAGTGAAAGAGTCAGAACGTGTCTCGACTTTCTACAATGCTAACTGAAAACTGTTGAAACACACAAAACAGCTGTTGCTTTGTGACCTAGGTTTGTTGAGAGTACTAATACTCCATATGCAACCAGCCTAAATTTCGACCATGGTATCTAGTTACATTGTGTTAGAAGTATAGTGTGGCAGCGTCGCTTAATAAGACAGTCATGAGTGTGAGAGTCAGAATGTGGCACGACTTTCACTGATGGTGATTGAAAACTGTTGAAGCACAGTAAACAGCTGCATTTTCGGTCCTCAGTTGTGATGAGAGCACTAATACTCTATTGGTTTCCAGAATATTTTCTACTATGGTATAGTGTTAGATAATTTTATAAGTATAGTGTGACTGCGACAGGTAATAAGACAGTCATTCATTAGCTAGCTGTGTTGAGAGTACTAATACTCTATTTGCTTCCAGCCTAAATTTTAAAAAAAATGGTATCATGTTATATTGTGTTAGAAGTATAGTGTGGCTGCGTCAGCTGATAAGGCAGTCGTGAGTGTGACAGTGATAATGTGGCACGAGTTTCAGTGATGGTGACTGAAAACTGTTGAAACACAGTAAACAGCTGCATTTTCAGTATCTAATTGTGATCAGAGTACTAATACTTTATTGGTTACCAGGATATTTTTCGACTCTGGTATGGTGTTATATCATTTTATAAGTATAGTGTGACTGCGAGCGGTAATAAGACAGCCATGAGTGAAAGAGTCAGAACGTGTCTCGACGTTCTACAATGCTAGCAGAAAACTGTTAAACACAGTAAACAGCTGTAGCTTTGGTACCTAGCTGTGTTGAGAGTACTAATACTCCATTTGCTACCAGCCTAAATTTCAAATGTGGTATCATGTTATATTGTGTTTGAAGTATAGTGTGACTGCGACAGGTAATAAGGCAGTCATGAGTGTGAGAGTCAGAATGTGCCACGACTTTCAGTGATGGTGACAGAAAACTGTTGAAACATAGAAAACACCTGTATATTCGGTACCTCGTTGTGGTGAGAGTACTAATACCCTGTTGGTTTCCAGGATATTTTTCTACTGTGATATGGTGTTATATCATAAGTACATTGCAATTGCATCAGATAATCACATAGTCATTCATTAGCTAGCTGTGTTGAGAGTACTAATACTCCACTTGCTACTAGCTTGTATTTGAACTGTGGCATCAAGCTATATTGTGTTAGAAATAAAGAGTGACTGAGTCAGGTAATAAGGCAGTCATGAGTGTGAGAGACAGAATGCGCCACGACTTTCGGTGATGGTAACTGAAAACTGTTGAAACACAATAAACAGCTCTATCTTCGGTACCTAGTTGTGATGAGAGTACTAATACTCTATCGGTCACCAGGATATTTCTCTACCGTGGTATGGTGTTACATTATTTTATAAGCATAGTGTGACTGCGTAAGGTAATAAGACAGCCATGAGTGAAAGAGTCAGAACGTGTCTCGACTTTCTACAATGCTAACTGAAAACTGTTAAACACAGTAAACAGCTGTAGCTTTGGTACCTAGCTGTGTTGAGAATACTAATACTCCATTTGCTATCAGCCTAAATTTCAAACGTATCATGTTATATTGTGTTAGAAGTATAGTGTGACTGCGACAGGTAATAAGGCAGTCATGAGTGTGAGAGTCAGAATGTGCCACGACTTTCAGTGTTGGTGACTGAAAACTGTTGAAACATAGAAAACAGCTGTATATTCGGTACCTCGTTGTCGTGAGAGTACTAATACTCTATTGGTTTCCAGGATATTTTTCTACTGTGATATGGTGTTATATCATAAGTATAGTGCAACTGCATCAGATAATCAGACAGTCATTCATTAGCTAGCTGTGTTGAGAGTACTAATACTCTACTTGCTATCAGCTTATATTTGAACTGTGGCATCAAGCTATATTGTGTTAGAAATAAAGAGTGACTGCGACAGGTAATAAGGCAGTCATGAGTGTGAGAGTCAGAATGTGCCATGACTTTCGGTGACGGTAACTAAAAACTGTTGAAACACAGGAAACAGCTCTATCTTTGGTACCTAGTTGTGATGAGAGTACTAATACTCTATCGGTCACCAGGATATTTCTCAATCGTGGTATGGTGTTACATTATTTTATAAGCATAGTGTGACTGCATAAGGTAATAAGACAGTCATGAGTGAGAGAGTCAGAATGTGTCTCGACGTTCTACAATGCTAACTGAGAACTGTTGAAACACAGTAAACAGCTGTTGCTTTGTTACCTAGCTGTGTTGAGAGTACTAATACTACATTTGCAAACAGCCTAAATTTCAACCATGGTATCTTGTTACATTGGCTTAGAAGTATAGTGTGACTGCATCACTTAATAAGGCAGTCATGAGTGTGAGAGTCAGAATGTGGCACGACTTTCACTGACGGTGACTGAAAACTGTTGAAACACAGTAAACAGCTGTATATTCGGTACCTAGTTGTGGTGAGAGTGCTAATACTCTATTGGTTTCCATGATATTTTTCTACTATGATATGCTGTTATATCATAAGTATAGTATGACTGCGTCAGATAATCAGACAGTCATTCATTAGCTAGCTGTGTTGAGAGTACTAATACTCTATTTGCTACCTACCTAAATTTCAACCATGGCCTCAGGCTCTATTGTGTTATAGCTATAGAGTGACTGTGACAGGTAATAAGGTGGTCTTGAGTGAGACAGTCAGAACGTTTCTCGACTTTCTACAATGCTGAGAACTGTTGAAACACAGAAAACAGCTGTAGCTTTGGTACCTAGCTGTGTTGTGAGTACTAATACTCCATTTGCTAGCAGCCTAAATTTCAAGCGTGGTATCATGTTATATTGTGTTAGAAGTATAGTGTGACTGCGACAGGTAATAAGGCAGTCATGAGTGTGAGAGTCAGAATGTGCCACAACTTTCAGTGATGGTGACTGAAAAGTGTTGAAAAAGAGTAAACAGCTGTATCTTCGGTACCTAGTTGTGATGAGAGTACTAATACTCTATTGGTCTCCAGGATATTTTTCCAATGTGGAATGGTGTTATATCATTTTACAAGTATAGTGTGACTGCGAAAGGTAATAAGACAGCCATGAGTGAAAGAGTCAGAATGTGTCTCGACTTTCTACAATGCTAACTGAAAACTGTTAAACACAGTAAACAGCTGTAGATTTGGTACCTAGCTGTGTTGAGAGTACTAATACTCCATTTGCTACCAGCCTAAATTTCAAACATGGTATCATGTTATATTGTGTTAGAAGCATGGTGTGACTGCGACAGGTAATAAGGCAGTCATGAGTGTGAGAGTCAGAATGTGCCACGACTTTCAGTGATGGTGACTGAAAACTGTTGAAATATAGAAAACAGCTGTATATTCGGTACCTCGTTATCGTGAGAGTACTAATACTCTACTGGTTTCCAGGATATTTTTCTACTGTGATATGGTGTTATATCATAAGTATAGTGCAACTGCATCAGATAATCAGACAGTCATTCATTAGCTAGCTGTGTTGAGAGTACTAATACTCTACTTGCTACCAGATTATATTTGAACTGTGGCATGAAGCTATATTGTGTTAGAAATAAAGAGTGACTGCGACAGGTAATAAGGCAGTCATGAGTGTGAGAGTCAGAATGCGCCACGACTTTCGGTGATGGTAACTGAAAACTGTTGAAACACGGTAAACAGCTCTATCTTCGGTACCTAGTTGTGATGAGAGTACTAATACTCTATCAGTCACCAGGATATTTCTCTACCATGGTATGGTGTTACATTATTTTATACACATAGTGTGACTGTGTAAGGTAATAAGACAGTCATGAGTGAGAGAGTCAGAATGTGTCTCGACGTTCTACAATGCTAACTGAAAACTGTTGAAACACAGTAAACAGCTGTTGCTTTGTTACCTAGCTGTGTTGAGAGTACTAATACTACATTTGCAAACAGCCTAAATTTCAACCATGGTATCTTGTTACATTGTCTTAGAAGTATAGTGTGACTGCATCACCTAATAAGGCAGTCATGAGTGTGCGAGTCAGAATGTGGCACGACTTTCACTGTGACTGAAAACTGTTGAAACACAGTAAACAGCTGTATATTCGGTACCTAGTTGTGGTGAGAGTGCTAACACTCTATTGGTTTCCATGATATTTTTCTACTGCGATATGGTGTTATATCATAAGTATAGTATGACTGCGTCAGATAATCAGACAGTCATTCATTAGCTAGCTGTGTTGTGAGTACTAATACTCTATTTGCTACCAACCTAAATTTCAAACATGGCCTCAGGGTCTATTGTGTTATAGCTATAGAGTGACTGCGACAGGTAATAAGGCGGTCTTGAGTGAGACAGTCAGAACGTGTTTCGACTTTCTACGATGCTAACTGAGAACTGTTGAAACACAGTAAACAGCTGTAGCTTTGGTACCGTGCTGTGTTGTGAGTACTAATACTTCATTTGCTAGCAGCCTAAATTTCAAGCGTGGTATCATGTTATATTGTGTTAGAAGTATAGTGTGACTGCGACAGGTAATAAGGCAGTCATGAGTGTGAGAGTCAGAATGTGCCACGACTTTCAGTGATGGTGACTGAAAACTGTTGAAACATAGAAAACAGCTGTATATTCGGTACCTCGTTGTGGTGAGAGTACTAATACTCTATTGGTTTCCAGGATATTTTTCTACTGTGATATGGTGTTATATCGTAAGTATAGTGCAACTGCATCAGATAATCACAAAGTCATTCATTAGCTAGCTGTGTTGAGAGTACTAATACTCCACTTGCTACCAGCTTGTATTTGAACTGTGGCATCAAGCTATATTGTGTTAGAAATAAAGAGTGACTAACTCAGGTAATAAGGCAGTCATGAGTGTGAGAGTCAGAATGCGCCACGACTTTCGGTGATGGTAACTGAAAACTGTTGAAACACAGTAAACAGCTCTATCTTCGGTACCTAGTTGTGATGAGAGTACTAATACTCTATCGGTCACCAGGATATTTCTCTACCGTGGTATGGTGTTACATTATTTTATAAGCATAGTGTGACTGTGTACGGTAATAAGACAGTCATGAGTGAGAGAGTCAGAATGTGCCACAACTTTCAGTGATGGTGACTGAAAAGTGTTGAAAAAGAGTAAACAGCTGTATCTTCGGTACCTAGTTGTGATGAGAGTACTAATACTCTATTGGTCTCCAGGATATTTTTCCAATGTGGAATGGTGTTATATCATTTTACAAGTATAGTGTGACTGCGAAAGGTAATAAGACAGCCATGAGTGAAAGAGTCAGAATGTGTCTCGACTTTCTACAATGCTAACTGAAAACTGTTAAACACAGTAAACAGCTGTAGATTTGGTACCTAGCTGTGTTGAGAGTACTAATACTCCATTTGCTACCAGCCTAAATTTCAAACATGGTATCATGTTATATTGTGTTAGAAGCATGGTGTGACTGCGACAGGTAATAAGGCAGTCATGAGTGTGAGAGTCAGAATGTGCCACGACTTTCAGTGATGGTGACTGAAAACTGTTGAAATATAGAAAACAGCTGTATATTCGGTACCTCGTTGTCGTGAGAGTACTAATACTCTACTGGTTTCCAGGATATTTTTCTACTGTGATATGGTGTTATATCATAAGTATAGTGCAACTGCATCAGATAATCAGACAGTCATTCATTAGCTAGCTGTGTTGAGAGTACTAATACTCTACTTGCTACCAGATTATATTTGAACTGTGGCATGAAGCTATATTGTGTTAGAAATAAAGAGTGACTGCGACAGGTAATAAGGCAGTCATGAGTGTGAGAGTCAGAATGCGCCACGACTTTCGGTGATGGTAACTGAAAACTGTTGAAACACGGTAAACAGCTCTATCTTCGGTACCTAGTTGTGATGAGAGTACTAATACTCTATCAGTCACCAGGATATTTCTCTACCATGGTATGGTGTTACATTATTTTATACACATAGTGTGACTGTGTAAGGTAATAAGACAGTCATGAGTGAGAGAGTCAGAATGTGTCTCGACGTTCTACAATGCTAACTGAAAACTGTTGAAACACAGTAAACAGCTGTTGCTTTGTTACCTAGCTGTGTTGAGAGTACTAATACTACATTTGCAAACAGCCTAAATTTCAACCATGGTATCTTGTTACATTGTCTTAGAAGTATAGTGTGACTGCATCACCTAATAAGGCAGTCATGAGTGTGCGAGTCAGAATGTGGCACGACTTTCACTGTGACTGAAAACTGTTGAAACACAGTAAACAGCTGTATATTCGGTACCTAGTTGTGGTGAGAGTGCTAACACTCTATTGGTTTCCATGATATTTTTCTACTGCGATATGGTGTTATATCATAAGTATAGTATGACTGCGTCAGATAATCAGACAGTCATTCATTAGCTAGCTGTGTTGTGAGTACTAATACTCTATTTGCTACCAACCTAAATTTCAAACATGGCCTCAGGGTCTATTGTGTTATAGCTATAGAGTGACTGCGACAGGTAATAAGGCGGTCTTGAGTGAGACAGTCAGAACGTGTTTCGACTTTCTACGATGCTAACTGAGAACTGTTGAAACACAGTAAACAGCTGTAGCTTTGGTACCGTGCTGTGTTGTGAGTACTAATACTTCATTTGCTAGCAGCCTAAATTTCAAGCGTGGTATCATGTTATATTGTGTTAGAAGTATAGTGTGACTGCGACAGGTAATAAGGCAGTCATGAGTGTGAGAGTCAGAATGTGCCACGACTTTCAGTGATGGTGACTGAAAACTGTTGAAACATAGAAAACAGCTGTATATTCGGTACCTCGTTGTGGTGAGAGTACTAATACTCTATTGGTTTCCAGGATATTTTTCTACTGTGATATGGTGTTATATCATAAGTATAGTGCAACTGCATCAGATAATCACAAAGTCATTCATTAGCTAGCTGTGTTGAGAGTACTAATACTCCACTTGCTACCAGCTTGTATTTGAACTGTGGCATCAAGCTATATTGTGTTAGAAATAAAGAGTGACTAACTCAGGTAATAAGGCAGTCATGAGTGTGAGAGTCAGAATGCGCCACGACTTTCGGTGATGGTAACTGAAAACTGTTGAAACACAGTAAACAGCTCTATCTTCGGTACCTAGTTGTGATGAGAGTACTAATACTCTATCGGTCACCAGGATATTTCTCTACCGTGGTATGGTGTTACATTATTTTATAAGCATAGTGTGACTGTGTACGGTAATAAGACAGTCATGAGTGAGAGAGTCAGAACGTGTCTCGACGTTCTACAATGCTAACGGAAAACTGTTGAAACACAGTAAACAGCTGTTGCTTTGTTACCTAGCTGTGTTGCGAGTACTAATACTACATTTGTAAACAGCCTAAATTTCAACCATGGTATCTTGTTACATTGTCTTAGAAGTATAGTGTGACTGCATCACTTAATAAGGCAGTCATGAGTGTGAGAGTCAGAATGTGGCACGACTTTCACTGACGGTGACTGAAAACTGTTGAAACACAGTTAACAGCTGTATATTCTGTACCTAGTTGTGGTGAGTGGGCTAATACTCTATTGGTTTCCATGAAATTTTTCTACTGTGATATGGTGTTATATCATAAGTATAGTATGACTGCGTCAGATAATCAGACAGTCATTCATTAGCTAGCTGTGTTGAGAGTACTAATACTCTATTTGCTGCCAACCTAAATTTCAACCGTGGCATCAGGCTCTATTGTGTTATAGCTATAGAGTGACTGCGACAGGTAATAAGGCGGTCTTGAGTGAGACAGTCAGAACGTGTCTCGACTTTCTACAATGTTAACTGAGAACTTTTGAAACACAGTAAACAGCTGTAGCTTTGGAACCTAGCTGTGTTGTGAGTACTAATACTCCAGTTGCTAGCAGCCTAAATTTCAAGCGTGGTAGTTGTGATGAGAGTACTAATACTCTATTGGTCTCCAGGATATTTCTCCACTATGGAATGGTGTTATATCATTTTATAAGTATAGTGTGATTGCGACAGGTAATAAGGCAGTCATTCAGCAGCTAGCTGTGTTGAGAGTACTAATACTCTATTTCCTTCCAGCCTAAATTTCACCTGTTGTATCATGTTATGTTGTGTTAGAAGTAGTGTGACTGCGTCAGGCAATAAGGCATTCATGAGTGTGAGAGTGATAATGTGGCACGAGTTTCAGTGATGGTGACAGAAAACTGTTGAAACACAGTAAACAGCTGTATTTTCAGTATGTAATTGTGATCAGAGGACTGATACTCTATTGGTTTCCAGGATATTTTTATACCGTGATATGGTGTTATATAATTTTATAAGTATAGAGTTACTACAACAGATAATCAGAAAGTCATTGATTAGCTAGCAGTGTTGAGAGTACTAATACTCTACTTGCTACCAGCTTATATGGGAACTGTGGCATCAAGCTATATTGTGTTAGAAATGTAGAGTGACTGCGTCAGGTAAAAAGGCAGTCATGAGTGAGAGAGTCAGAATGAGTCTCGACTTTCTACAATTCTAACCGAAAACTGTTAAAACACAGTAAACAGCTGTAGCTTTGGTACCTAGCTGTGTTGAGAGTACTAATACTCCATTTGCTACCAGCCTAAATTTCAAATGCGGTATCATGTTATATTGTGTTAGAAGTATAGTGTGACTGCGACAGGTAATAAGGCAGTTATGAGTGAGAGAGTCAGAACGTGTCTCGACTTTCAGTGATGGTGACTGAAAACTGTTGAAACATAGAAAACAGCTGTATATTCGGTACCTCGTTGAGGTGAGAGTACTAATATTCTGTTGGTTTCCAGGACATTTTTCTACTGTGATATGGTGTTATATCATAAGTATAGTGCAACTGTGTCAGATAATCAGACAGTCATTCATTAGCTAGCTGTGTTGAGAGTACTAATACTCTACTTGCTACCAGCTTATATTTGAACTGTGGCATCAAGCTATATTGTGTTAGAAATAAAGAGTGACTGAGTCAGGTAATAAGGCAGGTATGAGTGAGAGAGTCAGAACGTGTCTCGACTTTCTACAATGCTAGCTTAAAACTGTTGAAACACAGTAAACAGCTGTAGCTTTCGTACCTAGCTGTGTTGAGAGTACTAATACTCCATTTGCTAACAGCCTAAATTCCAACCATGGTATCATATTATATTGTGTTGGAAGTACAGTGTGACTGCGACAGGTAATAAGGCAGTCATGAGTGTGAGAGTCAGAATGTGCCACGACATTTGGTGATGGTGCCTGAAAACGGCTGAAACACAGTAAACAGCTCTATCCTCGGTACCTAGTTGTGATGAGAGTACTAATACTCTATCGGTCACCAGTCAGAATATGCCACAACTTTCAGTGAGGCTGACTGAAAACTGTTGAAACACAGTAAACAGCTGTATATTTGGTACCTTGTTGTGGTGAGAGTGCTAATACTCTATTGTTTCCAGGATATTTTTCTACTGTGATATGGTGTTATATCATAAGTATAGTGTGTCTGCGTCAGATAATCAGACAGTCATTCATTAGCTAGCTGTGTTGAGAGTACTAATACTCTACTTGCTACCAGCTTAAATTTGAACTGTGCATCAAGCCATATTGTGTTAGAAATAAAGAGTGACTGCGTCAGGTAATAAGACAGTCATGAGTGAGAGAGTCAGAACGTGTCTCGACTTTCTACAATGCTAACTGAAAACTGTTGAAACAAAGTAAACAGCTGTAGCTTTGGTACCTAGATATGTTGAGAGCACTAATACTCCATTTGCCACCAGACTACAATTTCAACCATGGTATCATGTTATATTGTGTTAGAAGTATAGTTTGACTGCGACAGGTAATAAGGCAGTCAGGAGTGAGAGAGTCAAAATGTGCCATGACTTTTGGTGATGGTGTCTGAAAACTGTTGAAACACAGCAAACAGCTCTATCTTCAATACCCAGTTGTGTTGAGATTACTAATACTCCATTGTTTACTAGGATATTTTCTGCCATGGAATGGTGTTATATTAATTGATAAGAATAGTTTGACTGCGTAAGGTAACAAGACAGTCATGAATGAGAGAGTCAGAACGAGTCTCGACTTTCTACAATGCTAACTGAAAACTGTTGAAACACAGTAAACAGCAGTAGCTTTGGTACCTAGCTGTGTTGAGAGTACTAATACTCCATTTGCAACCAGCCCAAATTTCAATCGTGGTAACTTGTTACATTGTGTTAGAAGTATAGTGTGATTGCGTCACTTAATAAGGCAGTCATGAGTGTAAGATACTCTACTTGCTACCAGCTTATATTTGAACTGTGGCATCAAGCTATATTGTGCTAGAAATAAAGAGTGACTGCGACAGGTAATAAGGCAGTCATGAGTGTGAGAGTCAGAATGTGGCACGACTTTCACTGATGGTGACTGAAAACTGTTGAAACACAGTAAACAGCTGTATCTTCGGTACCTAGTTGTGATGAGAGTACTAATAGTCTATTGGTTTCCAGGATATGTAGCTTTTGTACCTAGCTGTGTTGAGAGTACTAATACTCCATTCGCTATCAGCCTAAATTTCAACCGTGGTATTATGTTATATTGTGTTAGAAGTATAGTGTGACTGCAACAGGTAGTAAGGCAGTCATGAGTGTGAGAGTCAGAATGTGCCACGACTTTCAGTGATGGTGACTAAAAACTGTTGAAACACAGTAAACAGCTGTATATTCAGTAACTAGTTGTGGGGAGAGTACTAATACCCTATTGGTTTCAAGGATATTTTTCTACCATGATATGGTGTTATATCATTTTATAAGTATAGTGTGACTGCGTCAGATAATCAGACAATCATTCATTAGCAAGCTGTGATGAGAGTACTAATACTCTACTTGCTACCAGCTTAACTTTGAACTGTGGCATCAAGCTATAATGTGTTAGATATATAGAGTGACTGCGTCAGGTAATAAGGCAGTCATGAGTGAGAGAGTCAGAATGAGTCTCGACTTTCTACAATGATAACTGAAAATTGTTGAAACACAGTAAACAGCTGTTGGTTTGGTACCTAGCTGTATTGAGAGTACTAATACTCCATTTGCAACCAGCCTAAATTTCAATCGTGGTATCTTGTTACATTGTGTTAGAAGTATAGTGTGACTGCATCCTTTAATAAGGCAGTCATGAGTGTGAGAGTCAGAATGTGGCACGACTTTCACTGACGGTGACTGAAAACTGTTGAAACAGGGTAAACAGCTGTATATTCGGTACCCAGTTGTGGTGAGAGTGCTAATACTCTATTGGTTTCCATGATATTTTTCTACTGTGATATGGTGTTATATCATAAGTATAGTATGACTGCGTCAGATAATCAGACAGTCATTCATTAGCTAGCTGTGTTGAGAGTACTAATACTCTATTTGCTACCAACCTAAATTTCAACCATGGCCTCAGGCTCTATTGTGTTATAGCTATAGAGTGACCGCGACAGGTAATAAGGCGATCTTGAGTGAGACAGTCAGAACGTGTCTCGACTTTCTACAATGCTGAGAACTGTTGAAACACAGTAAACAGCTGTAGCTTTGGTACCTAGCTGTGTTGTGAGGACTAATACTCCATTTGCTAGCAGCCTAAATTTCAAGCGTGGTATCATGTTATATTGTGTTAGAAGTATAGTGTGACTGCGACATGAAATAAGGCAGTCATGAGTGTGAGAGTCAGAATGTGCCACAACTTTCAGTGATGGTGACTGAAAAGTGTTGAAAAAGAGTAAACAGCTGTATCTTCGGTACCTAGTTGTCATGAGAGTACTAATACTCTATTGGTCTCCAGGATATTTTTCCACTGTGGAATGGTGTTATATCATTTTACAAGTATAGTGTGACTGCGAAAGGTAATAAGACAGCCATGAGTGAAAGAGTCAGGACGTGTCTCGACTTTCTACAATGCTAACTGAAAACTGTTAAACACAGTAAACAGCTGTAGCTTTGGTACCTAGCTGTGTTGAGAGTACTAATACTCCATTTGCTACCAGCCTAAATTTTAAACGTGGTATCATGTTATATTGTGTTAGAAGTATAGTGTGACTGCGTCAGATAATCAGACAATCATTCATTAGCAAGCTGTGATGAGAGTACTAATACTCTGCTTGCTACCAGCTTAACTTTGAACTGTGGCATCAAGCTATAATGTGTTAGATATATAGAGTGACTGCGTCAGATAATAAGGCAGTCATGAGTGAGAGAGTCAGAATGAGTCTCGACTTTCTACAATGATAACTGAAAATTGTTGAAACACAGTAAACAGCTGTTGGTTTGGTACCTAGCTGTATTGAGAGTACTAATACTCCATTTGCAACCAGCCTAAATTTCAATCGTGGTATCTTGTTACATTGTGTTAGAAGTATAGTGTGACTGCATCCTTTAATAAGGCAGTCATGAGTGTGAGAGTCAGAATGTGGTACGACTTTCACGGATGGTCACTGAAAACCGTTGAAACACAGTAAACAGCTGTATTTGCGGTACCCAGTTGTGATGAGAGCACTAATACTCTATTGGTTTCCAGAATATTTTCTACTGTGCTATGGTGTTAGATAATTATATCAGTATAATGTGACTTCATCAGGGAATAAGACAAGTCATTCATTAGCTGTGTTGAGAGTACTAATACTCCATTTGCTACTAGCCTAAATTTCAACCGTTGTATCATGTTATATTGTGTTAGAAGTAGAGTGTGACTGCATCAGGTAATAAGGCAGTCATCAGTGTGAGAGTGATAATGTGGCACGAGTTTCAGTGATGGTGACTGAAAACTGTTGAAACACAGTAAACAGCTGTATTTTCAGTATGTAATTGTGATCGGAGGACTAATACTCTATTGGTTTCCAGGATATTTTTCTACCGTGATATGGTGTTATATCATTTTGTAAGTATAGAGTGACTACGTCAGATAATCAGACAGTCATTCATTAGCTAGCAGTGTTGAGAGTACTAATACTCTACTTGCTACCAGCAAAAATTTGAAATGTGGCATCAAGCTATATTGTGTTAGAAATGTAGAGTGACTGTGTCAGGTAATAAGGCAGTCATGAGTGAGAGAGTCAGAACGAGTCTGGACTTTCTACAATGCTAACCGAAAACTGTTGAAACACAGTAAACAGCTGTAGCTTTGGTACCTAGCTGTGTTGAGAGTACTAATACTCCATTTGTTAACAGCCTAAATTTCAACGATGGTATCATGTTACATTGTGTTAGAAGAATAGTGTGACTGCTTTAATTAATAAGGCAGTCATGAGTGTGAGAGTCAGAATGTGGCACGACTTTCACTGATGGAGACTGAAAACTATTGAAACACAGAAAACAGCTGTATTTTCGGAACCCAGTTGTGATGAGAGCACTAATACTCTATTGGTTTCCAGAATATTTTCTACTATGGTATGGTGTTAAATAATTTTATAAGTATAGTGTGACTGCGTCAGGAAATAAGACAGTCATTCATTAGCTAGCTGTGTTGAGAGTACTAATACTCTATTTGTTACCAGCCCAGATTTCAACCGTGGCATCAAGCTATATTGTGTTATAAGTGTAGAGTGACTGCTTCAGGTAATAAGGCAGGCATGAGGGAGAGAGAGAGTCAGAACCTGTCTTGACATTCAACAATGCTAACTGAAAACTGTGGAAACAAAGTAAACAGTTGTAGCTTTAGTACCTAGCTGTGTTTGGAGTATTAATACTCCATTTGCTACCAGGCTAAATTTCAACCGTGGCATCATGTTATATTGTGATAGAAGTATAGTGTGACTGCGACAGGTAATAAGGTAGTCATGAGTATGAGAGTCAGAATGTGCCACGACTTTAAGTGACGGTGACTGAAAACTGTTGAAACAGAGTAAACAGGTGTATCTTCTGTACCTAGTTGTGATGAGAGTACTAATACTCTATTGGTTTCCAGAATATTTTTCTAGTGAGATATGCGTTATGTCATTTTATAAGTATAGTGTGACTGCGTCAGGTAATAAGACAGTCATTCATTAGCTAGCTGTGTTGAGAGTACTAATACTCTATTTGCTACCAACCTAAATTTCAACCGTGGCATCAAGCAATATTGTGTTATAAGAATAGAGTGACTGCATCAGGTAATAAGGCGGTTATGAGTGAGAGAGTCAGAACGTGTCTCGACTTGCTACAATGCTAACTGAAAACTGTTGAAACACAGTAAACAGCTGTAGCTTTGGTACCTAGCTGTGTTGAGAGTACTAATACTCCATTTGCTACCAGCCTAAATTTCAACCGTGGTATCATGTAATATCATGTTAGAACAATATTGTGTAACTCCGAAAGGTAATAAGGCAGTCATGAGTGTGAGAGTCAGAATGTGCCACGACTTTCAGTGAGGGTGACTGAAAACTGTTGAAACACAGTAAACAGCTGTATATTCGGTACCTTGTTGTGGTGAGAGTGCCAATACTCTATTGGTTTCCAGGATATTTTTCTACTGTGATATGGTGTTATATCATAAGTATAGTGTGACTGCGTCAGATAATCAGACAGTCATTCATTAGCTAGCTGTGTTGAGAGTACTAATACTCTACTTCCTACCAGCTTAAATTTGAACTGTGCATCAAGCCGTATTGTGTTAGAAATAAAGAGTGACTGCGTCAGGTAATAAGGCAGTCGTGAGTGAGAGAGTCAGAACGTGTCTCTACTTTCTACAATGCTAACTGAAAACTGTTGAAACACAGTAAACAGCTGTAGCTTTGGTACCTAGATATGTTGAGGGCACTAATACTCCATTTGCCACCAGACTACAATTTCAACCATGGTATCATGTTATATTGTGTTAGAAGTATAGTTTGACAGCTACAGGTAATAAGCCAGTCAGGAGTGAGAGTGTCAGAATGCGCCATGACTTTTGGTGATGGTGTCTGAAAACTGTTGAAACACACCAAACAGCTCTATCGTCAATACCCAGTTGTGATGAGATTTTTAATACTCTATTGTTTACTAGGATATATTCTACCATGGTATGGTGTTATATTATTTTATAAGAAAAGTTTGACTGCGTAAGGTAATAAGACAGCCATGAGTGAGAGAGTCAGAACGAGTCTCGACTTTCTACAATGCTAACTGAAAACTGTTGAAACACAGTAAACAGCAGTAGCTTTGGTTCCTAGCTGTGTTGAGAGTACTAATACTCCATTTGAAACCAGCCTAAAGTTGAATCGTGGTAACTTGTTACATTGTGTTAGAAGTATAGTGTGACTGCGTCACTTAATAAGGCAGTCATGAGTATGAGAGTCAGAATGTGCCACGACTTTCAGTGACGGTGACTGAAAACTGTTGAAACAGAGTAAACAGCTGTATCTTCTGTACCTAGTTGTGATGAGAGTACTAATACTCTATTGGTTTCCACAATATTTTTCTTTTGAGATATGCGTTATGTCATTTTATAAGTATACTGTGACTGCGTCAGGTAATAAGACAGTCATTCATTAGCTAGCTGTGTTGAGAGTACTAATACTCTATTTGGTACAAGCCTAAATTTCAACCGAGGCATCAAGCTATATTGTGTTATAAGTATAGAGTGACTGCATCAGGTAAGAAGGCAGTCATGAGTGAGAGAGTCAGAACATGTCTCGACTTTCTACAATGCTAACTGAAAACTGCTGAAACACAGCAAACAGCTGTAGCTTTGGTACCTAGCTGTGTTGAGAATACTGATACTCCATTTGCTATCAGCATAAATTTCAACCGTGGTATCATGTTATATTCTGTTAGAACTATAGTGTGACTGCGACAGGTAATAAGGCAGTCATGAGTTTGGGGGTCAGAATATTTGGAGTACTAATACACCATTTGCAACCAAACTAAATTTCAACTGTGGTATTCTGTTATATTTTGTTAGAAGTATAGTGTGACTGCGACAGGTAATAAGGCAGACATGAATATGAGAGTCAGTATGTGCTACGACTCTCAATGATGGTGACTAAAAACTGTTGAAACACAATAAAGAGTACTAATACTCTATTGGTTTCCAGGATATTTTTGTACTGTGATATGGTGTTATATCATAAGTATAGTGCAACTGCATCAGATAATCAGACAGTCATTCATTAGCTAGCTGTGTTCAGAGTACTAATACTCTACTTTCTACCAGATTAAATTTGAACTGTGGCATCAAGCTACATTGTTTTAGAAATAAAGAGCGACTGCGTCAGGTAATAAGGCAGTCAAGAATGAGAGAGTCAGAACGTGTCTGAACTTTCTAGAATTCTAACTGAAAACTGTTGAAACACAGTGAACAGCTGTAGCTTTGGTACCTAGCTGTGTTGAGAGTACTAATACTCCATTTGCTACCCGCATAAATATCAACCATGGTATCATGTTATATTGTGTTGGAAGTATATTGTGAATGCGACAGGTAATAAGTCAGTCATGAGTGTGAGAGTCAGAATGCACCACGACTTTCGGTGATGGTGATTGAAAACCGTTGAAACACAGTAAACAGCTCTATCTTCGGTACCTAGTTGTGATGAGAGCACTAATACTCTATTGGTTTCCAGGATATTTTCTACTATGGTATGGGGTTAGATAATTTTATAAGTATAGTGTGACTGCGACAGGTAATAAGACAGTCATTCATTAGCAAGCTGTGTTGAGAGTACTAATTACTCTATTTGCTACCAGCCTAAATTTCAACCGTGGTATCATGTTATATTGTGTTAGAAGTACAGTGTGACTGCATCAGGTGATAAGGCAGTCATGAGTGTGAGAGTGATAATGTGGCACGAGTTTCAGTGATGGTGACTGAAAACTGTTGAAACAAAGTAAGCAGCTGTATTTTCAGTATCTAATTGTGATCCGAGTACTAATACTCTTTCGGTTACCAGGATATTTTTCTACTGTGGTATGGTGTTATATCATTTTATAAATATAGTGTGACTGCGAAAGGTAATAAGACAGTCATGAGTGAAAGAGTCAGAACGTGTCTCGACTTTCTACAATGCTAACTGAAAACTGTTAAACACAGTAAACAGCTGTAGCTTTGGTACCTAGCTGTGTTGAGAGTACTCATACTCCATTTGCTACCAGCCTAAATTTCAAACGTGGTATCATGCTATATTGTGTTAGAAGTATAGTGTGACTGCGACAGGTAATAAGGCAGTCATGAGTGTGAAAGTCAGAATGTGCCACGACTTTCAGTGATGGTGACTGAAAACTGTTGAAACATAGAAAACAGCTGTATATTCGTAACCTCGTTGTGGTGAGAGTGCTAATACTCTATTGGTTTCCAGGATATTTTTCTACTGTGATTGGTGTTATATCATAAGTATAGTGCAACTGCGTCAGATAATCAGACAGTCAATCATTAGCTAGCTGTTTTGAGAGTACTAATACTCTACTTGCTACCTGCTTATATTTGAACTGTGGGATCAAGCTATATTGTGTTAGAAATAAAGAGTGACTGAGTCAGGTAATAAGGCAGACATGAGTGAGAGAGTGAAAATGTGGCATGCGTTTCAGTGATGGTGACTGAAAACTGTTGAAACACAGTAAACAGCTGTATTTTCAGTATGTAATTGTGATCAGAGGACTAATACTCTATTGGTTTCCAGGATATTTTTCTACCGTGATATGGTGTTATATCATTTTATAAGTATAGAGTGACTACGTCAGATAATCAGACAGTCATTCATTAGCTAGCAGTGTTGAGAGTACTAATACTCTACCCGCTACCAGCTTAAATTTGAACTGTGGCATCAAGCTATATTGTGTTAGAAATGTAGATTGACTCTGTCACGTAATAAGACAGTCATGAGTGAGAGAGTCAGAACGAGTCTCGACTTTCTACAATGCTAACCGAAAAGTGTTGAAACACAGTAAGCAGCTGTTGGTTTGGTACCTAGCTGTGTTGAGAGTACTAATACTCCATTTGCAACCAGCCCAAATTTCAATCGTGGTATCTTATTACATTGTGTTAGAAGCAAAGTGTGACTGCTTCACTTAATAAGGCAGTCATGAGTGCGAGAGTCAGAATGTGGCACGACTTTCACTGATGGTGACTGGAAACTGTTGAAACACAGTAAACAGCTGTATTTTCGGTACCCAGTTGTGATGAGAGCACTAATACTCTATTGGTTTCCAGAATATTTTCTACTGTGGTATGGTGTTAAATCATTTTATAAGTATAGTGTGACTGCGCCAGGAAATGACACAGTCATTCATTAGCTAGCTGTGTTGAGAGTACTAATACTCTATTTGTTACCAGCCTAGATTTCAACCGTGGCATCAAGCTATATTGTGTTATAAGTATAGAGTGACTGCGTCAGGTAATAAGGCAGGCATGAGTGAGAGAGTGAGAACGTGTCTTGACTTTCAACAATGCTAACTGTAAACAGTTGAAACAAAGTAAACAGTTGTAGCTTTAGTACCTAGCGGTGTTATATTGTGTTAGAACAATAGTGTGACTGTGATAGGTAATAAGGCAGTCATGAGTGTGAGAGTCAGAATGTGCCACAGTTTTCAGGGATGGTCACTGAAAACTGTTGAAACACAGTAAACAGCTGTAGCTTTGGTACCTATCTGTGTTCAGAGTACTAATACTCCATTTCCAACCAGCCTAAATTTCAACCGTGGTATCTTGTTACATTGTGTTATAAGTATAGTGTGACTGCATCACTTAATAAGGCAGTCATGAGTGTGAGAGTCAGAATGTGGCACGACTTTCACTGATGGTGACTGAAAACTGTTGAAACACAGTAAACAGCTGTATATTCGGTACCTAGTTGTGGTGAGAGTACTAATACTCTATTGGTTTCCAGGATATTTTTCTATTTTGATATGGTGTTATATCATAAGTATAGTGTGACTGCGTCAGATAATCAGACGGTCATTCATTAGCTAGCTGTGTTGAGAGTACTAATACTCTACTTGCTACCAGCCTATATTTGAACTGTGGCATCAAGCTATATTGTGTTAGAAATAAAGAGTGACTGAGTAAGGTAATATGGCAGTCATGAGTGAGAGAGTCAGAACGTGTCTCGACTTTCTACAATGCTACCTGAATACTGTTGAAACACAGTGAACAGCTGTAGCTTTGGTACCTAGCTGTGTTGAGAGTACTAATACTCCATTTGTTAACAGCCTAAATTTCAGCCATGGTATCATGTTATATTGTGTTAGAAGTATAATGTGACTGCAACAGGTAATAAGGCAGTCATGAGTGTGAGAGTCAGAATGCACCACGACTTTCGGTGATGGTGACTGAAAACTGCTGAAACACAGTAAACAGCTCTATCTTCGGTACCTAGTTGTGATTAGAGTACTAATACTATATCGGTCACCAGGATATTTTTCTACCGTGGTATGGTGTTATATTATTTTATAAGCATAGTGTGACTGCGTAAGGTAATAAGACAGTCATGAGTGAGAGTCGGAACGTGTCTCGACTTTCTACAATGCTAACTGAAAACTGTTGAAACACACAAAACAGCTGTTGCTTTGTGACCTAGGTTTGTTGAGAGTACTAATACTCCATATGGAACCGGCCTAAATTTCAACCATGGTATATTGTTACATTGTCTTAGAAGTATAGGGTGACTGCATCACTTAATAAGGCAGTCATGAGTGTGAGAGTCAGAATGTGGCACGACTTTCACTGACGGTGACTGAAAACTGTTGAAACAGGGTAAACAGCTGTATATTCGGTACCCAGTTGTGGTGAGAGTGCTAATACTCTATTGGTTTCCATGATATTTTTCTACTGTGATATGGTGTTATATCATAAGTATAGTATGACTGCGTCAGATAATCAGACAGTCATTCATTAGCTAGCTGTGTTGAGAGTACTAATACTCTATTTGCTACCAACCTAAATTTCAACCATGGCCTCAGGCTCTATTGTGTTATAGCTATAGAGTGACTGCGACAGGTAATAAGGCGATCTTGAGTGAGACAGTCAGAACGTGTCTCGACTTTCTACAATGCTGAGAACTGTTGAAACACAGTAAACAGCTGTAGCTTTGGTACCTAGCTGTGTTGTGAGGACTAATACTCCATTTGCTAGCAGCCTAAATTTCAAGCGTGGTATCATGTTATATTGTGTTAGAAGGATAGTGTGACTGCGACAGGAAATAAGGCAGTCATGAGTGTGAGAGTCAGAATGTGCCACAACTTTCAGTGATGGTGACTGAAAAGTGTTGAAAAAGAGTAAACAGCTGTATCTTCGGTACCTAGTTGTGATGAGGGTACTAATACTCTATTGGTTTCCAGGATATTTTTCTACTGTGATATGGTGTTATATCATAAGTATAGTATGACTGCGTCAGATAATCAGACAGTCATTCATTAGCTAGCTGTGTTGAGAGTACTAATACTCTATTTGCTACCAACCTAAATTTCAACCATGGCCTCAGGCTCTATTGTGTTATAGCTATAGAGTGACTGCGACAGGTAATAAGGCGATCTTGAGTGAGACAGTCAGAACGTGTCTCGACTTTCTACAATGCTGAGAACTGTTGAAACACAGTAAACAGCTGTAGCTTTGGTACCTAGCTGTGTTGTGAGGACTAATACTCCATTTGCTAGCAGCCTAAATTTCAAGCGTGGTATCATGTTATATTGTGTTAGAAGGATAGTGTGACTGCGACAGGAAATAAGGCAGTCATGAGTGTGAGAGTCAGAATGTGCCACAACTTTCAGTGATGGTGACTGAAAAGTGTTGAAAAAGAGTAAACAGCTGTATCTTCGGTACCTAGTTGTGATGAGGGTACTAATACTCTATTGGTCTCCAGGATATTTTTCCACTGTGGAATGGTGTTATATCATTTTACAAGTATAGTGTGACTGCGAAAGGTAATAAGACAGCCATGAGTGAAAGAGTCAGGACGTGTCTCGACTTTCTACAATGCTAACTGAAAACTGTTAAACACAGTAAACAGCTGTAGCTTTGGTACCTAGCTGTGTTGAGGGTACTAATACTCCATTTGCTACCAGCCTAAATTTTAAACGTGGTATCATGTTATATTGTGTTAGAAGTATAGTGTGACTGCGACAGGTAATAAGGCAGTCATGAGTGTGAGAGTCAGAATGTGTCTCGACATTCTACAATGCTAACTGAAAACTGTTGAAACACAGTAAACAGCTGTTGCTTTGTTACCTAGATGTGTTGAGAGTACTAATACTACATTTGCAAACAGCCTAAATTTCAAGCATGGTATCTTGTTACATTGTCTTAGAAGTATAGTGTGACTGCATCATTTAATAAGGCAGTCATGAGTGTGAGAGTCAGAATGTGGCACGACTTTCACTGTGACTGAAAACTGTTGAAACACAGTAAACAGCTGTATATTCGGTACCTAGTTGTGGTGAGAGTGCTAATACTCTATTGGTTTCCATGATATTTTTCTACTGTGATATGGTGTTATATCATAAGTATAGTATGACTGCGTCAGATAATCAGACAGTCATTCATTAGCTAGCTGTGTTGTGAGTACTAATACTCTATTTGCTACCAACCTAAATTTCAACCATGGCCTCAGGCTCTATTGTGTTATAGCTTTTGAGTGATTGCGACAGGTAATAAGGCGGTCTTGAGTGTGAGAGTCAGAATGTGCCACAACTTTCAGTGATGGTGACCGAAAAGTGTTGAAAAAGAGTAAACAGCTGTATCTTCGGTACCTAGTTGTGATGAGAGTACTAATACACTATTGGTCTCCAGGATATTTTTCCACTGTGGAATGGTGTTATATCATTTTACAAGTATAGTGTGACTGCGAAAGGTAATAAGACAGCCATGAGTGAAAGAGTCAGAACGTGTCTCGACTTTCTACAATGCTAACTGAAAACTGTTAAACACAGTAAACAGCTGTAGATTTGGTACCTAGCTGTGTTGAGAGTACTAATACTCCTTTTGCTACCAGCCTAAATTTCAAACATGGTATCATGTTATATTGTGTTAGAAGGATAGTGTGACTGCGACAGGTAATAAGGCAGTCATGAGTGTGAGAGTCAGAATGTGCCACGACTTTCAGTGATGGTGACTGAAAACTGTTGAAACACAGAAAACAGCTGTATATTCGGTACCTCGTTGTGGTGAGAGTACTAATAGACTCTATTGGTTTCCAGGATATTTTTCTACTGTGATATGGTGTTATATCATAAGTATAGTGCAACTGCATCAGATAATCACACAGTCATTCATTAGCTAGCTGTGTTGAGAGTACTAATACTCCACTTGCTACCAGCTTGTATTTGAACTGTGGCATCAATCTATATTGTGTTAGAAATAAAGAGTGACTGAGTCAGGTAATAAGGCAGTCATGAGTGTGAGAATCAGAATGCGCCACGACTTTCGATGATGGTAACTGAAAACTGTTGAAACACCGTAAACAGCTCTATCTTCGGTACCTAGTTGTGATGAGAGTACTAATACTCTATTGGTCCCCAGGATACTTCTCTACCGTGGTATGGTGTTATATTATTTTATAAGCATAGTGTGACTGCATAAGGTAATAAGACAGTCATGAGTGAGCGAGTCAGAACGTGTCTCGACGTTCTACAATGCTAACTGAAAACTGTTGAAACACAGTAAACAGCTGCTGCTCTGTTACCTAGCTGTGTTGAGAGTACTAATACTACATTTGCAAACAGCCTAAATTTCAACCATGGTATCTTGTTACATTGGCTTAGAAGTATAGTGTGACTGCATCACTTAATAAGGCAGCCATGAGTGTGAGAGTCAGAATGTGGCACGACTTTCACTGACGGTGACTGAAAACTGTTGAAACAGGGTAAACAGCTGTATATTCGGTACCCAGTTGTGGTGAGAGTGCTAATACTCTATTGGTTTCCATGATATTTTTCTACTTTGATATGGTGTTATATCATAAGTATAGTATGACTGCGTCAGATAATCAGACAGTCATTCATTAGCTAGCTGTGTTGAGAGTAATAATACTCTATTTGCTACCAACCTAAATTTCAACCATGGCCTCAGGCTCTATTGTGTTATAGCTATAGAGTGACTGCTACAGGTAATAAGGCGATCTTGAGTGAGACAGTCAGAACGTGTCTCGACTTTCTACAATGCTGAGAACTGTTGAAACACAGTAAACAGCTGTAGCTTTGGTACCTAGCTGTGTTGTGAGGACTAATACTCCATTTGCTAGCAGCCTAAATTTCAAGCGTGGTATCATGTTATATTGTGTTAGAAGTATAGTGTGACTGCGACAGGAAATAAGGCAGTCATGAGTGTGAGAGTCAGAATGTGCCACAACTTTCAGTGATGGTGACTGAAAAGTGTTGAAAAAGATTAAACAGCTGTATCTTCGGTACCTAGTTGTGATGAGAGTACTAATACTCTATTGGGCTCCAGGATATTTTTCCACTGTGGAATGGTGTTATATCATTTTACAAGTATAGTGTGACTGCGAAAGGTAATAAGACAGCCATGAGTGAAAGAGTCAGGACGTGTCTCGACTTTCTACAATGCTAACTGAAAACTGTTAAACACAGTAAACAATTGTAGCTTTGGTACCTAGCAGTGTTGAGAGTACTAATACTCCATTTGCTACCAGCCTAAATTTTAAACGTGGTATCATGTTATATTGTGTTAGAAGTATAGTGTGACTGCGACAGGTAATAAGGCAGTCATGAGTGGGAGAGTCAGAATGTGTCTCGACGTTCTACAATGCTAACTGAAAACTGTTGAAACACAGTAAACAGCTGTTGCTTTGTTACCTAGCTGTGTTGAGAGTACTAATACTACATTTGCAAACAGCCTAAATTTCAACCATGGTATCTTGTTATATTGTCTTAGAAGTATAGTGTGACTGCATCACTTAATAAGGCAGTCATGAGTGTGAGAGTAAGAATGTGGCACGACTTTCACTGTGACTGAAAACTGTTGAAACACAGTTAACAGCTGTATATTCGGTACCTAGTTGTGGTGAGAGTGCTAATACTCTATTGGTTTCCATCATATTTTTCTACTGTGATATGGTGTTATATCATAAGTATAGTATGACTGCGTCAGATAATCAGACAGTCATTCATTAGCTAGCTGTGTTGTGAGTACTAATACTCTATTTGCTACCAACCTAAATTTCAACCATGGCCTCAGGCTCTATTGTGTTATAGCTATAGAGTGATTGCGACAGGTAATAAGGCGGTCTTGAGTGTGAGAGTCAGAATGTGCCACAACTTTCAGTGATGGTGACCGAAAAGTGTTGAAAAAAGAGTAAACAGCTGTATCTTCGGTACCTAGTTGTGATGAGAGTACTAATACTCTATTGGTCTCCAGGATATTTTTCCACTGTGGAATGGTGTTATATCATTTTACAAGTATAGTGTGACTGCGAAAGGTAATAAGACAGCCATGAGTGAAAGAGTCAGAACGTGTCTCGACTTTCTATCATGCTAACTGAAAACTGTTAAACACAGTAAACAGCTGTAGATTTGGTACCTAGCTGTGTTGAGAGTACTAATACTCCTTTTGCTACCAGCCTAAATTTCAAACATGGTATCATGTTATATTGTGTTAGAAGGATAGTGTGACTGCGACAGGTAATAAGGCAGTCACGAGTGTGAGAGTCAGAATGTGCCACAACTTTCAGTGATGGTGACTGAAAAGTGTTGAAAAAGAGTAAACAGCTGTATCTTCGGTACCTAGTTGTGATGAGAGTACTAATACTCCTTTTGCTACCAGCCTAAATTTCAAACATGGTATCATGTTATATTGTGTTAGAAGGATAGTGTGACTGCGACAGGTAATAAGGCAGTCATGAGTGTGAGAGTCAGAATGTGCCACGACTTTCAGTCATGGTGCCTGAAAACTGTTGAAACATAGAAAACAGCTGTATATTCGGTACCGGGTTGTGGTGAGAGTACTAATACTCTATTGGTTTCCAGGATATTTTTCTACTGTGATATGGTGTTATATCATAAGTATAGTGCAACTGCATCAGATAATCAGACAGTCATTCATTAGCTAGCTGTGTTGAGAGTACTAATACTCTACTTGCTACCAACTTATATTTGAACTGTGGCATCAAGTTATATTGTGTTAGAAATAAAGAGTGACTGCGACAGGTAATAAGGCAGTCAAGAGTGTGAGAGTCAGAATGCGCCACGACTTTCGGTGATGGTAACTGAAAACTGTTGAAATACAGTAAACAGCTCTATCTTCGGTACCTAGTTGTGATGAGAGTACTAATACTCTATCGGTCACCAGGATATTTCTCTACTGTGGTATGGTGTTACATTATTTTATAAGCATAGTGTGACTGCGTAAGGTAATAAGACAGTCATGAGTGAGAGAGTCAGAATGTGTCTCGACGTTCTACAATGCTAACTGAAAACTGTTGAAACACAGTAAACAGCTGTTGCTTTGTTACCTAGCTGTGTTGAGAGTACTAATACTACATTTGCAAACAGCCTAAATTTCAACCATGGTATCTTGTTACATTGTCTTACAAGTATAGTGTGACTGCATCACTTATTAAGGCAGTCATGAGTGTGAGAGTCAGAATGTGGCACGACTTTCACTGACGGTGACTGAGAACTGTTGAAACACAGTAAACAGTTGTATATTCGGTACCTAGTTGTGGTGAGAGTACTAATACTCTATTGGTTTCCATGATATTTTTCTACTGTGATATGGTGTTATATCATAAGTATAGTATGACTGCGTCAGATAATCAGACAGTCATTCATTAGCTAGCTGTGTTGTGAGTACTAATACTCTATTTGCTACCAACCTAAATTTCAACCATGGCCTCAGGCTCTATTGTGTTATAGCAAAAGAGTGACTGCGACAGGTAATAAGGCGGTCTTGAGTGAGACAGTCAGAACGTGTCTCGACTTTCTACAATGCTAACTGAGAACTGTTGAAACACAGTAAACAGCTGTAGATTTGGTACCTAGCTGTGTTGTGAGTACTAATACTCCATTTGCTAGCAGCCTAAATTTCAAGCGTCTTATCATGTTATATTGTGTTAGAAGTATAGTGTGACTGCGACAGGTAATAAGGCAGTCATGAGTGTGAGAGTCAGAATGTGCCACAACTTTCAGTGATGGTGACTGAAAAGTGTTGAAAAAGAGTAAACAGCTGTATCTTCGGTACCTAGTTGTGATGAGAGTACTAATACTCTATTGGTCTCCAGGATATTTTTCCACTGTGGAATGGTGTTATATCATTTTACAAGTATAGTGTGACTGCGAAAGGTAATAAGACAACCATGAGTGAAAGAGTCAGAACGTGTCTCGACTTTCTACAATGCTAACTGAAAACTGTTGAAACACACAAAACAGCTGTTGCATTGTGACCTAGGTTTGTTGAGAGTACTAATACTCCATATGCAACCAACCTAAATTTCGACCATGGTATCTTGTTACATTGTGTTGGAAGTATAGTGTGACTGCATCGCTTAATAAGACAGTCATGAGTGTGAGAGTCAGAATGTGGCACGACTTTCACTGATGGTGACTGAAAACTGTTGAAGCACAGTAAACAGCTGTATTTTTGGTCCTCAGTTGTGATGAGAGCACTAATACTCTATTGGTTTCCAGAATATTTTCTACTATGGTATAGTGTTAGATAATTTTATAAGTATAGTGTGACTGCGACAGGTAATAAGACAGTCATTCATTAGCTAGCTGTGTTGAGAGTACTAATACTCTATTTGCTACCAGCCTAAATTTAAAAAAAAAAATGGTATCATGTTATATTGTGTTAGAAGTATAGTGTGACTGCGTCAGCTGATAAAGCAGTCGTGAGTGTGACAGTGATAATGTGGCACGAGTTTCAGTGATGGTGACTGAAAACTGTAGAAACACAGAAACAGCTGCATTTTCAGTATCTAATTGTGATGAGAGTACTAATACTCTATTGGTTACCAGGATATTTTTCGACTCTGGTATGGTGTTATATCATTTTATAAGTATAGTGTGACTGCGAAAGGTAATAAGACAGCCATGAGTGAAAGAGTCAGAACGTGTCTCGACTTTCTACAATGCTAGCTGAAAACTGTTAAACACAGTAAACAGCTGTAGCTTTGGTACCTAGCTGTGTTGAGAGTACTAATACTCCATTTGCTACCAGCCTAAATTTCAAATGTGATATCATGTTATATTGTGTTAGAAGTATAGTGTGACTGCGACAGGTAATAAGGCAATCATGAGTGTGAGAGTCAGAATGTGCCACGACTTTCAGTGATGGTGACTGAAAACTGTTGAAACATAGTAAACAGCTGTATATTCGGTACCTCGTTGTGGTGAGAGTACTAATACTCTATTGGTTTCCAGGATATTTTTCTACTGTGATATGGTGTTATATCATAAGTATAGTGCAACTGCATCAGATAATCACATAGTCATTCATTAGCTAGCTGTGTTGAGAGTAATAATACTCCACTTGCTACCGGCTTGTATTTGAACTGTGGCATCAAGCTATATTGTGTTAGAAATAAAGAGTGACTGAGTCAGGTAATAAGGCAGTCATGAGTGTGAGAGTCACAATTTGCCACGACTTTCGGAGATAGTAACTGAAAACTGTTGAAACACAGTAAACAGCTCTATCTTCGGTACCTAGCTGTGATGAGAGTACTAATACTCTATCGGTCACCAGGATATTTCTCTACCGTGGTATGGTGTTACATTATTTTATAAGCATAGTGTGACTGTGTAAGGTAATAAGACAGTCATGAGTGAGAGAGTCAGAACGTGTCTCGATGTTCTAGAATGCTAACTGAACAGCTGCTGCTTTGTTACCTAGCTGTGTTGGGAGTACTAATACTACATTTGTAAACAGTCTAAATTTCAACCATGGTATCTTGTTACATTGTCTTAGAAGTATAGTGTGACTGCATCACTTAATAAGGCAGTCATGAGTGTGAGAGTCAGAATGTGGCACGACTTTCACTGACGGTGACTGAAAACTGTTCAAACACAGTTAACAGCCGTATATTCTGTACCTAGTTGTGGTGAGTGGGCTAATACTCTATTGGTTTCCATGATATTTTTCTACTGTGAGATGGTGTTATATCATAAGTATAGTATGACTGCATCAGATAATCAGACAGTCATTCATTAGCTAGCTGTGTTGAGAGTACTAATACTCTATTTGCTACCAACCTAAATTTCAACCATGGCCTCAGGCTCTATTGTGTTATAGCTATAGAGTGACTGTGACAGGTAATAAGGCGGTCTTGAGTGAGACAGTCAGAATGTGTCTCGACTTTCTACAATGCTAACTGAGAACTGTTGAAACACAGTAAACAGCTGTAGCTTTGGTACCTAGCTGTCTTGTGAGTACTAATACGCCATTTGCTAGCAGCCTAAATTTCAAGCGTGGTATCATGTTATATTGTGTTAGAAGGATAGTGTGACTGCGACAGGTAATAAGGCAGTCATGAGTGTGAGAGTCAGAATGTGCCACAACTTTCAGTGATCGTGACTGAAAAGTGTTGAAAAAGAGTAAACAGCTGTATCTTCGGTACCTAGTTGTGATGAGAGTACTAATACTCTATTGGTCTCCAGGATATTTTTCCACTGTGGAATGGTGTTATATCATTTTACAAGCATAGTGTGACTGCGAAAGGTAATAAGACAGCCATTAGTGAAAGAGTCAGAACGTGTCTCGACTTTCTACAATGCTAACTGAAAACTGTTAAACACAGTAAACAGCTGTAGCTTTGGTACCTAGCTGTGTTGAGAGTACTAATACTCCATTTGCTACCAGCCTAAATTTCAAACGTGGTATCATGTTATATTGTGTTAGAAGTATAGTGTGACTGCGACAGGTAATAAGGCAGTCATGAGTGTGAGAGTCAGAATGTGCCACGACTTTCAGTGATGGTGACTGAAAACTGTTGAAACATAGAAAACAGCTGTATATTCGGTACCTCGTTGTCGTGAGAGTACTAATACTCTATTGGTTTCCAGGATATTTTTCTACTGTGATATGGTGTTATATCATAAGTATAGTGCAACTGCATCAGATAATCAGACAGTCATTCATTAACTAGCTGTGTTGAGAGTACTAATACTCTACTTGCTACCAGCTTATATTTGAACTGTGGCATCAAGCTATATTGTGTTAGAAATAAAGAGTGACTGCGACAGGTAATAAGGCAGTCATGAGTGTGAGAGTCAGAATGTGCCACGACTTTCGGTGATGGTAACTGAAAACTGTTGAAACACAGTAAACAGCTCTATCTTCGGTACCTAGTTGTGATGAGAGTACTAATACTCTATCGGTCACCAGGATATTTCTCTACCGTGGTATGGTGTTACATTATTTTATAAGCATAGTGTGACTGCGTAAGGTAATAAGACAGTCATGAGTGAGAGAGTCAGAATGTGTCTCGACGTTCTACAATGCTAACTGAAAACTGTTGAAACACAGTAAGCAGCTGTTGCTTTGTTACCTAGCTGTGTTGAGAGTACTAACACTACATTTGCAAACAGCCTAAATTTCAACCATAGTATCTTGTTACATTGTCTTAGAAGTATAGTGTGACTGCATCACTTAATAAGGCAGTCATGAGTGTGAGAGTCAGAATGTGGCACGACTTTAACTGACGGTGACTGAAAACTGTTGAAACACAGCAAACAGCTGTATATTCGGTACCTAGTTGTGGTGAGAGTGCTAACACTCTATTGATTTCCATGATACTTTTCTACTGTGATATGGTGTTATATCATAAGTATAGTATGACTGCGTCAGATAATCAGACAGTCATTCAGAACGTGTCTCGACTTTCTACAGTGCTAACTGAGAACTGTTGAAACACAGTAAACAGCTGTAGCTTTGGTACCTAGCTGTGTTGTGAGTACTAATACTCCATTTCCTGGCAGCTTAAATTTCAAGCGTGGTATCATGTTATATTGTGTTAGAAGTATAGTGTTACTGCGACAGGTAATAAGGCAGTCATGAGTGTGAGAGTCAGAATGTGCCACAACTTTCAGTGATGGTGACTGAAAAGTGTTGAAAAACAGTAAACAGCTGTATCTTCGGTACCTAGTTGTGATGAGAGTACTAATACTCTATTGGTCTCCAGGATATTTTTCCACTGTGGAATGGTGTTATATCATTTTACAAGTATAGTGTGACTGCGAAAGGTAATAAGACAGCCATGAGTGAAAGAGTCAGAACGTGTCTCGACTTTCTACAATGCTAACTGAAAACTGTTGAAACACACAAAACAGCTGTTGCTTTGTGACCTAGGTTTGTTGAGAGTACTAATACTCCATATGCAACCAGCCTAAATTTCGACCATGGTATCTTGTTACATTGTGTTAGAAGTATAGTGTGACTGCGTCGCTTAATAAGACAGTCATGAGTGTGAGAGTCAGAATGTGGCACGACTTTCACTGATGGTGACTGAAAACTGTTGAAGCACAGTAAAAAGCTGTATTTTCTGTCCTCAGTTGTGATGAGAGCACTAATACTCTATTGGTTTCCAGAATATATTCTACTATGGTATAGTGTTAGATAATTTTATAAGTATAGTGTGACTGCGACAGGTAATAAGACAGTCATTCATTAGCTAGCTGTGTTGAGAGTACTAATACTCTATTTGCTACCAGCCTAAATTTAAAAAAAAAATGGTATCATGTTATATTGTGTTAGAAGTGTAGTGTGACTGCGTCAGCTGATAAAGCAGTCGTGAGTGTGACAGTGATAATGTGGCACGAGTTTCAGTGATGGTGACTGAAAACTGTTGAAACACAGAAACAGCTGCATTTTCAGTATCCAATTGTGATCAGAGTACTAATACTCTATTGGTTACCAGGATATTTTTCGACTCTGGTATGGTGTTATATCATTTTATAAGTATAGTGTGACTGCGAAAGGTAATAAGACAGCCATGAGTGAAAGAGTCAGAACGTGTCTCGACTTTCTACAATGCTAGCTGAAAACTGTTAAACACAGTAAACAGCTGTAGCTTTGGTACCTAGCTGTGTTGAGAGTACTAATACTCCATTTGCTACCAGCCTAAATTTCAAATGTGATATCATGTTATATTGTGTTAGAAGTATAGTGTGACTGCGACAGGTAATAAGGCAGTCATGAGTGTGAGAGTCAGAATGTGCCACGACTTTCAGTGATGGTGACTGAAAACTGTTGAAACATAGAAAACAACTGTATATTCGGTACCTCGTTGTGGTGAGAGTACTAATACTCTATTGGTTTCCAGGATATTTTTCTACTGTGATATGGTGTTATATCATAAGTATAGTGCAACTGCATCAGATAATCACATAGTCATTCATTAGCTAGCTGTGTTGAGAGTACTAATACTCCACTTGCTACCAGCTTGTATTTGAACTGTGGCATCAAGCTATATTGTGTTAGAAATAAAGAGTGACTGAGTCGAGTAATAAGGCAGTCATGAGTGTGAGAGTCACAATGCGCCACGACTTTCGGAGATAGTAACTGAAAACTGTTGAAACACAGAAAACAGCTCTATCTTCGGTACCTAGTTGAGATGAGAGTACTAATACTCTATCGGTCACCAGGATATTTCTCTACCGTGGTATGGTGTTACATTATTTTATAAGCATAGTGTGACTGTGTAAGGTAATAAGACAGTCATGAGTGAGAGAGTCAGAACGTGTCTCGATGTTCTAGAATGCTAACTGAAAACTGTTGAAACACAGTAAACAGCTGTTGCTTTGTTACCTAGCTGTGTTGCGAGTACTGATACTACATTTGTAAACAGTCTAAATTTCAACCATGGTATCTTGTTACATTGTCTTAGAAGTATAGTGTGACTGCATCACTTAATAAGGCAGTCATGAGTGTGAGAGTCAGAATGTGGCACGACTTTCACTGACGGTGACTGAAAACTGTTGAAACACAGTTAACAGCTGTAAATTCTGTACCTAGTTGTGGTGAGTGGGCTAATACTCTATTGGTTTCCATGATATTTTTCTACTGTGATATGGTGTTATATCATAAGTATAGTATGACTGCGTCAGATAATCAGACAGTCATTCATTAGCTAGCTGTGTTGAGAGTACTAATACTCTATTTGCTACCAACCTAAATTTCAACCATGGCCTCAGGCTCTATTGTGTTATAGCTATAGAGTGACTTCGACAGGTAATAAGGCGCTCTTGAGTGAGACAGTCAGAACGTGTCTCGACTTTCTACAATGCTAACTGAGAACTGTTGAAACACAGTAAACAGCTGTAGCTTTGGTACCTAGCTGTGTTGTGAGTACTAATACTCCATTTGCTAGCAGCCTAAATTTCAAGCATGGTATCATGTTATATTGTGTTAGAAGTATAGTGTGACTGCGACAGGTAATAAGGCAGTCATGAGTGTGAGAGTCAGAATGTTCCACAACTTTCAGTGATCGTGACTGAAAAGTGTTGAAAAAGAGTAAACAGCTGTATCTTCGGTACCTAGTTGTGATGAGAGTACTAATACTCTATTGGTCTCCAGGATATTTTTCCACTGTGGAATGGTGTTATATCATTTTACAAGCATAGTGTGACTGCGAAAGGTAATAAGACAGCCATGAGTGAAAGAGTGAGAACGTGTCTCGACTTTCTACAATGCTAACTGAAAACTGCTAAACACAGTAAACAGCTGTAGCTTTGGTACCTAGCTGTGTTGAGAGTACTAATACTCCATTTGCTACCAGCCTAAATTTCAAACGTGGTATCATGTTATATTGTGTTAGAAGTATAGTGTGACTGCGACAGGTAATAAGGCAGTCATGAGTGTGAGAGTCAGAATGTGCCACGACTTTCAGTGATGGTGACTGAAAACTGTTGGAAACATAGAAAACAGCTGTATATTCGGTACCTTGTTGTCGTGAGAGTACTAATAGTCTATTGGTTTCCAGGATATTTTTCTACTGTGATATGGTGTTATATCATAAGTAGAGTGCAACTGCATCAGATAATCACATAGTCATTCATTAGCTAGCTGTGTTGAGAGTACTAATACTCCACTTGCTACCAGCTTGTATTTGAACTGTGGCTTCAAGCTATATTGTGTTAGAAATAAAGAGTGACTGAGTCAGGTAATAAGGCAGTCATGAGTGTGAGACTCACAATGCGCCATGACTTTCGGTGATGGTAACTGAAAACTGTTGAAACACAGTAAACAGCTCTATCTTCGGTACCTAGTTGTGATGAGAGTACTAATACTCTATCGGTCAGCAGGATATTTCTCCACCGTGGTATGGTGTTACATTATTTTATAAGCATAGTGTGACTGCGTAAGGTAATAAGACAGTCATGAGTGAGAGAGTCAGGACGTGTCTCGACGTTCTACATTGCTAACTGAAAACTGTTGAAACACAGTAAACAGCTGTTGCTTTGTTACCTAGCTGTGTTGGGAGTACTAATACTACATTTGTAAACAGCCTAAATTTCAAACATGGTATCTTGTTACATTGTCTTAGAAGTATAGTGTGACTGCATCACTTAATAAGGCAGTCATGAGTGTGAGAGTCAGAATATGGAACGACTTTCACGGACGGTGACTGAAAACTGTTGAAACAGTTAACAGCTGTATATTCTGTACCTAGTTGTGGTGAGTGGGCTAATACTCTATTGGTTTCCATGATATTTTTCTACTGTGATATGGTGTTATATCATAAGTAAAGTATGACTGCGTCAGATAATCAGACAGTCATTCATTATCTAGCTGTGTTGAGAGTACTAATACTCTATTTGCTACCAACCTAAATTTCAACCATGGCCTCAGGCTCTATTGTGTTATAGCTATAGAGTGACTGCGACAGGTAATAAGGCAGTCTTGAGTGAGACAGTCAGAACGTGTTTCGACCTTCTACAATGCTGAGAACTGTTGAAACACAGTAAACAGCTGTAGCTTTGGTACCTAGCTGTGTTGTGAGTACTAATACACCATTTGCTAGCAGCCTAAATTTCAAGCATGGTATCATGATATATTGTGTTAGAAGTATAGTGTGACTGCGACAGGTAATAAGGCAGTCATGAGTGTGAGAGTCAGAATGTGCCACAACTTTCAGTGATGGTGACTGAAAAGTGTTGAAAAAGAGTAAACAGCTGTATCTTCGGTACCTAGTTGTGATGAGAGTACTAATACTCTATTGGTCTCCAGGATATTTTTCCACTGTGGAATGGTGTTATATCATTTTACAAGTATAGTGTGACTGCGAAAGGTAATAAGACAGCCATGAGTGAAAGAGTCAGAACGTGTCTCGACTTTCTACAATGCTAACTGAAAACTGTTGAAACACACAAAACAGATGTTGCTTTGTGACCTAGGTTTGTTGAGAGTACTAATACTCCATATGCAACCAGCCTAAATTTCGACCATGGTATCTTGTTACATTGTGTTAGAAGTATAGTGTGACTGCGTCGCTTAATAAGACAGTCATGAGTGTGAGAGTCAGAATGTGGCACGACTTTCACTGATGGTGACTAAAAACTGATGAAGCACAGTAAACAGCTGTATTTTCGGTCCTCAGTTGTGATGAGAGCACTAATACTCTATTGGTTTCCAGAATATTTTCTACTATGGTATAGTGTTAGATAATTTTATAAGTATAGTGTGACTGCGACAGGTAATAAGACAGTCATTCATTAGCTAGCTGTGTTGAGAGTACTAATACTCTATTTGCTACCAGCCTAAATTTTAAAAATTGGTATCATGTTATATTCTGTTAGAAGTATAGTGTGACTGCGTCAGCTGATAAGGCAGTCGTGAGTGTGACAGTGATAATGTGGCACGAGTTTCAGTGATGGTGACTGAAAACTGTTGAAACACAGTAAACAGCTGCATTTTCAGTATCTAATTGTGATCAGAGTACTAATACTCTATTGGTTACCAGGATATTTTTCGACTCTGGTATGGTGTTATATCATTTTATAAGTATAGTGTGACTGCGAAAGGTAATAAGACAGCCATGAGTGAAAGAGTCAGAACGTGTCTCGACTTTCTACAATGCTAGCTGAAAACTGTTAAACACAGTAAACAGCTGTAGCTTTGGTACCTAGCTGTGTTGAGAGTACTAATACTCCATTTGCTACCAGCCTAAATTTCAAATGTGATATCATGTTATATTGTGTTAGAAGTATAGTGTGACTGCGACAGGTAATAAGGCAGTCATGAGTGTGAGAGTCAGAATGTGCCACGACTTTCAGTGATCGTGACTGAAAACTGTTGAAACATAGAAAACAGCTGTATATTCGGTACCTCGTTGTCGTGAGAGTACTAATACTCTATTGGTTTCCAGGATATTTTTCTACTGTGATATGGTGTTATATCATAAGTATAGTGCAACTGCATCAGATAATCACATAGTCATTCATTAGCTAGCTGTGTTGAGAGTACTAATACTCCACTTGCTACCAGCTTGTATTTGAACTGTGGCTTCAAACTATATTGTGTTAGAAATAAAGAGTGACTGAGTCAGGTAATAAGGCAGTCATGAGGGTGAGAGTCACAATGCGCCATGACTTTCGGTGATGGTAACTGAAAACTGTTGAAACACAGTAAACAGCTCTATCTTCGGTACCTAGTTGTGATGAGAGTACTAATACTCTATCGGTCAGCAGGATATTTCTCCACCGTGGTATGGTGTTACATTATTTTATAAGCATAGTGTGACTGCGTAAGGTAATAAGACAGTAATGAGTGAGAGAGTCAGGACGTGTCTCGACGTTCTACATTGCTAACTGAAAACTGTTGAAACACAGTAAACAGCTGTTGCTTTGTTACCTAGCTGTGTTGGGAGTACTAATACTACATTTGTAAACAGCCTAAATTTCAAACATGGTATCTTGTTACATTGTCTTCGAAGTATAGTGTGACTGCATCACTTAATAAGGCAGTCATGAGTGTGAGAGTCAGAATATGGAACGACTTTCACGGACGGTGACTGAAAACTGTTGAAACAGTTAACAGCTGTATATTCTGTACCTAGTTGTGGTGAGTGGGCTAATACTCTATTGGTTTCCATGATATTTTTCTACTGTGATATGGTGTTATATCATAAGTAAAGTATGACTGCGTCAGATAATCAGACAGTCATTCATTATCTAGCTGTGTTGAGAGTACTAATACTCTATTTGCTACCAACCTAAATTTCAACCATGGCCTCAGGCTCTATTGTGTTATAGCTATAGAGTGACTGCGACAGGTAATAAGGCAGTCTTGAGTGAGACAGTCAGAACGTGTCTCGACCTTCTACAATGCTGAGAACTGTTGAAACACAGTAAACAGCTGTAGCTTTGGTACCTAGCTGTGTTGTGAGTACTAATACACCATTTGCTAGCAGCCTAAATTTCAAGCATGGTATCATGATATATTGTGTTAGAAGTATAGTGTGACTGCGACAGGTAATAAGGCAGTCATGAGTGTGAGAGTCAGAATGTGCCACAACTTTCAGTGATGGTGACTGAAAAGTGTTGAAAAAGAGTAAACAGCTGTATCTTCGGTACCTAGTTGTGATGAGAGTACTAATACTCTATTGGTCTCCAGGATATTTTTCCACTGTGGAATGGTGTTATATCATTTTACAAGTATAGTGTGACTGCGAAAGGTAATAAGACAGCCATGAGTGAAAGAGTCAGAACGTGTCTCGACTTTCTACAATGCTAACTGAAAACTGTTAAACACCGTAAACAGCTGTAGCTTTGGTACCTAGCTGTGTTGAGAATACTAATACTCCATTTGCTACCAGCCTAAATTTCAAACGTGGTATCATGTTATATTGTGTTAGAAGTATAGTGTGACTGCGACAGGTAATAAGGCAGTCATGAGTGTGAGAGTCAGAATGTGCCACGACTTTCAGTGATGGTGACTGAAAACTGTTGAAACATAGAAAACAGCTGTATATTCGGTACCTCGTTGTGGTGAGAGGACTAATACTCTATTGGTTTCCAGGATATTTTTCTACTGCGATATGGTGTTATATCATAAGTATAGTGCAACTGCATCAGATAATCAGACAGTCATTCATTAGCTAGCTGTGCTGAGAGTACTAATACTCTACTTGCTACCAGCTTATATTTGAACTGTGGCATCAAGCTATATTGTGTTAGAAATAAAGAGTGACTGCGACAGGTAATAAGGCAGTCATGAGTGTGAGAGTCAGAATGCGCCACGACTTTCGGTGATGGTAACTGAAAACTGTTGAAACACAGTAAACAGCTCTATCTTTGGTACCTAGTTGTGATGAGAGTACTAATACTCTATCGGTCACCAGGATATTTCTCTACCGTGGTATGGTGTTACATTATTTTATAAGCATAGTGTGACTGCGTAAGGTAATAAGACAGTCATGAGTGAGAGAGTCAGAACGTGTCTCGACGTTCTACAATGCTAACTGAAAACTGTTGAAACACAGTAAGCAGCTGTTGCTTTGTTACCTAGCTGTGTTGAGAGTACTAATACTACATTTGCAAACAGCCTAAATTTCAACCATGGTATCTTGTTACATTGTCTTAGAAGTATAGTGTGACCGCATCACTTAATAAGGCAGTCATGAGTGTGAGAGTCAGAATGTGGTACGACTTTCACTGACGGTGACTGAAAACTGTTGACACACAGTAAACAGCTGTATATTCGGTACCTAGTTGTGGTGAGAGTGCTAATACTCTATTGGTTTCCATGATATTTTTCTACTGTGATATGGTGTTATATCATAAGTATAGTATGACTGCGTCAGATAATCAGACAGTCATTCATTAGCTAGCTGTGTTGAGGGTACTAATACTCTATTTGCTACCAACCTAAATTTCAACCATGGCCTCAGGCTCTATTGTGTTATAGCTATAGAGTGACTGCGACAGGTAATAAGGCGGTCTTGAGTGAGACAGTCAGAACGTGTCTCGACTTTCTACAATGCTAACTGAGAACTGTTGAAACACAGTAAACAGCTGTAGATTTGGTACCTAGCTGTGTTGTGAGAACTAATACTCCATTTGCTAGCAGCCTAAATTTCAAGCGTGGTATCATGTTATATTGTGGTAGAAGTATAGTGTGACTGCGACAGGTAATAAGGCAGTCATGAGTGTGAGAGTCAGAATGTGCCACAACTTTCAGTGATGGTGACTGAAAAGTGTTGAAAAAGAGTAAACAGATGTATCTTCGGTACCTAGTTGTGATGAGAGTACTAATACTCTATTGGTCTCCAGGATATTTTTCCACTGTGGAATGGTGTTATATCATTTTACAAGTATAGTGTGACTGCGAAAGGTAATAAGACAGCCATGAGTGAAAGAGTCAGAACGTGTCTCGACTTTCTACAATGCTAACTGAAAACTGTTGAAACACACAAAACAGCTGTTGCTTTGTGACCTAGGTTTGTTGAGAGTACTAATACTCCATATGCAACCAGCCTAAATTTCGACCATGGTATCTTGTTACATTCTGTTAGAAGTATAGTGTGACTGCATCGCTTAATAAGACAGTCATGAGTGTGAGAGTCAGAATGCGGCACGACTTTCACTTTACAAGTGTAGTGTGACTGCGAAAGGTAATAAGACAGCCATGAGTGAAAGAGTCAGAACGTGTCTCGACTTTCTACAATGCTAACTGAAAACTGTTGAAACACACAAAACAGCTGATGCTTTGTGACCTAGGTTTGTTGAGAGTACTAATACTCCATATGCAACCAGCCTAAATTTCGACCATGGTATCTTGTTACATTGTGTTAGAAGTATAGTGTGACTGCGTCACTTAATAAGACAGTCATGAGTGTGAGAGTCAGAATGTGGCACGACTTTCACTGATGGTGACTAAAAACTGATGAAGCACAGTAAACAGCTGTATTTTCGGTCCTCAGTTGTGATGAGAGCACTAATACTCTATTGGTTTCCAGAATATTTTCTACTATGGTATAGTGTTAGATAATTTTATAAGTATAGTGTGACTGCGACAGGTAATAAGACAGTCATTCATTAGCTAGCTGTGTTGAGAGTACTAATACTCTATTTGCTACCAGCCTAAATTTAAAAAAAAAATGGTATCATGTTATATTGTGTTAGAAGTATAGTGTGACTGCGTCAGCTGATAAGGCAGTCGTGAGTGTGACAGTGATAATGTGGCACGAGTTTCAGTGATGGTGACTGAAAACTGTTGAAACACAGTAAACAGCTGCATTTTCAGTATCTAATTGTGATCAGAGTACTAATACTCTATTGGTTACCAGGATATTTTTCGACTCTGGTATGGTGTTATATCATTTTATAAGTATAGTGTGACTTTGAAAGGTAATAAGACAGCCATGAGTGAAAGAGTCAGAACGTGTCTCGACTTTCTACAATGCTAGCTGAAAACTGTTAAACACAGTAAACAGCTGTAGCTTTGGTACCTAGCTGTGTTGAGAGTACTAATACTCCATTTGCTACCAGCCTAAATTTCAAATGTGATATCATGTTATATTGTGTTAGAAGTATAGTGTGACTGCGACAGGTAATAAGGCAGTCATGAGTGTGAGAGTCAGAATGTGCCACGACTTTCAGTGATGGTGACTGAAAACTGTTGAAACATAGAAAACAGCTGTATATTCGGTACCTCGTTGTCGTGAGAGTACTAATACTCTATTGGTTTCCAGGATATTTTTCTACTGTGATATGGTGTTATATCATAAGTATAGTGCAACTGCATCAGATAATCACATAGTCATTCATTAGCTAGCTGTGTTGAGAGTACTAATACTCCACTTGCTACCAGCTTGTATTTGAACTGTGGCATCAAGCTATATTGTGTTAGAAATAAAGAGTGACTGAGTCAGGTAATAAGGCAGTCATGAGTGTGAGAGTCACAATGCGCCACGACTTTCGGTGATGGTCACCTGAAAACTGTTGAAACACAGTAAACAGATCTATCTTCGGCACCTAGTTGTGATGAGAGTACTAATACTCTATCGGTCACCAGGATATTTCTCTACCGTGGTATGGTGTTACATTATTTTATAAGCATAGTGTGACTGCGTAAGGTAATAAGACAGTCATGAGTGAGAGAGTCAGAACGTGTCTCGACGTTCTACATTGCTAACTGAAAACTGTTGAAACACAGTAAACAGCTGTTGCTTTGTTACCTAGCTGTGTTGAGAGTACTAATACTACATTTGCAAACAGCCTAAATTTCAACCATGGTATCTTGTTACATTGTCTTAGAAGTATAGTGTGACTGCATCACTTAATAAGGCAGTCATGAGTGTGAGAGTCAGAATGTGGCACGACTTTCACTGACAGTGACTGAAAACTGTTGAAACACAGTAAACAGCTGTATATTCGGTACCTAGTTGTGGTGAGAGTGCTAATACTCTATTGGTTTCCATGATATTTTTCTACTGTGATATGGTGTTATATCATAAGTATAGTGCAACTGCATCAGATAATCAGACAGTCATTCATTAGCTAGCTGTGTTGAGAGTACTAATACTCTACTTGCTACCAGCTTATATTTGAACTGTGGCATCAAGCTATATTGTGTTAGAAATAAAGAGTGACTGCGACAGGTAATAAGGCAGTCATGAGTGTGAGAGTCAGAATGCGCCACGACTTTCGGTGATGGTAACTGAAAACTGTTGAAACACAGTAAACAGCTCTATCTTTGGTACCTAGTTGTGATGAGAGTACTAATACTCTATCGGTCACCAGGATATTTCTCTACCGTGGTATGGTGTTACATTATTTTATAAGCATAGTGTGACTGCGTAAGGTAATAAGACAGTCATGAGTGAGAGAGTCAGATCGTGTCTCGACGTTCTACAATGCTAACTGAAAACTGTTGAAACACAGTAAGCAGCTGTCGCTTTGTTACCTAGCTGTGTTGAGAGTACTAATACTACATTTGCAAACAGCCTAAATTTCAACCATGGTATCTTGTTACATTGTCTTAGAAGTATAGTGTGACCGCATCACTTAATAAGGCAGTCATGAGTGTGAGAGTCAGAATGTGGTACGACTTTCACTGACGGTGACTGAAAACTGTTGACACACAGTAAACAGCTGTATATTCGGTACCTAGTTGTGGTGAGAGTGCTAATACTCTATTGGTTTCCATGATATTTTTCTACTGTGATATGGTGTTATATCACAAGTATAGTATGACTGCGTCAGATAATCAGACAGTCATTCATTAGCTAGCTGTGTTGAGGGTACTAATACTCTATTTGCTACCAACCTAAATTTCAACCATGGCCTCAGGCTCTATTGTGTTATAGCTATAGAGTGACTGCGACAGGTAATAAGGCGGTCTTGAGTGAGACAGTCAGAACGTGTCTCGACTTTCTACAATGCTAACTGAGAACTGTTGAAACACAGTAAACAGCTGTAGATTTGGTACCTAGCTGTGTTGTGAGAACTAATACTCCATTTGCTAGCAGCCTAAATTTCAAGCGTGGTATCATGTTATATTGTGGTAGAAGTATAGTGTGACTGCGACAGGTAATAAGGCAGTCATGAGTGTGAGAGTCAGAATGTGCCACAACTTTCAGTGATGGTGACTGAAAAGTGTTGAAAAAGAGTAAACAGATGTATCTTCGGTACCTAGTTGTGATGAGAGTACTAATACTCTATTGGTCTCCAGGATATTTTTCCACTGTGGAATGGTGTTATATCATTTTACAAGTATAGTGTGACTGCGAAAGGTAATAAGACAGCCATGAGTGAAAGAGTCAGAACGTGTCTCGACTTTCTACAATGCTAACTGAAAACTGTTGAAACACACAAAACAGCTGTTGCTTTGTGACCTAGGTTTGTTGAGAGTACTAATACTCCATATGCAACCAGCCTAAATTTCGACCATGGTATCTTGTTACATTGTGTTAGAAGTATAGTGTGACTGCGTCACTTAATAAGACAGTCATGAGTGTGGGAGTCAGAATGTGGCACGACTTTCACTGATGGTGACTAAAAACTGATGAAGCACAGTAAACAGCTGTATTTTCGGTCCTCAGTTGTGATGAGAGCACTAATACTCTATTGGTTTCCAGAATATTTTCTACTATGGTATAGTGTTAGATAATTTTATAAGTATAGTGTGACTGCGACAGGTAATAAGACAGTCATTCATTAGCTAGCTGTGTTGAGAGTACTAATACTCTATTTGCTACGAGCCTAAATTTAAAAAAAAAATGGTATCATGTTATATTGTGTTAGAAGTATAGTGTGACTGCGTCAGCTGATAAGGCAGTCGTGAGTGTGACAGTGATAATGTGGCACGAGTTTCAGTGATGGTGACTGAAAACTGTTGAAACACAGTAAACAGCTGCATTTTCAGTATCTAATTCTGATCAGAGTACTAATACTCTATTGGTTACCAGGATATTTTTCGACTCTGGTATGGTGTTATATCATTTTATAAGTATAGTGTGACTTTGAAAGGTAATAAGACAGCCATGAGTGAAAGAGTCAGAACGTGTCTCGACTTTCTACAATGCTAGCTGAAAACTGTTAAACACAGTAAACAGCTGTAGCTTTGGTACCTAGCTGTGTTGAGAGTACTAATACTCCATTTGCTACCAGCCTAAATTTCAAATGTGATATCATGTTATATTGTGTTAGAAGTATAGTGTGACTGCGACAGGTAATAAGGCAGTCATGAGTGTGAGAGTCAGAATGTGCCACGACTTTCAGTGATGGTGACTGAAAACTGTTGAAACATAGAAAACAGCTGTATATTCGGTACCTCGTTGTCGTGAGAGTACTAATACTCTATTGGTTTCCAGGATATTTTTCTACTGTGATATGGTGTTATATCATAAGTATAGTGCAACTGCATCAGATAATCACATAGTCATTCATTAGCTAGCTGTGTTGAGAGTACTAATACTCCACTTGCTACCAGCTTGTATTTGAACTGTGGCATCAAGCTATATTGTGTTAGAAATAAAGAGTGACTGAGTCAGGTAATAAGGCAGTCATGAGTGTGAGAGTCACAATGCGCCACGACTTTCGGTGATGGTCACCTGAAAACTGTTGAAACACAGTAAACAGATCTATCTTCGGCACCTAGTTGTGATGAGAGTACTAATACTCTATCGGTCACCAGGATATTTCTCTACCGTGGTATGGTGTTACATTATTTTATAAGCATAGTGTGACTGCGTAAGGTAATAAGACAGTCATGAGTGAGAGAGTCAGTACGTGTCTCGACGTTCTACATTGCTAACTGAAAACTGTTGAAACACAGTAAACAGCTGTTGCTTTGTTACCTAGCTGTGTTGAGAGTACTAATACTACATTTGCAAACAGCCTAAATTTCAACCATGGTATCTTGTTACATTGTCTTAGAAGTATAGTGTGACTGCATCACTTAATAAGGCAGTCATGAGTGTGAGAGTCAGAATGTGGCACGACTTTCACTGACAGTGACTGAAAACTGTTGAAACACAGTAAACAGCTGTATATTCGGTACCTAGTTGTGGTGAGAGTGCTAATACTCTATTGGTTTCCATGATATTTTTCTACTGTGATATGGTGTTATATCATAAGTATAGTATGACTGCGTCAGATAATCAGACAGTCATTCATTAGCTAGCTGTGTTGAGCGTACTAATACTCTATTTGCTACCAACCTAAATTTCAACCATGGCCTCAGGCTCTATTGTGTTATAGCTATAGAGCGACTGCGACAGGTAATAAGGCGGTCTTGAGTGAGACAGTCAGATTGTGTCTCGACTTTCTACAATGCTAACTGAGAACTGTTGAAACACAGTAAACAGCTGTAGCTTTGGTACCTAGCGGTGTTGTGAGTACTAATTCTCCATTTGCTAGCATCCTAAATTTCAAGCGTGGTATCATGTTATATTGTGTTAGAAGTATAGTGTGACTGCGACAGGTAATAAGGCAGCCATGAGTGTGAGAGTCAGAACGTGCCACAACTTTCAGTGATGGTGACTGAAAAGTGTTGAAAAAGAGTAAACAGCTGTATCTTCGGTACCTAGTTGTGATGAGAGTACTAATACTCTATTGGTCTCCAGGATATTTTTCCACTGTGGAATGGTGTTATATCATTTTACAAGTATAGTGTGACTGCGAAAGGTAATAAGACAGCCATGAGTGAAAGAGTCAGAACGTGTCTCGACTTTCTACAATGCTAACTGAAAACCGTTAAACACATTAAATAGCTGTAGCTTTGGTACCTAGCTGTGTTGAGAGTACTAATACTCCATTTGCTACTAGCCTAAATTTCAAACGTGGTATCATGTTATATTGTGTTAGAAGTATAGTGTGACTGCGACAGGTAATAAGTCAGTCATGAGTGTGCGAGTCAGAATGTGCTACGACTTTCAGTGATGGTAACTGAAAACTGTTGAAATATAGAAAACAGCTGTATATTCGGTACCTCGTTGTCGTGAGAGTATTAATACTCTATTGGTTTCCAGGATATTTTTCTTCTGTGATATGGTGTTATATCATAAGTATAGTGCAACTGCATCAGATAATCAGACAGTCATTCATTAGCTAGCTGTGTTGTGAGTACTAATACTCTATTTGCTACCAACCTAAATTTCAACCATGGCCTCAGGCTCTATTGTGTTATAGCTATAGAGTGACTGCGACAGGTAATAAGGCGGTCTTGAGTGAGACAGTCAGAACGTGTCTCGACTTTCTACAATGCTAACTGAGAACTGTTGAAACACAGTAAACAGCTGTAGATTTGGTACCTAGCTGTGTTGTGAGAACTAATACTCCATTTGCGAGCAGCCTAAATTTCAAGCGTGGTATCATGTTATATTGTGGTAGAAGTATAGCGTGACTGAGACAGGTAATAAGCAGTCATGAGTGTGAGAGTCAGAATGTGCCACAACTTTCAGTGATGGTGACTGAAAAGTGTTGAAAAAGAGTAAACAGCTGTATCTTCGGTACCTAGTTGTGATGAGAGTACTAATACTTTATTGGTCTCCAGGATATTTTTCCACTGTGGAATGGTGTTATATCATTTTACAAGTATAGTGTGACTGCGAAAGGTAATAAGACAGTCATGAGTGAAAGAGTCAGAACGTGTCTCGACTTTCTACAATGCTAACTGAAAACTGTTGAAACACACAAAACAGCTGTTGCATTGTGACCTAGGTTTGTTGAGAGTACTAATACTCCATATGCAACCAGCCTAAATTTCGACCATGGTATCTTGTTACATTGTGTTAGAAGTATAGTGTGACTGCATCGCTTAATAAGACAGTCATGAGTGTGAGAGTCAGAATGTGGCACGACTTTCACTGATGGTGACTGAAAACTGTTGAAGCACAGTAAACAGCTGTGTTTTCGGTCCTCAGTTGTGATGAGAGCACTAATACTCTATTGGTTTCCAGAATATTTTCTACTATGGTATAGTGTTAGATAATTTTATAAGTATAGTGTGACTGTGACAGGTAATAAGACAGTCATTCATTAGCAAGCTGTGTTGAGAGTACTAATTACTCTATTTGCTACCAGCCTAAATTTCAAGCGTGGTATCATGTTATATTGTGTTAGAAGTACAGTGTGACTGCGTCAGGTGATAAGGCAGTCACGAGTGTGAGAGTGATAATGTGGCACGAGTTTCAGTGATGGTGACTGAAAACTGTTGAAACAAAGTAAGCAGCTGTATTTTCAGTATCTAATTGTGATCAGAGTACTAATACTCTATTGGTTACCAGGATATTTTTCTACTGTGGTATGGTGTTATATCATTTTATAAATATAGTGTGACTGCGAAAGGTAGTAAGACAGTCATGAGTGAAAGAGTCAGAACGTGTCTCGACTTTCTACAATGCTAACTGAAAACTGTTAAACACAGTAAACAGCTGTAGCTTTGGTACCTAGCTGTGTTGAGAGTACTCATACTCCATTTGCTACCAGCCTAAATTTCAAACATGGTATCATGCTATATTGTGTTAGAAGTATAGTGTGACTGCGACAGGAAATAAGGCAGTCATGAGTGTGAAAGTCAGAATGTGCCACGACTTTCAGTGATGGTGACTGAAAACTGTTGAAACATAGAAAACAGCTGTATATTCGTTACCTCGTTGTGGTGAGAGTGCTAATACTCTATTGGTTTCCAGGATATTTTTCTACTGTGATTGGTGTTATATCATAAGTATAGTGCAACTGCGTCAGATAATCAGACAGTCAATCATTAGCTAGCTGTGTTGAGAGTACTAATACTCTACTTGCTACCCGCTTATATTTGAACTGTGGGATCAAGCTATATTGTGTTAGAAATAAAGAGTGACTGAGTCAGGTAATAAGGCAGACATGAGTGAGAGAGTGAAAATGTGGCATGCGTTTCAGTGATGGTGACTGAAAACTGTTGAAACACAGTAAACAGCTGTATTTTCAGTATGTAATTGTGATCAGAGGACTAATACTCTATTGGTTTCCAGGATATTTTTCTGCCGTGATATGGTGTTATATCATTTTATAAGTATAGAGTGACTACGTCAGATAATCAGACAGTCATTCATTAGCTAGCAGTGTTGAGAGTACTAATACTCTACCTGCTACCAGCTTAAATTTGAACTGTGGCATCAAGCTATATTGTGTTAGAAATGTAGATTGACTCTGTCACGTAATAAGACAGTCATGAGTGAGAGAGTCAGAACGAGTCTCGACTTTCTACAATGCTAACCGAAAACTGTTGAAACACAGTAAGCAGCTGTTGGTTTGGTACCTAGCTGTGTTGAGAGTACTAATACTCCATTTGCAACCAGCCTAAATTTCAATCGTGGTATCTTATTACATTGTGTTAGAAGCAAAGTGTGACTGCTTCACTTAATAAGACAGTCATGAGTGCGAGAGTCAGAATGTGGCACGACTTTCACTGATGGTGACTGGAAACTGTTGAAACACAGTAAACAGCTGTATTTTCGGTCCTCAGTTGTGATGAGAGCACTAATACTCTATTGGTTTCCAGAATATTTTCTACTGTGGTATGGTGTTAAATCATTTTATAAGTATAGTGTAACTGCGCCAGGAAATGACACAGTCATTCATTAGCAAGCTGTGTTGAGAGTACTAATACTCTATTTGCTATGAGCCTAAATTTAAAAAAAAAATGGTATCATGTTATATTGTGTTAGAAGTATAGTGTGACTGCGTCAGCTGATAAGGCAGTCGTGAGTGTGACAGCGATAATGTGGCACGAGTTTCAGTGATGGTGACTGAAAACTGTTGAAACACAGTAAACAGCTGCATTTTCAGTATCTAATTCTGATCAGAGTACTAATACTCTATTGGTTACCAGGATATTTTTCGACTCTGGTATGGTGTTATATCATTTTATAAGTATAGTGTGACTTTGAAAGGTAATAAGACAGCCATGAGTGAAAGAGTCAGAACGTGTCTCGACTTTCTACAATGCTAGCTGAAAACTGTTAAACACAGTAAACAGCTGTAGCTTTGGTACCTAGCTGTGTTGAGAGTACTAATACTCCATTTGCTACCAGCCTAAATTTCAAATGTGATATCATGTTATATTGTGTTAGAAGTATAGTGTGACTGCGACAGGTAATAAGGCAGTCATGAGTGTGAGAGTCAGAATGTGCCACGACTTTCAGTGATGGTGACTGAAAACTGTTGAAACATAGAAAACAGCTGTATATTCGGTACCTCGTTGTCGTGAGAGTACTAATACTCTATTGGTTTCCAGGATATTTTTCTACTGTGATATGGTGTTATATCATAAGTATAGTGCAACTGCATCAGATAATCACATAGTCATTCATTAGCTAGCTGTGTTGAGAGTACTAATACTCCACTTGCTACCAGCTTGTATTTGAACTGTGGCATCAAGCTATATTGTGTTAGAAATAAAGAGTGACTGAGTCAGGTAATAAGGCAGTCATGAGTGTGAGAGTCACAATGCGCCACGACTTTCGGTGATGGTCACCTGAAAACTGTTGAAACACAGTAAACAGATCTATCTTCGGCACCTAGTTGTGATGAGAGTACTAATACTCTATCGGTCACCAGGATATTTCTCTACCGTGGTATGGTGTTACATTATTTTATAAGCATAGTGTGACTGCGTAAGGTAATAAGACAGTCATGAGTGAGAGAGTCAGAACGTGTCTCGACGTTCTACATTGCTAACTGAAAACTGTTGAAACACAGTAAACAGCTGTTGCTTTGTTACCTAGCTGTGTTGAGAGTACTAATACTACATTTGCAAACAGCCTAAATTTCAACCATGGTATCTTGTTACATTGTCTTAGAAGTATAGTGTGACTGCATCACTTAATAAGGCAGTCATGAGTGTGAGAGTCAGAATGTGGCACGACTTTCACTGACAGTGACTGAAAACTGTTGAAACACAGTAAACAGCTGTATATTCGGTACCTAGTTGTGGTGAGAGTGCTAATACTCTATTGGTTTCCATGATATTTTTCTACTGTGATATGGTGTTATATCATAAGTATAGTATGACTGCGTCAGATAATCAGACAGTCATTCATTAGCTAGCTGTGTTGAGCGTACTAATACTCTATTTGCTACCAACCTAAATTTCAACCATGGCCTCAGGCTCTATTGTGTTATAGCTATAGAGCGACTGCGACAGGTAATAAGGCGGTCTTGAGTGAGACAGTCAGATTGTGTCTCGACTTTCTACAATGCTAACTGAGAACTGTTGAAACACAGTAAACAGCTGTAGCTTTGGTACCTAGCGGTGTTGTGAGTACTAATTCTCCATTTGCTAGCATCCTAAATTTCAAGCGTGGTATCATGTTATATTGTGTTAGAAGTATAGTGTGACTGCGACAGGTAATAAGGCAGCCATGAGTGTGAGAGTCAGAACGTGCCACAACTTTCAGTGATGGTGACTGAAAAGTGTTGAAAAAGAGTAAACAGCTGTATCTTCGGTACCTAGTTGTGATGAGAGTACTAATACTCTATTGGTCTCCAGGATATTTTTCCACTGTGGAATGGTGTTATATCATTTTACAAGTATAGTGTGACTGCGAAAGGTAATAAGACAGCCATGAGTGAAAGAGTCAGAACGTGTCTCGACTTTCTACAATGCTAACTGAAAACCGTTAAACACATTAAATAGCTGTAGCTTTGGTACCTAGCTGTGTTGAGAGTACTAATACTCCATTTGCTACTAGCCTAAATTTCAAACGTGGTATCATGTTATATTGTGTTAGAAGTATAGTGTGACTGCGACAGGTAATAAGTCAGTCATGAGTGTGCGAGTCAGAATGTGCTACGACTTTCAGTGATGGTAACTGAAAACTGTTGAAATATAGAAAACAGCTGTATATTCGGTACCTCGTTGTCGTGAGAGTATTAATACTCTATTGGTTTCCAGGATATTTTTCTTCTGTGATATGGTGTTATATCATAAGTATAGTGCAACTGCATCAGATAATCAGACAGTCATTCATTAGCTAGCTGTGTTGTGAGTACTAATACTCTATTTGCTACCAACCTAAATTTCAACCATGGCCTCAGGCTCTATTGTGTTATAGCTATAGAGTGACTGCGACAGGTAATAAGGCGGTCTTGAGTGAGACAGTCAGAACGTGTCTCGACTTTCTACAATGCTAACTGAGAACTGTTGAAACACAGTAAACAGCTGTAGATTTGGTACCTAGCTGTGTTGTGAGAACTAATACTCCATTTGCGAGCAGCCTAAATTTCAAGCGTGGTATCATGTTATATTGTGGTAGAAGTATAGCGTGACTGAGACAGGTAATAAGCAGTCATGAGTGTGAGAGTCAGAATGTGCCACAACTTTCAGTGATGGTGACTGAAAAGTGTTGAAAAAGAGTAAACAGCTGTATCTTCGGTACCTAGTTGTGATGAGAGTACTAATACTTTATTGGTCTCCAGGATATTTTTCCACTGTGGAATGGTGTTATATCATTTTACAAGTATAGTGTGACTGCGAAAGGTAATAAGACAGTCATGAGTGAAAGAGTCAGAACGTGTCTCGACTTTCTACAATGCTAACTGAAAACTGTTGAAACACACAAAACAGCTGTTGCATTGTGACCTAGGTTTGTTGAGAGTACTAATACTCCATATGCAACCAGCCTAAATTTCGACCATGGTATCTTGTTACATTGTGTTAGAAGTATAGTGTGACTGCATCGCTTAATAAGACAGTCATGAGTGTGAGAGTCAGAATGTGGCACGACTTTCACTGATGGTGACTGAAAACTGTTGAAGCACAGTAAACAGCTGTGTTTTCGGTCCTCAGTTGTGATGAGAGCACTAATACTCTATTGGTTTCCAGAATATTTTCTACTATGGTATAGTGTTAGATAATTTTATAAGTATAGTGTGACTGTGACAGGTAATAAGACAGTCATTCATTAGCAAGCTGTGTTGAGAGTACTAATTACTCTATTTGCTACCAGCCTAAATTTCAAGCGTGGTATCATGTTATATTGTGTTAGAAGTACAGTGTGACTGCGTCAGGTGATAAGGCAGTCACGAGTGTGAGAGTGATAATGTGGCACGAGTTTCAGTGATGGTGACTGAAAACTGTTGAAACAAAGTAAGCAGCTGTATTTTCAGTATCTAATTGTGATCAGAGTACTAATACTCTTTTGGTTACCAGGATATTTTTCTACTGTGGTATGGTGTTATATCATTTTATAAATATAGTGTGACTGCGAAAGGTAGTAAGACAGTCATGAGTGAAAGAGTCAGAACGTGTCTCGACTTTCTACAATGCTAACTGAAAACTGTTAAACACAGTAAACAGCTGTAGCTTTGGTACCTAGCTGTGTTGAGAGTACTCATACTCCATTTGCTACCAGCCTAAATTTCAAACGTGGTATCATGCTATATTGTGTTAGAAGTATAGTGTGACTGCGACAGGAAATAAGGCAGTCATGAGTGTGAAAGTCAGAATGTGCCACGACTTTCAGTGATGGTGACTGAAAACTGTTGAAACATAGAAAACAGCTGTATATTCGTTACCTCGTTGTGGTGAGAGTGCTAATACTCTATTGGTTTCCAGGATATTTTTCTACTGTGATTGGTGTTATATCATAAGTATAGTGCAACTGCGTCAGATAATCAGACAGTCAATCATTAGCTAGCTGTGTTGAGAGTACTAATACTCTACTTGCTACCCGCTTATATTTGAACTGTGGGATCAAGCTATATTGTGTTAGAAATAAAGAGTGACTGAGTCAGGTAATAAGGCAGACATGAGTGAGAGAGTGAAAATGTGGCATGCGTTTCAGTGATGGTGACTGAAAACTGTTGAAACACAGTAAACAGCTGTATTTTCAGTATGTAATTGTGATCAGAGGACTAATACTCTATTGGTTTCCAGGATATTTTTCTACCGTGATATGGTGTTATATCATTTTATAAGTATAGAGTGACTACGTCAGATAATCAGACAGTCATTCATTAGCTAGCAGTGTTGAGAGTACTAATACTCTACCTGCTACCAGCTTAAATTTGAACTGTGGCATCAAGCTATATTGTGTTAGAAATGTAGATTGACTCTGTCACGTAATAAGACAGTCATGAGTGAGAGAGTCAGAACGAGTCTCGACTTTCTACAATGCTAACCGAAAACTGTTGAAACACAGTAAGCAGCTGTTGGTTTGGTACCTAGCTGTGTTGAGAGTACTAATACTCCATTTGCAACCAGCCTAAATTTCAATCGTGGTATCTTATTACATTGTGTTAGAAGCAAAGTGTGACTGCTTCACTTAATAAGACAGTCATGAGTGCGAGAGTCAGAATGTGGCACGACTTTCACTGATGGTGACTGGAAACTGTTGAAACACAGTAAACAGCTGTATTTTCGGTCCTCAGTTGTGATGAGAGCACTAATACTCTATTGGTTTCCAGAATATTTTCTACTGTGGTATGGTGTTAAATCATTTTATAAGTATAGTGTAACTGCGCCAGGAAATGACACAGTCATTCATTAGCTAGCTGTGTTGAGAGTACTAATACTCTATTTGTTACCAGCCTAGATTTCAACCGTGGCATCAAGCTATATTGTGTTATAAGTATAGAGTGACTGCGTCAGGTAATAAGGCAGGCATGAGTGAGAGAGTGAGAACGTGTCTTGACTTTCAACAATGCTAACTGTAAACAGTTGAAACAAAGTAAACAGTTGTAGCTTTAGTACCTAGCGGTGTTATATTGTGTGAGAACTATAGTGTGACTGTGATAGGTAATAAGGCAGTCATGAGTGTGAGAGTCAGAATGTGCCACAGTTTTCAGGGATGGTCACTGAAAACTGTTGAAACACAGTAAACAGCTGTAGCTTTGGTACCTATCTGTGTTGAGAGTACTAATACTCCATTTCAAACCAGCCTAAATTTCAACCGTGGTATCTTGTTACATTGTGTTATAAGTATAGTGTGACTGCATCACTTAATCAGGCAGTCATGAGTGTGAGAGTCAGAATGTGGCACGACTTTCACTGATGGTGACTGAAAACTGTTGAAACACAGTAAACAGCTGTATATTCGGTACCTAGTTGTGGTGAGAGTACTAATACTCTATTGGTTTCCAGGATATTTTTCTATTTTGATATGGTGTTATATCATAAGTATAGTGTGACTGCGTCAGATAATCAGACGGTCATTCATTAGCTAGCTGTGTTGAGAGTACTAATACTCTACTTGCTACCAGCCTATATTTGAACTGTGGCATCAAGCTATATTGTGTTAGAAATAAAGAGTGACTGAGTAAGGTAATATGGCAGTCAGGAGTGAGAGAGTCAGAACGTGTCTCGACTTTCTACAACGCTACCTGAATACTGTTGAAACAAAGTAAACAGTTGTAGCTTTGGTCCCTAGCTGTGTTGAGAGTACTAATACTCCATTTGTTAACAGCCTAAATTTCAACCATGATATCATGTTATAATGAGTTAGAAGTATAATGTGACTGCAACAGGTAATAAGGCAGTCATGAGTGTGAGAGTCAGAATGCACCACGACTTTCGGTGATGGTGACTGAAAACTGCTGAAACACAGTAAACAGCTCTATCTTCGGTACCTAGTTGTGATTAGAGTACTAATACTATATCGGTCACCAGGATATTTTTCTACCGTGGTATGGTGTTATATTATTTTATAAGCATAGTGTGACTGCGTAAGGTAATAAGACAGTCATGAGTGAGAGTCGGAACGTGTCTCGACTTTCTACAATGCTAACTGAAAACTGTTGAAACACACAAAACAGCTGTTGCTTTGTGACCTAGGTTTGTTGAGAGTACTAATACTCCATATGGAACCGGCCTAAATTTCAACCATGGTATATTGTTACATTGTGTTAGAAGTATAGTGTGACTGCGTCGCTTAATAAGACAGTCATGAGTGTGAGAGTCAGAAAGTGGCACGACTTTCACTGATGGTGACTGAAAACTGTTGAAGCACAGTAAACAGCTGTATTTTCGGTCCTCCGTTGTGATGAGAGTACTAATACTCTATTGGTCCCCAGGATACTTCTCTACCGTGGTATGGTGTTACATTATTTTATAAGCATAGTGTGACTGCATAAGGTAATAAGACAAGTCATGAGTGAGCGAGTCAGAACGTGTCTCGACGTTCTACAATGCTAACTGAAAACTGTTGAAACACAGTAAACAGCTGCTGCTTTGTTACCTAGCTGTGTTGAGAGTACTAATACTACATTTGCAAACAGCCTAAATTTCAACCATGGTATCTTCTTACATTGGCTTAGAAGTATAGCGTGACTGCATCACTTAATAAGGCAGCCATGAGTGTGAGAGTCAGAATGTGGCAACGACTTTCACTGACGGTGACTGAAAACTGTTGAAACAGGGTAAACAGCTGTATATTCGGTACCCAGTTGTGGTGAGAGTGCTAATACTCTATTGGTTTCCATGATATTTTTCTACTGTGATATGGTGTTATATCATAAGTATAGTATGACTGCGTCAGATAATCAGACAGTCATTCATTAGCTAGCTGTGTTGTGAGTACTAATACTCTATTTGCTACCAACCTAAATTTCAACCATGGCCTCAGGCTCTATTGTGTTATAGCTATAGAGTGACTGCGACAGGTAATAAGGCGGTCTTGAGTGAGACAGTCAGAACGTGTCTCGACTTTCTACAATGGTAACTGAGAACTGTTGAAACACAGTAAACAGCTGTAGATTTGGTACCTAGCTGTGTTGTGAGTACTAATACTCCATTTGCGAGCAGCCTAAATTTCAAGCGTCTTATCATGTTATATTGTGTTAGAAGTATAGTGTGACTGCGACAGGTAATAAGGCAGTCATGAGTGTGAGAGTCAGAATGTGCCACAACTTTCAGTGATGGTGACTGAAAAGTGTTGAAAAAGAGTAAACAGCTGTATCTTCGGTACCTAGTTGTGATGAGAGTACTAATACTCTATTGGTCTCCAGGATATTTTTCCACTGTGGAATGGTGTTATATCATTTTACAAGTATAGTGTGACTGCGAAAGGTAATAAGACAACCATGAGTGAAAGAGTCAGAACGTGTCTCGACTTTCTACAATGCTAACTGAAAACTGTTGAAACACACAAAACAGCTGTTGCTTTGTGACCTAGGTTTGTTGAGAGTACTAATACTCCATATGCAACCAGCCTAAATTTCGACCATGGTATCTTGTTACATTGTGTTAGAAGTATAGTGTGACTGCATCGCTTAATAAGACAGTCATGAGTGTGAGAGTCAGAATGTGGCACGACTTTCACTGATGGTGACTGAAAACTGTTGAAGCACAGTAAACAGCTGTATTTTCGGTCCTCAGTTGTGATGAGAGCACTAATACTCTATTGGTTTCCAGAATATTTTCTACTATGGTATAGTGTTAGATAATTTTATAAGTATAGTGTGACTGCGACAGGTAATAAGACAGTCATTCATTAGCTAGCTGTGTTGAGAGTACTAATACTCTATTTGCTACCAGCCTAAATTTAAAAAAAAAAATGGTATCATGTTATATTGTGTTAGAAGTATAGTGTGACTGCGTCAGCTGATAAAGCAGTCGTGAGTGTGACAGTGATAATGTGGCACGAGTTTCAGTGATGGTGACTGAAAACTGTACAAACACAGAAACAGCTGCATTTTCAGTATCTAATTGTGATGAGAGTACTAATACTCTATTGGTTACCAGGATATTTTTCGACTCTGGTATGGTGTTATATCATTTTATAAGTATAGTGTGACTGCGAAAGGTAATAAGACAGCCATGAGTGAAAGAGTCAGAACGTGTCTCGACTTTCTACAATGCTAGCTGAAAACTGTTAAACACAGTAAACAGCTGTAGCTTTGGTACCTAGCTGTGTTGAGAGTACTAATACTCCATTTGCTACCAGCCTAAATTTCAAATGTGATATCATGTTATATTGTGTTAGAAGTATAGTGTGACTGCGACAGGTAATAAGGCAATCATGAGTGTGAGAGTCAGAATGTGCCACGACTTTCAGTGATGGTGACTGAAAACTGTTGAAACATAGAAAACAGCTGTATATTCGGTACCTCGTTGTGGTGAGAGTACTAATACTCTATTGGTTTCCAGGATATTTTTCTACTGTGATATGGTGTTATATCATAAGTATAGTGCAACTGCATCAGATAATCACATAGTCATTCATTAGCTAGCTGTGTTGAGAGTAATAATACTCCACTTGCTACCAGCTTGTATTTGAACTGTGGCATCAAGCTATATTGTGTTAGAAATAAAGAGTGACTGAGTCAGGTAATAAGGCAGTCATGAGTGTGAGAGTCACAATTCGCCACGACTTTCGGAGATAGTAACTGAAAACTGTTGAAACACAGTAAACAGCTCTATCTTCGGTACCTAGCTGTGATGAGAGTACTAATACTCTATCGGTCACCAGGATATTTCTCTACCGTGGTATGGTGTTACATTATTTTATAAGCATAGTGTGACTGTGTAAGGTAATAAGACAGTCATGAGTGAGAGAGTCAGAACGTGTCTCGATATTCTAGAATGCTAACTGAAAACTGTTGAAACACAGTAAACAGCTGTTGCTTTGTTACCTAGCTGTGTTGGGAGTACTAATACTACATTTGTAAACAGTCTAAATTTCAACCATGGTATCTTGTTACATTGTCTTAGAAGTATAGTGTGACTGCATCACTTAATAAGGCAGTCATGAGTGTGAGAGTCAGAATGTGGCACGACTTTCACTGACGGTGACTGAAAACTGTTCAAACACAGTTAACAGCCGTATATTCTGTACCTAGTTGTGGTGAGTGGGCTAATACTCTATTGGTTTCCATGATATTTTTCTACTGTGATATGGTGTTATATCATAAGTATAGTATGACTGCATCAGATAATCAGACAGTCATTCATTAGCTAGCTGTGTTGAGAGTACTAATACTCTATTTGCTACCAACCTAAATTTCAACCATGGCCTCAGGCTCTATTGTGTTATAGCTATAGAGTGACTGTGACAGGTAATAAGGCGGGCTTGAGTGAGACAGTCAGAACGTGTCTCGACTTTCTACAATGCTAAGTGAGAACTGTTGAAACACAGTAAACAGCTGTAGCTTTGGTACCTAGCTGTCTTGTGAGTACTAATACGCCATTTGCTAGCAGCCTAAATTTCAAGCGTGGTATCATGTTATATTGTGTTAGAAGTATAGTGTGACTGCGACAGGTCATAAGGCAGTCATGAGTGTGAGAGTCAGAATGTGCCACAACTTTCAGTGATCGTGACTGAAAAGTGTTGAAAAAGAGTAAACAGCTGTATCTTCGGTACCTAGTTGTGATGAGAGTACTAATACTCTATTGGTCTCCAGGATATTTTTCCACTGTGGAATGGTGTTATATCATTTTACAAGTATAGTGTGACTGCGAAAGGTAATAAGACAGCGATGAGTGAAAGAGTCAGAACGTGTCTCGACTTTCTACAATGCTAACTGAAAACTGTTAAACACAGTAAACAGCTGTAGCTTTGGTACCTAGCTGTGTTGAGAGTACTAATACTCCATTTGCTACCAGCCTAAATTTCAAACGTGGTATCATGTTATATTGTGTTAGAAGTATAGTGTGACTGCGACAGGTAATAAGGCAGTCATGAGTGTGAGAGTCAGAATGTGCCACGACTTTCAGTGATGGTGACTGAAAACTGTTGAAACATAGAAAACAGCTGTATATTCGGTACCTCGTTGTCGTGAGAGTACTAATACTCTATTGGTTTCCAGGATATTTTTCTACTGTGATATGGTGTTATATCATAAGTATAGTGCAACTGCATCAGATAATCAGACAGTCATTCATTAACTAGCTGTGTTGAGAGTACTAATACTCTACTTTCTACCAGCTTATATTTGAACTGTGGCATCAAGCTATATTGTGTTAGAAATAAAGAGTGACTGCGACAGGTAATAAGGCAGTCATGAGTGTGAGAGTCAGAAAGTGCCACGACTTTCGGTGATGGTAACTGAAAACTGTTGAAACACAATAAACAGCTCTATCTTCGGTACCTAGTTGTGATGAGAGTACTAATACTCTATCGGTCACCAGGATATTTCTCTACCGTGGTATGGTGTTACATTATTTTATAAGCATAGTGTGACTGCGTAAGGTAATAAGACAGTCATGAGTGAGAGAGTCAGAATGTGTCTCGACGTTCTACAATGCTAACTGAAAACTGTTGAAACACAGTAAGCAGCTGTTGCTTTGTTACCTAGCTGTGTTGAGAGTACTAACACTACATTTGCAAACAGCCTAAATTTCAACCATGGTATCTTGTTACATTGTCTTAGAAGTATAGTGTGACTGCATCACTTAATAAGGCAGTCATGAGTGTGAGAGTCAGAATGTGGCACGACTTTCACTGACGGTGACTGAAAACTGTTGAAACACAGTAAACAGCTGTATATTCGGTACCTAGTTGTGGTGAGAGTGCTAACACTCTATTGGTTTCCATGATACTTTTCTACTGTGATATGGTGTTATATCATAAGTATAGTATGACTGCGTCAGATAATCAGACAGTCATTCAGAACGTGTCTCGACTTTCTACAGTGCTGAGAACTGTTGAAACACAGTAAACAGCTGTAGCTTTGGTACCTAGCTGTGTTGTGAGTACTAATACTCCATTTTCTAGCAGCTTAAATTTCAAGCGTGGTATCATGTTATATTGTGTTAGAAGTATAGTGTTACTGCGACAGGTAATAAGGCAGTCATGAGTGTGAGAGTCAGAATGTGCCATAACTTTCAGTGATGGTGACTGAAAAGTGTTGAAAAAGAGTAAACAGCTGTATCTTCGGTACCTAGTTGTGATGAGAGTACTAATACTCTATTGGTCTCCAGGATATTTTTCCACTGTGGAATGGTGTTATATCATTTTACAAGTATAGTGTGACTGCGAAAGGTAATAAGACAGCCATGAGTGAAAGAGTCAGAACGTGTCTCGACTTTCTACAATGCTAACTGAAAACTGTTGAAACACACAAAACAGCTGTTGCTTTGTGACCTAGGTTTGTTGAGAGTACTAATACTCCATATGCAACCAGCCTAAATTTCGACCATGGTATCTTGTTACATTGTGTTAGAAGTATAGTGTGACTGCGTCGCTTAATAAGACAGTCATGAGTGTGAGAGTCAGAATGTGGCACGACTTTCACTTTACAAGTATAGTGTGACTGCGAAAGGTAATAAGACAGCCATGAGTGAAAGAGTCAGAATGTGTCTCGACTTTCTACAATGCTAACTGAAAACTGTTGAAACACACAAAACAGCTGTTGCTTTGTGACCTAGGTTTGTTGAGAGTACTAATACTCCATATGCAACCAGCCTAAATTTCGACCATGGTATCTTGTTACATTGTGTTAGAAGTATAGTGTGACTGCGTCGCTTAATAAGACAGTCATGAGTGTGAGAGTCAGAATGTGGCACGACTTTCACTGATGGTGACTGAAAACTGATGAAGCACAGTAAACAGCTGTATTTTCGGTCCTCAGTTGTGATGAGAGCACTAATACTCTATTGGTTTCCAGAATATTTTCTACTATGGTATAGTGTTAGATAATTTTATAAGTATAGTGTGACTGCGACAGGTAATAAGACAGTCATTCATTAGCTAGCTGTGTTGAGAGTACTAATACTCTATTTGCTACCAGCCTAAATTTGAAAAAAAAATGGTATCATGTTATATTGTGTTAGAAGTATAGTGTGACTGCATCAGCTGATAAGGCAGTCGTGAGTGTGACAGTGATAATGTGGCACGAGTTTCAGTGATGGTGACTGAAAACTGTTGAAACACAGTAAACAGCTGCATTTTCACCATCTAATTGTAATCAGAGTACTAATACTCTATTGGTTACCAGGATATTTTTTCGACTCTGGTATGGTGTTATATCATTTTATAAGTATAGTGTGACTGCGAAAGGTAATAAGACAGCCATGAGTGAAAGAGTCAGAACGTGTCTCGACTTTCTACAATGCTAGCTGAAAACTGTTAAACACAGTAAACAGCTGTAGCTTTGGTACCTAGCTGTGTTGAGAGTACTAATACTCCATTTGCTACCAGCCTAAATTTCAAATGTGATATCATGTTATATTGTGTTAGAAGTATAGTGTGACTGCGACAGGTAATAAGGCAGTCATGAGTGTGAGAGTCAGAATGTGCCACGACTTTCAGTGATGGTGACTGAAAACTGTTGAAACATAGAAAACAGCTGTATATTCGGAACCTTGTTGTGGTGAGTACTAATACTCTATTGGTTTCCAGGATATTTTTCTACTGTGATATGGTGTTATATCATAAGTATAGTGCAACTGCATCAGATAATCACATAGTCATTCATTAGCTAGCTGTGTTGAGAGTACTAATACTCCACTTGCTACCAGCTTGTATTTGAACTGTGGCATCAAGCTATATTGTGTTAGAAATAAAGAGTGACTGAGTCAGGTAATAAGGCAGTCATGAGTGTGAGAGTCACAATGCGCCACGACTTTCGGTGATGGTAACTGAAAACTGTTGAAACACAGTAAACAGCTCTATCTTCGGTACCTAGTTGTGATGAGAGTACTAATACTCTATCGGTCACCAGGATATTTCTCTACCGTGGTATGGTGTTACATTATTTTATAAGCATAGTGTGACTGTGTAAGGTAATAAGACAGTCATGAGTGAGAGAGTCAGAACGTGTCTTGACGTTCTACATTGCTAACTGAAAACTGTTGAAACACAGTAAACAGCTGTTGCTTTGTTACCTAGCTGTGTTGGGAGTACTAATACTACATTTGTAAACAGCCTAAATTTCAACCATGGTATCTTGTTACATTGTCTTAGAAGTATAGTGTGACTGCATCACTTAATAAGGCAGTCATGAGTGTGAGAGTCAGAATGTGGCACGACTTTCACTGACGGCGACTGAAAACTGTTGAAACACAGTTAACAGCTGTATATTCTGTACCTAGTTGTGGTGAGTGGGCTAATTATCTATTGGTTTCCATGATATTTTTCTACTGTGATATGGTGTTATATCATAAGTATAGTATGACTGCGTCAGATAATCAGACAGTCATTCATTAGCTAGCTGTGTTGAGAGTACTAATACTCTATTTGCTACCAACCTAAATTTCAACCATGGCCTCAGGCTCTATTGTGTTATAGCTATTGAGTGACTTCGACAGGTAATAAGGCGCTCTTGAGTGAGAGAGTCAGAACGTGTCTCGACTTTCTACAATGCTAACTGAGAACTGTTGAAACACAGTAAACAGCTGTAGCTTTGGTACCTAGCTGTGTTGTGAGTACTAATACTCCATTTGCTAGCAGCCTAAATTTCAAGCATGGTATCATGTTATATTGTGTTAGAAGTATAGTGTGACTGCGACAGGTAATAAGGCAGTCATGAGTGTGAGAGTCAGAATGTTCCACAACTTTCAGTGATCGTGACTGAAAAGTGTTGAAAAAGAGTAAACAGCTGTATCTTCGGTACCTAGTTGTGATGAGGGTACTAATACTCTATTGGTCTCCAGGATATTTTTCCACTGTGGAATGGTGTTATATCATTTTACAAGTATAGTGTGACTGCGAAAGGTAATAAGACAGCCATGAGTGAAAGAGTCAGAACGTGTCTCGACTTTCTACAATGCTAACTGAAAACTGCTAAACACAGTAAACAGCTGTAGCTTTGGTACCTAGCTGTGTTGAGAGTACTAATACTCCATTTGCTACCAGCTAAATTTCGACCATGGTATCATGTTATATTGTGTTAGAAGTATAGTGTGACTGCGACAGGTAATAAGGCAGTCATGAGTGTGAGAGTCAGAATGTGCCACGACTTTCAGTGATGGTGACTGAAAACTGTTGAAACATAGAAAACAGCTGTATATTCGGTACCTTGTTGTCGTGAGAGTACTAATACTCTATTGGTTTCCAGGATATTTGTCTACTGTGATATGGTGTTATATCATAAGTAGAGTGCAACTGCATCAGATAATCAGACAGTCATTCATTAACTAGCTGTGTTGAGAGTACTAATACTCTACTTGCTACCAGCTTATATTCGAACTGTGGCATCAAGCTATATTGTGTTAGAAATAAAGAGTGACTGCGACAGGTAATAAGGCACTCATGAGTGTGAGAGTCAGAATGCGCCACGACTTTCGGTGATGGTAACTGAAAACTGTTGAAACACAGTAAACAGCTCTATCTTCGGTACCTAGTTGTAATGAGAGTACTAATACTCTATCGGTCACCAGGATATTTCTCTACCGTGGTATGGTGTTACATTATTTTATAAGCATAGTGTGACTGCGTAAGGTAATAAGACAGTCATGAGTGAGAGAGTCAGAATGTGTCTCGACGTTCTACAATGCTAACTGAAAACTGTTGAAACACAGTAAGCAGCTGTTGCTTTATTACCTAGCTGTGTTGAGAGTACTAATACTACATTTGCAAACAGCCTAAATTTCAACCATGGTATCTTGTTACATTGTCTTAGAAGTATAGTGTGACTGCATCACTTAATAAGGCAGTCATGAGTGTGAGAGTCAGAATGTGGCACGACTTTCACTGACGGTGACTGAAAACTGTTGAAACACAGTAAACAGCTGTATATTCGGTACCTAGTTGTGGTGAGAGTGCTAATGCTCTATTGGTTTCCATGATATTTTTCTACTGTGATATGGTGTTATATCATAAGTATAGTATGACTGTGTCAGATAATCAGACAGTCATTCATTAGCTAGCTGTGTTGAGAGTACTAATACTCTATTTGCTACGAACCTAAATTTCAACCATGGCCTCAGGCTCTATTGTGTTATAGCTATAGAGTGACTGCGACAGGTAATAAGGCGGTCTTGAGTGAGACAGTCAGAACGTGTCTCGACTTTCTACAATGCTAACTAAGAACTGTTGAAACACAGTAAACAGCTGTACCTTTGGTACCTAGCTGTGTTGTGAGTACTAATACTCCATTTGCTAGCAGCCTAAATTTCAAGCGTGGTATCATGTTATATTGTGTTAGAAGCATAGTGTGACGGCGACAGGTAATAAGGCAGTCATGAGTTTGAGAGTCAGAATGTGCCACAACTTTCAGTGATGGTGACTGAAAAGTGTTGAAAAAGAGTAAACAGCTGTATCTTCGGTACCTAGTTGTGATGAGAGTACTAATACTCTATTGGTCTCCAGGATATTTTTCCACTGTGGAATGGAGTTATATCACTTTACAAGTATAGTGTGACTGCGAAAGGTAATAAGACAGCCATGAGTGAAAGAGTCAGAACGTGTCTCGACTTTCTACAATGCTAACTGAAAACTGTTAAACACATTAAATACCTGTAGCTTTGGTACCTAGCTGTGTTGAGAGTACTAATACTCCATTTGCTACCAGCCAAAATTTCAAAGGTGGTATCATGTTATATTGTGTTAGAAGTATAGTGTGACTGCGACAGGTAACAAGTCAGTCATGAGTGTGCGAGTCAGAATGTGCCACGACTTTCAGTGATGATGACTGAAAACTGTTGAAACATAGAAAACAGCTGTATATTCGGTACCTAGTTGTGGTGAGAGTGCTAATACTCTATTGGTTTCCATGATATTTTTCTACTGTGATATGGTGTTATATCATAAGTATAGTATGACTGCGTCAGATAATCAGACAGTCATTCATTAGCTAGCTGTGTTGTGAGTACTAATACTCTATTTGCTACCAACCTAAATTTCAACCATGGCCTCAGGCTCTATTGTGTTATAGCTATAGAGTGACTGCGACAGGTAATAAGGCGGTCTTGAATGAGACAGTCAGAACGTGTCTCGACTTTCTACAATGCTAACTGAGAACTGTTGAAACACAGTAAACAGCTGTAGATTTGGTACCTAGCTGTGTTGTGAGTACTAATACTCCATTTGCTAGCAGCCTAAATTTCAAGCGTCGTATCATGTTATATTGCATTAGAAGTATAGTGTGACTGCGACAGGTAATAAGGCAGTCATGAGTGTAAGAGTCAGAATGTGCCACAGCTTTCAGTGATGGTGACTGAAAAGTGTTGAAAAAGAGTAAACAGCTGTATCTTCGGTACCTAGTTGTGATGAGAGTACTAATACTCTATTGGTCTCCAGGATATTTTTCCACTGTGGAATGGTGTTATATCATTTTACAAGTATAGTGTGACTGCGAAAGGTAATAAGACAGCCATGAGTGAAAGAGTCAGAACGTGTCTCGACTTTCTACAATGCTAACTGAAAACTGTTAAAACACACAAAACAGCTGTTGCTTTGTGACCTAGGTTTGTTGAGAGTACTAATACTCCATATGCAACCAGCCTAAATTTCGACCATGGTATCTTGTTACATTGTGTTAGAAGTATAGTGTGACTGCGTCGCTTAATAAGACAGTCATGAGTGTGAGAGTCAGAATGTGGCACGACTTTCACTGATGGTGACTGAAAACTGTTAAAGCACAGTAAACAGCTGTATTTTCGGTCCTCAGTTGTGATGAGAGCACTAATACTCTATTGGTTTCCAGAATATTTTCTACTATGGTATAGTGTTAGATAATTTTATAAGTATAGTGTGACTGCGACAGGTAATAAGACAGTCATTCATTAGCTAGCTGTGTTGAGAGTACTAATACTCTATTTGCTACCAGCCTAAATTTAAAAAAAAAATGGTGTCATGTTATATTGTGTTAGAAGTGTAGTGTGACTGCATCAGCTGATAAAGCAGTCGTGAGTGTGACAGTGATAATGTGGCACGAGTTTCAGTGACGGTGACTGAAAACTGTTGAAACACAGAAACAGCTGCATTTTCAGTATCCAATTGTGATCAGAGTACTAATACTCTATTGGTTACCAGGATATTTTTCGACTCTGGTATGGTGTTATATCATTTTATAAGTATAGTGTGACTGCGAAAGGTAATAAGACAGCCATGAGTGAAAGAGTCAGAACGTGTCTCGACTTTCTACAATGCTAACTGAAAACTGTTAAACACCGTAAACAGCTGTAGCTTTGGTACCTAGCTGTGTTGAGAGTACTAATACTCCATTTGCTACCAGCCTAAATTTCAAACGTGGTATCATGTTATATTGTGTTAGAAGTATAGTGTGACTGCGACAGGTAATAAGGCAGTCATGAGTGTGAGAGTCAGAATGTGCCACGACTTTCAGTGATGGTGACTGAAAACTGTTGAAACATAGAAAACAGCTGTATATTCGGTACCTCGTTGTGGTGAGAGGACTAATACTCTATTGGTTTCCAGGATATTTTTCTACTGTGATATGGTGTTATATCATAAGTATAGTGCAACTGCATCAGATAATCAGACAGTCATTCATTAGCTAGCTGTGTTGAGAGTACTAATACTCTACTTGCTACCAGCTTATATTTGAACTGTGGCATCAAGCTATATTGTGTTAGAAATAAAGAGTGACTGCGACAGGTAATAAGGCAGTCATGAGTGTGAGAGTCGGAATGCGCCACGACTTTCGGTGATGGTAACTGAAAACTGTTGAAACACAGTAAACAGCTGTATCTTCGGTACCTAGTTGTGATGAGAGTACTAATACTCTATCGGTCACCAGGATATTTCTCTACCGTGGTATGGTGTTACATTATTTTATAAGCATAGTGTGACTGCGTAAGGTAATAAGACAGTCATGAGTGAGAGAGTCAGAACGTGTCTCGACGTTCTACAATGCTAACTGAAAACTGTTGAAACACAGTAAGCAGCTGTTGCTTTGTTACCTAGCTGTGTTGAGAGTACTAATACTACATTTGCAAACAGCCTAAATTTCAACCATGGTATCTTGTTACATTGTCTTAGAAGTATAGTGTGACCGCATCACTTAATAAGGCAGTCATGAGTGTGAGAGTCAGAATGTGGCACGACTTTCACTGACGGTGACTGAAAACTGTTGAAACACAGTAAACAGCTGTATATTCGGTACCTAGTTGTGGTGAGAGTGCTAATACTCTATTGGTTTCCATGATATTTTTCTACTGTGATATGGTGTTATATCATAAGTATAGTATGGCTGCGTCAGATAATCAGACAGTCATTCATTAGCTAGCTGTGTTGAGGGTACTAATACTCTATTTGCTACCAACCTAAATTTCAACCATGGCCTCAGGCTCTATTGTGTTATAGCTATAGAGTGACTGCGACAGGTAATAAGGCGGTCTTGAGTGAGACAGTCAGAACGTGTCTCGACTTTCTACAATGCTAACTGAGAACTGTTGAAACACAGTAAACAGCTGTAGATTTGGTACCTAGCTGTGTTGTGAGAACTAATACTCCATTTGCTAGCAGCCTAAATTTCAAGCGTGGTATCATGTTATATTGTGTTAGAAGTATAGTGTGACTGCGACAGGTAATAAGGCAGTCATGAGTGTGAGAGTCAGAATGTGCCACAACTTTCAGTGATGGTGACTGAAAAGTGTTGAAAAAGACTAAATAGATGTATCTTCAGTACCTAGTTGTGATGAGAGTACTAATACTCTATTGGTCTCCAGGATATTTTTCCACTGTGGAATGGTGTTATATCATTTTACAAGTATAGTGTGACTGCGAAAGGTAATAAGACAGCCATGAGTGAAAGAGTCAGAACGTGTCTCGACTTTCTACAATGCTAACTGAAAACTGTTGAAACACACAAAACAGCTGTTGCTTTGTGACCTAGGTTTGTTGAGAGTACTAATACTCCATATGCAACCAGCCTAAATTTCGACCATGGTATCTTGTTACATTCTGTTAGAAGTATAGTGTGACTGCGTCGCTTAATAAGACAGTCATGAGTGTGAGAGTCAGAATGCGGCACGACTTTCACTTTACAAGTATAGTGTGACTGTGAAAGGTAATAAGACAGCCATGAGTGAAAGAGTCAGAACGTGTTTCGACTTTCTACAATGCTAACTGAAAACTGTTGAAACACACAAAACAGCTGTTGCTTTGTGACCTAGGTTTGTTGAGAGTACTAATACTCCATATGCAACCAGCCTAAATTTCGACCATGGTATCTTGTGACATTGTGTTAGAAGTATAGTGTGACTGCGTCGCTTAATAAGACAGTCATGAGTGTGAGAGTCAGAATGTGGCACGACTTTCACTGATGGTGACTAAAAACTGATGAAGCACAGTAAACAGCTGTATTTTCGGTCCTCAGTTGTGATGAGAGCACTAATACTCTATTGGTTTCCAGAATATTTTCTACTATGGTATAGTGTTAGATAATTTTATAAGTATAGTGTGACTGCGACAGGTAATAAGACAGTCATTCATTAGCTAGCTGTGTTGAGAGTACTAATACTCTATTTGCTACCAGCGTAAATTTAAAAAAAAAATGGTATCATGTTATATTGTGTTAGAAGTATAGTGTGACTGCGTCAGCTGATAAGGCAGTCGTGAGTGTGACAGTGATAATGTGGCACGAGTTTCAGTGATGGTGACTGAAAACTGTTGAAACACAGTAAACAGCTGCATTTTCAGTATCTAATTCTGATCAGAGTACTAATACTCTATTGGTTACCAGGATATTTTTCGACTCTGGTATGGTGTTATATCATTTTACAAGTATAGTGTGACTGCGAAAGGTAATAAGACAGCCATGAGTGAAAGAGTCAGAACGTGTCTCGACTTTCTACAATGCTAACTGAAAACCGTTAAACACATTAAATAGCTGTAGCTTTGGTACCTAGCTGTGTTGAGAGTACTAATACTCCATTTGCTACCAGCCTAAATTTCAAACGTGGTATCATGTTATATTGTGTTAGAAGTATAGTGTGACTGCGACAGGTAATAAGTCAGTCATGAGTGTGCGAGTCAGAATGTGCCACGACTTTCAGTGATGGTAACTGAAAACTGTTGAAATATAGAAAACAGCTGTATATTCGGTACCTCGTCGTGAGAGTATTAATACTCTATTGGTTTCCAGGATATTTTTCTTCTGTGATATGGTGTTATATCATAAGTATAGTGCAACTGCATCAGATAATCAGACAGTCATTCATTAGCTTGCTGTGTTGTGAGTACTAATACTCTATTTGCTACCAACCTAAATTTCAACCATGGCCTCAGGCTCTATTGTGTTATAGCTATAGAGTGACTGCGACAGGTAATAAGGCGGTCTTGAGTGAGACAGTCAGAACGTGTCTCGACTTTCTACAATGCTAACTGAGAACTGTTGAAACACAGTAAACAGCTGTAGATTTGGTACCTAGCTGTGTTGTGAGAACTAATACTCCATTTGCTAGCAGCCTAAATTTCAAGCGTGGTATCATGTTATATTGTGGTAGAAGTATAGCGTGACTGAGACAGGTAATAAGGCAGTCATGAGTGTAAGAGTCAGAATGTGCCACAACTTTCAGTGATAGTGACTGAAAAGTGTTGAAAAAGAGTAAACAGCTGTATCTTCGGTACCTAGTTGTGATGAGAGTACTAATACTCTATTGGTCTCCAGGATATTTTTCCACTGTGGAATGGTGTTATATCATTTTACAAGTATAGTGTGACTGCGAAAGGTAATAAGACAGTCATGAGTGAAAGAGTCAGAACGTGTCTCGACTTTCTACAATGCTAACTGAAAACTGTTGAAACACACAAAACAGCTGTTGCATTGTGACCTAGGTTTGTTGAGAGTACTAATACTCCATATGCAACCAGCCTAAATTTCGACCATGGTATCTTGTTACATTGTGTTAGAAGTATAGTGTGACTGCATCGCTTAATAAGACAGTCATGAGTGTGAGAGTCAGAATGTGGCACGACTTTCACTGATGGTGACTGAAAACTGTTGAAGCACAGTAAACAGCTGTGTTTTCGGTCCTCAGTTGTGATGAGAGCACTAATACTCTATTGGTTTCCAGAATATTTTCTACTATGGTATAGTGTTAGATAATTTTATAAGTATAGTGTGACTGTGACAGGTAATAAGACAGTCATTCATTAGCAAGCTGTGTTGAGAGTACTAATTACTCTATTTGCTACCAGCCTAAATTTCAACCGCGGTATCATGTTATATTGTGTTAGAAGTACAGTGTGACTGCGTCAGGTGATAAGGCAGTCACGAGTGTGAGAGTGATAATGTGGCACGAGTTTCAGTGATGGTGACTGAAAACTGTTGAAACAAAGTAAGCAGCTGTATTTTCAGTATCTAATTGTGATCAGAGTACTAATACTCTTTTGGTTACCAGGATATTTTTCTACTGTGGTATGGTGTTATATCATTTTATAAATATAGTGTGACTGCGAAAGGTAGTAAGACAGTCATGAGTGAAAGAGTCAGAACGTGTCTCGACTTTCTACAATGCTAACTGAAAACTGTTAAACACAGTAAACAGCTGTAGCTTTGGCACCTAGCTGTGTTGAGAGTACTCATACTCCATTTGCTACCAGCCTAAATTTCAAACGTGGTATCATGCTATATTGTGTTAGAAGTATAGTGTGACTGCGACAGGTAATAAGGCAGTCATGAGTGTGAAAGTCAGAATGTGCCACGACTTTCAGTGATGGTGACTGAAAACTGTTGAAACATAGAAAACAGCTGTATATTCGTTACCTCGTTGTGGTGAGAGTGCTAATACTCTATTGGTTTCCAGGATATTTTTCTACTGTGATTGGTGTTATATCATAAGTATAGTGCAACTGCGTCAGATAATCAGACAGTCAATCATTAGCTAGCTGTGTTGAGAGTACTAATACTCTACTTGCTACCTGCTTATATTTGAACTGTGGGATCAAGCTATATTGTGTTGGAAATAAAGAGTGACTGAGTCAGGTAATAAGGCAGACATGAGTGAGAGAGTGAAAATGTGGCATGCGTTTCAGTGATGGTGACTGAAAACTGTTGAAACACAGTAAACAGCTGTATTTTCAGTATGTAATTGTGATCAGAGGACTAATACTCTATTGGTTTCCAGGATATTTTTCTACCGTGATATGGTGTTATATCATTTTATAAGTATAGAGTGACTACGTCAGATAATCAGACAGTCATTCATTAGCTAGCAGTGTTGAGAGTACTAATACTCTACCCGCTACCAGCTTAAATTTGAACTGTGGCATCAAGCTATATTGTGTTAGAAATGTAGATTGACTCTGTCACGTAATAAGACAGTCATGAGTGAGAGAGTCAGAACGAGTCTCGACTTTCTACAATGCTAACCGAAAACTGTTGAAACACAGTAAGCAGCTGTTGGTTTGGTACCTAGCTGTGTTGAGAGTACTAATACTCCATTTGCAACCAGCCTAAATTTCAATCGTGGTATCTTATTACATTGTGTTAGAAGCAAAGTGTGACTGCTTCACTTAATAAGACAGTCATGAGTGCGAGAGTCAGAATGTGGCACGACTTTCACTGATGGTGACTGGAAACTGTTGAAACACAGTAAACAGCTGTATTTTTGGTCCTCAGTTGTGATGAGAGCACTAATACTCTATTGGTTTCCAGAATATTTTCTACTGTGGTATGGTGTTAAATCATTTTATAAGTATAGTGTAACTGCGCCAGGAAATGACACAGTCATTCATTAGCTAGCTGTGTTGAGAGTACTAATACTCTATTTGTTACCAGCCTAGATTTCAACCGTGGCATCAAGCTATATTGTGTTATAAGTATAGAGTGACTGCGTCAGGTAATAAGGCAGGCATGAGTGAGAGAGTGAGAACGTGTCTTGACTTTCAACAATGCTAACTGTAAACAGTTGAAACAAAGTAAACAGTTGTAGCTTTAGTACCTAGCGGTGTTATATTGTGTTAGAACTATAGTGTGACTGTGATAGGTAATAAGGCAGTCATGAGTGTGAGAGTCAGAATGTGCCACAGCTTTCAGGGATGGTCACTGAAAACTGTTGAAACACAGTAAACAGCTGTAGCTTTGGTACCTATCTGTGTTGAGAGTACTAATACTCCATTTCAAACCAGCCTAAACTTCAACCGTGGTATCTTGTTACATTGTGTTATAACTATAGTGTGACTGCATCACTTAATAAGGCAGTCATGAGTGTGAGAGTCAGAATGTGGCACGACTTTCACTGATGGTGACTCAAAACTGTTGAAACACAGTAAACAGCTGTATATTCGGTACCTAGTTGTGGTGAGAGTACTAATACTCTATTGGTTTCCAGGATATTTTTCTATTTTGATATGGTGTTATATCATAAGTATAGTGTGACTGCGTCAGATAATCAGACGGTCATTCATTAGCTAGCTGTGTTGAGAGTACTAATACTCTACTTGCTACCAGCCTATATTTGAACTGTGGCATCAAGCTATATTGTGTTAGGAATAAAGAGTGACTGAGTAAGGTAATATGGCAGTCATGAGTGAGAGAGTCAGAACGTGTCTCGACTTTCTACAATGCTACCTGAATACTGTTGAAACACAGTAAACAGCTGTAGCTTTACTACCTAGCTGTGTTGAGAGTACTAATACTCCATTTGTTAACAGCCTAAATTTCAACCATGGTATCATGTTATAATGTGTTAGAAGTATAATGTGACTGCAACAGGTAATAAGGCAGTCATGAGTGTGAGAGTCAGAATGCACCACGACTTTCGGTGATGGTGACTGAAAACTGCTGAAACACAGTAAACAGCTCTATCTTCGGTACCTAGTTGTGATTAGAGTACTAATACTATATCGGTCACCAGGATATTTTTCTACCGTGGTATGGTGTTATATTATTTTATAAGCATAGTGTGACTGCGTAAGGTAATAAGACAGTCATGAGTGAGAGTCGGAACGTGTCTCGACTTTCTACAATGCTAACTGAAAACTGTTGAAACACACAAAACAGCTGTTGCTTCGTGACCTAGGTTTGTTGAGAGTACTAATACTCCATATGCAACCAGCCTAAATTTCAACCATGGTATATTGTTACATTGTGTTAGAAGTATAGTGTGACTGCGTCGCTTAATAAGACAGTCATGAGTTTGAGAGTCAGAAAGTGGCACGACTTTCACTGATGGTGACTGAAAACTGTTGAAGCACAGGAAACAGCTGTATTTTCGGTCCTCAGTTGTGATGAGAGTACTAATACTCTATTGGTCCCCAGGATACTTCTCTACCGTGGTATGGTGTTACATTATTTTATAAGCATAGTGTGACTGCATAAGGTAATAAGACAGTCATGAGTGAGCGAGTCAGAACGTGTCTCGACGTTCTACAATGCTAACTGAAAACTGTTGAAACACAGTAAACAGCTGCTGCTTTGTTACCTAGCTGTGTTGAGAGTACTAATACTACATTTGCAAACAGCCTAAATTTCAACCATGGTATCTTGTTACATTGGCTTAGAAGTATAGTGCGACTGCATCACTTAATAAGGCAGTCATGAGTGTGAGAGTCAGAATGTGGCACGACTTTCACTGACAGTGACTGAAAACTGTTGAAAAAGAGTAAACAGCTGTATCTTCGGTACCTAGTTGTGATGAGGGTACTAATACTCTATTGGTCTCCAGGATATTTTTCCACTGTGGAATGGTGTTATATCATTTTACAAGTATAGTGTGACTGCGAAAGGAAATAAGACAGCCATGAGTGAAAGAGTCAGGACGTGTCTCGACTTTCTACAATGCTAACTGAAAACTGTTAAACACAGTAAACAGCTGTAGCTTTGGTACCTAGCTGTGTTTAGGGTACTAATACTCCATTTGCTACCAGCCTAAATTTTAAACGTGGTATCATGTTATATTGTGTTAGAAGTATAGTGTGACTGCGACAGGTAATAAGGCAGTCATGAGTGTGAGAGTCAGAATGTGTCTCGACGTTCTACAATGCTAACTGAAAACTGTTGAAACACAGTAAACAGCTGTTGCTTTGTTACCTAGCTGTGTTGAGAGTACTAATACTACATTTGCAAACAGCCTAAATTTCAACCATGGTATCTTGTTACAATGTCTTAGAAGTATAGTGTGACTGCATCATTTAATAAGGCAGTCATGAGTGTGAGAGTCAGAATGTGGCACGACTTTCACTGTGACTGAAAACTGTTGAAACACAGTAAACAGCTGTATATTCGGTACCTAGTTGTGGTGAGAGTGCTAATACTCTATTGGTTTCCATGATATTTTTCTACTGTGATATGGTGTTATATCATAAGTATAGTATGACTGCGTCAGATAATCAGACAGTCATTCATTAGCTAGCTGTGTTGTGAGTACTAATACTCTATTTGCTACCAACCTAAATTTCAACCATGGCCTCAGGCTCTATTGTGTTATAGCTATAGAGTGATTGCGACAGGTAATAAGGCGGTCTTGAGTGTGAGAGTCAGAATGTGCCACAACTTCAGTGATGGTGACCGAAAAGTGTTGAAAAAGAGTAAACAGCTGTATCTTCGGTACCTAGTTGTGATGAGAGTACTAATATTCTATTGGTCTCCAGGATATTTTTCCACTGTGGAATGGTGTTATATCATTTTACAAGTATAGTGTGACTGCGAAAGGTAATAAGACAGCCATGAGTGAAAGAGTCAGAACGTGTCTCGACTTTCTATAATGCTAACTGAAAACTTTTAAACACAGTAAACAGCTGTAGATTTGGTACCTAGCTGTGTTGAGAGTACTAATACTCCTTTTGCTACCAGCCTAAATTTCAAACATGGTATCATGTTATATTGTGTTAGAAGGATAGTGTGACTGCGACAGGTAATAAGGCAGTCATGAGTGTGAGAGTCAGAATGTGCCACAACTTTCAGTGATGGCGACTGAAAAGTGTTGAAAAAGAGTAAACAGCTGTATCTTCGGTACCTAGTTGTGATGAGAGTACTAATACTCCTTTTGCTACCAGCCTAAATTTCAAACATGGTATCATGTTATATTGTGTTAGAAGGATAGTGTGACTGCGACAGGTAATAAGGCAGTCATGAGTGTGAGAGTCAGAATGTGCCACGACTTTCAGTGATGGTGCCTGAAAACTGTTGAAACATAGAAAACAGCTGTATATTCGGTACCAGGTTGTGGTGAGAGTACTAATACTCTATTGGTTTCCAGGATATTTTTCTACTGTGATATGGTGTTATATCATAAGTATAGTGCAACCGCATCAGATAATCAGACAGTCATTCATTAGCTAGCTGTGTTGAGAGTACTAATACTCTACTTGCTACCAACTTATATTTGAACTGTGGCATCAAGTTATATTGTGTTAGAAATAAAGAGTGACTGCGACAGGTAATAAGGCAGTCAAGAGTGTGAGAGTCAGAATGTGCCACGACTTTCAGTGATCGTGACTGAAAACTGTTGAAACATAGAAAACAGCTGTAGCTTTGGTACCTAGCTGTGTTGAGAGTACTAATACTCCATTTGCTACCAACCTAAATTTCAAATGTGATATCATGTTATATTGTGTTAGAAGTATAGTGTGACTGTGACAGGTAATAAGGCAGTCATGAGTGTGAGAGTCAGAATCTGCCACGACTTTCAGTGATGGTGACTGAAAACTGTTGAAACATAGAAAACAGCTGTATATTCGGTACGTCGTTGTCGTGAGAGTACTAATACTCTATTAGTTTCCAGGATATTTTTCTACTGTGATATGGTGTTATATCATAAGTATAGTGCAACTGCATCAGATAATCACATAGTCATTCATTAGCTAGCTGTGTTGAGAGTAATAATACTCCACTTGCTACCAGCTTGTATTTGAACTGTGGCATCAAGCTATATTGTGTTAGAAATAAAGAGTGACTGAGTCAGGTAATAAGGCGGCCATGAGTGTGAGAGTCACAATGCGCCACCACTTTCGGAGATGGTAACTGAAAACTGTTGAAACACAGTAAACAGCTCTATCTTCGGTACCTAGTTGTGATGAGAGTACTAATACTCTATCGGTCACCAGGATATTTCTCAACCATGGTATGGTGTTACATTATTTTATAAGCATAGTGTGACTGCGTAAGGTAATAAGACAGTCATGAGTGAGAGAGTCAGAACGTGTCTCGACGTTCTACAATGCTAACTGAAAACTGTTGAAACACAGTAAACAGCTGTTGCTTTGTTACCTAGCTGTGTTGGGAGTACTAATACTACATTTGCAAACAGCCTAAATTTCAACCATGGTATCTTGTTACATTGTCTTAGAAGTATAGCGTGACTGCATCACTTAATAAGGCAGTCATGAGTGTGAGAGTCAGAATGTGGCATGACCTTCACTGACGGTGACTGAAAACTGTTGAAACACAGTTAACAGCTGTATATTCTGTACCTAGTTGTGGTGAGTGGGCTAATGCTCTATTGGTTTCCATGATATTTTTCTACTGTGATATGGTGTTATATCATAAGTATAGTATGACTGCATCAGATAATCAGACAGTCATTCATTAGCTAGCTGTGTTGAGAGTACTAATACTCTATTTGCTACCAACCTAAATTTCAACCATGGCCTCAGGCTCTATTGTGTTATAGCTATAGAGTGACTGTGACAGGTAATAAGGCGGTCTTGAGTGAGACAGTCAGAACGTGTCTCAACTTTCTACAATGCTAACTGAGAACTGTTGAAACACAGTAAACAGCTGTAGCTTTGGTACCTAGCTGTCTTGTGAGTACTAATACGCCATTTGCTAGCAGCCTAACTTTCAAGCGGGGTATCATGTTATATTGTGTTAGAAGTATAGTGTGACTGCGACAGGTAATAAGGCAGTCATGAGTGTGAGAGTCAGAATGTGCCACAACATTCAGTGATGGTGACTGAAAAGTGTTGAAAAAGAGTAAACAGCTGTATCTTCGGTACCTAGATGTGATGAGAGTACTAATACTCTATTGGTCTCCAGGATATTTTTCCACTGTGGAATGGTGTTATATCATTTTACAACTATAGTGTGACTGCGAAAGGTAATAAGACAGCCATGAGTGAAAGAGTCAGAACGTGTCTCGACTTTCTACAATGCTAACTGAAAACTGTTATACACAGTAAACAATTGTAGCTTTGGTACCTAGCTGTGTTGAGAGTACTAATACTCCATTTGCTACCAGCCTAAATTTCAAACGTGGTATCATGTTATATTGTGTTAGAAGTATAGCGTGACTGCGACAGGTAATAAGTCAGTCATGAGTGTGCGAGTCAGAATGTGCCACGACTTTCAGTGATGGTGACTGAAAACTGTTGAAACATAGAAAACAGCTGTATATTCGGTACCTCGTTGTAGTTAGAGTATTAATACTCTATTGGTGTCCAGGATATTTTTCTTCTGTGATATGGTGTTATATCATAAGTATAGTGCAACTGCATCAGAAAATCAGACAGTCATTCATTAGCTAGCTGTGTTGTGAGTACTAATACTCTATTTGCTACCAACCTAAATTTCAACCATGGCCTCAGGCTCTATTGTGTTATAGCTATAGAGTGACTGCGACAGGTAATAAGGCGGTCTTGAGTGAGACAGTCAGAACGTGTCTCGGCTTTCTACAATGCTAACTGAGAACTGTTGAAACACAGTAAACAGCTGTAGATTTGGTACCTAGCTGTGTTGTGAGTACTAATACTCCATTTGCTAGCAGCCTAAATTTCAAGCGTGGTATCATGTTATATTGTGGTAGAAGTATAGTGTGACTGCAACAGGTAATAAGGCAGTCATGAGTGTGAGAGTCAGAATGTGCCACAACTTTCAGTGATGGTGACTGAAAAGTGTTGAAAAGGAGTAAAGAGCTGTATCTTCGGTACCTACTTGTGATGAGAGTACTAATACTCTATTGGTCTGCAGGATATTTTTCCACTGTGGAATGGTGTTATATCATTTTACAAGTATAGTGTGACTGCGAAAGGTAATAAGACAGCCATGAGTGAAAGAGTCAGAACGTGTCTCGACTTTCTACAATGCTAACTGAAAACTGTTGAAACACACAAAACAGCTGTTGCTTTGTGACCTAGGTTTGTTGAGAGTACTAATACTCCATATGCAACCAGCCTAAATTTCGACCATGGTATCTTGTTACATTGTGTTAGAAGTATAGTGTGACTGCGTCGCTTAATAAGACAGTCATGAGTTTGAGAGTCAGAATGTGGCACGACTTTCACTGATGGTGACTGAAAACTGTTGAAGCACAGTAAACAGCTGTGTTTTCGGTCCTCAGTTGTGATGAGAGCACTAATACTCTATTGGTTTCCAGAATATTTTCTACTATGGTATAGTGTTAGATAATTTTATAAGTATAGTGTGACTGCGACAGGTAATAAGACAGTCATTCATTAGCTAGCTGTGTTGAGAGTACTAATACTCTATTTGCTACCAGCCTAAATTTAAAAAAAAAAATGGTATCATGTTATATTGTGTTAGAAGTATAGTGTGACTGCGTCAGCTGATAAAGCAGTCGTGAGTGTGACAGTGATAATGTGGCACGAGTTTCAGTGATGGTGACTGAAAACTGTTGAAACACAGAAACAGCTGCATTTTCAGTATCTAATTGTGATCAGAGTACTAATACTCTATTGGTTACCAGGATATTTTTCGACTCTGGTATGGTGTTATATCATTTTATAAGTATAGTGTGACTGCGAAAGGTAATAAGACAGCCATGAGTGAAAGAGTCAGAACGTGTCTCGACTTTCTACAATGCTAGCTGAAAACTGTTAAACACAGTAAACAGCTGTAGCTTTGGTACCTAGCTGTGTTGAGAGTACTAATACTCCATTTGCTACCAACCTAAATTTCAAATGTGATATCATGTTATATTGTGTTAGAAGTATAGTGTGACTGCGACAGGTAATACGGCAGTCATGAGTGTGAGAGTCAGAATCTGCCACGACTTTCAGTGATGGTGACTGAAAACTGTTGAAACATAGAAAACAGCTGTATATTCGGTACGTCGTTGTCGTGAGAGTACTAATACTCTATTAGTTTCCAGGATATTTTTCTACTGTGATATGGTGTTATATCATAAGTATAGTGCAACTGCATCAGATAATCACATAGTCATTCATTAGCTAGCTGTGTTGAGAGTAATAATACTCCACTTGCTACCAGCTTGTATTTGAACTGTGGCATCAAGCTATATTGTGTTAGAAATAAAGAGTGACTGAGTCAGGTAATAAGGCGGCCATGAGTGTGAGAGTCACAATGCGCCACCACTTTCGGAGATGGTAACTGAAAACTGTTGAAACACAGTAAACAGCTCTATCTTCGGTACCTAGTTGTGATGAGAGTACTAATACTCTATCGGTCACCAGGATATTTCTCAACCATGGTATGGTGTTACATTATTTTATAAGCATAGTGTGACTGCGTAAGGTAATAAGACAGTCATGAGTGAGAGAGTCAGAACGTGTCTCGACGTTCTACAATGCTAACTGAAAACTGTTGAAACACAGTAAACAGCTGTTGCTTTGTTACCTAGCTGTGTTGGGAGTACTAATACTACATTTGCAAACAGCCTAAATTTCAACCATGGTATCTTGTTACATTGTGTTAGAAGTATAGCGTGACTGCATCACTTAATAAGGCAGTCATGAGTGTGAGAGTCAGAATGTGGCATGACTTTCACTGACGGTGACTGAAAACTGTTGAAACACAGTTAACAGCTGTATATTCTGTACCTAGTTGTGGTGAGTGGGCTAATACTCTATTGGTTTCCATGATATTTTTCTACTGTGATATGGTGTTATATCATAAGTATAGTATGACTGCATCAGATAATCAGACAGTCATTCATTAGCTAGCTGTGTTGAGAGTACTAATACTCTATTTGCTACCAACCTAAATTTCAACCATGGCCTCAGGCTCTATTTTGTTATAGCTATAGAGTGACTGTGACAGGTAATAAGGCGGTCTTGAGTGAGACAGTCAGAACGTGTCTCAACTTTCTACAATGCTAACTGAGAACTGTTGAAACACAGTAAACAGCTGTAGCTTTGGTACCTAGCTGTCTTGTGAGTACTAATACGCCATTTGCTAGCAGCCTAAATTTCAATCGTGGTATCATGTTATATTGTGTTAGAAGTATAGTGTGACTGCGACAGGTAATAAGGCAGTCATGAGTGTGAGAGTCAGAATGTGCCACAACTTTCAGTGATGGTGACTGAAAAATGTTGAAAAAGAGTAAACAGCTGAATCTCCGGTACCTAGTTGTGATGAGAGTACTAATACTCTATTGGTCTCCAGGATATTTTTCCCCTGTGGAATGGTGTTATATCATTTTACAAGTATAGTGTGACTGCGAAAGGTAATAAGACAGCCATGAGTGAAAGAGTCAGAACGTGTCTCGACTTTCTACAATGCTAACTGAAAACTGTTATACACAGTAAACAGTTGTAGCTTTGGTACCTAGCTGTGTTGAGAGTACTAATACTCCATTTGCTACCAGCCTAAATTTCAAACGTGGTATCATGTTATATTGTGTTAGAAGTATAGTGCGACGGCGACAGGTAATAAGGCAGTCATGAGTGTGAGAGTCAGAATGTGCCACGATTTTCAGTGATGGTGACTGAAAACTGTTGAAACATAGAAAACAGCTGTATATTCGGTACCTGGTTGTCGTGAGAGTACTAATACTCTATTGGTTTCCAGGATATTTTTTCTACTGTGATATGGTGTTATATCATAAGTATAGTGCAACTGCATCAGATAATCAGACAGTCATTTATTAGCTAGCTGTGTTGAGAGTACTAATACTCTACTTGCTACCAGCTTATATTTGAACTGTGGCATCAAGCTATATTGTGTTAGAAATAAAGAGTGACTGCGACAGGTAATAAGGCAGTCATGAGAGTGAGAGTCAGAATGCGCCACGACTTTCAGTGATGGTAACTGAAAACTGTTGAAACACAGTAAACAGCTCTATCTTCGGTACCTAGTTGTGATGAGAGTACTAATACTCTATCGGTCACCAGGATATTTCTCTACCGTGGTATGGTTACATTATTTTATAAGCATAGTGTGACTGCGTAAGGTAATAAGACAATCATGAGTGAGAGAGTCAGAATGTGTCTCGACGTTCTACAATGCTAACTGAAAACTGTTGAAACACAGTAAGCAGCTGTTGCTTTGTTACCTAGCTGTGTTGAGAGTACTAATCCTACATTTGCAAACAGCCTAAATTTCAACCATGGTATCTTGTTACATTGTCTTAGAAGTATAGTGTGACTGCATCACTTAATAAGGCAGTCATGAGTGTGAGAGTCAGAATGTGGCACGACTTTCACTGACGGTGACTGAAAACTGTTGAAACACAGTAAACAGCTGTATATTCGGTACCTAGTTGTGGTGAGAGTGCTAATACTCTATTGGTTTCCATGATATTTTTCTACTGTGATATGGTGTTATATCATAAGTATAGTATGACTGCGTCAGATAATCAGACAGTCATTCATTAGCTAGCTGTGTTGAGAGTACTAATACACTATTTGCTACCAGCCTAAATTTAAAAAAAAAATGGTATCATGTTATATTGTGTTAGAAGTATAGTGTGACTGCGTCCACTGATAAAGCAGTCGTGAGTGTGACAGTGATAATGTGGCACGAGTTTCAGTGATGGTGACTGAAAACTGTTGAAACACAGTAAACAGCTGCATTTTCAGTATCTAATTGTGATCAGAGTACTAATACTCTATTGGTTACCAGGATATTTTTCGACTCTGGTATGGTGTTATATCATTTTATAAGTATAGTGTGACTGCGAAAGGTAATAAGGCAGCCATGAGTGAAAGAGTCAGAACGTGTCTCGACTTTCTACAATGCTAGCTGAAAACTGTTAAACACAGTAAACAGCTGTAGCTTTGGTACCTAGCTGTGTTGAGAGTACTAATACTCCATTTGCTACCAGCCTAAATTTCAAATGTGACATCATGTTATATTGTGTTAGAAGTATTGTGTGACTGCGACAGGTAATAAGGCAGTCATGAGTGTGAGAGTCAGAATGTGCCACGACTTTCAGTGATGGTGACTGAAAACTGTTGAAACATAGAAAACAGCTGTATATTCGGTACCTCGTTGTGGTGAGAGTACTAATACTCTATTGGTTTCCAGGATATTTTTCTACTGTGATATGGTGTTATATCATAAGTATAGTGCAACTGCATCAGATAATCACATAGTCATTCATTAGCTAGCTGTGAAGAGAGTACTAATACTCCACTTGCTACCAGCTTGTATTTAAACTGTGGCATCAAGCTATATTGTGTTAGAAATAAAGAGTGACTGAGTCAGGTAATAAGGCAGTCATGAGTGTGAGAGTCACAATGCGCCACGACTTTCGGTGATGGTAACTGAAAACTGTTCAAACACAATAAACAGCTCTATCTTCGGTACCTAGTTGTGATGAGAGTACTAATACTCTATCGGTCACCAGGATATTTCTCTACCGTGGTATGGGGTTACATTATTTTATAAGCATAGTGTGACTGCGTAAGGTAATAAGACAGCCATGAGTGAGAGAGTCAGAACGTGTCTCGACTTTCTACAATGCTAGCTGAAAACTGTTAAACACAGTAAACAGCTGTAGGTTTGGTACCTAGCTGTGTTGAGAGTACTAATACTCCATTTGCTACCAGCCTAAATTTCAAATGTGACATCATGTTATATTGTGTTAGAAGTATTGTGTGACTGCGACAGGTAATAAGGCAGTCATGAGTGTGAGAGTCAGAATGTGCCACGACTTTCAGTGATGGTGACTGAAAACTGTTGAAACATAGAAAACAGCTGTATATTCGGTACCTCGTTGTGGTGAGAGTACTAATACTCTATTGGTTTCCAGGATATTTTTCTACTGTGATATGGTGTTATATCATAAGTATAGTGCAACTGCATCAGATAATCACATAGTCATTCATTAGCTAGCTGTGAAGAGAGTACTAATACTCCACTTGCTACCAGCTTGTATTTAAACTGTGGCATCAAGCTATATTGTGTTAGAAATAAAGAGTGACTGCGACAGGTAATAAGGCAGTCATGAGTGTGAGAGTCACAATGCGCCACGACTTTCGGTGATGGTAACTGAAAACTGTTCAAACACAATAAACAGCTCTATCTTCGGTACCTAGTTGTGATGAGAGTACTAATACTCTATCGGTCACCAGGATATTTCTCTACCGTGGTATGGGGTTACATTATTTTATAAGCATAGTGTGACTGCGTAAGGTAATAAGACAGCCATGAGTGAGAGAGTCAGAACGTGTCTCGACGTTCTACAAAGCTAGCTGAAAACTGTTGAAACACAGTAAACAGCTGTTGCTTTGTTACCTAGCTGTGTTGGGAGTACTAATACTACATTTGTAAACAGCCTAAATTTCAACCATGGTATCTTGTTACATTGTCTTAGAAGAATAGTGTGACTGCATCACTTAATAAGGCAGTCATGAGTGTAGTATGACTGCATCAGATAATCAGACAGTTATTCATTAGCTAGCTGTGTTGAGAGTACTAGTACTCTACTTGCTAGCAGCTTATATTTGAACTGTGGCATCAAGCTATATTCTGTTAGAAATAAAGAGTGACTGCGACAGGTAATAAGGCAGTCATGAGTGTGAGAGTCAGAATGCGCCACGACTTCCGGTGATGGTAACTGAAAACTGTTGAAACACAGTAAACAGCTCTATCTTCGGTGCCTAGTTGTGATGAGAGTACTAATACTCTATCGGTCACCAGGATATTTCTCTACCGTGGTATGGTGTTACATTATTTTATAAGCATAGTGTGACTGCGTAAGGTAATAAGACAGTCATGAGTGAGAGAGTCAGAATGTGTCTCGACGTTCTACAATGCTAACTGAAAACTGTTGAAACACAGTAAGCAGCTGTTGCTTTGTTACCTAGCTGTGTTGAGAGTACTAATACTACATTTGCAAACAGGCTAAATTTCAACCATGGTATCTTCTTACATTGTCTTAGAAGTATAGTGTGACTGCATCACTTAATAAGGCAGTCATGAGTGTGAGAGTCAGAATGTGGCACGACTTTCACTGACGGTGACTGAAAACTGTTGAAACACAGTAAACAGCTGTATATTCGGTACCTAGTTGTGGTGAGAGTGCTAATACTCTATTGGTTTCCAGGATATTTTTCTACTGTGATATGGTGTTATATCATAAGTATAGTATGACTGCATCAGATAATCAGACAGTCATTCATTAGCTAGCTGTGTTGAGAGTACTAATACTCTATTTGCTACCAACCTAAATTTCAACCATGGCCTCAGGGTCTATTGTGTTATAGCTATAGAGTGACTGCGACAGGTAATAAGGTGGTCTTGAGTGAGACAGTCAGAACGTGTCTCGACTTTCTACAATGCTAACTGAGAACTGTTGAAACACAGTAAACAGCTGTAGCTTTGGTACCTAGCTGTGTTGTGAGTACTAATACTCCATTTGCTAGCAGCCTAAATTTCAAGCGTGGTATCATGTTATATTGTGTTAGAAGTATAGTGTGACTGCGACAGGTAATAAGGCAGTCATGAGTGTGAGAGTCAGAATGTGCCACAACTTTCAGTGATGGTGACTGACAATTGTTGAAAAAGAGTAAACAGCTGTATCTTCGGTACCTAGTTGTGATGAGAGGACTAATACTCTATTGGTCTCCAGGATATTTTTCCACTGTGGAATGGTGTTATATCATTTTACAAGTATAGTGTGACTGCGAAAGGTAATAAGACAGCCATGAGTGAAAGAGTCAGAACGTGTCTCGACTTTCTACAATGCTAACTGAAAACTGTTAAACACAGTAAACAGCTGTAGCTTTGGTACCTAGCTGTGTTGAGAGTACTAATACTCCATTTGCTACCAGCCTAAATTTCAAACGTGGTATCATGTTATATTGTGTTAGAAGTATAGTGTGACTGCGACAGGTAATAAGGCAGTCATGAGTGTGAGAGTCAGAATGTGCCACGACTTTCAGTGATGGTGACTGAAAACTGTTGAAACATAGAAAACAGCTGTACATTCGGTACCTCATTGTCGTGAGAGTACTAATACTCTATTGGTTTCCAGGATATTTTTCTACTGTGATATGGTGTTACATCATAAGTATAGTGCAACTGCATCAGATAATCAGACAGTCATTCATTAGCTAGCTGTGTTGAGAGTACTAATACTCTACTTGCTACCAGCTTATATTTGAACTGTGGCATCAAGCTATATTGTGTTAGAAATAAAGAGTGACTACGACAGGTAATAAGGCAGTCATGAGTGTGAGAGTCAGAATGCGCCACGACTTTCGGTGATGGTAACTGAAAACTGTTGAAACACAGTAAACAGCTCTACCTTCGGTACCTAGTTGCGATGAGAGTACTAATACTCTATCGGTCACCAGGATATTTCTCTACCGTGGTATGGTGTTACATTATTTTATAAGCATAGTGTGACTGCGTAAGGTAATAAGACAGTCATGAGTGAGAGAGTCAGAATGTGTCTCGACGTTCTACAATGCTAACTGAAAACTGTTGAAACACAGTAAGCAGCTGTTGCTTTGTTACCTAGCTGTGTTGAGAGTACTAATACTACATTTGCAAACAGCCTAAATTTCAACGATGGTATCTTGTTACATTGTCTTAGAAGTATAGTGTGACTGCATCACTTAATAAGGCAGTCATGAGTGTGAGAGTCAGAATGTGGCACGACTTTCACTGACGGTGACTGAAAACTGTTGAAACACAGTAAACAGCTGTATATTCGGTACCTAGTTGTGGTGAGAGTACTAATACTCTATTGGTTTCCATGATATTTTTCTTCTGTGATATGGTGTTATATCAGAAGTATAGTATGACTGCGTCAGATAATCAAACAGTCATTCATTAGCTAGCTGTGTTGAGAGTACTAATACTCTATTTGCTACCAACCTAAATTTCAACCACGGCCTCAGGCTCTATTGTGTTATAGTTATAGAGTGACTGCGACAGGTAATAAGGCAGTCTTGAGTGAGACAGTCAGAACGTGTCTCGACTTTCTACAATGCTAACTGAAAACTGTTAAACACAGTAAACAGCTGTAGCTTTGGTACCTAGCTGTGTTGAGAGTACTAATACTCCATTTGCTACCAGCCTCAATTTCAAACGTGGTATCATGTTATATTGTGTTAGAAGTATAGTGTGTCTGCGACAGGTAATAAGGCAGTCATGAGTGTGAGAGTCAGAATGTGCCACGACTTTCAGTGATGGTGACTGAAAACTGTTGATACATAGAAAACAGCTGTATATTCAGTACCTCGTTGTTGTGAGAGTACTAATACTCTATTGGTTTCCAGGATATTTTTCTACTGTGATATGGTGTTATATCATAAGTATAGTGCAACTGCATCAGATAATCAGACAGTCATTCATTAGCTAGCTGTGTTGAGAGTACTAATACTCTACTTGCTACCAGCTTATATTTGAACTGTGGCATCAAGCTATATTGTGTTAGAAATAAAGAGTGACTGCGACAGGTAATAAGGCAGTCATGAGTGTGAGAGTCAGAATGCGCCACGACTTTCGGTGGGTGATGGTAACTGAAAACTTTTGAAACACAGTAAACAGCTCTATCTTCGGTACCTAGTTGTGATGAGAGTACTAATACTCTATCGGTCACCAGGATATTTCTCTACCGTGGTATGGTGTTACATTATTTTATAAGCATAGTGTGACTGCGTAAGGTAATAAGACAGTTATGAGTGAGAGAGTCAGAATGTGTCTCGACGTTCTACAATGCTAACTGAAAACTGTTGAAACACAGTAAACAGCTGTTGCTTTGTTACCTAGCTGTGTTGAGAGTACTAATACTACATTTGCAAACAGCCTAAATTTCAACCATGGTATCTTGTTACATTGTCTTAGAAGTATAGTGTGACTGCATCACTTAATAAGGCAGTCATGAGTGTGAGAGTCAGAACGTGGCACGACTTTCACTGACGGTGACTGAAAACTGTTGAAACACAGTAAACAGCTGTATATTCGGTACCTAGTTGTGGTGAGTGGGCTAATACTCTATTGGTTTCCATGATATTTTTCTACTGTGATATGGTGTTATATCATAAGTATAGTATGACTGCGTCAGATAATCAGACAGTCATTCATTAGCTAGCTGTGTTGAGAGTACTAATACTCTATTTGCTACCAACCTAAATTTCAACCACGGCCTCAGGCTCTATTGTGTTATAGCTATAGAGTGACTGCGACAGGTAATAAGGCGGTCTTGAGTGAGACAGTCAGAACGTGTCTCGACTTTCTACAATGCTGACTGAGAACTGTTGAAACACAGTAAACAGCTGTAGCTTTGGTACCTAGCTGTGTTGTGAGTACTAATACTCCATTTGCTAGCAGCCTAAATTTCAAGCGTGGTATCAAGTTATATTGTGTTAGAAGTATATTGTGACTGCGACAGGTAATAAGGCAGTTATGAGTGTGAGAGTCAGAATGTGCCACAACTTTCAGTGATGGTGACTGAAAAGTGTTGAAAAACAGTAAACAGCTGTATCTTTGGTACCTAGTTGTGATGAGAGTACTAATACTCTATTGGTCTCCAGGATATTTTTCCACTGTGGAATGGTGTTATATCATTTTACAAGTATAGTGTGACTGCTAAAGGTAATAAGACAGCCATGAGTGAAAGAGTCAGAACGTGTCTCGACTTTCAACAATGCTAACTGAAAACTGTTGAAAGAGAGTAAACAGCTGTAGCTTTGGTACCTGGCTGTGTTGAGAGTACTAATACTCTACTTGCTACCAGCCTATATTTGAACTGTGGCATCAAGCTATATTGTGTTAGAAATAAAGAGTGACTGAGTAAGGTAATATGGCAGTCATGAGTGAGAGAGTCAGAACGTGTCTCGACTTTCTACAATGCTACCTGAATACTGTTGAAACACAGTAAACACCTGTAGCTTTGGTACCTGGCTGTGTTGAGAGTACCAATACTCCATTTGTTAACAGCCTAAATTTCAACGAAGGTATCATGTTATATTGTGTTAGAAGAATAGTGTGACTGCTTTAATTAATAAGGCAGTCATGAGTGTGAGAGTCAGAATGTGGCATGACTTTCACTGATGGTGACTGAAAACTGTTGAAACACAGAAAACAGCTGTATTTTCGGTACCCAATTGTGATGAGAGCACTAATACTCTATTGGTTTCCAGAATATTTTCTACTATGGTATGGTGTTAAATAATTTTGTAAGTATAGTGTGACTGCGTCGGGAAATAAGACAGTCATTCATTAGCTAGATGTGTTGAGAGTACTAATACTCTATTTGTTACCAGCCCAGATTTCAACCGTGGCATCAAGCTATATTGTGTTATAAGTGTAGAGTGACTGCGTCCGGTAATAAGGCAGGCATGAGAGAGAGAGATAGAGTCGGAACGTGTCTTGACTTTCAACAATGCTAACTGAAAACTGTTGAAACAAAGTAAACAGTTGTAACTTTAGTACCTAGCTGTGTTTGGAGTATTAATACTCCATTTGCTACCAGCCTAAATTTCAACCGTGGCATCATGTTATATTGTGATAGAAGTATAGTGTGACTGCGACAGGTAATAAGGCAGTCATGAGTATGAGAGTCAGAATGTGCCACGACTTTCAGTGACGGTGAATGAAAACTGTTGAAACACAGTAAACAGCTGTATCTTTTGTACCTAGTTGTGATGAGAGTACTAATACTCTATTGGTTTCCAGAAGATTTTTCTAGTGAGATATGCGTTATGTCATTTTATAAGTATAGTGTGACTGCGTCAGGTAATAAGACAGTCATTCATTAGCTAGCTGTGTTGAGAGTACTAATACTCTATTTGCTACCAACCTAAATTTCAACCGTGGCATCAAGCAATATTGTGTTATAAGTATAGAGTGACTGTATCAGGTAATAAGGCGGTTATGAGTGAGAGAGTCAGAACGTGTCTCGACTTTCTACAATGCTAACTGAAAACTGTTGAAACAAAGTAAACAGCTGTAGCTTTGGTACCTAGCTGTGTTGAGAGGACTAATACTCCATTTGCTACCAGCCTAAATTTCAACTGCGGTATCATGTAATATTATGTTCGAAGAATAGTGTGACTGTGAAAGGTAATAAGGCAGTCATGAGTGTGAGAGTCAGAATGTGCCATGACTTTCAGTGAGGGTGACTGAAAACTGTTGAAACACAGTAAACAGCTGTATATTCGGTACCTTGTTGTGGTGAGACTGCTAATATTCTATTGGTTTCCAGGATATTTTTCTACTGTGATATGGTGTTATATCATTAGTGTGACTGCGTCAGATAATCAGACAGTCAATCATTAGCTAGCTGTGTTGAGAGTACTAATACTCTATTTGTTACCAGCCCAGATTTCAACCGTGGCATCAAGCTATATTGTGTTATAAGTGTAGAGTGACTGCGTCCGGTAATAAGGCAGGCATGAGTGAGAGAGAGAGAGTCAGAATGTGTCTTGACTTTCAACAATGCTAACTGAAAACTGTTGAAACAAAGTAAACAGTTGTAGCTTTAGTACCTAGCTGTTTGGAGTATTAATACTCCATTTGCTACCAGCCTAAATTTCAACCGTGGCATCAAGTTATGTTGTGATAGAAGTATAGTGTGACTGCGACAGGTAATAAGGCAGTCATGAGTATGAGAGTCAGAATGTGCCACGACTTTCAGTGACGGTGACTGAAAACTGTTGAAACAGAGTAAACAGCTGTATCTTCTGTACCTAGTTGTGATGAGAGTACTAATACTCTATTGGTTTCCAGAATATTTTTCTACTGAGATATGCGTTATGTCATTTTATAAGTATAGTGTGACTGCATCAGGTAATAAGACAGTCATTCATTAGCTAGCTGTGTTGAGAGTACTAACACTCTATTTGCTACCAACTTAAATTTCAACCGTGGCATGAAGCAATATTGTGTTATAAGTATAGAGTGACTGCATCAGGTAATAAGGCGGTTATGAGTGACAGAGTCAGAACGTGTCTCGAATTTCTACAATGCTAACTGAAAACTGTTGAAACACAGTAAACAGATGTAGCTTTGGTACCTAGCTGTGTTGAGAGTACTAATACTCCATTTGCTACCAGCCTAAATTTCAACCGTGGTATCATGTAATATTATGTTAGAAGAATAGTGTGACTGCAAAAGGTAATAAGGCAGTCATGAGTGTGAGAATCAGAATGTGCCATGACTTTCAGTGAGGGTGACTGAAAACTGTTGAAACACAGTAAACAGCTGTATATTCGGTACCTTGTTGTGGTGAGACTGCTAATACTCTATTGGTTTCCAGGATATTTTTCTACTGTGATATGGTGTTATATCATAAGTATAGTGTGACTGCGTCAGATAATGAGACAGGCATTCTTTAGCTAGCTGTGTTGAGAGTACTAATACTCTACTTGCTACCAGCTTAAATTTGAACTGTGGCATCAAGCTATATTGTGTTAGAAATAAAGAGTGACTGCGTCAGGTAATAAGGCAGTCATGAGTGAGAGAGTCAGAATGCGCCACGACTTTCGGTGATGGTAACTGAAAACTGTTGAAACACAGTAAACAGCTCTATTTTCGGTACCTAGTTGTGATGAGAGTACTAATACTCTATCGGTCACCAGGATATTTCTCTACCGTGGTATGGTGTTACATTATTTTATAAGCATATTGTGACTGCGTAAGGTAATAAGACAGTCATGAGGGAGAGAGTCAGAACGAGTCTCGACTTTCTACAATGCGAACTGAAAACTGTTGAAACACAGTAAACAGCTGTAGCTTTGGTACCTAGATATGTTGAGAGCACTAATACTCCATTTGCCACCAGACTACAATTTCAACCATGGTGTCATGTTATATTGTGTTAGAAGTATAGTTTGACTGCGACAGGTAATAAGGCAGTCAGGAGTGAGAGTGTCAGAATGCGCCATGACTTTTGGTGATGGTGTCTGAAAACTGTTCAAACACACCAAACAGCTCTATCTTCAATACCCAGTTGTGATGAGATTACTAATACTCTATTGTTTACTAGGATATATTCTACCATGGTATGGTGTTATATTATTTTATAAGAAAAGTTTGACTGCCTAAGGTAATAAGACAGCCATGAGTGAGAGAGTCGGAACGAGTCTCGACTTTCTACAATGCTAACTGAAAACTGTTGAAACACAGTAAACAGCAGTAGCTTTGGTACCTAGCTGTGTTGAGAGCACTAATACTCCATTTGCAACCAGCCTAAAGTTCAATTGTGGTACTTGTTACATTGTGTTAGAAGTATAGTGTGACTGCGTCACTTAATAAGGCAGTCATGAGTATGAGAGTCAGAATGTGCCATGACTTTCAGTGACGGTGACTGAAAACTGTTGAAACAGGGTAAACAGCTGTATCTTCTGTACCTAGTTGTGATGAGAGTATTAATACTCTATTGGTTTCCAGAATATCTTTCTACTGAGATATGCGTTATGTCATTTTATAACTATAGTGTGACTGCGTCAGGTAATAAGACAGTCATTCATTAGCTAGCAGTGTTGAGAGTACTAATACTCTACTTGCTACCAGCTTAAATTTGAACTGTGGCATCAAGCTATATTGTGTTAGAAATGTAGATTGACGGTGTCAGGTAATAAGGCAGTCAAGAGTGAGAGAGTCAGAACGAGTCTCGACTTTCTACAATGCTAACTGAAAACTGTTGATACACAGTAAACAGCTGTTGGTTTGGTACCTAGCTGTGTTGAGAGTACTAATACTCCATTTGCAACCAGCCTAAATTTCAATTGTGGTGTCTTGTTACATTGTGTTAGATGCAAAGTGTGACCGCTTCACTTAATAAGGCAGTCATGAGTGCAAGAGTCAGAATGTGGCACGACTTTCACTGATGGTGACTGAAAACTGTTGAAACACAGTAAACAGCTGTATTTTCGGTACCCAGTTGTGATGAGAGCACTAATACTCTATTGGTTTCCAGAATATTTTCTACTGTGGTATGGTGTTAAATCATTTCATAAGTATAGTGTGACTGCGCCAGGAAATGACACAGTCATTCATTAGCTAGCTGTGTTGAGAGTACTAATACTCTATTTGTTACCAGCCTAGATTTCAGCCGTGGCATCAAGCTATATTGTGTTATAAGTATAGAGTGACTGCGTCAGGTAATAAGGCAGGCATGAGTGAGAGAGTGAGAACGTGTCTTGACTTTCAGTAATGCTAACTGTAAACTGTTGAAACAAAGTAAACAGTTGTAGCTTTAAGACCTAGCTGTGTTATATTGTGTTAGAACTATAGTGTGACTGTGATAGGTAATAAGGCAGTCATGAGTGTGAGAGTCAGAATGTGCCACGGTTTTCAGTGATGGTCACTGAAAACTGTTGAAACACAATAAACAGCTGTAGCTTTGGTACCTGGCTGTGTTGAGAGTACTAATACTCCATTTCCAACCAGCCTAAATTTCAATCGTGGTATCTTATTACATTGTGTTAGAAGTATAGTGTGACTGCATCACTTAATAAGGCAGTCATGAGTGTGAGAGTCAGAATGTGGCACGACTTTCACTGATGGTGACTGAAAACTGTTGAAACACAGTAAACAGCTGTATATTCGGTACCTAGTTGTGGTGAGAGTACTAATACTCTATTGGTTTCCAGGATATTTTTCTATTTTGATATGGTGTTATATCATAAGTATAGTGTGACTGCGTCAGATAATCAAACGGTCATTCATTAGCTAGGTGTGTTGAGAGTACGAATGCTCTACTTGCTACCAGCCTATATTTGAACTGTGGCATCAAGCTATATTGTGTTAGAAATAAAGAGTGACTGAGTAAGGTAATATGGCAGTCATGAGTGAGAGAGTCAGAACGTGTCTCGACTTTCTACAATGCTACCTGAATACTGTTGAAACACAGTAAACAGCTGTAGCTTTGGTACCTAGCTGTGTTGAGAGTACTAATACTCCATTTGTTAACAGCCTAAATTTCAACGAAGGTATCATGTTATATTGTGTTAAAAGTATAGTGTGACTGCTTTAATTAATAAGGCAGTCATGAGTGTGAGAGTCAGAAAGTGGCATGACTTTCACTGATGGTGACTGAAAACTGTTGAAACACAGAAAACAGCTGTATTTTCGGTACCCAGTTGTGATGAGAGCACTAATACTCTATTGGTTTCCAGAATATTTTATACTATGGTATGGTGTTAAATAATTTTGTAAGTATAGTGTGACTGCGTCAGGAAATAAGACAGTCATTCATTAGCTAGCTGTGTTGAGAGTACTAATACTCTATTTGTTACCAGCCCAGATTTCAACCGTGGCATCAAGCTATATTGTGTTATAAGTGTAGAGTGACTGCTTCAGGTAATAAGGCAGGCATAAGAGAGAGAGAGAGTCAGAACGTGTCTTGACTTTCAACAATGCTAACTGAAAACTGTTGAAACAAAGTAAACAGTTGTAGCTTTAGTACCTAGCTGTGTTTGGAGTATTAATACTACATTGGCTACCAGCCTAAATTTCAACCGTGGCATCATGTTATATTGTGATAGAAGTATAGTGTGACTGCGACAGGTAATAAGGCAGTCATGAGTGTGAGAGTCAGAATGTGCCACGACTTTCAGTGATGGTGACTGAAAACTGTTGAAACATAGAAAACAGCTGTATATTCGGTACCTCGTAGTCGTGAGAGTACTAATACTCTATTGGTTTCCAGGATATTTTTCTACTGTGATATGGTGTTATATCATAAGTATAGTGCAACTGCATCAGATTATCAGACAGTCATTCATTAGCTAGCTGTGTTGAGAGTACTAATTCTCCACTTGCTACCAGCTTATATTTGAACTGTGGCATCAAGCTATATTGTGTTAGAAATAAAGAGTGACTGAGTCAGGTAATAAGGCAGTCATGAGTGTGAGAGTCAGAATGCGCCACGACTTTCGGTGATGGTAACTGAAAACTGTTGAAACACAGTAAACAGCTCTATTTTCGGTACCTAGTTGTGATGAGAGTACTAATACTCTATCGGTCACCAGGATATTTCTCTACCGTGGTATGGTGTTACATTATTTTATAAGCATATTGTGACTGCGTAAGGTAATAAGACAGTCATGAGGGAGAGAGTCAGAACGAGTCTCGACTTTCTACAATGCTAACTGAAAACTGTTGAAACACAGTAAACAGCTGTAGCTTTGGTACCTAGATATGTTGAGAGCACTAATACTCCATTTGCCACCAGACTACAATTTCAACCATGGTGTCATGTTATATTGTGTTAGAAGTATAGTTTGACTGCGACAGGTAATAAGGCAGTCAGGAGTGAGAGTGTCAGAATGCGCCATGACTTTTGGTGATGGTGTCTGAAAACTGTTCAAACACACCAAACAGCTCTATCTTCAATACCCAGTTGTGATGAGATTACTAATACTCTATTGTTTACTAGGATATATTCTACCATGGTATGGTGTTATATTATTTTATAAGAAAAGTTTGACTGCCTAAGGTAATAAGACAGCCATGAGTGAGAGAGTCAGAACGAGTCTCGACTTTCTACAATGCAAACTGAAAACTGTTGAAACACAGTAAACAGCAGTAGCTTTGGTACCTAGCTGTGTTGAGAGCACTAATACTCCATTTGCAACCAGCCTAAAGTTCAATCGTGGTACTTGTTACATTGTGTTAGAAGTATAGTGTGACTGCATCACTTAATAAGGCAGTCATGAGTATGAGAGTCAGAATGTGCCACGACTTTCAGTGACGGTGACTGAAAACTGTTGAAACAGGGTAAACAGCTGTATCTTCTGTACCTAGTTCTACAATGCTAACTGAAAACTGTTGAAACACAGTAAACAGCTGTATATTCGGTACCTAGTTGTGGTGAGAGTGCTAATAATCTATTGGTTTCCATGATATTTTTCTACTGTGATATGGTGTTATATCATAAGTATAGTATGACTGCGTCAGACAATCAGACAGTCATTCATTAGCTAGCTGTGTTGAGAGTACTAATACTCTATTTGCTACCAACCTAAATTTCAACCATGGCCTCAGGCTCTATTGTGTTATAGCTATAGAGTGACTGCGACAGATAATAAGGTGGTCTTGAGTGAGACAGTCAGAACGTGTCTCGACTTTCTACAAATACTGAGAACTGTTGAAACACAGTAAACAGCTGTAGCTTTGGTACCTAGCTGTGTTGTGAGTACTAATACTCCATTTACTGGCAGCCTAAATTTCAAGCGTGGTATCATGTTATATTGTGTTAGAAGTATAGTGCGACTGCGACAGGTAATAAGGCAGTCATGAGTGTGAGAGTCAGAATGTGCCACAACTTTCAGTGATGGTGACTGAAAAGTGTTGAAAAAGAGTAAACAGCTGTATCTTCGGTACCTAGTTGTGATGAGAGTACTAATACTCTATTGGTCTCCAGGATATTTTTCCACTGTGGAATGGTGTTATATCATTTTATAAGTATAGTGTGATTGCGACAGGTAATAAGGCAGTCATTCAGTAGCTAGCTGTATTGAGAGTACTAATACTCTATTTGCTTCCAGCCTAAATTTGACCTGTTGTATCATGTTATGTTCTGTTAGAAGTATAGTGTGACTGCGTCAGGTAATAAGGCAGTCATGAGTGTGAGAGTGATAATGTGGCACGAGTTTCAGTGATGGTGACAGAAAACTGTTGAAACACAGTAAACAGCTGTATCTTCGGTACCTAGTTGTGATGAGAGTACTAATACTCTATCGGTCACCAGGATATTTTTCTACCATGGTATGGTGTTATATTATTTCATAAGCATAGTGTGACTGCATAAGGTAATAAGACAGTCATGAGTGAGAGAGTCGGAACGTGTCTCGACTTTCTACAATGCTAACTGAAAACTGTTGAAACACACAAAAGAGCTGTTGCATTGTGACCTAGGTTTGTTGATAGTGCTAATACTCCATATGCAACTAGCCTAAATTTCAACCATGGTATCTTGTTACATTGTGTTAGAAGTATAGTGTGACTACGTCGCTTAATAAGACAGTCATGAGTGTGAGAGTCAGAATGTGGCACGACTTTCAGTGATGGTGACTGAAAACTGTTGAAGCACAGTAAACAGCTGTATTTTCGGTCCTCAGTTGTGATGAGAGCACTAATACTCTATTGGTTTTCAGAATATTTTCTACTACGGTATAGTGTTAGATAATTTTATAAGTATAGTGTGACTGCAACAGGTAATAAGACAGTCATTCATTAGCTAGCTGTGTTGAGAGTACTAATACTCTATTTGCTACCAGCCTCAATTTCAAAAATGGTATCATGTTATATTGTGTTAGAAGTATAGTGCGATTGCGTCAGGTGATAAGTCAGTCATGAGTGTGACAGTGATAATGTGGCACGAGTTTCAGTGATGGTGACTGAAAACTGTTGAAACACAGTAAACAGCTGTATTTGCAGTATGTAATTGTGATCAGAGGACTAATACTCTTTTGGTTTCCAGGATATTTTTCTACCGTGATATGGTGTTATATCATTTTATAAGTATAGAGTGACTACGTCAGATAATCAGACAGTCATTCATTAGCTAGCAGAGTTGAGAGTACTAATACTCTACTTGCTACCAGCTTAAATTTCATCTGTGGCATCAAGCTATATTGTGTTAGAAATGTAGATTGACTGTGTCAGGTAATAAGGCAGTCATGAGTGAGAGAGTCAGAACGAGTCTCGACTTTCTACAATGCTAACCGAAAACTGTTGAAACACAGTAAACAGCTGTTGGTTTGGTACCTAGCTGTGTTGAGAGTACTAATACTCCATTTGCAACCAGCCTAAATTTCAATATTGGTATCTTGTTACATTGTGTTAGAAGCAAAGTGTGACTGCTTCACTTAATAAGGCAGTCATGAGTGTGAGAGTCAGAATGTGGCACGACTTTCACTGATGGTCACTGAAAACTGTTGAAACACAGTAAACAGCTGTATTTTCGGTACCCAGTTGTGATGAGAGCACTAATACTCTATTGGTTTCCAGAATATTTTCTACTGTCATATGGTGTTAAATCATTTTATAAGTATAGTGTGACTGCACCAGGAAATGACACAGTCTTTCATTAGCTAGCTGTGTTGAGAGTACTAATACTCTATTTGTTACCAGCCTAGATTTCAATCGTGGCATCAAGCTATATTGTGTTATAAGTATAGAGTCACTGCGTCAGGTAATAAGGCAGTCAGGAGTGAGAGAGTCAGAACGTGTCTCGACTTTCAACAATGCCAACTGTAAATTGTTGAAACAAAGTAAACAGTTGTAGCTTTAGTGCCTAGCTGTGTTATATTGTGTTAGAACTATAGTGTGACTGTGATAGGTAATAAGGCAGTCATGAGTGTGAGAGTCAGAATGTGCCATGGTTGTCAGTGATGGCCACTGAAAACTGTTGAAACACAGTAAACAGCTGTAGCTTTGGTACCTAGCTGTGTTGAGAGTACTAATACTCCATTTCCAACCAGCCTAAATTTCAACCGTGGTATCTTGTTACATTGTGTTAGAAGTATAGTGTGACTGCATCACTTAATAAGGCAGTCATGAGTGTGAGAGTCAGAATGTGGCACGGCTTTCACTGATGGTGACTGAAAACTGTTAAAACACAGTAAACAGCTGTATATTCGGTACCTAGTTGTGGTGAGAGTACTAATACTCTATTGGTTTCCAGGATATTTTTCTATTTTGATATGGTGTTATATCATAAGTATAGTGTGACTGCATCAGATAATCAGACGGTCATTCATTAGCTAGCTGTGTTGAGAGTACTAATACTCTACTTGCTACCAGCCTATATTTGAACTGTGGCATCAAGCTATATTGTGTTAGAAATAAAGAGTGACTGAGTAAGGTAATATGGCAGTCAGGAGTGAGAGAGTCAGAACGTGTCTCGACTTTCTACAATGCTACCTGAATACTGGTGAAACACAGTAAACAGCTGTAGCTTTGGTACCTAGCTGTGTTGTGAGTACTAATACTCCATTTGCTAGCAGCCTAAATTTCAAGCGTGGTATCATGTTATATTGTGTTAGAAGTATAGTGTGACTGCGACAGGTAATAAGGCAGTCATGAGTGTGAGAGTCAGAATGTGCCACAACTTTCAGTGATGGTGACTGAAAAGTGTTGAAAAAGAGTAAACAGCTGTATCTTCGGTACCTAGTTGTGATGAGAGTACTAATACTCTATTGGTCTCCAGGATATTTTTCCACTGTGGAATGGTTTTATATCATTTTACAAGTATAGTGTGACTGCGAAAGGTAATAAGACAGCCATGAGTGAAAGAGTCAGAACGTGTCTCGACTTTCTACAATGCTAACTGAAAACTGTTAAACACAGTAAACAGCTATAGCTTTGGTACCTAGCTGTGTTGAGAGTACTAATACTCCATTTGCTACCAGCCTAAATTTCAAACGTGGTATCATGTTATATTGTGTTAGAAGTATAGTGTGACTGCGACAGGTAATAAGGCAGTCATGAGTGTGAGAGTCAGAATGTGCCACGACTTTCAGTGATGGTGACTGAAAACTGTTGAAACATAGAAAACAGCTGTATATTCGGTACCTCGTTGTGGTGAGAGTACTAATACTCAATTGGTTTCCAGGATATTTTTCTACTGTGATATGGTGTTATATCATAAGTATAGTGTGACTGCGTCAGATAATGAGACAGTCATCATTAGCTAGCTGTGTTGAGAGTACTAATACTCTACTTGCTACCAGCTTAAAGTTGAAGTGTGCATCAAGCCATATTGTGTTAGAAATAAAGAGTGACTGCGTCAGGTAATAAGGCAGTCACGAGTGAGAGAGTCAGAACGTGTCTCGACTTTATACAATGCTAACTGAAAACTGTTGAAACACAGTAAACAGCTGTAGCTTTGGTACCTAGATATGTTGAGAGCACTAATACTCCATTTGCCACCAGACTACAATTTCAACCATGGTGTCATGTTATATTGTGTTAGAAGTATAGTTTGACTGCGACAGGTAATAAGGCAGTCAGGAGTGAGAGTGTCAGAATGCGCCATGACTTTTGGTGATGGTGTCTGAAAACTGTTGAAACACACCAAACAGCTCTATCTTCAATACCCAGTTGTGATGAGATTACTAATACTCTATTGTTTACTAGGATATATTCTACCATGGTATGGTGTTATATTATTTTATAAGAAAAGTTTGACTGCGTAAGGTAATAAGACAGCCATGAGTGAGAGAGTCAGAACGAGTCTCGACTTTCTACAATGCTTACTGAAAACTGTTGAAACACCGTAAACAGCAGTAGCTTTGGTACCTAGCTGTGTTGAGAGTACTAATACTCCATTTCCAACCAGCCTAAAGTTCAATCGTGGTAACTTGTTACATTGTGTTAGAAGTATAGTGTGACTGCATCACTTAATAAGGTAGTCATGAGTATGAGAGTCAGAATGTGCCACGACTTTCAGTGACGGTGACTGAAAACTGTTGAAACAGGGTAAACAGCTGTATCTTCTGTACCTAGTTGTGATGAGAGTACTAATACTCTATTGCTTTCCAGAATATTTTTGTACTGAGATATGCGTTATATCATTTTATAAGTATAGTGTGACTGCGTCAGGTAATAAGACAGTCATTCATTAGCTAGCAGTGTTGAGAGTACTAATACTCTACTTGCCACCAGCTTAAATTTGAACTGTGGCATCAAGCTATATTGTGTTAGAAATGTAGATTGACTTTGTCAGGTAATAAGGCAGTCATGAGTGAGAGAGTCAGAACAGGTCTCGACTTTCTACAATGCTAACCGAAAACTGTTGAAACACAGTAAACAGCTGTTGGTTTGGTACCTAGCTGTGTTGAGAGTATTAATACTCCATTTGCAACCAGCCTAAATTTCAATCGTGGTATCTTGTTACATTGTGTTAGAAGCAAAGTGTGACTGCTTCACTTAATAAGGCAGTCATGAGTGCGAGAGTCAGCATGTGGCACGACTTTCACTGATGGTGACTGAAAACTGTTGAAACAGAGTAAACAGCTGTATTTTCGGAACCCAGTTGTGATGAGAGCACTAATACTCTATTGGTTTCCAGAATATTTTCTACTGTGGTATGGTGTTAAATCATTTTATAAGTATAGTGTGACTGTGCCAGGAAATGACACAGTCATTCATTAGCTAGCTGTGTTGAGAGTACTAATACTCTATTTGTTACCAGCCTAGATTTCAACCGTGGCATCAAGCTATATTGTGTTATAAGAATAGAGTGACTGCGTCAGGTAATAAGGCAGGTATGAGTGAGAGAGTTAGAACGTGTCTTGACTTTCAGTAACGCTAACTGGCTAACTGTAAACTGTTGAAACAAAGTAAACAGTTGTAGCTTTAAGACCTAGCTGTGTTATATTGTGTTAGAACTATATTGTGACTGTGATAGGTAATAAGGCAGTCATGAGTATGAGAGTCAGTATGTGCCACGACTTTCAGTGACGGTGACTGAAAACTGTTAAAACATAGAAAACAGCTGTATATTCGGTACCTCGTTGTCGTGAGAGTACTAATACTCTATTGGTTTCCAGGATATTTTTCTATTTTGATATGGTGTTATATCATAAGTATAGTGTGACTGCATCAGATAATCAGACGGTCATTCATTAGCTAGCTGTGTTGAGAGTATTAATACTCTACTTGCTGCCAGCCTATATTTGAACTGTGGCATCAAGCTATATTGTGTCAGAATAAAGAGTGACTGAGTAAGGTAATATGGCAGTCATGAGTGAGAGAGTCAGAACGTATCTCGACTTTCTACAATGCTACCTGAATACTGTTGAAACACAGTAAACAGCTGTAGCTTTGGTACCTAGCTGTGTTGAGAGTACTAATGTTCCATTTGTTAACAGCCTAAATTTCAACGAAGGTATCATGTTATATTGTGTTAGAAGAATAGTGTGACTGCTTTAATTAATAAGGCAGTCATGAGTGTGTGAGTCAGAATGTGGCATGACTTTCACTGATGGTGACTGAAAACTGTTGAAACACAGAAAACAGCTGTATTTTCGGTACCCAATTGTGATGAGAGCACTAATACTCTATTGGTTTCCAGAATATTTTCTACTATGGTATGGTGTTAAATAATTTTGTAAGTATAGTGTGACTGCGACAGGTAATAAGACAGTCATTCATTAGCTAGCTGTGTTGAGAGTACTAATACTCTATTTGTTACCAGCCCAGATTTCAACCGTGGCATCAAGCTATATTGTGTTATAAGTGTAGAGTGACTGCTTCAGGTAATAAGGCAGGCATGAGAGAGAGAGAGAGTCAGAATGTGTCTTGACTTTCAACAATGCTAACTGAAAACTGTTGAAACAAAGTAAACAGTTGTAGCTTTAGTACCTAGCTGTGTTTGGAGTATTAATACTCCATTTGCTACCAGCCTAAATTTCAACCGTGGCATCATGTTATATTGTGATAGAAGTATAGTGTGACTGCGACAGGTAATAAGGCAGTCATAAGTATGAGAGTCAGAATGTGCCACGACTTTCAGTGACGGTGACTGAAAACTGTTGAAACACAGTAAACAGCTGTATGTTTTGTACCTAGTTGTGATGAGAGTACTAATACTCTATTGGTTTCCAGAAGATTTTTCTAGTGAGATATGCGTTATGTCATTTTATAAGTATAGTGTGACTGCGTTAGGTAATAAGACAGTCATTCATTAGCTAGCTGTGTTGAGAGTACTAATACTCTATTTGCTACCAACCTAAATTTCAACCGTGGCATCAAGCAATATTGTGTTATAAGTATAGAGTGACTGCATCAGGTAATAAGGCAGTTATGAGTGAGAGAGTCAGAACGTGTCTCGACTTTCTACAATGCTAACTGAAAACTATTGAAACACAGTAAACAGCTCTAGCTTTGGTACCTAGCTGTGTTGTTAGTACTAATACTCCATTTGCTACCAGCCTAAATTTCAACCGTGGTATCATGTAATATTATGTTAGAAGAATAGTGTGACTGCGAAAGGTAATAAGGCAGTCATGAGTGTGAGAGTCAGAATGTGCCATGACTTTCAGTGAGGGTGACTGAAAACTGTTGAAACACAGTAAACAGCTGTATATTCGGTACCTTGTTGTGGTGAGACTGCTAATACTCTATTGGTTTCCAGGATATCTTTCTACTGTGATATGGTTTTATATCATAAGTATACTATGACTGTGTCAGATAATCAGACAGTCATTCATTAGCTAGCTGTGTCGAGAGTACTAATACTCTATTTGCTACCAACCTAAATTTCAACCATGGCCTCAGGCTCTATTGTGTTATAGCTATAGAGTGACTGCGACAGGTAATAAGGCGGTCTTGAGTGAGACAGTCAGAACGTGTCTCGACTTTCTACAATGCTAACTGAGAACTGTTGAAACACAGTAAACAGCTGTAGCTTTGGTACCTAGCTGTGTTGTGAGTACTAATACTCCATTTGCTAGCAGCCTAAATTTCAAGCGTGGTATCATGTTATATTGTGTTAGAAGTATAGTGTGACTGCGACAGGTAATAAGGCAGTCATGAGTGTGAGAGTCAGAATGTGCCACAACTTTCAGTGATGGTGACTGAAAAGTGTTGAAAAAGAGTAAACAGCTGTATCTTCGGTACCTAGTTGTGATGAGAGTACTAATACTCTATTGGTCTCCAGGATATTTTTCCACTGTGGAATGGTGTTATATCATTTTACAAGTATAGTGTGACTGCGAAAGGTAATAAGACAGCCATGAGTGAAAGAGTCAAAACGTGTCTCGACTTTCTACAATGCTAACTGAAAACTGTTAAACACAGCTGTAGCTTTGGTACCTAGCTGTGTTGAGAGTACTAATACTCCATTTGCTACCAGCCTAAATTTCAAATGTGGTATCATGTTATATTGTGTTAGAAGTATAGTGTGACTGCGACAGGTAATAAGGCAGTCATGAGTGTGAGAGTCAGAATGTGCCACGACTTTCAGTGATGGTGACTGAAAACTGTTGAAACATAGAAAACAGCTGTATATTCGGTACCTCGTTGTGGTGAGAGTACTAATACTCTATTGGTTTCCAGGATATTTTTCTACTGTGATATGGTGTTATATCATAAGTATAGTGTGACTGCGTCAGATAATGAGACAGTCATTCATTAGCTAGCTGTGTTGAGAGTACTAATACTCTACTTGCTACCAGCTTAAAGTTGAACTGTGCATCAAGCCATATTGTGTTAGAAATAAAGAGTGACTGCGTCAGGTAATAAGGCAGTCATGAGTGAGAGAGTCAGAACGTGTCTCGACTTTCTACAATGCTAACTGAAAACTGTTGAAACACAGTAAACAGCTGTAGCTTTGGTACCTTTAATACTCCATTTGCCACCAGACTACAATTTCAACCATGGTGTCAAGTTATATTGTGTTAGAAGTATAGTTTGACTGCGACAGGTAATAAGGCAGTCAGGAGTGAGAGTGTCAGAATGCGCCATGACTTTTGGTGATGGTGTCTGAAAACTGTTGAAACACACCAAACAGCTCTATCTTCAATACCCAGTTGTGATGAGATTACTAATACTCTATTGTTTACTAGGATATATTCTACCATGGTATGGTGTTATATTATTTTATAAGAAAAGTTTGACTGCGTAAGGTAATAAGACAGCCATGAGTGAGAGAGTCAGAACGAGTCTCGACTTTCTACAATGCTTACTGAAAACTGTTGAAACACCGTAAACAGCAGTAGCTTTGGTACCTAGCTGTGTTGAGAGTACTAATACTCCATTTCCAACCAGCCTAAAGTTCAATCGTGGTAACTTGTTACATTGTGTTAGAAGTATAGTGTGACTGCGTCACTTAATAAGGTAGTCATGAGTATGAGAGTCAGAATGTGCCGACTTTCAGTGACGGTGACTGAAAACTGTTGAAACAGGGTAAACAGCTGTATCTTCTGTACCTAGTTGTGATGAGAGTACTAATACTCTATTGGTTTCCAGAATATTTTTCTACTGAGATATGCGTTATGTCATTTTATAAGTATAGTGTGACTGCGTCAGGTAATAAGACAGTCATTCATTAGCTAGCAGTGTTGAGAGTACTAATACTCTACTTGCCACCAGCTTAAATTTGAACTGTGGCATCAAGCTATATTGTGTTAGAAATGTAGATTGACTTTGTCAGGTAATAAGGCAGTCATGAGTGAGAGAGTCAGAACAGGTCTCGACTTTCTACAATGCTAACCGAAAACTGTTGAAACACAGTAAACAGCTGTTGGTTTGGTACCTAGCTGTGTTGAGAGTACTAATACTCCATTTGCAACCAGCCTAAATTTCAATCGTGGTATCTTGTTACATTGTGTTAGAAGCAAAGTGTGACTGCTTCACTTAATAAGGCAGTCATGAGTGCGAGAGTCAGAATGTGGCACGACTTTCACTGATGGTGACTGAAAACTGTTGAAACAGAGTAAACAGCTGTATTTTCGGAACCCAGTTGTGATGAGAGCACTAATACTCTATTGGTTTCCAGAATATTTTCTACTGTGGTATGGTGTTAAATCATTTTATAAGTATAGTGTGACTGTGCCAGGAAATGACACAGTCATTCATTAGCTAGCTGTGTTGAGAGTACTAATACTCTATTTGTTACCAGCCTAGATTTCAACCGTGGCATCAAGCTATATTGTGTTATAAGAATAGAGTGACTGCGTCAGGTAATAAGGCAGGTATGAGTGAGAGAGTTAGAACGTGTCTTGACTTTCAGTAACGCTAACTGTAAACTGTTGAAACAAAGTAAACAGTTGCAGCTTTAAGACCTAGCTGTGTTATATTGTGTTAGAACTATATTGTGACTGTGATAGGTAATAAGGCAGTCATGAGTATGAGAGTCAGTATGTGCCACGACTTTCAGTGACGGTGACTGAAAACTGTTAAAACATAGAAAACAGCTGTATATTCGGTACCTCGTTGTCGTGAGAGTACTAATACTCTATTGGTTTCCAGGATATTTTTCTATTTTGATATGGTGTTATATCATAAGTATAGTGTGACTGCATCAGATAATCAGACGGTCATTCATTAGCTAGCTGTGTTGAGAGTATTAATACTCTACTTGCTGCCAGCCTATATTTGAACTGTGGCATCAAGCTATATTGTGTTAGAAATAAAGAGTGACTGAGTAAGGTAATATGGCAGTCATGAGTGAGAGAGTCAGAACGTATCTCGACTTTCTACAATGCTACCTGAATACTGTTGAAACACAGTAAACAGCTGTAGCTTTGGTACCTAGCTGTGTTGAGAGTACTAATATTCCATTTGTTAACAGCCTAAATTTCAGCGAAGGTATCATGTTATATTGTGTTAGAAGAATAGTGTGACTGCTTTAATTAATAAGGCAGTCATGAGTGTGAGAGTCAGAATGTGGCATGACTTTCACTGATGGTGACTGAAAACTGTTGAAACACAGAAAACAGCTGTATTTTCGGTACCCAATTGTGATGAGAGCACTAATACTCTATTGGTTTCCAGAATATTTTCTACTATGGTATGGTGTTAAATAATTTTGTAAGTATAGTGTGACTGCGACAGGTAATAAGACAGTCATTCATTAGCTAGCTGTGTTGAGAGTACTAATACTCTATTTGTTACCAGCCCAGATTTCAACCGTGGCATCAAGCTATATTGTGTTATAAGTGTAGAGTGACTGCTTCAGGTAATAAGGCAGGCATGAGAGAGAGAGAGAGTCAGAATGTGTCTTGACTTTCAACAATGCTAACTGAAAACTGTTGAAACAAAGTAAACAGTTGTAGCTTTAGTACCTAGCTGTGTTTGGAGTATTAATACTCCATTTGCTACCAGCCTAAATTTCAACCGTGGCATCATGTTATATTGTGATAGAAGTATAGTGTGACTGCGACAGGTAATAAGGCAGTCATAAGTATGAGAGTCAGAATGTGCCACGACTTTCAGTGACGGTGATTGAAAACTGTTGAAACACAGTAAACAGCTGTATATTCGGTACCTTGTTGTGGTGAGACTGCTAATACTCTATTGGTTTCCAGGATATCTTTCTACTGTGATATGGTTTTATATCATAAGTATAGTGTGACTGCGTCAGATAATCAGACAGTCATTCATTAGCTAGCTGTGTTGAGAGTACTAATACTCTACTTGCTACCAGCTTAAATTTGAACTGTGCATCAAGCCGTATTGTGTTAGAAATAATGAGTGACTGCGTCAGGTAATAAGGCAATCATGAGTGAGAGAGTCAGAACGTGTCTTGATTTTCTACAATGCTAACTGAAAACTGTTGAAACACAGTAAACAGCTGTAGCTTTGGTACCTAGTTTTGTTGAGAGCACTAATACTCCATTTGCCACCAGACTACAATTTCAACCATGGTATCATGTTTTACTGTGTTAGAAGTATAGTTTGACTGCTACAGGTAATAAGGCAGACCGGAGTGAGAGAGTCAGAATGCGCCATGACTTTTGGTGATGGTGTCTGAAAACTGTTGAAACACACCAAACAGCTCTATCTTCAATACCCAGTTGTGATGAGATTACTAATACTCTATTGTTTACTAGGATATTTTCTACCATGGTATGGTGTTATATTATTTTATAAGAATAGTTTGACTGCGTAAGGTAATAAGACAGCCATGAGTGAGAGAGTCAGAACGAGTCTCGACTTTCTACAATGCTAACTGAAAACTGTTGAAACACAGTAAACAGCAGTAGCTCTGGTACCTAGTTGTGTTGAGAGTACTAATACTCCATTTGCAACCAGCCTAAAGTTCAATCGTGGTATCTTGTTACATTGTGTTAGAAGTATAGTGTGACTGCGTCACTTAATAAGGCAGTCATGAGTGTGAGAGTCAGAATGTGGCACGACTTTCACTGATGGTGACTGAAAACTGTTGAAACTCAGAAAACAGCTGTATTTTCGGTACCCAGTTGTGATGAGAGCACTAATACTCTATTGGTTTCCAGAATATTTTCTACTATGGTATGGTGTTAAATAATTTTATAAGTATAGTGTGACTGCGTCAGGAAATAAGACAGTCATTCATTAGCTAGCTGTGTTGAGAGTACTAATACTCTATTTGGTACCAGCCCAGATTTCAACCGTGGCATCAAGCTATATTGTGTTATAAGTGTAGAGTGACTGCTTCAGGTAATAAGGCAGGCATGAGAGAGAGAGAGAGTCAGAACGTGTCTCGACCTTCTACAATGCTAACTGAAAACTGTTGAAACACAGTAAACAGCTGTAGCTTTGGTACCTAGATATGTTGAGGGCACTAATACTCCATTTGCCACCAGACTACAATTTCAACCATGGTACCATGTTATATTGTGCTAGAAGTATAGTTTGACTGCTACAGGTAATAAGGCAGTCAGGAGTGAGAGTGTCAGAATGCGCCATGACTTTTGGTGATGGTGTCTGAAAACTGTTGAAACCAAACAGCTCTATCTTCAATACCCAGTTGTGATGAGATTACTAATACTCTATTGTTTACTAGGATATATTCTACCATGTTATGGTGTTATATTATTTTATAAGAAAAGTTTGACTGCGTAAGGTAATAAGACAGCCATGAGTGAGAGAGTCAGGACGAGTCTCGACTTTCTACAATGCTAACTGAAAACTGTTGAAACAGAGTAAACAGCAGTAGCTTTGGTTCCTAGCTGTGTTGAGAGTACTAATACTCCATTTGCAACCAGCCTAAAGTTGAATCGTGGTAACTTGTTACATTGTGTTAGAAGTACAGTGTGACTGCGTCACTTAATAAGGCAGTCATGAGTATGAGAGTCAGAATGTGCCACGACTTTCAGTGACGGTGACTGAAAACTGTTGAAACAGAGCAAACAGCTGTATCTTCAGTACCTAGTTGTGACGAGAGTACTAATACTCTATTGGTTTCCAGAATATTTTTCTACTGAGATATGCGTTATGTCATTTTATAAGTATACTGTGACTGCGTCAGGTAATAAGACAGTCATTCATTAGCTAGCTGTGTTGAAAGTACTAATACTCTATTTGGTACCAGCCTAAATTTCAACTGTGGCATCAAGCTATATTGTGTTATAAGTATAGAGTGACTGCACTAGGTAAGAAGGCAGTCATGAGTGAGAGAGTCAGAACATGTCTCGACTTTCTACAATGCTAACTGAAAACTGCTGAAACACAGCAAACAGCTGTAGCTTTAGTACCTAGCTGTGTTGAGAGTACTGATACTCCATTTGCTATCAGCATAAATTTCAACCGTGGTATCATGTTATATTGTGTTAGAACTATAGTGTGACTGCGACAGGTAATAAGGCAGTCATGAGTTTGGGAGTCAGAATATTTGGAGTACTAATACACCATTTGCAACCAAACTAAATTTCAACTGTGGTATTATGGTATATTTTGTTAGAAGTATAGTGTGACTGCGACAGGTAATAAGGCAGTCATGAGTATGAGAGTCAGTATGTGCTACGACTTTCAATGATGGTGACTAAAAACTGTTGAAACACAATAAACAGCTATATATTCGGTACCTAGTTGTGGTGAGAGTACTAATAATCTATTGGTTTCCAGGATATTTTTGTACTGTGATATGGTGTTATATCATAAGTATAGTGTGACTGTGTCAGATAATCAGACAGTCATTCATTAGCTAGCTGTGTTGAGAGTACTAATACACTACTTGCTACCAGCTTAAATTTGAACTGTGGCATCAAGCTACATTGTTTTAGAAATAAAGAGCGACTGCGTCAGGTAATAAGGCAGTCAAGAATGAGAGAGTCAGAACGGGTCTGAACTTTCTAGAATTCTAACTGAAAACTGTTGAAACACAGTGAACAGCTGTAGCTTTGGTACCTAGCTGTGTTGAGAGTACTAATACTCCATTTGCTACCAGCATAAATATCAACCATGGTATCATGTTATATTGTGTTGGAAGTATATTGTGAATGCGACAGGTAATATGTCAGTCATGAGTGTGAGAGTCAGAATGCACCACGACTTTCAGTGATGGTGATTGAAAACCGTTGAAACACAGTAAACAGCTCTATCTTCGGCACCTAGTTTTGATGAGAGCACTAATACTCTATTGGTTTCCAGGATATTTTCTACTATGGTATGGGGTTAGATAATTTTATAAGTATAGTGTGACTGCGACAGGTAATAAGACAGTCATTCATTAGCAAGCTGTGTTGAGAGTACTAATTACTCTATTTGCTACCAGCCTAAATTTCAACCGTGGTATCATGTAATATTGTGTTAGAAGTACAGAGTGACTGCGTCAGGTAATAAGGCAGGCATGAGTGAGAGAGTGAGAACGTGTCTTGACTTTCAACAATCCTAACTGTAAACTGTTGAAACAAAGTAAACAGTTGTAGCTTTAGTACCTAGCTGTGTTATATTGTGTTAGAACTATAGTGTGACTGTGATAGGTAATATTATTTATATTTATTTATTGGTGTTTAAGGTCACATACTTATGCACAATGGCTAATCGTGACCGTGACAGTTTTACGGGTGGAGGAAGCCGGAGTACCCGGAGAGAACCACCGAGTAACGACGAGCAGCTGTCAGCTCTCCAACATCGTAACTCTAAACTCTGCACCGCAGCACAGGCAAGGTTAGATTGGTTGAAGACATGCGCACCATCGACGTGCAGTACGCCTCAGTACACAGCGTCATCGTGCCCCCATGTAGGCAATCGGGGTGAAGTGTCTTGCCCAAGGACACAACGCGGTTGCCGAAGGTGGGATTCGAACCGAGGACCTCTCGGCTTGCAGCCTGCACCTCTACCAACTGAGCCACCGCGCCCCGTGATAGGTAATAAGGCAGTCATGAGTGTGAGAGTCAGAATGTGCCACGGTTTTAAGTGATGGTCACTGAAAACTGTTGAAACACAGTAAACAGCTGTAGCTTTGGTACCTAGCTGTGTTGAGAGTACTAATACTCCATTTACAACCAGCCTAAATTTCAACCGTGGTATCTTGTTACATTGTGTTATAAGTATAGTGTGACTGCATCACTTAATAAGGCAGTCATGAGTGTGAGAGTCAGAATGTGGCACGACTTTCAGTGATGGTGACTGAAAACTGTTGAAACATAGAAAACAGCTGTATATTCGGTACCTAGTTGTGGTCAAAGTACTAATACCCTATTGGTTTCCAGGATATTTTTCTATTTTGATATGGTGTTATATCATAAGTATAGTGTGACTGCGTCAGATAATCAGACGGTCATTCATTATCTAGCTGTGTTGAGAGTACTAATACTCTACTTGCTACCAGCCTATATTTGAACTGTGGCATCAAGCTATATTGTGTTAGAAATAAAGAGTGACTGAGTTAGGTAATATGGCAGACATGAGTGAGAGAGTCAGAACGTGTCACGACTTTCTACAATGCTACCTGAATACTGTTGAAACACAGTAAACACCTGTAGCTTTGGTACCTAGCTGTGTTGAGAGTACTAATACTCTACTTGCTACCAGCTTATATTTGAACTGTGGCTTCAAGCTATATTGTGTTAGAAATAAAGAGTGACTGCGACAGGTAATAAGGCAGTCATGAGGGTGAGAGTCAGAATGCGCCACGACATTCGGTGATGGTAACTGAAAACTGTTGAAACACAGTAAACAGTTCTATCTTCGGTACCTAGTTGTGATGAGAGTACTAATACTCTGTCGGTCACCAGGATATTTCTCTATCATGGAATGGTGTTACATTATTTTATAAGCATAGTGTGACTGCGTAAGGTAATAAGACAGTCATGAGTGAGAGAGTCGGAATGTGTCTCGACGTTCTACAAGGCTAACTGAAAGCTGTTGAAACACAGTAAGCAGCTGTTGCTTTGTTACCTAGCTGTGTTGAGAGTACTAAAACTACATTTGCAAACAGCCTAAATTTCAACCATGGTATCTTGTTACATTGTCTTAGAAGTATAGTGTGACTGCATCACTTAATAAGCCAGTCATGAGTGTGAGAGTCAGAATGTGGCACGACTTTCACTGACGGTGACTGAAAACTGTTGAAACACAGTAAACAGCTGTATATTCGGTACCTAGTTGTGGTGTGAGTACTAATACTCCATTTGCTAGCAGCCTAAATTTCAAGCGTGGTATCATGTTATATTGTGTTAGAAGAATAGTGTGACTGCGACAGGTAATAAGGCAGTCATGAGTGTGAGAGTCAGAATGTGCCACAACTTTCAGTGATGGCGACTGAAAAGTGTTGAAAAAGAGTAAGCAGCTGTATCTTCGGTACCTAGTTGTGATGAGAGTACTAATACTCTATTGGTCTCCAGGATATTTTTCCACTGTGGAATGGTGTTATATCATTTTACAAGTATAGTGTGACAGCGAAAGGTAATAAGACAACCATGAGTGAAAGAGTCAGAACGTGTCTCGACTTTCTACAATGCTAACTGAAAACTGTTAAACACAGTAAACAGCTGTAGCTTTGGTGCCTAGCTGTGTTGAGAGAACTAATACTGCATTTGCTACCAGCCTAAATTTCAAACGTGGTATCATGATATATTGTGTTAGAAGAATAGTGTGACTGCGACAGGTAATAAGGCAGTCATGAGTGTGAGAGTCAGAATGTGCCACGACTTTCAGTGATGGTGGCTGAAAACTGTTGAAACATAGAAAACAGCTGTATATTCAGTACCTCGTTGTCGTGAGAGTACTAATACTCTATTGGTTTCCAGGATATTTTTCTACTGTGATATGGTGTTATATCATAAGTATAGTGCAACTGCACCAGATAATCAGACAGTCATTCATTAGCTAGCTGTGTTGAGAGTACTAATACTCTACTTGCTACCAGCTTATATTTGAACTGTGGCATCGAGCTATATTGTGTTAGAAATAAAGAGTGACTGCGACAGGTAATAAGGCAGTCATGAATGTGAGAGAATGCACCACGACTTTCGGTGATGGTAACTGAAAACTGTTGAAATACAGTAAACAGCTCTATCTTCGGTACCTAGTTGTGATGAGAGTACTAATACTCTATCGGTCACCAGGATATTTCTCTATCATGGTATGGTGTTACATTATTTTATAAGCATAGTGTGACTGCGTAAGGTAATAAGACAGTCATGAGTGAGAGAGTCAGAATATGTCTCGACGTTCTACAATGCTAACTGAAAACTGTTGAAACACAGTAAACAGCTGTTGCTTTGTTACCTAGCTGTGTTGAGAGTACTAATACTACATTTGCAAACAGCCTAAATTTCAACCATGGTATCTTGTTACATTGTCTTAGAAGTATAGTGTGACTGCATCACTTAATAAGGCAGTCATGAATGTGAGAGTCAGAATGTGGCACGACTTTCACTGACGGTGACTGAAAACTGTTGAAACACAATAAACAGCTGTATATTCGGTACCTAGTTGTGGTGAGAGTGCTAATACTCTATTGGTTTCCATGATATTTTTCTTCTGTGATATAGTGTTATATCAGAAGTATAGTATGACTGCGTCAGATAGTCAGACAGTCATGCATTAGCTAGCTGTGTTGAGAGTACTAATACTCTATTTGCTACCAACCTAAATTTCAACCATGGCCTCAGGCTCTATTGTGTTATAGCTATAGAGTGACTGCGACAGGTAATAAGGCGGTCTTGAGTGAGACAGTCAGAACGTGTCTCGACTTTCTACAATGCTAACTGAGAACTGTTGAAACACAGTAAACAGCTGTAGCTTTGGTACCTAGCTGTGTTGTGAGTACTAATACTACATTTGCAAACAGCCTAAATTTCAACCATGGTATCTTGTTACATTGTCTTAGAAGTATAGTGTGACTGCATCACTTAATAAGGCAGTCATGAGTGTAAGAGTCAGAATGTGGCACGACTTTCACTGATGGTGACTGAAAACTGTTGAAACACAGTAAACAGCTGTATATTCGGTACCTAGTTGTGGTGAGAGTGCTAATACTCTATTGGTTTCCATGATATTTTTCTTCTGTGATATGGTGTTATATCAGAAGTATAGTATGACTGCGTCAGATAGTCAGACAGTCATTCATTAGCTAGCTGTGTTGAGAGTACTAATACTCTATTTGCTACCAACCTAAATTTCAACCATGGCCTCAGGCTCTATTGTGTTATAGCTATAGAGTGACTGCGACAGGTAATAAGGCGGTCTTGAGTGAGACAGTCAGAACGTGTCTCGACTTTCTACAATGCTGAGAACTGTTGAAACACAGTAAACAGCTGTAGCTTTGGTACCTAGCTGTGTTGTGAGTACTAATACTCCATTTGCTAGCAGCCTAAATTTCAAGCGTGGTATCATGTTATATTGTGTTAGAAGTATAGTGTGACTGCGACAGGTAATAAGGCAGTCATGAGTGTGAGAGTCAGAATGTGCCACAACATTCAGTGATGGTGACTGAAAAGTGTTGAAAAAGAGTAAACAGCTGTATCTTCGGTACCTAGTTGTGATGAGAGCACTAATACTCTATTGGTCTCCAGGATATTTCTCCACTGTGGAATGGTGTTATATCATTTTACAAGTATAGTGTGACTGCGAAAGGTAATAAGACAGCCATGAGTGAAAGAGTCAGAACGTGTCTCGACTTTCTACAATTCTAACTGAAAACTGTTAAACACAGTAAACAGCTGTAGCTTTGGTACATAGCTGTGTTGAGAGTACTAATACTCCATTTGCTACCAGCCTAAATTTCAAATGTGGTATCATGTTATATTGTGTTAGAAGTATAGTGTCACTGCGACAGGTAATAAGGCAGTCATGAGTGTGAGAGTCAGAATGTGCCACGACTTTCAGCGATGATGACTGAAAACTGTTGAAACATAGAAAACAGCTGAATATTCGGTACCTAGTTGTGGTGAGAGTGCTAATACTCTATTGGTTTCCATGATATTTTTCTTCTGTGATATAGTGTTATATCAGAAGTATAGTATGACTGCGTCAGATAGTCAGACAGTCATTCATTAGCTAGCTGTGTTGAGAGTACTAATACTCTATTTGCTACCAACCTAAATTTCAACCATGGCCTCAGGCTCTATTGTGTTATAGCTATAGAGTGACTGCGACAGGTAATAAGGCGGTCTTGAGTGAGACAGTCAGAACGTGTCTCGACTTTCTACAATGTTAACTGAGAACTGTTGAAACACAGTAAACAGCTGTATCTTTGGTACCTAGCTGTGTTGTGAGTACAAATACTACATTTGCAAACAGCCTAAATTTCAACCATGGTATCTTGTTACATTGTCTTAGAAGTATAGTGTGACTGCATCACTTAATAAGGCAGTCATGAGTGTGAGAGTCAGAATGTGGCACGACTTTCACTGATGGTGACTGAAAACTGTTGAAACACAGTAAACAGCTGTATATTCGGTACCTAGTTGTGGTGAGAGTGCTAATACTCTATTGGTTTCCATGATATTTTTCTACTGTGATATGGTGTTATATCATAAGTAAAGTATGACTGCGTCAGATAATCAGACAGTCATTCATTAGCTAGCTGTGTTGGGAGTACTAATATTCTATTTCCTCCCAACCTAAATTTCAACCATGGCCTCAGGCTCTATTGTGTTATAGCTATAGAGTGACTGCGACAGGCAATAAGGCGGTCTTGAGTGAGACAGTCAGAACGTGTCTCGACTTTCTACAATGCTAACTGAGAACTGTTGAAACACAGTAAACAGCTGTAGCTTTGGTACCTAGCTGTGTTGTGAGTACTAATACTCCATTTGCTAGCAGCCTAAATTTTAAGCGTTGTATCATGTTATATTGTGTTAGAAGTATAGTGTGACTGCGACAGGTAATAAGGCAGTATTGAGTGTGAGAGTCAGAATGTGCCACAACTTTCAGTGATGGTGACTGAAAAGTGTTGAAAAAGAGTAAACAGCTGTATCTTCGGTACCTAGTTGTGATGAGAGTACTAATACTCTATTGGTCTCCAGGATATTTTTCCACTGTGGAATGGTGTTATATCATTTTACAAGTATAGTCTGACTGCGGAAGGTAATAAGACAGCCATGAGTGAAAGAGTCAGAACGTGTCTCGACTTTCTACAATGCTAACTGAAAACTGTTAAACACAGTAAACAGCTGTAGCTTTGGTACCTAGCTGTGTTGAGAGTACTAATACTCCATTTGCTACCAGCCTAAATTTCAAACGTGGTATCATGTTATATTGTGTTAGAAGTATAGTGTGACTGCGACAGGTAATAAGGCAGTCATGAGTGTGAGAGTCAGAATGTGCCACGACTTTCAATGATGGTGACTGAAAACTGTTGAAACATAGAAAACAGCTGTATATTCGGTACCTCGTTGTCGTGAGAGTACTAATACTCTATTGGTTTCCAGGATATTTTTCTACTGTGATATGGTGTTATATCATAAGTATAGTGCAACTGCATCAGATAATCAGACAGTCATTCTTCATTAGCTAGCTGTGTTGAGAGTACTAATACTCTACTTGCTACCAGCTTATACTTGAACTGTGGCATCAAGCTATATTGTGTTAGAAATAAAGAGTGACTGCGACAGGTAATAAGGCAGTCATGAGTGTGAGAGTCAGAATGCGCCACGACTTTCGGTGATGGTAACTGAAAACTATTGAAACACAGTAAACAGCTCAATCTTCGGTACCTAGTTGTGATGAGAGTACTAATACTCTATCGGTCACCAGGATATTTCTCTACCGTGGTATGGTGTTACATTATTTTATAAGCATAGTGTGACTGCGTAAGGTAATAAGACAGTCATGAGTGAGAGAGTCAGAATGTGTCTCGACGTTCTACAATGCTAACTGAAAACTGTTGAAACACAGTAAACAGCTGTTGCTTTGTTACCTAGCTGTGTTGAGAGTACTAATACTACATTTGCAAACAGCCTAAATTTCAACCATGGTATCTTGTTACATTGTCTTAGAAGAATAGTGTGACTGCATCACTTAATAAGGCAGTCATGAGTGTGAGAGTCAGAATGTGGCAAGACTTTCACTGATGGTGACTGAAAACTGTTGAAACACAGTAAACAGCTGTATATTCGGTACCTAGTTGTGGTGAGAGTGCTAATACTCTATTGGTTTCCATGATATTTTTCTACTGTGATATGGTGTTATATCATAAGTATAGTATGACTGCGTCAGATAATCAGACAGTCATTCATTAGCTAGCTGTGTTGTGAGTACTAATACTCTATTTGCTCCAAGCCTAAATTTCAACCATGGCCTCAGGCTCTATTGTGTTATAGCTATAGAGTGACTGCGACAGGTAATAAGGCGGTCTTGAGTGAGACAGTCAGAACGTGCCTCGACTTTCTACAATGCTAACTGAGAACTGTTGAAACACAGTAAACAGCTGTAGCTTTGGTGCCTAGCTGTGTTGTGAGTACTAATACTCCATTTGCTAGCAGCCTAAATTTCAAGCGTGGTATCATGTTATATTGTGTTTGAAGTATAGTGTGACTGCGATAGGTAATAAGGCAGTCATGAGTGTGAGAGTCAGAATGTGCCACAATTTTCAGTGATGGTACTGAAAAGTGTTGAAAAAGAGTAAACAGCTGTATCTTTGGTACCTAGTTGTGATGAGAGTACTAATACTCTATTGGTCTCCAGGATATTTTTCCACTGTGGAATGGTGTTATATCATTTTACAAGTATAGTGTGATTGCAAAAGGTAATAAGACAGCCATGAGTGAAAGAGTCAGAACGTGTCTCGACTTTCTACAATGCTAACTGAAAACTGTTAAACACAATAAACAGCTGTAGCTTTGGTACCTAGCTGTGTTGAGAGTACTAATACTCCATTTGCTATCAGCCTAAATTTCAAACGTGGTATCATGTTATATTGTGTTAGAAGTATAGTGTGACTGCAACAGGTAATAAGGCAGTCATGAGTGTGAGAGTCAGAATGTGCCACGACTTTCAGTGATGGTGACTGAAAACTGTTGAAACATAGAAAACAGCTGTATATTCGGTACCTCGTTGTCGTGAGAGTACTAATACTCTATTGGTTTCCAGGATATTTTACTACTGTGATATGGTGTTATATCATAAGTATAGTGCAACTGCATCAGATAATCAGACAGTCATTCATTAGCTAGCTGTGTTGAGAGTACTAATACTCTACTTGCTACCAGCTTATATTTGAACTGTGGCATCAAGTTATATTGTCTTAGAAATAAAGAGTGACTGCGACAGGTAATAAGGCAGTCATGAGTGTGAGAGTCAGAATGCGCCACGACTTTCGGTGATGGTAACTGAAAACTGTTGAAACACAGTAAACAGCTCTATCTTCGGTACCTAGTTGTGATGAGAGTACTAATACTCTATCGGTTACCAGGATATTTCTCTACCGTGGTATGGTGTTACATTATTTTATAAGCATAGTGTGACTGCGTAAGGTAATAAGACAGTCATGAGTGAGAGAGTCAGAATGTGTCTCGACGTTCTATAATGCTAACTGAAAACTGTTGAAACACAGTAAACAGCTGTTGCTTTGTTACCTAGCTGTGTTGAGAGTACTAATACTACATTTGCAAACAGCCTAAATTTCAACCATGGTATCTTGTTACATTGTCTTAGAAGTATAGTGTGACTGCATCACTTAATAAGGCAGTCATGAGTGTGAGAGTCAGAATGTGGCACGACTTTCACTGACGGTGACTGAAAACTGTTGAAACACAGTAAACAGCTGTATATTCGGTACCTAGTTGTGGTGAGAGTGCTAATACTCTATTGCTTTCCATGATATTTTTCTTCTGTGATATGGTGTTATATCAGAAGTATAGTATGACTGCGTCAGATAGTCAGACAGTCATTCATTAGCTGGCTGTGTTGAGAGTACTAATACTCTATTTGCTACCAACCTAAATTTCAACCATGGCCTCAGGCTCTATTGTGTTATAGCTATAGAGTGACTGCGACAGGTAATAAGGCGGACTTGAGTGAGACAGTCAGAACGTGTCTCGACTTTCTACAATGCTAACTGAGAACTGTTGAAACACAGTAAACAGCTGTAGCTTTGGTACCTAGCTGTGTTGTGAGTACTAATACTACATTTGCAAACAGCCTAAATTTCAACCATGGTATCTTGTTACATTGTCTTAGAAGTATAGTGTGACTGCATCACTTAATAAGGCAGTCATGAGTGTGAGAGTCAAAATGTGGCACGACTTTCACTGACGGTGACTGAAAACTGTTGAAACACAGTAAACAGCTGTATATTCGGTACCTAGTTGTGGTGAGAGTGCTAATACTCTATTGGTTTCCATGATATTTTTCTTCTGTGATATGGTGTTATATCAGAAGTATAGTATGACTGCGTCAGATAGTCAGACAGTCATTCATTAGCTAGCTGTGTTGAGAGTACTAATACTCTATTTGCTACCAACCTAAATTTCAACCATGGCCTCAGGCTCTATTGTGTTATAGCTATAGAGTGACTGCGACAGGTAATAAGGCGGTCTTGAGTGAGACAGTCAGAACGTATCTCGACTTTCTACAATGCTAACTGAGAACTGTTGAAACACAGTAAACAGCTGTAGCTTTGGTACCTAGCTGTGTTGTGAGTACTAATACTCCATTTGCTAGCAGCCTAAATTTCAAGCGTGGTATCATGTTATATTGTGCTAGAAGTATAGTGTGACTGCGACAGGTAATAAGGCAGTCATGAGTGTGAGAGTCAGAATGTGCCACAACTTTCAGTGATGGTGACTGAAAAGTGTTGAAAAAGAGTAAACAGCTGTATCTTCGGTACCTAGTTGTGATGAGAGTACTAATACTCTATTGGTCTCCAGGATATTTTTCCACTGTGGAATGGTGTTATATCATTTTACAAGTATAGTGTGATTGCGAAAGGTAATAAGACAGCCATGAGTGAAAGAGTCAGAACGTGTCTCGACTTTCTACAATGCTAACTGAGAACTGTTGAAACAGTAAACAGCTGTAGCTTTGGTACCTAGCTGTGTTGTGAGTACTAATACTCCATTTGCTAGCAGCCTAAATTTCAAGCGTGGTATCATGTTATATTGTGTTAGAAGTATAGTGTGACTGCGACAGGTAATAAGGCAGTCATGAGTGTGAGAGTCAGAATGTGCCACGACTTTCAGTGATGATGACTGAAAACTGTTGAAACATAGAAAACAGCTGTATATTTGGTACCTCGTTGTCGTGAGAGTACTAATACTCTATTGGTTTCCAGGATATTTTTCTACTGTGATATGGAGTTATATCATAAGTATAGTGCAACTGCATCAGATAATCAGACAGTCATTCTTCATTAGCTAGCTGTGTTGAGAGTACTAATACTCTACTTGCTACCAGCTTATACTTGAACTGTGGCATCAAGCTATATTGTGTTAGAAATAAAGAGTGACTGCGACAGGTAATAAGGCAGTCATGAGTGTGAGAGTCAGAATGCGCCACGACTTTCGGTGATGGTAACTGAAAACTGTTGAAACACAGTAAACAGCTCTATCTTCGGTACCTAGTTGTGATGAGAGTATTAATACTCTATCGGTCACCAGGATATTTCTCTACCGTGGTATGGTGTTACATTATTTTATAAGCATAGTGTGACTGCGTAAGGTAATAAGACAGTCAGGAGTGAGAGAGTCAGAATGTGTCTCGACGTTCTACAATGCTAACTGAAAACTGTTGAAACACAGTAAACAGCTGTTGCTTTGTTACCTAGCTGTGTTGAGAGTACTAATACTACATTTGCAAACAGCCTAAATTTCAACCATGGTATCTTGTTACATTGTCTTAGAAGTATAGTGTGACTGCATCACTTAATAAGGCAGTCATGAGTGTGAGAGTCAGAATGTGGCACGACTTTCACTGACGGTGACTGAAAACTGTTGAAACACAGTAAACAGCTGTATATTCGGTACCTAGTTGTGGTGAGAGTGCTAATACTCTATTGGTTTCCATGATATTTTTCTACTGTGATATGGTGTTATATCATAAGTATAGTATGACTGCGTCAGATAATCAGACAGTCATTCATTAGCTAGCTGTGTTGAGAGTACTAATACTCTATTTGCTACCAACCTAAATTTCAACCATGGCCTCAGGCTCTATTGTGTTATAGCTATAGAGTGACTGTGACAGGTAATAAGGCGGTCTTGAGGGAGACAGTCAGAACGTGTCTCGACTTTCTACAATGCTAACTGAAAACTGTTGAAACACAGTAAACAGCTGTAGCTTTGGTACTTAGCTGTGGTGTGAGTACTAATACTCCATTTGCTAGCAGCCTAAATTTCAAGCGTGGTATCATGTTATATTGTGTTAGAAGTATAGTGGGACTGCGACAGGTAATAAGGCAGTCATGAGTGTGAGAGTCAGAATGTGCCACAACTTTCAGTGATGGCGACTGAAAAGTGTTGAAAAAGAGTAAACAGCTGTATCTTCGGTACCTAGTTGTGATGAGAGTACTAATACTCTATTGGTCTCCAGGATATTTTTCCACTGTGGAATGGTGTTATATCATTTTACAAGTATAGTGTGACAGCGAAAGGTAATAAGACAGCCATGAGTGAAAGAGTCAGAACGTGTCTCGACTTTCTACAATGCTAACTGAAAACTGTTAAACACAGTAAACAGCTGTAGCTTTGGTGCCTAGCTGTGTTGAGAGAACTAATACTGCATTTGCTACCAGCCTAAATTTCAAACGTGGTATCATGTTATATTGTGTTAGAAGTATAGTGTGACTGCGACAGGTAATAAGGCAGTCATGAGTGTGAGAGTCAGAATGTGCCACGACTTTCAATGATGGTGACTGAAAACTGTTGAAACATAGAAAACAGCTGTATATTCGGTACCTCGTTGTCGTGAGAGTACTAATACTCTATTGGTTTCCAGGATATTTTTCTACTGTGATATGGTGTTATATCATAAGTATAGTGCAACTGCATCAGATAATCAGACAGTCATTCTTCATTAGCTAGCTGTGTTGAGAGTACTAATACTCTACTTGCTACCAGCTTATACTTGAACTGTGGCATCAAGCTATATTGTGTTAGAAATAAAGAGTGACTGCGACAGGTAATAAGGCAGTCATGAGTGTGAGAGTCAGAATGCGCCACGACTTTCGGTGATGGTAACTGAAAACTATTGAAACACAGTAAACAGCTCAATCTTCGGTACCTAGTTGTGATGAGAGTACTAATACTCTATCGGTCACCAGGATATTTCTCTACCGTGGTATGGTGTTACATTATTTTATAAGCATAGTGTGACTGCGTAAGGTAATAAGACAGTCATGAGTGAGAGAGTCAGAATGTGTCTCGACGTTCTACAATGCTAACTGAAAACTGTTGAAACACAGTAAACAGCTGTTGCTTTGTTACCTAGCTGTGTTGAGAGTACTAATACTACATTTGCAAACAGCCTAAATTTCAACCATGGTATCTTGTTACATTGTCTTAGAAGAATAGTGTGACTGCATCACTTAATAAGGCAGTCATGAGTGTGAGAGTCAGAATGTGGCAAGACTTTCACTGATGGTGACTGAAAACTGTTGAAACACAGTAAACAGCTGTATATTCGGTACCTAGTTGTGGTGAGAGTGCTAATACTCTATTGGTTTCCATGATATTTTTCTACTGTGATATGGTGTTATATCATAAGTATAGTATGACTGCGTCAGATAATCAGACAGTCATTCATTAGCTAGCTGTGTTGTGAGTACTAATACTCTATTTGCTCCAAGCCTAAATTTCAACCATGGCCTCAGGCTCTATTGTGTTATAGCTATAGAGTGACTGCGACAGGTAATAAGGCGGTCTTGAGTGAGACAGTCAGAACGTGCCTCGACTTTCTACAATGCTAACTGAGAACTGTTGAAACACAGTAAACAGCTGTAGCTTTGGTGCCTAGCTGTGTTGTGAGTACTAATACTCCATTTGCTAGCAGCCTAAATTTCAAGCGTGGTATCATGTTATATTGTGTTTGAAGTATAGTGTGACTGCGATAGGTAATAAGGCAGTCATGAGTGTGAGAGTCAGAATGTGCCACAATTTTCAGTGATGGTACTGAAAAGTGTTGAAAAAGAGTAAACAGCTGTATCTTTGGTACCTAGTTGTGATGAGAGTACTAATACTCTATTGGTCTCCAGGATATTTTTCCACTGTGGAATGGTGTTATATCATTTTACAAGTATAGTGTGATTGCAAAAGGTAATAAGACAGCCATGAGTGAAAGAGTCAGAACGTGTCTCGACTTTCTACAATGCTAACTGAAAACTGTTAAACACAATAAACAGCTGTAGCTTTGGTACCTAGCTGTGTTGAGAGTACTAATACTCCATTTGCTATCAGCCTAAATTTCAAACGTGGTATCATGTTATATTGTGTTAGAAGTATAGTGTGACTGCAACAGGTAATAAGGCAGTCATGAGTGTGAGAGTCAGAATGTGCCACGACTTTCAGTGATGGTGACTGAAAACTGTTGAAACATAGAAAACAGCTGTATATTCGGTACCTCGTTGTCGTGAGAGTACTAATACTCTATTGGTTTCCAGGATATTTTACTACTGTGATATGGTGTTATATCATAAGTATAGTGCAACTGCATCAGATAATCAGACAGTCATTCATTAGCTAGCTGTGTTGAGAGTACTAATACTCTACTTGCTACCAGCTTATATTTGAACTGTGGCATCAAGTTATATTGTCTTAGAAATAAAGAGTGACTGCGACAGGTAATAAGGCAGTCATGAGTGTGAGAGTCAGAATGCGCCACGACTTTCGGTGATGGTAACTGAAAACTGTTGAAACACAGTAAACAGCTCTATCTTCGGTACCTAGTTGTGATGAGAGTACTAATACTCTATCGGTTACCAGGATATTTCTCTACCGTGGTATGGTGTTACATTATTTTATAAGCATAGTGTGACTGCGTAAGGTAATAAGACAGTCATGAGTGAGAGAGTCAGAATGTGTCTCGACGTTCTATAATGCTAACTGAAAACTGTTGAAACACAGTAAACAGCTGTTGCTTTGTTACCTAGCTGTGTTGAGAGTACTAATACTACATTTGCAAACAGCCTAAATTTCAACCATGGTATCTTGTTACATTGTCTTAGAAGTATAGTGTGACTGCATCACTTAATAAGGCAGTCATGAGTGTGAGAGTCAGAATGTGGCACGACTTTCACTGACGGTGACTGAAAACTGTTGAAACACAGTAAACAGCTGTATATTCGGTACCTAGTTGTGGTGAGAGTGCTAATACTCTATTGCTTTCCATGATATTTTTCTTCTGTGATATGGTGTTATATCAGAAGTATAGTATGACTGCGTCAGATAGTCAGACAGTCATTCATTAGCTGGCTGTGTTGAGAGTACTAATACTCTATTTGCTACCAACCTAAATTTCAACCATGGCCTCAGGCTCTATTGTGTTATAGCTATAGAGTGACTGCGACAGGTAATAAGGCGGACTTGAGTGAGACAGTCAGAACGTGTCTCGACTTTCTACAATGCTAACTGAGAACTGTTGAAACACAGTAAACAGCTGTAGCTTTGGTACCTAGCTGTGTTGTGAGTACTAATACTACATTTGCAAACAGCCTAAATTTCAACCATGGTATCTTGTTACATTGTCTTAGAAGTATAGTGTGACTGCATCACTTAATAAGGCAGTCATGAGTGTGAGAGTCAAAATGTGGCACGACTTTCACTGACGGTGACTGAAAACTGTTGAAACACAGTAAACAGCTGTATATTCGGTACCTAGTTGTGGTGAGAGTGCTAATACTCTATTGGTTTCCATGATATTTTTCTTCTGTGATATGGTGTTATATCAGAAGTATAGTATGACTGCGTCAGATAGTCAGACAGTCATTCATTAGCTAGCTGTGTTGAGAGTACTAATACTCTATTTGCTACCAACCTAAATTTCAACCATGGCCTCAGGCTCTATTGTGTTATAGCTATAGAGTGACTGCGACAGGTAATAAGGCGGTCTTGAGTGAGACAGTCAGAACGTATCTCGACTTTCTACAATGCTAACTGAGAACTGTTGAAACACAGTAAACAGCTGTAGCTTTGGTACCTAGCTGTGTTGTGAGTACTAATACTCCATTTGCTAGCAGCCTAAATTTCAAGCGTGGTATCATGTTATATTGTGCTAGAAGTATAGTGTGACTGCGACAGGTAATAAGGCAGTCATGAGTGTGAGAGTCAGAATGTGCCACAACTTTCAGTGATGGTGACTGAAAAGTGTTGAAAAAGAGTAAACAGCTGTATCTTCGGTACCTAGTTGTGATGAGAGTACTAATACTCTATTGGTCTCCAGGATATTTTTCCACTGTGGAATGGTGTTATATCATTTTACAAGTATAGTGTGATTGCGAAAGGTAATAAGACAGCCATGAGTGAAAGAGTCAGAACGTGTCTCGACTTTCTACAATGCTAACTGAGAACTGTTGAAACAGTAAACAGCTGTAGCTTTGGTACCTAGCTGTGTTGTGAGTACTAATACTCCATTTGCTAGCAGCCTAAATTTCAAGCGTGGTATCATGTTATATTGTGTTAGAAGTATAGTGTGACTGCGACAGGTAATAAGGCAGTCATGAGTGTGAGAGTCAGAATGTGCCACGACTTTCAGTGATGATGACTGAAAACTGTTGAAACATAGAAAACAGCTGTATATTTGGTACCTCGTTGTCGTGAGAGTACTAATACTCTATTGGTTTCCAGGATATTTTTCTACTGTGATATGGAGTTATATCATAAGTATAGTGCAACTGCATCAGATAATCAGACAGTCATTCTTCATTAGCTAGCTGTGTTGAGAGTACTAATACTCTACTTGCTACCAGCTTATACTTGAACTGTGGCATCAAGCTATATTGTGTTAGAAATAAAGAGTGACTGCGACAGGTAATAAGGCAGTCATGAGTGTGAGAGTCAGAATGCGCCACGACTTTCGGTGATGGTAACTGAAAACTGTTGAAACACAGTAAACAGCTCTATCTTCGGTACCTAGTTGTGATGAGAGTATTAATACTCTATCGGTCACCAGGATATTTCTCTACCGTGGTATGGTGTTACATTATTTTATAAGCATAGTGTGACTGCGTAAGGTAATAAGACAGTCAGGAGTGAGAGAGTCAGAATGTGTCTCGACGTTCTACAATGCTAACTGAAAACTGTTGAAACACAGTAAACAGCTGTTGCTTTGTTACCTAGCTGTGTTGAGAGTACTAATACTACATTTGCAAACAGCCTAAATTTCAACCATGGTATCTTGTTACATTGTCTTAGAAGTATAGTGTGACTGCATCACTTAATAAGGCAGTCATGAGTGTGAGAGTCAGAATGTGGCACGACTTTCACTGACGGTGACTGAAAACTGTTGAAACACAGTAAACAGCTGTATATTCGGTACCTAGTTGTGGTGAGAGTGCTAATACTCTATTGGTTTCCATGATATTTTTCTACTGTGATATGGTGTTATATCATAAGTATAGTATGACTGCGTCAGATAATCAGACAGTCATTCATTAGCTAGCTGTGTTGAGAGTACTAATACTCTATTTGCTACCAACCTAAATTTCAACCATGGCCTCAGGCTCTATTGTGTTATAGCTATAGAGTGACTGTGACAGGTAATAAGGCGGTCTTGAGGGAGACAGTCAGAACGTGTCTCGACTTTCTACAATGCTAACTGAAAACTGTTGAAACACAGTAAACAGCTGTAGCTTTGGTACTTAGCTGTGGTGTGAGTACTAATACTCCATTTGCTAGCAGCCTAAATTTCAAGCGTGGTATCATGTTATATTGTGTTAGAAGTATAGTGGGACTGCGACAGGTAATAAGGCAGTCATGAGTGTGAGAGTCAGAATGTGCCACAACTTTCAGTGATGGCGACTGAAAAGTGTTGAAAAAGAGTAAACAGCTGTATCTTCGGTACCTAGTTGTGATGAGAGTACTAATACTCTATTGGTCTCCAGGATATTTTTCCACTGTGGAATGGTGTTATATCATTTTACAAGTATAGTGTGACAGCGAAAGGTAATAAGACAGCCATGAGTGAAAGAGTCAGAACGTGTCTCGACTTTCTACAATGCTAACTGAAAACTGTTAAACACAGTAAACAGCTGTAGCTTTGGTGCCTAGCTGTGTTGAGAGAACTAATACTGCATTTGCTACCAGCCTAAATTTCAAACGTGGTATCATGTTATATTGTGTTAGAAGAATAGTGTGACTGCGACAGGTAATAAGGCAGTCATGAGTGTGAGAGTCAGAATGTGCCACGACTTTCAGTGATGGTGGCTGAAAACTGTTGAAACATAGAAAACAGCTGTATATTCAGTACCTCGTTGTCGTGAGAGTACTAATACTCTATTGGTTTCCAGGATATTTTTCTACTGTGATATGGTGTTATATCATAAGTATAGTGCAACTGCACCAGATAATCAGACAGTCATTCATTAGCTAGCTGTGTTGAGAGTACTAATACTCTACTTGCTACCAGCTTATATTTGAACTGTGGCATCGAGCTATATTGTGTTAGAAATAAAGAGTGACTGCGACAGGTAATAAGGCAGTCATGAATGTGAGAGTCAGAATGCACCACGACTTTCGGTGATGGTAACTGAAAACTGTTGAAATACAGTAAACAGCTCTATCTTCGGTACCTAGTTGTGATGAGAGTACTAATACTCTATCGGTCACCAGGATATTTCTCTATCATGGTATGGTGTTACATTATTTTATAAGCATAGTGTGACTGCGTAAGGTAATAAGACAGTCATGAGTGAGAGAGTCAGAATATGTCTCGACGTTCTACAATGCTAACTGAAAACTGTTGAAACACAGTAAACAGCTGTTGCTTTGTTACCTAGCTGTGTTGAGAGTACTAATACTACATTTGCAAACAGCCTAAATTTCAACCATGGTATCTTGTTACATTGTCTTAGAAGTATAGTGTGACTGCATCACTTAATAAGGCAGTCATGAATGTGAGAGTCAGAATGTGGCACGACTTTCACTGACGGTGACTGAAAACTGTTGAAACACAGTAAACAGCTGTATATTCGGTACCTAGTTGTGGTGAGAGTGCTAATACTCTATTGGTTTCCATGATATTTTTCTTCTGTGATATAGTGTTATATCAGAAGTATAGTATGACTGCGTCAGATAGTCAGACAGTCATGCATTAGCTAGCTGTGTTGAGAGTACTAATACTCTATTTGCTACCAACCTAAATTTCAACCATGGCCTCAGGCTCTATTGTGTTATAGCTATAGAGTGACTGCGACAGGTAATAAGGAGGTCTTGAGTGAGACAGTCAGAACGTGTCTCGACTTTCTACAATGCTAACTGAGAACTGTTGAAACACAGTAAACAGCTGTAGCTTTGGTACCTAGCTGTGTTGTGAGTACTAATACTACATTTGCAAACAGCCTAAATTTCAACCATGGTATCTTGTTACATTGTCTTAGAAGTATAGTGTGACTGCATCACTTAATAAGGCAGTCATGAGTGTGAGAGTCAGAATGTGGCACGACTTTCACTGATGGTGACTGAAAACTGTTGAAACACAGTAAACAGCTGTATATTCGGTACCTAGTTGTGGTGAGAGTGCTAATACTCTATTGGTTTCCATGATATTTTTCTACTGTGATATGGTGTTATATCATAAGTATAGTATGACTGCGTCAGATAATCAGACAGTCATTCATTAGCTAGCTGTGTTGAGAGTACTAATACTCTATTTGCTACCAACCTAAATTTCAACCATGGCCTCAGGCTCTATTGTGTTATAGCTATAGAGTGACTGTGACAGGTAATAAGGCGGTCTTGAGGGAGACAGTCAGAACGTGTCTCGACTTTCTACAATGCTAACTGAAAACTGTTGAAACACAGTAAACAGCTGTAGCTTTGGTACTTAGCTGTGGTGTGAGTACTAATACTCCATTTGCTAGCAGCCTAAATTTCAAGCGTGGTATCATGTTATATTGTGTTAGAAGTATAGTGGGACTGCGACAGGTAATAAGGCAGTCATGAGTGTGAGAGTCAGAATGTGCCACAACTTTCAGTGATGGCGACTGAAAAGTGTTGAAAAAGAGTAAACAGCTGTATCTTCGGTACCTAGTTGTGATGAGAGTACTAATACTCTATTGGTCTCCAGGATATTTTTCCACTGTGGAATGGTGTTATATCATTTTACAAGTATAGTGTGACAGCGAAAGGTAATAAGACAGCCATGAGTGAAAGAGTCAGAACGTGTCTCGACTTTCTACAATGCTAACTGAAAACTGTTAAACACAGTAAACAGCTGTAGCTTTGGTGCCTAGCTGTGTTGAGAGAACTAATACTGCATTTGCTACCAGCCTAAATTTCAAACGTGGTATCATGTTATATTGTGTTAGAAGTATAGTGTGACTGCGACAGGTAATAAGGCAGTCATGAGTGTGAGAGTCAGAATGTGCCACGACTTTCAATGATGGTGACTGAAAACTGTTGAAACATAGAAAACAGCTGTATATTCGGTACCTCGTTGTCGTGAGAGTACTAATACTCTATTGGTTTCCAGGATATTTTTCTACTGTGATATGGTGTTATATCATAAGTATAGTGCAACTGCATCAGATAATCAGACAGTCATTCTTCATTAGCTAGCTGTGTTGAGAGTACTAATACTCTACTTGCTACCAGCTTATACTTGAACTGTGGCATCAAGCTATATTGTGTTAGAAATAAAGAGTGACTGCGACAGGTAATAAGGCAGTCATGAGTGTGAGAGTCAGAATGCGCCACGACTTTCGGTGATGGTAACTGAAAACTATTGAAACACAGTAAACAGCTCAATCTTCGGTACCTAGTTGTGATGAGAGTACTAATACTCTATCGGTCACCAGGATATTTCTCTACCGTGGTATGGTGTTACATTATTTTATAAGCATAGTGTGACTGCGTAAGGTAATAAGACAGTCATGAGTGAGAGAGTCAGAATGTGTCTCGACGTTCTACAATGCTAACTGAAAACTGTTGAAACACAGTAAACAGCTGTTGCTTTGTTACCTAGCTGTGTTGAGAGTACTAATACTACATTTGCAAACAGCCTAAATTTCAACCATGGTATCTTGTTACATTGTCTTAGAAGAATAGTGTGACTGCATCACTTAATAAGGCAGTCATGAGTGTGAGAGTCAGAATGTGGCAAGACTTTCACTGATGGTGACTGAAAACTGTTGAAACACAGTAAACAGCTGTATATTCGGTACCTAGTTGTGGTGAGAGTGCTAATACTCTATTGGTTTCCATGATATTTTTCTACTGTGATATGGTGTTATATCATAAGTATAGTATGACTGCGTCAGATAATCAGACAGTCATTCATTAGCTAGCTGTGTTGTGAGTACTAATACTCTATTTGCTCCAAGCCTAAATTTCAACCATGGCCTCAGGCTCTATTGTGTTATAGCTATAGAGTGACTGCGACAGGTAATAAGGCGGTCTTGAGTGAGACAGTCAGAACGTGCCTCGACTTTCTACAATGCTAACTGAGAACTGTTGAAACACAGTAAACAGCTGTAGCTTTGGTGCCTAGCTGTGTTGTGAGTACTAATACTCCATTTGCTAGCAGCCTAAATTTCAAGCGTGGTATCATGTTATATTGTGTTTGAAGTATAGTGTGACTGCGATAGGTAATAAGGCAGTCATGAGTGTGAGAGTCAGAATGTGCCACAATTTTCAGTGATGGTACTGAAAAGTGTTGAAAAAGAGTAAACAGCTGTATCTTTGGTACCTAGTTGTGATGAGAGTACTAATACTCTATTGGTCTCCAGGATATTTTTCCACTGTGGAATGGTGTTATATCATTTTACAAGTATAGTGTGATTGCAAAAGGTAATAAGACAGCCATGAGTGAAAGAGTCAGAACGTGTCTCGACTTTCTACAATGCTAACTGAAAACTGTTAAACACAATAAACAGCTGTAGCTTTGGTACCTAGCTGTGTTGAGAGTACTAATACTCCATTTGCTATCAGCCTAAATTTCAAACGTGGTATCATGTTATATTGTGTTAGAAGTATAGTGTGACTGCAACAGGTAATAAGGCAGTCATGAGTGTGAGAGTCAGAATGTGCCACGACTTTCAGTGATGGTGACTGAAAACTGTTGAAACATAGAAAACAGCTGTATATTCGGTACCTCGTTGTCGTGAGAGTACTAATACTCTATTGGTTTCCAGGATATTTTACTACTGTGATATGGTGTTATATCATAAGTATAGTGCAACTGCATCAGATAATCAGACAGTCATTCATTAGCTAGCTGTGTTGAGAGTACTAATACTCTACTTGCTACCAGCTTATATTTGAACTGTGGCATCAAGTTATATTGTCTTAGAAATAAAGAGTGACTGCGACAGGTAATAAGGCAGTCATGAGTGTGAGAGTCAGAATGCGCCACGACTTTCGGTGATGGTAACTGAAAACTGTTGAAACACAGTAAACAGCTCTATCTTCGGTACCTAGTTGTGATGAGAGTACTAATACTCTATCGGTTACCAGGATATTTCTCTACCGTGGTATGGTGTTACATTATTTTATAAGCATAGTGTGACTGCGTAAGGTAATAAGACAGTCATGAGTGAGAGAGTCAGAATGTGTCTCGACGTTCTATAATGCTAACTGAAAACTGTTGAAACACAGTAAACAGCTGTTGCTTTGTTACCTAGCTGTGTTGAGAGTACTAATACTACATTTGCAAACAGCCTAAATTTCAACCATGGTATCTTGTTACATTGTCTTAGAAGTATAGTGTGACTGCATCACTTAATAAGGCAGTCATGAGTGTGAGAGTCAGAATGTGGCACGACTTTCACTGACGGTGACTGAAAACTGTTGAAACACAGTAAACAGCTGTATATTCGGTACCTAGTTGTGGTGAGAGTGCTAATACTCTATTGCTTTCCATGATATTTTTCTTCTGTGATATGGTGTTATATCAGAAGTATAGTATGACTGCGTCAGATAGTCAGACAGTCATTCATTAGCTGGCTGTGTTGAGAGTACTAATACTCTATTTGCTACCAACCTAAATTTCAACCATGGCCTCAGGCTCTATTGTGTTATAGCTATAGAGTGACTGCGACAGGTAATAAGGCGGACTTGAGTGAGACAGTCAGAACGTGTCTCGACTTTCTACAATGCTAACTGAGAACTGTTGAAACACAGTAAACAGCTGTAGCTTTGGTACCTAGCTGTGTTGTGAGTACTAATACTACATTTGCAAACAGCCTAAATTTCAACCATGGTATCTTGTTACATTGTCTTAGAAGTATAGTGTGACTGCATCACTTAATAAGGCAGTCATGAGTGTGAGAGTCAAAATGTGGCACGACTTTCACTGACGGTGACTGAAAACTGTTGAAACACAGTAAACAGCTGTATATTCGGTACCTAGTTGTGGTGAGAGTGCTAATACTCTATTGGTTTCCATGATATTTTTCTTCTGTGATATGGTGTTATATCAGAAGTATAGTATGACTGCGTCAGATAGTCAGACAGTCATTCATTAGCTAGCTGTGTTGAGAGTACTAATACTCTATTTGCTACCAACCTAAATTTCAACCATGGCCTCAGGCTCTATTGTGTTATAGCTATAGAGTGACTGCGACAGGTAATAAGGCGGTCTTGAGTGAGACAGTCAGAACGTATCTCGACTTTCTACAATGCTAACTGAGAACTGTTGAAACACAGTAAACAGCTGTAGCTTTGGTACCTAGCTGTGTTGTGAGTACTAATACTCCATTTGCTAGCAGCCTAAATTTCAAGCGTGGTATCATGTTATATTGTGCTAGAAGTATAGTGTGACTGCGACAGGTAATAAGGCAGTCATGAGTGTGAGAGTCAGAATGTGCCACAACTTTCAGTGATGGTGACTGAAAAGTGTTGAAAAAGAGTAAACAGCTGTATCTTCGGTACCTAGTTGTGATGAGAGTACTAATACTCTATTGGTCTCCAGGATATTTTTCCACTGTGGAATGGTGTTATATCATTTTACAAGTATAGTGTGATTGCGAAAGGTAATAAGACAGCCATGAGTGAAAGAGTCAGAACGTGTCTCGACTTTCTACAATGCTAACTGAGAACTGTTGAAACAGTAAACAGCTGTAGCTTTGGTACCTAGCTGTGTTGTGAGTACTAATACTCCATTTGCTAGCAGCCTAAATTTCAAGCGTGGTATCATGTTATATTGTGTTAGAAGTATAGTGTGACTGCGACAGGTAATAAGGCAGTCATGAGTGTGAGAGTCAGAATGTGCCACGACTTTCAGTGATGATGACTGAAAACTGTTGAAACATAGAAAACAGCTGTATATTTGGTACCTCGTTGTCGTGAGAGTACTAATACTCTATTGGTTTCCAGGATATTTTTCTACTGTGATATGGAGTTATATCATAAGTATAGTGCAACTGCATCAGATAATCAGACAGTCATTCTTCATTAGCTAGCTGTGTTGAGAGTACTAATACTCTACTTGCTACCAGCTTATACTTGAACTGTGGCATCAAGCTATATTGTGTTAGAAATAAAGAGTGACTGCGACAGGTAATAAGGCAGTCATGAGTGTGAGAGTCAGAATGCGCCACGACTTTCGGTGATGGTAACTGAAAACTGTTGAAACACAGTAAACAGCTCTATCTTCGGTACCTAGTTGTGATGAGAGTATTAATACTCTATCGGTCACCAGGATATTTCTCTACCGTGGTATGGTGTTACATTATTTTATAAGCATAGTGTGACTGCGTAAGGTAATAAGACAGTCAGGAGTGAGAGAGTCAGAATGTGTCTCGACGTTCTACAATGCTAACTGAAAACTGTTGAAACACAGTAAACAGCTGTTGCTTTGTTACCTAGCTGTGTTGAGAGTACTAATACTACATTTGCAAACAGCCTAAATTTCAACCATGGTATCTTGTTACATTGTCTTAGAAGTATAGTGTGACTGCATCACTTAATAAGGCAGTCATGAGTGTGAGAGTCAGAATGTGGCACGACTTTCACTGACGGTGACTGAAAACTGTTGAAACACAGTAAACAGCTGTATATTCGGTACCTAGTTGTGGTGAGAGTGCTAATACTCTATTGGTTTCCATGATATTTTTCTACTGTGATATGGTGTTATATCATAAGTATAGTATGACTGCGTCAGATAATCAGACAGTCATTCATTAGCTAGCTGTGTTGAGAGTACTAATACTCTATTTGCTACCAACCTAAATTTCAACCATGGCCTCAGGCTCTATTGTGTTATAGCTATAGAGTGACTGTGACAGGTAATAAGGCGGTCTTGAGGGAGACAGTCAGAACGTGTCTCGACTTTCTACAATGCTAACTGAAAACTGTTGAAACACAGTAAACAGCTGTAGCTTTGGTACTTAGCTGTGGTGTGAGTACTAATACTCCATTTGCTAGCAGCCTAAATTTCAAGCGTGGTATCATGTTATATTGTGTTAGAAGTATAGTGGGACTGCGACAGGTAATAAGGCAGTCATGAGTGTGAGAGTCAGAATGTGCCACAACTTTCAGTGATGGCGACTGAAAAGTGTTGAAAAAGAGTAAACAGCTGTATCTTCGGTACCTAGTTGTGATGAGAGTACTAATACTCTATTGGTCTCCAGGATATTTTTCCACTGTGGAATGGTGTTATATCATTTTACAAGTATAGTGTGACAGCGAAAGGTAATAAGACAGCCATGAGTGAAAGAGTCAGAACGTGTCTCGACTTTCTACAATGCTAACTGAAAACTGTTAAACACAGTAAACAGCTGTAGCTTTGGTGCCTAGCTGTGTTGAGAGAACTAATACTGCATTTGCTACCAGCCTAAATTTCAAACGTGGTATCATGTTATATTGTGTTAGAAGAATAGTGTGACTGCGACAGGTAATAAGGCAGTCATGAGTGTGAGAGTCAGAATGTGCCACGACTTTCAGTGATGGTGGCTGAAAACTGTTGAAACATAGAAAACAGCTGTATATTCAGTACCTCGTTGTCGTGAGAGTACTAATACTCTATTGGTTTCCAGGATATTTTTCTACTGTGATATGGTGTTATATCATAAGTATAGTGCAACTGCACCAGATAATCAGACAGTCATTCATTAGCTAGCTGTGTTGAGAGTACTAATACTCTACTTGCTACCAGCTTATATTTGAACTGTGGCATCGAGCTATATTGTGTTAGAAATAAAGAGTGACTGCGACAGGTAATAAGGCAGTCATGAATGTGAGAGTCAGAATGCACCACGACTTTCGGTGATGGTAACTGAAAACTGTTGAAATACAGTAAACAGCTCTATCTTCGGTACCTAGTTGTGATGAGAGTACTAATACTCTATCGGTCACCAGGATATTTCTCTATCATGGTATGGTGTTACATTATTTTATAAGCATAGTGTGACTGCGTAAGGTAATAAGACAGTCATGAGTGAGAGAGTCAGAATATGTCTCGACGTTCTACAATGCTAACTGAAAACTGTTGAAACACAGTAAACAGCTGTTGCTTTGTTACCTAGCTGTGTTGAGAGTACTAATACTACATTTGCAAACAGCCTAAATTTCAACCATGGTATCTTGTTACATTGTCTTAGAAGTATAGTGTGACTGCATCACTTAATAAGGCAGTCATGAATGTGAGAGTCAGAATGTGGCACGACTTTCACTGACGGTGACTGAAAACTGTTGAAACACAGTAAACAGCTGTATATTCGGTACCTAGTTGTGGTGAGAGTGCTAATACTCTATTGGTTTCCATGATATTTTTCTTCTGTGATATAGTGTTATATCAGAAGTATAGTATGACTGCGTCAGATAGTCAGACAGTCATGCATTAGCTAGCTGTGTTGAGAGTACTAATACTCTATTTGCTACCAACCTAAATTTCAACCATGGCCTCAGGCTCTATTGTGTTATAGCTATAGAGTGACTGCGACAGGTAATAAGGAGGTCTTGAGTGAGACAGTCAGAACGTGTCTCGACTTTCTACAATGCTAACTGAGAACTGTTGAAACACAGTAAACAGCTGTAGCTTTGGTACCTAGCTGTGTTGTGAGTACTAATACTACATTTGCAAACAGCCTAAATTTCAACCATGGTATCTTGTTACATTGTCTTAGAAGTATAGTGTGACTGCATCACTTAATAAGGCAGTCATGAGTGTGAGAGTCAGAATGTGGCACGACTTTCACTGATGGTGACTGAAAACTGTTGAAACACAGTAAACAGCTGTATATTCGGTACCTAGTTGTGGTGAGAGTGCTAATACTCTATTGGTTTCCATGATATTTTTCTTCTGTGATATGGTGTTATATCAGAAGTATAGTATGACTGCGTCAGATAGTCAGACAGTCATTCATTAGCTAGCTGTGTTGAGAGTACTAATACTCTATTTTGCTACCAACCTAAATTTCAACCATGGCCTCAGGCTCTATTGTGTTATAGCTATAGAGTGACTGCGACAGGTAATAAGGCGGTCTTGAGTGAGACAGTCAGAACGTGTCTCGACTTTCTACAATGCTGAGAACTGTTGAAACACAGTAAACAGCTGTAGCTTTGGTACCTAGCTGTGTTGTGAGTACTAATACTCCATTTGCTAGCAGCCTAAATTTCAAGCGTGGTATCATGTTATATTGTGTTAGAAGTATAGTGTGACTGCGACAGGTAATAAGGCAGTCATGAGTGTGAGAGTCAGAATGTGCCACAACATTCAGTGATGGTGACTGAAAAGTGTTGAAAAAGAGTAAACAGCTGTAACTTCGGTACCTAGTTGTGATGAGAGCACTAATACTCTATTGGTCTCCAGGATATTTCTCCACTGTGGAATGGTGTTATATCATTTTACAAGTATAGTGTGACTGCGAAAGGTAATAAGACAGCCATGAGTGAAAGAGTCAGAACGTGTCTCGACTTTCTACAATTCTAACTGAAAACTGTTAAACACAGTAAACAGCTGTAGCTTTGGTACATAGCTGTGTTGAGAGTACTAATACTCCATTTGCTACCAGCCTAAATTTCAAATGTGGTATCATGTTATATTGTGTTAGAAGTATAGTGTGACTGCGACAGGTAATAAGGCAGTCATGAGTGTGAGAGTCCGAATGTGCCACGACTTTCAGCGATGATGACTGAAAACTGTTGAAACATAGAAAACAGCTGTATATTCGGTACCTAGTTGTGGTGAGAGTGCTAATACTCTATTGGTTTCCATGATATTTTTCTTCTGTGATATAGTGTTATATCAGAAGTATAGTATGACTGCGTCAGATAGTCAGACAGTCATTCATTAGCTAGCTGTGTTGAGAGTACTAATACTCTATTTGCTATCAACCTAAATTTCAACCATGGCCTCAGGCTCTATTGTGTTATAGCTATAGAGTGACTGCGACAGGTAATAAGGCGGTCTTGAGTGAGACAGTCAGATCGTGTCTCGACTTTCTACAATGCTAACTGAGAACTGTTGAAACACAGTAAACAGCTGTATCTTTGGTACCTAGCTGTGTTGTGAGTACAAATACTACATTTGCAAACAGCCTAAATTTCAACCATGGTATCTTGTTACATTGTCTTAGAAGTATAGTGTGACTGCATCACTTAATAAGGCAGTCATGAGTGTGAGAGTCAGAATGTGGCACGACTTTCACTGATGGTGACTGAAAACTGTTGAAACACAGTAAACAGCTGTATATTCGGTACCTAGTTGTGGTGAGAGTGCTAATACTCTATAGGTTTCCATGATATTTTTCTACTGTGATATGGTGTTATATCATAAGTATAGTATGACTGCGTCAGATAATCAGACAGTCATTCATTAGCTAGCTGTGTTGGGAGTACTAATATTCTATTTCCTCCCAACCTAAATTTCAACCATGGCTTCAGGCTCTATTGTGTTATAGCTATAGAGTGACTGCGACAGGTAATAAGGCGGTCTTGAGTGAGACAGTCAGAACGTGTCTCGACCTTCTACAATGCTAACTGAGAACTGTTGAAACACAGTAAACAGCTGTAGCTTTGGTACCTAGCTGTGTTGTGAGTACTAATACTCCATTTGCTAGCAGCCTAAATTTTAAGCGTTGTATCATGTTATATTGTGTTAGAAGTATAGTGTGACTGCGACAGGTAATAAGGCAGTCATGAGTGTGAGAGTCAGAATGTGCCACAACTTTCAGTGATGGTGACTGAAAAGTGTTGAAAAAGAGTAAACAGCTGTATCTTCGGTACCTAGTTGTGATGAGAGTACTAATACTCTATTGGTCTCCAGGATATTTTTCCACTGTGGAATGGTGTTATATCATTTTACAAGTATAGTCTGACTGCGGAAGGTAATAAGACAGCCATGAGTGAAAGAGTCAGAACGTGTCTCGACTTTCTACAATGCTAACTGAAAACTGTTAAACACAGTAAACAGCTGTAGCTTTGGTGCCTAGCTGTGTTGAGAGAACTAATACTGCATTTGCTACCAGCCTAAATTTCAAACGTGGTATCATGTTATATTGTGTTAGAAGAATAGTGTGACTGCGACAGGTAATAAGGCAGTCATGAGTGTGAGAGTCAGAATGTGCCACGACTTTCAGTGATGGTGGCTGAAAACTGTTGAAACATAGAAAACAGCTGTATATTCAGTACCTCGTTGTCGTGAGAGTACTAATACTCTATTGGTTTCCAGGATATTTTTCTACTGTGATATGGTGTTATATCATAAGTATAGTGCAACTGCACCAGATAATCAGACAGTCATTCATTAGCTAGCTGTGTTGAGAGTACTAATACTCTACTTGCTACCAGCTTATATTTGAACTGTGGCATCGAGCTATATTGTGTTAGAAATAAAGAGTGACTGCGACAGGTAATAAGGCAGTCATGAATGTGAGAGTCAGAATGCACCACGACTTTCGGTGATGGTAACTGAAAACTGTTGAAATACAGTAAACAGCTCTATCTTCGGTACCTAGTTGTGATGAGAGTACTAATACTCTATCGGTCACCAGGATATTTCTCTATCATGGTATGGTGTTACATTATTTTATAAGCATAGTGTGACTGCGTAAGGTAATAAGACAGTCATGAGTGAGAGAGTCAGAATATGTCTCGACGTTCTACAATGCTAACTGAAAACTGTTGAAACACAGTAAACAGCTGTTGCTTTGTTACCTAGCTGTGTTGAGAGTACTAATACTACATTTGCAAACAGCCTAAATTTCAACCATGGTATCTTGTTACATTGTCTTAGAAGTATAGTGTGACTGCATCACTTAATAAGGCAGTCATGAATGTGAGAGTCAGAATGTGGCACGACTTTCACTGACGGTGACTGAAAACTGTTGAAACACAGCAAACAGCTGTATATTCGGTACCTAGTTGTGGTGAGAGTGCTAATACTCTATTGGTTTCCATGATATTTTTCTTCTGTGATATAGTGTTATATCAGAAGTATAGTATGACTGCGTCAGATAGTCAGACAGTCATGCATTAGCTAGCTGTGTTGAGAGTACTAATACTCTATTTGCTACCAACCTAAATTTCAACCATGGCCTCAGGCTCTATTGTGTTATAGCTATAGAGTGACTGCGACAGGTAATAAGGAGGTCTTGAGTGAGACAGTCAGAACGTGTCTCGACTTTCTACAATGCTAACTGAGAACTGTTGAAACACAGTAAACAGCTGTAGCTTTGGTACCTAGCTGTGTTGTGAGTACTAATACTACATTTGCAAACAGCCTAAATTTCAACCATGGTATCTTGTTACATTGTCTTAGAAGTATAGTGTGACTGCATCACTTAATAAGGCAGTCATGAGTGTGAGAGTCAGAATGTGGCACGACTTTCACTGATGGTGACTGAAAACTGTTGAAACACAGTAAACAGCTGTATATTCGGTACCTAGTTGTGGTGAGAGTGCTAATACTCTATTGGTTTCCATGATATTTTTCTTCTGTGATATGGTGTTATATCAGAAGTATAGTATGACTGCGTCAGATAGTCAGACAGTCATTCATTAGCTAGCTGTGTTGAGAGTACTAATACTCTATTTGCTACCAACCTAAATTTCAACCATGGCCTCAGGCTCTATTGTGTTATAGCTATAGAGTGACTGCGACAGGTAATAAGGCGGTCTTGAGTGAGACAGTCAGAACGTGTCTCGACTTTCTACAATGCTGAGAACTGTTGAAACACAGTAAACAGCTGTAGCTTTGGTACCTAGCTGTGTTGTGAGTACTAATACTCCATTTGCTAGCAGCCTAAATTTCAAGCGTGGTATCATGTTATATTGTGTTAGAAGTATAGTGTGACTGCGACAGGTAATAAGGCAGTCATGAGTGTGAGAGTCAGAATGTGCCACAACATTCAGTGATGGTGACTGAAAAGTGTTGAAAAAGAGTAAACAGCTGTAACTTCGGTACCTAGTTGTGATGAGAGCACTAATACTCTATTGGTCTCCAGGATATTTCTCCACTGTGGAATGGTGTTATATCATTTTACAAGTATAGTGTGACTGCGAAAGGTAATAAGACAGCCATGAGTGAAAGAGTCAGAACGTGTCTCGACTTTCTACAATGCTAACTGAAAACTGTTAAACACAATAAACAGCTGTAGCTTTGGTACCTAGCTGTGTTGTGAGTACTAATACTCCATTTGCTAGCAGCCTAAATTTCAAATGTGGTATCATGTTATATTGTGTTAGAAGTATAGTGTGACTGCGACAGGTAATAAGGCAGTCATGAGTGTGAGAGTCCGAATGTGCCACGACTTTCAGCGATGATGACTGAAAACTGATGAAACATAGAAAACAGCTGTATATTCGGTACCTAGTTGTGGTGAGAGTGCTAATACTCTATTGGTTTCCATGATATTTTTCTTCTGTGATATAGTGTTATATCAGAAGTATAGTATGACTGCGTCAGATAGTCAGACAGTCATTCATTAGCTAGCTGTGTTGAGAGTACTAATACTCTATTTGCTATCAACCTAAATTTCAACCATGGCCTCAGGCTCTATTGTGTTATAGCTATAGAGTGACTGCGACAGGTAATAAGGCGGTCTTGAGTGAGACAGTCAGATCGTGTCTCGACTTTCTACAATGCTAACTGAGAACTGTTGAAACACAGTAAACAGCTGTATCTTTGGTACCTAGCTGTGTTGTGAGTACAAATACTACATTTGCAAACAGCCTAAATTTCAACCATGGTATCTTGTTACATTGTCTTAGAAGTATAGTGTGACTGCATCACTTAATAAGGCAGTCATGAGTGTGAGAGTCAGAATGTGGCACGACTTTCACTGATGGTGACTGAAAACTGTTGAAACACAGTAAACAGCTGTATATTCGGTACCTAGTTGTGGTGAGAGTGCTAATACTCTATTGGTTTCCATGATATTTTTCTACTGTGATATGGTGTTATATCATAAGTATAGTATGACTGCGTCAGATAATCAGACAGTCATTCATTAGCTAGCTGTGTTGGGAGTACTAATATTCTATTTCCTCCCAACCTAAATTTCAACCATGGCCTCAGGCTCTATTGTGTTATAGCTATAGAGTGACTGCGACAGGTAATAAGGCGGTCTTGAGTGAGACAGTCAGAACGTGTCTCGACCTTCTACAATGCTAACTGAGAACTGTTGAAACACAGTAAACAGCTGTAGCTTTGGTACCTAGCTGTGTTGTGAGTACTAATACTCCATTTGCTAGCAGCCTAAATTTTAAGCGTTGTATCATGTTATATTGTGTTAGAAGTATAGTGTGACTGCGACAGGTAATAAGGCAGTCATGAGTGTGAGAGTCAGAATGTGCCACAACTTTCAGTGATGGTGACTGAAAAGTGTTGAAAAAGAGTAAACAGCTGTATCTTCGGTACCTAGTTGTGATGAGAGTACTAATACTCTATTGGTCTCCAGGATATTTTTCCACTGTGGAATGGTGTTATATCATTTTACAAGTATAGTCTGACTGCGGAAGGTAATAAGACAGCCATGAGTGAAAGAGTCAGAACGTGTCTCGACTTTCTACAATGCTAACTGAAAACTGTTAAACACAGTAAACAGCTGTAGCTTTGGTACCTAGCTGTGTTGAGAGTACTAATACTCCATTTGCTACCAGCCTAAATTTCAAACGTGGTATCATGTTATATTGTGTTAGAAGTATAGTGTGACTGCGACAGGTAATAAGGCAGTCATGAGTGTGAGAGTCAGAATGTGCCACGACTTTCAATGATGGTGACTGAAAACTGTTGAAACATAGAAAACAGCTGTATATTCGGTACCTCGTTGTCGTGAGAGTACTAATACTCTATTGGTTTCCAGGATATTTTTCTACTGTGATATGGTGTTATATCATAAGTATAGTGCAACTGCATCAGATAATCAGACAGTCATTCTTCATTAGCTAGCTGTGTTGAGAGTACTAATACTCTACTTGCTACCAGCTTATACTTGAACTGTGGCATCAAGCTATATTGTGTTAGAAATAAAGAGTGACTGCGACAGGTAATAAGGCAGTCATGAGTGTGAGAGTCAGAATGCGCCACGACTTTCGGTGATGGTAACTGAAAACTGTTGAAACACAGTAAACAGCTCTATCTTCGGTACCTAGTTGTGATGAGAGTACTAATACTCTATCGGTTACCAGGATATTTCTCTACCGTGGTATGGTGTTACATTATTTTATAAGCATAGTGTGACTGCATAAGGTAATAAGACAGTCATGAGTGAGAGAGTCAGAATGTGTCTCGACGTTCTACAATGCTAACTGAAAACTGTTGAAACACAGTAAACAGCTGTTGCTTTGTTACCTAGCTGTGTTGAGAGTACTAATACTACATTTGCAAACAGCCTAAATTTCAACCATGGTATCTTGTTACATTGTCTTAGAAGTATAGTGTGACTGCATCACTTAATAAGGCAGTCATGAGTGTGAGAGTCAGAATGTGGCACGACTTTCACTGACGGTGACTGAAAACTGTTGAAACACAGTGAACAGCTGTATATTCGGTACCTAGTTGTGGTGAGAGTGCTAATACTCTATTGGTTTCCATGATATTTTTCTTCTGTGATATGGTGTTATATCAGAAGTATAGTATGACTGCGTCAGATAGTCAGACAGTCATTCATTAGCTGGCTGTGTTGAGAGTACTAGTACTCTATTTGCTACCAACCTAAATTTCAACCATGGCCTCAGGCTCTATTGTGTTATAGCTATAGAGTGACTGCGACAGGTAATAAGGCGGACTTGAGTGAGACAGTCAGAACGTGTCTCGACTTTCTACAATGCTAACTGAGAACTGTTGAAACACAGTAAACAGCTGTAGCTTTGGTACCTAGCTGTGTTGTGAGTACTAATACTACATTTGCAAACAGCCTAAATTTCAACCATGGTATCTTGTTACATTGTCTTAGAAGTATAGTGTGACTGCATCACTTAATAAGGCAGTCATGAGTGTGAGAGTGAGAATGTGGCACGACTTTCACTGACGGTGACTGAAAACTGTTGAAACACAGTAAACAGCTGTATATTCGGTACCTAGTTGTGGTGAGAGTGCTAATACTCTATTGGTTTCCATGATATTTTTCTTCTGTGATATGGTGTTATATCAGAAGTATAGTATGACTGCGTCAGATAGTCAGACAGTCATTCATTAGCTAGCTGTGTTGAGAGTACTAATACTCTATTTGCTACCAACCTAAATTTCAACCATGGCCTCAGGCTCTATTGTGTTATAGCTATAGAGTGACTGCGACAGGTAATAAGGCGGTCTTGAGTGAGACAGTCAGAACGTATCTCGACTTTCTACAATGCTAACAGAGAACTGTTGAAACACAGTAAACAGCTGTAGCTTTGGTACCTAGCTGTGTTGTGAGTACTAATACTCCATTTGCTAGCAGCCTAAATTTCAAGCGTGGTATCATGTTATATTGTGCTAGAAGTATAGTGTGACTGCGACAGGTAATAAGGCAGTCATGAGTGTGAGAGTCAGAATGTGCCACAACTTTCAGTGATGGTGACTGAAAAGTGTTGAAAAAGAGTAAACAGCTGTATCTTCGGTACCTAGTTGTGATGAGAGTACTAATACTCTATTGGTCTCCAGGATATTTTTCCACTGTGGAATGGTGTTATATCATTTTACAAGTATAGTGTGACTGCGAAAGGTAATAAGACGGCCATGAGTGAAAGAGTCAGAATGTGTCTCGACTTTCTACAATGCTAACTGAGAACTGTTGAAACAGTAAACAGCTGTAGCTTTGGTACCTAGCTGTGTTGTGAGTACTAATACTCCATTTGCTAGCAGCCTAAATTTCAAGCGTGGTATCATGTTATATTGTGTTAGAAGTATAGTGTGACTGCGACAGGTAATAAGGCAGTCATGAGTGTGAGAGTCAGAATGTGCCACGACTTTCAGTGATGATGACTGAAAACTGTTGAAACATAGAAAACAGCTGTATATTTGGTACCTCGTTGTCGTGAGAGTACTAATACTCTATTGGTTTCCAGGATATTTTTCTACTGTGATATGGAGTTATATCATAAGTATAGTGCAACTGCATCAGATAATCAGACAGTCATTCTTCATTAGCTAGCTGTGTTGAGAGTACTAATACTCTACTTGCTACCAGCTTATACTTGAACTGTGGCATCAAGCTATATTGTGTTAGAAATAAAGAGTGACTGCGACAGGTAATAAGGCAGTCATGAGTGTGAGAGTCAGAATGCGCCACGACTTTCGGTGATGGTAACTGAAAACTGTTGAAACACAGTAAACAGCTCTATCTTCGGTACCTAGTTGTGATGAGAGTACTAATACTCTATCGGTCACCAGGATATTTCTGTACCGTGGTATGGTGTTACATTATTATATAAGCATAGTGTGACTGCGTAAGGTAATAAGACAGTCATGAGTGAGAGAGTCAGAATGTGTCTCGACGTTCTACAATGCTAACTGAAAACTGTTGAAACACAGTAAACAGCTGTTGCTTTGTTACCTAGCTGTGTTGAGAGTACTAATACTACATTTGCAAACAGCCTAAATTTCAACCATGGTATCTTGTTTCATTGTCTTAGAAGTATAGTGTGACTGCATCACTTAATAAGGCAGTCATGAGTGTGAGAGTCAGAATGTGGCACGACTTTCACTGACGGTGACTGAAAACTGTTGAAACACAGTAAACAGCTGTATATTCGGTACCTAGTTGTGGTGAGAGTGCTAATACTCTATTGGTTTCCATGATATTTTTCTACTGTGATATGGTGTTATATCATAAGTATAGTATGACTGCGTCAGATAATCAGACAGTCATTCATTAGCTAGCTGTGTTGTGAGTACTAATACTCTATTTCCTGCCAACCTAAATTTCAACCATGGCCTCAGGCTCTATTGTGTTATAGCTATAGAGTGACTGCGACAGGTAATAAGGCGGTCTTGAGTGAGACAGTCAGATCGTGTCTCGACTTTCTACAATGCTAACTGAGAACTGTTGAAACACAGTAAACAGCTGTATCTTTGGTACCTAGCTGTGTTGTGAGTACAAATACTACATTTGCAAACAGCCTAAATTTCAACCATGGTATCTTGTTACATTGTCTTAGAAGTATAGTGTGACTGCATCACTTAATAAGGCAGTCATGAGTGTGAGAGTCAGAATGTGGCACGACTTTCACTGATGGTGACTGAAAACTGTTGAAACACAGTAAACAGCTGTATATTCGGTACCTAGTTGTGATGAGAGTACTAATACTCTATTGGTCTCCAGGATATTTTTCCACTGTGGAATGGTGTTATATCATTTTACAAGTATAGTGTGACTGCGAAAGGTAATAAGACAGCCATGAGTGAAAGAGTCAGAACGTGTCTCGACTTTCTACAATGCTAACTGAGAACTGTTGAAACAGTAAACAGCTGTAGCTTTGGTACCTAGCTGTGTTGTGAGTACTAATACTCCATTTGCTAGCAGCCTAAATTTCAAGCGTGGTATCATGTTATATTGTGTTAGAAGTGTAGTGTGACTGCGACAGGTAATAAGGCAGTCATGAGTGTGAGAGTCAGAATGTGCCACGCCTTTCAGTGATGATGACTGAAAACTGTTGAAACATAGAAAACAGCTGTATATTTGGTACCTCGTTGTCGTGAGAGTACTAATACTCTATTGGTTTCCAGGATATTTTTCTACTGTGATATGGAGTTATATCATAAGTATAGTGCAACTGCATCAGATAATCAGACAGTCATTCTTCATTAGCTAGCTGTGTTGTGAGTACTAATACTCTACTTGCTACCAGCTTATACTTGAACTGTGGCATCAAGCTATATTGTGTTAGAAATAAAGAGTGACTGCGACAGGTAATAAGGCAGTCATGAGTGTGAGAGTCAGAATGCGCCACGACTTTCGGTGATGGTAACTGAAAACTGTTGAAACACAGTAAACAGCTCTATCTTCGGTACCTAGTTGTGATGAGAGTATTAATACTCTATCGGTCACCAGGATATTTCTCTACCGTGGTATGGTGTTACATTAATTTATAAGCATAGTGTGACTGCGTAAGGTAATAAGACAGTCAGGAGTGAGAGAGTCAGAATGTGTCTCGACGTTCTACAATGCTAACTGAAAACTGTTGAAACACAGTAAACAGCTGTTGCTTTGTTACCTAGCTGTGTTGAGAGTACTAATACTACATTTGCAAACAGCCTAAATTTCAACCATGGTATCTTGTTACATTGTCTTAGAAGTATAGTGTGACTGCATCACTTAATAAGGCAGTCATGAGTGTGAGAGTCAGAATGTGGCACGACTTTCACTGACGGTGACTGAAAACTGTTGAAACACAGTAAACAGCTGTATATTCGGGACCTAGTTGTGGAGAGAGTGCTAATACTCTATTGGTTTCCATGATATTTTTCTACTGTGATATGGTGTTATATCATAAGTATAGTATGACTGCGTCAGATAATCAGACAGTCATTCATTAGCTAGCTGTGTTGAGAGTACTAATACTCTATTTGCTACCAACCTAAATTTCAACCATGGCCTCAGGCTCTATTGTGTTATAGCTATAGAGTGACTGTGACATGTAATAAGGCGGTCTTGAGGGAGACAGTCAGAACGTGTCTCGACTTTCTACAATGCTAACTGAAAACTGTTGAAACACAGTAAACAGCTGTAGCTTTGGTACTTAGCTGTGGTGTGAGTACTAATACTCCATTTGCTAGCAGCCTAAATTTCAAGCGTGGTATCATGTTATATTGTGTTAGAAGTATAGTGGGACTGCGACAGGTAATAAGGCAGTCATGAGTGTGAGAGTCAGAATGTGCCACAACTTTCAGTGATGGCGACTGAAAAGTGTTGAAAAAGAGTAAACAGCTGTATCTTCGGTACCTAGTTGTGATGAGAGTACTAATACTCTATTGGTCTCCAGGATATTTTTCCACTGTGGAATGGTGTTATATCATTTTACAAGTATAGTGTGACAGCGAAAGGTAATAAGACAGCCATGAGTGAAAGAGTCAGAACGTGTCTCGACTTTCTACAATGCTAACTGAAAACTGTTAAACACAGTAAACAGCTGTAGCTTTGGTGCCTAGCTGTGTTGAGAGAACTAATACTGCATTTGCTACCAGCCTAAATTTCAAATGTGGTATCATGTTATATTGTGTTAGAAGAATAGTGTGACTGCGACAGGTAATAAGGCAGTCATGAGTGTGAGAGTCAGAATGTGCCACGACTTTCAGTGATGGTGGCTGAAAACTGTTGAAACATAGAAAACAGCTGTATATTCAGTACCTCGTTGTCGTGAGAGTACTAATACTCTATTGGTTTCCAGGATATTTTTCTACTGTGATATGGTGTTATATCATAAGTATAGTGCAACTGCACCAGATAATCAGACAGTCATTCATTAGCTAGCTGTGTTGAGAGTACTAATACTCTACCTGCTACCAGCTTATATTTGAACTGTGGCATCGAGCTATATTGTGTTAGAAATAAAGAGTGACTGCGACAGGTAATAAGGCAGTCATGAATGTGAGAGTCAGAATGCACCACGACTTTCGGTGATGGTAACTGAAAACTGTTGAAATACAGTAAACAGCTCTATCTTCGGTACCTAGTTGTGATGAGAGTACTAATACTCTATCGGTCACCAGGATATTTCTCTATCATGGTATGGTGTTACATTATTTTATAAGCATAGTGTGACTGCGTAAGGTAATAAGACAGTCATGAGTGAGAGAGTCAGAATGTGTCTCGACGTTCTACAATGCTAACTGAAAACTGTTGAAACACAGTAAACAGCTGTTGCTTTGTTACCTAGCTGTGTTGAGAGTACTAATACTACATTTGCAAACAGCCTAAATTTCAACCATGGTATCTTGTTTCATTGTCTTAGAAGTATAGTGTGACTGCATCACTTAATAAGGCAGTCATGAGTGTGAGAGTCAGAATGTGGCACGACATTCACTGACGGTGACTGAAAACTGTTGAAACACAGTAAACAGCTGTATATTCGGTACCTAGTTGTGGTGAGAGTGCTAATACTCTATTGGTTTCCATGATATTTTTCTACTGTGATATGGTGTTATATCATAAGTATAGTATGACTGCGTCAGATAATCAGACAGTCATTCATTAGCTAGCTGTGTTGTGAGTACTAATACTCTATTTCCTGCCAACCTAAATTTCAACCATGGCCTCAGGCTCTATTGTGTTATAGCTATAGAGTGACTGCGACAGGTAATAAGGCGGTCTTGAGTGAGACAGTCAGATCGTGTCTCGACTTTCTACAATGCTAACTGAGAACTGTTGAAACACAGTAAACAGCTGTATCTTTGGTACCTAGCTGTGTTGTGAGTACAAATACTACATTTGCAAACAGCCTAAATTTCAACCATGGTATCTTGTTACATTGTCTTAGAAGTATAGTGTGACTGCATCACTTAATAAGGCAGTCATGAGTGTGAGAGTCAGAATGTGGCACGACTTTCACTGATGGTGACTGAAAACTGTTGAAACACAGTAAACAGCTGTATATTCGGTACCTAGTTGTGATGAGAGTACTAATACTCTATTGGTCTCCAGGATATTTTTCCACTGTGGAATGGTGTTATATCATTTTACAAGTATAGTGTGACTGCGAAAGGTAATAAGACAGCCATGAGTGAAAGAGTCAGAACGTGTCTCGACTTTCTACAATGCTAACTGAGAACTGTTGAAACAGTAAACAGCTGTAGCTTTGGTACCTAGCTGTGTTGTGAGTACTAATACTCCATTTGCTAGCAGCCTAAATTTCAAGCGTGGTATCATGTTATATTGTGTTAGAAGTGTAGTGTGACTGCGACAGGTAATAAGGCAGTCATGAGTGTGAGAGTCAGAATGTGCCACGCCTTTCAGTGATGATGACTGAAAACTGTTGAAACATAGAAAACAGCTGTATATTTGGTACCTCGTTGTCGTGAGAGTACTAATACTCTATTGGTTTCCAGGATATTTTTCTACTGTGATATGGAGTTATATCATAAGTATAGTGCAACTGCATCAGATAATCAGACAGTCATTCTTCATTAGCTAGCTGTGTTGTGAGTACTAATACTCTACTTGCTACCAGCTTATACTTGAACTGTGGCATCAAGCTATATTGTGTTAGAAATAAAGAGTGACTGCGACAGGTAATAAGGCAGTCATGAGTGTGAGAGTCAGAATGCGCCACGACTTTCGGTGATGGTAACTGAAAACTGTTGAAACACAGTAAACAGCTCTATCTTCGGTACCTAGTTGTGATGAGAGTATTAATACTCTATCGGTCACCAGGATATTTCTCTACCGTGGTATGGTGTTACATTAATTTATAAGCATAGTGTGACTGCGTAAGGTAATAAGACAGTCAGGAGTGAGAGAGTCAGAATGTGTCTCGACGTTCTACAATGCTAACTGAAAACTGTTGAAACACAGTAAACAGCTGTTGCTTTGTTACCTAGCTGTGTTGAGAGTACTAATACTACATTTGCAAACAGCCTAAATTTCAACCATGGTATCTTGTTACATTGTCTTAGAAGTATAGTGTGACTGCATCACTTAATAAGGCAGTCATGAGTGTGAGAGTCAGAATGTGGCACGACTTTCACTGACGGTGACTGAAAACTGTTGAAACACAGTAAACAGCTGTATATTCGGGACCTAGTTGTGGAGAGAGTGCTAATACTCTATTGGTTTCCATGATATTTTTCTACTGTGATATGGTGTTATATCATAAGTATAGTATGACTGCGTCAGATAATCAGACAGTCATTCATTAGCTAGCTGTGTTGAGAGTACTAATACTCTATTTGCTACCAACCTAAATTTCAACCATGGCCTCAGGCTCTATTGTGTTATAGCTATAGAGTGACTGTGACATGTAATAAGGCGGTCTTGAGGGAGACAGTCAGAACGTGTCTCGACTTTCTACAATGCTAACTGAAAACTGTTGAAACACAGTAAACAGCTGTAGCTTTGGTACTTAGCTGTGGTGTGAGTACTAATACTCCATTTGCTAGCAGCCTAAATTTCAAGCGTGGTATCATGTTATATTGTGTTAGAAGTATAGTGGGACTGCGACAGGTAATAAGGCAGTCATGAGTGTGAGAGTCAGAATGTGCCACAACTTTCAGTGATGGCGACTGAAAAGTGTTGAAAAAGAGTAAACAGCTGTATCTTCGGTACCTAGTTGTGATGAGAGTACTAATACTCTATTGGTCTCCAGGATATTTTTCCACTGTGGAATGGTGTTATATCATTTTACAAGTATAGTGTGACAGCGAAAGGTAATAAGACAGCCATGAGTGAAAGAGTCAGAACGTGTCTCGACTTTCTACAATGCTAACTGAAAACTGTTAAACACAGTAAACAGCTGTAGCTTTGGTGCCTAGCTGTGTTGAGAGAACTAATACTGCATTTGCTACCAGCCTAAATTTCAAATGTGGTATCATGTTATATTGTGTTAGAAGAATAGTGTGACTGCGACAGGTAATAAGGCAGTCATGAGTGTGAGAGTCAGAATGTGCCACGACTTTCAGTGATGGTGGCTGAAAACTGTTGAAACATAGAAAACAGCTGTATATTCAGTACCTCGTTGTCGTGAGAGTACTAATACTCTATTGGTTTCCAGGATATTTTTCTACTGTGATATGGTGTTATATCATAAGTATAGTGCAACTGCACCAGATAATCAGACAGTCATTCATTAGCTAGCTGTGTTGAGAGTACTAATACTCTACTTGCTACCAGCTTATATTTGAACTGTGGCATCGAGCTATATTGTGTTAGAAATAAAGAGTGACTGCGACAGGTAATAAGGCAGTCATGAATGTGAGAGTCAGAATGCACCACGACTTTCGGTGATGGTAACTGAAAACTGTTGAAATACAGTAAACAGCTCTATCTTCGGTACCTAGTTGTGATGAGAGTACTAATACTCTATCGGTCACCAGGATATTTCTCTATCATGGTATGGTGTTACATTATTTTATAAGCATAGTGTGACTGCGTAAGGTAATAAGACAGTCATGAGTGAGAGAGTCAGAATATGTCTCGACGTTCTACAATGCTAACTGAAAACTGTTGAAACACAGTAAACAGCTGTTGCTTTGTTACCTAGCTGTGTTGAGAGTACTAATACTACATTTGCAAACAGCCTAAATTTCAACCATGGTATCTTGTTACATTGTCTTAGAAGTATAGTGTGACTGCATCACTTAATAAGGCAGTCATGAGTGTGAGAGTCAGAATGTGGCACGACTTTCACTGACGGTGACTGAAAACTGTTGAAACACAGTAAACAGCTGTATATTCGGTACCTAGTTGTGGTGAGAGTGCTAACACTCTATTGGTTTCCATGATACTTCTCTACTGTGATATGGTGTTATATCATAAGTATAGTATGACTGCGTCAGATAATCAGACAGTCATTCAGAACGTGTCTCGACTTTCTACAGTGCTAACTGAGAACTGTTGAAACACAGTAAACAGCTGTAGCTTTGGTACCTAGCTGTGTTGTGAGTACTAATACTCCATTTTCTAGCAGCTTAAATTTCAAGCGTGGTATCATGTTATATTGTGTTAGAAGTATAGTGTTACTGCGACAGGTAATAAGGCAGTCATGAGTGTGAGAGTCAGAATGTGCCACAACTTTCAGTGATGGTGACTGAAAAGTGTTGAAAAAGAGTAAACAGCTGTATCTTCGGTACCTAGTTGTGATGAGAGTACTAATACTCTATTGGTCTCCAGGATATTTTTCCACTGTGGAATGGTGTTATATCATTTTACAAGTATAGTGTGACTGCGAAAGGTAATAAGACAGCCATGAGTGAAAGAGTCAGAACGTGTCTCGACTTTCTACAATGCTAACTGAAAACTGTTGAAACACACAAAACAGCTGTTGCTTTGTGACCTAGGTTTGTTGAGAGTACTAATACTCCATATGCAACCAGCCTAAATTTCGACCATGGTATCTTGTTACATTGTGTTAGAAGTATAGTGTGACTGCGTCGCTTAATAAGACAGTCATGAGTGTGAGAGTCAGAATGTGGCACGACTTTCACTTTACAAGTATAGTGTGACTACGAAAGGTAATAAGACAGCCATGAGTGAAAGAGTCAGAATGTGTCTCGACTTTCTACAATGCTAACTGAAAACTGTTGAAACACACAAAACAGCTGTTGCTTTGTGACCTAGGTTTGTTGAGAGTACTAATACTCCATATGCAACCAGCCTAAATTTCGACCATGGTATCTTGTTACATTGTGTTAGAAGTATAGTGTGACTGCGTCGCTTAATAAGACAGTCATGAGTGTGAGAGTCAGAATGTGGCACGACTTTCACTGATGGTGACTGAAAACTGATGAAGCACAGTAAACAGCTGTATTTTCGGTCCTCAGTTGTGATGAGAGCACTAATACTCTATTGGTTTCCAGAATATTTTCTACTATGGTATAGTGTTAGATAATTTTATAAGTATAGTGTGACTGCGACAGGTAATAAGACAGTCATTCATTAGCTAGCTGTGTTGAGAGTACTAATACTCTATTTGCTACCAGCCTAAATTTGAAAAAAAAATGGTATCATGTTATATTGTGTTAGAAGTATAGTGTGACTGCATCAGCTGATAAGGCAGTCGTGAGTGTGACAGTGATAATGTGGCACGAGTTTCAGTGATGGTGACTGAAAACTGTTGAAACACAGTAAACAGCTGCATTTTCACCATCTAATTGTAATCAGAGTACTAATACTCTATTGGTTACCAGGATATTTTTTCGACTCTGGTATGGTGTTATATCATTTTATAAGTATAGTGTGACTGCGAAAGGTAATAAGACAGCCATGAGTGAAAGAGTCAGAACGTGTCTCGACTTTCTACAATGCTAGCTGAAAACTGTTAAACACAGTAAACAGCTGTAGCTTTGGTACCTAGCTGTGTTGAGAGTACTAATACTCCATTTGCTACCAGCCTAAATTTCAAATGTGATATCATGTTATATTGTGTTAGAAGTATAGTGTGACTGCGACAGGTAATAAGGCAGTCATGAGTGTGAGAGTCAGAATGTGCCACGACTTTCAGTGATGGTGACTGAAAACTGTTGAAACATAGAAAACAGCTGTATATTCGGAACCTTGTTGTGGTGAGAGTACTAATACTCTATTGGTTTCCAGGATATTTTTCTACTGTGATATGGTGTTATATCATAAGTATAGTGCAACTGCATCAGATAATCACATAGTCATTCATTAGCTAGCTGTGTTGAGAGTACTAATACTCCACTTGCTACCAGCTTGTATTTGAACTGTGGCATCAAGCTATATTGTGTTAGAAATAAAGAGTGACTGAGTCAGGTAATAAGGCAGTCATGAGTGTGAGAGTCACAATGCGCCACGACTTTCGGTGATGGTAACTGAAAACTGTTGAAACACAGTAAACAGCTCTATCTTCGGTACCTAGTTGTGATGAGAGTACTAATACTCTATCGGTCACCAGGATATTTCTCTACCGTGGTATGGTGTTACATTATTTTATAAGCATAGTGTGACTGCGTAAGGTAATAAGACAGTCATGAGTGAGAGAGTCAGAATATGTCTCGACGTTCTACAATGCTAACTGAAAACTGTTGAAACACAGTAAACAGCTGTTGCTTTGTTACCTAGCTGTGTTGAGAGTACTAATACTACATTTGCAAACAGCCTAAATTTCAACCATGGTATCTTGTTACATTGTCTTAGAAGTATAGTGTGACTGCATCACTTAATAAGGCAGTCATGAATGTGAGAGTCAGAATGTGGCACGACTTTCACTGACGGTGACTGAAAACTGTTGAAACACAGTAAACAGCTGTATATTCGGTACCTAGTTGTGGTGAGAGTGCTAATACTCTATTGGTTTCCATGATATTTTTCTTCTGTGATATAGTGTTATATCAGAAGTATAGTATGACTGCGTCAGATAGTCAGACAGTCATGCATTAGCTAGCTGTGTTGAGAGTACTGATACTCTATTTGCTACCAACCTAAATTTCAACCATGGCCTCAGGCTCTATTGTGTTATAGCTATAGAGTGACTGCGACAGGTAATAAGGAGGTCTTGAGTGAGACAGTCAGAACGTGCCTCGACTTTCTACAATGCTAACTGAGAACTGTTGAAACACAGTAAACAGCTGTAGCTTTGGTGCCTAGCTGTGTTGTGAGTACTAATACTCCATTTGCTAGCAGCCTAAATTTCAAGCGTGGTATCATGTTATATTGTGTTAGAAGTATAGTGTGACTGCGACAGGTAATAAGGCAGTCATGAGTGTGAGAGTCAGAATGTGCCACAATTTTCAGTGATGGTACTGAAAAGTGTTGAAAAAGAGTAAACAGCTGTATCTTTGGTACCTAGTTGTGATGAGAGTACTAATACTCTATTGGTCTCCAGGATATTTTTCCACTGTGGAATGGTGTTATATCATTTTACAAGTATAGTGTGATTGCGAAAGGTAATAAGACAGCCATGAGTGAAAGAGTCAGAACGTGTCTCGACTTTCTACAATGCTAACTGAAAACTGTTAAACACAATAAACAGCTGTAGCTTTGGTACCTAGCTGTGTTGAGAGTACTAATACTCCATTTGCTATCAGCCTAAATTTCAAACGTGGTATCATGTTATATTGTGTTAGAAGTATAGTGTGACTGCGACAGGTAATAAGGCAGTCATGAGTGTGAGAGTCAGAATGTGCCACGACTTTCAGTGATGGTGACTGAAAACTGTTGAAACATAGAAAACAGCTGTATATTCGGTACCTCGTTGTCGTGAGAGTACTAATACTCTATTGGTTTCCAGGATATTTTACTACTGTGATATGGTGTTATATCATAAGTATAGTGCAACTGCATCAGATAATCAGACAGTCATTCATTAGCTAGCTGTGTTGAGAGTACTAATACTCTACATGCTACCAGCTTATATTTGAACTGTGGCATCAAGTTATATTGTCTTAGAAATAAAGAGTGACTGCGACAGGTAATAAGGCAGTCATGAGTGTGAGGGTCAGAATGCGCCACGACTTTCGGTGATGGTAACTGAAAACTGTTGAAACACAGTAAACAGCTCTATCTTCGGTACCTAGTTGTGATGAGAGTACTAATACTCTATCGGTCACCAGGATATTTCTCTACCGTGGTATGGTGTTACATTATTTTATAAGCATAGTGTCACTGCGTAAGGTAATAAGACAGTCATGAGTGAGAGAGTCAGAATGTGTCTCGACGTTCTACAATGCTAACTGAAAACTGTTGAAACACAGTAAGCAGCTGTTGCTTTGTTACCTAGCTGTGTTGAGAGTACTAACACTACATTTGCAAACAGCCTAAATTTCAACCATGGTATCTTGTTACATTGTCTTAGAAGTATAGTGTGACTGCATCACTTAATAAGGCAGTCATGAGTGTGAGAGTCAGAATGTGGCACGACTTTCACTGACGGTGACTGAAAACTGTTGAAACACAGTAAACAGCTGTATATTCGGTACCTAGTTGTGGTGAGAGTGCTAACACTCTATTGGTTTCCATGATACTTTTCTACTGTGATATGGTGTTATATCATAAGTATAGTATGACTGCGTCAGATAATCAGACAGTCATTCAGAACGTGTCTCGACTTTCTACAGTGCTAACTGAGAACTGTTGAAACACAGTAAACAGCTGTAGCTTTGGTACCTAGCTGTGTTGTGAGTACTAATACTCCATTTTCTAGCAGCTTAAATTTCAAGCGTGGTATCATGTTATATTGTGTTAGAAGTATAGTGTTACTGCGACAGGTAATAAGGCAGTCATGAGTGTGAGAGTCAGAATGTGCCACAACTTTCAGTGATGGTGACTGAAAAGTGTTGAAAAAGAGTAAACAGCTGTATCTTCGGTACCTAGTTGTGATGAGAGTACTAATACTCTATTGGTCTCCAGGATATTTTTCCACTGTGGAATGGTGTTATATCATTTTACAAGTATAGTGTGACTGCGAAAGGTAATAAGACAGCCATGAGTGAAAGAGTCAGAACGTGTCTCGACTTTATACAATGCTAACTGAAAACTGTTGAAACACACAAAACAGCTGTTGCTTTGTGACCTAGGTTTGTTGAGAGTACTAATACTCCATATGCAACCAGCCTAAATTTCGACCATGGTATCTTGTTACATTGTGTTAGAAGTATAGTGTGACTGCGTCGCTTAATAAGACAGTCATGAGTGTGAGAGTCAGAATGTGGCACGACTTTCACTGATGGTGACTGAAAACTGATGAAGCACAGTAAACAGCTGTATTTTCGGCCCTCAGTTGTGATGAGAGCACTAATACTCTATTGGTTTCCAGAATATTTTCTACTATGGTATAGTGTTAGATAATTTTATAAGTATAGTGTGACTGCGACAGGTAATAAGACAGTCATTCATTAGCTAGCTGTGTTGAGAGTACTAATACTCTATTTGCTACCAGCCTAAATTTGAAAAAAAAATGGTATCATGTTATATTGTGTTAGAAGTATAGTGTGACTGCATCAGCTGATAAGGCAGTCGTGAGTGTGACAGTGATAATGTGGCACGAGTTTCAGTGATGGTGACTGAAAACTGTTGAAACACAGTAAACAGCTGCATTTTCACCATCTAATTGTAATCAGAGTACTAATACTCTATTGGTTACCAGGATATTTTTTCGACTCTGGTATGGTGTTATATCATTTTATAAGTATAGTGTGACTGCGAAAGGTAATAAGACAGCCATGAGTGAAAGAGTCAGAACGTGTCTCGACTTTCTACAATGCTAGCTGAAAACTGTTAAACACAGTAAACAGCTGTAGCTTTGGTACCTAGCTGTGTTGAGAGTACTAATACTCCATTTGCTACCAGTCTAAATTTCAAATGTGATATCATGTTATATTGTGTTAGAAGTATAGTGTGACTGCGACAGGTAATAAGGCAGTCATGAGTGTGAGAGTCAGAATGTGCCACGACTTTCAGTGATGGTGACTGAAAACTGTTGAAACATAGAAAACAGCTGTATATTCGGAACCTTGTTGTGGTGAGAGTACTAATACTCTATTGGTTTCCAGGATATTTTGCTACTGTGATATGGTGTTATATCATAAGTATAGTGCAACTGCATCAGATAATCACATAGTCATTCATTACCTAGCTGTGTTGAGAGTACTAATACTCCACTTGCTACCAGCTTGTATTTGAACTGTGGCATCAAGCTATATTGTGTTAGAAATAAAGAGTGACTGAGTCAGGTAATAAGGCAGTCATGAGTGTGAGAGTCACAATGCGCCACGACTTTCGGTGATGGTAACTGAAAACTGTTGAAACACAGTAAACAGCTCTATCTTCGGTACCTAGTTGTGATGAGAGTACTAATACTCTATCGGTCACCAGGATATTTCTCTACCGTGGTATGGTGTTACATTATTTTATAAGCATAGTGTGACTGCGTAAACAGGTAATAAGGCAGTCATGAGTGTGAGAGTCAGAATGTGCCACGACTTTCAGTGATGGTGACTGAAAACTGTTGAAACATAGAAAACAGCTGTATATTCGGAACCTTGTTGTGGTGAGAGTACTAATACTCTATTGGTTTCCAGGATATTTTGCTACTGTGATATGGTGTTATATCATAAGTATAGTGCAACTGCATCAGATAATCACATAGTCATTCATTAGCTAGCTGTGTTGAGAGTACTAATACTCCACTTGCTACCAGCTTGTATTTGAACTGTGGCATCAAGCTATATTGTGTTAGAAATAAAGAGTGACTGAGTCAGGTAATAAGGCAGTCATGAGTGTGAGAGTCACAATGCGCCACGACTTTCGGTGATGGTAACTGAAAACTGTTGAAACACAGTAAACAGCTCTATCTTCGGTACCTAGTTGTGATGAGAGTACTAATACTCTATCGGTCACCAGGATATTTCTCTACCGTGGTATGGTGTTACATTATTTTATAAGCATAGTGTGACTGCGTAAGGTAATAAGACAGTCATGAGTGAGAGAGTCAGAACGTGTCTCGACGTTCTACATTGCTAACTGAAAACTGTTGAAACACAGTAAACAGCTGTTGCTTTGTTACCTAGCTGTGTTGGGAGTACTAATACTACATTTGTAAACAGCCTAAATTTCAACCATGGTATCTTGTTACATTGTCTTAGAAGTATAGTGTGACTGCATCACTTAATAAGGCAGTCATGAGTGTGAGAGTCAGAATGTGGCACGACTTTCACTGACGGCGACTGAAAACTGTTGAAACACAGTTAACAGCTGTATATTCTGTACCTAGTTGTGGTGAGTGGGCTAATAATCTATTGGTTTCCATGATATTTTTCTACTGTGATATGGTGTTATATCATAAGTATAGTATGACTGCGTCAGATAATCAGACAGTCATTCATTAGCTAGCTGTGTTGAGAGTACTAATACTCTATTTGCTACCAACCTAAATTTCAACCATGGCCTCAGGCTCTATTGTGTTATAGCTATAGAGTGACTTCGACAGGTAATAAGGCGCTCTTGAGTGAGACAGTCAGAACGTGTCTCGACTTTCTACAATGCTAACTGAGAACTGTTGAAACACAGTAAACAGCTGTAGCTTTGGTACCTAGCTGTGTTGTGAGTACTAATACTCCATTTGCTAGCAGCCTAAATTTCAAGCATGGTATCATGTTATATTGTGTTAGAAGTATAGTGTGACTGCGACAGGTAATAAGGCAGTCATGAGTGTGAGAGTCAGAATGTTCCACAACTTTCAGTGATCGTGACTGAAAAGTGTTGAAAAAGAGTAAACAGCTGTATCTTCGGTACCTAGTTGTGATGAGAGTACTAATACTCTATTGGTCTCCAGGATATTTTTCCACTGTGGAATGGTGTTATATCATTTTACAAGTATAGTGTGACTGCGAAAGGTAATAAGACAGCCATGAGTGAAAGAGTGAGAACGTGTCTCGACTTTCTACAATGCTAACTGAAAACTGCTAAACACAGTAAACAGCTGTAGCTTTGGTACCTAGCTGTGTTGAGAGTACTAATACTCCATTTGCTACCAGCCTAAATTTCGACCATGGTATCATGTTATATTGTGTTAGAAGTATAGTGTGACTGCGACAGGTCATAAGGCAGTCATGAGTGTGAGAGTCAGAATGTACCACCACTTTCAGTGATGGTGACTGAAAACTGTTGAAACATAGAAAACAGCTGTATATTCGGTACCTTGTTGTCGTGAGAGTACTAATACTCTATTGGTTTCCAGGATATTTGTCTACTGTGATATGGTGTTATATCATAAGTAGAGTGCAACTGCATCAGATAATCAGACAGTCATTCATTAACTAGCTGTGTTGAGAGTACTAATACTCTACTTGCTACCAGCTTATATTTGAACTGTGGCATCAAGCTATATTGTGTTAGAAATAAAGAGTGACTGCGACAGGTAATAAGGCACTCATGAGTGTGAGAGTCAGAATGCGCCACGACTTTCGGTGATGGTAACTGAAAACTGTTGAAACACAGTAAACAGCTCTATCTTCGGTACCTAGTTGTAATGAGAGTACTAATACTCTATCGGTCACCAGGATATTTCTCTACCGTGGTATGGTGTTACATTATTTTATAAGCATAGTGTGACTGCGTAAGGTAATAAGACAGTCATGAGTGAGAGAGTCAGAATGTGTCTCGACGTTCTACAATGCTAACTGAAAACTGTTGAAACACAGTAAGCAGCTGTTGCTTTGTTACCTAGCTGTGTTGAGAGTACTAATACTACATTTGCAAACAGCCTAAATTTCAACCATGGTATCTTGTTACATTGTCTTAGAAGTATAGTGTGACTGCATCACTTAATAAGGCAGTCATGAGTGTGAGAGTCAGAATGTGGCACGACTTTCACTGACGGTGACTGAAAACTGTTGAAACACAGTAAACAGCTGTATATTCGGTACCTAGTTGTGGTGAGAGTGCTAATACTCTATTGGTTTCCATGATATTTTTCTACTGTGATATGGTGTTATATCATAAGTATAGTATGACTGCGTCAGATAATCAGACAGTCATTCATTAGCTAGCTGTGTTGTGAGTACTAATACTCTATTTGCTACCAACCTAAATTTCAACCATGGCCTCAGGCTCTATTGTGTTATAGCTATAGAGTGACTGCGACAGGTAATAAGGCGGTCTTGAGTGAGACAGTCAGAACGTGTCTCGACTTTCTACAATGCTAACTGAGAACTGTTGAAACACAGTAAACAGCTGTAGATTTGGTACCTAGCTGTGTTGTGAGTACTAATACTCCATTTGCTAGCAGCCTAAATTTCAAGCGTCGTATCATGTTATATTGCGTTAGAAGTATAGTGTGACTGCGACAGGTAATAAGGCAGTCATGAGTGTGAGAGTCAGAATGTGCCACAACTTTCAGTGATGGTGACTGAAAAGTGTTGAAAAAGAGTAAACAGCTGTATCTTCGGTACCTAGTTGTGATGAGAGTACTAATACTCTATTGGTCTCCAGGATATTTTTCCACTGTGGAATGGTGTTATATCATTTTACAAGTATAGTGTGACTGCGAAAGGTAATAAGACAGCCATGAGTGAAAGAGTCAGAACGTGTCTCGACTTTCTACAATGCTAACTGAAAACTGTTGAAACACACAAAACAGCTGTTGCTTTGTGACCTAGGTTTGTTGAGAGTACTAATACTCCATATGCAACCAGCCTAAATTTCGACCATGGTATCTTGTTACATTGTGTTAGAAGTATAGTGTGACTGCGTCGCTTAATAAGACAGTCATGAGTGTGAGAGTCAGAATGTGGCACGACTTTCACTGATGGTGACTGAAAACTGTTAAAGCACAGTAAACAGCTGTATTTTCGGTCCTCAGTTGTGATGAGAGCACTAATACTCTATTGGTTTCCAGAATATTTTCTACTATGGTATAGTGTTAGATAATTTTATAAGTATAGTGTGACTGCGACAGCTAATAAGACAGTCATTCATTAGCTAGCTGTGTTGAGAGTACTAATACTCTATTTGCTACCAGCCTAAATTTAAAAAAAAAATGGTATCATGTTATATTGTGTTAGAAGTGTAGTGTGACTGCATCAGCTGATAAAGCAGTCGTGAGTGTGACAGTGATAATGTGGCACGAGTTTCAGTGATGGTGACTGAAAACTGTTGAAACACACAAACAGCTGGATTTTCAGTATCCAATTGTGATCAGAGTACTAATACTCTATTGGTTACCAGGATATTTTTCGACTCTGGTATGGTGTTATATCATTTTATATGTATAGTGTGACTGCGAAAGGTAATAAGACAGCCATGAGTGAAAGAGTCAGAACGTGTCTCGACTTTCTACAATGCTAACTGAAAACTGTTAAACACCGTAAACTGCTGTAGCTTTGGTACCTAGCTGTGTTGAGAGTACTAATACTCCATTTGCTACCAGCCTAAATTTCAAACGTGGTATCATGTTATATTGTGTTAGAAGTATAGTGTGACTGCGACAGGTAATAAGGCAGTCATGAGTGTGAGAGTCAGAATGTGCCACGACTTTCAGTGATGGTGACTGAAAACTGTTGAAACATAGAAAACAGCTGTATATTCGGTACCTCGTTGTGGTGAGAGGACTAATACTCTATTGGTTTCCAGGATATTTTTCTACTGTGATATGGTGTTATATCATAAGTATAATGCAACTGCATCAGATAATCAGACAGTCATTCATTAGCTAGCTGTGTTGAGAGTACTAATACTCTACTTGCTACCAGCTTATATTTGAACTGTGGCATCAAGCTATATTGTGTTAGAAATAAAGAGTGACTGCGACAGGTAATAAGGCAGTCATGAGTGTGAGAGTCAGAATGCGCCACGACTTTCGGTGATGGTAACTGAAAACTGTTGAAACACAGTAAACAGCTCTATCTTCGGTACCTAGTTGTGATGAGAGTACTAATACTCTATCGGTCACCAGGATATTTCTCTACCGTGGTATGGTGTTACATTATTTTATACGCATAGTGTGACTGCGTAAGGTAATAAGACAGTCATGAGTGAGAGAGTCAGAACGTGTCTCGACGTTCTACAATGCTAACTGAAAACTGTTGAAACACAGTAAACAGCTGTTGCTTTGTTACCTAGCTGTGTTGAGAGTACTAATACTACATTTGCAAACAGCCTAAATTTCAACCATGGTATCTTGTTACATTGTCTTAGAAGTATAGTGTGACCGCATCACTTAATAAGGCAGTCATGAGTGTGAGAGTCAGAATGTGGCACGACTTTCACTGACGGTGACTGAAAACTGTTGAAACACAGTAAACAGCTGTATATTCGGTACCTAGTTGTGGTGAGAGTGCTAATACTCTATTGGTTTCCATGATATTTTTCAACTGTGATATGGTGTTATATCATAAGTATAGTATGACTGCGTCAGATAATCAGACAGTCATTCATTAGCTAGCTGTGTTGAGGGTACTAATACTCTATTTGCTACCAACCTAAATTTCAACCATGGCCTCAGGCTCTATTGTGTAATAGCTATAGAGTGACTGCGACAGGTAATAAGGCGGTCTTGAGTGAGACAGTCAGAACGTGTCTCGACTTTCTACAATGCTAACTGAGAACTGTTGAAACACAGTAAACAGCTGTAGATTTGGTACCTAGCTGTGTTGTGAGAACTAATACTCCATTTGCTAGCAGCCTAAATTTCAAGCGTGGTATCATGTTATATTGTGTTAGAAGTATAGTGTGACTGCGACAGGTAATAAGGCAGTCATGAGTGTGAGAGTCAGAATGTGCCACAACTTTCAGTGATGGTGACTGAAAAGTGTTGAAAAAGACTAAACAGATGTATCTTCAGTACCTAGTTGTGATGAGAGTACTAATACTCTATTGGTCTCCAGGATATTTTTCCACTGTGGAATGGTGTTATATCATTTTACAAGTATAGTGTGACTGCGAAAGGTAATAAGACAGCCATGAGTGAAAGAGTCAGAACGTGTCTCGACTTTCTACAATGCTAACTGAAAACTGTTGAAACACACAAAACAGCTGTTGCTTTGTGACCTAGGTTTGTTGAGAGTACTAATACTCCATATGCAACCAGCCTAAATTTCGACCATGGTATCTTGTTACATTCTGTTAGAAGTATAGTGTGACTGCGTCGCTTAATAAGACAGTCATGAGTGTGAGAGTCAGAATGCGGCACGACTTTCACTTTACAAGTATAGTGTGACTGCGAAAGGTAATAAGACAGCCATGAGTGAAAGAGTCAGAACGTGTCTCGACTTTCTACAATGCTAACTGAAAACTGTTGAAACACACAAAACAGCTGTTGCTTTGTGACCTAGGTTTGTTGAGAGTACTAATACTCCATATGCAACCAGCCTAAATTTCGACCATGGTATCTTGTGACATTGTGTTAGAAGTATAGTGTGACTGCGTCGCTTAATAAGACAGTCATGAGTGTGAGAGTCAGAATGTGGCACGACTTTCACTGATGGTGACTAAAAACTGATGAAGCACAGTAAACAGCTGTATTTTCAGTCCTCAGTTGTGATGAGAGCACTAATACTCTATTGGTTTCCAGAATATTTTCTACTATGGTATAGTGTTAGATAATTTTATAAGTATAGTGTGACTGCGACAGGTAATAAGACAGTCATTCATTAGCTAGCTGTGTTGAGAGTACTAATACTCTATTTGCTACCAGCGTAAATTTAAAAAAAAAATGGTATCATGTTATATTGTGTTAGAAGTATAGTGTGACTGCGTCAGCTGATAAGGCAGTCGTGAGTGTGACAGTGATAATGTGGCACGAGTTTCAGTGATGGTGACTGAAAACTGTTGAAACACAGTAAACAGCTGCATTTTCAGTATCTAATTCTGATCAGAGTACTAATACTCTATTGGTTACCAGGATATTTTTCGACTCTGGTATGGTGTTATATCATTTTATAAGTATAGTGTGACTGCGAAAGGTAATAAGACAGCCATGAGTGAAAGAGTCAGAACGTGTCTCGACTTTCTACAATGCTAGCTGAAAACTGTTAAACACAGTAAACAGCTGTAGCTTTGGTACCTAGCTGTGTTGAGAGTACTAATACTCCATTTGCTACCAGCCTAAATTTCAAATGTGATATCATGTTATATTGTGTTAGAAGTATAGTGTGACTGCGACAGGTAATAAGGCAGTCATGAGTGTGAGAGTCAGAATGTGCCACGACTTTCAGTGATGGTGACTGAAAACTGTTGAAACATAGAAAACAGCTGTATATTCGGTACCTCGTTGTCGTGAGAGTACTAATACTCTATTGGTTTCCAGGATATTTTTCTACTGTGATATGGTGTTATATCATAAGTATAGTGCAACTGCATCAGATAATCACATAGTCATTCATTAGCTAGCTGTGTTGAGAGTACTAATACTCCACTTGCTACCAGCTTGTATTTGAACTGTGGCATCAAGCTATATTGTGTTAGAAATAAAGAGTGACTGAGTCAGGTAATAAGGCAGTCATGAGTGTGAGAGTCACAATGCGCCACGACTTTCGGTGATGGTCACCTGAAAACTGTTGAAACACAGTAAACAGATCAATCTTCGGTACCTAGTTGTGATGAGAGTACTAATACTCTATCGGTCACCAGGATATTTCTCTACCGTGGTATGGTGTTACATTATTTTATAAGCATAGTGTGACTGCGTAAGGTAATAAGACAGTCATGAGTGAGAGAGTCAGAACGTGTCTCGACGTTCTACATTGCTAACTGAAAACTGTTGAAACACAGTAAACAGCTGTTGCTTTGTTACCTAGCTGTGTTGAGAGTACTAATACTACATTTGCAAACAGCCTAAATTTCAACCATGGTATCTTGTTACATTGTCTTAGAAGTATAGTGTGACTGCATCACTTAATAAGGCAGTCATGAGTGTGAGAGTCAGAATGTGGCACGACTTTCACTGACAGTGACTGAAAACTGTTGAAACACAGTAAACAGCTGTATATTCGGTACCTAGTTGTGGTGAGAGTGCTAATACTCTATTGGTTTCCATGATATTTTTCTACTGTGATATGGTGTTATATCATAAGTATAGTATGACTGCGTCAGATAATCAGACAGTCATTCATTAGCTAGCTGTGTTGAGGGTACTAATACTCTATTTGCTACCAACCTAAATTTCAACCATGGCCTCAGGCTCTATTGTGTAATAGCTATAGAGTGACTGCGACAGGTAATAAGGCGGTCTTGAGTGAGACAGTCAGAACGTGTCTCGACTTTCTACAATGCTAACTGAGAACTGTTGAAACACAGTAAACAGCTGTAGATTTGGTACCTAGCTGTGTTGTGAGAACTAATACTCCATTTGCTAGCAGCCTAAATTTCAAGCGTGGTATCATGTTATATAGTGTTAGAAGTATAGTGTGACTGCGACAGGTAATAAGGCAGCCATGAGTGTGAGAGTCAGAATGTGCCACAACTTTCAGTGATGGTGACTGAAAAGTGTTGAAAAAGAGTAAACAGCTGTATCTTCGGTACCTAGTCGTGATGAGAGTACTAATACTCCATTGGTCTCCAGGATATTTTTCCACTGTGGAATGGTGTTATATCATTTTACAAGTATAGTGTGACAGCGAAAGGTAATAAGACAGCCATGAGTGAAAGAGTCAGAACGTGTCTCGACTTTCTACAATGCTAACTGAAAACCGTTAAACACATTAAATAGCTGTAGGTTTGGTACCTAGCTGTGTTGAGAGTACTAATACTCCATTTGCTAGCAGCCTAAATTTCAAACGTGGTATCATGTTATATTGTGTTAGAAGTATAGTGTGACTGCAACAGGTAATAAGGCAGCCATGAGTGTGAGAGTCAGAATGTGCCACAACTTTCAGTGAAGGTGACTGAAAAGTGTTGAAAAAGAGTAAACAGCTGTATCTTCGGTACCTAGCTGTATATTCGGTACCTCGTTGTCGTGAGAGTATTAATACTCTATTGGTTTCCAGGATATTTTTCTTCTGTGATATGGTGTTATATCATAAGTATAGTGCAACTGCATCAGATAATCAGACAGTCATTCATTAGCTAGCTGTGTTGTGAGTACTAATACTCTATTTCCTACCAACCTAAATTTCAACCATGGCCTCAGGCTCTATTGTGTTATTAGCTATAGAGTGACTGCGACAGGTAATAAGGCGGTCTTGAGTGAGACAGTCAGAACGTGTCTCGACTTTCTACAATGCTAACTGAGAACTGTTGAAACACAGTAAACAGCTGTAGATTTGGTACCTAGCTGTGTTGTGAGAACTAATACTCCATTTGCTAGCAGCCTAAATTTCAAGCATGGTATCATGTTATATTGTGGTAGAAGTATAGCGTGACTGAGACAGGTAATAAGGCAGTCATGAGTGTAAGAGTCAGAATGTGCCACAACTTTCAGTGATAGTGACTGAAAAGTGTTGAAAAAGAGTAAACAGCTGTATCTTTGGTACCTAGTTGTGATGAGAGTACTAATACTCTATTGGTCTCCAGGATATTTTTCCACTGTGGAATGGTGTTATATCATTTTACAAGTATAGTGTGACTGCGAAAGGTAATAAGACAGTCATGAGTGAAAGAGTCAGAACGTGTCTCGACTTTCTACAATGCTAACTGAAAACTGTTGAAACACACAAAACAGCTGTTGCATTGTGACCTAGGTTTGTTGAGAGTACTAATACTCCATATGCAACCAGCCTAAATTTCGACCATGGTATCTTGTTACATTGTGTTAGAAGTATAGTGTGACTGCATCGCTTAATAAGACAGTCATGAGTGTGAGAGTCAGAATGTGGCACGACTTTCACTGATGGTGACTGAAAACTGTTGAAGCACAGTAAACAGCTGTGTTTTCGGTCCTCAGTTGTGATGAGAGCACTAATACTCTATTGGTTTCCAGAATATTTTCTACTATGGTATAGTGTTAGATAATTTTATAAGTATAGTGTGACTGTGACAGGTAATAAGACAGTCATTCATTAGCAAGCTGTGTTGAGAGTACTAATTACTCTATTTGCTACCAGCCTAAATTTCAACTGCGGTATCATGTTATATTGTGTTAGAAGTACAGTGTGACTGCGTCAGGTGATAAGGCAGTCACGAGTGTGAGAGTGATAATGTGGCACGAGTTTCAGTGATGGTGACTGAAAACTGTTGAAACAAAGTAAGCAGCTGTATTTTCAGTATCTAATTGTGATCAGAGTACTAATACTCTTTTGGTTACCAGGATATTTTTCTACTGTGGTATGGTGTTATATCATTTTATAAATATAGTGTGACTGCGAAAGGTAGTAAGACAGTCATGAGTGAAAGAGTCAGAACGTGTCTCGACTTTCTACAATGCTAACTGAAAACTGTTAAACACAGTAAACAGCTGTAGCTTTGGCACCTAGCTGTGTTGAGAGTACTAATCCTCCATTTGCTACCAGCCTAAATTTCAAATGTGATATCATGTTATATTGTGTTAGAAGTATAGTGTGACTGCGACAGGTAATAAGTCAGTCATGAGTGTGCGAGTCAGAATGTGCCACGACTTTCAGTGATGGTGACTGAAAACTGTTGAAACATAGAAAACAGCTGTATATTCGATACCTCGTTGTGGTGAGAGTGCTATAATACTCTATTGGTTTCCAGGATATTTTTCTACTGTGATTGGTGTTATATCATAAGTATAGTGCAACTGCGTCAGATAATCAGACAGTCAATCATTAGCTAGCTGTGTTGAGAGTACTAATACTCTACTTGCTACCTGCTTATATTTGAACTGTGGGATCAAGCTATATTGTGTTAGAAATAAAGAGTGACTGAGTCAGGTAATAAGGCAGACATGAGTGAGAGAGTGAAAATGTGGCATGCGTTTCAGTGATGGTGACTGAAAACTGTTGAAACACAGTAAACAGCTGTATTTTCAGTATGTAATTGTGATCAGAGGACTAATACTCTATTGGTTTCCAGGATATTTTTCTACTGTGATATGGTGTTATATCATTTTATAAGTATAGAGTGACTACGTCAGATAATCAGACAGTCATTCATTAGCTAGCAGTGTTGAGAGTACTAATACTCTACCCGCTACCAGCTTAAATTTGAACTGTGGCATCAAGCTATATTGTGTTAGAAATGTAGATTGACTCTGTCACGTAATAAGACAGTCATGAGTGAGAGAGTCAGAACGAGTCTCGACTTTCTACAATGCTAACCGAAAACTGTTGAAACACAGTAAGCAGCTGTTGGTTTGGTACCTAGCTGTGTTGAGAGTACTAATACTCCATTTGCAACCAGCCTAAATTTCAATCGTGGTATCTTATTACATTGTGTTAGAAGCAAAGTGTGACTGCTTCACTTAATAAGACAGTCATGAGTGCGAGAGTCAGAATGTGGCACGACTTTCACTGATGGTGACTGGAAACTGTTGAAACACAGTAAACAGCTGTATTTTTGGTCCTCAGTTGTGATGAGAGCACTAATACTCTATTGGTTTCCAGAATATTTTCTACTGTGGTATGGTGTTAAATCATTTTATAAGTATAGTGTAACTGCGCCAGGAAATGACACAGTCATTCATTAGCTAGCTGTGTTGAGAGTACTAATACTCTATTTGCTACCAGCCTAGATTTCAACCGTGGCATCAAGCTATATTGTGTTATAAGTATAGAGTGACTGCGTCAGGTAATAAGGCAGGCATGAGTGAGAGAGTGAGAACGTGTCTTGACTTTCAACAATGCTAACTGTAAACAGTTGAAACAAAGTAAACAGTTGTAGCTTTAGTACCTAGCGGTGTTATATTGTGTTAGAACTATAGTGTGACTGTGATAGGTAATAAGGCAGTCATGAGTGTGAGAGTCAGAATGTGCCACAGTTTTCAGGGATGGTCACTGAAAACTGTTGAAACACAGTAAACAGCTGTAGCTTTGGTACCTATCTGTGTTGAGAGTACTAATACTCCATTTCAAACCAGCCTAAATTTCAACCGTGGTATCTTGTTACATTGTGTTATAACTATAGTGTGACTGCATCACTTAATAAGGCAGTCATGAGTGTGAGAGTCAGAATGTGGCACGACTTTCACTGATGGTGACTCAAAACTGTTGAAACACAGTAAACAGCTGTATATTCGGTACCTAGTTGTGGTGAGAGTACTAATACTCTATTGGTTTCCAGGATATTTTTCTATTTTGATATGGTGTTATATCATAAGTATAGTGTGACTGCGTCAGATAATCAGACGGTCATTCATTAGCTAGCTGTGTTGAGAGTACTAATACTCTACTTGCTACCAGCCTATATTTGAACTGTGGCATCAAGCTATATTGTGTTAGGAATAAAGAGTGACTGAGTAAGGTAATATGGCAGTCATGAGTGAGAGAGTCAGAACGTGTCTCGACTTTCTACAATGCTACCATGAATACTGTTGAAACACAGTAAACAGCTGTAGCTTTGGTACCTAGCTGTGTTGAGAGTACTAATACTCCATTTGTTAACAGCCTAAATTTCAACCATGGTATCATGTTATAATGTGTTAGAAGTATAATGTGACTGCAACAGGTAATAAGGCAGTCATGAGTGTGAGAGTCAGAATGCACCACGACTTTCGGTGATGGTGACTGAAAACTGCTGAAACACAGTAAACAGCTCTATCTTCGGTACCTAGTTGTGATTAGAGTACTAATACTATATCGGTCACCAGGATATTTTTCTACCGTGGTATGGTGTTATATTATTTTATAAGCATAGTGTGACTGCGTACGGTAATAAGACAGTCATGAGTGAGAGTCGGAACGTGTCTCGACTTTCTACAATGCTAACTGAAAACTGTTGAAACACACAAAACAGCTGTTGCTTCGTGACCTAGGTTTGTTGAGAGTACTAATACTCCATATGCAACCAGCCTAAATTTCAACCATGGTATATTGTTACATTGTGTTAGAAGTATAGTGTGACTGCGTCGCTTAATAAGACAGTCATGAGTTTGAGAGTCAGAAAGTGGCACGACTTTCACTGATGGTGACTGAAAACTGTTGAAGCACAGTAAACAGCTGTATTTTCGGTCCTCAGTTGTGATGAGAGTACTAATACTCTATTGGTCCCCAGGATACTTCTCTACCGTGGTATGGTGTTACATTATTTTATAAGCATAGTGTGACTGCATAAGATAATAAGACAGTCATGAGTGAGCGAGTCAGAACGTGTCTCGACGTTCTACAATGCTAACTGAAAACTGTTGAAACACAGTAAACAGCTGCTGCTTTGTTACCTAGCTGTGTTGAGAGTACTAATACTACATTTGCAAACAGCCTAAATTTCAACCATGGTATCTTGTTACATTGGCTTAGAAGTATAGTGCGACTGCATCACTTAATAAGGCAGTCATGAGTGTGAGAGTCAGAATGTGGCACGACTTTCACTGACAGTGACTGAAAACTGTTGAAACACAGTAAACAGCTCTATCTTCGGTACCTAGTTGTGATGAGAGTACTAATACTCTATCGGTCACCAGGATATTTCTCTACCGTGGTATGGTGTTACATTATTTTATAAGCATAGTGTGACTGCGTAAGGTGATAAGACAGTCATGAGTGAGAGAGTCAGAATGTGTCTCGACCTTCTACAATGCTAACTGAAAACTGTTGAAACACAGTAAACAGCTGTTGCTTTGTTACCTAGCTGTGTTGAGAGTTCAAATACTACATTTGCAAACAGCCTAAATTTCAACCATGGTATCTTGTTACATTGTCTTAGAAGTATAGTGTGACTGCATCACTTAATAAGGCAGTCATGAGTGTGAGAGTCAGAATGTGGCACGACTTTCACTGATGGTGACTGAAAACTGTTGAAACACAGTAAACAGCTGTATATTCGGTATCTAGTTGTGGTGAGAGTGCTAATACTCTATTGGTTTCCAGGATATTTTCCTACTGTGATATGGTGTTATATCATAAGTATAGTATGACTGCGTCAGATAATCAGACAGTCATTCATTAGCTAGCAGTGTTCAGAGTACTAATACTCTATTTGCTACCAACCTAAATTTCAACCATGGCCTCAGGCTCTATTGTGTTAGAGCTATAGAGTGACTGCGACAGGTAATAAGGCGATCTTGAGTGAGACAGTCAGAACGTGTCTCGACTTTCTACAATGCTAACTGAGAACTGATGAAACACAGTAAACAGCTGTAGCTTTGGTACCTAGCTGTGTTGTGAGTAATAATACTCCATTTGCTAGCAGCCTAAATTTCAAGCGTGGTATCATGTTATATTGTGTTAGAAGCATAGTGTGACTGCGACAGGTAATAAGGCAGTCATGAGTGTGAGAGTCAGAATGTGCCACAACTTTCAGTGATGGTGACTGAAAAGTGTTGAAAAAGAGTAAACAGCTGTATCTTCGGTACCTAGTTGTGATGAGAGTACTAATACTCTATTGGTCTCCAGGATATTTTTCCACTGTGGAATGGTGTTATATCATTTTACAAGTATAGTGTGACTGGGAAAGGTAATAAGACAGCCATGAGTGAAAGAGTCAGAACGTGTCTCGACTTTCTACAATGCTAACTGAAAACAGTTAAACACATTAAATAGCTGTAGCTTTGGTACCTAGCTGTGTTGAGAGTACTAATACTCCATTTGCTACCAGCCTAAATTTCAAACGTGGTATCATGTTATATTGTGTTAGAAGTATAGTGTGACTGCGACAGGTAATAAGGCAGTCATGAGTGGGAGAGTCAGAATGTGTCTCGACGTTCTACAATGCTAACTGAAAACTGTTGAAACACAGTAAACAGCTGTTGCTTTGTTACCTAGCTGTGTTGAGAGTACTAATACTACATTTGCAAACAGCCTAAATTTCAACCATGGTATCTTGTTACATTGTCTTAGAAGTATAGTGTGACTGCATCACTTAATAAGGCAGTCATGAGTGTGAGAGTAAGAATGTGGCACGACTTTCACTGTGACTGAAAACTGTTGAAACACAGTAAACAGCTGTATATTCGGTACCTAGTTGTGCTGAGAGTGCTAATACTCTATTGGTTTCCATCATATTTTTCTACTATGATATGGTGTTATATCATAAGTATAGTATGACTGCGTCAGATAATCAGACATTCATTAGCTAGCTGTGTTGTGAGTACTAATACTCTATTTGCTACCAACCTAAATTTCAACCATGGCCTCAGGCTCTATTGTGTTATAGCTATAGAGTGATTGCGACAGGTAATAAGGCGGTCTTGAGTGTGAGAGTCAGAATGTGCCACAACTTTCAGTGATGGTGACCGAAAAGTGTTGAAAAAAGAGTAAACAGCTGTATCTTCCGTACCTAGTTGTGATGAGAGTACTAATACTCTATTGGTCTCCAGGATATTTTTCCACTGTGGAATGGTGTTATATCATTTTACAAGTATAGTGTGACTGCGAAAGGTAATAAGACAGCCATGAGTGAAAGAGTCAGAACGTGTCTCGACTTTCTATAATGCTAACTGAAAACTTTTAAACACAGTAAACAGCTGTAGATTTGGTACCTAGCTGTGTTGAGAGTACTAATACTCCTTTTGCTACCAGCCTAAATTTCAAACATGGCATCATGTTATATTGTGTTAGAAGGATAGTGTGACTGCGACAGGTAATAAGGCAGTCATGAGTGTGAGAGTCAGAATGTGCCACAACTTTCAGTGATGGTGACTGAAAAGTGTTGAAAAAGAGTAAACAGCTGTATCTTCGGTACCTAGTTGTGATGAGAGTACTAATACTCCTTTTGCTACCAGCCTAAATTTCAAACATGGTATCATGTTATATTGTGTTAGAAGGATAGTGTGACTGCGACAGGTAATAAGGCAGTCATGAGTGTGAGAGTCAGAATGTGCCACGACTTTCAGTGATGGTGCCTGAAAACTGTTGAAACATAGAAAACAGCTGTATATTCGGTACCGGGTTGTGGTGAGAGTACTAATACAATATTGGTTTCCAGGATATTTTTCTACTGTGATATGGTGTTATATCATAAGTATAGTGCAACCGCATCAGATAATCAGACAGCCATTCATTAGCTAGCTGTGTTGAGAGTACTAATACTCTACTTGCTACCAACTTATATTTGAACTGTGGCATCAAGATATATTGTGTTAGAAATAAAGAGTGACTGCGACAGGTAATAAGGCAGTCAAGAGTGTGAGAGTCAGAATGCGCCATGACTTTCGGTGATGGTAACTGAAAACTGTTGAAATACAGTAAACAGCTCTATCTTCGGTACCTAGTTGTGATGAGAGTACAAATACTCTATCGGTCACCAGGATATTTCTCTACCGTGGTATGGTGTTACATTATTTTATAAGCATAGTGTGACTGCGTAAGGTAATAAGACAGTCATGAGTGAGAGAGTCAGAATGTGTCTCGACGTTCTACAATGCTAACTGAAAACTGTTGAAACACAGTAAACAGCTGTTGCTTTGTTACCTAGCTGTGTTGAGAGTACTAATACTACATTTGCAAACAGCCTAAATTTCAACCATGGTATCTTGTTACATTGTCTTAGAAGTATAGAGTGACTGCATCACTTATTAAGGCAGTCATGAGTGTGAGAGTCAGAATGTGGCACGACTTTCACTGAGGGTGACTGAGAACTGTTGAAACACAGTAAACAGTTGTATATTCGGTACCTAGTTGTGGTGAGAGTGCTAATACTCTATTGGTTTCCATGATATTTTTCTACTGTGATATGGTGTTATATCATAAGTATAGTATGACTGCATCAGATAATCAGACAGTCATTCATTAGCTAGCTGTGTTGTGAGTACTAATACTCTATTTGCTACCAACCTAAATTTCAACCATGGCCTCAGGCTCTATTGTGTTATAGCTATAGAGTGACTGCGACAGGTAATAAGGCGGTCTTGAGTGAGACAGTCACAACGTGTCTCGACTTTCTACAATGCTAACTGAGAACTGTTGAAACACAGTAAACAGCTGTAGATTTGGTACCTAGCTGTGTTGTGAGTACTAATACTCCATTTGCTAGCAGCCTAAATTTCAAGCGTCTTATCATGTTATATTGTGTTAGAAGTGTAGTGTGACTGCGACAGGTAATAAGGCAGTCATGAGTGTGAGAGTCAGAATGTGCCACAACTTTCAGTGATGGTGACTGAAAAGTGTTCAAAAGAGTAAACAGCTGTATCTTCGGTACCTAGTTGTGATGAGAGTACTAATACTCTATTGGTCTCCAGGATATTTTTCCACTGTGGAATGGTGTTATATCATTAACTGTTGAAACACACAAAACAGCTGTTGCTTTGTGACCTAGGTTTGTTGAGAGTACTAATACTCCATATGCAACCAGCCTAAATTTCGACCATGGTATCTTGTTACATTGTGTTAGAAGTATAGTGTGACTGCGTCGCTTAATAAGACAGTCATGAGTGTGAGAGTCAGAATGTGGCACGACTTTCACTGATGGTGACTGAAAACTGTTGAAGCACAGTAAACAGCTGTATTTTCGGTCCTCAGTTGTGATGAGAGCACTAATACTCTATTGGTTTCCAGAATATTTTCTACTATGGTATAGTGTTAGATAATTTTATAAGTATAGTGTGACTGCGACAGGTAATAAGACATTAGCTAGCTGTGTTGAGAGTACTAATACTCTATTTGCTACCAGCCTAAATTTAAAAAAAAAAATGGTATCATGTTATATTGTGTTAGAAGTATAGTGTGACTGCGTCAGCTGATAAAGCAGTCGTGAGTGTGACAGTGATAATGTGGCACGAGTTTCAGTGATGGTGACTGAAAACTGTTGAAACACAGAAACAGCTGCATTTTCAGTATCTAATTGTGATCAGAGTACTAATACTCTATTGGTTACCAGGATATTTTTCGACTCTGGTATGGTGTTATATCATTTTATAAGTATAGTGTGACTGCGAAAGGTAATAAGACAGCCATGAGTGAAAGTGTCAGAACGTGTCTCGACTTTCTACAATGCTAGCTGAAAACTGTTAAACACAGTAAACAGCTGTAGCTTTGGTACCTAGCTGTGTTGAGAGTACTAATACTCCATTTGCTACCAACCTAAATTTCAAATGTGATATCATGTTATATTGTGTTAGAAGTATAGTGTGACTGCGACAGGTAATAAGGCAGTCATGAGTGTGAGAGTCAGAATCTGCCACGACTTTCAGTGATGGTGACTGAAAACTGTTGAAACATAGAAAACAGCTGTATATTCGGTACGTCGTTGTCGTGAGAGTACTAATACTCTGTTAGTTTCCAGGATATTTTTCTACTGTGATATGGTGTTATATCATAAGTATAGTGCAACTGCATCAGATAATCACATAGTCATTCATTAGCTAGCTGTGTTGAGAGTAATAATACTCCACTTGCTACCAGCTTGTATTTGAACTGTGGCATCAAGCTATATTGTGTTAGAAATAAAGAGTGACTGAGTCAGGTAATAAGGCGGCCATGAGTGTGAGAGTCACAATGCGCCACCACTTTCGGAGATGGTAACTGAAAACTGTTGAAACACAGTAAACAGCTCTATCTTCGGTACCTAGTTGTGATGAGAGTACTAATACTCTATCGGTCACCAGGATATTTCTCAACCATGGTATGGTGTTACATTATTTTATAAGCATAGTGTGACTGCATAAGGTAATAAGACAGTCATGAGTGAGAGAGTCAGAACGTGTCTCGACGTTCTACAATGCTAACTGAAAACTGTTGAAACACAGTAAACATACTACATTTGCAAACAGCCTAAATTTCAACCATGGTATCTTGTTACATTGTCTTAGAAGTATAGCGTGACTGCATCACTTAATAAGGCAGTCATGAGTGTGAGAGTCAGAATGTGGCATGACCTTCACTGACGGTGACTGAAAACTGTTGAAACACAGTTAACAGCTGTATATTCTGTACCTAGTTGTGGTGAGTGGGCTAATGCTCTATTGGTTTCCATGATATTTTTCTACTGTGATATGGTGTTATATCATAAGTATAGTATGACTGCATCAGATAATCAGACAGTCATTCATTAGCTAGCTGTGTTGAGAGTACTAATACTCTATTTGCTACCAACCTAAATTTCAACCATGGCCTCAGGCTCTATTGTGTTATAGCTATAGAGTGACTGTGACAGGTAATAAGGCGGTCTTGAGTGAGACAGTCAGAACGTGTCTCAACTTTCTACAATGCTAACTGAGAACTGTTGAAACACAGTAAACAGCTGTAGCTTTGGTACCTAGCTGTCTTGTGAGTACTAATACGCCATTTGCTAGAAGCCTAACTTTCAAGCGGGGTATCATGTTATATTGTGTTAGAAGTATAGTGTGACTGCGACAGGTAATAAGGCAGTCATGAGTGTGAGAGTCAGAATGTGCCACAACTTTCAGTGATGGTGACTGAAAAGTGTTGAAAAAGAGTAAACAGCTGTATCTTCGGTACCTAGATGTGATGAGAGTACTAATACTCTATTGGTCTCCAGGATATTTTTCCACTGTGGAATGGTGTTATACATTTTACAACTATAGTGTGACTGCGAAAGGTAATAAGACAGCCATGAGTGAAAGAGTCAGAACGTGTCTCGACTTTCTACAATGCTAACTGAAAACTGTTATACACAGTAAACAGTTGTAGCTTTGGTACCTAGCTGTGTTGAGAGTACTAATACTCCATTTGCTACCAGCCTAAATTTAAAAAAAAAAATGGTATCATGTTATATTGTGTTAGAAGTATAGTGTGACTGCGTCAGCTGATAAAGCAGTCGTGAGTGTGACAGTGATAATGTGGCACGAGTTTCAGTGATGGTGACTGAAAACTGTTGAAACACAGAAACAGCTGCATTTTCAGTATCTAATTGTGATCAGAGTACTAATACTCTATTGGTTACCAGGATATTTTTCGACTCTGGTATGGTGTTATATCATTTTATAAGTATAGTGTGACTGCGAAAGGTAATAAGACAGCCATGAGTGAAAGTGTCAGAACGTGTCTCGACTTTCTACAATGCTAGCTGAAAACTGTTAAACACAGTAAACAGCTGTAGCTTTGGTACCTAGCTGTGTTGAGAGTACTAATACTCCATTTGCTACCAACCTAAATTTCAAATGTGATATCATGTTATATTGTGTTAGAAGTATAGTGTGACTGCGACAGGTAATAAGGCAGTCATGAGTGTGAGAGTCAGAATCTGCCACGACTTTCAGTGATGGTGACTGAAAACTGTTGAAACATAGAAAACAGCTGTATATTCGGTACGTCGTTGTCGTGAGAGTACTAATACTCTGTTAGTTTCCAGGATATTTTTCTACTGTGATATGGTGTTATATCATAAGTATAGTGCAACTGCATCAGATAATCACATAGTCATTCATTAGCTAGCTGTGTTGAGAGTAATAATACTCCACTTGCTACCAGCTTGTATTTGAACTGTGGCATCAAGCTATATTGTGTTAGAAATAAAGAGTGACTGAGTCAGGTAATAAGGCGGCCATGAGTGTGAGAGTCACAATGCGCCACCACTTTCGGAGATGGTAACTGAAAACTGTTGAAACACAGTAAACAGCTCTATCTTCGGTACCTAGTTGTGATGAGAGTACTAATACTCTATCGGTCACCAGGATATTTCTCAACCATGGTATGGTGTTACATTATTTTATAAGCATAGTGTGACTGCATAAGGTAATAAGACAGTCATGAGTGAGAGAGTCAGAACGTGTCTCGACGTTCTACAATGCTAACTGAAAACTGTTGAAACACAGTAAACATACTACATTTGCAAACAGCCTAAATTTCAACCATGGTATCTTGTTACATTGTCTTAGAAGTATAGCGTGACTGCATCACTTAATAAGGCAGTCATGAGTGTGAGAGTCAGAATGTGGCATGACCTTCACTGACGGTGACTGAAAACTGTTGAAACACAGTTAACAGCTGTATATTCTGTACCTAGTTGTGGTGAGTGGGCTAATGCTCTATTGGTTTCCATGATATTTTTCTACTGTGATATGGTGTTATATCATAAGTATAGTATGACTGCATCAGATAATCAGACAGTCATTCATTAGCTAGCTGTGTTGAGAGTACTAATACTCTATTTGCTACCAACCTAAATTTCAACCATGGCCTCAGGCTCTATTGTGTTATAGCTATAGAGTGACTGTGACAGGTAATAAGGCGGTCTTGAGTGAGACAGTCAGAACGTGTCTCAACTTTCTACAATGCTAACTGAGAACTGTTGAAACACAGTAAACAGCTGTAGCTTTGGTACCTAGCTGTCTTGTGAGTACTAATACGCCATTTGCTAGAAGCCTAACTTTCAAGCGGGGTATCATGTTATATTGTGTTAGAAGTATAGTGTGACTGCGACAGGTAATAAGGCAGTCATGAGTGTGAGAGTCAGAATGTGCCACAACTTTCAGTGATGGTGACTGAAAAGTGTTGAAAAAGAGTAAACAGCTGTATCTTCGGTACCTAGATGTGATGAGAGTACTAATACTCTATTGGTCTCCAGGATATTTTTCCACTGTGGAATGGTGTTATATCATTTTACAACTATAGTGTGACTGCGAAAGGTAATAAGACAGCCATGAGTGAAAGAGTCAGAACGTGTCTCGACTTTCTACAATGCTAACTGAAAACTGTTATACACAGTAAACAGTTGTAGCTTTGGTACCTAGCTGTGCTGAGAGTACTAATACTCCATTTGCTACCAGCCTAAATTTCAAACGTGGTATCATGTTATATTGTGTTAGAAGTATAGCGTGACTGCGACAGGTAATAAGTCAGTCATGAGTGTGCGAGTCAGAATGTGCTACGACTTTCAGTGATGGTGACTGAAAACTGTTGAAACATAGAAAACAGCTGTATATTCGGTACCTCGTTGTAGTTAGAGTATTAATACTCTATTGGTGTCCAGGATATTTTTCTTCTGTGATATGGTGTTATATCATAAGTATAGTGCAACTGCATCAGAAAATCAGACAGTCATTCATTAGCTAGCTGTGTTGTGAGTACTAATACTCTATTTGCTACCAACCTAAATTTCAACCATGGCCTCAGGCTCTATTGTGTTATAGCTATAGAGTGACTGCGACAGGTAATAAGGCGGTCTTGAGTGAGACAGTCAGAACGTGTCTCGACTTTCTACAATGCTAACTGAGAACTGTTGAAACACAGTAAACAGCTGTAGATTTGGTACCTAGCTGTGTTGTGAGTACTAATACTCCATTTGCTAGCAGCCTAAATTTCAAGCGTGGTATCATGTTATATTGTGGTAGAAGTATAGTGTGACTGCGACAGGTAATAAGGCAGTCATGAGTGTGAGAGTCAGAATGTGCCACAACTTTCAGTGATGGTGACTGAAAAGTGTTGAAAAAGAGTAAAGAGCTGTATCTTCGGTACCTACTTGTGATGAGAGTACTAATACTCTATTGGTCTGCAGGATATTTTTCCACTGTGGAATGGTGTTATATCATTTTACAAGTATAGTGTGACTGCGAAAGGTAATAAGACAGCCATGAGTGAAAGAGTCAGAACGTGTCTCGACTTTCTACAATGCTAACTGAAAACTGTTGAAACACACAAAACAGCTGTTGCTTTGTGACCTAGGTTTGTTGAGAGTACTAATACTCCATATGCAACCAGCCTAAATTTCGACCATGGTATCTTGTTACATTGTGTTAGAAGTATAGTGTGACTGCGTCGCTTAATAAGACAGTCATGAGTTTGAGAGTCAGAATGTGGCACGACTTTCACTGATGGTGACTGAAAACTGTTGAAGCACAGTAAACAGCTGTGTTTTCGGTCCTCAGTTGTGATGAGAGCACTAATACTCTATTGGTTTCCAGAATATTTTCTACTATGGTATAGTGTTAGATAATTTTATAAGTATAGTGTGACTGCGACAGGTAATAAGACAGTCATTCATTAGCTAGCTGTGTTGAGAGTACTAATACTCTATTTGCTACCAGCCTAAATTTGAAAAAAAAAATGGTATCATGTTATATTGTGTTAGAAGTATAGTGTGACTGCGTCAGCTGATAAAGCAGTCGTGAGTGTGACAGTGATAATGTGGCACGAGTTTCAGTGATGGTGACTGAAAACTGTTGAAACACAGAAACAGCTGCATTTTCAGTATCTAATTGTGATCAGAGTACTAATACTCTATTGGTTACCAGGATATTTTTCGACTCTGGTATGGTGTTATATCATTTTATAAGTATAGTGTGACTGCGAAAGGTAATAAGACAGCCATGAGTGAAAGAATCAGAACGTGTCTCGACTTTCTACAATGCTAGCTGAAAACTGTTAAACACAGTAAACAGCTGTAGCTTTGGTACCTAGCTGTGTTGAGAGTACTAATACTCCATTTGCTACCAACCTAAATTTCAAATGTGATATCATGTTATATTGTGTTAGAAGTATAGTGTGACTGCGACAGGTAATACGGCAGTCATGAGTGTGAGAGTCAGAATCTGCCACGACTTTCAGTGATGGTGACTGAAAACTGTTGAAACATAGAAAACAGCTGTATATTCGGTACGTCGTTGTCGTTAGAGTACTAATACTCTATTAGTTTCCAGGATATTTTTCTACTGTGATATGGTGTTATATCATAAGTATAGTGCAACTGCATCAGATAATCACATAGTCATTCATTAGCTAGCTGTGTTGAGGGTAATAATACTCCACTTGCTACCAGCTTGTATTTGAACTGTGGCATCAAGCTATATTGTGTTAGAAATAAAGAGTGACTGAGTCAGGTAATAAGGCGGCCATGAGTGTGAGAGTCACAATGCGCCACCACTTTCGGAGATGGTAACTGAAAACTGTTGAAACACAGTAAACAGCTCTATCTTCGGTACCTAGTTGTGATGAGAGTACTAATACTCTATCGGTCACCAGGATATTTCTCAACCATGGTATGGTGTTACATTATTTTATAAGCATAGTGTGACTGCGTAAGGTTATTAATAAGACAGTCATGAGTGAGAGAGTCAGAACGTGTCTCGACGTTCTACAATGCTAACTGAAAACTGTTGAAACACAGTAAACAGCTGTTGCTTTGTTACCTAGCTGTGTTGGGAGTACTAATACTACATTTGCAAACAGCCTAAATTTCAACCATGGTATCTTGTTACATTGTCTTAGAAGTATAGCGTGACTGCATCACTTAATAAGGCAGTCATGAGTGTGAGAGTCAGAATGTGGCATGACTTTCACTGACGGTGACTGAAAACTGTTGAAACACAGTAAACAGCTGTATATTCGGTACCTAGTTGTGGTGAGAGTGCTAATACTCTATTGGTTTCCATGATATTTTTCTACTGTGATATGGTGTTATATCATAAGTATAGTATGACTGCATCAGATAATCAGACAGTCATTCATTAGCTAGCTGTGTTGAGAGTACTAATATTCTATTTGCTACCAACCTAAATTTCAACCATGGCCTCAGGCTCTATTGTGTTATAGCTATAGAGTGACTGTGACAGGTAATAAGGCGGTCTTGAGTGAGACAGTCAGAACGTGTCTCAACTTTCTACAATGCTAACTGAGAACTGTTGAAACACAGTAAACAGCTGTAGCTTTGGTAACTAGCTGTCTTGTGAGTACTAATACGCCATTTGCTAGCAGCCTAACTTTCAAGCGGGGTATCATGTTATATTGTGTTAGAAGTATAGTGTGACTGCGACAGGTAATAAGGCAGTCATGAGTGTGAGAGTCAGAATGTGCCACAACTTTCAGTGATGGTGACTGAAAAGTGTTGAAAAAGAGTAAACAGCTGTATCTTCGGTACCTAGATGTGATGAGAGTACTAATACTCTATTGGTCTCCAGGATATTTTTCCACTGTCGAATGGTGTTATATCATTTTACAACTATAGTGTGACTGCGAAAGGTAATAAGACAGCCATGAGTGAAAGAGTCAGAACGTGTCTCGACTTTCTACAATGCTAACTGAAAACTGTTATACACAGTAAACAGTTGTAGCTTTGGTACCTAGCTGTGTTGAGAGTACTAATACTCCATTTGCTACCAGCCTAAATTTCAAACGTGGTATCATGTTATATTGTGTTAGAAGTATAGTGCGACTGCGACAGGTAATAAGGCAGTCATGAGTGTGAGAGTCAGAATGTGCCACGACTTTCAGTGATGGTGACTGAAAACTGTTGAAACATAGAAAACAGCTGTATATTCGGTACCTCGTTGTCGTGAGAGTACTAATACTCTATTGGTTTCCAGGATATTTTTTCTACTGTGATATGGTGTTATATCATAAGTATAGTGCAACTGCATCAGATAATCAGACAGTCATTTATTAGCTAGCTGTGTTGAGAGTACTAACACTCTACTTGCTACCAGCTTATATTTGAACTGTGGCATCAAGCTATATTGTGTTAGAAATAAAGAGTGACTGCGACAGGTAATAAGGCAGTCATGAGTGTGAGAGTCAGAATGCGCCACGACTTTCGGTGATGGTAACTGAAAACTGTTGAAACACAGTAAACAGCTCTATCTTCGGTACCTAGTTGTGATGAGAGTACTAATACTCTATCGGTCACCAGGATATTTCTCTACCGTGGTATGGTTACATTATTTTATAAGCATAGTGTGACTGCGTAAGGTAATAAGACAATGAGTGAGAGAGTCAGAATGTGTCTCGACGTTCTACAATGCTAACTGAAAACTGTTGAAACACAGTAAGCAGCTGTTGCTTTGTTACCTAGCTGTGTTGAGAGTACTAATACTACATTTGCAAACAGCCTAAATTTCAACCATGGTATCTTGTTACATTGTCTTAGAAGTATAGTGTGACTGCATCACTTAATAAGGCAGTCATGAGTGTGAGAGTCAGAATGTGGCACGACTTTCACTGACGGTGACTGAAAACTGTTGAAACACAGTAAACAGCTGTATATTCGGTACCTAGTTGTGGTGAGAGTGCTAATACTCTATTGGTTTCCATGATATTTTTCTACTGTGATATGGTATAATATCATAAGTATAGTATGACTGCGTCTGATAATCAGACAGTCATTCATTAGCTAGCTGTGTTGAGAGTACTAATACTCTATTTGCTACCAACCTAAATTTCAACCATGGCCTCAGGCTCTATTCTGTTATATCTATAGAGTGACTGCGACAGGTAATAAGGCGGTCTTGAGTGAGACAGTCAGAACGTGTCTCGACTTTCTACAATGCTAACTGAGAACTGTTGAAACACAGTAAACAGCTGTAGCTTTGGTACCTAGCTGTGTTGTGAGTACTAATACTCCATTTGCTAGCAGCCTAAATTTCAAGCGTGGTATCATGTTATATTGTGTTAGAAGTATAGTGTGACTGCGACAGGTAATAAGGCAGTCATGAGTGTGAGAGTCAGAATGTGCCACAACTTTCAGTGATGGTGACTGAAAAGTGTTGAAAAAGAGTAAACAGCTGTATCTTCGGTCCCTAGTTGTGATGAGAGTACTAATACTCTATTGGTCTCCAGGATATTTTTCCACTGTGGAATGGTGTTATATCATTTTACAAGTATACTGTGACTGCGAAAGGTAATAAGACAGCCATGAGTGAAAGAGTCAGAACGTGTCTCGACTTTCTACAATGCTAACTGAAAACTGTTAAACACAGCTGTAGCTTTGGTACCTAGCTGTGTTGAGAGTACTAATACTCCATTTGCTACCAGCCTAAATTTCAAACGTGGTATCATGTTATATTGTGTTAGAAGTATAGTGTGACTGCGACAGGTAATAAGGCAGTCATGAGTGTGAGAGTCAGAATGTGCCACGACTTTCAGTGATGGTGACTGAAAACTGTTGAAACATAGAAAACAGCTGTATATTCGGTACCTCATTGTGGTGAGAGTACTAATACTCTATTGGTTTCCAGGATATTTTTCTACTGTGATATGGTGTTATATCATAAGTATAGTGTGACTGCGTCAGATAATGAGACAGTCATTCATTAGCTAGCTGTGTTGAGAGTACTAATACTCTACTTGCTACCAGCTTAAAGTTGAACTGTGCATCAAGCCATATTGTGTTAGAAATAAAGAGTGACTGCGTCAGGTAATAAGGCAGTCATGAGTGAGAGAGTCAGAACGTGTCTCGACTTTCTACAATGCTAACTGAAAACTGTTGAAACACAGTAAACAGCTGTAGCTTTGGTACCTTTAATACTCCATTTGCCACCAGACTACAATTTCAACCATGGTGTCAAGTTATATTGTGTTAGAAGTATAGTTTGACTGCGACAGGTAATAAGGCAGTCAGGAGTGAGAGTGTCAGAATGCGCCATGACTTTTGGTGATGGTGTCTGAAAACTGTTGAAACACACCAAACAGCTCTATCTTCAATACCCAGTTGTGATGAGTGAGATTACTAATACTCTATTGTTTACTAGGATATATTCTACCATGGTATGGTGTTATATTATTTTATAAGAAAAGTTTGACTGCGTAAGGTAATAAGACAGCCATGAGTGAGAGAGTCAGAACGAGTCTCGACTTTCTACAATGCTTACTGAAAACTGTTGAAACACCGTAAACAGCAGTAGCTTTGGTACCTAGCTGTGTTGAGAGTACTAATACTCCATTTCCAACCAGCCTAAAGTTCAATCGTGGTAACTTGTTACATTGTGTTAGAAGTATAGTGTGACTGCGTCACTTAATAAGGTAGTCATGAGTATGAGAGTCAGAATGTGCCGACTTTCAGTGACGGTGACTGAAAACTGTTGAAACAGGGTAAACAGCTGTATCTTCTGTACCTAGTTGTGATGAGAGTACTAATACTCTATTGGTTTCCAGAATATTTTTCTACTGAGATATGCGTTATGTCATTTTATAAGTATAGTGTGACTGCGTCAGGTAATAAGACAGTCATTCATTAGCTAGCAGTGTTGAGAGTACTAATACTCTACTTGCCACCAGCTTAAATTTGAACTGTGGCATCAAGCTATATTGTGTTAGAAATGTAGATTGACTTTGTCAGGTAATAAGGCAGTCATGAGTGAGAGAGTCAGAACAGGTCTCGACTTTCTACAATGCTAACCAAAAACTGTTGAAACACAGTAAACAGCTGTTGGTTTGGTACCTAGCTGTGTTGAGAGTACTAATACTCCATTTGCAACCAGCCTAAATTTCAATCGTGGTATCTTGTTACATTGTGTTAGAAGCAAAGTGTGACTGCTTCACTTAATAAGGCAGTCATGAGTGCGAGAGTCAGAATGTGGCACGACTTTCACTGATGGTGACTGAAAACTGTTGAAACAGAGTAAACAGCTGTATTTTCGGAACCCAGTTGTGATGAGAGCACTAATACTCTATTGGTTTCCAGAATATTTTCTACTGTGGTATGGTGTTAAATCATTTTATAAGTATAGTGTGACTGTGCCAGGAAATGACACAGTCATTCATTAGCTAGCTGTGTTGAGAGTACTAATACTCTATTTGTTACCAGCCTAGATTTCAACCGTGGCATCAAGCTATATTGTGTTATAAGAATAGAGTGACTGCGTCAGGTAATAAGGCAGGTATGAGTGAGAGAGTTAGAACGTGTCTTGACTTTCAGTAACGCTAACTGTAAACTGTTGAAACAAAGTAAACAGTTGTAGCTTTAAGACCTAGCTGTGTTATATTGTGTTAGAACTATATTGTGACTGTGATAGGTAATAAGGCAGTCATGAGTATGAGAGTCAGTATGTGCCACGACTTTCAGTGACGGTGACTGAAAACTGTTAAAACATAGAAAACAGCTGTATATTCGGTACCTCGTTGTTGTGAGAGTACTAATACTCTATTGGTTTCCAGGATATTTTTCTATTTTGATATGGTGTTATATCATAAGTATAGTGTGACTGCATCAGATAATCAGACGGTCATTCATTAGCTAGCTGTGTTGAGAGTATTAATACTCTACTTGCTGCCAGCCTATATTTGAACTGTGGCATCAAGCTATATTGTGTTAGAAATAAAGAGTGACTGAGTAAGGTAATATGGCAGACATGAGTGAGAGAGTCAGAACGTGTCACGACTTTCTACAATGCTACCTGAATACTGTTGAAACACAGTAAACACCTGTAGCTTTGGTACCTAGCTGTGTTGAGAGTACTAATACTCTACTTGCTACCAGCTTATATTTGAACTGTGGCTTCAAGCTATATTGTGTTAGAAATAAAGAGGGACTGCGACAGGTAATAAGGCAGTCATGAGGGTGAGAGTCAGAATGCGCCACGACTTTCGGTGATGGTAACTGAAAACTGTTGAAACACAGTAAACAGTTCTATCTTCGGTACCTAGTTGTGATGAGAGTACTAATACTCTGTCGGTCACCAGGATATTTCTCTATCATGGAATGGTGTTACATTATTTTATAAGCATAGTGTGACTGCGTAAGGTAATAAGACAGTCATGAGTGAGAGAGTCGGAATGTGTCTCGACGTTCTACAAGGCTAACTGAAAGCTGTTGAAACACAGTAAGCAGCTGTTGCTTTGTTACCTAGCTGTGTTGAGAGTACTAAAACTACATTTGCAAACAGCCTAAATTTCAACCATGGTATCTTGTTACATTGTCTTAGAAGTATAGTGTGACTGCATCACTTAATAAGGCAGTCATGAGTGTGAGAGTCAGAATGTGGCACGACTTTCACTGACGGTGACTGAAAACTGTTGAAACACAGTAAACAGCTGTATATTCGGTACCTAGTTGTGGTGTGAGTACTAATACTCCATTTGCTAGCAGCCTAAATTTCAAGCGTGGTATCATGTTATATTGTGTTAGAAGTATAGTGGGACTGCGACAGGTAATAAGGCAGTCATGAGTGTGAGAGTCAGAATGTGCCACAACTTTCAGTGATGGCGACTGAAAAGTGTTGAAAAAGAGTAAGCAGCTGTATCTTCGGTACCTAGTTGTGATGAGAGTACTAATACTCTATTGGTCTCCAGGATATTTTTCCACTGTGGAATGGTGTTATATCATTTTACAAGTATAGTGTGACAGCGAAAGGTAATAAGACAACCATGAGTGAAAGAGTCAGAACGTGTCTCGACTTTCTACAATGCTAACTGAAAACTGTTAAACACAGTAAACAGCTGTAGCTTTGGTGCCTAGCTGTGTTGAGAGAACTAATACTGCATTTGCTACCAGCCTAAATTTCAAACGTGGTATCATGTTATATTGTGTTAGAAGAATAGTGTGACTGCGACAGGTAATAAGGCAGTCATGAGTGTGAGAGTCAGAATGTGCCACGACTTTCAGTGATGGTGGCTGAAAACTGTTGAAACATAGAAAACAGCTGTATATTCAGTACCTCGTTGTCGTGAGAGTACTAATACTCTATTGGTTTCCAGGATATTTTTCTACTGTGATATGGTGTTATATCATAAGTATAGTGCAACTGCACCAGATAATCAGACAGTCATTCATTAGCTAGCTGTGTTGAGAGTACTAATACTCTACTTGCTACCAGCTTATATTTGAACTGTGGCATCGAGCTGTATTGTGTTAGAAATAAAGAGTGACTGCGACAGGTAATAAGGCAGTCATGAATGTGAGAGAATGCACCACGACTTTCGGTGATGGTAACTGAAAACTGTTGAAATACAGTAAACAGCTCTATCTTCGGTACCTAGTTGTGATGAGAGTACTAATACTCTATCGGTCACCAGGATATTTCTCTATCATGGTATGGTGTTACATTATTTTATAAGCATAGTGTGACTGCGTAAGGTAATAAGACAGTCATGAGTGAGAGAGTCAGAATATGTCTCGACGTTCTACAATGCTAACTGAAAACTGTTGAAACACAGTAAACAGCTGTTGCTTTGTTACCTAGCTGTGTTGAGAGTACTAATACTACATTTGCAAACAGCCTAAATTTCAACCATGGTATCTTGTTACATTGTCTTAGAAGTATAGTGTGACTGCATCACTTAATAAGGCAGTCATGAATGTGAGAGTCAGAATGTGGCACGACTTTCACTGACGGTGACTGAAAACTGTTGAAACACAATAAACAGCTGTATATTCGGTACCTATTTGTGGTGAGAGTGCTAATACTCTATTGGTTTCCATGATATTTTTCTTCTGTGATATAGTGTTATATCAGAAGTATAGTATGACTGCGTCAGATAGTCAGACAGTCATGCATTAGCTAGCTGTGTTGAGAGTACTAATACTCTATTTGCTACCAACCTAGATTTCAACCATGGCCTCAGGCTCTATTGTGTTATAGCTATAGAGTGACTGCGACAGGTAATAAGGCGGTCTTGAGTGAGACAGTCAGAACGTGTCTCGACTTTCTACAATGCTAACTGAGAACTGTTGAAACACAGTAAACAGCTGTAGCTTTGGTACCTAGCTGTGTTGTGAGTACTAATACTACATTTGCAAACAGCCTAAATTTCAACCATGGTATCTTGTTACATTGTCTTAGAAGTATAGTGTGACTGCATCACTTAATAAGGCAGTCATGAGTGTGAGAGTCAGAATGTGGCACGACTTTCACTGATGGTGACTGAAAACTGTTGAAACACAGTAAACAGCTGTATATTCGGTACCTAGTTGTGGTGAGAGTGCTAATACTCTATTGGTTTCCATGATATTTTTCTTCTGTGATATGGTGTTATATCAGAAGTATAGTATGACTGCGTCAGATAGTCAGACAGTCATTCATTAGCTAGCTGTGTTGAGAGTACTAATACTCTATTTGCTACCAACCTAAATTTCAACCATGGCCTCAGGCTCTATTGTGTTATAGCTATAGAGTGACTGCGACAGGTAATAAGGCGGTCTTGAGTGAGACAGTCAGAACGTGTCTCGACTTTCTACAATGCTGAGAACTGTTGAAACACAGTAAACAGCTGTAGCTTTGGTACCTAGCTGTGTTGTGAGTACTAATACTCCATTTGCTAGCAGCCTAAATTTAAAGCGTGGTATCATGTTATATTGTGTTAGAAGTATAGTGTGACTGCGACAGGTAATAAGGCAGTCATGAGCGTGAGAGTCAGAATGTGCCACAACATTCAGTGATGGTGACTGAAAAGTGTTGAAAAAGAGTAAACAGCTGTATCTTCGGTACCTAGTTGTGATGAGAGCACTAATACTCTATTGGTCTCCAGGATATTTCTCCACTGTGGAATGGTGTTATATCATTTTACAAGTATAGTGTGACTGCGAAAGGTAATAAGACAGCCATGAGTGAAAGAGTCAGAACGTGTCTCGACTTTCTACAATTCTAACTGAAAACTGTTAAACACAGTAAACAGCTGTAGCTTTGGTACATAGCTGTGTTGAGAGTACTAATACTCCATTTGCTACCAGCCTAAATTTCAAATGTGGTATCATGTTATATTGTGTTAGAAGTATAGTGTGACTGCGACAGGTAATAAGGCAGTCATGAGTGTGAGAGTCAGAATGTGCCACGACTTTCAGCGATGATGACTGAAAACTGTTGAAACATAGAAAACAGCTGTATATTCGGTACCTAGTTGTGGTGAGAGTGCTAATACTCTATTGGTTTCCATGATATTTTTCTTCTGTGATATAGTGTTATATCAGAAGTATAGTATGACTGCGTCAGATAGTCAGACAGTCTTTCATTAGCTAGCTGTGTTGAGAGTACTAATACTCTATTTGCTACCAACCTAAATTTCAACCATGGCCTCAGGCTCTATTGTGTTATAGCTATAGAATGACTGCGACAGGTAATAAGGCGGTCTTGAGTGAGACAGTCAGAACGTGTCTCGACTTTCTACAATGTTAACTGAGAACTGTTGAAACACAGTAAACAGCTGTATCTTTGGTACCTAGCTGTGTTGTGAGTACAAATACTACATTTGCAAACAGCCTAAATTTCAACCATGGTATCTTGTTACATTGTCTTAGAAGTATAGTGTGACTGCATCACTTAATAAGGCAGTCATGAGTGTGAGAGTCAGAATGTGGCACGACTTTCACTGATGGTGACTGAAAACTGTTGAAACACAGTAAACAGCTGTATATTCGGTACCTAGTTGTGGTGAGAGTGCTAATACTCTATTGGTTTCCATGATATTTTTCTACTGTGATATGGTGTTATATCATAAGTAAAGTATGACTGCGTCAGATAATCAGACAGTCATTCATTAGCTAGCTGTGTTGGGAGTACTAATATTCTATTTCCTCCCAACCTAAATTTCAACCATGGCCTCAGGCTCTATTGTGTTATAGCTATAGAGTGACTGTGACAGGCAATAAGGCGGTCTTGAGTGAGACAGTCAGAACGTGTCTCGACTTTCTACAATGCTAACTGAGAACTGTTGAAACACAGTAAACAGCTGTAGCTTTGGTACCTAGCTGTGTTGTGAGTACTAATACTCCATTTGCTAGCAGCCTAAATTTTAAGCGTTGTATCATGTTATATTGTGTTAGAAGTATAGTGTGACTGCGACAGGTAATAAGGCAGTATTGAGTGTGAGAGTCAGAATGTGCCACAACTTTCAGTGATGGTGACTGAAAAGTGTTGAAAAAGAGTAAACAGCTGTATCTTCGGTACCTAGTTGTGATGAGAGTACTAATACTCTATTGGTCTCCAGGATATTTTTCCACTGTGGAATGGTGTTATATCATTTTACAAGTATAGTCTGACTGCGGAAGGTAATAAGACAGCCATGAGTGAAAGAGTCAGAACGTGTCTCGACTTTCTACAATGCTAACTGAAAACTGTTAAACACAGTAAACAGCTGTAGCTTTGGTACCTAGCTGTGTTGAGAGTACTAATACTCCATTTGCTACCAGCCTAAATTTCAAACGTGGTATCATGTTATATTGTGTTAGAAGTATAGTGTGACTGCGACAGGTAATAAGGCAGTCATGAGTGTGAGAGTCAGAATGTGCCACGACTTTCAATGATGGTGACTGAAAACTGTTGAAACATAGAAAACAGCTGTATATTCGGTACCTCGTTGTCGTGAGAGTACTAATACTCTATTGGTTTCCAGGATATTTTTCTACTGTGATATGGTGTTATATCATAAGTATAGTGCAACTGCATCAGATAATCAGACAGTCATTCTTCATTAGCTAGCTGTGTTGATAGTACTAATACTCTACTTGCTACCAGCTTATACTTGAACTGTGGCATCAAGCTATATTGTGTTAGAAATAAAGAGTGACTGCGACAGGTAATAAGGCAGTCATGAGTGTGAGAGTCAGAATGCGCCACGACTTTCGGTGATGGTAACTGAAAACTATTGAAACACAGTAAACAGCTCAATCTTCGGTACCTAGTTGTGATGAGAGTACTAATACTCTATCGGTCACCAGGATATTTCTCTACCGTGGTATGGTGTTACATTATTTTATAAGCATAGTGTGACTGCGTAAGGTAATAAGACAGTCATGAGTGAGAGAGTCAGAATGTGTCTCGACGTTCTACAATGCTAACTGAAAACTGTTGAAACACAGTAAACAGCTGTTGCTTTGTTACCTAGCTGTGTTGAGAGTACTAATACTACATTTGCAAACAGCCTAAATTTCAACCATGGTATCTTGTTACATTGTCTTAGAAGAATTGTGTGACTGCATCAATTAATAAGGCAGTCATGAGTGTGAGAGTCAGAATGTGGCAAGACTTTCACTGACGGTGACTGAAAACTGTTGAAACACAGTAACAGTAAACAGCTGTATATTCGGTACCTAGTTGTGGTGAGAGTGCTAATACTCTATTGGTTTCCAAGATATTTTTCTACTGTGATATGGTGTTATATCATAAGTATAGTATGACTGCGTCAGATAATCAGACAGTCATTCATTAGCTAGCTGTGTTGTGAGTACTAATACACTATTTGCTCCAAGCCTAAATTTCAACCATGGCCTCAGGCTCTATTGTGTTATAGCTATAGAGTGACTGCGACAGGTAATAAGGCGGTCTTGAGTGAGACAGTCAGAACGTGCCTCGACTTTCTACAATGCTAACTGAGAACTGTTGAAACACAGTAAACAGCTGTAGCTTTGGTGCCTAGCTGTGTTGTGAGTACTAATACTCCATTTGCTAGCAGCCTAAATTTCAAGCGTGGTATCATGTTATATTGTGTTAGAAGTATAGTGTGACTGCGATAGGTAATAAGGCAGTCATGAGTGTGAGAGTCAGAATGTGCCACAATTTTCAGTGATGGTACTGAAAAGTGTTGAAAAAGAGTAAACAGCTGTATCTTTGGTACCTAGTTGTGATGAGAGTACTAATACTCTATTGGTCTCCAGGATATTTTTCCACTGTGGAATGGTGTTATATCATTTTACAAGTATAGTGTGATTGCGAAAGGTAATAAGACAGCCATGAGTGAAAGAGTCATAACGTGTCTCGACTTTCTACAATGCTAACTGAAAACTGTTAAACACAATAAACAGCTGTAGCTTTGGTACCTAGCTGTGTTGAGAGTACTAATACTCCATTTGCTATCAGCCTAAATTTCAAACGTGGTATCATATTATATTGTGTTAGAAGTATAGTGTGACTGCAACAGGTAATAAGGCAGTCATGAGTGTGAGAGTCAGAATGTGCCACGACTTTCAGTGATGGTGACTGAAAACTGTTGAAACATAGAAAACAGCTGTATATTCGGTACCTCGTTGTCGTGAGAGTACTAATACTCTATTGGTTTCCAGGATATTTTACTACTGTGATATGGTGTTATATCATAAGTATAGTGCAACTGCATCAGATAATCAGACAGTCATTCATTAGCTAGCTGTGTTGAGAGTACTAATACTCTACTTGCTACCAGCTTATATTTGAACTGTGGCATCAAGTTATATTGTCTTAGAAATAAAGAGTGACTGCGACAGGTAATAAGGCAGTCATGAGTGTGAGAGTCAGAATGCGCCACGACTTTCGGTGATGGTAACTGAAAACTGTTGAAACACAGTAAACAGCTCTATCTTCGGTACCTAGTTGTGATGAGAGTACTAATACTCTATCGGTTACCAGGATATTTCTCTACCGTGGTATGGTGTTACATTATTTTATAAGCATAGTGTGACTGCGTAAGGTAATAAGACAGTCATGAGTGAGAGAGTCAGAATGTGTCTCGACGTTCTACAATGCTAACTGAAAACTGTTGAAACACAGTAAACAGCTGTTGCTTTGTTACCTAGCTGTGTTGAGAGTACTAATACTACATTTGCAAACAGCCTAAATTTCAACCATGGTATCTTGTTACATTGTCTTAGAAGTATAGTGTGACTGCATCACTTAATAAGGCAGTCATGAGTGTGAGAGTCAGAATGTGGCACGACTTTCACTGACGGTGACTGACAACTGTTGAAACACAGTAAACAGCTGTATATTCGGTACCTAGTTGTGGTGAGAGTGCTAATACTCTATTGCTTTCCATGATATTTTTCTTCTGTGATATGGTGTTATATCAGAAGTATAGTATGACTGCGTCAGATAGTCAGACAGTCATTCATTAGCTGGCTGTGTTGAGAGTACTAATACTCTATTTGCTACCAACCTAAATTTCAACCATGGCCTCAGGCTCTATTGTGTTATAGCTATAGAGTGAGTGCGACAGGTAATAAGGCGGACTTGAGTGAGACAGTCAGAACGTGTCTCTACTTTCTACAATGCTAACTGAGAACTGTTGAAACACAGTAAACAGCTGTAGCTTTGGTACCTAGCTGTGTTGTGAGTACTAATACTACATTTGCAAACAGCCTAAATTTCAACCATGGTATCTTGTTACATTGTCTTAGAAGTATAGTGTGACTGCATCACTTAATAAGGCAGTCATGAGTGTGAGAGTCAAAATGTGGCACGACTTTCACTGACGGTGACTGAAAACTGTTGAAACACAGTAAACAGCTGTATATTCGGTACCTAGTTGTGGTGAGAGTGCTAATACTCTATTGGTTTCCATGATATTTTTCTTCTGTGATATGGTGTTATATCAGAAGTATAGTATGACTGCGTCAGATTGTCAGACAGTCATTCATTAGCTAGCTGTGTTGAGAGTACTAATACTCTATTTGCTACCAACCTAAATTTCAACCATGGCCTCAGGCTCTATTGTGTTATAGCTATAGAGTGACTGCGACAGGTAATAAGGCGGTCTTGAGTGAGACAGTCAGAACGTATCTCGACTTTCTACAATGCTAACTGAGAACTGTTGAAACACAGTAAACAGCTGTAGCTTTGGTACCTAGCTGTGTTGTGAGTACTAATACTCCATTTGCTAGCAGCCTAAATTTCAAGCGTGGTATCATGTTATATTGTGCTAGAAGTATAGTGTGACTGCGACAGGTAATAAGGCAGTCATGAGTGTGAGAGTCAGAATGTGCCACAACTTTCAGTGATGGTGACTGAAAAGTGTTGAAAAAGAGTAAACAGCTGTATCTTCGGTACCTAGTTGTGATGAGAGTACTAATACTCTATTGGTCTCCAGGATATTTTTCCACTGTGGAATGGTGTTATATCATTTTACAAGTATAGTGTGACTGCGAAAGGTAATAAGACAGCCATGAGTGAAAGAGTCAGAACGTGTCTCGACTTTCTACAATGCTAACTGAGAACTGTTGAAACAGTAAACAGCTGTAGCTTTGGTACCTAGCTGTGTTGTGAGTACTAATACTCCATTTGCTAGCAGCCTAAATTTCAAGCGTGGTATCATGTTATATTGTGTTAGAAGTATAGTGTGACTGCGACAGGTAATAAGGCAGTCATGAGTGTGAGAGTCAGAATGTGCCACGACTTTCAGTGATGATGACTGAAAACTGTTGAAACATAGAAAACAGCTGTATATTTGGTACCTCGTTGTCGTGAGAGTACTAATACTCTATTGGTTTCCAGGATATTTTTCTACTGTGATATGGAGTTATATCATAAGTATAGTGCAACTGCATCAGATAATCAGACAGTCATTCTTCATTAGCTAGCTGTGTTGAGAGTACTAATACTCTACTTGCTACCAGCTTATACTTGAACTGTGGCATCAAGCTATATTGTGTTAGAAATAAAGAGTGACTGCGACAGGTAATAAGGCAGTCATGAGTGTGAGAGTCAGAATGCGCCACGACTTTCGGTGATGGTAACTGAAAACTGTTGAAACACAGTAAACAGCTCTATCTTCGGTACCTAGTTGTGATGAGAGTATTAATACTCTATCGGTCACCAGGATATTTCTCTATCGTGGTATGGTGTTACATTATTTTATAAGCATAGTGTGACTGCGTAAGGCAATAAGACAGTCAGGAGTGAGAGAGTCAGAATGTGTCTCGACGTTCTACAATGCTAACTGAAAACTGTTGAAACACAGTAAACAGCTGTTGCTTTGTTACCGAGCTGTGTTGAGAGTACTAATACTACATTTGCAAACAGCCTAAATTTCAACCATGGTATCTTGTTACATTGTCTTAGAAGTATAGTGTGACTGCATCACTTAATAAGGCAGTCATGAGTGTGAGAGTCACAATGTGGCACGACTTTCACTGACGGTGACTGAAAACTGTTGAAACACAGTAAACAGCTGTATATTCGGTACCTAGTTGTGGTGAGAGTGCTAATACTCTATTGGTTTCCATGATATTTTTCTACTGTGATATGGTGTTATATCATAAGTATAGTATGACTGCGTCAGATAATCAGACAGTCATTCATTAGCTAGCTGTGTTGAGAGTACTAATACTCTATTTGCTACCAACCTAAATTTCAACCATGGCCTCAGGCTCTATTGTGTTATAGCTATAGAGTGACTGTGACAGGTAATAAGGCGGTCTTGAGGGAGACAGTCAGAACGTGTCTCGACTTTCTACAATGCTAACTGAAAACTGTTGAAACACAGTAAACAGCTGTAGCTTTGGTACTTAGCTGTGGTGTGAGTACTAATACTCCATTTGCTAGCAGCCTAAATTTCAAGCGTGGTATCATGTTATATTGTGTTGGAAGTATAGTGGGACTGCGACAGGTAATAAGGCAGTCATGAGTGTGAGAGTCAGAATGTGCCACAACTTTCAGTGATGGCGACTGAAAAGTGTTGAAAAAGAGTAAACAGCTGTATCTTCGGTACCTAGTTGTGATGAGAGTACTAATACTCTATTGGTCTCCAGGATATTTTTCCACTGTGGAATGGTGTTATATCATTTTACAAGTATAGTGTGACAGCGAAAGGTAATAAGACAGCCATGAGTGAAAGAGTCAGAACGTGTCTCGACTTTCTACAATGCTAACTGAAAACTGTTAAACACAGTAAACAGCTGTAGCTTTGGTGCCTAGCTGTGTTGAGAGAACTAATACTGCATTTGCTACCAGCCTAAATTTCAAACGTGGTATCATGTTATATTGTGTTAGAAGAATAGTGTGACTGCGACAGGTAATAAGGCAGTCATGAGTGTGAGAGTCAGAATGTGCCACGACTTTCAGTGATGGTGGCTGAAAACTGTTGAAACATAGAAAACAGCTGTATATTCAGTACCTCGTTGTCGTGAGAGTACTAATACTCTATTGGTTTCCAGGATATTTTTCTACTGTGATATGGTGTTATATCATAAGTATAGTGCAACTGCACCAGATAATCAGACAGTCATTCATTAGCTAGCTGTGTTGAGAGTACTAATACTCTACTTGCTACCAGCTTATATTTGAACTGTGGCATCGAGCTATATTGTGTTAGAAATAAAGAATGACTGCGACAGGTAATAAGGCAGTCATGAATGTGAGAGTCAGAATGCACCACGACTTTCGGTGATGGTAACTGAAAACTGTTGAAATACAGTAAACAGCTCTATCTTCGGTACCTAGTTGTGATGAGAGTACTAATACTCTATCGGTCACCAGGATATTTCTCTATCATGGTATGGTGTTACATTATTTTATAAGCATAGTGTGACTGCGTAAGGTAATAAGACAGTCATGAGTGAGAGAGTCAGAATATGTCTCGACGTTCTACAATGCTAACTGAAAACTGTTGAAACACAGTAAACAGCTGTTGCTTTGTTACCTAGCTGTGTTGAGAGTACTAATACTACATTTGCAAACAGCCTAAATTTCAACCATGGTATCTTGTTACATTGTCTTAGAAGTATAGTGTGACTGCATCACTTAATAAGGCAGTCATGAGTGTGAGAGTCAGAATGTGGCACGACTTTCACTGATGGTGACTGAAAACTGTTGAAACACAGTAAACAGCTGTATATTCGGTACCTAGTTGTGGTGAGAGTGCTAATACTCTATTGGTTTCCATGATATTTTTCTTCTGTGATATGGTGTTATATCAGAAGTATAGTATGACTGCGTCAGATAGTCAGACAGTCATTCATTAGCTAGCTGTGTTGAGAGTACTAATACTCTATTTGCTACCAACCTAAATTTCAACCATGGCCTCAGGCTCTATTGTGTTATAGCTATAGAGTGACTGCGACAGGTAATAAGGCGGTCTTGAGTGAGACAGTCAGAACGTGTCTCGACTTTCTACAATGCTGAGAACTGTTGAAACACAGTAAACAGCTGTAGCTTTGGTACCTAGCTGTGTTGTGAGTACTAATACTCCATTTGCTAGCAGCCTAAATTTCAAGCGTGGTATCATGTTATATTGTGTTAGAAGTATAGTGTGACTGCGACAGGTAATAAGGCAGTCATGAGTGTGAGAGTCAGAATGTGCCACAACATTCAGTGATGGTGACTGAAAAGTGTTGAAAAAGAGTAAACAGCTGTATCTTCGGTACCTAGTTGTGATGAGAGCACTAATACTCTATTGGTCTCCAGGATATTTCTCCACTGTGGAATGGTGTTATATCATTTTACAAGTATAGTGTGACTGCGAAAGGTAATAAGACAGCCATGAGTGAAAGAGTCAGAACGTGTCTCGACTTTCTACAATTCTAACTGAAAACTGTTAAACACAGTAAACAGCTGTAGCTTTGGTACATAGCTGTGTTGAGAGTACTAATACTCCATTTGCTACCAGCCTAAATTTCAAATGTGGTATCATGTTATATTGTGTTAGAAGTATAGTGTGACTGCGACAGGTAATAAGGCAGTCATGAGTGTGAGAGTCAGAATGTGCCACGACTTTCAGCGATGATGACTGAAAACTGTTGAAATATAGAAAACAGCTGTATATTCGGTACCTAGTTGTGGTGAGAGTGCTAATACTCTATTGGTTTCCATGATATTTTTCTTCTGTGATATAGTGTTATATCAGAAGTATAGTATGACTGCGTCAGATAGTCAGACAGTCATTCATTAGCTAGCTGTGTTGAGAGTACTAATACTCTATTTGCTACCAACCTAAATTTCAACCATGGCCTCAGGCTCTATTGTGTTATAGCTATAGAGTGACTGTGACAGGTAATAAGGCGGTCTTGAGGGAGACAGTCAGAACGTGTCTCGACTTTCTACAATGCTAACTGAAAACTGTTGAAACACAGTAAACAGCTGTAGCTTTGGTACTTAGCTGTGGTGTGAGTACTAATACTCCATTTGCTAGCAGCCTAAATTTCAAGCGTGGTATCATGTTATATTGTGTTAGAAGTATAGTGGGACTGCGACAGGTAATAAGGCAGTCATGAGTGTGAGAGTCAGAATGTGCCACAACTTTCAGTGATGGCGACTGAAAAGTGTTGAAAAAGAGTAAACAGCTGTATCTTCGGTACCTAGTTGTGATGAGAGTACTAATACTCTATTGGTCTCCAGGATATTTTTCCACTGTGGAATGGTGTTATATCATTTTACAAGTATAGTGTGACAGCAAAAGGTAATAAGACAGCCATGAGTGAAAGAGTCATAACGTGTCTCGACTTTCTACAATGCTAACTGAAAACTGTTAAACACAATAAACAGCTGTAGCTTTGGTACCTAGCTGTGTTGAGAGTACTAATACTCCATTTGCTATCAGCCTAAATTTCAAACGTGGTATCATATTATATTGTGTTAGAAGTATAGTGTGACTGCAACAGGTAATAAGGCAGTCATGAGTGTGAGAGTCAGAATGTGCCACGACTTTCAGTGATGGTGACTGAAAACTGTTGAAACATAGAAAACAGCTGTATATTCGGTACCTCGTTGTCGTGAGAGTACTAATACTCTATTGGTTTCCAGGATATTTTACTACTGTGATATGGTGTTATATCATAAGTATAGTGCAACTGCATCAGATAATCAGACAGTCATTCATTAGCTAGCTGTGTTGAGAGTACTAATACTCTACTTGCTACCAGCTTATATTTGAACTGTGGCATCAAGTTATATTGTCTTAGAAATAAAGAGTGACTGCGACAGGTAATAAGGCAGTCATGAGTGTGAGAGTCAGAATGCGCCACGACTTTCGGTGATGGTAACTGAAAACTGTTGAAACACAGTAAACAGCTCTATCTTCGGTACCTAGTTGTGATGAGAGTACTAATACTCTATCGGTTACCAGGATATTTCTCTACCGTGGTATGGTGTTACATTATTTTATAAGCATAGTGTGACTGCGTAAGGTAATAAGACAGTCATGAGTGAGAGAGTCAGAATGTGTCTCGACGTTCTACAATGCTAACTGAAAACTGTTGAAACACAGTAAACAGCTGTTGCTTTGTTACCTAGCTGTGTTGAGAGTACTAATACTACATTTGCAAACAGCCTAAATTTCAACCATGGTATCTTGTTACATTGTCTTAGAAGTATAGTGTGACTGCATCACTTAATAAGGCAGTCATGAGTGTGAGAGTCAGAATGTGGCACGACTTTCACTGACGGTGACTGACAACTGTTGAAACACAGTAAACAGCTGTATATTCGGTACCTAGTTGTGGTGAGAGTGCTAATACTCTATTGCTTTCCATGATATTTTTCTTCTGTGATATGGTGTTATATCAGAAGTATAGTATGACTGCGTCAGATAGTCAGACAGTCATTCATTAGCTGGCTGTGTTGAGAGTACTAATACTCTATTTGCTACCAACCTAAATTTCAACCATGGCCTCAGGCTCTATTGTGTTATAGCTATAGAGTGAGTGCGACAGGTAATAAGGCGGACTTGAGTGAGACAGTCAGAACGTGTCTCTACTTTCTACAATGCTAACTGAGAACTGTTGAAACACAGTAAACAGCTGTAGCTTTGGTACCTAGCTGTGTTGTGAGTACTAATACTACATTTGCAAACAGCCTAAATTTCAACCATGGTATCTTGTTACATTGTCTTAGAAGTATAGTGTGACTGCATCACTTAATAAGGCAGTCATGAGTGTGAGAGTCAAAATGTGGCACGACTTTCACTGACGGTGACTGAAAACTGTTGAAACACAGTAAACAGCTGTATATTCGGTACCTAGTTGTGGTGAGAGTGCTAATACTCTATTGGTTTCCATGATATTTTTCTTCTGTGATATGGTGTTATATCAGAAGTATAGTATGACTGCGTCAGATTGTCAGACAGTCATTCATTAGCTAGCTGTGTTGAGAGTACTAATACTCTATTTGCTACCAACCTAAATTTCAACCATGGCCTCAGGCTCTATTGTGTTATAGCTATAGAGTGACTGCGACAGGTAATAAGGCGGTCTTGAGTGAGACAGTCAGAACGTATCTCGACTTTCTACAATGCTAACTGAGAACTGTTGAAACACAGTAAACAGCTGTAGCTTTGGTACCTAGCTGTGTTGTGAGTACTAATACTCCATTTGCTAGCAGCCTAAATTTCAAGCGTGGTATCATGTTATATTGTGCTAGAAGTATAGTGTGACTGCGACAGGTAATAAGGCAGTCATGAGTGTGAGAGTCAGAATGTGCCACAACTTTCAGTGATGGTGACTGAAAAGTGTTGAAAAAGAGTAAACAGCTGTATCTTCGGTACCTAGTTGTGATGAGAGTACTAATACTCTATTGGTCTCCAGGATATTTTTCCACTGTGGAATGGTGTTATATCATTTTACAAGTATAGTGTGACTGCGAAAGGTAATAAGACAGCCATGAGTGAAAGAGTCAGAACGTGTCTCGACTTTCTACAATGCTAACTGAGAACTGCTGAAACAGTAAACAGCTGTAGCTTTGGTACCTAGCTGTGTTGTGAGTACTAATACTCCATTTGCTAGCAGCCTAAATTTCAAGCGTGGTATCATGTTATATTGTGTTAGAAGTATAGTGTGACTGCGACAGGTAATAAGGCAGTCATGAGTGTGAGAGTCAGAATGTGCCACGACTTTCAGTGATGATGACTGAAAACTGTTGAAACATAGAAAACAGCTGTATATTTGGTACCTCGTTGTCGTGAGAGTACTAATACTCTATTGGTTTCCAGGATATTTTTCTACTGTGATATGGAGTTATATCATAAGTATAGTGCAACTGCATCAGATAATCAGACAGTCATTCTTCATTAGCTAGCTGTGTTGAGAGTACTAATACTCTACTTGCTACCAGCTTATACTTGAACTGTGGCATCAAGCTATATTGTGTTAGAAATAAAGAGTGACTGCGACAGGTAATAAGGCAGTCATGAGTGTGAGAGTCAGAATGCGCCACGACTTTCGGTGATGGTAACTGAAAACTGTTGAAACACAGTAAACAGCTCTATCTTCGGTACCTAGTTGTGATGAGAGTATTAATACTCTATCGGTCACCAGGATATTTCTCTATCGTGGTATGGTGTTACATTATTTTATAAGCATAGTGTGACTGCGTAAGGCAATAAGACAGTCAGGAGTGAGAGAGTCAGAATGTGTCTCGACGTTCTACAATGCTAACTGAAAACTGTTGAAACACAGTAAACAGCTGTTGCTTTGTTACCGAGCTGTGTTGAGAGTACTAATACTACATTTGCAAACAGCCTAAATTTCAACCATGGTATCTTGTTACATTGTCTTAGAAGTATAGTGTGACTGCATCACTTAATAAGGCAGTCATGAGTGTGAGAGTCACAATGTGGCACGACTTTCACTGACGGTGACTGAAAACTGTTGAAACTCAGTAAACAGCTGTATATTCGGTACCTAGTTGTGGTGAGAGTGCTAATACTCTATTGGTTTCCATGATATTTTTCTACTGTGATATGGTGTTATATCATAAGTATAGTATGACTGCGTCAGATAATCAGACAGTCATTCATTAGCTAGCTGTGTTGAGAGTACTAATACTCTATTTGCTACCAACCTAAATTTCAACCATGGCCTCAGGCTCTATTGTGTTATAGCTATAGAGTGACTGTGACAGGTAATAAGGCGGTCTTGAGGGAGACAGTCAGAACGTGTCTCGACTTTCTACAATGCTAACTGAAAACTGTTGAAACACAGTAAACAGCTGTAGCTTTGGTACTTAGCTGTGGTGTGAGTACTAATACTCCATTTGCTAGCAGCCTAAATTTCAAGCGTGGTATCATGTTATATTGTGTTAGAAGTATAGTGGGACTGCGACAGGTAATAAGGCAGTCATGAGTGTGAGAGTCAGAATGTGCCACAACTTTCAGTGATGGCGACTGAAAAGTGTTGAAAAAGAGTAAACAGCTGTATCTTCGGTACCTAGTTGTGATGAGAGTACTAATACTCTATTGGTCTCCAGGATATTTTTCCACTGTGGAATGGTGTTATATCATTTTACAAGTATAGTGTGACAGCGAAAGGTAATAAGACAGCCATGAGTGAAAGAGTCAGAACGTGTCTCGACTTTCTACAATGCTAACTGAAAACTGTTAAACACAGTAAACAGCTGTAGCTTTGGTGCCTAGCTGTGTTGAGAGAACTAATACTGCATTTGCTACCAGCCTAAATTTCAAACGTGGTATCATGTTATATTGTGTTAGAAGAATAGTGTGACTGCGACAGGTAATAAGGCAGTCATGAGTGTGAGAGTCAGAATGTGCCACGACTTTCAGTGATGGTGGCTGAAAACTGTTGAAACATAGAAAACAGCTGTATATTCAGTACCTCGTTGTCGTGAGAGTACTAATACTCTATTGGTTTCCAGGATATTTTTCTACTGTGATATGGTGTTATATCATAAGTATAGTGCAACTGCACCAGATAATCAGACAGTCATTCATTAGCTAGCTGTGTTGAGAGTACTAATACTCTACTTGCTACCAGCTTATATTTGAACTGTGGCATCGAGCTATATTGTGTTAGAAATAAAGAATGACTGCGACAGGTAATAAGGCAGTCATGAATGTGAGAGTCAGAATGCACCACGACTTTCGGTGATGGTAACTGAAAACTGTTGAAATACAGTAAACAGCTCTATCTTCGGTACCTAGTTGTGATGAGAGTACTAATACTCTATCGGTCACCAGGATATTTCTCTATCATGGTATGGTGTTACATTATTTTATAAGCATAGTGTGACTGCGTAAGGTAATAAGACAGTCATGAGTGAGAGAGTCAGAATATGTCTCGACGTTCTACAATGCTAACTGAAAACTGTTGAAACACAGTAAACAGCTGTTGCTTTGTTACCTAGCTGTGTTGAGAGTACTAATACTACATTTGCAAACAGCCTAAATTTCAACCATGGTATCTTGTTACATTGTCTTAGAAGTATAGTGTGACTGCATCACTTAATAAGGCAGTCATGAGTGTGAGAGTCAGAATGTGGCACGACTTTCACTGATGGTGACTGAAAACTGTTGAAACACAGTAAACAGCTGTATATTCGGTACCTAGTTGTGGTGAGAGTGCTAATACTCTATTGGTTTCCATGATATTTTTCTTCTGTGATATGGTGTTATATCAGAAGTATAGTATGACTGCGTCAGATAGTCAGACAGTCATTCATTAGCTAGCTGTGTTGAGAGTACTAATACTCTATTTGCTACCAACCTAAATTTCAACCATGGCCTCAGGCTCTATTGTGTTATAGCTATAGAGTGACTGCGACAGGTAATAAGGCGGTCTTGAGTGAGACAGTCAGAACGTGTCTCGACTTTCTACAATGCTGAGAACTGTTGAAACACAGTAAACAGCTGTAGCTTTGGTACCTAGCTGTGTTGTGAGTACTAATACTCCATTTGCTAGCAGCCTAAATTTCAAGCGTGGTATCATGTTATATTGTGTTAGAAGTATAGTGTGACTGCGACAGGTAATAAGGCAGTCATGAGTGTGAGAGTCAGAATGTGCCACAACATTCAGTGATGGTGACTGAAAAGTGTTGAAAAAGAGTAAACAGCTGTATCTTCGGTACCTAGTTGTGATGAGAGCACTAATACTCTATTGGTCTCCAGGATATTTCTCCACTGTGGAATGGTGTTATATCATTTTACAAGTATAGTGTGACTGCGAAAGGTAATAAGACAGCCATGAGTGAAAGAGTCAGAACGTGTCTCGACTTTCTACAATTCTAACTGAAAACTGTTAAACACAGTAAACAGCTGTAGCTTTGGTACATAGCTGTGTTGAGAGTACTAATACTCCATTTGCTACCAGCCTAAATTTCAAATGTGGTATCATGTTATATTGTGTTAGAAGTATAGTGTGACTGCGACAGGTAATAAGGCAGTCATGAGTGTGAGAGTCAGAATGTGCCACGACTTTCAGCGATGATGACTGAAAACTGTTGAAATATAGAAAACAGCTGTATATTCGGTACCTAGTTGTGGTGAGAGTGCTAATACTCTATTGGTTTCCATGATATTTTTCTTCTGTGATATAGTGTTATATCAGAAGTATAGTATGACTGCGTCAGATAGTCAGACAGTCATTCATTAGCTAGCTGTGTTGAGAGTACTAATACTCTATTTGCTACCAACCTAAATTTCAACCATGGCCTCAGGCTCTATTGTGTTATAGCTATAGAGTGACTGTGACAGGTAATAAGGCGGTCTTGAGTGAGACAGTCAGAACGTGTCTCGACTTTCTACAATGCTAACTGAAAACTGTTGAAACACAGTAAACAGCTGTAGCTTTGGTACTTAGCTGTGGTGTGAGTACTAATACTCCATTTGCTAGCAGCCTAAATTTCAAGCGTGGTATCATGTTATATTGTGTTAGAAGTATAGTGGGACTGCGACAGGTAATAAGGCAGTCATGAGTGTGAGAGTCAGAATGTGCCACAACTTTCAGTGATGGCGACTGAAAAGTGTTGAAAAAGAGTAAACAGCTGTATCTTCGGTACCTAGTTGTGATGAGAGTACTAATACTCTATTGGTCTCCAGGATATTTTTCCACTGTGGAATGGTGTTATATCATTTTACAAGTATAGTGTGACAGCAAAAGGTAATAAGACAGCCATGAGTGAAAGAGTCAGAACGTGTCTCGACTTTCTACAATGCTAACTGAAAACTGTTAAACACAGTAAACAGCTGTAGCTTTGGTGCCTAGCTGTGTTGAGAGAACTAATACTGCATTTGCTACCAGCCTAAATTTCAAATGTGGTATCATGTTATATTGTGTTAGAAGAATAGTGTGACTGCGACAGGTAATAAGGCAGTCATGAGTGTGAGAGTCAGAATGTGCCACGACTTTCAGTGATGGTGGCTGAAAACTGTTGAAACATAGAAAACAGCTGTATATTCAGTACCTCGTTGTCGTGAGAGTACTAATACTCTATTGGTTTCCAGGATATTTTTCTACTGTGTTATATCATAAGTATAGTGCAACTGCACCAGATAATCAGACAGTCATTCATTAGCTAGCTGTGTTGAGAGTACTAATACTCTACTTGCTACCAGCTTATATTTGAACTGTGGCATCGAGCTATATTGTGTTAGAAATAAAGAGTGACTGCGACAGGTAATAAGGCAGTCATGAATGTGAGAGTCAGAATGCACCACGACTTTCGGTGATGGTAACTGAAAACTGTTGAAATACAGTAAACAGCTCTATCTTCGGTACCTAGTTGTGATGAGAGTACTAATACTCTATCGGTCACCAGGATATTTCTCTATCATGGTATGGTGTTACATTATTTTATAAGCATAGTGTGACTGCGTAAGGTAATAAGACAGTCATGAGTGAGAGAGTCAGAATATGTCTCGACGTTCTACAATGCTAACTGAAAACTGTTGAAACACAGTAAACAGCTGTTGCTTTGTTACCTAGCTGTGTTGAGAGTACTAATACTACATTTGCAAACAGCCTAAATTTCAACCATGGTATCTTGTTACATTGTCTTAGAAGTATAGTGTGACTGCATCACTTAATAAGGCAGTCATGAATGTGAGAGTCAGAATGTGGCACGACTTTCACTGACGGTGACTGAAAACTGTTGAAACACAGTAAACAGCTGTATATTCGGTACCTAGTTGTGGTGAGAGTGCTAATACTCTATTGGTTTCCATGATATTTTTCTTCTGTGATATAGTGTTATATCAGAAGTATAGTATGACTGCGTCAGATAGTCAGACAGTCATGCATTAGCTAGCTGTGTTGAGAGTACTAATACTCTATTTGCTACCAACCTAAATTTCAACCATGGCCTCAGGCTTTATTGTGTTATAGCTATAGAGTGACTGAGACAGGTAATAAGGAGGTCTTGAGTGAGACAGTCAGAACGTGTCTCGACTTTCTACAATGCTAACTGAGAACTGTTGAAACACAGTAAACAGCTGTAGCTTTGGTACCTAGCTGTGTTGTGAGTACTAATACTCCATTTGCTAGCAGCCTGAATTTCAAGCGTGGTATCATGTTATATTGTGTTAGAAGTATAGTGTGACTGCGACAGGTAATAAGGCAGACATGAGTGTGAGAGTCAGAATGTGCCACAACATTCAGTGATGGTGACTGAAAAGTGTTGAAAAAGAGTAAACAGCTGTATCTTCGGTACCTAGTTGTGATGAGAGCACTAATACTCTATTGGTCTCCAGGATATTTCTCCACTGTGGAATGGTGTTATATCATTTTACAAGTATAGTGTGACTGCGAAAGGTAATAAGACAGCCATGAGTGAAAGAGTCAGAACGTGTCTCGACATTCTACAATTCTAACTGAAAACTGTTAAACACAGTAAAAAGCTGTAGCTTTGGTACATAGCTGTGTTGAGAGTACTAATACTCCATTTGCTACCAGCCTAAATTTCAAATGTGGTATCATGTTATATTGTGTTAGAAGTATAGTGTGACTGCGACAGGTAATAAGGCAGTCATGAGTGTGAGAGTCAGAATGTGCCGCGACTTTCAGCGATGATGACTGAAAACTGTTGAAAACAGCTGTATATTCGGTACCTAGTTGTGGTGAGAGTGCTAATACTCTATTGGTTTCCATGATATTTTTCTTCTGTGATATAGTGTTATATCAGAAGTATAGTATGACTGGGTCAGATAGTCAGACAGTCATTCATTAGCTAGCTGTGTTGAGAGTACTAATACTCTATTTGCTACCAACCTAAATTTCAACCATGGCCTCAGGCTCTATTGTGTTATAGCTATAGAGTGACTGCGACAGGTAATAAGGCAGTCTTGAGTGAGACAGTCAGATCGTGTCTCGACTTTCTACAATGCTAACTGAGAACTGTTGAAACACAGTAAACAGCTGTATCTTTGGTACCTAGCTGTGTTGTGAGTACAAATACTACATTTGCAAACAGCCTAAATTTCAACCATGGTATCTTGTTACATTGTCTTAGAAGTATAGTGTGACTGCATCACTTAATAAGGCAGTCATGAGTGTGAGAGTCAGAATGTGGCACGACTTTCACTGATGGTGACTGAAAACTGTTGAAACACAGTAAACAGCTGTATATTCGGTACCTAGTTGTGGTGAGAGTGCTAATACTCTATTGGTTTCCATGATATTTTTCTACTGTGATATGGTGTTATATCATAAGTATAGTATGACTGCGTCAGATAATCAGACAGTCATTCATTAGCTAGCTGTGTTGGGAGTACTAATATTCTATTTCCTCCCAACCTAAATTTCAACCATGGCCTCAGGCTCTATTGTGTTATAGCTATAGAGTGACTGCGACAGGTAATAAGGCGGTCTTGAGTGAGACAGTCAGAACGTGTCTCGACTTTCTACAATGCTAACTGAGAACTGTTGAAACACAGTAAACAGCTGTAGCTTTGGTACCTAGCTGTGTTGTGAGTACTAATACTCCATTTGCTAGCAGCCTAAATTTTAAGCGTTGTATCATGTTATATTGCGTTAGAAGTATAGTGTGACTGCGACAGGTAATAAGGCAGTCATGAGTGTGAGAGTCAGAATGTGCCACAACTTTCAGTGATGGTGACTGAAAAGTGTTGAAAAAGAGTAAACAGCTGTATCTTCGGTACCTAGTTGTGATGAGAGTACTAATACTCTATTGGTCTCCAGGATATTTTTCCACTGTGGAATGGTGTTATATCATTTTACAAGTATAGTGTGACTGCGAAAGGTAATAAGACAGCCATGAGTGAAAGAGTCAGAACGTGTCTCGACTTTCTACAATGCTAACTGAAAACTGTTAAACACAGTAAACAGCTGTAGCTTTGGTACCTAGCTGTGTTGAGAGTACTAATACTCCATTTGCTACCAGCCTAAATTTCAAACGTGGTATCATATTATATTGTGTTAGAAGTATAGTGTGACTGCGACAGGTAATAAGGCAGTCATGAGTGTGAGAGTCAGAATGTGCCACGACTTTCAGTGATGGTGACTGAAAACTGTTGAAACATAGAAAACAGCTGTATATTCGGTACCTCGTTGTCGTGAGAGTACTAATACACTATTGGTTTCCAGGATATTTTTCTACTGTGATATGGTGTTATATCATAAGTAAAGTGCAACTGCATCAGATAATCAGACAGTCATTCTTCATTAGGTAGCTGTGTTGAGAGTACTAATACTCTACTTGCTACCAGCTTATACTTGAACTGTGGCATCAAGCTATATTGTGTTAGAAATAAAGAGTGACTACGACAGGTAATAAGGCAGTCATGAGTGTGAGAGTCAGAATGCGCCACGACTTTCGGTGATCGTAACTGAAAACTGTTGAAACACAGTAAACAGCTCTATCTTCGGTACCTAGTTGTGATGAGAGTACTAATACTCTATCGGTCACCAGGATATTTTTCTACCGTGGTATGGTGTTACATGATTTTATAAGCATAGTGTGACTGCGTAAGGTAATAAGACAGTCATGAGTGAGAGAGTCAGAATGTGTCTCGACGTTCTACAATGCTAACTGAAAACTGTTGAAGCACAGTAAACAGCTGTTGCTTTGTTACCTAGCTGTGTTGAGAGTACTAATACTACATTTGCAAACAGCCTAAATTTCAACCATGGTATCTTGTTACATTGTCTTAGAAGAATAGTGTGACTGCATCACTTAATAAGGCAGTCATGAGTGTGAGAGTCAGAATGTGGCAAGACTTTCACTGACGGTGACTGAAAACTGTTGAAACACAGTAAACAGCTGTATATTCGGTACCTAGTTGTGGTGAGAGTGCTAATACTCTGTTGGTTTCCATGATATTTTTCTACTGTGATATGGTGTTATATCATAAGTATAGTATGACTGCGTCAGATAATCAGACAGTCATTCATTAGCTAGCTGTGTTGTGAGTACTAATACTCTAATTGCTCCCAACCTAAATTTCAACCATGGCCTCAGGCTCTATTGTGTTATAGCTATAGAGTGACTGCGACAGGTAATAAGGCGGTCTTGAGTGAGACAGTCAGAAAATGCCTCGACTTTCTATAATGCTAACTGAGAACTGTTGAAACACAGTAAACAGCTGTAGCTTTGGTGCCTAGCTGTGTTGTGAGTACTAATACTCCATTTGCTAGCAGCCTAAATTTCAAGCGTGGTATCATGTTATATTGTGTTAGAAGTATAGTGTGACTGCGACAGGTAATAAGGCAGTCATGAGTGTGAGAGTCAGAATGTGCCACAACTTTCAGTGATGGTGACTGAAAAGTGTTGAAAAAGAGTAAACAGCTGTATCTTCGGTACCTAGTTGTGATGAGAGTACTAATACTCTATTGGTCTCCAGGATATTTTTCTACTGTGGAATGGTGTTATATCATTTTACAAGTATAGTGTGACTGCGAAAGGTAATAAGACAGCCATGAGTGAAAGAGTCAGAACGTGTCTCGACTTTCTACAATGCTAACTGAAAACTGTTAAACACAATAAACAGCTGTAGCTTTGGTACCTAGCTGTGTTGTGAGTACTAATACTCCATTTGCTAGCAGCCTAAATTTCAAGCGTGGTATCATGTTATATTGTGTTAGAAGTATAGTGTGACTGCGACAGGTCATAAGGCAGTCATGAGTGTGAGAGTCAGAATGTGCCACGACTTTCAGTGATGGTGACTGAAAACTGTTGAAACATAGAAAACAGCTGTATATTCGGTACCTCGTTGTCGTGAGAGTACTAATACTCTATTGGTTTCCAGGATATTTTACTACTGTGATATGGTGTTATATCATAAGTATAGTGCAACTGCATCAGATAATCAGTCATTCATTAGCTAGCTGTGTTGAGAGTACTAATACTCTACTTGCTACCAGCTTATATTTGAACTGTGGCATCAAGCTATATTGTGTTAGGAATAAAGAGTGACTGCGACAGGTAATAAGGCAGTCATGAGTGTGAGAGTCAGAATGCGCCACGACTTTCAGTGATGGTAACTGAAAACTGTTGAAACACAGTAAACAGCTCTATCTTCGGTACCTAGTTGTGATGAGAGTACTAATACTCTATCGGTCACCAGGATATTTCTCTATCATGGTATGGTGTTACATTATTTTATAAGCATAGTGTGACTGCGTAAGGTAATAAGACAGTCATGAGTGAGAGAGTCAGAATATGTCTCGACGTTCTACAATGCTAACTGAAAACTGTTGAAACACAGTAAACAGCTGTTGCTTTGTTACCTAGCTGTGTTGAGAGTACTAATACTACATTTGCAAACAGCCTAAATTTCAACCATGGTATCTTGTTACATTGTCTTAGAAGTATAGTGTGACTGCATCACTTAATAAGGCAGTCATGAATGTGAGAGTCAGAATGTGGCACGACTTTCACTGACAGTGACTGAAAACTGTTGAAACACAGTAAACAGCTGTATATTCGGTACCTAGTTGTGGTGAGAGTGCTAATACTCTATTGGTTTCCATGATATTTTTCTTCTGTGATATAGTGTTATATCAGAAGTATAGTATGACTGTGTCAGATAGTCAGACAGTCATGCATTAGCTAGCTGTGTTGAGAGTACTAATACTCTATTTGCTACCAACCTAAACTTCAACCATGGCCTCAGGCTCTATTGTGTTATAGCTATAGAGTGACTGCGACAGGTAATAAGGAGGTCTTGAGTGAGACAGTCAGAACGTGTCTCGACTTTCTACAATGCTAACTGAGAACTGTTGAAACACAGTAAACAGCTGTAGCTTTGGTACCTAGCTGTGTTGTGAGTACTAATACTACATTGGCAAACAGCCTAAATTTCAACCATGGTATCTTGTTACATTGTCTTAGAAGTATAGTGTGACTGCATCACTTAATAAGGCAGTCATGAGTGTGAGAGTCAGAATGTGGCACGACTTTCACTGATGGTGACTGAAAACTGTTGAAACACAGTAAACAGCTGTATATTCGGTACCTAGTTGTGGTGAGAGTGCTAATACTCTATTGGTTTCCATGATATTTTTCTTCTGTGATATGGTGTTATATCAGAAGTATAGTATGACTGCGTCAGATAGTCAGACAGTCATTCATTAGCTAGCTGTGTTGAGAGTACTAATACTCTATTTGCTACCAACCTAAATTTCAACCATGGCCTCAGGCTCTATTGTGTTATAGCTATAGAGTGACTGCGACAGGTAATAAGGCGGTCTTGAGTGAGACAGTCAGAACGTGTCTCGACTTTCTACAATGCTGAGAACTGTTGAAACACAGTAAACAGCTGTAGCTTTGGTACCTAGCTGTGTTGTGAGTACTAATACTCCATTTGCTAGCAGCCTAAATTTCAAGCGTGGTATCATGTTATATTGTGTTAGAAGTATAGTGTGACTGCGACAGGTAATAAGGCAGTCATGAGTGTGAGAGTCAGAATGTGCCACAACATTCAGTGATGGTGACTGAAAAGTGTTGAAAAAGAGTAAACAGCTGTATCTTCGGTACCTAGTTGTGATGAGAGCACTAATACTCTATTGGTCTCCAGGATATTTCTCCACTGTGGAATGGTGTTATATCATTTTACAAGTATAGTGTGACTGCGAAAGGTAATAAGACAGCCATGAGTGAAAGAGTCAGAACGTGTCTCGACATTCTACAATTCTAACTGAAAACTGTTAAACACAGTAAACAGCTGCAGCTTTGGTACATAGCTGTGTTGAGAGTACTAATACTCCATTTGCTACCAGCCTAAATTTCAAATGTGGTATCATGTTATATTGTGTTAGAAGTATAGTGTGACTGCGACAGGTAATAAGGCAGTCATGAGTGTGAGAGTCAGAATGTGCCACGACTTTCAGCGATGATGACTGAAAACTGTTGAAACATAGAAAACAGCTGTATATTCGGTACCTAGTTGTGGTGAGAGTGCTAATACTCTATTGGTTTCCATGATATTTTTCTTCTGTGATATAGTGTTATATCAGAAGTATAGTATGACTGGGTCAGATAGTCAGACAGTCATTCATTAGCTAGCTGTGTTGAGAGTACTAATACTCTATTTGCTACCAACCTAAATTTCAACCATGGCCTCAGGCTCTATTGTGTTATAGCTATAGAGTGACTGCGACAGGTAATAAGGCAGTCTTGAGTGAGACAGTCAGATCGTGTCTCGACTTTCTACAATGCTAACTGAGAACTGTTGAAACACAGTAAACAGCTGTATCTTTGGTACCTAGCTGTGTTGTGAGTACAAATACTACATTTGCAAACAGCCTAAATTTCAACCATGGTATCTTGTTACATTGTCTTAGAAGTATAGTGTGACTGCATCACTTAATAAGGCAGTCATGAGTGTGAGAGTCAGAATGTGGCACGACTTTCACTGATGGTGACTGAAAACTGTTGAAACACAGTAAACAGCTGTATATTCGGTACCTAGTTGTGGTGAGAGTGCTAATACTCTATTGGTTTCCATGATATTTTTCTACTGTGATATGGTGTTATATCATAAGTATAGTATGACTGCGTCAGATAATCGGACAGTCATTCATTAGCTAGCTGTGTTGGGAGTACTAATATTCTATTTCCTCCCAACCTAAATTTCAACCATGGCCTCAGGCTCTATTGTGTTATAGCTATAGAGTGACTGCGACAGGTAATAAGGCGGTCTTGAGTGAGACAGTCAGAACGTGTCTCGACTTTCTACAATGCTAACTGAGAACTGTTGAAACACAGTAAACAGCTGTAGCTTTGGTACCTAGCTGTGTTGTGAGTACTAATACTCCATTTGCTAGCAGCCTAAATTTTAAGCGTTGTATCATGTTATATTGTGTTAGAAGTATAGTGTGACTGCGACAGGTAATAAGGCAGTCATGAGTGTGAGAGTCAGAATGTGCCACAACTTTCAGTGATGGTGACTGAAAAGTGTTGAAAAAGAGTAAACAGCTGTATCTTCGGTACCTAGTTGTGATGAGAGTACTAATACTCTATTGGTCTCCAGGATATTTTTCCACTGTGGAATGGTGTTATATCATTTTACAAGTATAGTCTGACTGCGGAAGGTAATAAGACAGCCATGAGTGAAAGAGTCAGAACGTGTCTCGACTTTCTACAATGCTAACTGAAAACTGTTAAACACAGTAAACAGCTGTAGCTTTGGTACCTAGCTGTGTTGAGAGTACTAATACTCCATTTGCTACCAGCCTAAATTTCAAATGTGGTATCATGTTATATTGTGTTAGAAGTATAGTGTGACTGCGACAGGTAATAAGGCAGTCATGAGTGTGAGAGTCAGAATGTGCCACGACTTTCAATGATGGTGACTGAAAACTGTTGAAACATAGAAAACAGCTGTATATTCGGTACCTCGTTGTCCTGAGAGTACTAATACTCTATTGGTTTCCAGGATATTTTTCTACTGTGATATGGTGTTATATCATAAGTATAGTGCAACTGCATCAGATAATCAGACAGTCATTCTTCATTAGCTAGCTGTGTTGAGAGTACTAATACTCTACTTGCTACCAGCTTATACTTGAACTGTGGCATCAAGCTATATTGTGTTAGAAATAAAGAGTGACTGCGACAGGTAATAAGGCAGTCATGAGTGTGAGAGTCAGAATGCGCCACGACTTTCGGTGATGGTAACTGAAAACTGTTGAAACACAGTAAACAGCTCAATCTTCGGTACCTAGTTGTGATGAGAGTACTAATACTCTATCGGTCACCAGGATATTTCTCTACCGTGGTATGGTGTTACATTATTTTATAAGCATAGTGTGACTGCGTAAGGTAATAAGACAGTCATGAGTGAGAGAGTCAGAATGTGTCTCGACGTTCTACAATGCTAACTGAAAACTGTTGAAACACAGTAAACAGCTGTTGCTTTGTTACCTAGCTGTGTTGAGAGTACTAATACTACATTTGCAAACAGCCTAAATTTCAACCATGGTATCTTGTTACATTGTCTTAGAAGAATAGTGTGACTGCATCACTTAATAAGGCAGTCATGAGTGTGAGAGTCAGAATGTGGCACGACTTTCACTGACGGTGACTGAAAACTGTTGAAACACAGTAAACAGCTGTATATTCGGTACCTAGTTGTGGTGAGAGTGCTAATACTCTATTGGTTTCCAAGATATTTTTCTACTGTGATATGGTGTTATATCATAAGTATAGTATGACTGCGTCAGATAATCAGACAGTCATTCATTAGCTAGCTGTGTTGTGAGTACTAATACTCTATTTGCTCCAAGCCTAAATTTCAACCATGGCCTCAGGCTCTATTGTGTTATAGCTATAGAGTGACTGCGACAGGTAATAAGGCGGTCTTGAGTGAGACAGTCAGAACGTGCCTCGACTTTCTACAATGCTAACTGAGAACTGTTGAAACACAGTAAACAGCTGTAGCTTTGGTGCCTAGCTGTGTTGTGAGTACTAATACTCCATTTGCTAGCAGCCTAAATTTCAAGCGTGGTATCATGTTATATTGTGTTAGAAGTATAGTGTGACTGCGACAGGTAATAAGGCAGTCATGAGTGTGAGAGTCAGAATGTGCCACAATTTTCAGTGATGGTACTGAAAAGTGTTGAAAAAGAGTAAACAGCTGTATCTTTGGTACCTAGTTGTGATGAGAGTACTAATACTCTATTGGTCTCCAGGATATTTTTCCACTGTGGAATGGTGTTATATCATTTTACAAGTATAGTGTGAATGCGAAAGGTAATAAGACAGCCATGAGTGAAAGAGTCAGAACGTGTCTCGACTTTCTACAATGCTAACTGAAAACTGTTAAACACAATAAACAGCTGTAGCTTTGGTACCTAGCTGTGTTGAGAGTACTAATACTCCATTTGCTATCAGCCTAAATTTCAAACGTGGTATCATGTTATATTGTGTTAGAAGTATAGTGTGACTGCGACAGGTAATAAGGCAGTCATGAGTGTGAGAGTCAGAATGTGCCACGACTTTCAGTGATGGTGACTGAAAACTGTTGAAACATAGAAAACAGCTGTATATTCGGTACCTCGTTGTCGTGAGAGTACTAATACTCTATTGGTTTCCAGGATATTTTACTACTGTGATATGGTGTTATATCATAAGTATAGTGCAACTGCATCAGATAATCAGACAGTCATTCATTAGCTAGCTGTGTTGAGAGTACTAATACTCTACTTGCTACCAGCTTATATTTGAACTGTGGCATCAAGTTATATTGTCTTAGAAATAAAGAGTGACTGCGACAGGTAATAAGGCAGTCATGAGTGTGAGGGTCAGAATGCGCCACGACTTTCGGTGATGGTAACTGAAAACTGTTGAAACACAGTAAACAGCTCTATCTTCGGTACCTAGTTGTGATGAGAGTACTAATACTCTATCGGTTACCAGGCTATTTCTCTACCGTGGTATGGTGTTACATTATTTTATAAGCATAGTGTGACTGCGTAAGGTAATAAGACAGTCATGAGTGAGAGAGTCAGAATGTGTCTCGACGTTCTACAATGCTAACTGTAAACTGTTGAAACACAGTAAACAGCTGTTGCTTTGTTACCTAGCTGTGTTGAGAGTACTAATACTACATTTGCAAACAGCCTAAATTTCAACCATGGTATCTTGTTACATTGTCTTAGAAGTATAGTGTGACTGCATCACTTAATAAGGCAGTCATGAGTGTGAGAGTCAGAATGTGGCACGACTTTCACTGACGGTGACTGAAAACTGTTGAAACACAGTAAACAGCTGTATATTCGGTACCTAGTTGTGGTGAGAGTGCTAATACTCTATTGGTTTCCATGATATTTTTCTTCTGTGATATGGTGTTATATCAGAAGTATAGTATGACTGCGTCAGATAGTCAGACAGTCATTCATTAGCTGGCTGTGTTGAGAGTACTAATACTCTATTTGCTACCAACCTAAATTTCAACCATGGCCTCAGGCTCTATTGTGTTATAGCTATAGAGTGACTGCGACAGGTAGTAAGGCGGACTTGAGTGAGACAGTCAGAACGTGTCTCGACTTTCTACAATGCTAACTGAGAACTGTTGAAACACAGTAAACAGCTGTAGCTTTGGTACCTAGCTGTGTTGTGAGTACTAATACTACATTTGCAAACAGCCTAAATTTGAACCATGGTATCTTGTTACATTGTCTTAGAAGTATAGTGTGACTGCATCACTTAATAAGGCAGTCATGAGTGTGAGAGTCAGAATGTGGCACGACTTTCACTGACGGTGACTGAAAACTGTTGAAACACAGTAAACAGCTGTATATTCGGTAACTAGTTGTGGTGAGAGTGCTAATACTCTATTGGTTTCCATGATATTTTTCTTCTGTGATATGGTGTTATATCAGAAGTATAGTATGACTGGGTCAGATAGTCAGACAGTCATTCATTAGCTAGCTGTGTTGAGAGTACTAATACTCTATTTGCTACCAACCTAAATTTCAACCATGGCCTCAGGCTCTATTGTGTTATAGCTATAGAGTGACTGCGACAGGTAATAAGGCGGTCTTGAGTGAGACAGTCAGAACGTATCTCGACTTTCTACAATGCTAACTGAGAACTGTTGAAACACAGTAAACAGCTGTAGCTTTGGTACCTAGCTGTGTTGTGAGTACTAATACTCCATTTGCTAGCAGCCTAAATTTCAAGCGTGGTATCATGTTATATTGTGCTAGAAGTATAGTGTGACTGCGACAGGTAATAAGGCAGTCATGAGTGTGAGAGTCAGAATGTGCCACAACTTTCAGTGATGGTGACTGAAAAGTGTTGAAAAAGAGAAAACAGCTGTATCTTCGGTACCTAGTTGTGATGAGAGTACTAATACTCTATTGGTCTCCAGGATATTTTTCCACTGTGGAATGGTGTTATATCATTTTACAAGTATAGTGTGACTGCGAAAGGTAATAAGACAGCCATGAGTGAAAGAGTCAGAATGTGTCTCGACTTTCTACAATGCTAACTGAGAACTGTTGAAACAGTAAACAGCTGTAGCTTTGGTACCTAGCTGTGTTGTGAGTACTAATACTCCATTTGCTAGCAGCCTAAATTTCAAGCGTGGTATCATGTTATATTGTGTTAGAAGTATAGTGTGACTGCGACAGGTAATAAGGCAGTCATGAGTGTGAGAGTCAGAATGTGCCACGACTTTCAGTGATGATGACTGAAAACTGTTGAAACATAGAAAACAGCTCTATCTTCGGTACCTAGTTGTGATGAGAGTACTAATACTCTATCGGTCACCAGGATATTTCTCTACCGTGGTATGGTGTTACATTATTATATAAGCATAGTGTGACTGCGTAAGGTAATAAGACAGTCATGAGTGAGAGAGTCAGAATGTGTCTCGACGTTCTACAATGGTAACTGAAAACTGTTGAAACACAGTAAACAGCTGTTGCTTTGTTACCTAGCTGTGTTGAGAGTACTAATACTACATTTGCAAACAGCCTAAATTTCAACCATGGTATCTTGTTTCATTGTCTTAGAAGTATAGTGTGACTGCATCACTTAATAAGGCAGTCATGAGTGTGAGAGTTACAATGTGGCACGACTTTCACTGACGGTGACTGAAAACTGTTGAAACACAGTAAACAGCTATATTCGGTACCTAGTTGTGGTGAGAGTGCTAATACTCTATTGTTTTCCATGATATTTTTCTACTGTGATATGGTGTTATATCATAAGTATAGTATGACTGCGTCAGATAATCAGACAGTCATTCATTAGCTAGCTGTGTTGAGAGTACTAATACTCTATTTGCTACCAACCTAAATTTCAAACATGGCCTCAGGCTCTATTGTGTTATAGCTATAGAGTGACTGCGTCAGGTAATAAGGCGGTCTTGAGGGAGACAGTCAGAACGTGTCTCGACTTTCTACAATGCTAACTGAAAACTGTTGAAACACAGTAAACAGCTGTAGCTTTGGTACTTAGCTGTGGTGTGAGTACTAATACTCCATTTGCTAGCAGCCCAAATTTCAAGCGTGGTATGATGTTATATGGTGTTAGAAGTATAGTGGGACTGCGACAGGTAATAAGGCAGTCATGAGTGTGAGAGTCAGAATGTGCCACAACTTTCAGTGATGGTGACTGAAAAGTGTTGAAAAAGAGTAAACAGCTGTATCTTCGGTTCCTAGTTGTGATGAGAGTACTAATAATCTATTGGTCTCCAGGATATTTTTCCACTGTGGAATGGTGTTATATCATTTGACAAGTATAGTGTGACTGCGAAAGGTAATAAGACAGCCATGAGTGAAAGAGTCAGAACGTGTCTCGACTTTCTACAATGCTAACTGAAAACTGTTAAACACAGTAAACAGCTGTAGCTTTGGTACCTAGCTGTGTTGAGAGTACTAATACTCCATTTGCTACCAGCCTAAATTTCAAACGTGGTATCATATTATATTGTGTTAGAAGTATAGTGTGACTGCGACAGGTAATAAGGCAGTCATGAGTGTGAGAGTCAGAATGTGCCACGACTTTCAGTGATGGTGACTGAAAACTGTTGAAACATAGAAAACAGCTGTATATTCGGTACCTCGTTGTCGTGAGAGTACTAATACACTATTGGTTTCCAGGATATTTTTCTACTGTGATATGGTGTTATATCATAAGTAAAGTGCAACTGCATCAGATAATCAGACAGTCATTCTTCATTAGGTAGCTGTGTTGAGAGTACTAATACTCTACTTGCTACCAGCTTATACTTGAACTGTGGCATCAAGCTATATTGTGTTAGAAATAAAGAGTGACTACGACAGGTAATAAGGCAGTCATGAGTGTGAGAGTCAGAATGCGCCACGACTTTCGGTGATCGTAACTGAAAACTGTTGAAACACAGTAAACAGCTCTATCTTCGGTACCTAGTTGTGATGAGAGTACTAATACTCTATCGGTCACCAGGATATTTTTCTACCGTGGTATGGTGTTACATGATTTTATAAGCATAGTGTGACTGCGTAAGGTAATAAGACAGTCATGAGTGAGAGAGTCAGAATGTGTCTCGACGTTCTACAATGCTAACTGAAAACTGTTGAAGCACAGTAAACAGCTGTTGCTTTGTTACCTAGCTGTGTTGAGAGTACTAATACTACATTTGCAAACAGCCTAAATTTCAACCATGGTATCTTGTTACATTGTCTTAGAAGAATAGTGTGACTACATCACTTAATAAGGCAGTCATGAGTGTGAGAGTCAGAATGTGGCTAGACTTTCACTGACGGTGACTGAAAACTGTTGAAACACAGTAAACAGCTGTATATTCGGTACCTAGTTGTGGTGAGAGCGCTAATACTCTCTTGGTTTCCATGATATTTTTCTACTGTGATATGGTGTTATATCATAAGTATAGTATGACTGCGTCAGATAATCAGACAGTCATTCATTAGCTAGCTGTGTTGTGAGTACTAATACTCTATTTGCTCCCAACCTAAATTTCAACCATGGCCTCAGGCTCTATTGTGTTATAGCTATAGAGTGACTGCGACAGGTAATAAGGCGGTCTTGAGTGAGACAGTCAGAACATGCCTCGACTTTCTACAATGCTAACTGAGAACTGTTGAAACACAGTAAACAGCTGTAGCTTTGGTGCCTAGCTGTGTTGTGAGTACTAATACTCCATTTGCTAGCAGCCTAAATTTCAAGCGTGGTATCATGTTATATTGTGTTAGAAGTATAGTGTGACTGCGACAGGTAATAAGGCAGTCATGAGTGTGAGAGTCAGAATGTGCCACAACTTTCAGTGATGGTGACTGAAAAGTGTTGAAAAAGAGTAAACAGCTGTATCTTCGGTACCTAGTTGTGATGAGAGTACTAATACTCTATTGGTCTCCAGGATATTTTTCTACTGTGGAATGGTGTTATATCATTTTACAAGTATAGTGTGACTGCGAAAGGTAATAAGACAGCCATGAGTGAAAGAGTCAGAACGTGTCTCGACTTTCTACAATGCTAACTGAAAACTGTTAAACACAATAAACAGCTGTAGCTTCGGTACCTAGCTGTGTTGTGAGTACTAATACTCCATTTGCTAGCAGCCTAAATTTTAAGCGTGGTATCATGTTATATTGTGTTAGAAGTATAGTGTGACTGCGACAGGTCATAAGGCAGTCATGAGTGTGAGAGTCAGAATGTGCCACGACTTTCAGTGATGGTGACTGAAAACTGTTGAAACATAGAAAACAGCTGTATATTCGGTACCTCGTTGTCGTGAGAGTACTAATACTCTATTGGTTTCCAGGATATTTTACTACTGTGATATGGTGTTATATCATAAGTATAGTGCAACTGCATCAGATAATCAGTCATTCATTAGCTAGCTGTGTTGAGAGTACTAATACTCTACTTTCTACCAGCTTATATTTGAACTGTGGCATCAAGCTATATTGTGTTAGGAATAAAGAGTGACTGCGACAGGTAATAAGGCAGTCATGAGTGTGAGAGTCAGAATGCGCCACGACTTTCGGTGATGGTAACTGAAAACTGTTGAAACACAGTAAACAGCTCTATCTTCGGTACCTAGTTGTGATGAGAGTACTAATACTCTATCGGTCACCAGGATATTTCTCTACCGTGGTATGGTGTTACATTATTTTATAAGCATAGTGTGACTGCGTAAGGTAATAAGACAGTCATGAGTGAGAGAGTCAGAATGTGTCTCGACGTTCTACAATGCTAACTGAAAACTGTTGAAACACAGTAAACAGCTGTTGCTTTGTTACCTAGCTGTGTTGAGAGTACTAATACTACATTTGCAAACAGCCTAAATTTCAACCATGGTATCTTGTTACATTGTCTTAGAAGTATAGTGTGACTGCATCACTTAATAAGGCAGTCATGAGTGTGAGAGTCAGAATGTGGCACCACTTTCACTGACAGTGACTGAAAACTGTTGAAACACAGTAAACAGCTGTATATTCGGTACCTAGTTGTGGTGAGAGTGCTCATACTCTATTGGTTTCCATGATATTTTTCTACTGTGATATGGTGTTATATCATAAGTATAGGATGACTGTGTCAGATAATCAGACAGTCATTCATTAGCTAGCTGTGTTGAGAGTACCGATACTCTATTTGCTACCAACCTAAATTTCAACCATGGCCTCAGGCTCTAATGTGTTATAGCTATAGAGTGACTGCGACAGGTTATAAGGCGGTCTTGAGTGAGACAGTCAGAACGTGTCTCGACTTTCTACAATGCTAACTGAGAACGGTAGAAACACAGTAAACAGCTGTAGATTTGGTACCTAGCTGTGTTGTGAGTACTAATACTCTATTTGCTAGCAGCCTAAATTTCAAGCGTGGTATCATTTTATATTGTGTTAGAAGTATAGTGTGACTGCGACAGGTAATAAGGATGTCATGAGTGTGAGAGTCAGAATGTGCCACAACTTTCAGTGATGGTGACTGAAAAGTGTTGAAAAAGAGTAAACAGCTGTATCTTCGGTACCTAGTTGTGATGAGAGTACTAATACTCTATTGGTCTCCAGGATATTTTTCCACTGTGGAATGGTGTTATATCATTTTACAAGTATAGTGTGACTGCGAAAGGTAATAAGACAGCCATGAGTGAAAGAGTCAGAACGTGTCTCGACTTTCTACAATGCTAACTAAAAACTGTTGAAACACACAAAACAGCTGTTGCTTTGTGACCTAGGTTTGTTGAGAGTACTAATACTCCATATGCAACCAGCCTAAATTTCGACCATGGTATCTTGTTACATTGTGTTGGAAGTATAGTGTGACTGCGTCGCTTAATAAGACAGTCATGAGAGTGAGAGTCAGGATGTGGCACGACTTTCACTGATGGTGACTGAAAACTGTTGAAGCACAGTAAACAGCTGTATTTTCGGTCCTCAGTTGTGATGAGAGCACTAATACTCTATTGGTTTCCAGAATATTTTCTACTATGGGATAGTGATAGATAATGTTATAAGTATAGTGTGACTGCGACAGGTAATAAGACAGTCATTCATTAGCTAGCTGTGTTGAGAGTACTAATACTCTATTTGCTACCAGCCTAAATTAAAAAAAAAAAAGGTATCATGTTATATTGTGTTAGAAGTATAGTGTGACTGCATCAGCTGATAAGGCAGTCGTGAGTGTGACAGTGATAATGTGGCGCGAGTTTCAGTGATGGTGACTGAAAACTGTTGAAACACAGTAAACAGCTGCATTTTCGGTATCTAATTGTGATCAGAGTACTTATACTCTATTGGTTACCAGGATATTTTTTGACTCTGGTATGGTGTTATATCATTTTATATGTATAGTGTGACTGCGAAAGGTAATAAGACAGCCATGAGTGAAAGAGTCAGAACGTGTCTCGACTTTCTACAATGCTAGCTGAAAACTGTTAAAAACAGTAAACAGCTGTAGCTTTGGTACCTAGATGTGTTGAGAGTACTAATACTCCATTTGCTACCAGCCTAAATTTAAATTGTGGTATCATGTTATATTGTGTTAGAAGTATAGTGTGACTGCGACAGGTAATAAGGCAGTCATGAGTGTGAGAGTCAGAATGTGCCACAACTTTCAGTGATGGTGACTGAAAAGTGTTGAAAAAGAGTAAACAGCTGTATCTTCGGTACCTAATTGTGATGAGAGTACTAATATTCTATTGGTCTCCAGGACATTTTTCCACTGTGGAATGGTGTTATATCATTTTACAAGTATAGTGTGACTGCAAAAGGTAATAAGACAGCCATGAGTGAAAGAGTCAGAACGTGTCTCGACTTTCTACAAGGCTAACTGAAAACTGTTAAACACAGTAAACAGCTGAAGCTTTGGTACCTAGCTGTGTTGAGAGTACTAATACTCCATTTGCTACCAGCCTAAATTTCAAACGTGGTATCATGTTATATTGTGTTAGAAGTATAGGGTGACTGCGACAGGTAATAAGGCAGTCATGAGTGTGAGAGTCAGAATGTACCACCACTTTCAGTGATGGTGACTGAAAACTGTTGAAACATAGAAAACAGCTGTATATTCGGTACCTCGTTGTCGTGAGAGTACTAATACTCTATTGGTTTCCAGGATATTTTTCTGCTGTGATATGGTGTTATATCATAAGTATAGTGCAACTGCATCAGATAATCAGACAGTCATTCATTAGCTAGCTGTGTTGAGAGTACTAATACTCTACTTGCTACCAGCTTATACTTGAACTGTGGCATCAAGCTATATTGTGTTAGAAATAAAGAGTGACTGCGACAGGTAATAAGGCAGTCATGAGTGTGAGAGTCAGAATGCGCCACGACTTTCGGTGATGGTAACTGAAAACTGTTGAAACACAGTAAACAGCTCTATCTTCGGTACCTAGTTGTGATGAGAGTACTAATACTCTATCGGTCACCAGGATATTTCTCTACCGTGGTATGGTGTTACATTATTTTATAAGCATAGTGTGACTGCATAAGGTAATAAGACAGTCATGAGTGAGAGAGTCAGAATGTGTCTCGACGTTCTACAATGCTAACTGAAAACTGTTGAAACACAGTAAACAGCTGTTGCTTTGTTACCTAGCTGTGTTGAGAGTACTAATACTACATTTGCAAACAGCCTAAATTTCAACCATGGTATCTTGTTACATTGTCTTAGAAGAATAGTGTGACTGCATCACTTAATAAGGCAGTCATGAGTGTGAGAGTCAGAATGTGGCAAGACTTTCACTGACGGTGACTGAAAACTGTTGAAACACAGTAAACAGCTGTATATTCGGTACCTAGTTGTGGTGAGAGTGCTAATACTCTATTGGTTTCCATGATATTTTTCTACTGTGATATGGTGTTATATCATAAGTATAGTATGACTGCGTCAGATAATCAGACAGTCATTCATTAGCTAGCTGTGTTGTGAGTACTAATACTCTGTTTGCTCCCAACCTAAATTTCAACCATGGCCCCAGGCTCTATTGTGTTATAGCTATAGAGTGACTGTGACAGGTAATAAGGCGGTCTTGAGTGAGACAGTCAGAACGTGCCTCGACTTTCTACAATGCTGAGAACTGTTGAAACACAGTAAACAGCTGTAGCTTTGGTGCCTAGCTGTGTTGTGAGTACTAATACTCCATTTGGTAGCAGCCTAAATTTCAAGCGTGGTATCATGTTATATTGTGTTAGAAGTATAGTGTGACTGCGACAGGTAATAAGGCAGTCATGAGTGTGAGAGTCACAATGTGCCACAACTTTCAGTGATGGTGACTGAAAAGTGTTGAAAAAGAGTAAACAGCTGTATCTTTGGTACCTAGTTGTGATGAGAGTACTAATACTCTATTGGTCTCTAGGATATTTTTCTACTGTGGAATGGTGTTATATCATTTTACAAGTATAGTGTGACTGCGAAAGGTAATAAGACAGCCATGAGTGAAAGAGTCAGAACGTGTCTCGACTTTCTACAATGCTAACTGAAAACTGTTAAACACAATAAACAGCTGTAGCTTTGGTACCTAGCTGTGTTGAGAGTACAAATACTCCATTTGCTATCAGCCTAAATTTCAAACTTGGTATCATGTTATATTGTGTTAGAAGTATAGTGTGACTGCGACAGGTCATAAGGCAGTCATGAGTGTGAGAGTCAGAATGTGCCACGACTTTCAGTGATGGTGACTGAAAACTGTTGAAACATAGAAAACAGCTGTATATTCGGTACCTCGTTGTCGTGAGAGTACTAATACTCTATTGGTTTCCAGGATATTTTACTACTGTGATATGGTGTTATATCATAAGTATAGTGCAACTACATCAGATAATCAGACAGTCATTCATTAGCTAGCTGTGTTGAGAGTACTAATACTCTACTTGCTACCAGCTTATATTTGAACTGTGGCATCAAGCTATATTGTGTTAGGAATAAATAGTGACTGCGACAGGTAATAAGGCAGTCATGAGTGTGAGAGTCAGAATGCGCCACGACTTTCGGTGATGGTAACTGAAAACTGTTGAAACACAGTAAACAGCTCTATCTTCGGTACCTAGTTGTGATGAGAGTACTAATACTCTATCGGTCACCAGGATATTTCTCTACCGTGGTATGGTGTTACATTATTTTATAAGCATAGTGTGACTGCGTAAGGTAATAAGACAGTCATGAGTGAGAGAGTCAGAATGTGTCTCGACGTTCTACAATGCTAAATGAAAACTGTTGAAACACAGTAAACAGCTGTTGCTTTGTTACCTAGCTGTGTTGAGTACATTTGCAAACAGCCTAAATTTCAACCATGGTATCTTGTTACATTGTCTTAGAAGTATAGTGTGACTGCATCACTTAATAAGGCAGTCATGAGTGTGAGAGTCAGAATGTGGCACCACTTTCACTGACAGTGACTGAAAACTGTTGAAACACAGTAAACAGCTGTATATTCGGTACCTAGTTGTGGTGAGAGTGCTCATACTCTATTGGTTTCCATGATATTTTTCTACTGTGATATGGTGTTATATCATAAGTATAGGATGACTGCATCAGATAATCAGACAGTCATTCATTAGCTAGCTGTGTTGAGAGTACCAATACTCTATTTGCTACCAACCTAAATTTCAACCATGGCCTCAGGCTCTAATGTGTTATAGCTATAGAGTGACTGCGACAGGTTATAAGGCGGTCTTGAGTGAGACAGTCAGAACGTGTCTCGACTTTCTACAATGCTAACTGAGAACGGTAGAAACACAGTAAACAGCTGTAGATTTGGTACCTAGCTGTGTTGTGAGTACTAATACTCCATTTGCTAGCAGCCTAAATTTCAAGCGTGGTATCATGTTATATTGTGTTAGAAGTATAGTGTGACTGCGACAGGTAATAAGGCAGTCATGAGTGTGAGAGTCAGAATGTGCCACAACTTTCAGTGATGGTGACTGAAAAGTGTTGAAAAAGAGTAAACAGCTGTATCTTCGGTACCTAGTTGTGATGAGAGTACTAATACTCTATTGGTCTCCAGGATATTTTTCCACTGTGGAATGGTGTTATATCATTTTACAAGTATAGTGTGACTGCGAAAGGTAATAAGACAGCCATGAGTGAAAGAGTCAGAACGTGTCTCGACTTTCTACAATGCTAACTGAAAACTGTTGAAACACACAAAACAGCTGTTGCTTTGTGACCTATGTTTGTTGAGAGTACTAATACTCCATATGCAACCAGCCTAAATTTCGACCATGGTATCTTGTTACATTGTGTTAGAAGTATAGTGTGACTGCGTCGCTTAATAAGACAGTCATGAGTGTGAGAGTCAGAATGTGGCACGACTTTCACAGATGGTGACTGAAAACTGTTGAAGCACAGTAAACAGCTGTATTTTCGGTCCTCAGTTGTGATGAGAGCACTAATACTCTATTGGTTTCCAGAATATTTTCTACTACGGGATAGTGATAGATAATGTTATAAGTATAGTGTGACTGCGACAGGTAATAAGACAGTCATTCATTAGCTAGCTGTGTTGAGAGTACTAATACTCTATTTGCTACCAGCCTAAATTAAAAAAAAAAAAGGTATCATGTTATATTGTGTTAGAAGTATAGTGTGACTGCATCAGCTGATAAGGCAGTCGTGAGTGTGACAGTGATAATGTGGCGCGAGTTTCAGTGATGGTGACTGAAAACTGTTGAAACACAGTAAACAGCTGCTTTTTCGGTATCTAATTGTGATCAGAGTACTTATACTCTATTGGTTACCAGGATATTTTTTGACTCTGGTATGGTGTTATATCATTTTATAAGTATAGTGTGACTGCGAAAGGTAATAAGACAGCCATGAGTGAAAGAGTCAGAACGTGTCTCGACTTTCTACAATGCTAGCTGAAAACTGTTAAAAACAGTAAACAGCTGTAGCTTTGGTACCTAGCTGTGTTGAGAGTACTAATACTCCATTTGCTACCAGCCTAAATTTCAATTGTGGTATCATGTTATATTGTGTTAGAAGTATAGTGTGACTGCGACAGGTAATAAGGCAGTCATGAGTGTGAGAGTCAGAATGTGCCACAACTTTCAGTGATGGTGACTGAAAAGTGTTGAAAAAGAGTAAACAGCTGTATCTTCGGTACCTAGTTGTGATGAGAGTACTAATACTCTATTGGTCTCCAGGACATTTTTCCACTGTGGAATGGTGTTATATCATTTTACAAGTATAGTGTGACTGCGAAAGGTAATAAGACAGCCATGAGTGAAAGAGTCAGAACGTGTCTCGACTTTCTACAATGCTAACTAAAAACTGTTGAAACACACAAAACAGCTGTTGCTTTGTGACCTAGGTTTGTTGAGAGTACTAATACTCCATATGCAACCAGCCTAAATTTCGACCATGGTATCTTGTTACATTGTGTTGGAAGTATAGTGTGACTGCGTCGCTTAATAAGACAGTCATGAGAGTGAGAGTCAGGATGTGGCACGACTTTCACTGATGGTGACTGAAAACTGTTGAAGCACAGTAAACAGCTGTATTTTCGGTCCTCAGTTGTGATGAGAGCACTAATACTCTATTGGTTTCCAGAATATATTCTACTATGGTATAGTGTTAGATAATTTTATAAGTATAGTGTGACTGCGACAGGTAATAAGACAGTCATTCATTAGCTAGCTGTGTTGAGAGTACTAATACTCTATTTGCTACCAGCCTAAATTTAAAAAAAAAAATGGTATCATGTTATATTGTGTTAGAAGTATAGTGTGACTGCGTCAGCTGATAAAGCAGTCGTGAGTGTGACAGTGATAATGTGGCACGAGTTTCAGTGATGGTGACTGAAAACTGTTGAAACACAGAAACAGCTGCATTTTCAGTATCTAATTGTGATCAGAGTACTAATACTCTATTGGTTACCAGGATATTTTTCGACTCTGGTATGGTGTTATATCATTTTATAAGTATAGTGTGACTGCGAAAGGTAATAAGACAGCCATGAGTGAAAGTGTCAGAACGTGTCTCGACTTTCTACAATGCTAGCTGAAAACTGTTAAACACAGTAAACAGCTGTAGCTTTGGTACCTAGCTGTGTTGAGAGTACTAATACTCCATTTGCTACCAACCTAAATTTCAAATGTGATATCATGTTATATTGTGTTAGAAGTATAGTGTGACTGCGACAGGTAATAAGGCAGTCATGAGTGTGAGAGTCAGAATCTGCCACGACTTTCAGTGATGGTGACTGAAAACTGTTGAAACATAGAAAACAGCTGTATATTCGGTACGTCGTTGTCGTGAGAGTACTAATACTCTGTTAGTTTCCAGGATATTTTTCTACTGTGATATGGTGTTATATCATAAGTATAGTGCAACTGCATCAGATAATCACATAGTCATTCATTAGCTAGCTGTGTTGAGAGTAATAATACTCCACTTGCTACCAGCTTGTATTTGAACTGTGGCATCAAGCTATATTGTGTTAGAAATAAAGAGTGACTGAGTCAGGTAATAAGGCGGCCATGAGTGTGAGAGTCACAATGCGCCACCACTTTCGGAGATGGTAACTGAAAACTGTTGAAACACAGTAAACAGCTCTATCTTCGGTACCTAGTTGTGATGAGAGTACTAATACTCTATCGGTCACCAGGATATTTCTCAACCATGGTATGGTGTTACATTATTTTATAAGCATAGTGTGACTGCATAAGGTAATAAGACAGTCATGAGTGAGAGAGTCAGAACGTGTCTCGACGTTCTACAATGCTAACTGAAAACTGTTGAAACACAGTAAACATACTACATTTGCAAACAGCCTAAATTTCAACCATGGTATCTTGTTACATTGTCTTAGAAGTATAGCGTGACTGCATCACTTAATAAGGCAGTCATGAGTGTGAGAGTCAGAATGTGGCATGACCTTCACTGACGGTGACTGAAAACTGTTGAAACACAGTTAACAGCTGTATATTCTGTACCTAGTTGTGGTGAGTGGGCTAATGCTCTATTGGTTTCCATGATATTTTTCTACTGTGATATGGTGTTATATCATAAGTATAGTATGACTGCATCAGATAATCAGACAGTCATTCATTAGCTAGCTGTGTTGAGAGTACTAATACTCTATTTGCTACCAACCTAAATTTCAACCATGGCCTCAGGCTCTATTGTGTTATAGCTATAGAGTGACTGTGACAGGTAATAAGGCGGTCTTGAGTGAGACAGTCAGAACGTGTCTCAACTTTCTACAATGCTAACTGAGAACTGTTGAAACACAGTAAACAGCTGTAGCTTTGGTACCTAGCTGTCTTGTGAGTACTAATACGCCATTTGCTAGAAGCCTAACTTTCAAGCGGGGTATCATGTTATATTGTGTTAGAAGTATAGTGTGACTGCGACAGGTAATAAGGCAGTCATGAGTGTGAGAGTCACAATGTGCCACAACTTTCAGTGATGGTGACTGAAAAGTGTTGAAAAAGAGTAAACAGCTGTATCTTCGGTACCTAGATGTGATGAGAGTACTAATACTCTATTGGTCTCCAGGATATTTTTCCACTGTGGAATGGTGTTATACATTTTACAACTATAGTGTGACTGCGAAAGGTAATAAGACAGCCATGAGTGAAAGAGTCAGAACGTGTCTCGACTTTCTACAATGCTAACTGAAAACTGTTATACACAGTAAACAGTTGTAGCTTTGGTACCTAGCTGTGTTGAGAGTACTAATACTCCATTTGCTACCAGCCTAAATTTAAAAAAAAAAATGGTATCATGTTATATTGTGTTAGAAGTATAGTGTGACTGCGTCAGCTGATAAAGCAGTCGTGAGTGTGACAGTGATAATGTGGCACGAGTTTCAGTGATGGTGACTGAAAACTGTTGAAACACAGAAACAGCTGCATTTTCAGTATCTAATTGTGATCAGAGTACTAATACTCTATTGGTTACCAGGATATTTTTCGACTCTGGTATGGTGTTATATCATTTTATAAGTATAGTGTGACTGCGAAAGGTAATAAGACAGCCATGAGTGAAAGTGTCAGAACGTGTCTCGACTTTCTACAATGCTAGCTGAAAACTGTTAAACACAGTAAACAGCTGTAGCTTTGGTACCTAGCTGTGTTGAGAGTACTAATACTCCATTTGCTACCAACCTAAATTTCAAATGTGATATCATGTTATATTGTGTTAGAAGTATAGTGTGACTGCGACAGGTAATAAGGCAGTCATGAGTGTGAGAGTCAGAATCTGCCACGACTTTCAGTGATGGTGACTGAAAACTGTTGAAACATAGAAAACAGCTGTATATTCGGTACGTCGTTGTCGTGAGAGTACTAATACTCTGTTAGTTTCCAGGATATTTTTCTACTGTGATATGGTGTTATATCATAAGTATAGTGCAACTGCATCAGATAATCACATAGTCATTCATTAGCTAGCTGTGTTGAGAGTAATAATACTCCACTTGCTACCAGCTTGTATTTGAACTGTGGCATCAAGCTATATTGTGTTAGAAATAAAGAGTGACTGAGTCAGGTAATAAGGCGGCCATGAGTGTGAGAGTCACAATGCGCCACCACTTTCGGAGATGGTAACTGAAAACTGTTGAAACACAGTAAACAGCTCTATCTTCGGTACCTAGTTGTGATGAGAGTACTAATACTCTATCGGTCACCAGGATATTTCTCAACCATGGTATGGTGTTACATTATTTTATAAGCATAGTGTGACTGCATAAGGTAATAAGACAGTCATGAGTGAGAGAGTCAGAACGTGTCTCGACGTTCTACAATGCTAACTGAAAACTGTTGAAACACAGTAAACATACTACATTTGCAAACAGCCTAAATTTCAACCATGGTATCTTGTTACATTGTCTTAGAAGTATAGCGTGACTGCATCACTTAATAAGGCAGTCATGAGTGTGAGAGTCAGAATGTGGCATGACCTTCACTGACGGTGACTGAAAACTGTTGAAACACAGTTAACAGCTGTATATTCTGTACCTAGTTGTGGTGAGTGGGCTAATGCTCTATTGGTTTCCATGATATTTTTCTACTGTGATATGGTGTTATATCATAAGTATAGTATGACTGCATCAGATAATCAGACAGTCATTCATTAGCTAGCTGTGTTGAGAGTACTAATACTCTATTTGCTACCAACCTAAATTTCAACCATGGCCTCAGGCTCTATTGTGTTATAGCTATAGAGTGACTGTGACAGGTAATAAGGCGGTCTTGAGTGAGACAGTCAGAACGTGTCTCAACTTTCTACAATGCTAACTGAGAACTGTTGAAACACAGTAAACAGCTGTAGCTTTGGTACCTAGCTGTCTTGTGAGTACTAATACGCCATTTGCTAGAAGCCTAACTTTCAAGCGGGGTATCATGTTATATTGTGTTAGAAGTATAGTGTGACTGCGACAGGTAATAAGGCAGTCATGAGTGTGAGAGTCAGAATGTGCCACAACTTTCAGTGATGGTGACTGAAAAGTGTTGAAAAAGAGTAAACAGCTGTATCTTCGGTACCTAGATGTGATGAGAGTACTAATACTCTATTGGTCTCCAGGATATTTTTCCACTGTGGAATGGTGTTATATCATTTTACAACTATAGTGTGACTGCGAAAGGTAATAAGACAGCCATGAGTGAAAGAGTCAGAACGTGTCTCGACTTTCTACAATGCTAACTGAAAACTGTTATACACAGTAAACAGTTGTAGCTTTGGTACCTAGCTGTGTTGAGAGTACTAATACTCCATTTGCTACCAGCCTAAATTTCAAACGTGGTATCATGTTATATTGTGTTAGAAGTATAGCGTGACTGCGACAGGTAATAAGTCAGTCATGAGTGTGCGAGTCAGAATGTGCTACGACTTTCAGTGATGGTGACTGAAAACTGTTGAAACATAGAAAACAGCTGTATATTCGGTACCTCGTTGTAGTTAGAGTATTAATACTCTATTGGTGTCCAGGATATTTTTCTTCTGTGATATGGTGTTATATCATAAGTATAGTGCAACTGCATCAGAAAATCAGACAGTCATTCATTAGCTAGCTGTGTTGTGAGTACTAATACTCTATTTGCTACCAACCTAAATTTCAACCATGGCCTCAGGCTCTATTGTGTTATAGCTATAGAGTGACTGCGACAGGTAATAAGGCGGTCTTGAGTGAGACAGTCAGAACGTGTCTCGACTTTCTACAATGCTAACTGAGAACTGTTGAAACACAGTAAACAGCTGTAGATTTGGTACCTAGCTGTGTTGTGAGTACTAATACTCCATTTGCTAGCAGCCTAAATTTCAAGCGTGGTATCATGTTATATTGTGGTAGAAGTATAGTGTGACTGCGACAGGTAATAAGGCAGTCATGAGTGTGAGAGTCAGAATGTGCCACAACTTTCAGTGATGGTGACTGAAAAGTGTTGAAAAAGAGTAAAGAGCTGTATCTTCGGTACCTACTTGTGATGAGAGTACTAATACTCTATTGGTCTGCAGGATATTTTTCCACTGTGGAATGGTGTTATATCATTTTACAAGTATAGTGTGACTGCGAAAGGTAATAAGACAGCCATGAGTGAAAGAGTCAGAACGTGTCTCGACTTTCTACAATGCTAACTGAAAACTGTTGAAACACACAAAACAGCTGTTGCTTTGTGACCTAGGTTTGTTGAGAGTACTAATACTCCATATGCAACCAGCCTAAATTTCGACCATGGTATCTTGTTACATTGTGTTAGAAGTATAGTGTGACTGCGTCGCTTAATAAGACAGTCATGAGTTTGAGAGTCAGAATGTGGCACGACTTTCACTGATGGTGACTGAAAACTGTTGAAGCACAGTAAACAGCTGTGTTTTCGGTCCTCAGTTGTGATGAGAGCACTAATACTCTATTGGTTTCCAGAATATTTTCTACTATGGTATAGTGTTAGATAATTTTATAAGTATAGTGTGACTGCGACAGGTAATAAGACAGTCATTCATTAGCTAGCTGTGTTGAGAGTACTAATACTCTATTTGCTACCAGCCTAAATTTAAAAAAAAAAATGGTATCATGTTATATTGTGTTAGAAGTATAGTGTGACTGCGTCAGCTGATAAAGCAGTCGTGAGTGTGACAGTGAAAATGTGGCACGAGTTTCAGTGATGGTGACTGAAAACTGTTGAAACACAGAAACAGCTGCATTTTCAGTATCTAATTGTGATCAGAGTACTAATACTCTATTGGTTACCAGGATATTTTTCGACTCTGGTATGGTGTTATATCATTTTATAAGTATAGTGTGACTGCGAAAGGTAATAAGACAGCCATGAGTGAAAGAATCAGAACGTGTCTCGACTTTCTACAATGCTAGCTGAAAACTGTTAAACACAGTAAACAGCTGTAGCTTTGGTACCTAGCTGTGTTGAGAGTACTAATACTCCATTTGCTACCAACCTAAATTTCAAATGTGATATCATGTTATATTGTGTTAGAAGTATAGTGTGACTGCGACAGGTAATACGGCAGTCATGAGTGTGAGAGTCAGAATCTGCCACGACTTTCAGTGATGGTGACTGAAAACTGTTGAAACATAGAAAACAGCTGTATATTCGGTACGTCGTTGTCGTTAGAGTACTAATACTCTATTAGTTTCCAGGATATTTTTCTACTGTGATATGGTGTTATATCATAAGTATAGTGCAACTGCATCAGATAATCACATAGTCATTCATTAGCTAGCTGTGTTGAGGGTAATAATACTCCACTTGCTACCAGCTTGTATTTGAACTGTGGCATCAAGCTATATTGTGTTAGAAATAAAGAGTGACTGAGTCAGGTAATAAGGCGGCCATGAGTGTGAGAGTCACAATGCGCCACCACTTTCGGAGATGGTAACTGAAAACTGTTGAAACACAGTAAACAGCTCTATCTTCGGTACCTAGTTGTGATGAGAGTACTAATACTCTATCGGTCACCAGGATATTTCTCAACCATGGTATGGTGTTACATTATTTTATAAGCATAGTGTGACTGCGTAAGGTTATTAATAAGACAGTCATGAGTGAGAGAGTCAGAACGTGTCTCGACGTTCTACAATGCTAACTGAAAACTGTTGAAACACAGTAAACAGCTGTTGCTTTGTTACCTAGCTGTGTTGGGAGTACTAATACTACATTTGCAAACAGCCTAAATTTCAACCATGGTATCTTGTTACATTGTCTTAGAAGTATAGCGTGACTGCATCACTTAATAAGGCAGTCATGAGTGTGAGAGTCAGAATGTGGCATGACTTTCACTGACGGTGACTGAAAACTGTTGAAACACAGTAAACAGCTGTATATTCGGTACCTAGTTGTGGTGAGAGTGCTAATACTCTATTGGTTTCCATGATATTTTTCTACTGTGATATGGTGTTATATCATAAGTATAGTATGACTGCATCAGATAATCAGACAGTCATTCATTAGCTAGCTGTGTTGAGAGTACTAATATTCTATTTGCTACCAACCTAAATTTCAACCATGGCCTCAGGCTCTATTGTGTTATAGCTATAGAGTGACTGTGACAGGTAATAAGGCGGTCTTGAGTGAGACAGTCAGAACGTGTCTCAACTTTCTACAATGCTAACTGAGAACTGTTGAAACACAGTAAACAGCTGTAGCTTTGGTAACTAGCTGTCTTGTGAGTACTAATACGCCATTTGCTAGCAGCCTAACTTTCAAGCGGGGTATCATGTTATATTGTGTTAGAAGTATAGTGTGACTGCGACAGGTAATAAGGCAGTCATGAGTGTGAGAGTCAGAATGTGCCACAACTTTCAGTGATGGTGACTGAAAAGTGTTGAAAAAGAGTAAACAGCTGTATCTTCGGTACCTAGATGTGATGAGAGTACTAATACTCTATTGGTCTCCAGGATATTTTTCCACTGTCGAATGGTGTTATATCATTTTACAACTATAGTGTGACTGCGAAAGGTAATAAGACAGCCATGAGTGAAAGAGTCAGAACGTGTCTCGACTTTCTACAATGCTAACTGAAAACTGTTATACACAGTAAACAGTTGTAGCTTTGGTACCTAGCTGTGTTGAGAGTACTAATACTCCATTTGCTACCAGCCTAAATTTCAAACGTGGTATCATGTTATATTGTGTTAGAAGTATAGTGCGACTGCGACAGGTAATAAGGCAGTCATGAGTGTGAGAGTCAGAATGTGCCACGACTTTCAGTGATGGTGACTGAAAACTGTTGAAACATAGAAAACAGCTGTATATTCGGTACCTCGTTGTCGTGAGAGTACTAATACTCTATTGGTTTCCAGGATATTTTTTCTACTGTGATATGGTGTTATATCATAAGTATAGTGCAACTGCATCAGATAATCAGACAGTCATTTATTAGCTAGCTGTGTTGAGAGTACTAACACTCTACTTGCTACCAGCTTATATTTGAACTGTGGCATCAAGCTATATTGTGTTAGAAATAAAGAGTGACTGCGACAGGTAATAAGGCAGTCATGAGTGTGAGAGTCAGAATGCGCCACGACTTTCGGTGATGGTAACTGAAAACTGTTGAAACACAGTAAACAGCTCTATCTTCGGTACCTAGTTGTGATGAGAGTACTAATACTCTATCGGTCACCAGGATATTTCTCTACCGTGGTATGGTTACATTATTTTATAAGCATAGTGTGACTGCGTAAGGTAATAAGACAATGAGTGAGAGAGTCAGAATGTGTCTCGACGTTCTACAATGCTAACTGAAAACTGTTGAAACACAGTAAGCAGCTGTTGCTTTGTTACCTAGCTGTGTTGAGAGTACTAATACTACATTTGCAAACAGCCTAAATTTCAACCATGGTATCTTGTTACATTGTCTTAGAAGTATAGTGTGACTGCATCACTTAATAAGGCAGTCATGAGTGTGAGAGTCAGAATGTGGCACGACTTTCACTGACGGTGACTGAAAACTGTTGAAACACAGTAAACAGCTGTATATTCGGTACCTAGTTGTGGTGAGAGTGCTAATACTCTATTGGTTTCCATGATATTTTTCTACTGTGATATGGTGTTATATCATAAGTATAGTATGACTGCATCAGATAATCAGACAGTCATTCATTAGCTAGCTGTGTTGAGAGTACTAATACTCTATTTGCTACCAACCTAAATTTCAACCATGGCCTCAGGCGCTATTGTGTTATAGCTATAGCGTGACTGCGACAGGTAATAAGGCAGTCTTGAGTGAGACAGTCAGAACGTGTCTCGACTTTCTACAATGCTAACTGAGAACTGTTGAAACACAGTAAACAGCTGTAGCTTAGGTACCTAGCTGTGTTGTGAGTACTAATACTCCATTTGCTAGCAGCCTAAATTTCAAGCGTGGTATCATGTTATATTGTGTTAGAAGTATAGTGTGACTGCGACAGGTAATACGGCAGTCATGAGTGTGAGAGTCAGAATGTGCCACAACTTTCAGTGATGGTGACTGAAAATTGTTGATAAAGAGTAAACAGCTGTATCTTCGGTACCTAGTTGTGATGAGAGTACTAATACTCTATTGGTCTCCAGGATATTTTTCCACTGTGGAATGGTGTTATATCATTTTACAAGTATAGTGTGACTGTGAAAGGTAATAAGACAGCCATGAGTGAAAGAGTCAGAACGTGTCTCGACTTTCTACAATGCTAACTGATAACTGTTGAAACACACAAAACAGCTGTTGCTTTGTGACCTAGGTTTGTTGAGAGTACTAATACTCCATCTGCAACCAGCCTAAATTTCGACCATGGTATCTTGTTACATTGTGTTAGAAGTATAGTGTGACTGCGTCGCTTAATAAGACAGTCATGAGTGTGAGAGTCAGAATGTGGCAAGACTTTCACTGATAGTGACTGAAAACTGATGAAGCACAGTAAACAGCTGTATTTTCGGTCCTCAGTTGTGATGAGAGCACTAATACTCTATTGGTTTCCAGAATATTTTCTACTATGGTATAGTGTTAGATAATTTTATAAGTATAGTGTGACTGCAACAGGTAATAAGACAGTCATTCATTAGCTAGCTGTGTTGAGAGTACTAATACTCTATTTGCTACCAGCCTAAATTTAATAAAAAAAATGGTATCACGTTATATTGTGTTAGAAGAAAAGTGTGACTGCGTCAGCTGATAAGGCAGTCGTGAGTGTGACAGTGATAATGTGGCACGAGTTTCAGTGATGGAGACTGAAAACTGTCGAAACACAGTAAACAGCTGCATTTTCAGTATCTAATTGTGATCAGAGTACTAATACTCTATTGGTTACCAGGATATTCTTCGACTCTGGTATGGTGTTATATCATTTTATAAGTATAGTGTTACTGCGAAAGGTAATAAGACAGCCATGAGTGAAAGAGTCAGAACGTGTCTCGACTTTCTACAATGCTAACTGAAAACTGTTGAAACACACAAAACAGCTGTTCCTTTGTGACCTAAGTTTGTTGAGAGTACTAATACTCCATATGCAACCAGCCTAAATTTCGACCATGGTATCTTGTTACATTGTGTTAGAAGTATAGTGTGACTGTGTCGTTTAATAAGACAGTCATGAGTGTGAGCGTCAGAATGTGGCACGACTTTCACTTTACAAGTATAGTGTGACTGCGAAAGGTAATAAGACAGCCATGAGTGAAAGAGTCAGAACGTGTCTCGACTTTCTACAATGCTAACTGAAAACTGTTGAAACACACAAAACAGCTGTTGCTTTGTGACCTAGGTTTGTTGAGAGTACTAATAGTCCATATGCAACCAGCCTAAATTTCGACAATGGTATCTTGTTACATTGTGTTAGAAGTATAGTGTGACTGCGTTGCTTAATAAGACAGTCATGAGTGTGAGAGTCAGAATGTGGCACGACTTTCACTGATGGTGACTGAAAGCTGATGAAGCACAGTAAACAGCTGTATTTTCAGTCCTCAGTTGTGATGAGTGCACTAATACTCTATTGGTTTCCAGAATATTTTCTACTATGGTATAGTGTTAGATAATTTTATAAGTATAGTGTGACTGCGACAGGTAATAAGACAGTCATTCATTAGCTAGCTGTGTCGAGAGTACTAATACTCTATTTGCTACCAGCCTAAATTTAAAAAAAAAATGGTATCAGATAATGTGGCACGAGTTTCAGTGATGGTGACTGAAAACTGTTGAAACACAGTAAACAGCTGCATTTTCAGTATCTAATTGTGATCAGAGTACTAATACTCTATTGGTTACCAGGATATTTTTCGATTCTGGTATGGTGTTATATCATTTTATAAGTATAGTGTGACTGCGAAAGGTAATAAGACAGCCATGAGTGAAAGAGTCAGAACGTGTCTCGCCTTTCTACAATGCTAGCTGAAAACTGTTAAACACAGTAAACAGCTGTAGCTTTGGTACCTAGCTGTGTTGAGAGTACTAATACTCCATTTGCTACCAGCCTAAATTTCAAATGTGATATCATGTTATATTGTGTTAGAAGTATTGTGTGAGTGCGACAAGTAATAAGGCAGTCATGAGTGTGAGAGTCAGAATGCGCCACAACTTTCGGTGATGGTAACTGAAAACTGTTGAAACACAGTAAACAGCTCTATCTTCGGTACCTAGTTGTGATGAGAGTACAGTTAACAGCTGTATATTCTGTACCTAGTTGTGGTAAGTGGGCTAATACTCTATTGGTTTCCATGATATTTTTCTACTGTGATATGGTGTTATATCATAAGTATAGTATGACTGCGTCAGATAATCAGACAGTCATTCATTAGCTAGCTGTGTTGAGAGTACTAATACTCTATTTGCTACCAACCTAAATTTCAACCATGGCCTCAGGCTCTATTGTGTTATAGCTATAGAGTGACTGCGACAGGTAATAAGGCAGTCTTGAGTGAGACAGTCAGAACGTGTCTCGACCTTCTACAATGCTGAGAACTGTTGAAACACAGTAAACAGCTGTAGCTTTGGTACCTAGCTGTGTTGTGAGTACTAATACACCATTTGCTAGCAGCCTAAATTTCAAGCATGGTATCATGTTATATTGTGTTAGAAGTATAGTGTGACTGCGACAGGTAATAAGGCAGTCATGAGTGTGATAGTCAGAATGTGCCACAACTTTCAGTGATGGTGACTGAAAAGTGTTGAAAAAGAGTAAACAGCTGTATCTTCGGTACCTAGTTGTGATGAGAGTACTAATACTCTATTGGTCTCCAGGATATTTTTCCACTGTGGAATGGTAATATATCATTTTACAAGTATAGTGTGACTGCGAAAGGTAATAAGACAGCCATGAGTGAAAGAGTCAGAACGTGTCTCGACTTTCTACAATGCTAACTGAAAACTGTTATACACAGTAAACAGTTGTAGCTTTGGTACCTAGCTGTGTTGAGAGTACTAATACTCCATTTGCTACCAGCCTAAATTTCAAACGTGGTATCATGTTATATTCTGTTAGAAGTATAGTGCGACGGCGACAGGTAATAAGGCAGTCATGAGTGTGAGAGTCAGAATGTGCCACGACTTTCAGTGATGGTGACTGAAAACTGTTGAAACATAGAAAACAGCTGTATATTCGGTACCTGGTTGTCGTGAGAGTACTAATACTCTATTGGTTTCCAGGATATTTTTTCTACTGTGATATGGTGTTATCTCATAAGTATAGTGCAACTGCATCAGATAATCAGACAGTCATTTATTAGCTAGCTGTGTTGAGAGTACTAATACTCTACTTGCTACCAGCTTATATTTGAACTGTGGCATCAAGCTATATTGTGTTAGAAATAAAGAGTGACTGCGACAGGTAATCTATCTTCGGTACCTAGTTGTGATGAGAGTACTAATACTCTATCGGTCACCAGGATATTTCTCTACCGTGGTATGGTTACATTATTTTATAAGCATAGTGTGACTGCGTAAGGTAATAAGACAATCATGAGTGAGAGAGTCAGAATGTGTCTCGACGTTCTACAATGCTAACTGAAAACTGTTGAAACACAGTAAGCAGCTGTTGCTTTGTTACCTAGCTGTGTTGAGAGTACTAATCCTACATTTGCAAACAGCCTAAATTTCAACCATGGTATCTTGTTACATTGTCTTAGAAGTATAGTGTGACTGCATCACTTAATAAGGCAGTCATGAGTGTGAGAGTCAGAATGTGGCACGACTTTCACTGACGGTGACTGAAAACTGTTGAAACACAGTAAACAGCTGTATATTCGGTACCTAGTTGTGGTGAGAGTGCTAATACTCTATTGGTTTCCATGATATTTTTCTACTGTGATATGGTGTTATATCATAAGTATAGTATGACTGCGTCAGATAATCAGACAGTCATTCATTAGCTAGCTGTGTTGAGAGTACTAATACACTATTTGCTACCAGCCTAAATTTAAAAAAAAAATGGTATCATGTTATATTGTGTTAGAAGTATAGTGTGACTGCGTCCACTGATAAAGCAGTCGTGAGTGTGACAGTGATAATGTGGCACGAGTTTCAGTGATGGTGACTGAAAACTGTTGAAACACAGTAAACAGCTGCATTTTCAGTATCTAATTGTGATCAGAGTACTAATACTCTATTGGTTACCAGGATATTTTTCGACTCTGGTATGGTGTTATATCATTTTATAAGTATAGTGTGACTGCGAAAGGTAATAAGACAGCCATGAGTGAAAGAGTCAGAACGTGTCTCGACTTTCTACAATGCTAGCTGAAAACTGTTAAACACAGTAAACAGCTGTAGCTTTGGTACCTAGCTGTGTTGAGAGTACTAATACTCCATTTGCTACCAGCCTAAATTTCAAATGTGACATCATGTTATATTGTGTTAGAAGTATTGTGTGACTGCGACAGGTAATAAGGCAGTCATGAGTGTGAGAGTCAGAATGTGCCACGACTTTCAGTGATGGTGACTGAAAACTGTTGAAACATAGAAAACAGCTGTATATTCGGTACCTCGTTGTGGTGAGAGTACTAATACTCTATTGGTTTCCAGGATATTTTTCTACTGTGATATGGTGTTATATCATAAGTATAGTGCAACTGCATCAGATAATCACATAGTCATTCATTAGCTAGCTGTGAAGAGAGTACTAATACTCCACTTGCTACCAGCTTGTATTTAAACTGTGGCATCAAGCTATATTGTGTGAGAAATAAAGAGTGACTGAGTCAGGTAATAAGGCAGTCATGAGTGTGAGAGTCACAATGCGCCACGACTTTCGGTGATGGTAACTGAAAACTGTTCAAACACAATAAACAGCTCTATCTTAGGTACCTAGTTGTGATGAGAGTACTAATACTCTATCGGTCACCAGGATATTTCTCTACCGTGGTATGGGGTTACATTATTTTATAAGCATAGTGTGACTGCGTAAGGTAATAAGACAGTCATGAGTGAGAGAGTCAGAACGTGTCTCGACGTTCTACAAAGCTAGCTGAAAACTGTTGAAACACAGTAAACAGCTGTTGCTTTGTTACCTAGCTGTGTTGGGAGTACTAATACTACATTTGTAAACAGCCTAAATTTCAACCATGGTATCTTGTTACATTGTCTTAGAAGAATAGTGTGACTGCATCACTTAATAAGGCAGTCATGAGTGTGAGAGTCAGAATGTGGCACGACTTTCACTGACGGTGACAGAAAAGTGTTGAAACACAGTTAACAGCTGTATATTCTATACCTAGTTGTGGTGAGTGGGCTAATACTCTATTGGTTTCCATGATATTTTTCTACTGTGATATGGTGTTATATCATAAGTATAGTATGACTGCATCAGAAAATCAGACAGTTATTCATTAGCTAGCTGTGTTGAGAGTACTAGTACTCTACTTGCTAGCAGCTTATATTTGAACTGTGGCATCAAGCTATATTCTGTTAGAAATAAAGAGTGACTGCGACAGGTAATAAGGCAGTCATGAGTGTGAGAGTCAGAATGCGCCACGACTTTCGGTGATGGTAACTGAAAACTGTTGAAAAAGAGTAAACAGCTGTATCTTTGGTACCTATTTGTGATGAGAGTACTAATACTCTATTGGTCTCCAGGATATTTTTCCACTGTGGAATGGTGTTATATCATTTTACAAGTATAGTGTGACTGCGAAAGGTAATAAGACAGCCATGAGTGAAAGAGTCAGAACGTGTCTCGACTTTCTACAATGCTAACTGAAAACTGTTAAACACAGTAAACAGCTGTAGATTTGGTACCTAGCTGTGTTGAGAATACTAATACTCCATTTGCTACCAGCCTAAATTTCAAACATGGTATCATGTTATATTGTGTTAGAAGAATAGTGTGACTGCTACAGGTAATAAGGCAGTCATGAGTGTGAGAGTCAGAATGTGCCACGACTTTCAGTGATGGTGACTGAAAACTGATGAAACATAGAAAACAGCTGTATATTCGGTACCTCGTTGTCGTGAGAGTACTAATACTCTATTGGTTTCCAGGATATTTTTCTAATGTGATATGGTGTTATATCATAAGTATAGTGCAACTGCATCAGATAATCAGACAGTTATTCATTAGCTAGCTGTGTTGAGAGTACTAGTACTCTACTTGCTAGCAGCTTATATTTGAACTGTGGCATCAAGCTATATTCTGTTAGAAATAAAGAGTGACTGCGACAGATAATAAGGCAGTCATGAGTGTGAGAGTCAGAATGCGCCACGACTTTCGGTGATGGTAACTGAAAACTGTTGAAACACAGTAAACAGCTCTATCTTCGGTGCCTAGTTGTGATGAGAGTACTAATACTCTATCGGTCACCAGGATATTTCTCTACCGTGGTATGGTGTTACATTATTTTATAAGCATAGTGTGACTGCATAAGGTAATAAGACAGTCATGAGTGTGAGAGTCAGAATGTGGCACGACTTTCACTGACGGTGACTGAAAACTGTTGAAACACAGTTAACAGCTGTATATTCTGTACCTAGTTGTGGTGAGTGGGCTAATACTCTATTGGTTTCCATGATATTTTTCTACTGTGATATGGTGTTATATCATAAGTATAGTATGACTGCGTCAGATAATCAGACAGTCATTCATTAGCTAGCTGTGTTGAGAGTACTAATACGCTATTTGCTACCAACCTGAATTTCAACCATGGCCTCAGGCTCTATTGTGTTATAGCTATAGAGTGACTGCGACAGGTAATAAGGCGGTCTTGAGTGAGACAGTCAGAACGTGTCTCGACTTTCTACAATGCTAACTGAGAACTGTTGAAACACAGTAAACAGCTATAGCTTTGGTACCTAGCTGTGTTGTGAGTACTAATACTCCATTTGCTAGCAGCCTAAATTTCAAGCGTGGTATCATGTTATATTCTGTTAGAAGTATAGTGTGACTGCGACAGGTAATAAGGCAGTCATGAGTGTGAGAGTCAGAATGTGCCACAACTTTCAGTGATGGTGACTGAAAAGTGTTGAAAAAGAGTCAACAGCTGCATCTTCGGTACCTATTTGTGATGAGAGTACTAATACTCTATTGGTCTCCAGGATATTTTTCCACTGTGGAATGGTGTTATATCATTTTACAAGTATAGTGTGACTGCGAAAGGTAATAAGACAGCCATGAGTGAAAGAGTCAGAACGTGTCTCGACTTTCTACAATGCTAACTGAAAACTGTTAAACACAGTAAACAGCTGTAGATTTAGTACCTAGCTGTGTTGAGAGTACTAAAACTCCATTTGCTACCAGCCTAAATTTCAAACATGGTATCATGTTATATTGTGTTAGAAGAATAGTGTGACTGCGACAGGTAATAAGGCAGTCATGAGTGTGAGAGTCAGAATGTGCCACGACTTTCAGTGATGGTGACTGAAAACTGATGAAACATAGAAAACAGCTGTATATTCGGTACCTCGTTGTCGTGAGAGTACTAATACTCTATTGGTTTCCAGGATATTTTTCTACTGTGATATGGTGTTATATCATAAGTATAGTGCAACTGCATCAGATAATCAGACAGTTATTCATTAGCTAGCTGTGTTGAGAGTACTAGTACTCTACTTGCTAGCAGCTTATATTTGAACTGTGGCATCAAGCTATATTCTGTTAGAAATAAAGAGTGACTGCGACAGGTAATAAGGCAGTCATGAGTGTGAGAGTCAGAATGCGCCACGACTTTCGGTGATGGTAACTGAAAACTGTTGAAACACAGTAAACAGCTCTATCTTCGGTGCCTAGTTGTGATGAGAGTACTAATACTCTATCGGTCACCAGGATATTTCTCTACCGTGGTATGGTGTTACATTATTTTATAAGCATAGCGTGACTGCATAAGGTAATAAGACAGTCATGAGTGTGAGAGTCAGAATGTGGCACGACTTTCACTGACGGTGACTGAAAACTGTTGAAACACAGTTAACAGCTGTATATTCGGTACCTAGTTGTGGTGAGAGGGCTAATACTCTATTGGTTTCCATGATATTTTTCTACTGTGATATGGTGTTATATCATAAGAATAGTATGACTGCATCAGATAATCAGACAGTCATTCATTAGCTAGCTGTGTTGAGAGTACTAATACTCTATTTGCTACCAACCTAAATTTCAACCATGGCCTCAGGCTCTATTGTGTTATAGCTATAGAGTGTCTGCGACAGATAATAAGGTGGTCTTGAGTGAGACAGTCAGAACGTGTCTCGACTTTCTACAAATACTGAGAACTGTTGAAACACAGTAAACAGCTCTAGCTTTGGTACCTAGCTGTGTTGTGAGTACTAATACTCCATTTACTGGCAGCCTAAATTTCAAGCGTGGTATCATGTTATATTGTGTTAGAAGTATAGTGCGACTGCGACAGGTAATAAGGCAGTCATGAGTGTGAGAGTCAGAATGTGCCACAACTTTCAGTGATGGTGACTGAAAAGTGTTGAAAAAGAGTAAACAGCTGTATCTTCGGTACCTAGTTGTGATGAGAGTACTAATACTCTATTGGTCTCCAGGATATTTTTCCACTGTGGAATGGTGTTATATCATTTTATAAGTATAGTGTGATTGCGACAGGTAATAAGGCAGTCATTCAGTAGCTAGCTGTATTGAGAGTACTAATACTCTATTTGCTTCCAGCCTAAATTTGACCTGTTGTATCATGTTATGTTGTGTTAGAAGTATAGTGTGACTGCGTCAGGTAATAAGGCAGTCATGAGTGTGAGAGTGATAATGTGGCACGAGTTTCAGTGATGGTGACAGAAAACTGTTTAAACACAGTAAACAGCTGTATCTTCGGTACCTAGTTGTGATGAGAGTACTAATACTCTATCGGTCACCAGGATATTTTTCTACCATGGTATGGTGTTATATTATTTCATAAGCATAGTGTGACTGCATAAGGTAATAAGACAGTCATGAGTGAGAGAGTCGGAACGTGTCTCGACTTTCTACAATGCTAACTGAAAACTGTTGAAACACACAAAAGAGCTGTTGCATTGTGACCTAGGTTTGTTGATAGTACTAATACTCCATATGCAACTAGCCTAAATTTCAACCATGGTATCTTGTTAGATTGTGTTAGAAGTATAGTGTGACTACGTCGCTTAATAAGACAGTCATGAGTGTGAGAGTCAGAATGTGGCACGACTTTCAGTGATGGTGACTGAAAACTGTTGAAGCACAGTAAACAGCTGTATTTTCGGTCCTCAGTTGTGATGAGAGCACTAATACTCTATTGGTTTTCAGAATATTTTCTACTACGGTATAGTGTTAGATAATTTTATAAGTATAGTGTGACTGCAACAGGTAATAAGACAGTCATTCATTAGCTAGCTGTGTTGAGAGTACTAATACTCTATTTGCTACCAGCCTCAATTTCAAAAATGGTATCATGTTATATTGTGTTAGAAGTATAGTGCGATTGCGTCAGGTGATAAGTCAGTCATGAGTGTGACAGTGATAATGTGGCACGAGTTTCAGTGATGGTGACTGAAAACTGTTGAAACAAAGTAAGCAGCTGTATTTGCAGTATTTAATTGTGATCAGAGGACTAATACTCTTTTGGTTTCCAGGATATTTTTCTACCGTGATATGGTGTTATATCATTTTGTAAGTATAGAGTGACTACGTCAGATAATCAGACAGTCATTCATTAGCTAGCAGAGTTGAGAGTACTAATACTCTACTTGCTACCAGCTTAAATTTCATCTGTGGCATCAAGCTATATTGTGTTAGAAATGTAGATTGACTGTGTCAGGTAATAAGGCAGTCATGAGTGAGAGAGTCAGAACGAGTCTCGACTTTCTACAATGCTAACCGAAAACTGTTGAAACACAGTAAACAGCTGTTGGTTTGGTACCTAGCTGTGTTGAGAGTACTAATACTCCATTTGCAACCAGCCTAAATTTCAATATTGGTATCTTGTTACATTGTGTTAGAAGCAAAGTGTGACTGCTTCACTTAATAAGGCAGTCATGAGTGTGAGAGTCAGAATGTGGCACGACTTTCACTGATGGTCACTGAAAACTGTTGAAACACAGTAAACAGCTGTATTTTCGGTACCCAGTTGTGATGAGCGCACTAATACTCTATTGGTTTCCAGAATATTTTCTACTGTCGTATGATGTTAAATCATTTTATAAGTATAGTGTGACTGCACCAGGAAATGACACAGTCTTTCATTAGCTAGCTGTGTTGAGAGTACTAATACTCTATTTGTTACCAGCCTAGATTTCAATCGTGGCATCAAGCTATATTGTGTTATAAGTATAGAGTCACTGCGTCAGGTAATAAGGCAGTCAGGAGTGAGAGAGTCAGAACGTGTCTCGACTTTCAACAATGCCAACTGTAAATTGTTGAAACAAAGTAAACAGTTGTAGCTTTAGTGCCTAGCTGTGTTATATTGTGTTAGAACTATAGTGTGACTGTGATAGGCAATAAGGCAGTCATGAGTGTGAGAGTCAGAATGTGCCATGGTTGTCAGTGATGGCCACTGAAAACTGTTGAAACACAGTAAACAGCTGTAGCTTTGGTACCTAGCTGTGTTGAGAGTACTAATACTCCATTTCCAACCAGCCTAAATTTCAACCGTGGTATCTTGTTACATTGTGTTAGAAGTATAGTGTGACTGCATCACTTAATAAGGCAGTCATGAGTGTGAGAGTCAGAATGTGGCACGGCTTTCACTGATGGTGACTGAAAACTGTTAAAACACAGTAAACAGCTGTATATTCGGTACCTAGTTGTGGTGAGAGTACTAATACTCTATTGGTTTCCAGGATATTTTTCTATTTTGATATGGTGTTATATCATAAGTATAGTGTGACTGCATCAGATAATCAGACGGTCATTCATTAGCTAGCTGTGTTGAGAGTACTAATACTCTACTTGCTACCAGCCTATATTTGAACTGTGGCATCAAGCTATATTGTGTTAGAAATAAAGAGTGACTGAGTAAGGTAATATGGCAGTCAGGAGTGAGAGAGTCAGAACGTGTCTCGACTTTCTACAATGCTACCTGAATACTGGTGAAACACAGTAATCAGCTGTAGCTTTGGTACCTAGCTGTGTTGAGAGTACTAATACTCCATTTGTTAACAGCCTAAATTTTAACCATGGTATCATGTTATATTGTGTTAGAAGTATAGTGTGACTGCAACAGGTAATAAGGCAGTCAGGAGTGTGAGAGTCAGAATGCACCACGACTTTCGGTGATGGTGACTGAAAACCGTTGAAACACAGTAAACAGCTCTATCTTCGGTACCTAGTTGTGATTAGAGTACTAGTACTCTATCGGTCACCAGGATATTTTTCTACCGTGGTATGGTGATATATTATTTTATAAGCATAGTGTGACTGCGTAAGGTAATAAGACAGTCATGAGTGAGAGTCGGAACGTGTCTCGACTTTCTACAATGCTAACTGAAAACTGTTGAAACACACAAAACAGCTGTTGCTTTGTGACCTAGGTTTGTTGAGAGTACTAATGCTCCATATGCAACCAGCCTAAATTTCGACCATAGTATCTTGTTGCATTGTGTTAGAAGTATAGTGTGACTGCGTCGCTTAATAAGACAGTCATGAGTGTGAGAGTCAGAATGTGGCACAACTTCCACTGATGGTGACTGAAAACTGTTGAAGCACAGTAAACAGCTGTATTTTCGGTCCTCAGTTGTAATGAGAGCACTAATACTCTATTGGTTTCCAGAATATTTTCTACTATAGTATAGTGTTAGATAATTTTATAAGTATAGTGTGACTGCGACAGGTAATAAGACAGTCATTCATTAGCTAGCTGTGTTGAGAGTACTAATACTCTATTTGCTACCAGCCTAAATTTAAAATGGTATCATGTTATATTGTGTTAGAAGTATAGTGTGACTGCGTCAGCTGATAAGACAGTCGTATGTGTGACAGTGATAATGTGGCACGAGTTTCAGTGATGGTGACTGAAAACTGTTGAAACACAGTAAACAGCTGCATTTTCAGTATCTAATTGTGATCAGAGTACTAATACTCTATTGGTTACCAGGATATTTTTAAACTCTAGCATGGTGTTATATCATTTTATAAGTATAGCGTGACTGCGAAAGGTAATAAGACAGCCATGAGTGAAAGAGTCAGAACGTGTCTCGACTTTCTACAATGCTAGCTGAAAACTGTTAAACACAGTAAACAGCTGTAGCTTTGGTACCTAGCTATGTTGAGAGTGCTAATACTCCATTTGCTACCAGCCTAAATTTCAAATGTGGTATCATGTTATATTGTGTTAGAAGTATAGTGTGACTGCGACAGGTAATAAGGCAGTCATGAGTGTGAGAGTCAGAATGTGCCACGACTTTCAGTGATGGTGACTGAAAACTGTTGAAACATAGAAAACAGCTGTATATTCGGTACCTCGTTGTCGTGAGAGTACTAATACTCTATTGGTTTCCAGGATATTTTTCTACTGTGATATAGTGTTAGAACATAAGTATAGTGCAACTGCATCAGATAATCATATAGTCATTCATTAGCTAGCTGTGTTGAGCGTACTAATACTCCACTTGCTACCAGCTTGTATTTGAACTGTGGCATCAAGCTATATTGTTTTAGAAATAAAGAGTGACTGAGTCAGGTAATAAGGCAGTCATGAGTGTGAGAGTCAGAATACGCCACGACTTTCGGTGATGGTAACTGAAAACTGTTGAAACTCAGTAAACAGCTCTATCTTCGGTACCTAGTTGTGATGAGAGTACTAATACTCTATCGGTCACCAGGATATTTCTATACCGTGGTATGGTGTTACATTATTTTATAAGCATAGTGTGACTGCGTAAGGTAATAAGACAGTCATGATTGAGAGAGTCAGACGTGTCTCGACGTTCTACAATGCTAACTGAAAACTGTTGAAACACAGTAAACAGCTGATGCTTTGTTACCTAGCTGTGTTGAGAGTACTAATACTACATTTGCAAACAGCCTAAATTTCAACCATGGTATCTTGTTACATTGTCTTAGAAGTATAGTGTGACTGCATCACTTAATAAGGCAGTCATGAGTGTGAGAGTCAGAATGTGGCACAACTTTCACTGACGGTGACTGAAAACTGTTGAAACACAGTAAACAGCTGTATATTCGGTACCTAGCTGTGGTGAGAGTGCTAATACTCTATTGGTTTCCATGATATTTTTCAACTGTGATATGGTGTTATATCATAAGTATACTATGACTGCGTCAGATAATCAGACAGTCATTCATTAGCTAGCTGTGTTGAGAGTACTAATACTCTATTTGCTACCAACCTAAATTTCAACCATGGCCTCAGGCTCTATTGTGTTATAGCTATAGAGTGACTGCGACAGGTAATAAGGCGGTCTTGAGTGAGACAGTCAGAACGTGTCTTGACTTTCTACAATGCTAACTGAGAACTGTTGAAACACAGTAAACAGCTGTAGCTTTGGTACCTAGCTGTGTTGTGAGTACTAATACTCCATTTGCTAGCAGCCTAAATTTCAAGCGTGGTATCATGTTATATTGTGTTAGAAGTATAGTGTGACTGCGACAGGTAATAAGGCAGTCATGAGTGTGAGAGTCAGAATGTGCCACAACTTTCAGTGATGGTGACTGAGAAGTGTTGAAAAAGAGTAAACAGCTGTATCTTCGGTACCTAGTTGTGATGAGAGTACTAATACTCTATTGGTCTCCAGGATATTTTTCCACTGTGGAATGGTGTTATATCATTTTACAAGTATAGTGTGACTGCGAAAGGTAATAAGACAGCCATGAGTGAAAGAGTCAAAACGTGTCTCGACTTTCTACAATGCTAACTGAAAACTGTTAAACAAAGTAAACAGCTGTAGCTTTGGTACCTAGCTGTGTTGAGAGTACTAATACTCCATTTGCTACCAGCCTAAATTTCAAACGTGGTATCATGTTATATTGTGTTAGAAGTATAGTGTGACTGCAACAGGTAATAAGGCAGTCATGAGTGTGAGAGTCAGAATGTGCCACGACTTTCAGTGATGGTGACTGAAAACTGTTGAAACATAGAAAACAGCTGTATATTCGGTACCTCGTTGTCGTGAGAGTTCTAATACTCTATTGGTTTCCAGGATATTTTCTACTGTGATATGGTGTTATATCATAAGTATAGTGCAACTGCATCAGATAATCAGACAGTCATTCATTAGCTAGCTGTGTTGAGAGTACTAATACTCTACATGCTACCAGCTTATATTTGAACTGTGGCATCAAGCTATATTGTGTTAGAAATAAAGAGTGACTGCGACAGGTAATAAGGCAGTCATGAGTGTGAGAGTCAGAATGCGCCACGACTTTCGGTGATGGTAACTGAAAACTGTTGAAACACAGTAAACAGCTCTATCTTCGGTACCTAGTTGTGATGAGAGTACTAATACTCTATCGGTCACCAGGATATTTCTCTATCGTGGTATGGTGTTACATTATTTTGTAAGCATAGTGTGACTGCATAAGGTAATAAGACAGTCATGAGTGAGAGAGTCAGAACGTGTCTCGACGTTCTACAATGCTAACTGAAAACTGTTGAAACACAGTAAACAGCTGTTGCTTTGTTACCTAGCTGTGTTGAGAGTACTAATACTACATTTGTAAACAGCCTAAATTTCAACCATGGTATCTTGTTACATTGTCTTAGAAGTATAGTGTGACTGCATCACTTAATAAGGCAGTCATGAGTGTGAGAGTCAGAATGTGGCACGACTTTCACTGACGGTGACTGAAAACTGTTGAAACACAGTAAACAGCTGTATATTCGGTACCTAGTTGTGGTGAGAGTGCTAATACTCTATTGGTTTCCATGATATTTTTCTACTCTGATATGGTGTTATATCATAAATATAGTATGACTGCGTCTGATAATCAGACAGTCATTCATTAGCTAGCTGTGTTGAGAGTACTAATACTCTATTTGCTACCAACCTAAATTTCAACCATGGCCTCAGGCTCTATTGTGTTATATCTATAGAGTGACTGCGACAAATAATAAGGCGGTCTTGAGTGAGACAGTCAGAACGTGTCTCGACTTTCTACAATGCTAACTGAGAACTGTTGAAACACAGTAAACATCTGTAGCTTTGGTACCTAGCTGTGTTGTGAGTACTAATACTCCATTTGCTAGCAGCCTAAATTTCAAGCGTGGTATCATGTTATATTGTGTTAGAAGTATAGTGTGACTGCGACAGGTAATAAGGCAGTCATGAGTGTGAGAGTCAGAATGTGCCACAACTTTCAGTGATGGTGACTGAAAAGTGTTGAAAAAGAGTAAACAGCTGTATCTTCGGTCCCTAGTTGTGATGAGAGTACTAATACTCTATTGGTCTCCAGGATATTTTTCCACTGTGGAATGGTGTTATATCATTTTACAAGTATAGTGTGACTGCGAAAGGTAATAAGACAGCCATGAGTGAAAGAGTCAGAACGTGTGTCGACTTTCTACAATGCTAACTGAAAACTGTTAAACACAGTAAACAGCTGTAGCTTTGGTACCTAGCTGTGTTGAGAGTACTAATACTCCATTTGCTACCAGCCTAAATTTCAAACGTGGTATCATGTTATATTGTGTTAGAAGTATAGTGTGACTGCGACAGGTAATAAGGCAGTCATGAGTGTGAGAGTCAGAATGTGCCACAACTTTCAGTGATGGTGACTGAAAACTGTTGAAACATAGAAAACAGCTGTATATTCGGTACCTCGTTGTGGTGAGAGTACTAATACTCTATTGGTTTCCAGAATATTTTTCTACTGTGATATGGTGTTATATCATAAGTATAGTGTGACTGCGTCAGATAATGAGACAGTCATTCATTAGCTAGCTGTGTTGAGAGTACTAATACTCTACTTGCTACCAGCTTAAAGTTGAACTGTGCATCAAGCCATATTGTGTTAGAAATAAAAAGTGACTGCGTCAGGTAATAAGGCAGTCATGAGTGAGAGAGTCAGAACGTGTCTCGACTTTCTACAATGCTAACTGAAAACTGTTGAAACACAGTAAACAGCTGTAGCTTTGGTACCTAGATATGTTGAGAGCACTGATACTCCATTTGCCACCAGACTACAATTTCAACCATGGTGTCATGTTATATTGTGTTAGAAGTATAGTTTGACTGCGACAGGTAATAAGGCAGTCAGGAGTGAGAGTGTCAGAATGCGCCATGACTTTTGGTGATGGTGTCTGAAAACTGTTCAAACACACCAAACAGCTCTATCTTCAATACCCAGTTGTGATGAGATTACTAATACTCTATTGTTTACTAGGATATATTCTACCATGGTATGGTGTTATATTATTTTATAAGAAAAGTTTGACTGCGTAAGGTAATAAGACAGCCATGAGTGAGAGAGTCAGAACGAGTCTCGACTTTCTACAATGCTTACTGAAAACTGTTGAAACACCGTAAACAGCAGTAGCTTTGGTACCTAGCTGTGTTGAGAGTACTAATACTCCATTTCCAACCAGCCTAAAGTTCAACCGTGGTAACTTGTTACATTGTGTTAGAAGTATAGTGTGACTGCGTCACTTAATAAGGTAGTCATGAGTATGAGAGTCAGAATGTGCCACGACTTTCAGTGACGGTGACTGAAAACTGTTGAAACAGGGTAAACAGCTGTATCTTCTGTACCTAGTTGTGATGAGGGTACTAATACTCTATTGGTTTCCAGAATATTTTTCTACTGAGATATGCGTTATGTCATTTTATAAGTATAGTGTGACTGCGTCAGGTAATAAGACAGTCATTCATTAGCTAGCAGTGTTGAGAGTACTAATACTCTACTTGCCACCAGCTTAAATTTGAACTGTGGCGTCAAGCTATATTGTGTTAGAAATGTAGATTGACTTTGTCAGGTAATAAGGCAGTCATGAGTGAGAGAGTCAGAACAGGTCTCGACTTTCTACAATGCTAACCGAAAACTGTTGAAACACAGTAAACAGCTGTTGGTTTGGTACCTAGCTGTGTTGAGAGTATTAATACTCCATTTGCAACCAGCCTAAATTTCAATCGTGGTATCTTGTTACATTGTATTAGAAGCAAAGTGTGACTGCTTCACTTAATAAGGCAGTCATGAGTGCGAGAGTCAGAATGTGGCACGACTTTCACTGATGGTGACTGGAAACTGTTGAAACAGAGTAAACAGCTGTATTTTCGGAACCCAGTTGTGATGAGAGCACTAATACTCTATTGGTTTCCAGAATATTTTCTACTGTGGTATGGTGTTAAATCATTTTATAAGTATAGTGTGACTGTGCCAGGAAATGACACAGTCATTCATTAGCTAGCTGTGTTGAGAGTACTAATACTCTATTTGTTACCAGCCTAGATTTCAACCGTGGCATCAAGCTATATTGTGTTATAAGAATAGAGTGACTGCGTCAGGTAATAAGGCAGGTATGAGTGAGAGAGTTAGAACGTGTCTTGACTTTCAGTAACGCTAACTGTAAACTGTTGAAACAAAGTAAACAGTTGTAGCTTTAAGACCTAGCTGTGTTATATTGTGTTAGAACTATATTGTGACTGTGATAGGTAATAAGGCAGTCATGAGTATGAGAGTCAGTATGTGCCACGACTTTCAGTGACAGTGACTGAAAACTGTTAAAACATAGAAAACAGCTGTATATTCGGTACCTCGTTGTCGTGAGAGTACTAATACTCTATTGGTTTCCAGGATATTTTTCTATTTTGATATGGTGTTATATCATAAGTATAGTGTGACTGCATCAGATAATCAGACGGTCATTCATTAGCTAGCTGTGTTGAGAGTATTAATACTCTACTTGCTGCCAGCCTATATTTGAACTGTGGCATCAAGCTATATTGTGTTAGAAATAAAGAGTGACTGAGTAAGGTAATATGGCAGTCATGAGTGAGAGAGTCAGAACGTATCTCGACTTTCTACAATGCTACCTGAATACTGTTGAAACACAGTAAACAGCTGTAGCTTTGGTACCTAGCTGTGTTGAGAGTACTGATATTCCATTTGTTAACAGCCTAAATTTCAACGAAGGTATCATGTTATATTGTGTTAGAAGAATAGTGTGACTGCTTTAATTAATAAGGCAGTCATGAGTGTGAGAGTCAGAATGTGGCATGACTTTCACTGATGGTGACTGAAAACTGTTGAAACACAGAAAACAGCTGTATTTTCGGTACCCAATTGTGATGAGAGCACTAATACTCTATTGGTTTCCAGAATATTTTCTACTATGGTATGGTGTTAAATAATTTTGTAAGTATAGTGTGACTGCGACAGGTAATAAGACAGTCATTCATTAGCTAGCTGTGTTGAGAGTACTAATACTCTATTTGTTACCAGCCCAGATTTCAACCGTGGCATCAAGCTATATTGTGTTATAAGTGTAGAGTGACTGCTTCAGGTAATAAGGCAGGCATGAGAGAGAGAGAGAGTCAGAATGTGTCTTGACTTTCAACAATGCTAACTGAAAACTGTTGAAACAAAGTAAACAGTTGTAGCTTTAGTACCTAGCTGTGTTTGGAGTATTAATACTCCATTTGCTACCAGCCTAAATTTCAACCGTGGCATCATGTTATATTGTGATAGAAGTATAGTGTGACTGCGACAGGTAATAAGGCAGTCATAAGTATGAGAGTCAGAATGTGCCACGACTTTCAGTGACGGTGACTGAAAACTGTTGAAACACAGTAAACAGCTGTATGTTTTGTACCTAGTTGTGATGAGAGTACTAATACTCTATTGGTTTCCAGAAGATTTTTCTAGTGAGATATGCGTTATGTCATTTTATAAGTATAGTGTGACTGCGTTAGGTAATAAGACAGTCATTCATTAGCTAGCTGTGTTGAGAGTACTAATACTCTATTTGCTACCAACCTAAATTTCAACCATGGCCTCAGGCTCTATTCTGTTATATCTATAGAGTGACTGCGACAGGTAATAAGGCGGTCTTGAGTGAGACAGTCAGAACGTGTCTCGACTTTCTACAATGCTAACTGAGAACTGTTGAAACACAGTAAACAGCTGTAGCTTTGGTACCTAGCTGTGTTGTGAGTACTAATACTCCATTTGCTAGCAGCCTAAATTTCAAGCGTGGTATCATGTTATATTGTGTTAGAAGTATAGTGTGACTGCGACAGGTAATAAGGCAGTCATGAGTGTGAGAGTCAGAATGTGCCACAACTTTCAGTGATGGTGACTGAAAAGTGTTGAAAAAGAGTAAACAGCTGTATCTTCGGTCCCTAGTTGTGATGAGAGTACTAATACTCTATTGGTCTCCAGGATATTTTTCCACTGTGGAATGGTGTTATATCATTTTACAAGTATACTGTGACTGCGAAAGGTAATAAGACAGCCATGAGTGAAAGAGTCAGAACGTGTCTCGACTTTCTACAATGCTAACTGAAAACTGTTAAACACAGCTGTAGCTTTGGTACCTAGCTGTGTTGAGAGTACTAATACTCCATTTGCTACCAGCCTAAATTTCAAACGTGGTATCATGTTATATTGTGTTAGAAGTATAGTGTGACTGCGACAGGTAATAAGGCAGTCATGAGTGTGAGAGTCAGAATGTGCCACGACTTTCAGTGATGGTGACTGAAAACTGTTGAAACATAGAAAACAGCTGTATATTCGGTACCTCATTGTGGTGAGAGTACTAATACTCTATTGGTTTCCAGGATATTTTTCTACTGTGATATGGTGTTATATCATAAGTATAGTGTGACTGCGTCAGATAATGAGACAGTCATTCATTAGCTAGCTGTGTTGAGAGTACTAATACTCTACTTGCTACCAGCTTAAAGTTGAACTGTGCATCAAGCCATATTGTGTTAGAAATAAAGAGTGACTGCGTCAGGTAATAAGGCAGTCATGAGTGAGAGAGTCAGAACGTGTCTCGACTTTCTACAATGCTAACTGAAAACTGTTGAAACACAGTAAACAGCTGTAGCTTTGGTACCTTTAATACTCCATTTGCCACCAGACTACAATTTCAACCATGGTGTCAAGTTATATTGTGTTAGAAGTATAGTTTGACTGCGACAGGTAATAAGGCAGTCAGGAGTGAGAGTGTCAGAATGCGCCATGACTTTTGGTGATGGTGTCTGAAAACTGTTGAAACACACCAAACAGCTCTATCTTCAATACCCAGTTGTGATGAGTGAGATTACTAATACTCTATTGTTTACTAGGATATATTCTACCATGGTATGGTGTTATATTATTTTATAAGAAAAGTTTGACTGCGTAAGGTAATAAGACAGCCATGAGTGAGAGAGTCAGAACGAGTCTCGACTTTCTACAATGCTTACTGAAAACTGTTGAAACACCGTAAACAGCAGTAGCTTTGGTACCTAGCTGTGTTGAGAGTACTAATACTCCATTTCCAACCAGCCTAAAGTTCAATCGTGGTAACTTGTTACATTGTGTTAGAAGTATAGTGTGACTGCGTCACTTAATAAGGTAGTCATGAGTATGAGAGTCAGAATGTGCCGACTTTCAGTGACGGTGACTGAAAACTGTTGAAACAGGGTAAACAGCTGTATCTTCTGTACCTAGTTGTGATGAGAGTACTAATACTCTATTGGTTTCCAGAATATTTTTCTACTGAGATATGCGTTATGTCATTTTATAAGTATAGTGTGACTGCGTCAGGTAATAAGACAGTCATTCATTAGCTAGCAGTGTTGAGAGTACTAATACTCTACTTGCCACCAGCTTAAATTTGAACTGTGGCATCAAGCTATATTGTGTTAGAAATGTAGATTGACTTTGTCAGGTAATAAGGCAGTCATGAGTGAGAGAGTCAGAACAGGTCTCGACTTTCTACAATGCTAACCAAAAACTGTTGAAACACAGTAAACAGCTGTTGGTTTGGTACCTAGCTGTGTTGAGAGTACTAATACTCCATTTGCAACCAGCCTAAATTTCAATCGTGGTATCTTGTTACATTGTGTTAGAAGCAAAGTGTGACTGCTTCACTTAATAAGGCAGTCATGAGTGCGAGAGTCAGAATGTGGCACGACTTTCACTGATGGTGACTGAAAACTGTTGAAACAGAGTAAACAGCTGTATTTTCGGAACCCAGTTGTGATGAGAGCACTAATACTCTATTGGTTTCCAGAATATTTTCTACTGTGGTATGGTGTTAAATCATTTTATAAGTATAGTGTGACTGTGCCAGGAAATGACACAGTCATTCATTAGCTAGCTGTGTTGAGAGTACTAATACTCTATTTGTTACCAGCCTAGATTTCAACCGTGGCATCAAGCTATATTGTGTTATAAGAATAGAGTGACTGCGTCAGGTAATAAGGCAGGTATGAGTGAGAGAGTTAGAACGTGTCTTGACTTTCAGTAACGCTAACTGTAAACTGTTGAAACAAAGTAAACAGTTGTAGCTTTAAGACCTAGCTGTGTTATATTGTGTTAGAACTATATTGTGACTGTGATAGGTAATAAGGCAGTCATGAGTATGAGAGTCAGTATGTGCCACGACTTTCAGTGACGGTGACTGAAAACTGTTAAAACATAGAAAACAGCTGTATATTCGGTACCTCGTTGTCGTGAGAGTACTAATACTCTATTGGTTTCCAGGATATTTTTCTATTTTGATATGGTGTTATATCATAAGTATAGTGTGACTGCATCAGATAATCAGACGGTCATTCATTAGCTAGCTGTGTTGAGAGTATTAATACTCTACTTGCTGCCAGCCTATATTTGAACTGTGGCATCAAGCTATATTGTGTTAGAAATAAAGAGTGACTGAGTAAGGTAATATGGCAGACATGAGTGAGAGAGTCAGAACGTGTCACGACTTTCTACAATGCTACCTGAATACTGTTGAAACACAGTAAACACCTGTAGCTTTGGTACCTAGCTGTGTTGAGAGTACTAATACTCTACTTGCTACCAGCTTATATTTGAACTGTGGCTTCAAGCTATATTGTGTTAGAAATAAAGAGGGACTGCGACAGGTAATAAGGCAGTCATGAGGGTGAGAGTCAGAATGCGCCACGACTTTCGGTGATGGTAACTGAAAACTGTTGAAACACAGTAAACAGTTCTATCTTCGGTACCTAGTTGTGATGAGAGTACTAATACTCTGTCGGTCACCAGGATATTTCTCTATCATGGAATGGTGTTACATTATTTTATAAGCATAGTGTGACTGCGTAAGGTAATAAGACAGTCATGAGTGAGAGAGTCGGAATGTGTCTCGACGTTCTACAAGGCTAACTGAAAGCTGTTGAAACACAGTAAGCAGCTGTTGCTTTGTTACCTAGCTGTGTTGAGAGTACTAAAACTACATTTGCAAACAGCCTAAATTTCAACCATGGTATCTTGTTACATTGTCTTAGAAGTATAGTGTGACTGCATCACTTAATAAGGCAGTCATGAGTGTGAGAGTCAGAATGTGGCACGACTTTCACTGACGGTGACTGAAAACTGTTGAAACACAGTAAACAGCTGTATATTCGGTACCTAGTTGTGGTGTGAGTACTAATACTCCATTTGCTAGCAGCCTAAATTTCAAGCGTGGTATCATGTTATATTGTGTTAGAAGTATAGTGGGACTGCGACAGGTAATAAGGCAGTCATGAGTGTGAGAGTCAGAATGTGCCACAACTTTCAGTGATGGCGACTGAAAAGTGTTGAAAAAGAGTAAGCAGCTGTATCTTCGGTACCTAGTTGTGATGAGAGTACTAATACTCTATTGGTCTCCAGGATATTTTTCCACTGTGGAATGGTGTTATATCATTTTACAAGTATAGTGTGACAGCGAAAGGTAATAAGACAACCATGAGTGAAAGAGTCAGAACGTGTCTCGACTTTCTACAATGCTAACTGAAAACTGTTAAACACAGTAAACAGCTGTAGCTTTGGTGCCTAGCTGTGTTGAGAGAACTAATACTGCATTTGCTACCAGCCTAAATTTCAAACGTGGTATCATGTTATATTGTGTTAGAAGAATAGTGTGACTGCGACAGGTAATAAGGCAGTCATGAGTGTGAGAGTCAGAATGTGCCACGACTTTCAGTGATGGTGGCTGAAAACTGTTGAAACATAGAAAACAGCTGTATATTCAGTACCTCGTTGTCGTGAGAGTACTAATACTCTATTGGTTTCCAGGATATTTTTCTACTGTGATATGGTGTTATATCATAAGTATAGTGCAACTGCACCAGATAATCAGACAGTCATTCATTAGCTAGCTGTGTTGAGAGTACTAATACTCTACTTGCTACCAGCTTATATTTGAACTGTGGCATCGAGCTATATTGTGTTAGAAATAAAGAGTGACTGCGACAGGTAATAAGGCAGTCATGAATGTGAGAGAATGCACCACGACTTTCGGTGATGGTAACTGAAAACTGTTGAAATACAGTAAACAGCTCTATCTTCGGTACCTAGTTGTGATGAGAGTACTAATACTCTATCGGTCACCAGGATATTTCTCTATCATGGTATGGTGTTACATTATTTTATAAGCATAGTGTGACTGCGTAAGGTAATAAGACAGTCATGAGTGAGAGAGTCAGAATATGTCTCGACGTTCTACAATGCTAACTGAAAACTGTTGAAACACAGTAAACAGCTGTTGCTTTGTTACCTAGCTGTGTTGAGAGTACTAATACTACATTTGCAAACAGCCTAAATTTCAACCATGGTATCTTGTTACATTGTCTTAGAAGTATAGTGTGACTGCATCACTTAATAAGGCAGTCATGAATGTGAGAGTCAGAATGTGGCACGACTTTCACTGACGGTGACTGAAAACTGTTGAAACACAATAAACAGCTGTATATTCGGTACCTATTTGTGGTGAGAGTGCTAATACTCTATTGGTTTCCATGATATTTTTCTTCTGTGATATAGTGTTATATCAGAAGTATAGTATGACTGCGTCAGATAGTCAGACAGTCATGCATTAGCTAGCTGTGTTGAGAGTACTAATACTCTATTTGCTACCAACCTAGATTTCAACCATGGCCTCAGGCTCTATTGTGTTATAGCTATAGAGTGACTGCGACAGGTAATAAGGCGGTCTTGAGTGAGACAGTCAGAACGTGTCTCGACTTTCTACAATGCTAACTGAGAACTGTTGAAACACAGTAAACAGCTGTAGCTTTGGTACCTAGCTGTGTTGTGAGTACTAATACTACATTTGCAAACAGCCTAAATTTCAACCATGGTATCTTGTTACATTGTCTTAGAAGTATAGTGTGACTGCATCACTTAATAAGGCAGTCATGAGTGTGAGAGTCAGAATGTGGCACGACTTTCACTGATGGTGACTGAAAACTGTTGAAACACAGTAAACAGCTGTATATTCGGTACCTAGTTGTGGTGAGAGTGCTAATACTCTATTGGTTTCCATGATATTTTTCTTCTGTGATATGGTGTTATATCAGAAGTATAGTATGACTGCGTCAGATAGTCAGACAGTCATTCATTAGCTAGCTGTGTTGAGAGTACTAATACTCTATTTGCTACCAACCTAAATTTCAACCATGGCCTCAGGCTCTATTGTGTTATAGCTATAGAGTGACTGCGACAGGTAATAAGGCGGTCTTGAGTGAGACAGTCAGAACGTGTCTCGACTTTCTACAATGCTGAGAACTGTTGAAACACAGTAAACAGCTGTAGCTTTGGTACCTAGCTGTGTTGTGAGTACTAATACTCCATTTGCTAGCAGCCTAAATTTAAAGCGTGGTATCATGTTATATTGTGTTAGAAGTATAGTGTGACTGCGACAGGTAATAAGGCAGTCATGAGCGTGAGAGTCAGAATGTGCCACAACATTCAGTGATGGTGACTGAAAAGTGTTGAAAAAGAGTAAACAGCTGTATCTTCGGTACCTAGTTGTGATGAGAGCACTAATACTCTATTGGTCTCCAGGATATTTCTCCACTGTGGAATGGTGTTATATCATTTTACAAGTATAGTGTGACTGCGAAAGGTAATAAGACAGCCATGAGTGAAAGAGTCAGAACGTGTCTCGACTTTCTACAATTCTAACTGAAAACTGTTAAACACAGTAAACAGCTGTAGCTTTGGTACATAGCTGTGTTGAGAGTACTAATACTCCATTTGCTACCAGCCTAAATTTCAAATGTGGTATCATGTTATATTGTGTTAGAAGTATAGTGTGACTGCGACAGGTAATAAGGCAGTCATGAGTGTGAGAGTCAGAATGTGCCACGACTTTCAGCGATGATGACTGAAAACTGTTGAAACATAGAAAACAGCTGTATATTCGGTACCTAGTTGTGGTGAGAGTGCTAATACTCTATTGGTTTCCATGATATTTTTCTTCTGTGATATAGTGTTATATCAGAAGTATAGTATGACTGCGTCAGATAGTCAGACAGTCTTTCATTAGCTAGCTGTGTTGAGAGTACTAATACTCTATTTGCTACCAACCTAAATTTCAACCATGGCCTCAGGCTCTATTGTGTTATAGCTATAGAATGACTGCGACAGGTAATAAGGCGGTCTTGAGTGAGACAGTCAGAACGTGTCTCGACTTTCTACAATGTTAACTGAGAACTGTTGAAACACAGTAAACAGCTGTATCTTTGGTACCTAGCTGTGTTGTGAGTACAAATACTACATTTGCAAACAGCCTAAATTTCAACCATGGTATCTTGTTACATTGTCTTAGAAGTATAGTGTGACTGCATCACTTAATAAGGCAGTCATGAGTGTGAGAGTCAGAATGTGGCACGACTTTCACTGATGGTGACTGAAAACTGTTGAAACACAGTAAACAGCTGTATATTCGGTACCTAGTTGTGGTGAGAGTGCTAATACTCTATTGGTTTCCATGATATTTTTCTACTGTGATATGGTGTTATATCATAAGTAAAGTATGACTGCGTCAGATAATCAGACAGTCATTCATTAGCTAGCTGTGTTGGGAGTACTAATATTCTATTTCCTCCCAACCTAAATTTCAACCATGGCCTCAGGCTCTATTGTGTTATAGCTATAGAGTGACTGTGACAGGCAATAAGGCGGTCTTGAGTGAGACAGTCAGAACGTGTCTCGACTTTCTACAATGCTAACTGAGAACTGTTGAAACACAGTAAACAGCTGTAGCTTTGGTACCTAGCTGTGTTGTGAGTACTAATACTCCATTTGCTAGCAGCCTAAATTTTAAGCGTTGTATCATGTTATATTGTGTTAGAAGTATAGTGTGACTGCGACAGGTAATAAGGCAGTATTGAGTGTGAGAGTCAGAATGTGCCACAACTTTCAGTGATGGTGACTGAAAAGTGTTGAAAAAGAGTAAACAGCTGTATCTTCGGTACCTAGTTGTGATGAGAGTACTAATACTCTATTGGTCTCCAGGATATTTTTCCACTGTGGAATGGTGTTATATCATTTTACAAGTATAGTCTGACTGCGGAAGGTAATAAGACAGCCATGAGTGAAAGAGTCAGAACGTGTCTCGACTTTCTACAATGCTAACTGAAAACTGTTAAACACAGTAAACAGCTGTAGCTTTGGTACCTAGCTGTGTTGAGAGTACTAATACTCCATTTGCTACCAGCCTAAATTTCAAACGTGGTATCATGTTATATTGTGTTAGAAGTATAGTGTGACTGCGACAGGTAATAAGGCAGTCATGAGTGTGAGAGTCAGAATGTGCCACGACTTTCAATGATGGTGACTGAAAACTGTTGAAACATAGAAAACAGCTGTATATTCGGTACCTCGTTGTCGTGAGAGTACTAATACTCTATTGGTTTCCAGGATATTTTTCTACTGTGATATGGTGTTATATCATAAGTATAGTGCAACTGCATCAGATAATCAGACAGTCATTCTTCATTAGCTAGCTGTGTTGATAGTACTAATACTCTACTTGCTACCAGCTTATACTTGAACTGTGGCATCAAGCTATATTGTGTTAGAAATAAAGAGTGACTGCGACAGGTAATAAGGCAGTCATGAGTGTGAGAGTCAGAATGCGCCACGACTTTCGGTGATGGTAACTGAAAACTATTGAAACACAGTAAACAGCTCAATCTTCGGTACCTAGTTGTGATGAGAGTACTAATACTCTATCGGTCACCAGGATATTTCTCTACCGTGGTATGGTGTTACATTATTTTATAAGCATAGTGTGACTGCGTAAGGTAATAAGACAGTCATGAGTGAGAGAGTCAGAATGTGTCTCGACGTTCTACAATGCTAACTGAAAACTGTTGAAACACAGTAAACAGCTGTTGCTTTGTTACCTAGCTGTGTTGAGAGTACTAATACTACATTTGCAAACAGCCTAAATTTCAACCATGGTATCTTGTTACATTGTCTTAGAAGAATTGTGTGACTGCATCAATTAATAAGGCAGTCATGAGTGTGAGAGTCAGAATGTGGCAAGACTTTCACTGACGGTGACTGAAAACTGTTGAAACACAGTAACAGTAAACAGCTGTATATTCGGTACCTAGTTGTGGTGAGAGTGCTAATACTCTATTGGTTTCCAAGATATTTTTCTACTGTGATATGGTGTTATATCATAAGTATAGTATGACTGCGTCAGATAATCAGACAGTCATTCATTAGCTAGCTGTGTTGTGAGTACTAATACACTATTTGCTCCAAGCCTAAATTTCAACCATGGCCTCAGGCTCTATTGTGTTATAGCTATAGAGTGACTGCGACAGGTAATAAGGCGGTCTTGAGTGAGACAGTCAGAACGTGCCTCGACTTTCTACAATGCTAACTGAGAACTGTTGAAACACAGTAAACAGCTGTAGCTTTGGTGCCTAGCTGTGTTGTGAGTACTAATACTCCATTTGCTAGCAGCCTAAATTTCAAGCGTGGTATCATGTTATATTGTGTTAGAAGTATAGTGTGACTGCGATAGGTAATAAGGCAGTCATGAGTGTGAGAGTCAGAATGTGCCACAATTTTCAGTGATGGTACTGAAAAGTGTTGAAAAAGAGTAAACAGCTGTATCTTTGGTACCTAGTTGTGATGAGAGTACTAATACTCTATTGGTCTCCAGGATATTTTTCCACTGTGGAATGGTGTTATATCATTTTACAAGTATAGTGTGATTGCGAAAGGTAATAAGACAGCCATGAGTGAAAGAGTCATAACGTGTCTCGACTTTCTACAATGCTAACTGAAAACTGTTAAACACAATAAACAGCTGTAGCTTTGGTACCTAGCTGTGTTGAGAGTACTAATACTCCATTTGCTATCAGCCTAAATTTCAAACGTGGTATCATATTATATTGTGTTAGAAGTATAGTGTGACTGCAACAGGTAATAAGGCAGTCATGAGTGTGAGAGTCAGAATGTGCCACGACTTTCAGTGATGGTGACTGAAAACTGTTGAAACATAGAAAACAGCTGTATATTCGGTACCTCGTTGTCGTGAGAGTACTAATACTCTATTGGTTTCCAGGATATTTTACTACTGTGATATGGTGTTATATCATAAGTATAGTGCAACTGCATCAGATAATCAGACAGTCATTCATTAGCTAGCTGTGTTGAGAGTACTAATACTCTACTTGCTACCAGCTTATATTTGAACTGTGGCATCAAGTTATATTGTCTTAGAAATAAAGAGTGACTGCGACAGGTAATAAGGCAGTCATGAGTGTGAGAGTCAGAATGCGCCACGACTTTCGGTGATGGTAACTGAAAACTGTTGAAACACAGTAAACAGCTCTATCTTCGGTACCTAGTTGTGATGAGAGTACTAATACTCTATCGGTTACCAGGATATTTCTCTACCGTGGTATGGTGTTACATTATTTTATAAGCATAGTGTGACTGCGTAAGGTAATAAGACAGTCATGAGTGAGAGAGTCAGAATGTGTCTCGACGTTCTACAATGCTAACTGAAAACTGTTGAAACACAGTAAACAGCTGTTGCTTTGTTACCTAGCTGTGTTGAGAGTACTAATACTACATTTGCAAACAGCCTAAATTTCAACCATGGTATCTTGTTACATTGTCTTAGAAGTATAGTGTGACTGCATCACTTAATAAGGCAGTCATGAGTGTGAGAGTCAGAATGTGGCACGACTTTCACTGACGGTGACTGACAACTGTTGAAACACAGTAAACAGCTGTATATTCGGTACCTAGTTGTGGTGAGAGTGCTAATACTCTATTGCTTTCCATGATATTTTTCTTCTGTGATATGGTGTTATATCAGAAGTATAGTATGACTGCGTCAGATAGTCAGACAGTCATTCATTAGCTGGCTGTGTTGAGAGTACTAATACTCTATTTGCTACCAACCTAAATTTCAACCATGGCCTCAGGCTCTATTGTGTTATAGCTATAGAGTGAGTGCGACAGGTAATAAGGCGGACTTGAGTGAGACAGTCAGAACGTGTCTCTACTTTCTACAATGCTAACTGAGAACTGTTGAAACACAGTAAACAGCTGTAGCTTTGGTACCTAGCTGTGTTGTGAGTACTAATACTACATTTGCAAACAGCCTAAATTTCAACCATGGTATCTTGTTACATTGTCTTAGAAGTATAGTGTGACTGCATCACTTAATAAGGCAGTCATGAGTGTGAGAGTCAAAATGTGGCACGACTTTCACTGACGGTGACTGAAAACTGTTGAAACACAGTAAACAGCTGTATATTCGGTACCTAGTTGTGGTGAGAGTGCTAATACTCTATTGGTTTCCATGATATTTTTCTTCTGTGATATGGTGTTATATCAGAAGTATAGTATGACTGCGTCAGATTGTCAGACAGTCATTCATTAGCTAGCTGTGTTGAGAGTACTAATACTCTATTTGCTACCAACCTAAATTTCAACCATGGCCTCAGGCTCTATTGTGTTATAGCTATAGAGTGACTGCGACAGGTAATAAGGCGGTCTTGAGTGAGACAGTCAGAACGTATCTCGACTTTCTACAATGCTAACTGAGAACTGTTGAAACACAGTAAACAGCTGTAGCTTTGGTACCTAGCTGTGTTGTGAGTACTAATACTCCATTTGCTAGCAGCCTAAATTTCAAGCGTGGTATCATGTTATATTGTGCTAGAAGTATAGTGTGACTGCGACAGGTAATAAGGCAGTCATGAGTGTGAGAGTCAGAATGTGCCACAACTTTCAGTGATGGTGACTGAAAAGTGTTGAAAAAGAGTAAACAGCTGTATCTTCGGTACCTAGTTGTGATGAGAGTACTAATACTCTATTGGTCTCCAGGATATTTTTCCACTGTGGAATGGTGTTATATCATTTTACAAGTATAGTGTGACTGCGAAAGGTAATAAGACAGCCATGAGTGAAAGAGTCAGAACGTGTCTCGACTTTCTACAATGCTAACTGAGAACTGTTGAAACAGTAAACAGCTGTAGCTTTGGTACCTAGCTGTGTTGTGAGTACTAATACTCCATTTGCTAGCAGCCTAAATTTCAAGCGTGGTATCATGTTATATTGTGTTAGAAGTATAGTGTGACTGCGACAGGTAATAAGGCAGTCATGAGTGTGAGAGTCAGAATGTGCCACGACTTTCAGTGATGATGACTGAAAACTGTTGAAACATAGAAAACAGCTGTATATTTGGTACCTCGTTGTCGTGAGAGTACTAATACTCTATTGGTTTCCAGGATATTTTTCTACTGTGATATGGAGTTATATCATAAGTATAGTGCAACTGCATCAGATAATCAGACAGTCATTCTTCATTAGCTAGCTGTGTTGAGAGTACTAATACTCTACTTGCTACCAGCTTATACTTGAACTGTGGCATCAAGCTATATTGTGTTAGAAATAAAGAGTGACTGCGACAGGTAATAAGGCAGTCATGAGTGTGAGAGTCAGAATGCGCCACGACTTTCGGTGATGGTAACTGAAAACTGTTGAAACACAGTAAACAGCTCTATCTTCGGTACCTAGTTGTGATGAGAGTATTAATACTCTATCGGTCACCAGGATATTTCTCTATCGTGGTATGGTGTTACATTATTTTATAAGCATAGAGTGACTGCGTAAGGCAATAAGACAGTCAGGAGTGAGAGAGTCAGAATGTGTCTCGACGTTCTACAATGCTAACTGAAAACTGTTGAAACACAGTAAACAGCTGTTGCTTTGTTACCGAGCTGTGTTGAGAGTACTAATACTACATTTGCAAACAGCCTAAATTTCAACCATGGTATCTTGTTACATTGTCTTAGAAGTATAGTGTGACTGCATCACTTAATAAGGCAGTCATGAGTGTGAGAGTCACAATGTGGCACGACTTTCACTGACGGTGACTGAAAACTGTTGAAACACAGTAAACAGCTGTATATTCGGTACCTAGTTGTGGTGAGAGTGCTAATACTCTATTGGTTTCCATGATATTTTTCTACTGTGATATGGTGTTATATCATAAGTATAGTATGACTGCGTCAGATAATCAGACAGTCATTCATTAGCTAGCTGTGTTGAGAGTACTAATACTCTATTTGCTACCAACCTAAATTTCAACCATGGCCTCAGGCTCTATTGTGTTATAGCTATAGAGTGACTGTGACAGGTAATAAGGCGGTCTTGAGGGAGACAGTCAGAACGTGTCTCGACTTTCTACAATGCTAACTGAAAACTGTTGAAACACAGTAAACAGCTGTAGCTTTGGTACTTAGCTGTGGTGTGAGTACTAATACTCCATTTGCTAGCAGCCTAAATTTCAAGCGTGGTATCATGTTATATTGTGTTAGAAGTATAGTGGGACTGCGACAGGTAATAAGGCAGTCATGAGTGTGAGAGTCAGAATGTGCCACAACTTTCAGTGATGGCGACTGAAAAGTGTTGAAAAAGAGTAAACAGCTGTATCTTCGGTACCTAGTTGTGATGAGAGTACTAATACTCTATTGGTCTCCAGGATATTTTTCCACTGTGGAATGGTGTTATATCATTTTACAAGTATAGTGTGACAGCGAAAGGTAATAAGACAGCCATGAGTGAAAGAGTCAGAACGTGTCTCGACTTTCTACAATGCTAACTGAAAACTGTTAAACACAGTAAACAGCTGTAGCTTTGGTGCCTAGCTGTGTTGAGAGAACTAATACTGCATTTGCTACCAGCCTAAATTTCAAACGTGGTATCATGTTATATTGTGTTAGAAGAATAGTGTGACTGCGACAGGTAATAAGGCAGTCATGAGTGTGAGAGTCAGAATGTGCCACGACTTTCAGTGATGGTGGCTGAAAACTGTTGAAACATAGAAAACAGCTGTATATTCAGTACCTCGTTGTCGTGAGAGTACTAATACTCTATTGGTTTCCAGGATATTTTTCTACTGTGATATGGTGTTATATCATAAGTATAGTGCAACTGCACCAGATAATCAGACAGTCATTCATTAGCTAGCTGTGTTGAGAGTACTAATACTCTACTTGCTACCAGCTTATATTTGAACTGTGGCATCGAGCTATATTGTGTTAGAAATAAAGAATGACTGCGACAGGTAATAAGGCAGTCATGAATGTGAGAGTCAGAATGCACCACGACTTTCGGTGATGGTAACTGAAAACTGTTGAAATACAGTAAACAGCTCTATCTTCGGTACCTAGTTGTGATGAGAGTACTAATACTCTATCGGTCACCAGGATATTTCTCTATCATGGTATGGTGTTACATTATTTTATAAGCATAGTGTGACTGCGTAAGGTAATAAGACAGTCATGACTGAGAGAGTCAGAATATGTCTCGACGTTCTACAATGCTAACTGAAAACTGTTGAAACACAGTAAACAGCTGTTGCTTTGTTACCTAGCTGTGTTGAGAGTACTAATACTACATTTGCAAACAGCCTAAATTTCAACCATGGTATCTTGTTACATTGTCTTAGAAGTATAGTGTGACTGCATCACTTAATAAGGCAGTCATGAGTGTGAGAGTCAGAATGTGGCACGACTTTCACTGATGGTGACTGAAAACTGTTGAAACACAGTAAACAGCTGTATATTCGGTACCTAGTTGTGGTGAGAGTGCTAATACTCTATTGGTTTCCATGATATTTTTCTTCTGTGATATGGTGTTATATCAGAAGTATAGTATGACTGCGTCAGATAGTCAGACAGTCATTCATTAGCTAGCTGTGTTGAGAGTACTAATACTCTATTTGCTACCAACCTAAATTTCAACCATGGCCTCAGGCTCTATTGTGTTATAGCTATAGAGTGACTGCGACAGGTAATAAGGCGGTCTTGAGTGAGACAGTCAGAACGTGTCTCGACTTTCTACAATGCTGAGAACTGTTGAAACACAGTAAACAGCTGTAGCTTTGGTACCTAGCTGTGTTGTGAGTACTAATACTCCATTTGCTAGCAGCCTAAATTTCAAGCGTGGTATCATGTTATATTGTGTTAGAAGTATAGTGTGACTGCGACAGGTAATAAGGCAGTCATGAGTGTGAGAGTCAGAATGTGCCACAACATTCAGTGATGGTGACTGAAAAGTGTTGAAAAAGAGTAAACAGCTGTATCTTCGGTACCTAGTTGTGATGAGAGCACTAATACTCTATTGGTCTCCAGGATATTTCTCCACTGTGGAATGGTGTTATATCATTTTACAAGTATAGTGTGACTGCGAAAGGTAATAAGACAGCCATGAGTGAAAGAGTCAGAACGTGTCTCGACTTTCTACAATTCTAACTGAAAACTGTTAAACACAGTAAACAGCTGTAGCTTTGGTACATAGCTGTGTTGAGAGTACTAATACTCCATTTGCTACCAGCCTAAATTTCAAATGTGGTATCATGTTATATTGTGTTAGAAGTATAGTGTGACTGCGACAGGTAATAAGGCAGTCATGAGTGTGAGAGTCAGAATGTGCCACGACTTTCAGCGATGATGACTGAAAACTGTTGAAATATAGAAAACAGCTGTATATTCGGTACCTAGTTGTGGTGAGAGTGCTAATACTCTATTGGTTTCCATGATATTTTTCTTCTGTGATATAGTGTTATATCAGAAGTATAGTATGACTGCGTCAGATAGTCAGACAGTCATTCATTAGCTAGCTGTGTTGAGAGTACTAATACTCTATTTGCTACCAACCTAAATTTCAACCATGGCCTCAGGCTCTATTGTGTTATAGCTATAGAGTGACTGTGACAGGTAATAAGGCGGTCTTGAGGGAGACAGTCAGAACGTGTCTCGACTTTCTACAATGCTAACTGAAAACTGTTGAAACACAGTAAACAGCTGTAGCTTTGGTACTTAGCTGTGGTGTGAGTACTAATACTCCATTTGCTAGCAGCCTAAATTTCAAGCGTGGTATCATGTTATATTGTGTTAGAAGTATAGTGGGACTGCGACAGGTAATAAGGCAGTCATGAGTGTGAGAGTCAGAATGTGCCACAACTTTCAGTGATGGCGACTGAAAAGTGTTGAAAAAGAGTAAACAGCTGTATCTTCGGTACCTAGTTGTGATGAGAGTACTAATACTCTATTGGTCTCCAGGATATTTTTCCACTGTGGAATGGTGTTATATCATTTTACAAGTATAGTGTGACAGCAAAAGGTAATAAGACAGCCATGAGTGAAAGAGTCATAACGTGTCTCGACTTTCTACAATGCTAACTGAAAACTGTTAAACACAATAAACAGCTGTAGCTTTGGTACCTAGCTGTGTTGAGAGTACTAATACTCCATTTGCTATCAGCCTAAATTTCAAACGTGGTATCATATTATATTGTGTTAGAAGTATAGTGTGACTGCAACAGGTAATAAGGCAGTCATGAGTGTGAGAGTCAGAATGTGCCACGACTTTCAGTGATGGTGACTGAAAACTGTTGAAACATAGAAAACAGCTGTATATTCGGTACCTCGTTGTCGTGAGAGTACTAATACTCTATTGGTTTCCAGGATATTTTACTACTGTGATATGGTGTTATATCATAAGTATAGTGCAACTGCATCAGATAATCAGACAGTCATTCATTAGCTAGCTGTGTTGAGAGTACTAATACTCTACTTGCTACCAGCTTATATTTGAACTGTGGCATCAAGTTATATTGTCTTAGAAATAAAGAGTGACTGCGACAGGTAATAAGGCAGTCATGAGTGTGAGAGTCAGAATGCGCCACGACTTTCGGTGATGGTAACTGAAAACTGTTGAAACACAGTAAACAGCTCTATCTTCGGTACCTAGTTGTGATGAGAGTACTAATACTCTATCGGTTACCAGGATATTTCTCTACCGTGGTATGGTGTTACATTATTTTATAAGCATAGTGTGACTGCGTAAGGTAATAAGACAGTCATGAGTGAGAGAGTCAGAATGTGTCTCGACGTTCTACAATGCTAACTGAAAACTGTTGAAACACAGTAAACAGCTGTTGCTTTGTTACCTAGCTGTGTTGAGAGTACTAATACTACATTTGCAAACAGCCTAAATTTCAACCATGGTATCTTGTTACATTGTCTTAGAAGTATAGTGTGACTGCATCACTTAATAAGGCAGTCATGAGTGTGAGAGTCAGAATGTGGCACGACTTTCACTGACGGTGACTGACAACTGTTGAAACACAGTAAACAGCTGTATATTCGGTACCTAGTTGTGGTGAGAGTGCTAATACTCTATTGCTTTCCATGATATTTTTCTTCTGTGATATGGTGTTATATCAGAAGTATAGTATGACTGCGTCAGATAGTCAGACAGTCATTCATTAGCTGGCTGTGTTGAGAGTACTAATACTCTATTTGCTACCAACCTAAATTTCAACCATGGCCTCAGGCTCTATTGTGTTATAGCTATAGAGTGAGTGCGACAGGTAATAAGGCGGACTTGAGTGAGACAGTCAGAACGTGTCTCTACTTTCTACAATGCTAACTGAGAACTGTTGAAACACAGTAAACAGCTGTAGCTTTGGTACCTAGCTGTGTTGTGAGTACTAATACTACATTTGCAAACAGCCTAAATTTCAACCATGGTATCTTGTTACATTGTCTTAGAAGTATAGTGTGACTGCATCACTTAATAAGGCAGTCATGAGTGTGAGAGTCAAAATGTGGCACGACTTTCACTGACGGTGACTGAAAACTGTTGAAACACAGTAAACAGCTGTATATTCGGTACCTAGTTGTGGTGAGAGTGCTAATACTCTATTGGTTTCCATGATATTTTTCTTCTGTGATATGGTGTTATATCAGAAGTATAGTATGACTGCGTCAGATTGTCAGACAGTCATTCATTAGCTAGCTGTGTTGAGAGTACTAATACTCTATTTGCTACCAACCTAAATTTCAACCATGGCCTCAGGCTCTATTGTGTTATAGCTATAGAGTGACTGCGACAGGTAATAAGGCGGTCTTGAGTGAGACAGTCAGAACGTATCTCGACTTTCTACAATGCTAACTGAGAACTGTTGAAACACAGTAAACAGCTGTAGCTTTGGTACCTAGCTGTGTTGTGAGTACTAATACTCCATTTGCTAGCAGCCTAAATTTCAAGCGTGGTATCATGTTATATTGTGCTAGAAGTATAGTGTGACTGCGACAGGTAATAAGGCAGTCATGAGTGTGAGAGTCAGAATGTGCCACAACTTTCAGTGATGGTGACTGAAAAGTGTTGAAAAAGAGTAAACAGCTGTATCTTCGGTACCTAGTTGTGATGAGAGTACTAATACTCTATTGGTCTCCAGGATATTTTTCCACTGTGGAATGGTGTTATATCATTTTACAAGTATAGTGTGACTGCGAAAGGTAATAAGACAGCCATGAGTGAAAGAGTCAGAACGTGTCTCGACTTTCTACAATGCTAACTGAGAACTGCTGAAACAGTAAACAGCTGTAGCTTTGGTACCTAGCTGTGTTGTGAGTACTAATACTCCATTTGCTAGCAGCCTAAATTTCAAGCGTGGTATCATGTTATATTGTGTTAGAAGTATAGTGTGACTGCGACAGGTAATAAGGCAGTCATGAGTGTGAGAGTCAGAATGTGCCACGACTTTCAGTGATGATGACTGAAAACTGTTGAAACATAGAAAACAGCTGTATATTTGGTACCTCGTTGTCGTGAGAGTACTAATACTCTATTGGTTTCCAGGATATTTTTCTACTGTGATATGGAGTTATATCATAAGTATAGTGCAACTGCATCAGATAATCAGACAGTCATTCTTCATTAGCTAGCTGTGTTGAGAGTACTAATACTCTACTTGCTACCAGCTTATACTTGAACTGTGGCATCAAGCTATATTGTGTTAGAAATAAAGAGTGACTGCGACAGGTAATAAGGCAGTCATGAGTGTGAGAGTCAGAATGCGCCACGACTTTCGGTGATGGTAACTGAAAACTGTTGAAACACAGTAAACAGCTCTATCTTCGGTACCTAGTTGTGATGAGAGTATTAATACTCTATCGGTCACCAGGATATTTCTCTATCGTGGTATGGTGTTACATTATTTTATAAGCATAGTGTGACTGCGTAAGGCAATAAGACAGTCAGGAGTGAGAGAGTCAGAATGTGTCTCGACGTTCTACAATGCTAACTGAAAACTGTTGAAACACAGTAAACAGCTGTTGCTTTGTTACCGAGCTGTGTTGAGAGTACTAATACTACATTTGCAAACAGCCTAAATTTCAACCATGGTATCTTGTTACATTGTCTTAGAAGTATAGTGTGACTGCATCACTTAATAAGGCAGTCATGAGTGTGAGAGTCACAATGTGGCACGACTTTCACTGACGGTGACTGAAAACTGTTGAAACACAGTAAACAGCTGTATATTCGGTACCTAGTTGTGGTGAGAGTGCTAATACTCTATTGGTTTCCATGATATTTTTCTACTGTGATATGGTGTTATATCATAAGTATAGTATGACTGCGTCAGATAATCAGACAGTCATTCATTAGCTAGCTGTGTTGAGAGTACTAATACTCTATTTGCTACCAACCTAAATTTCAACCATGGCCTCAGGCTCTATTGTGTTATAGCTATAGAGTGACTGTGACAGGTAATAAGGCGGTCTTGAGGGAGACAGTCAGAACGTGTCTCGACTTTCTACAATGCTAACTGAAAACTGTTGAAACACAGTAAACAGCTGTAGCTTTGGTACTTAGCTGTGGTGTGAGTACTAATACTCCATTTGCTAGCAGCCTAAATTTCAAGCGTGGTATCATGTTATATTGTGTTAGAAGTATAGTGGGACTGCGACAGGTAATAAGGCAGTCATGAGTGTGAGAGTCAGAATGTGCCACAACTTTCAGTGATGGCGACTGAAAAGTGTTGAAAAAGAGTAAACAGCTGTATCTTCGGTACCTAGTTGTGATGAGAGTACTAATACTCTATTGGTCTCCAGGATATTTTTCCACTGTGGAATGGTGTTATATCATTTTACAAGTATAGTGTGACAGCGAAAGGTAATAAGACAGCCATGAGTGAAAGAGTCAGAACGTGTCTCGACTTTCTACAATGCTAACTGAAAACTGTTAAACACAGTAAACAGCTGTAGCTTTGGTGCCTAGCTGTGTTGAGAGAACTAATACTGCATTTGCTACCAGCCTAAATTTCAAACGTGGTATCATGTTATATTGTGTTAGAAGAATAGTGTGACTGCGACAGGTAATAAGGCAGTCATGAGTGTGAGAGTCAGAATGTGCCACGACTTTCAGTGATGGTGGCTGAAAACTGTTGAAACATAGAAAACAGCTGTATATTCAGTACCTCGTTGTCGTGAGAGTACTAATACTCTATTGGTTTCCAGGATATTTTTCTACTGTGATATGGTGTTATATCATAAGTATAGTGCAACTGCACCAGATAATCAGACAGTCATTCATTAGCTAGCTGTGTTGAGAGTACTAATACTCTACTTGCTACCAGCTTATATTTGAACTGTGGCATCGAGCTATATTGTGTTAGAAATAAAGAATGACTGCGACAGGTAATAAGGCAGTCATGAATGTGAGAGTCAGAATGCACCACGACTTTCGGTGATGGTAACTGAAAACTGTTGAAATACAGTAAACAGCTCTATCTTCGGTACCTAGTTGTGATGAGAGTACTAATACTCTATCGGTCACCAGGATATTTCTCTATCATGGTATGGTGTTACATTATTTTATAAGCATAGTGTGACTGCGTAAGGTAATAAGACAGTCATGAGTGAGAGAGTCAGAATATGTCTCGACGTTCTACAATGCTAACTGAAAACTGTTGAAACACAGTAAACAGCTGTTGCTTTGTTACCTAGCTGTGTTGAGAGTACTAATACTACATTTGCAAACAGCCTAAATTTCAACCATGGTATCTTGTTACATTGTCTTAGAAGTATAGTGTGACTGCATCACTTAATAAGGCAGTCATGAGTGTGAGAGTCAGAATGTGGCACGACTTTCACTGATGGTGACTGAAAACTGTTGAAACACAGTAAACAGCTGTATATTCGGTACCTAGTTGTGGTGAGAGTGCTAATACTCTATTGGTTTCCATGATATTTTTCTTCTGTGATATGGTGTTATATCAGAAGTATAGTATGACTGCGTCAGATAGTCAGACAGTCATTCATTAGCTAGCTGTGTTGAGAGTACTAATACTCTATTTGCTACCAACCTAAATTTCAACCATGGCCTCAGGCTCTATTGTGTTATAGCTATAGAGTGACTGCGACAGGTAATAAGGCGGTCTTGAGTGAGACAGTCAGAACGTGTCTCGACTTTCTACAATGCTGAGAACTGTTGAAACACAGTAAACAGCTGTAGCTTTGGTACCTAGCTGTGTTGTGAGTACTAATACTCCATTTGCTAGCAGCCTAAATTTCAAGCGTGGTATCATGTTATATTGTGTTAGAAGTATAGTGTGACTGCGACAGGTAATAAGGCAGTCATGAGTGTGAGAGTCAGAATGTGCCACAACATTCAGTGATGGTGACTGAAAAGTGTTGAAAAAGAGTAAACAGCTGTATCTTCGGTACCTAGTTGTGATGAGAGCACTAATACTCTATTGGTCTCCAGGATATTTCTCCACTGTGGAATGGTGTTATATCATTTTACAAGTATAGTGTGACTGCGAAAGGTAATAAGACAGCCATGAGTGAAAGAGTCAGAACGTGTCTCGACTTTCTACAATTCTAACTGAAAACTGTTAAACACAGTAAACAGCTGTAGCTTTGGTACATAGCTGTGTTGAGAGTACTAATACTCCATTTGCTACCAGCCTAAATTTCAAATGTGGTATCATGTTATATTGTGTTAGAAGTATAGTGTGACTGCGACAGGTAATAAGGCAGTCATGAGTGTGAGAGTCAGAATGTGCCACGACTTTCAGCGATGATGACTGAAAACTGTTGAAATATAGAAAACAGCTGTATATTCGGTACCTAGTTGTGGTGAGAGTGCTAATACTCTATTGGTTTCCATGATATTTTTCTTCTGTGATATAGTGTTATATCAGAAGTATAGTATGACTGCGTCAGATAGTCAGACAGTCATTCATTAGCTAGCTGTGTTGAGAGTACTAATACTCTATTTGCTACCAACCTAAATTTCAACCATGGCCTCAGGCTCTATTGTGTTATAGCTATAGAGTGACTGTGACAGGTAATAAGGCGGTCTTGAGGGAGACAGTCAGAACGTGTCTCGACTTTCTACAATGCTAACTGAAAACTGTTGAAACACAGTAAACAGCTGTAGCTTTGGTACTTAGCTGTGGTGTGAGTACTAATACTCCATTTGCTAGCAGCCTAAATTTCAAGCGTGGTATCATGTTATATTGTGTTAGAAGTATAGTGGGACTGCGACAGGTAATAAGGCAGTCATGAGTGTGAGAGTCAGAATGTGCCACAACTTTCAGTGATGGCGACTGAAAAGTGTTGAAAAAGAGTAAACAGCTGTATCTTCGGTACCTAGTTGTGATGAGAGTACTAATACTCTATTGGTCTCCAGGATATTTTTCCACTGTGGAATGGTGTTATATCATTTTACAAGTATAGTGTGACAGCAAAAGGTAATAAGACAGCCATGAGTGAAAGAGTCAGAACGTGTCTCGACTTTCTACAATGCTAACTGAAAACTGTTAAACACAGTAAACAGCTGTAGCTTTGGTGCCTAGCTGTGTTGAGAGAACTAATACTGCATTTGCTACCAGCCTAAATTTCAAATGTGGTATCATGTTATATTGTGTTAGAAGAATAGTGTGACTGCGACAGGTAATAAGGCAGTCATGAGTGTGAGAGTCAGAATGTGCCACGACTTTCAGTGATGGTGGCTGAAAACTGTTGAAACATAGAAAACAGCTGTATATTCAGTACCTCGTTGTCGTGAGAGTACTAATACTCTATTGGTTTCCAGGATATTTTTCTACTGTGTTATATCATAAGTATAGTGCAACTGCACCAGATAATCAGACAGTCATTCATTAGCTAGCTGTGTTGAGAGTACTAATACTCTACTTGCTACCAGCTTATATTTGAACTGTGGCATCGAGCTATATTGTGTTAGAAATAAAGAGTGACTGCGACAGGTAATAAGGCAGTCATGAATGTGAGAGTCAGAATGCACCACGACTTTCGGTGATGGTAACTGAAAACTGTTGAAATACAGTAAACAGCTCTATCTTCGGTACCTAGTTGTGATGAGAGTACTAATACTCTATCGGTCACCAGGATATTTCTCTATCATGGTATGGTGTTACATTATTTTATAAGCATAGTGTGACTGCGTAAGGTAATAAGACAGTCATGAGTGAGAGAGTCAGAATATGTCTCGACGTTCTACAATGCTAACTGAAAACTGTTGAAACACAGTAAACAGCTGTTGCTTTGTTACCTAGCTGTGTTGAGAGTACTAATACTACATTTGCAAACAGCCTAAATTTCAACCATGGTATCTTGTTACATTGTCTTAGAAGTATAGTGTGACTGCATCACTTAATAAGGCAGTCATGAATGTGAGAGTCAGAATGTGGCACGACTTTCACTGACGGTGACTGAAAACTGTTGAAACACAGTAAACAGCTGTATATTCGGTACCTAGTTGTGGTGAGAGTGCTAATACTCTATTGGTTTCCATGATATTTTTCTTCTGTGATATAGTGTTATATCAGAAGTATAGTATGACTGCGTCAGATAGTCAGACAGTCATGCATTAGCTAGCTGTGTTGAGAGTACTAATACTCTATTTGCTACCAACCTAAATTTCAACCATGGCCTCAGGCTTTATTGTGTTATAGCTATAGAGTGACTGAGACAGGTAATAAGGAGGTCTTGAGTGAGACAGTCAGAACGTGTCTCGACTTTCTACAATGCTAACTGAGAACTGTTGAAACACAGTAAACAGCTGTAGCTTTGGTACCTAGCTGTGTTGTGAGTACTAATACTCCATTTGCTAGCAGCCTGAATTTCAAGCGTGGTATCATGTTATATTGTGTTAGAAGTATAGTGTGACTGCGACAGGTAATAAGGCAGACATGAGTGTGAGAGTCAGAATGTGCCACAACATTCAGTGATGGTGACTGAAAAGTGTTGAAAAAGAGTAAACAGCTGTATCTTCGGTACCTAGTTGTGATGAGAGCACTAATACTCTATTGGTCTCCAGGATATTTCTCCACTGTGGAATGGTGTTATATCATTTTACAAGTATAGTGTGACTGCGAAAGGTAATAAGACAGCCATGAGTGAAAGAGTCAGAACGTGTCTCGACATTCTACAATTCTAACTGAAAACTGTTAAACACAGTAAACAGCTGTAGCTTTGGTACATAGCTGTGTTGAGAGTACTAATACTCCATTTGCTACCAGCCTAAATTTCAAATGTGGTATCATGTTATATTGTGTTAGAAGTATAGTGTGACTGCGACAGGTAATAAGGCAGTCATGAGTGTGAGAGTCAGAATGTGCCACGACTTTCAGCGATGATGACTGAAAACTGTTGAAAACAGCTGTATATTCGGTACCTAGTTGTGGTGAGAGTGCTAATACTCTATTGGTTTCCATGATATTTTTCTTCTGTGATATAGTGTTATATCAGAAGTATAGTATGACTGGGTCAGATAGTCAGACAGTCATTCATTAGCTAGCTGTGTTGAGAGTACTAATACTCTATTTGCTACCAACCTAAATTTCAACCATGGCCTCAGGCTCTATTGTGTTATAGCTATAGAGTGACTGCGACAGGTAATAAGGCAGTCTTGAGTGAGACAGTCAGATCGTGTCTCGACTTTCTACAATGCTAACTGAGAACTGTTGAAACACAGTAAACAGCTGTATCTTTGGTACCTAGCTGTGTTGTGAGTACAAATACTACATTTGCAAACAGCCTAAATTTCAACCATGGTATCTTGTTACATTGTCTTAGAAGTATAGTGTGACTGCATCACTTAATAAGGCAGTCATGAGTGTGAGAGTCAGAATGTGGCACGACTTTCACTGATGGTGACTGAAAACTGTTGAAACACAGTAAACAGCTGTATATTCGGTACCTAGTTGTGGTGAGAGTGCTAATACTCTATTGGTTTCCATGATATTTTTCTACTGTGATATGGTGTTATATCATAAGTATAGTATGACTGCGTCAGATAATCAGACAGTCATTCATTAGCTAGCTGTGTTGGGAGTACTAATATTCTATTTCCTCCCAACCTAAATTTCAACCATGGCCTCAGGCTCTATTGTGTTATAGCTATAGAGTGACTGCGACAGGTAATAAGGCGGTCTTGAGTGAGACAGTCAGAACGTGTCTCGACTTTCTACAATGCTAACTGAGAACTGTTGAAACACAGTAAACAGCTGTAGCTTTGGTACCTAGCTGTGTTGTGAGTACTAATACTCCATTTGCTAGCAGCCTAAATTTTAAGCGTTGTATCATGTTATATTGTGTTAGAAGTATAGTGTGACTGCGACAGGTAATAAGGCAGTCATGAGTGTGAGAGTCAGAATGTGCCACAACTTTCAGTGATGGTGACTGAAAAGTGTTGAAAAAGAGTAAACAGCTGTATCTTCGGTACCTAGTTGTGATGAGAGTACTAATACTCTATTGGTCTCCAGGATATTTTTCCACTGTGGAATGGTGTTATATCATTTTACAAGTATAGTGTGACTGCGAAAGGTAATAAGACAGCCATGAGTGAAAGAGTCAGAACGTGTCTCGACTTTCTACAATGCTAACTGAAAACTGTTAAACACAGTAAACAGCTGTAGCTTTGGTACCTAGCTGTGTTGAGAGTACTAATACTCCATTTGCTACCAGCCTAAATTTCAAACGTGGTATCATATTATATTGTGTTAGAAGTATAGTGTGACTGCGACAGGTAATAAGGCAGTCATGAGTGTGAGAGTCAGAATGTGCCACGACTTTCAGTGATGGTGACTGAAAACTGTTGAAACATAGAAAACAGCTGTATATTCGGTACCTCGTTGTCGTGAGAGTACTAATACACTATTGGTTTCCAGGATATTTTTCTACTGTGATATGGTGTTATATCATAAGTAAAGTGCAACTGCATCAGATAATCAGACAGTCATTCTTCATTAGGTAGCTGTGTTGAGAGTACTAATACTCTACTTGCTACCAGCTTATACTTGAACTGTGGCATCAAGCTATATTGTGTTAGAAATAAAGAGTGACTACGACAGGTAATAAGGCAGTCATGAGTGTGAGAGTCAGAATGCGCCACGACTTTCGGTGATCGTAACTGAAAACTGTTGAAACACAGTAAACAGCTCTATCTTCGGTACCTAGTTGTGATGAGAGTACTAATACTCTATCGGTCACCAGGATATTTTTCTACCGTGGTATGGTGTTACATGATTTTATAAGCATAGTGTGACTGCGTAAGGTAATAAGACAGTCATGAGTGAGAGAGTCAGAATGTGTCTCGACGTTCTACAATGCTAACTGAAAACTGTTGAAGCACAGTAAACAGCTGTTGCTTTGTTACCTAGCTGTGTTGAGAGTACTAATACTACATTTGCAAACAGCCTAAATTTCAACCATGGTATCTTGTTACATTGTCTTAGAAGAATAGTGTGACTGCATCACTTAATAAGGCAGTCATGAGTGTGAGAGTCAGAATGTGGCAAGACTTTCACTGACGGTGACTGAAAACTGTTGAAACACAGTAAACAGCTGTATATTCGGTACCTAGTTGTGGTGAGAGTGCTAATACTCTGTTGGTTTCCATGATATTTTTCTACTGTGATATGGTGTTATATCATAAGTATAGTATGACTGCGTCAGATAATCAGACAGTCATTCATTAGCTAGCTGTGTTGTGAGTACTAATACTCTATTTGCTCCCAACCTAAATTTCAACCATGGCCTCAGGCTCTATTGTGTTATAGCTATAGAGTGACTGCGACAGGTAATAAGGCGGTCTTGAGTGAGACAGTCAGAAAATGCCTCGACTTTCTATAATGCTAACTGAGAACTGTTGAAACACAGTAAACAGCTGTAGCTTTGGTGCCTAGCTGTGTTGTGAGTACTAATACTCCATTTGCTAGCAGCCTAAATTTCAAGCGTGGTATCATGTTATATTGTGTTAGAAGTATAGTGTGACTGCGACAGGTAATAAGGCAGTCATGAGTGTGAGAGTCAGAATGTGCCACAACTTTCAGTGATGGTGACTGAAAAGTGTTGAAAAAGAGTAAACAGCTGTATCTTCGGTACCTAGTTGTGATGAGAGTACTAATACTCTATTGGTCTCCAGGATATTTTTCTACTGTGGAATGGTGTTATATCATTTTACAAGTATAGTGTGACTGCGAAAGGTAATAAGACAGCCATGAGTGAAAGAGTCAGAACGTGTCTCGACTTTCTACAATGCTAACTGAAAACTGTTAAACACAATAAACAGCTGTAGCTTTGGTACCTAGCTGTGTTGTGAGTACTAATACTCCATTTGCTAGCAGCCTAAATTTCAAGCGTGGTATCATGTTATATTGTGTTAGAAGTATAGTGTGACTGCGACAGGTCATAAGGCAGTCATGAGTGTGAGAGTCAGAATGTGCCACGACTTTCAGTGATGGTGACTGAAAACTGTTGAAACATAGAAAACAGCTGTATATTCGGTACCTCGTTGTCGTGAGAGTACTAATACTCTATTGGCTTCCAGGATATTTTACTACTGTGATATGGTGTTATATCATAAGTATAGTGCAACTGCATCAGATAATCAGTCATTCATTAGCTAGCTGTGTTGAGAGTACTAATACTCTACTTGCTACCAGCTTATATTTGAACTGTGGCATCAAGCTATATTGTGTTAGGAATAAAGAGTGACTGCGACAGGTAATAAGGCAGTCATGAGTGTGAGAGTCAGAATGCGCCACGACTTTCAGTGATGGTAACTGAAAACTGTTGAAACACAGTAAACAGCTCTATCTTCGGTACCTAGTTGTGATGAGAGTACTAATACTCTATCGGTCACCAGGATATTTCTCTATCATGGTATGGTGTTACATTATTTTATAAGCATAGTGTGACTGCGTAAGGTAATAAGACAGTCATGAGTGAGAGAGTCAGAATATGTCTCGACGTTCTACAATGCTAACTGAAAACTGTTGAAACACAGTAAACAGCTGTTGCTTTGTTACCTAGCTGTGTTGAGAGTACTAATACTACATTTGCAAACAGCCTAAATTTCAACCATGGTATCTTGTTACATTGTCTTAGAAGTATAGTGTGACTGCATCACTTAATAAGGCAGTCATGAATGTGAGAGTCAGAATGTGGCACGACTTTCACTGACAGTGACTGAAAACTGTTGAAACACAGTAAACAGCTGTATATTCGGTACCTAGTTGTGGTGAGAGTGCTAATACTCTATTGGTTTCCATGATATTTTTCTTCTGTGATATAGTGTTATATCAGAAGTATAGTATGACTGTGTCAGATAGTCAGACAGTCATGCATTAGCTAGCTGTGTTGAGAGTACTAATACTCTATTTGCTACCAACCTAAACTTCAACCATGGCCTCAGGCTCTATTGTGTTATAGCTATAGAGTGACTGCGACAGGTAATAAGGAGGTCTTGAGTGAGACAGTCAGAACGTGTCTCGACTTTCTACAATGCTAACTGAGAACTGTTGAAACACAGTAAACAGCTGTAGCTTTGGTACCTAGCTGTGTTGTGAGTACTAATACTACATTTGCAAACAGCCTAAATTTCAACCATGGTATCTTGTTACATTGTCTTAGAAGTATAGTGTGACTGCATCACTTAATAAGGCAGTCATGAGTGTGAGAGTCAGAATGTGGCACGACTTTCACTGATGGTGACTGAAAACTGTTGAAACACAGTAAACAGCTGTATATTCGGTACCTAGTTGTGGTGAGAGTGCTAATACTCTATTGGTTTCCATGATATTTTTCTTCTGTGATATGGTGTTATATCAGAAGTATAGTATGACTGCGTCAGATAGTCAGACAGTCATTCATTAGCTAGCTGTGTTGAGAGTACTAATACTCTATTTGCTACCAACCTAAATTTCAACCATGGCCTCAGGCTCTATTGTGTTATAGCTATAGAGTGACTGCGACAGGTAATAAGGCGGTCTTGAGTGAGACAGTCAGAACGTGTCTCGACTTTCTACAATGCTGAGAACTGTTGAAACACAGTAAACAGCTGTAGCTTTGGTACCTAGCTGTGTTGTGAGTACTAATACTCCATTTGCTAGCAGCCTAAATTTCAAGCGTGGTATCATGTTATATTGTGTTAGAAGTATAGTGTGACTGCGACAGGTAATAAGGCAGTCATGAGTGTGAGAGTCAGAATGTGCCACAACATTCAGTGATGGTGACTGAAAAGTGTTGAAAAAGAGTAAACAGCTGTGTCTTCGGTACCTAGTTGTGATGAGAGCACTAATACTCTATTGGTCTCCAGGATATTTCTCCACTGTGGAATGGTGTTATATCATTTTACAAGTATAGTGTGACTGCGAAAGGTAATAAGACAGCCATGAGTGAAAGAGTCAGAACGTGTCTCGACATTCTACAATTCTAACTGAAAACTGTTAAACACAGTAAACAGCTGCAGCTTTGGTACATAGCTGTGTTGAGAGTACTAATACTCCATTTGCTACCAGCCTAAATTTCAAATGTGGTATCATGTTATATTGTGTTAGAAGTATAGTGTGACTGCGACAGGTAATAAGGCAGTCATGAGTGTGAGAGTCAGAATGTGCCACGACTTTCAGCGATGATGACTGAAAACTGTTGAAACATAGAAAACAGCTGTATATTCGGTACCTAGTTGTGGTGAGAGTGCTAATACTCTATTGGTTTCCATGATATTTTTCTTCTGTGATATAGTGTTATATCAGAAGTATAGTATGACTGGGTCAGATAGTCAGACAGTCATTCATTAGCTAGCTGTGTTGAGAGTACTAATACTCTATTTGCTACCAACCTAAATTTCAACCATGGCCTCAGGCTCTATTGTGTTATAGCTATAGAGTGACTGCGACAGGTAATAAGGCAGTCTTGAGTGAGACAGTCAGATCGTGTCTCGACTTTCTACAATGCTAACTGAGAACTGTTGAAACACAGTAAACAGCTGTATCTTTGGTACCTAGCTGTGTTGTGAGTACAAATACTACATTTGCAAACAGCCTAAATTTCAACCATGGTATCTTGTTACATTGTCTTAGAAGTATAGTGTGACTGCATCACTTAATAAGGCAGTCATGAGTGTGAGAGTCAGAATGTGGCACGACTTTCACTGATGGTGACTGAAAACTGTTGAAACACAGTAAACAGCTGTATATTCGGTACCTAGTTGTGGTGAGAGTGCTAATACTCTATTGGTTTCCATGATATTTTTCTACTGTGATATGGTGTTATATCATAAGTATAGTATGACTGCGTCAGATAATCGGACAGTCATTCATTAGCTAGCTGTGTTGGGAGTACTAATATTCTATTTCCTCCCAACCTAAATTTCAACCATGGCCTCAGGCTCTATTGTGTTATAGCTATAGAGTGACTGCGACAGGTAATAAGGCGGTCTTGAGTGAGACAGTCAGAACGTGTCTCGACTTTCTACAATGCTAACTGAGAACTGTTGAAACACAGTAAACAGCTGTAGCTTTGGTACCTAGCTGTGTTGTGAGTACTAATACTCCATTTGCTAGCAGCCTAAATTTTAAGCGTTGTATCATGTTATATTGTGTTAGAAGTATAGTGTGACTGCGACAGGTAATAAGGCAGTCATGAGTGTGAGAGTCAGAATGTGCCACAACTTTCAGTGATGGTGACTGAAAAGTGTTGAAAAAGAGTAAACAGCTGTATCTTCGGTACCTAGTTGTGATGAGAGTACTAATACTCTATTGGTCTCCAGGATATTTTTCCACTGTGGAATGGTGTTATATCATTTTACAAGTATAGTCTGACTGCGGAAGGTAATAAGACAGCCATGAGTGAAAGAGTCAGAACGTGTCTCGACTTTCTACAATGCTAACTGAAAACTGTTAAACACAGTAAACAGCTGTAGCTTTGGTACCTAGCTGTGTTGAGAGTACTAATACTCCATTTGCTACCAGCCTAAATTTCAAATGTGGTATCATGTTATATTGTGTTAGAAGTATAGTGTGACTGCGACAGGTAATAAGGCAGTCATGAGTGTGAGAGTCAGAATGTGCCACGACTTTCAATGATGGTGACTGAAAACTGTTGAAACATAGAAAACAGCTGTATATTCGGTACCTCGTTGTCCTGAGAGTACTAATACTCTATTGGTTTCCAGGATATTTTTCTACTGTGATATGGTGTTATATCATAAGTATAGTGCAACTGCATCAGATAATCAGACAGTCATTCTTCATTAGCTAGCTGTGTTGAGAGTACTAATACTCTACTTGCTACCAGCTTATACTTGAACTGTGGCATCAAGCTATATTGTGTTAGAAATAAAGAGTGACTGCGACAGGTAATAAGGCAGTCATGAGTGTGAGAGTCAGAATGCGCCACGACTTTCGGTGATGGTAACTGAAAACTGTTGAAACACAGTAAACAGCTCAATCTTCGGTACCTAGTTGTGATGAGAGTACTAATACTCTATCGGTCACCAGGATATTTCTCTACCGTGGTATGGTGTTACATTATTTTATAAGCATAGTGTGACTGCGTAAGGTAATAAGACAGTCATGAGTGAGAGAGTCAGAATGTGTCTCGACGTTCTACAATGCTAACTGAAAACTGTTGAAACACAGTAAACAGCTGTTGCTTTGTTACCTAGCTGTGTTGAGAGTACTAATACTACATTTGCAAACAGCCTAAATTTCAACCATGGTATCTTGTTACATTGTCTTAGAAGAATAGTGTGACTGCATCACTTAATAAGGCAGTCATGAGTGTGAGAGTCAGAATGTGGCACGACTTTCACTGACGGTGACTGAAAACTGTTGAAACACAGTAAACAGCTGTATATTCGGTACCTAGTTGTGGTGAGAGTGCTAATACTCTATTGGTTTCCAAGATATTTTTCTACTGTGATATGGTGTTATATCATAAGTATAGTATGACTGCGTCAGATAATCAGACAGTCATTCATTAGCTAGCTGTGTTGTGAGTACTAATACTCTATTTGCTCCAAGCCTAAATTTCAACCATGGCCTCAGGCTCTATTGTGTTATAGCTATAGAGTGACTGCGACAGGTAATAAGGCGGTCTTGAGTGAGACAGTCAGAACGTGCCTCGACTTTCTACAATGCTAACTGAGAACTGTTGAAACACAGTAAACAGCTGTAGCTTTGGTGCCTAGCTGTGTTGTGAGTACTAATACTACATTTGCAAACAGCCTAAATTTGAACCATGGTATCTTGTTACATTGTCTTAGAAGTATAGTGTGACTGCATCACTTAATAAGGCAGTCATGAGTGTGAGAGTCAGAATGTGGCACGACTTTCACTGACGGTGACTGAAAACTGTTGAAACACAGTAAACAGCTGTATATTCGGTAACTAGTTGTGGTGAGAGTGCTAATACTCTATTGGTTTCCATGATATTTTTCTTCTGTGATATGGTGTTATATCAGAAGTATAGTATGACTGCGTCAGATAGTCAGACAGTCATTCATTAGCTAGCTGTGTTGAGAGTACTAATACTCTATTTGCTACCAACCTAAATTTCAACCATGGCCTCAGGCTCTATTGTGTTATAGCTATAGAGTGACTGCGACAGGTAATAAGGCGGTCTTGAGTGAGACAGTCAGAACGTATCTCGACTTTCTACAATGCTAACTGAGAACTGTTGAAACACAGTAAACAGCTGTAGCTTTGGTACCTAGCTGTGTTGTGAGTACTAATACTCCATTTGCTAGCAGCCTAAATTTCAAGCGTGGTATCATGTTATATTGTGCTAGAAGTATAGTGTGACTGCGACAGGTAATAAGGCAGTCATGAGTGTGAGAGTCAGAATGTGCCACAACTTTCAGTGATGGTGACTGAAAAGTGTTGAAAAAGAGAAAACAGCTGTATCTTCGGTACCTAGTTGTGATGAGAGTACTAATACTCTATTGGTCTCCAGGATATTTTTCCACTGTGGAATGGTGTTATATCATTTTACAAGTATAGTGTGACTGCGAAAGGTAATAAGACAGCCATGAGTGAAAGAGTCAGAATGTGTCTCGACTTTCTACAATGCTAACTG